>OY992502.1:51600217-53054383 GCA_963921215.1 Scoparia ambigualis | reverse complement strand
CAATCTCTTAGTATCCCGTTAAGACTTAAAACCATTGAGAAACTTGTTACTACTAAATGTAAACAAAGTATTAACAAGTCAGATAGATAGTGTATGCCTACACTTGATACAAAGTTTCATATTGTTTTGTATTTTTCTTGATTTTGTTTTTGATTATTGTATCTGTTGTACATGTTATTTTTGATTTGGCTTAACCTTATACTGTGTATGTGGCTCAAATGAGGTTATAAAATTTTAACTTACCAGTTCATAAGTCAATGTAGGTAATGTAATTTACACACGCTTGCTGATCAACAATCCAAAAGTGTGAAACATCTCCAATCCATATTATTTCATAAACTCCCTTGTTACAAAGTACAAAATGTATTGAAAAAATTTGACATTTGGTAGTAGGTTGAATTATAACAGCTGGCGTCTGTACATTGTTATCAGAATAGTTTATGTAGTCCTTTTAAAGCAAGGGGTGACTTTTATGCTTTCTAAATGTTACAAACTGAGATCTTTAGTTGTAAGATGTCAATTAAAAATAAACTCTCAAACAATAACAATAACAATGTTATCACATGTGCCCATAATTTAAACTGTTTTTATGTACACAGCTGAAAGAGTGTTGGATGCAGACAATGTCTGTGTATAATTGTGCTTTGTATATGACCTTATCTACCTTTCATATTTATTATTGATAAACTTTTGTTATTCTTCAACAACAAAGAGATTTTGGCTTTTAGCTTACTTGTTGGTATGTGACAAGAAGGCTGAAGGTGGATGAGTACCTAATTACCTCAATAATCAATGTTGATCCATACTTGTTTAGGTATAAGTATCAATATCAATTAGAGAATAAAGATCAAAATTAATTCAAGAAATTTGTCATTTATGGTAGCTTGATTTCTTGTTTTTTTGGTGGACATGGATTCCTTAATTATCATTACCAAGCGACTTTCCTATTGCCTCTTACTGTTGGTTCACATCACAACAATGTTACTTACAATGTTTTTTATGACAACAGGCTTATATAAAATGTTGGTAAATAGCCAAACAGACTTACAGCATGTCCTTTCACCAACCATACTTTATGTTCCATATAACTGCGGGGAATACAAGTAGGAGTTTGATAATTTTAAATTAATCAAACTTGAAACTTAGTGCCATAGATGTTGAAATTAGACAATTAGCCCCCAGGGAAAGTCTGGGTCTGAAACCAGTGGTTAAAGCACCACAGATACCTTATTGATTTCATTGAATAAATGTTTATTCTTATGTGCAATCACTAACCCTGTTATTTCAAAACATGGGTTAAAGATAGACATAGCTAAAAACTGATGCCTGTCTCATTATCAAACTTTTCTAAACTAAAATAAAACAATTTCAACAACTTCCTTCAATGTTTTTCATTTGTAAAACTGTTGAGAACTGTGTTGCAGTAGAATGTTGTTATTGTATTCATGTAATACATAGTTTCATTAATTTTCATTTAGTCTGTATGTGTATTATTTTTTTAATTGTTTTGTTCATGATTCTGTACATTAACATTTTATTATCGCAATAGATCTTTATCGTTGATGTGTTATTTCATCAGTGCAGTATTAGTAAACTAGTATAAAGTATTTCCAAATAATTGTGTCATCATAAATGATTAGTTCACTTCATATTGTATCATTTATAGTTACTTTGATTGTATTAAAACATATAAGAATAACTCACAATCAATTTTGCTCATGTTATTAAAGTTTATTGAAATAAAATGTTGTGGCAAGGGCCACCCATTATAACTGGACAAAGCATAACAGAGTTTATGTATGTATAACTTTTATATTTCGCAGCATCCATCGTTCTTGTTATATATTACCTAGCTTGCTTTTCAGTTGTGGCTAGAATTGTCGAATTAGTATTTAAAATATAGCAGTTTTAATTGAATAGCTTGTTGGGCTTAGAAAACCTTATCTAGTCACCAATGTTACATAGCTACATGTCATTGTAGTCAATACTACTCGAGGTAAAACTTTTTGGAAACAAATTTTGATAAAACTTTTTGTAAACATTGTCATCATTGTCAGCTTATGAACGTCCCACTGCTGAGCACAAGGCCTTTGTAAACGTGTTGTGCAGTGTTTTACAGGCTTCCAATCTAAAGTATTTAGTTTGTAATCCTTAGTCTTATTGCGTACAAAAACATATTTCGTATGTTCAATACATACTTTGAATTAATAAAATGTAATGTGTCAAGCTCATTAGAAGAAACTTGTTACAGTATTAAGAATTGATATATGCCATTAACTCTATGATAGCGTCAGCGGTGGCGGTAGCGATTATGACACGGGGCCTCGCTCTCTAAGTGCATCCGAAATTTCGTTGGCCCGTAATTTATCATACACTGCTGTGTGTTTTTGTACTGTGCCAATCGCTTGTGCAAAAATTTGCAGTGCGCGCATTGTAAGGTGAATTACGGACCAACGAAGTTTCGAATGCGCTTAGACAGTGTGACCCCAGATATCCCGCACCGCTGCTATCGAAAATATCTCAATAGAAATCTATGCATTTAAACGCTAAGACAGCCCCGCGTCATCGCTGCTCCTGTTGATATGTAGTACTTAGCAAAAGTAATGTAAAGCTTTTGGCGGGAAAGTGTAAGTAAACCCATGTATGCAGTTATGGTTTCTCTAATTATTAACGTGTGATAATTGTGGGTTATTGAGCGTTAAGTGTTCGTAAACGTGCGTGCGTAAGAATTGCATAAATCTAAATAAAAACTGTGCAAAATCACTATTTAAATTCTCTCAATTATAGGTGGGCAAATTCGTATGTGACAGTCGCATGGTCTGTGGGCGACGGGGAAGGGGTGAGATCTGCACACAACCTGATTTTCAGTACTGACCACGTATGAATTTGCCAGCCTTTAGTCTGAAATTCAGTAAACTTACAAAAAACACAAGAAGCTTTAGGGAATGTTATTTAGTAATTAAAATCTTTTATCATTTTCACTCATTACCTTACCAAGCTTATCGTCTTCTTTGGGTGCCTCTCCATCTATCTAGTGTAGGTTGGCAGGTCAGCTCTGCTTATTTGGTCTTGTTTTTTTGCAAGGCGATAGAGTTTAGCAACACTTGCTATTCCTATCGTCAACCATGCTATTTAGTAAATTACATTTAGAAGCTAGCTAAGCTATTACTCATTCTCATTATTGACTACATAGTTTACTTTATGGAAAATCGCATCATTATTCGAGATGCCCGGTCTAGTTAATTTATAAATTATTGTTTTTCTAAATTGTCTCGGGTCTGGATGTTTTCTATGTATAAAAAGTATGTATTTAAGTATTTTAAGTATGTTTATCCATTGTCTAGTAACCATTTAACGAGTTTCATAACGAAGCTTCTCTTGGTCTAGATAATTGGTGTGAGTGTAGGAAAGTTTATTTATTTATTATTATTCACACATAAAAAAATAAATAACTAATGTCTCTTTGAGATGAAACACTTTTTTTACAGTAAAACTCGCCTTTATTTTCTTCATTTACTTTGACCCTTTACAGGGTCCCTGGTCACGAAACGTCAGTACCAGGTAGTCCTGGTTCTGACGTTTCGTGAACTATAAATAATAATAATAAAACTAAAAAATAAAGTGATTATGATTAAACGCGAGTTTCATCCGTAAAAAAGGGTTTAATTTCAAAGTGTAGTGTGTTCGCATAAAACTGAGAAAACAATAACTAATGTCCCACTCGTATTTTCCAGGTTATGGCAAACTTGAATTTCCAGCAAGCGCCTAGAAGCCTAGCCAGTGGCGGCGTCGGCGCGCGCGGGCTGGTATCAGGCGTGTCGGGGCATGTCACGCCGACGTTCGGCGGCGCCCTGTCCCCGGGCCGGGGCTCCACCGCGATCCCCGGCGGGGCGCCGCCCTCGATGGCCTCTAGGTCCACACTGTTCGGGCAGCGAGCTTTCGCGGACCGAAGAGTGCCCATGCCAACGACGCTATCCCAACCCAATTCCAATTCAATGGTGAGACATTTTTTTTGTAACGCTTTGGTGGTTTCTGCCCAATAACAGGAGGTCCAGGGTTCAATTCCCAGACTTAATTTTAATGATGGAGGCCTTAGCCTTGTAGTGGGACAGAATGCAGACCGTACATTACTTTACTATCTTTATTATTGAAATTTTTGCATACACAATGCTATATAGATATAGGATAAAATGTTTACTAGAAAAAAATCAACCAGTCTCAGGAAAAATAATCCCATTCGAGCTTCCTGAGACTGGTTGATTTTTTTCAGTAAACATTTTATTCTATTACTTATTTTTTGTATGACCTCCAACAAGGCAGTCCTTGTTTTAGGTCCTGGGGCCTCACACTCTTAAGTTCTAACTTCGTTTGGCCCGTAATTACACTGCTGTAATTACGGCCGTACACTGCTGTGTGTGTATGTACTGTGTCCAAAAATTCGCTTGTAAAAAAACAGCAGCGCGCAATTTTAGATGCGTTTAGAGAGTGAGACCCCTTGAATGTTAAAACAGATATCAACACTAAAAAAAAAATTACAATCAGAAAGTAGTAGGTAACTAAATTAATGTTTTACAATAGAGAAGTGCTTGTCTTAAACCTCATTTCATGGTAAATAGTGATAAGGCCAAAGGTGGAAGCTCACTTAGCCTAGAATCCTAAATAACTAAGAAACTCTGGGTGTCTTATCTCATTGTGGATCTAAAAAGATGATCTTGTAATTTTTTGCTACAGAATGTGTCCCTTAAACTCTATACAAAAAGCGTGTATACGGAGCAACGAGCTTCCCATTGTTAAATGAACAGAACTGACTTATTGATACCTTGTAATTATGAGATAATGCCTATCTTATAATAAAATTAAGCCCTCCTCAATTTTAGAAATATGAGAGGAACAAAATTAAACTTAAAAAATTATGGCTAATGTTTTATCATTACATATTCGTCACAACATAGATTTGCTTATCGTAGCACGGAATAAATAATAATACTACGGTCGTAGTCCGAATTTACCTATTTATTCAATAAAAACAATTAGTTCATTGCCGCAAATTGGATTCAAAGCTTTGACCTTTCGCAATTCATGTTGTCGCTCTTAATATTAAATACTTTAATTCTAAATCTTGGTAGATTCATAGGGCAGTGCCCTGAATAGTTTAAAGTGTTTTCCTGTTTGAATATAAACATAGTAATACATACTAAAGTATACTATGTGCCATTACAGTTGAGCTGACCTTCTTGTCAGCCTCTCAGTGACTTTTGTTGGTGATAGATTTAGAAGTTTAGATTTAACTATTTACTTAACAACTGTTTTATTAGTTTGATGTCAATTTACAAATTTAACTTTGATTACTTAAGTACCTACTGCAGGGCTATGTAAAGTTAGTTCCAATAAAGTTTTTTGTGTGACTGTACCAGCTCTCTGTTTTGTGAAAATTCGAAAGTATTTGAGATTTCTAGGTCACACTGCATAAAGGACTAACTGCCTATGTGAACTTTCTAAAAACATTGTATGCATTGTGTTTCATAACACTTCAGGTAACAACAACATGATTTCTCTTACGTATGTGGTGATATCCACCCTAAATTGCTAGTATTGTGCGAAACATACTAGTTTTCTAAGCTAACTCTTTTAGACTGTAACTTTTTATTATTTGTATTTGAACGTCTTTTGTTTGCAAATGGTCTCTTCATATCACGTCAACAATCCTGTCTTAGTGGCCTGATTTTGGCATTTGGTCTATAGGTAAAACTAAGTTCTGTTTATTTATTGAATTATCAACATTGTGCACAAATGACATACAACAAGAAAGCATAACAAAACTACCTACTATTACTAAGTACACTGTCATTTACATAGTAGATATATGATAGTAAAATTGGCAACATACAACTACAAATGTTGTAGTTGTATGATTAAGTAAAAAATAAATGAATGTGTTATTTTAATTATTAGTAATAATAACAAAGCCAAAATAAGACTATAGCTGCCCTGCAGCTGTTTTTTTTAAAGTAGTGGACTTGTTTTCTCTGAAAAGTAGGTTCAATACACACAGCAACATTAAATAAACTTTGCACTGCAAATGCTATGTTCAATTGTTTTTTCATTTGCCTTTTTAACCCTTTGACTCTTTAATATTTTACATTAATTTAATGTCTTATTGCTACTGAGTAAGGTACAAATTATGATGGCATCTATATTGCCACCAACCCGCATTGGGCCAGCGTGGTGGGTTATGGCCCAAACTTCCCATGTGATGATATCCATGTGGGCACAGGCCCAGCAGAAGGACGTTTATAGGCTGATGATGATGATGATGATGATGATTGCCATGAACAGCTAAAGTATAAAACATAAATTTTTCTTTCCTCAACAGTCCAGTATGGCCAACCTGACGAGGTTCAACGCGGGCAACAATTACCATTCGGTGTTCGGCGAGGGGGGTGACACGTCGACGCCCCCCCTACTGGACCTGAGCGAGTTCCCCTCGTTGACGGCGCGCGGCGCCGGCGACCAGGCGCCCACCGCCGCGCCGCCCCCGCCCGGCTCTAAACCTTACGGTAAGATAGCAATAAGGCTTATTATATATATTGTAATTGTTGTACCTACCTATTTGACTCGGCAGATGAGAATATCTACCGACCTTTTTAGTTTTTTTGAACCCAGTCGAAACTCTTTAGGGTTGTACACCGGTCGATACAGCAGATTCAGAGCAGCGATTCCGTAAAGGCTCGATACAAAACTCGATCCTGAATCAGCAGTGAGTTATCAATTCCGCTTTCTTAAAATTGACCCTACACAACTTAACAAAGGTTACTCTGGATCGGAATCGAAGGGAATGTGAGGTTTGAAGTGAGTAGCGTGTTTACGATCGATTTTTAGAGAATCGACATGCTGGATTCTCCTCCAATCTGTCCCCCTTTTTCGACGCACGAGCGAGTATGCGATGCGGTTCTTTCTAGTTTCTTGCGCGTTGTACAGATGCCAGCACTTCCACCTACCACAAAATCGTCGTATTCGTCAATACATTTTGAACTTTGTCACTAAGGTATAAGGATCAAAATAGGTTGGTGAAATTTTTGGATATTGTGTGTACGACGCTAAGGCAACGGTAATACAAAGAACGTAAGAAACAGAGATATCGCGCCGGCCGTAAGGGAGAAGGACGGTACCATTAGCACTTCTTGGGATCTCAGTCAATCCGTGTCCTTTCGGATGGATGCGCTTCGCGGTTCATGTCAGTGAACGCTGGTGTTCCTCAAGGCTCCGTTCTATCTCCCACGCTGTTTCTTCTGCATATCAATGACATGCTTCCTCTTGGAAACATGGGCGGGTAGATACCGAAATGAAGCGAGCAAATCTTGTCATTGTGCTCGATCGGGTGTTGGACCTCATTTCTAAATGGGGCTCCGATAATCTGGTGGAGTTCAATGCCAAGAAAACACAGCGAAAAAGTCGCCATTCCTTCCCCTTCCCTCTCTTCAGGGTACGTCTCTAGGCCTGCAGAGAAGTATTAACATGCTCGGTTTGGATATCCGCTGTGATCTGAACCAGAAGGACTAGTGGTCCTATTAGAAGAAGACCAATAAAGAACTGGACACAGACCGCCTAAACGATTTATGTGTGCCTTACAAAACCTTCACAAATCGTCGCCAGACCAAATAATCTTGACAGTTTTTGGACTAACGTTGTGTCCATAAATGCGCATGTCTTCCGACGGGGCAGGCAAGACCACAGCTTGCCATATCGCCTCGAAATACATCGTCTAGCTGTGGTCATGTAAAGGCGTTCTTTATGAACTCAAACATAAATTACATAAATATACTACTTCACAAATATCTTAAACTTAAGAATAGTAGTAAATTATGACTTATATGAACATTATTTAATGTTAATAATGTAGGATAAAATGTTTACTAGAAAAAAACAACCAGTCTCAGGAAAGCTCGAATGGAATTCGAACCCATAACCTTTGGATTACCGGTCCACTGCTCTAACCGGTAAGCTACCGAGACCCCAGAAGACTCGTTAAATTTTTTCTAGTAGTTGTGATTTACGCTGCAAGCCAGCAGTATTACGTCACTGTGAAGTCTACCCTCACAGTCGAAAGAAATACTATTGCAAGTATTTAACAATCGATAAAGACGTAATTGCTTATAAATATGTTTATTATTGAAATTTTTGCATTCAAAATGCTATTACAGGATGTCCCAGATATCAACGTCAAGCCGAAACCGTCGATAGGCCAACTTATAATAAGTTATAGGCGTTGTAATAAATAAATAAATAAATTTATCAGAAAAATAAAAAATAAATTAAGTCACTTATTTTCAAAATTATAGACATTTTCAAAAAAATCCAAAAAATTGTTTTCTTTTGTTTTGTAATCCTGAATAATGCTTCTATATACTCTTGCCTAAACTTTAAAGCCAGCTGCTCAGCTTGGAAGGAAATGTCACCTTTACCCAACCAAATATTCAAAGTTAATATCTCGCGCATCTTTAACATATTGTACTGAAAAAAAAAGTACTATGGGAGTCTGGCAAGTAACTTCAAAAGTTGGCGCATTTAATAAGGATTCCAAAATGGAAAATGATACATGCTAGATTATAAAAAAAAAAAATAAGAAAATACGTGGCTTAGATTATTTTTTCTATTTTACTGATAACTATTATAACTTGGCCTATGACCCGGTTTCGATTTGACGTCGATATCTGGGACACCCAGTATAGATATAGAATAAAATGTTTACTGGAATAGTAAATAATGTAGTTAGATGTTTAAGTACATACACCAGCAGGTCTAACTACCCAAAAATGACAATTTTCTCCATTCGATATTTATTCTTCGGAAGCAGTTGGTTAAGTTTTATGTAGTAACGCCTATTTGTTGTTGCTTGCCAGTGCTTATACTCTTATCTTTAATTGGCCAAACAAAAAGATAATACGAATTGAAAAAATCTCCCAATATCATTGTATTGCTAGAGAAAGCTGCAGTTTGTTGTATGCATGTTGGTTGAAGATTATAAACTAATAATAAATAAATTTTCCTACACCCTGAGTATGGACCACCATTATCATAGTAGATAGCCGTATTGCTACAACAAATATATGTGTATACTGTATACTACACCCAAACTTGAACTGTGTCTTAATAGTATAAGGTTTTTGCTATGGATAGATCATTTCAATCGGTCTATGGGTGGTGGTTATACCATTTAGGTAATCGAAGTCGCTAGAACAACTCTGACACAGGTCGGACATAATATGTACCATAATATTATGTAAGAACCAAAATACGCCTTTTTTTTGCATAAATCTAAGATTATTATTAAAAATATTTAGTTTATAAACAGCGGCGATGGGATAACCACCTGTCACGCTTAGTTACTTGGCTTAGTCGCTTTTTAGTGAAAAGTGGACTACGGTAGAGGACTGCTTTTGCTGTCCTCATTGCCTAGTCTCTGAATAACCCTTCAGGGATAATAGTCGTGATTATATGGTATGTATCTAGTTTATTATTCAGGTATGTTTTCGCTGCAAGTTGCATAATCTCATAAGGTTTGCCACAGGAAATGTGATAATGGAGATATTATTCCGATGTAAATATTCTTATCAACCAACGGAATCATCATGTTTACTTTAACACAAATATTATGTTGTTGTGGAAATATTAAGTATGAAACATAACCGTAATATAAATTTTATTTTGTGTGTAATGCACAATATGGGGTATTGTATAATAATTTCTTTAAGATTTGTTTTACATATTTTTATTTTGTTTAATAAAGTAAAGGCTACAAATAGCCTCCTTTTCTCTTAAAATTATGTCAGTAACTAATCGACGATATATTGAGATTTGTGTTTGGTAGGGAATAATATTTTTTTTCTTAGAGTGCAACTTTGTTTGCACTCTATCTCATAGTAAACATTAGTAAAATCGCCTTTTTATTGATACAATTTGCATAGCGAATGTAATTTGCTTTTAGTGGCAATGTTTTCTGTTTGATGAGATGAACAAACGGTCAGTGGTCAAGTCAATTCAGTTGTGTATGAGCTGAATGGAGCTTTCTTCAGCTATCAGTCTATTTGCATAGATGTATGCCATCACGTATTTGTCCCATGCGGTTTTCATTTAACCACCAGTCTACATGGATCTACTACCATCAGGTCATTCCTAACCCCAAAACAGCAGATTGTGCATAGTGTGTTCAAATCAAGTGCGTGTGTTGTGTGGGTGATTGGAAGAAGAAAGCAGACTTTTAATATAGTTTCCTAGCTTCGTAAAGCATTTATAACCGATGGTCTGTAGTGTACTACAATTATTATTAGATAACTGTACGATAATTTATGAGTGACCGTAAACCACGTCAGAAGCCTTAACTAACTCTTGATAATGGCCACTAACCAGAATATAGATTCGAGATTCTGGATTCCGATAGTCTGGTGACCGGATGAATGCAAGTCTCGAAATACATAATGGGGAGGATGACCAACAAGATAAATGGCGTTACTGTTACTTGTGTTATGTTTCTACACCAAGGCTCCATACCCTAGATTCCTTGGCTCAAAATGCTTAACCACTATGCCTACATCTTTTTCATGCTCGCGTTTTCTAGAAGCGGATGTAAGTTTACTAAATAGGATTTAGCATATTGAGTTGCAAATGGTTAGGGCGTATCATATATTGGCATTATTTTTTAAAGTTTACTAATATGCAAAATTAAAAAATAAACATAATTCATAGTTTTTTAGTGTGGTATATCGAACCTATTTCATGGAGCGTATCCATTCTATCAGACGGGCCGTATGTCTGATTGCTACCGTGGTTTATGAAAGTCCCTGCATTCAGAAGTGTTACATTTCAATCATTACAAAGCTACAAAAAGTTTCGACAAAAACCAGTACTCTCCAACGCTAGCCCCACTGGCGGTAAAATTTGGCAGCCGCCCTCCCCATTCGCCGGTCACTGAAACGCAATAACCTTCCAGTGGGTATGGTGAAGCAGCCAACGTCCGAGCAGTCGGAGTTCACGATGTCATCGGAGGATTTCCCCGCACTGCCCGGCACCTCGACCACGGGCGGGGCGGCCGCACCCCCCGCGCCCGGCCCCCCCGCGCCCGCGAACCCCGAATACACCAACCATAATGCCGACAAGCCGCGGAAAGGCATACAGACCTCGCCTGACGGTGAGTCACATTTATATGACCGTTAAATCCGCGCTTACTTACTCCCAGCAAAAGCAAATGAGCACGCTCGCTGCAGCTGAGTATTTCAGTTTGTAACTCCCGTGAGAGGATTGTTGAAATTATCGCCGCGCTCGACTGACTTTTTTAATCTTAATAGTTTTGCAGCTTTCGACCTTTTTGCATGATGCTTCGTGTGGTGATATCTTAACGCCGATTAGCGTCGAACTCGTTTAGGGAATGGGGTGTTTTTTAAAATCTTTCAAGGCGCGCCATTATAGCCATATTAAAAATATACTTTTCCGTATAAGGACTCAAGTTTTGATTGTAACCGATTGTGTGAAAACTAGCTCTGACAACATTTTGTTTTAAAGTTTTAATTAACAACTAACAAATAATTTTTTCATGTTTGTATATTTCAGTATTGACAATACATAAAATTTATTTATTTTATGAATAAAAGTTGATAACTAATAATTTATTATTGAATGATTAAAATTTGGCATTGATTTATGATTCCGTTATTAACTGCATGCCTTATTCGATTAATATCAACTGAATACTAATATCAAGTAGTGTAGATAACTTTGATAAATTACTATTTTGTCTGACATACATTTTTTTTTTCCCCAAGTTGTCAATCAAGGAGCACATACGGAATATTATGGTGTGTATTCAATGTTAGGGCGATGATATGTTAAAGTGGCTTGTGTGTCGCCCTGGACGCTAAGTATCAGGGCTTCATTGCACAACCGGTGTCAAATTAGATACTCATTAATAACATAAATTTGACAAGACTATTCATTGTGGTTAGTGGCCTGATGTCAGAGTTGTTCAAGGCTTCTAACGTGGCGTAAAGAGCTTAGGAGTTAAGACCTCTTATGTGGTTTCCTAGGCATGTGCTTTTACCCTATATATTGCCCTTGATTGGGTGTTTGTTGTCTTTCATCTACCATGTCTTGAAAGATGTGCTTAGATAAATGGCTATATACTTATGATCTGTTTTTCTTCCATTTCTTTATTCTATTCGATGTTGCTTGTGTAGTTTAAGAACAATGTTACTTAAGGAACAAACTAAATTATATTTTAGTTTAAAAACATACAAATATACACAACTTACAATAATTATGTATCCGAACTTTTCGAAATG
Source organism: Scoparia ambigualis (assembly GCA_963921215.1). Lineage (NCBI taxonomy): Eukaryota > Metazoa > Arthropoda > Insecta > Lepidoptera > Crambidae > Scoparia > Scoparia ambigualis. The sequence goes on along the minus strand of OY992502.1, from coordinate 53,042,051 downwards.
ATGCGCTTACATACAACCGTTACATACAGAATGATTGTAGGCCTACCGATGTGTGTTGCAAAATCTCGTCACGACACCTTGTCAAATTATATTTTATGTAATGCACCTAATTCGACGCCAGTTGTCAAAGAGACTTTAATATATACGCCTCAGATTTGTTGATGTCCACAAGTGCAAATGATTGACCGTTGCATTATGTTTTAGGCAAAGTTACGAATATACCAGAGACAATGATACCCAACCAGTTCGGTATCGTGGGACTGTTGACGTTTATACGCGCGGCGGAGTCCGACCCCAGTTTGGTATCGCTGGCGTTAGGTCAGGACCTTACCGCGCTAGGACTCAATCTGAATTCACCTGACAATCTATATCTCACCTTCGCGGGACCTTGGGCGGACACGCCCTGTAGGTAAGGATTTTTGGAAACACCCTTTAATTGTATTTCGAGGCAGCTTGTTATCTATTCATTTATTTTTATTTGCAGACTTCTGTCGTTTCGACATGCAATCCAGAAGTACCTGAATTTCGCATAAATACATATTTGTTTTAGCAAAAGATATAAAAAATATTAGGTAATTTTTTTTCTACACATACCTACCTGACAATTAGCTTTCGACCTTACATAAACGTTACTTAAGACTGACATCCATAAAAAAATGTAAAGATGTCAAATCTTAAGTTATTTTTAAATTTTAGTAACGTTTTTAAGAAAGTATAGGTTTAATTTTAAAATTGAAACTCCAAAAAAAGAGCAAATTCGGGTAATTTGCACACGATGAGTGTTCGCATCTCGCATTGTTCTAATGAGTAAATTGCAGTCGATTTTGTTAAACTCTTTACAAGTCGAGTCAAATCTTTGTTCTCTTGTGTAGCAAGCACACATGTGCACCAATTTTTATAATACTTTCGGGAGCGTTTAATACCTAAAGATATATAATTAATCACCTATTTGCTAATCTACGTCGTAGGTCAACGTTGACCTTAATTAATATTGAAGCTGTTTTCAAAGTGTTTACAGTGTGTAGGTAAACTGATTACACGTACATAGGTATAGACGGAGAAGTTCCATGACACTATTGTTATCAAAATTATCCCAAATAAAGTATTTTTGTGTTAAAAAAAAGTCTAGTAAAAAATATATGACAAAGTTAAATAAATTTCTAGATTTGATATTGCGCAGTAGCTATTCAATAAACAAGCCAAAAATACTTTTAAAGACAAAAAGATAAAAAGTCATAAAAAATATGGTAGGTATTGTAATTTGGCCACAGACAGTAACAAAATCTGAACCAAAGCTTTCACAGCCCAAAACATAGCCTTACTTAAGGTGGTACAGAGTTATTATAGACATTAAACATTTGACTAAAATAATATTTTTATTTATGAAGCAAGCAATTAATTAATTGGTATGTTAATATTTTGTTTTTCAGGCCGCAAGATATGGACTACCATGTGCCTCCTGAATATCTGATAAACGGTTCTATTAGAGAAAAGCTGGCACCTCTACGACTGAATCGATATAAGGAAGACCTATTATTTTATTTGTTCTACTGTTTCGTCGGCGACGTCTTACAAATTGCAGCTGCTGCTGAGCTGTAAGTATGCATTAATCTTTTATTCATTAATTAGCAGCTCGCCCGCGCCTTCGTCCACGCTCACTTAGAAAGGCCGTCATAGTTAAGCCATTTAAAAAAATATATCTATAAAAATTAAACAAAAACCATCGTCAGTTAACGCTCTATCTTTTAGCGAAAACCGCATAAAAATCAATTGCGTGGTTTAGAAGAATACTGCGGTGCCACAGACAGAGGAAAACAGCGACTTTACTTTATAATATGTAATGCCGGCACCACACGCTTGGCAAACCTCGGTATGCCGTCACAAATTCAAACGTTTGGATAGAGCGTTTGCAGGCGCTTGTGGCCGATCCGTCGAACAAATCGCGGCGCGCAAGCGCAAGCACAAGCGCAAGCGGCAAGCGTGTGGTGCCGGCATAATGATCTAGCGGCCCGTCCGAGCCTTCGTACGCTAACTTCACGATAACTTAGAAACACCGACATACTTCAGCCATTTTGTACAAAATATCTAGGAATTATAAATAAAAACCATCCTAAGTTATTGCTCTTTCTTTTATTAAAAAACGCATAAAAATTTCATTACGTGGTCTAGAAGAATAAAGCGGAGCCACAGACACGGGAAAACTTAGACTTTATAATAAATATGTAGTGATGGTATTTTTGTTCATAAATTGTTCACCCTATAAAAAAAATTATAGTTGGCGATAACAACAGTGAAGTTACAGCTGGTCGCTTCGATCATGTAAACAGTAGAATCACGCCACACGGTCTCATACAAAATCAAACTCAAACACGCTTCAATACGTATACATCTACAGATCTACATGAGTAAATATAATTAGTCCGATAATAATTATTTAGAATATATTTTTATTTAATATACACTCGAAAGAGCCGGACTGCGAGTTAGTAGAGAGAAAAACGGTCCGATCAGCTGAAGTATGGATGGTCGAAATTTGTTTGTCATTTTTGTCAAAAATAACTTGCATGTTTCGATAGTACTACTAAAGGCAAGTCGTTCTGCCGCGGGAAAACAACCACTAAAATGTTTCGGTGTATAAAGCAGCAGTGCGCTCGGCCATGACATACGGTGCCGAATGCTGGCCACTGAAAAAGCAACAGGAAAATAAACTGCATGTCGCTGAAATGAGAATGCTTAGATGGGCTGGTGGTGTAACAATGCCATCAAAATCATGGACTGAATCAATGGACCACATCCAAAATGTTCACATTCGAGGCAGTTTTAAAGTGACACCGATACCGGAGACGGTTTGGAGAGCCGCCTAAGGTGGTCATGTCATGCAGCGACCATCGGACCACATGACAAGAGTACCTACCCAGCCCAGAAGACGCGGTAAACCCCGCCTCACATGGATGTCCGTAAATGCACAATTATTATCACCTACCCAGAACAGACCGTCTTGGCGAAGATTGACCAGAAGGGCCGACCCCAAATAAATGGGATTAAGGCTAGGCAGAAGAAGATACACCTTATGTTGTTGAAGATAGGGTTCAAACTCATTTTGTGTGTGGAAGCATACACAAGATAACTTTTATATGTATGATTCCTACAGTAAAATGAAGAATTTAAATAAGAATGATGACTTACACAAGATAACTTTTATTACGTATGATTCCTACAGTAAAATGAAGAATTTAAATAAGAATGATGACTTAAAACCTTATAGGGTCTATTGATATATTGGAAATCATAATTTGAACTTTATTCCTTTAACATAAGGTTGAAAACTTATGAAAAATTTAAACATATTGGGCTCGTCAATAGGTTAGTCCTGGCTACTTTCAAGTTAAAATTGTTATTTAAATCGATATATAAAACTGGCTTTAAATCGCTATAACTCAGCTGAATAACGTTTGAAAAAAAATGTATTCTTACAACTATTTAGATCTCTGTATTGTACTTTGGCATGCAAAGTTTCATTAAAATTAGCACATTGCTTTGTATAATTTTGAACTGGGAAGTTGTATGGAATACCGAAATGCGTAAACCCTCTTAAATAGTTTAAGATTTTATGCAATGCAATTGAAAAGTGATTTAATACATACACACTAGCTATTGAACTAATAGTCCTCCATACGCCCTTAATTTATTTATAATCGGTAATGTTTGTTATTATTTTTTATTGCTTTATAATACTTTTGTAATCAGCGATGTAGATATAATCGAAATCAAAATGTTACTATTACAATGATAACACGTCAACACAGTAGAATAGATAATCATTATCTAGTTTTAATTAAACAGTAAGTTACAGTAGTAACTGGTTTGCTGCGCACTTTGTGCTGTTATTGCTTCCTTGGAATTCGTATACAAGCAACACATTTTATAAAAGGTTTTTCAGGGTTTAATGAAAAATGCTTATTCGAAAATACCGAAAAAATACAAAGAGCTTTTACTCAATGTTAAATAATTTTATCCTGAAAACCAGACCTCGGTACCCAAGTGGTTTAAGGCAGCCGCCCGGAATGCGGAAGGTGCGTGGTCCGATTCCCGCCTGAGGTTGTCGTCTTTTTTCAGTGTTTAAAATTTTACTTAAGTATATTTAAGCGTTAATAAAAAACGCTAAAATATATAAAAAAGACAATCCTTTATTGTAACAGTGAACAATAATTTCTAAGAAATTAGATTTTCTATATAAAATATTTTATTTGCTTTTCATGAGAACATTGAAATTAATATACACTTTTACTGATCTGCAAACAACTCACACTTTGCCCGATCGAAGAATTGAAACTAGATATCGGGGTTGGAGCGCTTTGCTACGGCCACTGATGTAGAACTTATATCAAGTAAATGTGTTATTGAAAGACCTGTGTGGTGGAACTCATTATACTAACAACCCATCTCTTTCCTTGGGTGTCGTAAAAGGCGACTAAAGTAACATACATCTAACAGAATAGAGCGGCGATGGATTCACCACATGTCACGCTGAGCCCATGTCCATTCAGGGCTTGGAACCGGTAGCCGTAATGCTAATACAGAAACTAGTGAAAAAGCGAGTCTATCGCCATCTATTATTAGACAGGAATTAGTGAACCATTTGTGCAGATTGCATCTTTACTTCAGTTCACTTGTTAATGCCAGATGGCGATAAATATACAACAAGTTGTGTATTATTGGAATTGAATGAGCGATATTCCTTCGCAGGTACAACCGCGAGTGGCGGTATCATATGGAGGAGAAGGTGTGGATCTCTCAAGCGCCCGGCATGCCCATGGTCGAGAAGACGTCGACCTACGAGCGCGGCACCTATTACTTCTTCGACGCACACAACTGGCGGAAGGTGAGCGTTTATACGACAACTATTGGACGACGACTTCCTTGGTCGAGTGATTTGTACATCGGTTTTCATGGTGTCGCCGTCTCTGAGGTCCCGGGTTCGATCCCCAGTCGGGTCAATTTAGAAACTATGGTTTTTCTAAATTGTCTCGGGTCTGGGTGTTTTCTATGTATAATAAGTATGTATTTAAGTATTTTAAGTATGTTTATCCGTTGTTTAGTAACCATTTAACGAGTTTCATAACGAAGCTTCTCTTGGGCTAGATAATTGGTGTGAGTGTAGGAAAGTTTATTTATTTATTTATTATAGCTAGTGTGCCAGGACCGTAGCAGATGGCGATTCATAGTCTCTGCCTACCCCTTTGGGAAACAGGCGTTAGTTTATGTATGTATTATAGCTATGAACTCTGGTGGTGGCTCATTAATAAAACTGTAGGTTTATCCGTCTCGAAGGACCATACAATTTAGAGAGGGCTACGCCAAGCGCGTCGTTTTCAGAGAGCGATTGAAGAATATGTTTACCAAAAACATGCCAACTAGCGTATGTGTAGCGGATCACTAGAAGAATACTACCAATACCTTTTTTCCCTTGGGTGTCGTAAAAGGCGAATAACGGACTCAAGACTGTACAGTGCACATACATCGAACAGCATAGAGCGGCGATGGGCTCACCATCTATCACGCTGAACACATGTGCTGTTGTAATTTGGTGAAACGTGGACATTAGCTGCTTCTACGGTCTTCATTGCCTAGTCTCTTGACTAATAAATCTTCGGGGATAATAGTCGTGAATATGTATGTATGTATTCTAGCTGTGAAGTGTGTGGTGGAGGCTCAATACTGAAAGAATATGGCTTATGTTAAAATATCTTTATTATTGAAATTTTGCATTCACAATGCTACATAGTTAAAGGATAAAATTTTTACTAGAAAAAAAATCAACCAGCCTCAGGAAGCTCGAGTGGGATCGAACCCACGACCTTTGGATTGCCGGTCCACTGCTCTAACCGCTGAGCTACTGAGACCCCAGAAGACTCGTTGAATTTTTCCTAGTAGTTTGATTTACGCTGCAAGCCAGCGGTATTACGTCACTGTGAAGTCTACCCTCACAGTCGAAAGAAATACTATTGCAAGTATTTAACAATCGATAAAGACGTAATTGCATATACATATCTTTATTATTAAAATTTTGCATTCACAATGCTATAATTATAGATATAGGATAAAAAAAATTTTTACTAGAAAAGCAGTGGACCGGCAATCCAAAGGTCGTGGGTTCGAATCCCACTCGAGCCTCCTGAGGCTGGTTGATTTTTTTTCTAGTTAAATTTTATCTTATGTTAAAATGTTCACCAAAAAAAATATAGACTGGTAAATTAATACGTGACTGTCTCATGGTCTGTGGGACGGGGGACGAAACGGGGGGCGGGGCCGCGTAGTAGGAACGTCAGTTGTGTGCAGATGTCACCCCTCCCCCGGCGCCCGCAGACCATGCCTGTAGTTAGTATTTGTTTATTGTAATTTAGTGTTGACTGTGTTCACGTCGATATCGATATGTGTAGCATAGTGTGAAGGTGTTTGTGACACTATAAATTGTTAGCATGCTTTATAAAAAATTCATGAAGAAGATAGACATACAAAATGAAAAAGAAGACGTGTCTCAGTCTTCGACCACATATAAGAACTACATGCATAATCAACGCTCTCAAAACGTTTGAACAAAAAGAAGTACCTATACTCCAGCCAAATTCGATGACGAATGTTTGTAAACAGATTACTGTCATTTCTTTGTGCAAATATCTAGTTTCACTCGGATTTTTAATTTTTCTTGAGAGAGATTCACAAGAAAACAGTTAACTATTGTGTCTTTCTTCCAAAAAGCAGCAAAAATCCGAGTGAAACTAGATATTTGCACAAAGTAATGACAGTAATCTGTTTACAAACATTTGTCATCGAATTTGGCTGAGTATAGTACCTACTCATTTCGTTTAGCAGTGTGCGAGCTATGAGTATGCTCAACATGACGAAGTTCCTTCAAAAATTGCTATTCTGACAAAACACGTATGTCAAAGCGGCCACTATTCCGCTACGATTTAGGCAGTTGTCCCAACGCCGACGATGAAGAGACGAGAAGCGAGTCGAGCTTCAATTAGAAACGAGTTGGCGAGCAGCGGAAAGCGAGTGTGTAGATCCGATGGTTTTGTCGCTGGGCTATAAGCGCCGTTGCCGCTGGTTGGTCTCTCGGCGTGAGTTCTGATCGCTGAGCAAGTATCGCTAAGCGAGAATATCGTTGATAGCTCTTGTCGCTCAGTGACGAACTAGTGGGGCGGGTCCTAGCCGGCAATATGAACAGTCAGCGATCAAATATGCATCTCTTTTGTTTACACGGAATGTATATCTATTGTACGTTTCTTGAGCGAGAAAATAGCCGATAGTTAGTCGTTTCCTCGCCGTTGGTGAGACAACTGCCTTACTGCCGTACTCAGAGACATCAATGGGCGATTTTCTGACAGCTCAAATAAAAAAATAAAAATTAGTTCAAAAACACTCGATAGATGGCGTTTTATGAAAGCCGAGCCGTACCTAAAGGCTGTAATAAATTCTACACTTTTGCTTGTCAACCAAAAAAAAAAAATTGTATCTATTATCGTTGAAACATCAGGACCTATTTCTATTTTGAATGGAATAAATGTTACGCAGCCATACACTTTCTCTCCATGGACTCGCCTTTTACTAAGCGCCATACTAATCTATGCTAAGCGCCATCTATGAAGTAAAATACGAACAAATTTCTTTTTTTTAATTCGGAAAATCGCCCATTAAGTTTAAATGACAATTAAATGTCTCTCCTTCTCTATTTAGCACTATACATAAGAAAAAAAGTACGGCAGTAAAGAATTGTAGTTTTTATATTTAGTGATCGAGGCTCACATTACCGATTTTCCCACATTCAACCTTATTGCCATAACCAGACGTGTGTATTTCGGTTGCAGGTGGCGAAGGAATTCCACCTAGACTACAGCAAGCTCGAGGGCCGGCCGCAGCTGCCGCCGCACGTGCTCACGTAGCGTCCCCGCGCCCCCTCTCACACACCTAATGTAGTTTTGTTATATAAAAAGTACAAGTTTAAAAAAAGCAGTGTCGTTTTATTCATTTTGGGTGTATTAAAGTTTTTGGTGTTAACCAACCTGCGACCAGTCAGTGTGCTTATGACCTAGGGGGCTATTGTCTGTAGGGGAGCGAATTGGTATGAAGAAGGATGCCACATTGTAGGGAGGCCAAAGGGAAGATCGGGGATTGAAGTCCAACGGATGTAGTTGGAGGTGCTATAAACAGGATTTTTTTATCAGTACACATAATTTTTAAAATTATAGAGTAACTTAATCTAGAGCTACAGATTAATTTTAATTTTTTTAAGTGAATAAATTGATCAAACATCCACAAAAATGCCGTTGATCATCGTCAATCGACCGGGACCGCGAAATTGAACTCTGAGACATTACGATACCAGGCGGCCCGGCGGGTCAATGCCATAAAGTTACTATACCTTAGGTATAGTAACTTTATGGTCAATGCACTTGCACCGACACGTGACTTTTCGTTTGCTCGGTATCCACGAGTTATTTTTTATTGTGCCGGAAAAATTAAATAAATAATGAATAATAAATAAATTAAAAGAAAATTATGTCTATTAACGTTACTGAATGATAAACAAAAATTATGTGCAGTGATAAAATAAAAATTCTGTATAGCGAAGGAGATGGTGAATTCTTCGCTATCGCGATGCAGGCTTCCTATACTATTTTACCGTCGTAGTACGGAGACGTCGTTGGTATACGTTTGTGGCGCCATCTGTTGACACGGTTGAAGTGTTAGCTTCGTGTCGAACCCCCCCTCCCCTCTGAGACCGGAGGTCGATGTCAGTCAGTGTGCTCAGCAGTCAGTGCGTCAAGAGCTTGCAAGTGCCAGTGGAGAGTGCTGCTGCAGGATGCCCTAGTCTACGGTGAGTCGAGACGGGTGGGGTGAAGGCGCGTTGCCAGTGATGCAGTGTGCTGCTCCTGTCTGCGGTGAGTCGAGACAGGTGATGACGGTGGGTCCGAGCTGCTGGTGTGTAGGGCTGCCACGCCGGAGTGATGCGGCCGACATTGATGCACCGGTCGTGGGCTGCGTAGACCAACCGGCCTAGGATGCGCAACACGAGAAAATTTTCTCGACCCGTTTTCTCGTGTTATGTCTATACACGATAATTATGTCAAAAATAGACATAACAGTAGTTTTGCTTGTCTGTGGTATGTTTGTCTACAAACCCTAACAGGCAACCTCAGAATAATAACTAGTTATTATTCTAGTGCTCAGTGGCGTGTTCTTGGAGAGGCCTATGTCCAGCAGTGGACGAGTATAGGCTGATGATGATTCTATGCATGCAACAGAGTTTTTATCGAGTTTTGACAACTGTAACCGAGATAGTTTGTCGTTCCCGCGATCGAAGGAATAGAGAATATCGTCCGCGACATATCTCGTGTTGCGCATGCTAGGCCTACAGGTCGGGATGATGCCGTCGAGTGTGCCGGAGGTCCAGGAAGCGTCGTCCGAGATGCTGCGGTGGAACCTTATGCCTTCATTGCTGGCTTGCTCTGTGTTAGTAATTTAGTCGAGTAGAAGTACAATTATTCGCTTGAACGATTATTTTAAAATTCATTTAAAATATGCAAATTGGCAAATCAATGTCAACTTCTACTCGACTAACTTGGCAGGACCGGTGCGAAGTAAGCTTGTATTGCGATAGGTGTTGAAGTTCGTACGTCGTACATATATTGCGCCAGACGATTTTTAAAGAAATTTATTTTGTTGTGGATCTTTGCCACAAAATCGGGGGCAGTTTATAATATTATTACATCAGTCAAATTCTAAGTACCTGCATATAATCTTTTGGCTAATAGGTAATCTGAAATAATCTGAATTTCTGCGGACTCACGGATTCACGCGGACGATGTTGTCGGAGGCGGGCCGCAAGTTCTATATTTTCGACTTAGACTGCCCGCCCACGTCAAACTTTTTGTAGCACCGATAATCGGGCCGATTTTTCTTTCTGATTTCTGACCGACTTTTTGCAGGACGTGTGCGTTGCACTATTCACTCTATTGCAATTAGTACGTTCTATTTATCTCCTACATAAAATCGGTCACCGATTATCGGACATGGGCGGGCAGCCTTTATTAGGAAATAAAAGAAATAATTTGTCGTGTTTTAGCCGTGCCAGAACCATGATGAAGATCTATATTAGGAAGAAGTCACCGGCGCGGAGTAAGGCGCACCAGCACCACACACCAATGTTGGTAAAACAGTAAATGTAGGTAGTGTGATTGATTTGATTACACAGTATTACATACTTACTGCATTTTTCTTCTTTGTTTATTTATTGTACATAAAATACAATATGGAGGGTTTTTAACCTACATGTGTTATTGTACATAAAATACAATATGGAGGGTTTTTAACCTACATGTGCACCAGTCCACTAATAGTAAAAATATATAAATAAATAAAATTTAGAGGCGGATCTGCAGATGTATGGTTTGTAAGGAAACTCTACAAGTGTGCACCTTTAAAGATTTTTTGCTTATTGCAATGTATCGTTTAATCTTACAAGATCCATTGGCCAGATCCATTTTTTTTTCTCATAGGATTCTGATTTTTTTTGTCAGTAGATCTGTATGGGTAGTTTAGGGTGAAATAAAGCTAACAACTATATAGAGACATTATATTTTGAAACATGAGAAAATTCTTGCTTACAACAATTTCATTATTTTCTGAATGTGTACGTACAAAATTAAAAAGCTTTATTTATAATACGATTGGTAAATTCTCTGTGTGTTCACTAACTGGTTTCGTAACTAAACACTAGCGTTACTTCGAATAATAAGTTTTTAGTATTTCTAAAATTATTCTGTTATGCTATTTATGCTAACACGCATAATAATTACGTATTAATATAATAGCGGCTACGTAGGCTCACGTTCACTTCACAGAACACTATGATTGATTACATGCTAAATCTGTTAGTTGTATTGGATTTGTTATAATATGAACGATATGTAAAATACAAAAAATAATTTCATATTTCTTATTCTAACATCCTGATAAAATCTGGAGTATGCAGGCAGCCAATGTATAAATAATTGTTCTATTTGATACAATCGAGCATTATTTCTCGGTTGTGGTACTGGGACTTTCTGAGTCAGCTAGCACTGGAAACAATAAATGCAAGGTAGAATCAGTCTAAATCGTCGGTGCTATCTTTCGAAGACGTGGCTGGGGACTTGGTGGTGGAGTCTGCTTCCTTCATGGTAGGCTCCTCATCATTTTTTCCGGGTACCCAAAGGCCAGAGTCTACGCATCTTTTCATAAAGTAGATGGCTTCCTGCTCTGGCATCTTAGCTATTGTCGCCTGCAGCATAGGAACGTCCTGAGAGTCGAAGCATTTCTTGAGTTCCTGTAAAATAGGTTTATGAAATTTTACTTATTTGTTAAATATATTGTAAAAGAAAATAAAAAATTACGAACATAACAACTAGAAAATATTTCTAGAATAATATTCTAATAACTAAAATATACTTATTCATTTCATATAAAATATACTTATTTATTTACATTTTTGACATAGGAATCTTTGTAAAAAAATATAGCAATCTCTTTGAAACTAATAATAGATCTGAATATAGAGGCAGAAAAAGAGAAAATCTATGTATACCTGACCAAAGATTAATATTATATTCAAAGAACGTTCATTGCATGTGTATTCGAATTTTCAATAAATTGCCTGGTGATGTAAAAATACTGACATTTTTAAATCCAAACTATTTCAATAATGTTAATTATATGAACAAAATGTACTATACCATTAACGACTACTTAAATGATAATATTTGACATGCTTTATTTTAATTGTATTAACGTTGACTATGATTTTATTATAATTTGTTAATTATTTGTGTAATGTCTAATGTAATTTTGAATATTTGCACATTGTATTATACGATAGAATATGCTGGTTAACATTATTTTAAGAACAATTTTTGTACCATATTTGAGCAAATAAATATTTGATTGATTGATTGATTGATATAATAATAACAATGCAGATGTCCTACAAAAAGTCCGCCCTACATAAAAACAGTGTCCGCTTGTCTGATTCTTCCAATCTAAAATCAGACCAAAATGAAATATCTATTCTATTTGACGGGACATAGGTTAATTTTATCACGTGTACATAATCATCCAATTTGGCAATCGGCTCCAACACTCACGAGGTATAAAAGATGAAACAAAAATTAGGGCACCGACATTCGTTATTATATTACGTCAGTGGTGTGCACGGTCCTTAATAAGTTTATGTATGAAAACTGAATAAGGAGCTTGCAATGTCAGCCCACAGGATGGGTGACAAATGAAAAACATCTCGAGCTCTCCTTGCTTTGGAAGGCACGTAAAGCCTTTAGTCCCGGTTGTTGTAAGATGGCAGTGATTACCCACCTAACCTGCATTGGGCCAATGTGGTGGGTTCATCTCCTGATGTACAATGGCAGACTCCGTCGCTTTACCAGTCTAAAGGTTAAAACCCCTTGCACACCGCGTCGTCTATTTGGTACAGGCACCCCAACTAGCAAATTGGTCATATAAAAACTGTGCTATACGACTTTTGGTTATATAACTGTTGAATTGATGTTATTAGACAACTACAACGTTGTGTAACTGTTATTCCTACAACGATTTAGTCCCGTAACTAAATGGTCCACTAAATAAGTTGAGTAAACGTTTTTACGACTACTTTATACAACGTCGTATAATGGTACAAAAATATAGGTTAAGTAAACGTTTTTACGACTATATTATACAACGTTGTATAGTAGTGCCTGTGTATAGGTTAGGTAGACGTTTATACGACTGATTTATACAATGTTGTATAGTGTAGGTAGACGTTTTTACGACTGATTCATACAGCGTCGTATAGTAGTGCCTGTGTATAGGTTAGGTAGACGTTTTTACGACTGATTTATACAACGTCGTATAGTGGTGCCTATGTATAGGTTAAATAGACGTTTTTACGACAGATTCCTACAACGTCGTATAGTGTTGCCTGTGTATAGGTTAGGTAGACGTACGACTGATTCATACAACGTTGAATATTGGTGTTAGAGAATAGGTTACGTGAACGTTTTTACGACTGCTTTAATAATAAATATAAATAGATAATTATATCGTCGTATTATGACGCCAGGTTGTAGGTCGGATAAATAAAAAAAATATGACACCATGTATAAAGGTTTTATTTAAATCAAAGGTTATCTGTTCATGTTTATTATCTCACAGAACTCTAAAATAATTTATCATGGCCGACCATCTTGGTCGCAAGAAACCGCATTATGCGACCTTTTCATTCTATAATTGACGTATAGAAGTCGTTTCTTAACTTAGACAAGATGGCTGCTATTTTAGTATGTAAACAAATTTTAAGCAATAGTCTATAATAATTTAATTCAACAAATTCGAAGGAGGCGTAAAAAATTTCATAACAACACACCTATATTTCACCACAAAACTGAACGTCCCATAAGAACTAGGTGCACTGCACACATTTATCCTTACACTCTGTTCGTGTATAATATTGTTAAAGTAAATGTAAAACTAGTTAAGTAAATTATAACTTATAAATATACCGTTTAAATTTTGTATTTGATAACACGCACTTTTCCAGCAAACATCACAGGAACGAATGAATGGAATGAACTGAATGTGTACAATAAAAGTCGATGTTAAACACTTAACCGACATTACAGTCATCTTCCAATGTCAATGCAATTGTTATAGGACTTCAGTGGTTTGATAACCGTCGGTCGAAAACTTTTATGTAACATTTAAAAGTTGTTGACTGACGTTTATTTAACTTCTAAATAACAATAATATCGTTTAATATGGGCCTATTTTGCGTTGTGTAAACGTCTACGACACGTTTATATGACCCACTTTATAGAACCAAAAGGAAATGTAAAACGTTTTCTCAACTATTATGCAACGATAATTTGTTACTTGGGCACGTACCCGGGCGGGCGGTGCGCTTCATACGAAAATCGCTGCAAAGTGGTAAAGCGACGGTGACCCCGACCGTACTGTTGCTGTGTGGGAAGGCCTTTGCCGAGAAGTGGGACGCTGATGAAGATGAAGATGAGAATCTACATTAATAAAAATAAATTGCCACAAAATTGTTTGACTCATCACTTCAGAACGGCTGCACGACGGCTATTTAGCAAATTCTTTTTTTTGTTATTTGTAATTGTCAGGACAAGCTTAATAAGAAAGAAATTTATGGAAATTCGTCACGAGATGCAGGGTGTTCACGAGCGGACGAAGTCGGGAGCGGGACGCTAGTTGAACATATAAAAAGTCTTAAAACATAAAAAAAACACAAAAATTAAACTCACATCAGGCAACTCCTCGTACACTTCCACCGGGTCAAGGCCTCCTGGGCCCAGGCGAGCCTTCTTCTCCTCTTCCTCTTGCTCGCGGATCGCCTCTTGGATCTTCTCGGCCGCGCGCCGTTTGATCCTCGCTTTGAACTGCTCGAGCTCATCGTCGAAGGAGTCCTTGTATGTCTTCTCAGCTACTTGGATTCTGAAATATTTATTTATTTTATAATTAGGACTATGGTTTGTATCAATACATGATAAAATAAGTAAAACTATTCAAAAACTAATACAAGTAAAGATAGTTTCCATTTGATGCCAGTGAGTATTATGAATTGGTGACAAATGTTTAACTTATCATAATTAAAATGTAAAGTCGCTGTTTTCCTGTGTCTGTGGCTCGCTCCACCTTATTTCCCATGCAGATTTTCAGGCGGTTTTCACAAAAAGAAAAAAAAGAAGTGATGATTGATGATTTTGTTATAATTTGTAGATATTTTGAACAAAGTGGCTGAAGTGTTTCTCTAAGTTAGCGTGGACGGACGCGAGGGCGGGTCGCTAGTTCCGAATAAGACAAAACAAAAACCCATGTGACAACCATCAGACATAATAATATTAGGACTGGTCTGGGCAAGTTTTTATATACCCCTGAGTGCATGCATCAGGTTGTTATCCCTAAATTAATTATAGTAGAGTGAATAATTGTTTTGTTTATTCAACACAATGTCATGTTTACTTTGAATGATATAAAGTGTTTTAGCAAAAAGTTCTTTTAAATACAGTCAACCATGAATGACCTATGTACAAATTGCATTGTAAATAGCTATATTTTACTAGACAATTTGAATGTTATACATTATAAAAATTAAGGGTTGTTGTTTAAAAATAAAACAAGCATAAGTACCCCATTTGATTCTAAGTTAAAGGCAAAATAGACGATCAAATTATATTAGTTTCACATTTAAATGATTTATGATAGCTTATTCTATTTACCTGGAGAAGAATGAACCAATGCAAGCTCTGGGGTCTACATCCAATTGTTTAGAAAGCTCCAGAATGTACTGCATGCAGATGGTCTGATGAGCAACATGGGACATCAAATCTTGTTTCTGCAATAAATGAGATTGATAATTTACTAGATGTATATTTATTTTGCAAGCAAATATAATTTGTGTAAGCAGTGGTTGTATAACATTTATCATTATATCAGCATGGACAACATAATAGGTCAACATGCCATTTTAGTGTTTCATCATCATCATCAGTCTAAAAACGTCCCACTGCTGGGTACTATAGGGGATATTGGGCCACAACCCACCACGCTGGCCAAATGTGGATTGGTGAGTTATATAAACTGTCATCTTGCGACAACAACCGGGACCAACGGCTTAACGTGCCTTCCGAAGCACGGAGGAGCTTGAGATTTTTTAATTGGTCCCCCATCCAGCGACCCAACATTGCGAAAGTTGCTTAGCGAGCAAGATCGCAAGCCGAACGTGCTAGCCGCTGCGCCATCAAACTCCTCGTTTGTTAGTGTTTATTTATTTTAAAAATAGTAACTACTGTGCTAAAAGTATGTATATTAATTATAATTTTCTTCCAAATGCAACTTTGCATGCACACCTGTATCATGTAATGGGCTGCTTTATATCAATTTTATATACCGCCTATGGACATAGGTATATGCAATGAAGGTAAACTGAAAATATTTTTTAAATCTGAAGAGCAGTCAGGCATTAGCTCCTACATTCCAAACTTTACTTAATTATTATATTTGTGTAGATAGTGCAATTTGGAAGTTAAAGATTTATAATTTAAGTCACTATAATATGAATCGAAATTAAAATGTTTGTCCTGTTTGCAAGAAACAGCACCAGATTTTGTAACTCATTACTTTGTACTATGTTTTAATTAATGAAGATATAACATGACAGTAGCCAAGAGATTACGTTAATGTCACTTACCCCTTCCATTTCTAAGTTGATGCACCATATAACCAAATAATTGGCTGTTTCTTCACACGCTAGCTGGCTGTGATCTAACAGGAACTTCTTGGAGTCATCATATTTCCTCAGCATCCCAAACTGCTTCAGGACCTTCTCATTGTCTTTAATGAACTGCTTCATTTTCTCTTCCTTTTCCTCCTCTGTCAAGTTTTCATTGTTCGATCGCAGCGGCTTTGTGTTAATTATAGTCTTAGTGAAACCAGGCTCACTGATAGTGTCAATGTTCCATGGTGTCAACTTTTCTTTTTTTTTTATATCGTCATCTTTCTTATGTAGTTGCTTCGCTTCTTTCTCAAGCTGCTCCAATTCTTTCTTCAAGGAGTCTAAGTTAGGACTACCTTCCTCGACTGCACCGAGTTTCTTTTTAGTTTCCGCTAATCTTCTCAAGTTTTCAGTTTTCTTCTGTTCATGCTCCTCTCTCTCACGTTTCCGTTCTTCCATTCGATCAACGCGAGCCTGGTGTCTCCATCGGAACAGTGAGGGTGTATCAATGTTTGGGTGCGTCTCATCTTCATCATCAGAAATCTAAAAACAGTTATTTTGCTATTTTGTAGCTTTAATGGTAGGTAATTTTCTATATATACTTACTAACATAAATAAATAGGATAAAATAATAATTAATATCTTAGATAAATGCAAGTCGTTCTTGACGACTTGATGATTCAGAATAACACAATTTGTAATGAAACTCTTCAGAAAGTTATTTGTGAATAACTTATTCACAAATCGCTTACCTCAATGTCTTTCCATTTGCTGTAGTCCACCATCTTGGAAATAACAACAAAATGTAGAAAAACACAACAAATTTCCGGTTATCTATTTAGATGTTTACAGATGCCTGTGTATTAGACCATAAAATTGAATTATTCTAATAATTTTCCTCAAGAGAGAAATCCGGAATATTCTGTCGTTATTTCTCAAATTGACATGACACGCGAATGTCACTGTCACTGGTGTCACTTGACTTAATTTTGTTGTAAATTAGAAAAAGCTAAGGGATAAGTTCAGTCCTCAAGCCATACAGCCTCATTATTATTATTAAATGTTTTGGTTATTATATGCTTAGGCTGGCCACACACTGCCGGAATCGCTTTCTGAATTGAAGGGTGTTTTGGAAAAACAACCAATGTCATAAAAATATAAAAATAAGATTTTAATGTCTATGGTTAGTTTCATATTTTGCCGACAAGATCCAATATCTCGTTTTAGACAAAACAACCCATGTCCGAAGATATTCAAAGAAAAAAGTGTATGGTGTAGGGAAAAACAACCAATGTCCAGAGTACTTTTGGAAGAACTGCCAATGTCAATTGACATTGGTTTTTTTTCCGAAAAATTCGGGCAACACTTCACCATTCTACATTCTCTATAAGGACTCCAAGACCAGCACTTCAGCTCCGCAAATTGCGTGTTATCACAACATCTGATCAACATGACCACATCAAGGTTAAATAAACTTTTACAGGACCTTCGCTGTAAATATTACCTATCATTTAAGTTTTCTTACTTAACAAGAAAACAGATTTCTTCCTGCAATTTGCACCAGGATGCTGTCTCTAATGATCATATTGATGATGATGTAGAAATTGAAGATGATGACAACAGCGAAGAATGTGTGGAGTAATTATTTTTATTTTGTTTATGATAATGTGTGTATAATTGAAAATACAAGCCTTTGACTATGAAAATTAAAACTTTTCTTAGCTCCAGGTTCTGATTTTAGTGGAAAACTAACCAATGTCAAACTTATTTTTCAGTTTTATTGAAAAGCAGGAAACCTGTAGTGCTGAAAACATATTACAAGCTATTGCATGTAACATTATCTACAATAAAACAGCAACTTTACTACTAAATGATTGATTGTATGTACTGTAAACAATTTTTTAAGCCTCCTGTAAAATTGACTTAAATTGACAATGGTTTTTTTTCCAAATAACCCCACAATTAAGAATCTGAATTCAGATTCTGAATTCAGAAAGGCCGGAATACCATACAATATCAGTATGCTCCACACACATGCTGATTTTTTCAGAATCTGAATTTCTCAGATCGATCTGGAAGAATGAGCTGACGAGCGTCCGGAATTCCGTGTCTGAATATTTAAGATTCTGAATTCAGAACGCGCGTATTCCCATACATTTTATATAGAGCGGCACACACATGCTGGAATTCAGATTCTGAATTATTTTAGTGTTGGCATTTTTAGTAGGATCCTACTTTTTTAGCATTTTTAAAAGTAAATTTTAGATCTTTTATAAAAATAAAATATAAAAATAAAAATTTATGGTATATCCTGCAAAAACTGCTAAGCGTTGTTTATAAAAATGCAACAAAATTGCTATATTTACCTTTATAATTTTTAAGAATTGAAGTACATCGAAAATTAAACACTAATAAACCTTGCTTTTTGCAGGATTTACCATACATTTTTATTTTTATATTTTATTTTTATAAAATTTGATAGCAATATAAGCTTCTATTGAAACTCGTTAATATGGTTAAACTAGATAATGGATAAATATACATAAACATAGAAAAACATCCAGACCCGAAATCAATTGACGACCTCCTTGGTCGAGTGGTTTGTACACCGGTTTTCATGGTGTCGCCATCTCTGAGGTCCGGGGTTCGATCCCCGGTCGGGTCAATTTAGAAATTATTGTTTTCTAAATTGTCTCGGGTCTGGGTGTTTTCTATGTATAATAAGTATGTGTTTTAGTATTTTAAGTATGTTTATCCGTTGTCTAGTAACCATTTAACGAGTTTCTTCGAAGCTTCTCTTGGGCTAGATAATTGGTGTGATTGTAGGAAAGATTTATTTATAAAATAAAAAAATAAATAAATAAAGAAAAACATTTTTTTTTGTCTAAATTGACTCGCCGACCGGGAATTGAACCCGGGACCTCAGAGATGGCGCGACGCCAGACCCGGCGCGCTAACCACTTGACCACGGAGGACGTCAATTGGTAGGAACAGCGAAAAAAAAATGGCAACCCTGGTTGAAACAGCAAGCGGTTAACGTCTCGGAGACGTTTGCATATGCCGAGAGTCACAAGACTGCTGATCAATCTGAATTTTTAAGAATGTGTGAGTCAAGTTGCCGGAATTTAGAATCTTAAATTCAGATTCTGAATTCACAAAGCCATTCCGGCTGTGTGAGGCCAGCCTTAGAGCATTAGTTTAAATGTGATGACATGGCTTGTACAAAATAACCCAAGGCTCAAAAATATCAAGATAGAAAGCCTAAAATTCGTTATAATAAGCCTATTATAAAAGCAACATAATTCTCGTAATTAGTTAGAACTTCTTACTAATTAATTAACCTATTGAGACTCTCTACTGCCCAACATGCGGTTTTATTTATTTATTTAAAGAAAAGGTGCACTTGCCGACTTACACTGCAGACCAAAACGCTAATTATAAACATGCCTAAGTCAAGTTTAGAATTATTGTGATCCATCACCGAAACGTAATCAAATAGACATGATAATAAATTAAGAAAATAATAAATATAAAACTTAAAAAACACGAATATCAAAAAGTTAAAATACGATCAAAAATACAAAAAAATAAATAAAACAATGTCAAAATACAATTAGAAAAATAAATATAAAGGTCAAAATAATATGTCACGATACAATAATTACCAATAATTTAAAAAGAAAACGAAATCAATTACAATAAATAAAATATAACATTGACCTTATGTTATATTTTATTTATTGTAATTTAATATCAAGATATCATTTTAGTCATACTATATTCTACAAATGATTGGGCTTTCATAGATAACTGTCTAAGATGGTCGGCAAAAAGGTGTCGACATCAAAGTCATGAGCGATCATATCCCCAATGAGGCGTCGTAATGCACGAATAGTGGGTGCGTGCGCCGCATACGTGGTGTGCGTCTGAGGCAAAGACCTAAAAAGATAGGGACAGGAACTATTGTTCTATAGCTACAACAGGTTATATAAATATTATCATTTTCGACATAACATTATGAAATCTATATTTGTCTCTTTTCATCTAATCGGTAACGCCGTTTGATGAAAGAGATAGATATATTTAATGTTTTCTAGTTTCTGGCAATGCTTTTGCATGACGTCACGATTTTAGGCGCGCGTGCCACCTCCGCCATTTTATTTAACATCACTCACACTAGTCTTTGGTAGGTCTTTTTAAACTGCATAAAAGTAGTGATGGATGAGTCAAGCACGGCTGATAACGCTAAATAATACTAAATACTATGTATTACATTGTGCAAACTAATAACTTCGGAGCGTCAAATACGTTTGTGATAAATAATAATTTCACGATGTTTCACTGCTCTAATTCATACAATTACTACAATTTTTTTATGTTATTATTTTATGTTACCTAGTAATGAAGCAATGAAAAAGAAGTGGCTTGATATAATTGGGACGGAAAATATTAACCCAAGTATTATTCCACATTATTACACATTATGCTATGGGTATTTATTTGGCAAATAAATGATTTGAAGTTTGAAGTCTTTTTTGCACTGACATGTTTACCTTGACCTGTGGCCGACCGTACAGGATTTTTGTTCTTTTTTAATTCTATGTGTTGGATTATATTTATTTATAATATATTTTCAAGAAGATCAACTGCTTTTTTATTTAAATTACAGGCTGAGAGGGGACTAGCTATAGTTAACGACTGGCTTAGAGAGAATCTCCTTACTCTTAACACCCAAAAAACGAATTTTGTGTGCTTTGCTCCATATATTAGTTCGCAGCCCTCACCGGGCTTTGAAATTAAAATACATTCCTGCTGTACACCCTTACCTGACACCTGTGATTGCCCAAAGATAGAGAAAGCTACTAGTGTTAAATACCTCGGAGTCATCGTGGATCAGAGATTAAGTTGGTATCCACACCTGGAACTAACAATGGGGAGGGTTCGGAAGCTCATGTGGGTATTCAAATCTCTGAGACACGTAATGAGTGCTGAACTCCTTAATAAAATATATATTGCTCTGGCTCAATCCGTGATGATCGGTGTGGGGAGGTGCAGCTAAGTCATAATTTCTAAATCTAGATCGGGCACAAAGATCCCTGATCAAGGTAATGTATTATAGGCCGCGAAGGTTTTCGACTAAAATACTATACGCTGAAGCTGGACTGCTCTCCGTTAGGAAACTGTATATCTTACACATGATACTAAGATATCATAAAACATTACCACTTGACCATACCAAACTTAGAAAAAGACGGTGCGACATTGTAGCTCCAGCCTACTCAGCACGAACAACTTTTGCTAGTAATCAATTTATAGCTCAAGCCCTTACACTTACAACAAAATAAATCGTAAACTTAATATCTATCCTTTGCAACTGTTTGTGTGTAAAAAAACTCTGACTGTATGGCTCTCTACTCTTAACTACGATAAAGTAGAAGATATATTGGTAAGACTGAAATAGTAGGTATATCTAACTCATTCATACTCTCGCTCACACTCACACGCATGCACGCACATACACGTATCTGAGCACACACTCACCCCCCCCCCCCCCCACACACACCACTCACTCACTCACACTTATACACACGCACACACACACTTTTAGTGATATTTAATTTGTTTAGTTTAATGTATAGCACAGCTAAATTGTAATAAATTGTTTTTAATCTAAAATGTTATGTACACCTAGGAAGAGCGAGGCTTTCCCAACACAGGTACCGTTTGATTACTTTTTGGGAAGCCCGGCAACTAATTTGTTAAAGATTTTATGAAATAAAACAAAGGACAATGGGCAAAAGTGGTCCAAGGGCTGAGACTAGATCCTCCACTGATGAGACTTATGGGAAATGAAGTTTATACTTGTCATATGATTCTGGCAAAAGATTATTGAAATTCGTCCCGGGATTTTTTTTATGGTCAAGTTAACCTGACCATAAATAATAAGATTTTACGTTATGTGTGGCGCATGTTTGGACATGTTTGTGCCTGTCTAAATAAGATACGGTATCTCGTTTCTTCGCCCCTAATTGCCCCCCCTCTCTACTCCTCCCCGCTCCTTCACCCCCGTTAAGTTAACGTGACTATAAAAAAAAAATCTCTGGACGGATTATGATAATATTTTGCTAAAATCATATGACAAGTATGTACTTTCATTTCCCACAAGTCTCATCAGTGGAGGATCAGTCTCATCTTGGACCAAGTTCCATACATTATTGCCCATTGTCATTTTTTCATTTTCATTTTTTTTTTCTTTTGACAATTTATAGAAACAATAAGATCGACAAGCATCTGAGGTTCCATGGGTAAAATTTGCCCGCACTAAAAAGAGCAAGTTGGGCTCACTGAATGAAAGTATCGATTTACTTCTAAACCTGCTCTGGTATCAAGCCTACAACTTAGTAAATCCAAACTAGTATTCAGTAGGCCTAACGTGCTCTTTGTTTTTTAAAATTGTTGTTGTTGTATTTTAAAATTACAACGATTCTTAACTAAGGCGGTTCTCACATTGTCGCGCATTGCACTACGGAGAGCAGGGGGTCGATCACGCTAAAAAATCTCAACCAAAACACAACAACCGCAGCCGTTCTGCCGACTTTGTTGGCGCGATCGCGTGTTTCAAACGCTGAGGCTACTAACGGCTGAGGTTTAGTTCTGATTTGCTTGAGATTATTTAGCGCGATTGCCTCTCAGATCTGCTTGTATGCGCATAGCTGTACTAAGGTTTTTGTGTTTGTATCATAAGGTATAGTAACTTTATGGTTTGTATAGAAAACATGTTATCACGCGCGGACTAGCAGATCCAGCTTGTACGCTCCCGAGACGCGTTTTCCATAAAAAGAAACAGCTCCGCGCGTAGCAGCAGATCTGCTCTCCGCATTATGACTAGATTTTATTTGACAAAACACTAGCACAAAAACAAAGCCAAACCAAGTCATAATCAACAAATTGTTAATAACTTATTATCTCGAATCTGATAAACTTATTAATAATAAGTATAAGAGATTCGAGACCAATGACAGTGTATTAAAACTTTTTAATACACTATCATTGTTCGAGACAGTGTGAGAAACCGCCTTAGTTAAAAAAGGTCTAGGGGAATGTTTTTAGTTTTTGAGTACTTAACTACTTTTATGAAATTAACAATTTTTTATAAATCAAAACGGTTGTAAGTTGTTTAGGTACGCTAGGTAGCGGGCGTCTATCGATATCGAAACACCGACGTTTTTTTGGCATTCCTACTAAAAGACGCCATTTTAAATTACACAATGGTTGTAGGTATGCACGTTTTTTTGTAGGTATTTCTCGTCCATATCTTTTTTTAGGTCTTTGGTCTGAGGCCACCATAGAAGGCGAGGCGGTTGGTAACACAGACATATTCTTTGGTAATTCTTCGTGCGCATCTCAGAACAATATTTAGTTATTGTTCTGAGGTGCGCATACATCATGGTGCGAGCGGCTTCTACAAGTGTCCGTTTCTCTCTCTCACTGCAGCTATTTTGCTGTGGCGTATATGACATGATTAATCTTTGCTTGATGCCATACTTTTGTAGTGTAGATCTAATTTTCTCATTATCAAATTCCCCGCCATTATCACTTAACATTTCTTGAATGACATGACCAGCTACATTGCTCTTATCTAACATTAGTTGAAGCTTTGAGCAGACTTCAGACTTCTGTTTCATGGAGTATACATAGCGGTATTTTCTAATATGTATGTAGCGGTATCTCTTGTATGAAAATGGCAATGGACCACAAACGTCTGAGTTTATTATTTCGTCTGGTGTCTCCGCTCTAACTCTAGTTTAGAAAAGTTTTCTGTGTATCTTCCTAAAGCTACATCCTTCGCAGAACTCTTTACTGTTAACGGTACTTTTATTCCGAGTTCACTTTCAATGACTTTCTTTATATGAGCTTTGCTTTGGTAAGCCAATCTTTCATGATAGATTTTATTTTATTCTTCATACGCTCTGCTACCATTGTCATAGATTTTTGGGTCGATGGTTTTGGCGGTTGCTTAGTTACCGACATTGTGTGTGCAAATTTTACATTGATGAAATTAAAATATCTTTTTTATAGTTCAGTGCAAGTTTTATTCCGCGACATTTGGCGACCGTGAACAGTAATAAGGAAGAAATTTTAAAGCGGAAAAGCATGGAACCGTTAAAAAGAAAACGCACACAAAAAAGACGAGAATTTACAGTCGCTGCAGAAGCGGTAGAGAGGGCCATCGAACTAAAAAATATGGAAATATTAGATGGTGCTTTCTCGCTTTTAGCAGAAATTGCAGATAGCGTATTATCCATTGAGTCTGCAATATGCGACATTTGGTGCGAGAGTGACACCTTCGACGAAAAAGCGTTCCAGGCAGACCAGGACAAGGCACTGGAATATCGCCAGCGATGGAACCACCTTGAAAGCAAATACAAAGAGGTAACAAATATATTGATTCCCAAAGCCAAAAGCGAGTCATCACTAAGGTCCGAGTCTTCCGTCAAGAGCGTAGTAGATGTTCAAAAAATGGCAAAAAGACGAGTACTTAATAGTATGCCAAAGTTGGAACTCGTGAAATTTGATGGAAACTTGAAAAATTGGTTATTGTTTTGGGGAGGATTCAAGAAAATACATGAAGACGAAGACTTAGAAGATATTGACAAATTTCAATTCTTGATGCAAGCTATGGTGGTTGGTACAAGCGCCAGACAGTTAATAGAAGCTTACCCCCCTTCTGGAGAAAACTACCATAAAGCTATACAAGCATTAAAAGCTCGTTTCGCCCGTGATGATCTCCTTATAGAAACCTATGTACGAGGATTGCTCAATTTGGTATTAATGAAACAAAAGGAACAAGCAAATGATTTACCATTCCTTTACGACAGTCTCCAAACACATTTACAGGCTTTGGAGACACTAGGAGTCGCAAAAGATAAGTATGATTCAATTTTATTTCCTATGATAGAATCTGCCTTGCCAGAGGATATTTTACGCACTTGGAATCGTATCCGAGTAAGAAGCGATACAAGAGGTGACGATTTATGTAAATTAATTCGGTTTCTAAGAGAAGAAGTAGAATCCGAGGAGAGAATTGTACTGGCAAGAGAAGGTTTCGTTCAACCTTCCTCTTCGGGATCTAAGCAGCCTACTGCATGCTTTGTGTCTAAATCTTTAACTGAAAATAGTAATCATACTACTAAAAGATCTACGCCTCCATGTTGCATATGGTGTGACAAAAATTCTCATGCTAGTTCTGAATGCCATAAAGCTATTAAAATGTCACATACAGAAAGGCAAGATTTCTTATGGAATATTAAAGCTTGTACTATATGTCTAAAGTCGAATCATATCAGCAAAAGGTGTAAAAGCTTTCCTAAATGTCTGTTCTGCCATAAACGTCATGTGACATTAATGTGTATTGATCTCTATGAGAAAAATGACGTCTTTGATAATGACAAGAAGTCTGCAAGCAAGGACAATGACAATAATAATTTAAAGTCAAGCAATATGTTGTGTCAATTAAAGTCAACTACATTACTTCAAACTTTTGTTGTCAAAATTTGTCACGGTGGCAAAGAGGTTTGCACAAGAGCCTTGTTAGATAATGGATCTCAGCGATCTTACGTACGCAAAGATTTAGTGCAAAAACTAGGATTGAACTCGATCAGAAAGGAAACTATCACTCACTGTGTATTCGGTGGTATAGAATCGAAAGCAGAAGAACGATTCGTTTACAATTTACACCTTAAAAGCATTGTTAATGAATGTAGTTGTGTTATCTCTGTACTAGAACAAAACCAAATATGTGGTTTCTTGCCTAGGGTTACTACGTCCGTAATTAAGCAACTACGTCTTAAATCTATTTTTTTAACTGATACAAGTGACTGTCCTGACGAAATTGGTGTACTAATCGGTGCTGACTTTTCAGGTTTTCTATTGACTGGAGAGATCCTACACTTAGATAATAACCTTACTGCTATTAAAACTAAATTGGGTTGGACAGTTCAAGGACCAGTGACAGGAGTGTATAGCTCGTTCGTGAGTATGACTACGACTTTACATGCTCTTGCTAAAATTGACATATCTGACTTGTGGAGCTTGGAATCGTTAGGGATTAGAGATCCTTCAGAACAAGGATCTAAAATAGATCACGAAAGAGAAGTTTTAAGTAATTTTAAGAAACGACGAGGTAGAGTAAGAGAGATTTTTAGTGATAATGGCACCAATTTTACAGGATTTAATAACTGTCTCAAATGGATCGACTGGAATAAGATTCTTTGTTTTTCAACAGTAGCCCGTATCAAATGGAACTTTATACCTCCCGGTGCTCCGTGGTGGGGAGGATTTTATGATAGGATGGTAGGGGTTATGAAGGACATGCTAAAGAGAGTCTTAGGACGGGCGTCTATAACATTAATAGAGCTGCAAACAGTGTTATGCGACTGCGAAGCGACCATCAACAGTAGGCCATTAACATATATGAGTAATAGCAAAGATGAACTTAAACCGATTACTCCTTCAATGTTTATTCAACCTATAGCAGAGCATTGCGTACCGGATATTGATGATATCGATGGCAAAACATTAAATGTTAGGGCTAACTATTGTCAAAAACTACGCGAAGATTTTAGGCAACGCTTCAGGACCGAATACGTTAGTCATTTAATTCAGAAGGGAAAACCACAGCTAGAGAGCGAAATACGTGTAGGTGACGTTGTCCTATTAGAAATAGAGGACAAAAAACGACTAAATTGGCCACTAGCATTGGTGACCGACATCTACGTTGGGGCTGATGGGCATAGTCGAGTAGCCAAAGTACGCACTGCAACAGGAGAAAGGACGAGACCGCTGCAACGACTGTATACCTTAGAAATAAACGGCAACCAGACACCTGATTTAGCTCTTGACAAAGAACTCGACTCAACTCCTGACTTAGCTCCAGTAGACAACAAGGACAAGGAACCTGACTTAGCTCTTGACAAAGAACTTGACTCAACTCCTGACTCAGCTCCAGTAGACAACCAGGACAAACCGGACTTAGTTCGTGATAATAAGCTGACGGTGACACGGTCGGGCAGGACAGTCAAGGTGCCTAACCGTTTTGGCAACTTTTCATATTAACCTACCGGTTCTTCCCCCTCGGAGTTTGTCATAGATTTTTGGGTCGATGGTTTGGCGGTTGCTTAGTTACCGACATTGTGTGTGCAAATTTTACATTGATGAAATTAAAATATCTTTTTTATAGTTCAGTGCAAGTTTTATTCCGCGACAACCATGTTACAAGGATTTAAATATCCGTGAAATCAAAAACGTTTGTTTTCAGGCAACTGACATCGTATATTATTTTTGGTTACTATGACTACACAAAAACATAGATAAAAGCTCTAATACTACAGTTCCACATGCGTGCTCGCTACTCGCTTCGCCATTCGACGATATGTTCGACGAAACATTCGCCTTCCTTTAACTGAGACGGGTGACTGTTTACACATTCGCGTGTATTCTTTTCTACTTCAACTTGCAAGAATGGACGACGTCTACGTTTTAGCAGCATTCGAGTGTCAATGATTATTAATAAATAATTCTTTTGCTTATTTTTGTGTCGATAATGTTTTGGAAACCAAACCAAATAACTGTTTGAGCTTGGTAAAGTTCCCAAAACGTTAGAACTCTGTCGTTACTTTAATCCATTTTTAATAAACAGTATATATTGTTTGATCAACAATAAAAATACAATGAGCGAGAGAGCGAATGTGTAAACACTAAGTTCGCCTCGACACTCGTGCCCTTTGACTCGCGTCCAAAAAACCGCTCCGAACGCGAGCGTCACGAGCGGCGAGACGAGTCGCGAGGCGAATGACGAGCGTGCGTTCACACAATCGCTCACGCACCTCGCTTCGCCATTCGACTCGCGACTCGCGCGAATGTGGAACTGCGGCTTTAAGCCGTTTTTAACAAATTCCGCGAGTTTATTGAATTGACAGTATGATATGGCAAGTCATTTTCTCCAATCTCTTGCAGAAAATGACTTGCCATATCATACTGTTGTACGCTGGCTTGGTTGCGGAAAAGTCCTTATGAGCTTTTTTGAACTTCAAGCAAAGATCGAAATTTTTTTGAATGAGAAGCATCGCCCTTTTGCCAATTTAGTGAATGGCTGTGGAAATTAGCATTCTATGTCGATTTAACAAATCATATGAACGAACCGAATTTGAGATTACAAGGAGAAAATCAGCTTATCCCTGATTTATATACCAATGAAATTAATTTCATTCGCAATGACATCAAAGTCTCAGAGACGACTATCAAAATTTATCTTTAAAGCACTCAAAGTTTCGACAGCAAAATCGACGGGAAATTCAGTCTCTGTAGTAGTGGGGCTGAATATTTAACATGTTTTAAAATGTGTGAAACATTTTTTACGTAACTGTAATTGAAATAGTATTATTTTCTGCCTGAACGTTTTGATATTGTGCCATTTTGCCTGAAAACAAACGTTTTTGATTTTACGGCTTAGATACAAAAAATCTAAGTTTCACGGATATTGAAATCCTTGTAACATGGTAGCAGAGCGTATGGAGAATAAAATAAAATTTATCATGAAAGATTGGCTTATCAAAGCAAAGCTCATGTAAAGAAAGTCATTGAAAGTGAACTCAGAATAAAAGTACCGCATAACAGTAAAGAGTTCTACGAAGGATGTAGCTTCGGGAAGATGCACAGAAAACTTTCGGAACTAGAGTTAGAGCGGAGACACCAGGCGAAATAATAAACTCAGACGTTTGTATGGTCCATTGCCATTATCATACAAGAGATACCGCTACTTAATTCTATTTAAAGATGATTATAGCAAATACCGCTATGTATACTCCATGAAACATAAGTCTGAAGTCTGCTCAAAGCTTCAACTAATGTTAGAAGAGAGCAAGGTAGGTCATGTCATTAAAGAAATGTTAAGTGATAATGGCGGGAAATTTGATAATGAGAAAATTAGATCTACACTACAAAAGTACGGCATCAAGCAAATATTAATCATGCCATATACGCCACAGCAAAATAGCTGCAGTGAGAGCGAGAAAAGGACACTTGTAGAAGCCGCTCGCGCCATGATGTATGCGCACGAAGAATTGCCAACCGCCTCGTCTTCTATGGTGGCCGCAGATGCGCACCACGTATGCGGTGCACGCACCCACTATACGTGCATTTCGCCTTACGCCTCATTGGGGATATGATCGCAATCCACAACTACAAACAACTGTCGGTGGAAAATCACAATTACATAAATCTCATTAGTGTTTTGTTTTATTAGTGGGATTGATTTCAATTTAATTATTTGTTAGTTATTATTATGCTTAAGCTTAGATACCTAAGTTGAGTTTTCTGCGTCATCATTTCTCTCGTAAAGTTTTACCTTGCATGTAATAAAACAAATTAAAGTAATTATCATTCTGTGTTTTCGACCGCGCTGCCCGTGCCCGCCGCCGTGAGCGGTTACCATGTTTACATGGACCGCAAAAGCAGTCCTCTGCCTTAATCCACTTTTCACCAAATAGCGACTGCACATGTGATCAGCGTGACAGGTGGTGAGCCCGTCGCCGTTCGAAGCTAATGGAGTATGTTCAGTCTTTAGTCCGTCAGTCGCTTTTCACTACACCTTTTTTTTGTTAAAAACTTTTTTTATGAAATAAGAGCTGTCCTTCTAAAGGGACACTGGGCTCAAGAGGTATAAAAATTTCGAAACATGCCTTTCCGATTCAAATTGTTATATAACTACATTTTTTGTGTGTATCTGCCATGCATTGCTTACTCCGAAATCAAACAATTATGTGAACAACATCCACCACAACACGAAACACACGAAATCGACTGAACAGCTGGATCGACCCCTTAAAATCTCCTCCCTTTGCTTTTTCTTTTCTTCACGGATCACTTTTTGTTCTTCTTTCTCATTGTACCCACAAACGCTGGACTCTCGTAAATCAGTAACAACGCAAAAAAAGTTAACAAAGGACAGGTGGACAGTGGTTCATTGGTTCGATATCGAGTTTGTTGAGGAGGCCTTACTACCTATTCTTTTCAGCCTATTGCCGTCCCCTGCTGGCGTAAGCCTCCCCCAATGAGCGCCAATTATCCCAGTCCTGGCAGTCCGCATCCCTCCATTGCCCGCCACCTTCCTTATGTCGTCGATCCATCGCGCTGCAGGCATTGAGGTGCTGCAGGGCGTCCCACTCTGCGTTTGCCTAGACGCGGTCTCCACTCTAGGACATGCCTGCTCCAATGGTCATCCGTACTTCTGCAGATATGACCGGCCCACCTCCACTTCAGGGTGCTATTTTTGCGAGCGATGTCGGCAACTTTAGTTCTCTGTCGGATAACTTCGTCGCGTATTTTATCCGCCAGAGAAAATCCAAGCATATCGCTCGCTGCATCGCAAGCTGAGCGACCTTGAATTGGTGGACCAGCCCTATCTTGACCGTCCATGTTTTTGCTCCGTATTTCAACACAGGTAGGACGCATCCTATTACTTAATGGTTCATTATTGGCACTTTCTGTAGCCTTTGACTTGCCTTAGTATATAACAAAGATAGCCGTTTACACTAGCTAGCATCAATCTTTTTTACCATGGATTCGTTTTAGGGACGGTGGCCGTAAGTGATCATCACCGTTGTCTTAATCTTAACTTTGTTGTTAATTTCCTTATAAATACTATTAGCGGGTTGCCGGTTGATTTCACACGCGATCCACACCTGGGTTTTTAATTATAAAACCTTCAAGGGCGTGTACACAAAAGTTTAGCAAATTATTGTGGCATTTAATAAACTGCAATAGTAGGTACCTACAGGCAGCCGATCACGCTAAATCTCAACCAAACCACTACTGAACCTCAGCCGGCTGTCTTCAGGCTATGGAATAGTTAAGGTACAAAAACATAGACTTTTTTATTAAACATATCTATTTTATTTTGCGATTGTGTGATGCGTGATTGTGTGATATTATTATTTTGTTTTTAGACATTTTTTTAACAAAGAGGAGCTTCTTAATAATGCAAATATAAACCTATCAGTACCTATCGCCTTATTTTTGAATCAGGGAACTTCGAGCCCTTACTAAGGTGTTCTAATAATTAATGTTTCTTCACTTTCTTCCTAGCAAGAGTAGTGAGTATTGTAGTTATGGCTGTCGTCGTTGTAGTTATCGGGTCGGTGTAGGATGCAGTCACGTTGCTGGTCGCTTCGTCGTAGACAGGGCCCTGGCTGTCGTCAGGAATGCTGATTTGGAACTGCAGAAGCACTACCAGGTACGTCACCATGGTCGCCATTAGCTGTGAAAGAATTGGTGAGAAAGACATAAAAAACAGTTCCAACTAACATTAATGTTTTAAGTAGGTATTTGTATCATTAGTTTTTTTATAAACCTGATCTGATTATATTATTATTATTCAGCCCGGCTTGTCCCACTGCTGGGTAAAGATCTGATTAGATCATAAAAAGTTTTTACTTATTAAATTAAGATTATGAACAATTTTCATGAAATTATTCATTTCAAATGTTATTGGAGGTAAAGTCACTCATGTCCGTAGGTTCACCCTTGAGACGATACACGTGACCCCTGGGTGGTGCTAAATGAGTGACACTGTCTGAGTGGTAAAGCCACACGGCATTGCAGCACGAATTGGGCCGTCTTGCCTGGCGTAATACGGAATATTCTCTTAGGGAATATTGACGTGAAACAATAGCACTCGTTGCTGTTGTGTTTCGTCCATTTAGCGAAAGTACCCAAAAAAGAAAGTACTCAAGGTTGGAAACGCAGCTGCGACTCCTCTGGTGTTACCTTAGGAGTCATGGGTGTCCATGGGCGGCGGTGAATACTTTCCTTCAGGTGGCCCGCCTGCTGTTTGCCTACTTTTCACGTAAAAAAAAGAACACTACTTCATTTGAAAATGCTGGTAAAGTGCCAACCTTTAATAAAGTTGGAACTAGGGCCGGTGCGGTAGACTAACCGATTGGTCACAGAGCAAGCCCTATCCACGTACCGATTTAAAAAGAGTTCTGTTGACGTCAAAAAATCCACCAAGAGATATCTGCGAAGGATTCATTTCTGTGGCGCGTAGGAACATGTTGACTTCCGTTTGGGCATCAGTGTTCATCCATGACAATTCCACCATCAGCAGTTTCTTTTGGAAGTTGGTGCGCACCTGGTTTTATAAACAAGTTAGCAAATACAAGTATGACTACAAGCACAGCATTATTTATTTATGTAAAGTTCCGTCAGTCGTTTGTTATCTGCATGAGTAATAATGTCAATCATTGATTGGGAAAAACTGTTATTAAAGCTGATGAGGCGTGTCCGAGAAGACAAGCTCCATCTCCATCTCCCCATGTGTTGTTGACCATGTGAGGAAGCCTGTGCCCGCCCAGCAGGGAGCGTTTATTGGCTGATGGCTTATCTACTTCGTAAATGTAAAACTGTAGTAAAACCGCTAATGTTAAAGATTGAGAAAAACTGAATAATAATTCAAAAGAAACAAAACATTTAGTCGTATATTTTTAGTTTAGCGAATGCTACTTACGTTGTGTGATGCATAATGTGCCTCGTCGCATATAAAGAAAAGCAACAGAATACTGCAGCAAGCGGTCAGCGCTAATCCAATGTCTTTGATCCCGAAACCCTCAGAGATCTGGCTGAGAAGCCCGTAGATGGACAGAGTGATGATAAGGAAGAGGTATAGACTGACGAAGGTAAAAGTGTAGCAGTTGGCAATCCCCGTGTCGCGAGCGATTTTGCTTAGGCGAAGCCAGAGAGCACGATAGTCGGATACTTTTCTAGCAGGTCCAATGTTACGTAGAGCCTGAAACATGATTTTTAAATATTTGCACGAATTATTATTAGTACACAAGTTTTTGATGATGCCGCTGTTTTCTTCTTCTAAAATGCAGGAGTTGAAAAGTTAAAAGTAATAGGCGGAAGAAGCATTTCTCCGGGTTTGATAACAAAATTTTAAAACGTGAATTTTAGTTACACATGATAACAATATCCCCACGTGCTATTATTCTTGTGGGAGGCCTGTGCCCAGCAGTTGGACGTTTATAGGCAGATGATGATGATGATAACAGTGCTATGTGCAGTGGTGTTTAAAGAAGCTCGAAACCAGTAAAAAAAGGAACGTGGCTTCTAGCTAATTTTGTAACTCTAACATATGAAAACAAATTACGTACCCGATGGAAATCTTCAGCTAAAATGTTGGCACATACACTTAACGTCTCACATAGCAGATACCAGTATCCCCCGAGGATGTACGTCAGAATTTCTAAGAATACATACGGTATAAGCTGCATCGGTTTAGAGTGTACCATAGTCATGTGAGTGATTATGACCGATGTGGTGGAGAGCACTGGAATAATGATAGCAATAGCCAATGCTTTCTTGTACAGTTTAATAGGAAGCACTCTTGCTGATAGCTGTCGGTAAGTTGTCTGCGAATGAAACACAAAATTAAATTAGATTAAGCAATCTAAAGTTATCATAAATAAATATATACAATAATATTAATAGAATTTTTCACACAAATACTATTTTATAGAGTTACCTACCTCAAAGTTAACCCACTCATTAAGTACGTTAGCAATTTTACGCGTCTCGTACCATATAATAGGAACAGCTATCATCGGGAAAAGATAGACAGTAAAGAGGTATTCGATCACAGCTTCCTCGAATTTCCCTTCTGCGGTTCTCAGAATCTGGACTTTATGAAGAGAAAGGTATAACACGTAGCCGAGCATCGAGAAGTAGACTATCATCGAATACACCATTGAGGCGGATGCAATTTGGAATTCGTTTTTCCCCGGAGAAACTCTGGTAAGAGGAAGCACTCCCATTATCCGCAGAATATTAAAGACAGGCTTGATGTTTTCGAAGACAATGTCCCTGTTGATGATAGGGTTGATGAGATTGTTTTGTAGTGGCTGGACAGCGTTAGGGGAAGAAGTCTTTTGAATATAGGGAGTTCTTGCTGGGGTGACGTCCAGGAAAATCACACTCATCTTTTGTTTTTCGTCCATCATATTGTTTGCGGCGTATCCATTAGGTATCGGTTTAGGGTTGGGGAAAAGGGTGTTATAATTGAAATGTGACATTTCGTGTCCTGACAATTCCTAAGTTGGGTAACGAGTGAATGGGGGTTTTCATGAGCAAGCCTAATGATTGCTGTGGCGTCATCGGCTCATATATCATCGGCGACAAGTTAAATGCTGATGTGTGGGCGTTACGGTGACCTTGTATTAAATTTTCAATGTGCACTTGGCCTCCACCAAGGCTTTATTTAAGTCGTTAGAGGTTGCATTATATAATTTTATACACACATGTTGAGTACTTAATGGCAGTAAAATTGTGTTTTAGTTTCCTGATCGTGAGATGTATATTATATTATAGCCCTTTGTATGTTCAATTTACTTTTACTATAATGAAGTTGTTACTTCAATACAATTAGGTAATAATAATTTTAAATTTAAAAATGTATCTGGTGGATGTGTTGATCGAAGGGTGGATGCTTCTTTCTAAGCAAGGGTTGATTAAGCTGTAGGTATGGTGGTCATTACAAGAATACTACCAACCCATCTTTTTCCTTGGGTGTCATAAAAGGCAACTAACATACTAAAGACATACATCCACCACATACATCAAACAGCAAAGAGTGGGGATGGGCTCACCATCTATCACGCTGAGCATATGTGCAGTTGTTTTGGTTCCCTACCGAGCTGTTTTCATGCGTTATAACGTGAGTTTTTCAAGGAGCATGTGAAAAAGGCTCTCTATAAAGAGGAGCTTGATCACTAGGTGGTGATCATAAGCTCCTCTTTATAGAGGGTGGTGGGTGGGTGACCAAATAAAAATCATTTCGAGCTTTTCATGCTTGGGAAGGCACGTTGGTGCCGGTTGCTGTCGAAAGGTGGCATTCTTCATAACGTATTAACCCGTTTTGGCCAGCGTGGTGGGGTATAGTCCAATCGTCAGTCATTGATCGTTAATGATCGTGAGTGTCATTATAGGCCGATGATGATTGAGGTCAACTCCCAACAATAAACTCTTTGCCGATTGCATAGTCTTCTTAAAAAGAAAATAGATCCCAGGCTTATTTTTTTGATAAATATGTTAGTGAACTGAATGTGCCTATGATATACCTACTTATTTTATAACTTAAAAGACGTGCATTTATTGTGTCAGTATCGTAGCAAATGGGAAGCTGTGTTCAACACGGCGTCAGATCAAAAGAACGCCAAAGAATAGTGATCCTTAGTACTAAACAATAAAGTTCAAAATTGATTGTAGAAATTTGTCAGTTTTGGGTAGGTTGATCTGACGCCGTGTGTACACATCGAGGAAGTTACCGGCAGGTCACTTTTAGCGATATTCGCTTGCTTGCGCCCCATCCCAACCGCGCCTACGTAGAGGGCCTACTCTCTTTCTCCGAAACGAATTTTCGGCAGATTTTCGTTGGCTATTTAAAGCGGTTTCCATTCCTTACAAAATTTCGTTCATACAAAATAAGTTAGGCATTTAGATTATACATTTTTAGAAAATTGTTTGAAATTTTAGAAATTTCGTTTCGGAAAAAGATATTAGACCCTCTGTAGCGTGCGCTTACATAGTGTGCTACAAGCAAATATTGCCGAAAAGTGGTCGACTGGGAATTTTCTCGACTGTATGATAGGCTATCAGGGTTATCTATCACATAACAGCATTGTCACAGGGTTTCATCAGCAATGTATACATTACACTAGATAGGGCGTTCCGAACACGCACTATGTTGAACTCATTGCGGAGTCGACTCAGCACCTTGCTTTTGCTTCAACGGAAATATAAGCTTTTCTATCCGACCTCCAGCAGCAGGGATATTTACCAAAGTTACGTCTGATGAAGTATAAATTGTATTAACTTTTAGATCTGTAATTGTTCTGTTCACCAAAACAAAAAACATCCTTACTTCAGAACAATCAAGCTGCAAAGAAACCTCCAGTCAGCGGACTTTTTCTTCTAAGGCATTATTTTTGTAACTTTTACACTAAATTAATAAAAGGACAATGAGGGATTTTGTATGAACCCTGTCCCCACCCTACAACAGTCATGGGATACGTGTCAATTTGTTCATTGGGACCCAAAGAAGCCTGTGTTAGTTGCTAAAAGTATTGGGTTTTTAAAAAAAAAAATTTTCTTTTCTGCAATAATGCATTTATTTTTAATGAAAACGTTGCGTATAAAGTTGTCTAATTGTTTTCTTGCTTTAGTTGGAGTTGCTCGAGTGTGTCATGCTCTCTCAAAGTGTCTCGGCGGTGGTGGCATGTGCGTCGGGTCATTACGTTACCTAAAACATGGTTGAGCGAAGCGATGGCTGATTCACATGTCATACTCGTGAACGGGTGCCGCCTGTGGAGGCTGGTCTGCTCTTGCAATCTTATTTTGTTGAAAAAAAAATTAAATAAGTATATAAAAAAAATAAAATATTTTTTAAAACCTAAACCCCACGTATTTGAAGAATGTCGCCATAGTGAAAAAATATCTATTGTTAATCGAAAATTAACATGTTTTTATATATATTTCAATATGTATCATCTTAATGTTTACAGCCTTTCTGTTAACCATCTTAAGTTCAGAAAAAATACTTGTCATTCAATATACATGCTCGTGATTGGTCTAACTGCGGCCAATAAAGGAACTGAATGTAAAAACTGTCTAGTTCATAGTTTTTTAAATTTGAATCAATCATTCATCGGTTTTGTCTTCAAAAGCGTGTGGACGCCATTGTAATATTAATTATTATAATATCTGTTCTTGTTACCTATTTAAATCATTGTGACAAAGTAAAGTGTTTATTTTCATCATCTTTACCATCACCATCATCAACTATTAACGTCTCAAGGGTCTAACGCGACTCTTCGAACCCGGCGTCGGCGGCTCTTGAGAAAGAAATCTACGAGTACGATCTATGGCCGTCACGATCACGGCTGGCCGAGAAAATCTACGTACATTTTGGTGGCCCATGAGAGGAATTTGTTTAAATCCAGGAAGGGATAAATAGGATTATACCTGGACACGCGGTTGCCGTCAAGGTCGTTGACGGCAAACTCGCGTCTAAGCTGCCTTCAAGATCAAGTGTAGCGATCCATACGATTATAAGTTCGGTGTGAAGTGCCGGATATTAAGTCAATCTCGGAGTGTTTCAGTATTTAAATTCAGTGCTCGTAACAATTCATCATAGTTATCACCTTTAACAAAGGGTCGAGATTCGACGGGGCGTATGTATTAAAGATACGCCATTTTGTATCGCATCGCAACGCAACGGGAAGAAAGCAGTAAGCAGACGCACCACAGAGGGCGCGCGCTACGTTTCATCATTTTTCGGTCATCGGTTCATTCATTCTTACGGACACTTAAGTTTAGTGTTATTGTGTTGTGATTGGCCAATAATTCATGTAAGTACATTCATTGATCCGCTCATCAAACCAATCAATCGGACTAAATTCATTCAATCTTTATGAATATTGACTCCCGTTCATTGACCTAGTCTGCGGTGGAATCACTCATTCATTCAATGTCACTGTCATGTCAAGTGTCTGTCAATTAATTAATTTGAGTTAGTAGGTTTGTTTACATAATCTAAATTTATGTTTCGTTAGTTTTTTTTGTTGTTACAAGTGTAACTGATTTCAAGTGTTACTGTTTATTACGTGCATTAGTCAGTAGATAGTCATCATGGCTTCGCGTAGGACAAGAAATCAGTTTAGAACGCACCATAGGATGTTGTTGGACTTTGTCGCGACGATTGACGATGCGGCTGGATCTATCTCGGCTTCAGTGGCAAAAAAGCATTTGTATTATAAAGATTTGGTTTTAGCATACGAAACATTATTGGGTTTCTCGAGCGACGAGGTGTCTGAGGAGGACATGTCGCTGTTCGAGGCGCAGTTCACGGAAGTAAACGAACTGTTGATAAAACTTTAGCAGGCGTCGTCAGAGTCAACCGCTGGTACTTCCAAATCACACAAGTTCACATCAAACCAGGTGATGGCCAAATTACCACTCATAGAACTTCCCAAGTTTTCCGGAAACTTAATGGACTGGGTTCCATTCTATGACTTGTTTCATTCATTAGTTCATGAACGTGATTTGTCGGATGCTAAAAAGCATTATTATCTTAGATCATCATTGTCAGGTGAAGCACTTCACATTTTCAGACAGTTACCGGTAGATGATAAGAACTATTCAGTGGCGCTTAATTTACTTAAGTCCAGATATCAAAATACCAGATTACTACTGGATGCTTATATCGGTAGGATAGTAAATTTACCCATCATAATCACTCATCATCAGTCACTCAGCTGCGTTCACAATTTTATGATCCTCTTCAGGAAGCCCTTCAGGCCTTGGAAAAGCTAGATCAGCCTGTCAAAGAGTGGTCATATGTTATATTGTATTTAACATTACAGAAACTGCCTGTTAAGCTGCAGTCACTATTTGAGGAGCGCTATGGCACGAATCCAGATGCTTTGCCCACCATTAGTCAACTAATGGAGTTGTTGGATGAAAAGTGCCGACTGCAGCTGACAGTTGCTTCAGCACCTGAGCCTGTCAGGAGACCACCTCTGGCTTCACTACCAACTGTGCGTCCACCAGCTCCGCGATCAAGTCAACATCGGGTGACATCAGGCAAGGCATATCAACCGAATCAGGTAATGTCATCATCGACAGAGCAAGGATCATCAGCTCGTCAGGTTAGGCCATCTTGTTCATTTTGTAGTGTCCAGGGACACTCACTTTATAGGTGCCCTGATTTTCAACAGTTGTCACAATCTAGTCGTAAGTCATGGGCGACTAAGTCGGGACACTGCTATCGATGCTTACGGAAGCACTATGCAAGTGACTGTACTCATAGGAACTGGTGTTCTCATTGTGGCTCCCAGGATCATAACTCACTCATTTGCAACGCAGATGAGAACATCGGGGCTCCTCGGCAGCAAAGTCAACCTGCTGCTCGGCTGGTCACCCGATGTGCAGGTGGTCGAGACACGCCAACTTCTTCAAAACCGCGTCATGTCTTACCAGAGCATATCACTGGTGTGATCCAGGAAGAAGCGGATCCATCGTCAGCACATCATCATCATGAGGCTCCACCGGTGCAATCCATGGCTCATCACCAGCCAAGGCCACGAGTTGGTGACAGAGCACATCATGCTCACGGATGAGCCCTGATAGGGCATGAGATAAGGTAACGGTTGGTGCATCTCAGGGACCATCACTCCCCATAACTATTTGTCCTACTGCAATAGTAATGGTCAGGTCAGGTGATGGTCAATTTGTCAAGGTCCGGGCCCTGTTAGATACAGGAGCCTGTGTTTCAATCATCAAACCATCATTAGTTCATCATTTAAAATTGCACCAACAGGGTAACAGTAATACTCTTTATGGAGTAGGTCATCAAGCAGTTAATACCCCGGGCACTGTTGTCAAATTAGTCCTCAAACCAGTAGGAGCTCAATTACCAATAGTTGGTACCAGGGCAATGGTTATGTTCACATTATCAGGAGATATTCCACCATATGATATTAAATTAAAGAATCAGTTAAAGTCATCAAATATTATTCTTGCTGATAGCAACTTTGATAAAGCTCGAGATGTAGATATCATACTTGGTACAGATGTGCTTAATTATGTACTTGATGGTTCAAAGATTTCAACCAACGTTCCAGGGATAGCAGCTTATGGATCATGTTTTGGTCATGTTATCATGGGAGCGATACACACTTAACAGTCACAATCGACGGTCACCTCACCCGACCAGTCGGCAGGCACTTCAGTAGAAGACTATGGACTCCATGCAGTCAGAATGGAGGAAGTCTTTGAGAAGTTTTGGAAGTGGAACAGCCCCCTTCGAAGCCAGCCGTTCATCCGGATCACTTGGAATGTGAAAGGTTGTATAATTCAAGTACTCAACGTATGCCAGATGGCAAATATTTGGTTAGGTTACCATTACTTTCAACAAGACCACCATTGGGTGAATCAAAGGCTTTAGCCATTCAACGATTGCGATCTTTAGAAAGAAAGATGGCAAACAATTCAGTATTTGCAAGTAAATACAAAGAATTCATGAAAGAATATGAAACTCTCGGTCATATGTCAAAATCGGACTTTCAGTTAGACTCCGAACATTTCATCATCCCTCATCATGGCATATTCAAAAAGGGAACGGATAAGATCCGTGTAGTATTTGACGGGAGTGCTTGTTCATCAACTGGAACATCACTAAACCAGTGTCTCCACACAGGTCAACCGCTTCAAAATGATATTACCCAAATATTGTTAAATTTCAGAAGGCATTAAATAGTCTTCACGACCTACATCAAGCAGATGTTTAGAATGACCTAGATACACCCTGAAGACAGGAAGTACCAGCTCATCTTGTGGAGAGAGGACCCGTCTGAACAAATTCAGGTATATGAGTTGAATACTAATACCTACGGCCTGCGATCAAGTCCATTCATTGCAATTCGAACATTGTTACAACTAGCCGATAATTGGGAGGCTAGTCATCATGAATCATCAGCTTCAAACGTCATCAGACGAGATACCTTCGTTGACGATATTCTCACAGGTGCAGACTCGTTATCAGAGGCTCAAAACCTCAAACTAGAACTCATCGCGCTAATGAAAAGCGCCAAATATGAGCTCAGGAAATGGTCATCAAATTGCAATGAATTACTGCAGGATTTGCCGCAGGAACACTGCGAGCTACCCCATCAGTTTGATACTGACGATAAAAGCTTTATTAAAGTATTAGTTATTCAATAGGATTCCAGTATCAGACTCAATGTCATATCAGATCGATATACCGCTAGGACAAGCAATTACTAAGCGTCATATCCTTAGTACAATAGCATGCCTGTATGACCCGTGTGGATATTGCGCGCCTATTGTGTTCCGATTCAAGGTGTTTCTTCAGACACTATTTTCAGATGGAGTCAAATGGGACGAACCTGTCAGTAAGAGTCAATGTCGTCAGTGGGACGAACTCACTCAAGACCTTAACTATTTGTCAAACTTGCAAATACCTAGATGTGTTGCACTGCCACAGAATGTCTCATATTCACTTCACGGATTCGGAGACGCTGCAGAGACTGGTTTTGCCGAGAGCATCTACCTCTGAACCGTGGACGCGTCAGGAAAGTCATGGTACGTTTACTTATAGCTAAATCAAGAGTAGCTTCTCAGAAATCAAAGCAAACGATACCAAAACTGGAACTCAGTGCCGCTCATCTAGTGTTCAAGCTATTGAATCATGTATCAGAGTCATATGACAATTCAATTCAATTTGACAGCATCAATGCTTGGTCAGATAGCACAATCGTGTTATCTTGGATAAATACAAAACCATACATGCTTCAAACATTCGAATGTAACAGAGTTCAAGACATTCAAAATTCAAAACGTTCTATGATATGGAGACATGTACGTTCAGAATTAAACCCTGCAGATGTCGCATCATGAGGCATGGCGCCTGAAGATCTCATACATTTCAATTTATGGTGGTCTCCAGACTAGTTACTTAAGGAGGAGTCACAATGGCCTGCGTTACCAGTTACTATGCCTTACGATTTACCTGGATTCAATAAATTGGTCAATCTTGTTACCCCTGTCGAACTATGGGTAGACGCGTTGTTATCACGTGTCAGCTCGTTCAGTAAGCTCATCAATATTACCTCATTGTTACTTAGATTTTGCAGAAATATTAGATTGCCTAAAGAAAGACGGAATCTTAACTCTACACTCTCATTAGACGAGACTCGTGAAGCAACCAGACATTGGATTAAGAAAATTCAAATGGATTCATAAAAGATGAAATTATATTAATCAAGCAAGGAAAATTGGTCTGTAAATCGCTACAGAAATTAAGTGTCTTCGTGGATGAAGATCACTTTATCCGAGTCGGCGGCCGACTACGGAAATCAACATTGCCTTACGGAGCCAGGCATCCATATTTGATACCTAAGGATCATAGGTGGGGTCAATTACTCATAGAATATTATCACAAGTCATATTGTCATGTGGCGACAAACGCGCTCATTGCTATACTGCGGCGAGAGTATTGGATTACGTCAGTCAGACGTCAAGTATCAAAGGTCATAAGAAATTGTTTAGTTTGTTTCAGGTTCAATGCTTCATCTCAGCCACCATTTATGGCAGACCTACCAGCTGATAGAGTCACGGCCGCACGACCATTTTCAGGCGTAGCGGCTGACTTTGCTGGACCGTTCAAAAGCAGTTTACTAAGAAATGCAAAATCAATCAAAGCTTACCTGTGTGTTTTTGTATGTTTAGGTACAAAAGCTGTTCATCTCGAAGTGGTCTCTGCATTGACCATCGAGGCCTTCATCGCGTCATTCACCAGGTTTGTCAGCCGACGAGGGCTGCCTTCACTAATCAGATCGGACCGAGGTACGAATTTTATTGGTTCTAATTCGTATCTAAAGGAGATCACTCAGTTCTTGTTGGACAACGAGATTATCCTCAAGGAGGAGTTCAGAAAACAGAGCTTTCGCTGGGAGTTCAATCCTCCTGCATCGCCCCACATGGGGGGCCTATTTAAGGCTGCAGTCAAAAGCGCTAAAAACCTCCTCAAGAGAGAGGTGAGCGATACCATTTTAACATTCGAGGAACTGTCGACTCTATTTACTAAAATAGAGTCTATACTTAATTCACGGCCTCTTGTGCCTATGTCAGAGGACCCCTGTGATTTAGAGGTTCTCACACCAGGTCATTTCATCATAGGTCAGCCACTAGTTGCCTTGCCAGAAGCTCACTGGAAGGAAACTAAAATGTCGCGATTGTCCCGCTTTCAGGTTATT
This sequence comes from Scoparia ambigualis, assembly GCA_963921215.1. Classification (NCBI taxonomy): domain Eukaryota; kingdom Metazoa; phylum Arthropoda; class Insecta; order Lepidoptera; family Crambidae; genus Scoparia; species Scoparia ambigualis. Next base: position 52,998,836 of record OY992502.1, on the reverse strand, counting down.
CAGAAATTGTACCAGATGATCTGTGCGCGCTGGCATGTTGAGTATCTCAGTACACTACAGTCACGTAATAAATGGTATAATCATATTAACAATGTAGAGCTCAATGATTTAGTTCTTATTATTGACGAGAACTCACCACCTCTTCACTAGGGAAGGGGTAGAGTTATTGAATTGTTCAAGGGATCAGATCACATTGTTAGATCAGTTAAATTAAAGACTCAAAGCGGAGAGCTTGTGAGACCAGTGGTCAAATTGTGTAAATTACCGATACCAATAGAAAGTAATTTAAGTTAACCATTGCACTTCTGTGTATATAGTGTTTCCATCCTTAAAGTTAAATCATGTTTATGGGTCATATTATGTGTTATTGTTAATATAATTGAGCGCATTGGGGACTTCAAGTATTCAGTTCATTTCCCCCTGGTGGCGGGAGGAATGTTAATCGACAATTAACATGTTTTTATATATATTTCAATATGTATCATCTTAATGTTTACAGCCTTTCTGTTATCGATCTTAAGTTCAGAAAAAATACTTGTCATTCAATATACATGCTCGTGATTGTCTAACTGCGGCCAATAAAGGGACTGAATGTAAAAACTGTCTAGTTCATAGTTTTTTTAATTTGAATCAATCATTCATTGGTTTTGTCTTCAAAAGCGTGTGGACGCCATTGTAATATTAATTATTATAATATCTGTTCTTGTTATCTATTAAAATCAGTGTGACAAAGTAAAGTGTTTATTTTCATCATCTTTACCATCACCATCATCAACTATCAACGTCTCAAGGGTCTAACGCGACGCTTCGAACCCGCCGTCCGCGGCTCTTGAGAAAGAAATCAACGAGCACGATCTTTGGCCGTCACGATCACGGCTGGCCGAGAAAATCTACGTACATCTATCCTACTAGACCCTTCAAATGAGACTAATTTCAAATCTGTTGGATGAGGGGACGTTTCTTCTCATTGTCCTTTAAACTATATACGACTAAGATAAGATAAGATAAGAAGTCATTAATTTCTCTTTTACATTAAGGTGGTACAATATTTGACAAAAGTAACACCATGATTAGGTACCGTTATGTGAGAGACTGGAGCCTGAGAAAGGTTTCAGTATAAAACCCGTTTTACCGGTCACCAGTGCCCCCGCTACTCCGGTTTTAGTTGTGAACAAGTACTTTGGTTGTATTATGAAGCTAACAACTATTTATGGAAAAGAATTTAAGAAATAAAAGAAAACATGATAAAAATAACGCAAAAACAATAAAAATGTACTTAGTCTAAAACTATTCGATAAGTTTGACAATACATTTGAACTGACATTAGGTACGAGTGTGTGAGGGGGAGTGTAAGTGTGAGCGTGAGTAAATGTGTATGTGGGTGAATGTGGGTGTGTGTGCTTCTTGACTGTACGATGGAAGGGTATAAGAGACATCAAGATATGGGTAGTAGGAACTGTTCGGTTTCGTCATACTCTAGGGTTTGAAGCCATCTAGAAATAAGTATTTTACACGTAAATCTTGTAAACTGGTATATTCCTAAATTTGAATTTAGTTTGTTATACATAAATGGTCCAAGGAAAAAGATAAAGTTGTGAGAATGACTCGACTGTGTATGTGGTATGTTGCACACCTTTCCCTTCCTCCGGCTGTTAGTGTTGATGTTAGGGTCGTATGAGAGTGAATTGTGTGTGTGAAGGGCAGCCTGGAGAATGAACGATTGCCTCACTGTAAGGACCTCTCAATGCTTGTATAATGTGCTCGTGGAAAACCGAAATGGAAAACCAGCAGCTTCCTTTAGGATAGCTCGTTGTGCCCTTTCCAATTGGATGAGGTGTGTTTTGGCTGCGCCGCCCCACGATGTAATGCAATAGTCTAATAATGACTGACCAAGAGCACAATAAACCATTTGTTGGCGCGTAAGGCACCAACATGCGACGGAGGAAAAGGAGTAAGATGGGAACGGGCTTACCGGGATTCCGTTTGGTAGGCACGGGATCGTGCTGAAGCGCGGGGGCGCTCTTGATGCGGGCTTGAGGGCGGCAACACACAAACACTTCAGTACTTCACTTCGAAGAGCACTGCTTGGGCGACCGCGTGATGCCCGCGGTCCAATTAGTTCGTTCGGTACAGGCGTCATAGCGTCCGTGCGACGGGGTAGTACTCCAATATGCACTCTAATTGGCCGGCGTAGAGACGGCTGTCATTCGTCGTTGCGCTGGCGCAAACATCTTCCCAGGCCCCAGGGGGTAGGAGGGGGGGGGGGAAGGAACGGAAGTTAAAGGGAGACTACAGCCTCGATTCGTGCTGTGTTGAGTTAACGTGTGGGTGTGTACATGATGAGCTGAGAGGAATGCACGTGTGTGATTGTATGAGCAAAATGGGCAACGCGCTAGGGCGTGCGCTGGGCATGTTACCATGCAGGCACTGAAAGAGTGCACTGGGCATGTTACCATGTAGGCACGTGAGTCGTGCACTGAGCATGATACCATATAGGCACGTAAAAGCGTACACTGGGCATGTTACCATGTAGGCACGTGAGTCGTGCACTGAGCATGATACCATATAGGCACGTCAAAGCGTACACTGGGCATGTTACCATGTGGGCACGTGAGTCGTGCACTGAGCATGATACCATATAGGCACGTAAAAGCGTACACTGGGCATGTTACCATGTAGGCACGTGAGTCGTGCACTGAGCATGATACCATATAGGCACGTAAAAGCGTGCGCGCTGTGGCGCAACGCGCAACGGCGCAATAAAAGCGACCGCAATAAAAGCAAAAATAAAAAGCAGATTGCATGTGTGTGTGTGTGTATGTGTTGCAGGCTGATGTGTGGTGTACGTGTTTTTACGGGCTTATTGTGTTGTGCAAAGGCGTGGGCTGATGTCATGCACCGTATAGGTGCGGGCTGACTACATGTGTTTTTTTTTTTTTTTTTTTTTAATCATTTATTCAATACACATAAGTACAATTATTGTTACATATGAGCCGTACCACGAAAACCTCACAGGGTTTATCTGGGTTCCGGCGAGTCGCTATTTACATTTCAGTAAGTAAGTAATGTCTTTTCAAATTACACCGAAATCTTTTCACATTATCTTTATACATCCTCTGTAATTCAGTAGGCAGCTTATTTAAATAAAAAGGAATTAAGTAAGTAGATATTCTTGTCCCATACAGGTTGTTAAAATTAGGTAAAATATACTTATTTAGGTATGGTACTGTTCTTAAATATACAGACCTTTCTTTTTCTATTACACAATCAGGGTTATTAGATTTAGTGAGAATCTGAAATTCAATTTTCTCGTATACATTCATTACATTACAATATTTAAAGAATTCTTGATCATCGTTTTTAAGTTTGTTTAGAATGAACTTAGGAGTAATAATTTTTAACATTTTTAATTGCAATCTATATATAGTTTCAATATATGTTATGTACGTTCTACCATAGGTGCTTAAACCATAAGTTATGACCGAGTCAGCCAGGGCTAAGTATAATAACCTTAATGTCTTAAAAGGTAATTTATATTTTAGTACATAAAGCTTACTAATAAGTGATCTTAATTTATTACATACGTAATCAATGTGAGGTCCCCAACGGAACCGGCTATCGATTATGAGACCAATGTACTTGTGAGTATCGACTACTTCTAGGATGGGACATCGACACTTATCGTTTACGTTATTGGTGTGCAAGCAAGCATGTTCATGGGCCACCACGGATGGTGTAATTAGTGTTTTGTTTTGTGATGAGCGTATATGTACTATTTTGGTTTTTTGAGCATTAATTACCAAGCCTAGGTCATGTGCCCATTTACACATGCTATTGAAGTTTTGTTGAAGCAGGTGTTGCGCTTCCGAGACACTTTTACTGGATACTAAAATGCACGTGTCATCTGCGAATTGGTATACAGATCCCGACCCTATAACCTTGCTCATATCATTAACATACAGGAGATACTCAGTCGGACCGATTATGGAACTTTGTGCCGTACCTTTGGTGGTCAAAGTCTTAGTACTTAATTGATCACGTACTTTCACGGTCGTATACCTATTGCTGTGGTAGTTAATTAGCAATTTTAAAAGAGGGCCATGGACTCCATTCTGTGACAGTTTATCATAGAGAGTGTTGTATCTAAGCATATCAAATGCTTTACTAAAGTCAATAAATAGGGCTAGGACGTGCATTTTTTTATTAAGATTTTTATTAACTTCGTCGGAAAATTGGCTCAAGAGCTGTGTAGTACTTTTGTGTCTTTGAAACCCATATTGGTTTTTACTGATGACGTTATTTGATTGTAAATATTTATTTAATTGATCACCTAGGAATCTTTCTATAACCTTATCTAAGCTGGACAGGATTGTAATTGGGTGATAGTTATTATAATCATCACGCTTGCCTTTCTTATATATGGGTCTAATTACGCCGATTTTGAGCAGATCGGGATAGATCGAAGTTTCCAAACAGCGATTGATAAGATGTGTCATTACTGGGATTAAATGTTCTGAAATACTCTTAATGTCTTTTGCCCGAATACCGTCAAATCCCGGACTTTTATTGTCATTAATTTTTTTTATAATTGATTCAATAGTTTCGTTATGTGCGCGTTGTACTCGGATCGATCTATCAGGAACTATCTCATAGGAATTTCTTTCCAATAAGGGTATATCGCAAAAGTTGCAAATATTTTTTGTGTTATTTTCAAATTCCGCGGCAAAATTATTTGCTATTAAAGCAGAATTAGTTTTAAAGTTTTTCAATAGTATGTCGTCGATGCGATTTATTATTTTACCTGTGACGTTATTAATTATTTCCCATACCTTCTTTGAATTTTTAAAATTTTTCTTTATATTTGTCTGAAATTTGTTTGTTTTTGATGTAATTAGCGTATTTATTTGTTTTATTCCTATATTTATTATACAGAAGCCTATTATTAAAGTTTTGTTTATTTTTTTACCAGATCACATATAGCTCATCGCGTTTCTTACACATCATACTTAATTTTTTATCAACCCAGGTACATGCCTTTCGCTTACCGTTTACATTTTTTTCAACAGTGTATTTACATTTATCATAAGCACTATTAAAGTTATCATGTATATATTTAACAATTTCGTTAGGGTTACTGTATTTCAAAGGTATGTTCCAGTCTATACTATTCAATTCACTGTGCAACCTGCCATTGTCTAGCTTGTTTACAAATAGTTTCCGCGGTGAGTCATTCGTGCTGATAACGGCCGAGATGGCACAGCCGGTAATGTGGTGATCGGCGAGCGCGGTGTTTACAACTGAGGTGTAAATATCGCGCGAGTCATAGTTACGCACAAACACATGATCAATGCATGATTTGGTTATAATATTACCGTATTTTTCTATGCGTGTATAAGAGCTCACGCCGCTGTTTAGACCCTGGTTGCACAGCGAATCTAGATAAAGTTTACTTAGGGGATTGGATTCTCTCAAGTCAATATTCATATCGCCTATCACCAAGTAATTATCTCTTTGCGAACAGGTATTTAACAATGTACATAGTTCGGTAATAAATCCATATTTTGAAGTGTTTGGAGGCCGGTATAGGGCACACAGTTTAATGTTATATTTATTTATACATATCTCACCAGTAATACATTCAAACTCCTTCAGAATAGGATTATTAAATCTATTAAATGATACAGTTTTATGCACATACAATAATATTCCACCACCCTTTCTGTTTGATCTAACTTTCGAGTGAACAATATAGTCTTGTAGGTAAAACAATTGTACCTGGTCTTCGTTTAGGTTTACTTCAGTTAAAATGATAAAATAAATAATATGTTTAGGGTTACGTATAATATTTTCGAGTTGTGCAAAGTTTTTTTTAGTGGAACGTATATTAACATGAAAAAAGAATAGTGAATTAGTTGTCCTTGGTACATTACATACAAAGTCATTCCATGTTTGACAGTTACTTTCAATAAAATTAAGATTTTTAATTAACTTCGCGTATTTTAATATTAAAAAATGTATGCACTCAAGTTGTTTTTCAAATAAAATAAAAATAAAAAAATAAAAAAAAGCAGACAAAATAATGTAACTCACTCATTGTGATGAAAGGACTTTGCAGTTTCGATGTCCTGTAAAGATCGAATAGTCATAATTTTTGCCTTATCTGCTTTACGTATTAGGATGTTTCCGTGCTTGCACCATATGAATTTATATATTTCCTTTAGTTCATCCTTAGTTTTCCATAGTAGGAATGCGGTGGCCGATGTTAGGGATTCGCGTAGGTAAACTTTGCCGGTACTATCCAGATCAACACTCATCTTGGAGTTATCGAAGTTTTTGGCTGCTTCCAACCATGAGTCACGAGTACCCTCACGTAGAACAACGGTGATTGATGAAAGCGTCTTTCTTTTTGAGTTATTGGAGCGAGTTTTTTTTCTGTAAGCCTTGACAATGTCGTCGGGGTTTTGTTTGATGGCTACGGCAACATCTTGCACGATTTGTTCCACGTTTTCCTTCTCTAGCTCTTTAACGCCGCATATTTCAAGTTGGTTTATTAACTGTGACTGCTCCAATTGGTTACATTTATTTTCAAGGACTTCGTACTTAAGATTGACGTTTCGCAAGTTGTTTCGTAAATCAGTACATTGATTTTCTAGATTTTTCACACTTTTGTCGTACGATTGCATCTTTTTCTCATATTCATCAATTTTATCCGAGTAAAACTGTAGGGTACGTTGTAATTCTTGTCTGATAACTTCTTTCACTTCTGCGCGAATCTCGCGTAAAATTTTGTTTGACGCAAGGTCGGTGCCTGCAGGAGTAGCATAGGATTCAGTATCTGTATTTTCATCACCGTAATCCTCCGGCATAATGCACGACACTCTTCTTGGCTTGCTTGCGCTTGCACAAGATTTGCACTTCCAATCCACAGAATCCGTGGCGTGTATTGTATTTAATTGATCAGCTGATATAGAAGCATATAGGGCATGCAACCATTTATTGCAATTGTTGCACTGAAGCCCAGGGGCCTTTTTATTAACCAATTTTGCACATTTCGCGCACTTCACCATTATTATTTTATTAGGAGGGTAAGCGAACACTAAAATTTCGTAACGGCGACGTTGGGTTGGACGCAAGTGTGCCGGCTCAATGCTCGCGAGCGACTGTTGTTTGAGTACTACTAACAACTAATTAATTTTTATTAGGGCACGAGATATAACTAGTAAAGTTACGGTAACAAATGAATTTAGGAAATGATGGCACAAAAGGATAATAAAAAAATGACTATCTTATGGGCTGAAATAGTTATTTTATATATATTTATAATATAGCGGACTGTATTAAAGGTAGGGGGCTTTACTGCTGCTGCGACCCATGCGGCTGTTTTGCGTGCGCAGACGCATGCAGCGGGCTGTCGATGGGTCGTTGTCTCGGAGTGTCACGTAGATGAGGCGGTAGCCACCGCGCCGCCGACTGTGGCTGGCTCTGCTGTGTGGAGTCGTCCGGTCGGTGAAGGGACGTGTGATGTTCGGAGCTCCCACAGTCCTTGCATGCCTTCACCGACTTACACTCGTCCGGGTAATGTGGCCCGAGACAGCGGGCGCAGCGCTCGCGCGACACCACAAAGTCCCACCGGCCCTGTGTCGGTTGGGCATTGTAGCGGGCGCACGCTATGAGCTTGTGCCCCCTTTCCTTGCAATAGGGACAGTAGAGCGTATTTGGGCTAGGCCCGGCTTGCGCGTCCATTGTGTGAGTGTGTGTTATATGTGTATGTCTATATGGGTGGCGGCACGAGTCGAGGCGAAAATATTAAATGTGGCGGGTAGGTGATAATAAGTGGACTGTTACTGGGATGTATCCGGCTCGAAGGACCATAAATATTGGCGCGTAAGGCACCAACATGCGACGTAGGAAAAGGAGTAAGATGGGAACGGGCTTACCGGGATTCCGTTTGGTAGGCACGGGATCGTGCTGAAGCGCGGGGGCGCTCTTGATGCGGGCTTGAGGGCGGCAACACACAAACACTTTAGTAGGGGCACTGGAGTTCGTTAAGCGTTAGGGGGGAGCTGGTAGTCCTAGCTCTGTCACTGCACACACTGCACACATATGGTCACGCCGGGCTGAGTTCAAGGGCGCGCGACGCGTGGGTTCGCCTTGAGATCTCGAAGAGCACTGCTTGGGCGACCGCGTGATGCCCACGGTCCAATTAGTTCGTTCGGTACAGGCGTCATAGCGTCCGTGCGACGGGGTAGTGCACTCCAATATGCACTCTAATTGGCCGGCGTAGAGACGGCTGTCATTCGTCGTTGCGCTGGCGCAAACACCATTTTTATTGTTTTCCGGTTGGCTACGTGTTTCAGATTTTTAAAACGTAGATTAGTTTACGTAGTCGGGGCACAAGAGCTTCGATGTGTGGTTTGAAAGTTAAAGTTTGGTCAATAGTAACCCCTAAGTATTTGATGGATTCAGTTCTATCTATTGGCGGGCATTGGCAATTCGGGGAGTGAATATCTATGTACTTATTGCACTGATGGACATAGATGAAGAGATTCGCAGGAGGAAGCAGATTTTGTCTGTGAGCGAAAGCGACGTATTTGGTATTGGAGACGTTTAGCGTTAAGATGTTACTTTGCAGCCAATTGACAACTATATCTAATCCTCTTTGCGCACTAGTATAAACATCCTCCCAGGTGTCCCCGCTAAAGAAAAGGGCCGTGTCGTCAGCAAACGTAAGTATGTTGCCGTTATGTAGTTGAATATCACAGAGACTATTAACATATTCGAGAAACAGGGTCGGACCGTTTATGCTGCCTTGCGGAAGCCGTAGGAGGTCGTTTGTTCTTCGCTAAGCACGCCATCAATCTTGACCACTTGTTTCCTGTTCGTAAGGTAATCCTCGTAGAGTTTCAGAGGGATACCTCTGACTCCAGACTGTTCAAGCTTTAGGAGAAGGTGAGAGATAGAGACCGTATCAAAGGCGCGTGCTAGACCAAGCATTTCTTTCGTTTGTCAAAGTTGGTTATAGCTAAGTTAGTAAGGTCATGGACAGCTGCACTTGTACATTTTTCTGAACGAAAACCATACTGGGAGGAAGAGAGAAGGTTGTTCGACTCCAAAAATGTTATTAATTGTTTATTCATAATACGTTCTAATATTTTAGATAGAGAAGAGAGGATGGATATCGGCCTATAGTTCTCCACAGAGTCCCTCCCACCTGCCTTATGTATGGGTTTAATTACCGCACTTTTAAAGGATGAGGGAAAGACACCTGTAGTAATAGCTAGTTTGCATATATGAGTGATCGGGGTGACCAGGAAGAGGGCATATCTTTTAATTGTTTTTGCCGATATCTGATCGATTCCTACAGCACAGATCTCTTTTAGTCCATCGATTACTACCCGGACATCGGTCTCGTCCGGGGGGAGCATGACTAGGGAACAGAGAGGGGCGTCAAGCGAATTTAAAGAAAGCCCTGGTGGAGAAGATGTAGAAGAGTCTATGTTTTTGTTAGCCAGATTAATGCCAACATTGGCAAAGTGTTTGTTAATACTGTTTATAGTAGTCTGTGGGTCGCCCGTAGAGAGGAGACTAGACGAGGCGTCCGTTTTTTTCCTTAAGTTGGTAACCTTTTTAATGACTTCCCACAGTTTCCGTTTGTTACCATAAGCAAAAAAATGTATGCCTAAATTCTTTCTTATAACAATAAAATAGTAACATTGAATTAAAAAGGCTTTTGATTTATCCCACATTTATTAATTTACTATAATTATGAGTGATATAAACGTTTCAGTAGCCGAGCTTTTGACCTAAAAAAAGGAAAGTACAGCCTGTATACTGTCCTACTGCAGGGAAGAAGCCTCCATCTTGTTAATCAAGTCTTCGCTACAATTGATGGGTATGGCTTATTCAACCAACCTTGCTAAATACGGGTTAGTGATCACAAACCCGGGCTATGAATCGACATCGACAAATTCGAAACGCTCTTTGTCCGTCATGGGAATTGAAACCGGGACCTCCGGATATCGAGCCAAGCACTTGACCAATCGGCCACCGAAGCGTTGATCCACGTACTATTAAAATTCGGTGAAATAATGTGTCGATTGTATGGTCGCTGAAATGAACTTCGGTAATTTGTTTTTCGGTGAAACGTTACATCGGTAAATTAAAGCAAATAAGGCATTGTTCAATTGAGTCAACGGCACGGCAACGGTTAATAGTTTTCGTTGAAATGATAATCGGTAAAACGGCTTTCGGGATTAAATAGGGAACCCGTACGAGGATAGGTAATTTAAGTAAAATTATAGTCGTAAATAGTTTGAATTTTATTAATTTAGTGTAAAAGTTACAAAAATAATGCCCTAAGAGAAAAAGTCCGCTGACTGGAGGTTTCGTAGCAGCTTGATTTTGGCTGAAGTAAGGACGTTATTGTTTTGGTGAACAGAACAATTAGGTACAAATCTAAAAGTTAATACCAATTTATACTTCATCAGACGTAACTTTGGTAAATATTCCGCTGGCTGAAGGTCGGTTAAAAAGCTTATATTTCCGTTGTTTATACGGAACAAATTCTGTCTTCAGCATAATTCAGTAGAACAAATCCAGATCTAATTCCCTGCATCACTCGTCAGTCTCCCAGACAGGTGATCCCTCTGGGTGTAGACACATCGTGTAACCGTGTCGGGTAGCGGTGAAAGAATACTACCACCCCCCTCTCTTCCCCTGGGTGTCGTAAAAGGCGACTAACGGACTAAAGACTGCACATACATCCAATAGCAAAGAGCGGCGATGGGTCCACCATCTGTCACACTGAGCACATGTGCAGTCGCTATTTGGTGAAAAGTGGACTATGGCTTAGGACCGCTTTTGTGGTCCTCATTGTCTAGTCATGTTATATGTATATATACATTTTCATATTGTCCACTTGAGTAGAACACTCTTGTTTTATTTATCGCCACCTAAAGGTTTATGAACCATAAAACGGCAATTCCCTTGGTTCGTTTGTTGGGTGGGACATCGTCTAACGTCCTTACGTTATGTATAGCCGACCAGGTGCCCCATAAAAATAACATAATTTATTTTAACGGATAATGAAAAATAGGTACTTACGTAGGTAACTTCTTTTCATATAGTACAAAAAGTTAGCTTTTTCCACAAGTGAGATCTGCTCCTTTTACGATCCTTACATGTGTAAAAGGTTTTTCTGACAGCAGGCCCTTGGTATAAAGTATACATTACATGATGCCCCACTGCTGGGGCAAAGACATCATCATACAATCATACATACATCAATGAAACCAAATCTTCTCTACAATATTTATGGGTATGGCATAATCTCATAAAACTAAGCGGTTTTTGTATAATAAAAAGCACATAAGGTCACAATGGGTCGACGTGCTACTGCAAGTGGGAGACCTCTGCTGGCTCCACTAAGATAAGATAAGATATGAAACCAACAAAAAAATTACATAAAAATAACTAACAAAGAAATAGACACAAGAGGAATAGTTATGAACTGTAAAAAGTGTGGCTGTTCCCTTAAAACAAATTTATTCAATTCAGTAGATTCACTAAAAGATTGTTGCAGTTTACGACAGCGATATGAAAATGAGCAGCGAGACAATGAATAACGCAATGCGGACCGAATCACAAGCGGACATTCGTTAAACATAAAGCTCTCCTACATTGTAACAGATATATTGTCTACTAGAGACTCGCCCGTGACTTCGTCCGCGTGAACGTCCCGTATCCCGTGAAGAATTTCCAAAATTTGGGCATGTTAGACGTAGATGGTTATGTAGGATGGTGATTCTTTTAAAAAAAGATCGATTTTTAAATCGATTCGAATCGCAATGTGATAAATGGATTCACAAAAAATCGAGTCTTAAGGATAGATCTCTCAAAAATCGATTAATTTTAAAGTTTGTATTCACAATACTAACAAATCAAAGAGTATAGTCGTAACTTTCTTTTTCATTGCTTTTATTTATTAAAAAGGAGCGAAGCAAACTAAGCACACAGCCCATGTCGTAAGTTTTTGAGTAATTTAGCGGAAAACTATTATTTCTGTACATTAACAGACAGCTTGCTAGTTGAACGTACTCAAAAGTAGTACGTTCAACTAACTGTAAATCATTTTATGGTCCTTAACAAAGCTGAAAAAATCGAATTTCGATTTTCTATGCTGAAATATCGATTCACTGGATCGATTTCGGGGGGCATACCCACTAAAAACTTCTACACTTGGGGAAGTGCCACAAAACGAAAAGTAAAGTACAGGCTGGATACTTTCCCACTACAAGGCAAAGGCCTCTATTATCGAAATCAAGTCATCGCTACCATTGATGGGTATTGGCATAATCACCAAGTTTGCCAAATTTGCCAAAAAAAAGAAATTTTGATCACAATTTTGGGTTAAGCATCGAAAAAAAAATGTATGCTCACACCAATTATCTAGCCCAAGATAAGCTACTTTTGGAACTCGTTAATTTTTTTTTTATTGGCAACGGGTAAGCGCTTGGCCTTCATCTCACCTGATGGTAAGTGACTCGTTAATATGGTTAAACTAGATAACGGATAAATGTGCATATGTATGAAAAACAATATATATGAATAAACATAGAAAAACACCCAGACCCGAAATCAATTTAGAAAAACAGTTTTCTCTAAATAGACCCGGCTGACGCGACCGACGTGGTGAAGGTCACGGTTAGCTGCTGGATGAGAGCAGCACAAGACCGACGAACGAGATCCTTGAGGGGGGCCTTTGTCCAGCAGTGGCCGTCCTCTGGCTGATGAGGAGACACGACCGAGAATTAAACCTGGGACCTCAGAGATGGCGCGACGCCAGACCCGGCGCGTTAACCGCTCGACCACGGAGGTCGTCAATAATAATCCGTAACACACTTTGCAACTATTAACCCAAATCCTCCAGTTATCATGCCGCTTAGCCACTCGTCCAACGAAAGTAGTTGTAGTAATTCCATGATTACATTACCGAGATGAGTGTCGATAGAATCGGATCCGGGGTATGCGAGTGACAGCTACCGGTCGAGAGCCCTCTTAGGGAAGACTTGGAGATTTCAATATACCCTAGAGCCGTCTGCGGACTAGTGATGGGCACGGGCAGTCGAGTGCTCGACTTCGAGCGCAATCGACTAACTCGATTGGTGATTCACTTATATTTTGGTGAGTGCCGTTTTAAATTAAATTTCGTTGAAGAGATATAAAAAGGAAGAAGTGGTTTCATTATGAAAGTATTTGTTTGTTTTATTATTATAGAACCTAAGTACTTGTAATAACTGTGTTGATGTTAAGTGTTATTTAATGATTTGTGACAGCACTTTAAAAGTGTCATTGTTTGTTGACCTAAATAAATTAAAAATGTCGTGCTGTTGTTAACTGTGATGACTGATGGATCTGCGAAAATTTGACAATTACTTACCTTATTAAATTATAACGACCGCTTAGTTGGTAAATTAATTAGATAGACTCAAACATTAGGTTAAGTTTTGCTTAAGTTTTCGTTAGGTTGTTTCAAAATGCAAATGTCTTTGGTAAATGTATTTTACGTATTAATAGTCTTACTTTTACTTGAACCGCTCGATTATGTAAATGATCTTCCCATTACTAGCGTAGTCGCTTAACTGTTGGCTGTCGAATGTAGTACAATTTACACGATGCCCTTCCGTTCGGTAATGTGATACCCTCCCGATTAAACGCACCGAACATTCGGGTTCTCTCAAATTTATTCTTAAACCCCTACTTATTTAGGGATTTGGGGAATCAATAAATATAGGGCTGTCAAAGATCACTTTTATATTGGACATTCAGAAGATGTTTGTCTGCGTTTCTATCGATTATACAGTAAGTGTATTAGTACATAGTATTTGATGTATAGATAAGGAACATAGTCAGACTTGTCGGAGAGCAATGGATCAGGCTGGCACAGGACAGAGAAAAATGACTTGAAAAAGAGTAGTTTTTAAGGTAGAATCAATTACTAACTCAAAATCTGACCTAGTTGGAATCTGACTTACTTGGAATCTGACCTATTTGGAATCTGACCTTTATCGCCTTAATCGATGAAAGATTATTGCTTTATACTTATTAACAATTGGTAGATGAAGGCTGATTAATTAGAAATAAATAAATGACATCTCGGTGAAAGTGTGGTTAAACAATATATACGGAGGATCCGGGTTCAATTACTACCTATATCGAGCTTCCCCATACTCCAATAATTCCCAGTTGTTATCAGAACATTTTGTGCTGATCATTATGTTGATAATCATCTCCAATTATTGTAATTCTCTAAAGCAATTAACAAATAAAAAAACATTTTAATATAACGATTAAGGATTGTCGTATATAGTTTTCAGTAAAACATTTCGTATTGTGCCTGTGGTTTTCGTCAAAGCAATTGTAACAAAATACTTACTCGTTAAACCCTAGAGTATAATTATATACTCTAAGGTTCCACCATATTTTCTTAGCAATAAATTATATTATTCTATTCTAAACCTAACCAGTGTAGAAACTCCTTTTAAAACTTTGTAGGTAGACGTAGGTACTCGCTTTATTGAAATGCGAGAATTCCTTTTGCATAATAAATACAGCGTTGTTAATTGAAATGTAAATGCCGCTTTAGGTGGTTCCAGCATCTTTACATTTGCTTGCTAATTACGATTGACACCCATTTTTATGACGACTGAGGATTTTGGCTTTTCTTTTTTGTAAGTATATATATTATATATAAATAAATAAATAAATTTCACAACTGTCACACCAATCATTCAGCCCCAAACTAAGCATATCCCGAACTATGGTGACTGAATAAACATACATAAATACTAATAAACATCCATGACTCGGTCACGAATACTCGTGCTCACCACACAAACATTTGCCCCAACCAAGATTCGAACCCGTACCTATTTTTATATATATCTATATAATAACCGTGTAGCGTAACGGTGAAAGAATACTACAACCCCTCTCTTCCCTTGGGTGTTGTAAAAGGCGACTAACGGACTAAAGACTACATAGTTCCAACAGCATAGAGCGGCGATAGGCTCGCCACCTGTCACGCTGAGCACATGTGCAGTCGCTATTTGGTAAAAAGTTGACTATGGTAGAGGACTGCTTTTGCTGTCCTCATTGCATAGACTCTGACTAACTATTCGCGAATAATAGTCTTGAGTTTATGTATGTACCGAATCATATATACAACGTGTTTGGTATATAATCCAGCAAATAGGTCTTCAATCTCAAATTTGCTCCCATAATTGTTGATCATAAACCCATTAAAACCCCCGTAAATCCCCTCATTTGCTGTCAGGGTGCCTATGACAACCACTGACACTATCCGCTTATCGTACCCTCTTTCTGTTCATTTCTGACGCTTTGGTACTTTTAGTTAAACAACATTGATGGCAACTATAACTACTACTACTCGTTTATTTCTTTTTTCCTGATAGTTAAAGGTAAGTGAGATCGCTAAGGCGCCTATCTACCTCTTTTCATTTATGTCACCCTGGTACTTTTAGTTCAAAATGACTTTTATGATTCAATTTATTATTGACGTAGTAAGTTGCTTAAGCACCTAGTCCTAGTTTCTATCGACATCAATATTACGAATCTTTTAAGCTCCTCTCTATTTCTTACCGTCGCTTGGTGCGCTTCGAGGAAGAAAAATATAATATTTTAAGTTTTGACCATATTTTTCACAAATAATATGTAGGTGATACGAAGTTCACCGGGTCATCTAGTTGGTGATAAAAACTAAAACTTAATCAAAAAATATTGGAGTGATCTTGATAACCGTGTTGCGTAGCGGTGAAAGTATACTCCACCCCCTCTCTTCCCTTGAGTGTCGTAAAAGGCGACTAACGGACTAAATACTGCACATGACATAGAGCGGCGATGGGTCACCTCCTGTCACGCAGAGCACATGTGCAGTCGCTAAGTGGTGAAAAGTGGACTGCTTTAGCTGTACTCATTGCCTAGTCTCTGACTAACCCTTCGGGGATAATTAATTATTCGTGATTGTATGTTGTTGTTGTTATATTGAAAAAAAAGTGTAAAATATCTTGTCGTAAAATTTATTTAACGCTTACTATAAACTCATTTTTTTAAACGTTTCGTTATTACAATGTCTTCTGTGCTTTGGAAAGGGGGTATTACTTGAACCGCACCAGTTTTGAAGCGCACCGACTAAGCGCACCTAAACTATTCCTCCAAGCGCACCACATGGGTGCGCTACAAAATAGGTAATAAATAAGCACAAATTTTTTTTCTACATTAAATGCAACACAGATATACACTTATGTAATAAATTTAAAGCTTTCTGGTGTACAATATTTTTTGTCTTTTTTTGCGGTGCGTAATAGTACATTATGATATAAGTGCGGTAAGATGAAAATTACAGCCGAGGCGATATTGCTGGCCCGAGCCGCAGGCGACGGCTACAAGAAAGCAGAGGCTGTAATTATCAAAGCGCACGTATGCCATACGACGTTTTATAACATATTTGTGAGGAAAAAAAATATTAGAAAATGACTGCGTTTTTTTGTTGTTTTTCTAGTGCATGAATGTTTGGTAAGCCAAACATATATTTTTCTTTGTCCAACAGCATAGAGCGTAGATGGGCTCATCAAAATAATACCACCAACCTCTCTCTTCCCTTGGGTGTCGTAAAAGGCGACTAACGGACTAAAGACTGCACATACATCCACAACATAGAGCGGCGATGGGCTCATCAAAATAATACTACCAACCCCTCTCTTCCCTTGGAAGTCGTAAAAGGCGACTAACGGACTAAAGATTACACATACATCCAACAGCATAGAGCGGCGATGAGCTCATCAAAATTATACTACCAACCCCTTTCTTCCCTTGGTTGTCGTAAAAGGCGACTAACGGACTAAAGACTGCATAAACATCCAACAGCATAGAGCGTAGATGGGCTCATCAAAATAATACTACCAACCCCTCTCTTCCCTTGGGTGTCGTAAAAGGCGACTAACGGACTAAAGACTGCACATACTTCCAACAGCATAGAGCGGCGACGGGCTCATCAAAATAATACTACCAACCCCTGTCTTCCCTTGGTTGTCGTAAAAGGCGACTAACGGACTAAAGACTGCATATACATCCAACAGCATAGATCGGCGATAAGCTCATCAAAATAATACTACAAACTTCTCCCTTCCCTTCGGTGTCGTAAAAGGCGACTAACGGACTAAAGACTGCACATACATCCAACAGCATAGAGCGGCGATGGGCTCATCAAAATAATACTACCAACTCCTCTCTTCTCTTGGGTGTCGTAAAAGCTACTAACGGGCTAAAGGCCTATGTTGTCCATAGATTCAAATGATTACTAATTTTTAAATTACATTACCGCACTAGTGCGAAACTTATTACATTACGATACTGAAATCGGTGTAATAAGAGCTTCTTTACGAGCAAATGTGTTATAAATATTATTAAGTATAATAAAGTTCTCACGCACTGACAAACTGATGTGATAATAGATTTAAATAATCATTTTGAAATTTATTTATTTTTCTTTATCGAAAACCAACTGACACTTTTACACTTTTTTAATGATGAAACAGATCTGTTTTGTATTCCAATATCCCACTATCCGACAGCTGTTATGAAACAGACAAATTTCTGAACGCACCTATAAATGTTTGACAACCAAGTGTAAATTTTTTATTTATAAAAAGACAAAAGACATCTGATGTTTCACACCTAGGAGCATTTTGTATTGGAAAATAAAATTGTCGTTTTTAGTACCTATTTACCATTACATATTATTATTTGTGTTTCTCACCGTTTATATCTTCCCTGAGCTTCCACAAATATTTCAAAATCGAAATTAGCCAAATCGGTTCAGCCATTCTCGAGTTTTAGCGAGACAAACGCACAGCTATTTTATTTTTATATTGTAATATAGATTATTGTGAAAGTTACATATCTTGGCAAGTCATCGACTTTTGATTAATAACAATGCATTAGCAAGTCCGATGATAGCCTATTTACGTGTTAATGGAGAAGAAAGATTAGTCTCGGGGTCTCTTAGGCCGTACGCAATTAAGTTGCACCGCGGGTTAATAGAGGTTTAGGTAAGTTAGCTAAAGTGTTACAGACCATAGACCATAGACGACGATCACGGAGCAAATATAAAGTACTTTTTTGTACTTCAATATTAAATAGATAAGATATGAGATGTGTTAGTAATTAAAAGTAATTAAAAGGGTTTACGCCTTTCGGTTTCCCATACTTTGTATGGGTTAGGTACCTATCATATTATTATCTTATCTACTTATTTAAAGGGGTCCTGCATGAAATTGTGAAAAATTTACGTATTTATAAGTCACTTGTACTGGGCGTTGAATTAGTTAAATACATTAATAGTATATTATGATACGAGTGTACTAAGTTGGCCATTACAATCGAGGCGGGTTATGAGGGCGAGCCGAAGGCGAGGGCTTAATGGAGCCGAGGATTGTAATTACCAATGCACACGCCTTTCATTCGACGTTTTTCAACACACTAGTGAGGAAAACACATTTTCTGAAAATGACTGCGTGGTTTTGTTGTTTTTCTAGTCTATAAATGAGTATGGCGGGGTTAGTGCCGATCTTTGGTATGCCAAAATATTTTTTTTCATCCCCTCATCTCGGAAAGAGTATTTTTACTCCTCGATATCTGAGTGCAAAGGCCGTTTTTATTCGCTAGAAGATAAAGTAAATTGAATTTAGAACATCGTGTGCACTAAGTTTGTGAATTCAAAACATCAATTAGCCTATTTACTTCTCTCGCCATGGTTCCGAATTTATCATACTACCTTTTTTAATTGGTTAAAAACTCAGACTCGGAACCATTTTGGTATACTTTTTTTAATTTGCTTAGTCATTTCCCCGCTGATGTGGGATGAAAAGTTACGTGTTGCACTCGAGTGCAAAGATTTTTCACCTCGTGCTCGTTTGATTGACTCGCTAACGCTCAGGATTCTAATTTTTTAATCACTCGCTGCGCTCGTGATTCAATTTTAGAATCCTTCGCTTGCTCGGTCATCAAATTTGAGCACGCGGTTAAAAGCAACTTTGCACTCTTGTATAACAAATAACTATTATATGGACTTAGATGGTAATAGGCTGTCAATAACATTTTGTACTTCACTTAATATTTCCGGCGGTGTAGACTGTAGTTCTTCATTACTAGAACTAGACATATTTATTTTTAAACTTTCAAAGTAATAAGTATTGAACAAGAAGCCGCTGTATGAATCGACAAAATATAGGTATGTGAAAGGTAGTCTTTCCATCTCTTCCCTTGGGTGTAGTAAAAGGCGACTAACGGACTAAAGACTGCATATACATCCTACAGCATAGAGCGGCGATGGGCTCATCAAACCCCTCTCTTAACTTGGTTGTCGTAAAAGGCGACTAACGAACTAAAGACTGCACATACATGCAACAGCATAGAGCGGGCTCATCAAAATAATACTACCAACCCCTCCCTTTCCGTGGGTATCGTAAAAGCAACTAACGGGCTAAAGGCTCACCACCTAAGCACATGTGCAGACTGTGCAGTTGTTTCTTGATGAAGCGTGGACTGTGTGGGCGTGGTCTGTGTTGTCCATAGAATCAAATGATTACTAATTTTACCATAAACCATAAACTTTAAATAAATATCTCAAATTTTTTTTTGATTTATGTAAACAGTAAGAAGTCGAGTCTTTATTCATGATACCGAAGGGAAGAGAGGGATTGGTAGTATTATTTTGATGAACCCTTCGCCGCTCTATGCTGTTGGATGTATGTGCAGTCTTTAGGTCGTTAATCGCCTTTTACGACACCAAAGGGAAGAGAGGGGTTGGTAGTATTATTTTGATGAGCCCATCGCCGCTCTATGCTGTCGGATGTATGTGCAGTATTTATTTAGTCCGTTAGTCGCCTTTTAAGAAACCGAAGAGAAGATAAGTGTTGGTAGTATAATTTTGATGAACCCATCGCCGCTCTATGCTGTTGGATGTATGTGCAGTCTTTAGTCCGTTAGTCGCCTTTTACGATACCGAAGGGAAGAGAGGGGTTGGTAGTATTATTTTGATGAACCCTTCGTCGCTCTATGTTGTTGGATGTATGTGCAGTCTTAAGGTCGTTAATCGCCTTTTACGACACCAAAGGGAAGGGAAGGCTTGGTAGTATTATTTTGATGAGCCCGTTGCCGCGCTATGCTGTTAGATGTATGTGCAGTAATTATTTAGTCCGTTAGTCGCCTTTTACGATACCGAAGAGAAGAGAGGGGTTGGTAGTATTATTTTGATGAGCCCATCGCCGCTCTATGCTGTTGGATGTATGTGCAGTCTCTAGTCCGTTAGTCGCCTTTTACGACACTGAAGGGAAGAGAGGGGTTGGTAGTATTATTTTGAGGAACCCATAGCCGCTCTATGCTGTTGAAAGTATGTGCAGTCTTTAGTTCGTTAGTCGCCTTTTACGACACCTAAGGGATGAATGGGGTTTGTAGTATTATTTTGATGAGCCCATCGCCGCTCTATGCTATAGAATGTATATGCAGTCTTTAGTCCGTTTGGGTCATTTTAGCTCCTTGTATAACAATCTACTATTGTTTTACTATTGCCCTTTATTGCTTCGTAGATGGTGTGAAAAGTAGTGTATTCTCTTTGGGGATAAAGGTGCCTTCGTCTTATGCGAACTTGAATCCCACGCTGCACTCAGGATTATTGTCTTAACTCTAAACACCTCTGCTACGCTCGGGAGTTAACGCTAGAATCCTTCGTTTCGCTCGGGATTCAATACGGGGCGCCCACTTCATAAGACAGACACTTTATCTCCTTGGAGCATAATCTACTACTCACCCTCTCACATGCACCCACTCATTCACATCGTACACACCGAGAGGACTCACATAAACTCACATAAATTTTAAGGTATCATTGAAGTTTCATCAATTATCATTGTTACTAACTATTATTCTACTGTTATGGCTTTTGAGTATGTGTAATTACTACTCCGAGGCTAGCCTCTAGAGGCGCTGTATGCTGGAATACGGGACCAACATACAGATGCTACAATGTATTGCATTAGTTATAGGATTTAAGTTGATTTAATTTTATAGTGTTATTGTTTTTTGGTCAAAAAATTATTATTAAATTATAAATTATTATTCACGTATTTATTTATTTTCTTAAGTGTAGGTTTTTTATAATATTTCATATAAAAATAATAAACAAAACTACTATAAAACATAGGGTAGGGTAGGTACTAACAAACCTAGGGTGCCGCCAGCAGCGGGGCAGGGCCCAAGCTACCGGTGGTTAGGGCTGCAGAGAGAGGAACCTCCTGACGATGCGTGCCGTGTCAAGAAGTACCGCCTTCTGTATCTGGCCCTTGACCCAGCCGTCTATATAGCGAGAGTCTCTTAATTGAGATGTTGGTCGAGACTCTTCGCTATTAGGCCGTTTGCAGATACGACTATCGGGACAATGCTAGTCGAGTCAACATCCCACATGGCGGTAACCTCGTAAGCCAAGTCAAGGTACTTGCACAGCTTGTCCTTCTCAGCCTTCACGAGGTTCTCATCATGTGGGACGGTGATGTCGACTAGCACTGCCTGCCGCTGGGACCGATCGACTATCACGATGTCAGGCTTATTATTAAATTATTATTATTATTATTACTTTTTCTGTTTTGTAGGAGCATTGTCATTTGATAGACAAAAATTAAAAAAGGGTGGAACAATGATATTATAAACTATAGATATGTTACGTTCATAGTAATTTGCGTTTAAAATCTGTTCCGAGCAATCCAAAACTGCACACATTGACAAGTTTCACTGTTAAGTAAAACAAAAGATACGAAATAGCACGCAAATGAAAAAGATAGTATAATTCTAATGATTGCACTCCAAATGTTTCTTGTTCATAAAGTAACATTTATAGTCGTAGGTGGACACTTCATTGAAAAGTAAGTACATAGGTAAGAAATAAAACATCTTGAAAAAGAAAATCATATTTATTGAAAATTTTCAAAATTAAATAATTAATAATGAAAGAAACGAAATAAAATACATATTTTGAATACCTTCAAAACATTTTTTTTTGTCACTTGGAAAGGTTTTGTTTTTCGGGGTTATTTTTATGTGCAGAAAGCGACGAATATTTATGTATTTATCAATTATGATTTTAATGAGATGTACTCGATGTTCGAAAATAGGTGTCTGATGTTTTGAATGTTCGAAAAATGAGTCAAAACATTACAATTCAAAATGTTTTTTAAAATGCGGCACTTTAATTTCTCTACGTCTTCATTGTTAGCAAAATGTAACTTTTTTTATAATATCATTGGGGTGGAATAAATGCTATTATTTCTTCGCTCTGGTCGAGATTCTATTTTTAAACTACATTACCGCACTAGTGTGCAATAAGCTACATTACGATGCTGAAATCGGTGTAATAAGAGCCACTTTACGAGGAAGTGTCTTGAAAAAGTACGTAGGTAAGTTAACCTGATCATTGCACCAGGTCATGACCTTGTTGAAATTTGAAACAAATTCTTTAAACAATAACAAACAATACATAAATCTAATGACTCCTAAAAACATATTTTTTCGACTACTTTCTTAATTTTACGATATATATATATATATGTGTATAATTGATATTATTATATGTAAGTATTATTGATATTCCGCAGGCCACCTCTTCTTTAAGAAAGTAAATTAAAATTTTTAACACAAGCGCGTGCAGTGGCGTGCCTAGGGCTTCAGATTGGGGCAAGCCACAAAACCTGAAGTTCCTAATCTTGCTACCTAGGTACAATGTTGGTGCCCATTTGTGACACTAACCACATTTTTTACTCAAATCGTCATAGGCCTCGCTTTTTGTAAATTTCGCTTAACTGTTATTTAAACTCAAAATTGCAGAGAAAGATTTTCATAAATTGCGCGAGGGCACTTTTTTGAGCTCCTGGATTGAATTGAATGAAATTTCATTTCAATTTATTATCCTATTTCGATGAAAACTATAAATACAACTAAGTACAAAATTACAACAAAATGCGATGCGCCGGCCGTCCGAACTCAGCTTATTCTCGCAGAGTGGAGATTCGTAATATTACGCATGCATTTATTATACTATTTCGATAAAAACGATAAATACAACTGGAAAATTACTACAAAATGCGAAAATGGGCATTTTGCGCGGGAATCACAGTCGATATGTAGGCCTCTACACTTAATTTATTAATTATTACTTAATTATTAGAATGGAAGCAACCAACAATCCAAAGAGTTTTTAACATAGACCTATTATAATTAATGCCCTAGATGACTTTTAATAGTTTGCGAAATACATAAATCATGTGTGATGTTCAAAGAATTTATTTACCTCTGCCTTTCGTATGCCAATCATCAACACGTTTAAGTACTTACACATTTGTTTGCAACACATCACATGCTCAACACATCTTAGTTCGTCACAGAGACCAATAAAGCGACGAACTGAACTCGGAACAAATTTTTTTATCACAAATTACGAAAACACTTGTTACTTAAAAACAATCCCTCAAATAAAGTGAAGTGTGACAATAACAAAGAATAAAAAATGGCTGGCTGCTGCCTGTGGCTGCTGCACAGCACAATCGCGTATTAACGCTCGCCTCTGATTGGTTCGCCCGAGCTCGAGCTGTCGTCGGTCGCCTCTGATTGGTTCGCCCGCGTTCAAGTTGCACGTGATTCGGTAGAAATAAAGCCTAATTTGGAGAAGGCCTTACTTGCGAACTTCATAACGCAAGCTGGCTTTGACGAAGAGTATGAATTTCTCATAGAATCTATACATACTTACGTAGTATTATGTTTATAGAGTAGCAATTTTGTTAAAGTTAGAAGAGAGCGGATATACTTTAAATCCGAAGCCCGGTTGCAAGCCAACTTGTGCGAGAGAGATGTAAAGCGTCGCACGATTTATAAGCAGATTTATGCGATTTGTTTGGTGATTATTGATAATTTGAATGCTGATGAAAGAAAATTAACAATGGTAAAAAATAATAAGTGATTTTAATAATTGCGTTTTACCAGTAGTGATATTGAGTTTTTGTTAGGGCAAGCCGGGCTTTTCGGCTTGTATGAAGGTACCGCCACTGAGCGCGTGATGGTTTTGCACATTTCGCAGAATAAAAACATTGCACTAATTAAATTACTAGGTCTGAAACTTCAAAGCAGAATTGTTCTAATTATAAATATCAATATGATTGATTTTGCTTTAAAGTTCATTAAGAGACTTATGTCAGTTTTTGCGATCACGCGGCACCCCCTTATTATTGAAGTACAAAGTTTTTTTTATATTTGCTCCGTGCTGATCTCAGAACTATACAGTGTGTTCGGAATAGGGCTAGCGATATTTTAAGGTCATGTTATACAATCAATTTTGTGTAGGAAAGCATCCTTGGCCTTCTGATAAAATGGCCGCTATTTTAAATTTTCAGGATTTTTCTTTCTGTTGCTGTAGAAAAAAATCCTGAAAAAATTCATATTCATTTTCATTTATTCTACTTAACAAAAACTATAATAACTTACAGAAATATATTTGTGTTATAAAGGTGTTACGCTGGTCACAAATTAACATTTTCGAGGCATCGGGAAAACATGGTTAGGTAATTTAACTAATAAATTGTGAAAATTAAACTAAAATAGATATTTAATAGATAGAGATACAGGGTTAATTTTGGACCCCCCCCGCCAATTTTTTTTACGTGGTCTATTGCAGCAGTACCTATAACCATAATGAAATAAAAAAAACATTATTTTTTTACATTTATGTCTCAATTTTTCCTTAAGAAAATTAAAATTATTGTCACCTAGCCCGCGGCCTATCGCGGTGATCAAAGCACATGCGCGTGACCGCTATTATTCACCTCGTGCACCAAGGACAGCGCGCCATGCGTCGGCGTCCTTTTGACCGCGAGGGTGAGCGCACGCACCTAGAACTATAGGATATAAAAAGCATTTTATTATTGTTTTTTATTACCCCATATTTACTTTTGGCGGGAGGTCCAAAATTAAACCTGTATAATATTTAAAATGTTCGACAAACTTATAACAGATTATAATTTTTCCTCAAAATATTCTTTCATGTTGTAAAAGGATTTACCTACAGACAATTTTTTGTTCGTTTTCAAATGTACTGTCTTGGAGGGCTTTAAGTTTTTGAGGTAAGTGGTTGTACACTTTAATGGCCATGAAGTAAGAGTTATTTTTAAACAGGCTAAGATTAACTGCAGGCACTACTACATCATGCTCACGGAGCGCCGCGCCGTGACGTGACACGTATCGACCTTGCTTGCCTCCTATTTTCTGGAAATAACTAATAGGAATATTTTCTCACTACCGAAATATTTTGAACAAGGTTCTACAAGTGTCTCTCCGTCCCTCTGATGCTTCTAAGCCAATAATTTGTAATAAAATGGACACAGCCGGCGCATCCGTCGAATTCCCCCAGAGCACGATGCCGTACTTACATACCGTATCCAAGCCGCGGCGTAGAGATGAATATGAGATTAGTTATGTATCGCTAGGTATCACACCAATAAACTGTTGCCATTTTCAACCGTCTCCTAAAAGGAGGAGTTTAAATTATATGATTTTAATGAAATTATATTTAAAATTAGTAGAATTGTTTTCTACGCTACACGTATTTAAGCTTTATCGCACCGGATGTAAAGTAATCAATAAAGCTGAAAGTGTAGACGCACTTCACACAAAACCCGTTACCATTGACAACACAGACGGATTTAGATGGTGGTAGCTAGTCAGGCGGACTTAACACGCCCCACCATCGATCAAACCAAGTAACTTTGAGGACTCTGTTTAAGCTTAGCTCCTAGGCGGTTACTATATTAGGCGGTGGCACTAGTAGGCCTATACAATAAAAATACGAAAAGTAATGATGACGAAACGTAAGTAGATGCTCTACGAATTATAATTACGAAATATTACATACTACTGCACTGTAGGTAAATTTCTAATAAGTAATTACATTTTGATTAAGTGTCAATACTCATTTTCTATAAGTCTATGCCCGGGACACCCTCAGACGGATAAATCATAGACAATCCACTTAAAAACTTGTTATGGCGGAGTTCAAGACGGCAGAAAAGATGATTGTATACCTGTGGCAGTAGCATTTAAAAAAACACCACAGAGTTTAATTGGCTCCTAAGTAGTAGAAATAAAGTAGAGGACTGGAGGCGGAAAGTCAATGTACCTAATATAAGCTTTTAGCATAAAAGCAAGATGTTCTGTACGGGAGGAGGAGGCGAGTGAAACAACCGGCGGTTAATAGCACACTGATGTATTGCCACAGATAAAAGGGGTGGTGGTCACAGCCACGCACCGTGGTACACGTACATACATAACAGTTCCTACCCCTATTTGACAAATAGTCTAAAAGAATTTCCTATAATCTACTCGGGGACGAGTTCGGCGGACAGGTGTGTCATTTCTACAGTCTGGCACAATATTTGTTACCGCTTCGTGATATTCATCTTCACCCTCAGACAGGATTGCTGGCTGTATGGCAGCTCCTGGCGTAATCTCCCGCGCCTCTTCTCCCCGGGAACCATTTCCCACTGTATGTCGAGTTGGTGTCGGTGAGGTTAAAGGCGGCATCGGCGGAGGCGTTCGCGTAGGTGCCAGCGTCGTAGGTAGCGTCGGCGGTGTCACCGGTGTCAGCGGCGTCGGCGTCTGCGGCAGCGGTGTCAGCGGCGTCGGCGTCAGCGGCGTCGGCGTCAGCGGCGTCGGCGTCTGCGGCGGCGGTGGCAGCAACGGTGACAGCGGCGGCGGCCGTAATGAGTGTATAATATCACCTGCATTTATGCCCGTAGTATTACTGTCCATATGGCCATCCGTCCCCTTGTATAACATTATCTGATTTTTGTGTTTCTTAATTGTCTGTGATGTAACAATGTCTTTAATTAAATATATCACTTTACCTATTTTTTTTCTTATAATACCTTTGTTCCAAACATATGGACTTCTGTTTGAAATTTTTTTATATAAAACTATATCGCCAATTTTAAAATTACATCGTACCCGTTTTCCTTTGGCCTTATTCGTTTGCGAACACTGATTGTTTACAAAAGTATTAGAAGCCGTTGGTGACGTAATCGATGACGATGTAAGGTTAATTAGATCTAAACGCGACTTTAGTTTTCGGCCAAATACCATTTCAGCTGGCGAAGAACCCGTGGCAGAATGAATAGAATTTCTATAATCCATTAAGTACTTTAACAAATTTAATTTACAATTATTTCCCTTGTTGTTAAGTAATAAATTTGATTTTATGCCTTTCTTAACAATTTTTACATAGGACTCTGCTTGCCCGTTGCTTGCCGGGTGATATGCGGGGGACGTCAAATGTGTAATTCCATTTAGTTTACAAAAGTTTTCAAACTGCTTTGAACAGAAGGCTGTGTGGATCGACATGTAAACGAGAAAATGGATGCTCAGAGCGTTGCCATGGCGACACTGGCTCGCGTGGAGGTGACGGTCGAAGCTGGATGCATACATCACACGAACCTATCATCTTTTCTATGGCCTTGTCTATTCCAGGAAACCAAAGTCTTGAACGGGCCTCCGCCTTGGTCTTAACTATACCTAAATGAGTCTTATGTAATTCCGATAAAGTTCTATCCCACAAAGATTGCGGCATTACAAGCTTGTGACCTCTCATAATAACCCCATTTTCATAAGCTAATTGCGATTGGCATAAATGGTACGGCTTTAAACGCAAATCTGTAACTTTTTTCGGCCAGCCGTGTAATATATATTTTATAACTATACTTAAAATTTTATCTTTATCGATCGCTTCACGCAGCTCATTCGCTGTGATCGGCAAACTACCATCGACCACAAAACATACGTATGCCGCGCGGTCTGTCACCGCTACTGAGTCATCGTCCGCCACCGAGCGCGCGCGGCGAAAACCCCTCTCCCGTCCTTCGCTGCCGCGCTCGTGTTGCGTGTGCGACGACAGCACTAGCGAATCTGGTAAGCTAGAACGGGACAAATTGTCTGCAATATTATCTTTGCTACGAATGTATTCTAATGTATAATTATATCCACCTAAAAACATTGCATATCTTTGCAGCCGGTTAGCGGAAACTTCTGGAATTCCTTTATACGGACCAAAAATGGAAACTAATGGTTTATAATCCGTGCGAAGAATAAAAGGACTCGACCTCCCATATAAATACTGATAAAAGAGCCTTACACCAAAGATTATAGCCGTTGCTTCCTTCTGTATTTGCGAGTAATGTTTTTCGGCTGCGTTTAACGTACGCGACGCAAATGCGATAGGCCTCTCTGTATCGCCCTCTACTTGAGATAACACTGCGCCGAGACCAGTAGGCGATGCATCTACTATTAAAATTAACTTTGCGTTCTGATTATAATGTGTTAAGACAAGATCTGAAGCTAAATATTTTTTTATTCGCTCAAACGCATAATTTTGCTCAGACTCCCATTTCCATTTTGATCCCTTTTTTAACAGGTCATACAATGGAGACAAAATACTTGAAGCGCCAGGTACAAAATTTCTATAGTAATTAACTAACCCTAGAAACGATTGCAACTGCGTTGTGTTTGTAGGAATGCGCGTTTCGAGGATAGCCCTTACTTTATCTGGTGATTTTTTTAATCCGCCCTTGTTAATGATAACTAATTTCACTTTAAAAAAAATCACATTTTTCCCTTTGTAATGTTAACCCCGCGCTTTCTAGTCTATAAAGGACCTCGTTCAATCTTTCTAAATGTTGTTTTTCGTCTATCCCGGTGACCAAAATATCGTCCATTAGACAAAGAACTCCATCCATTCCCGCCAACACACATTCATTCATAGCCCGCTGGAATATAGCTGGTGCGCTAGCGAGACCAAAGACGAGGCGCGTATACTTATACAGACCGCGATGTGTATTGATGCAAGTTATCATTTGTGACTTATCATCAAGGACGAATTGTGTGTACGCCATAGATAAATCGAGCTTTGTAAACTGTTGGCCCCCGTGTAGTTTCGAAAACAGTTCCTTAATAGTTGGCAAAGGGTACTGTTCCACCAAAAGTTGTTTATTGATAGTGACCGAATAATCAACGCACAATCTGACGGCGCCATTACGTTTTAGCACGGGCACAACAGGCGAGGCGTATTCAGCATGCTCGACCGGCACTAACACACCTAAGTCTACTAGCTTGTCGATTTCTTTGCTAACTTTGTCCCTTAACGCGAACGCAACGGGACGCGCTTTAATAAAAACCGGTTTAGCATTATCCTTTAACGGCAATTTAATTTTATATTTATTAAACGTCCCCAGCTTGTCCGAAAAT
Organism: Scoparia ambigualis; assembly: GCA_963921215.1. NCBI lineage: Eukaryota > Metazoa > Arthropoda > Insecta > Lepidoptera > Crambidae > Scoparia > Scoparia ambigualis. The sequence goes on along the minus strand of OY992502.1, from coordinate 52,969,430 downwards.
AGCTGCTGGTAACGTTTTTCCAAATTAGACGTTGTTAATAAGTCTAAGTTGTTAACGGGAAGCAACTGTAGGTTAAATTGCGAAATGAAATCTCTTCCTAACAAAGGCGGCCCTCCGTCCTTAACCACATATACGATGATGGGGCGTTCTACACCCGCTTATAAAACCAATAGGGTAACTGTACCAACACATACAATTTTATTTCCCGTGTAGGTTACCAGTTTTCTATTTGTAAGTGACAATGGCACGTCATTAAAATGTTTCCTATACATTAGCTCCGGAATGACCGTTACAGCCGAACCGCTGTCTACCTCAAATTTAAATTTTAAACCTTTAATTGAAATCATTTCTACCAAGGGCTCCCCTCTCACAAAACGTATGTTAAATAACTCACCGTCATCGTCATCGCTTACGTCACTGCTCACGGTGTTGACACAATTAACTTTATTGTTGCACATTCTCCGCAAGTGGCCGACCTTTTTACACTTCTTGCAAGTAAATTTGGCATAACGGCACTCGGACGATCTGTGGTTATAGTAACCACACACAAAACACCTTTCTTTATCGCGCACTTTATCACTTATACCACTTTTTGCGATTTTAAACGACCGAAGTGGAAGCGCTGGCGGCGGCGCCAGCCTGCGCGCTGCTAATGGCTTCTGCTAGCTCCATTGCTTTGCTGAGCGTTAAAGAAGATAACTCCTGTGCGTACAGTTTTTCTTTTGCTGCCCCCGACCGCATGCCTAATATAAAACGGTCGCGCAATACCTCTTCAACGTTGGCGAATTTACAATGGGCCGTGAGTCGCCGAAGTGTGAGTTTCGCCCGAGTGTTGCGTTGCTGTGTAGAAGTTATGGCGCTCGGTAAACCCAAAACGTTTAGGCGTAAAATGGCCATCTAGTAAACACAGTATGTCTTCAAATGGCACTTCGTGGAGTTCCTTCGGTAGTGCGAGATCAGCTGCGAGACCATATGTGCCTTCCGTGAGTGCGCTCAATAATATGGCCCGCCTCTTCGTTCCTGTAGCATCACTTTTGCTGTCCACATCATTTGCGATGAACCACTGCAGTAGTCGGCTTTTATAAGCCTTCCAACTCTGCAAATTATGGTCGAACGCACTTAAAATTCCGAATTGACCAGACATATTTTTTTTTTTGCTTTAAAATGTGGGTACTCGTCGCCAATGTTCTGTACGGGAGGAGGAGGCGAGTGAAACAACCGGCGGTTAATAGCACACTGATGTATTGCCACAGATAAAAGGGGTGGTGGTCACAGCCACGCACCGTGGTACACGTACATACATAACACAAGAGCTCTTTCATAACTTTACCCTAGTTAAAACTCAAATAATAGGATAAACTATGATTTAATTCTTTTAATATAGAATGCTTTTTCGAGAAGAATTCTGAGTGTCTATTGTTAGCATTTTTATACTAAGTTTTTTTGTCTATTTATAATTAGTAGTAAGTACCTTTACCACCGTCTTCAAAAGTATGTAAGTATAATTTTAACTGTGGGGATTAAATTTAGTTATTCAAGACAACACAATTATTGAACGTACTAACCTACGTTTACACAGAAAAATAAAAAAATAGAAGTAGTAATAAGTAATAGTATAATATTATTTATTTGTCACTTTTATTGGCTTGGTTAGTATTCTTTTCAATTTACAACATCTTAATGTCAACTGCTTATCATTTTGTACAAAATATTGTTTTCTCCGATGCAGGGACGTTAATTCTTGAGGAGTTCTCTTGGTGGTTTACCATTCGCTCCACTTGACCATGATGCATTGTGGCGAGCATAAATTGCTTAGAAACCACATTAAAGTTTGTAATCGCATAGCAAACACCAAAAATATTTAGTATTGAGTAGTTCCGGTGGCCGTCTGTGGTCTTCATCAACAGTTCCACTTCACCAAATGGTTCTTCCCGAGGACAAGTGCCCAGTTTATTGTAAATAATACCTAAATCGCTGTAGGTGTGCCTATAATATTTGAAGAGTTCCCTCGATTTCTCCAGGAACCCATCATCAGATATTGACATGATGACTATGGGACTACATGAAAGGTATACCCTTTCAGACAAAAAAAATATATTCCAAATCGGTCCGGTCTTTAAGTAATCGGGGAACATACATAAAACATATTTATTTCGACGAATTGAGAACCTCCTCCTTTTTTTGAAGTCGGTTAAAAAGAAAGAGAAAACTTTTTAAAAGTATGCGACAATATATATACTGTTACTTACAGTAAAAAAAAATTAGGGCTTATTTTACATAATAATATCATCGTAGCGCGAAGTTTGTGGTAGGTAACAAGAAAGCGAGACGGGAGATGTCCGTCGTTTTAAATTTATATACTGACATATAATCACAACTATTATGCTATTATGTTGTGCTGAACCCGCCAACTACAGGCCAATATCAGTCACTTCCATTCTCTGTAAGACTATGGAACTTGTTTAAAATTACAGGCTCTTGACGTATCTAGAAGCGGTCTTCTTAGTGACCGTCAAAACGGTTTTCGCCGAAACCGGTCCACTGGTGACCTTCTAGCTTACGTACGGATCTGTAGCGAAGCAATCGAGAATTACGGTGAAACGCTTGCCGTTTCCCTCGACATCTCGAAGGCTTTTGACATTGTTTGACTTGAGCAAACTTCCATCATTTGGCTTACCTGCTGGTCTGTGTGCTTGGATTTCAGACTTCCTGCGGGATCGATCGATTCGAGTAGTCATTGATGGCTGCTCATCCGATCAACTAGCGATAAACGCTGGGGTCCCTCAGTACAGGGGTCAGTACTCTCTGCGACACTTTTTGTTACTTTTTTTGTATATTAATGACCTGCTGAAACCCGGTATACTTGGGTATGCTGATAACAGCACTGTCTTAGAGCCAACAAAGCCAACGCACGAACTAGTGGAACTGAAATTCGGTCTCTAAAAGAGGCCATGGTCGAGCGTTTGAACACATCCTTGAAAGAAGTATCCAACTGGGGTGACGCGAACATGGTCAAGTTCAATGCCACCAAAACACAGGCGTGTCTGTTCTCCGAGTAACCCTTACCTTCCCGGCCCACAAAGTGCCGCTTCACGCCTTGTTTGAAGAACCCAATACGATAGCAAGCCATCAGCAAATTAAAAATTAAAAAGCACAAAAGTCCGGTCGTGTATGGAGTATCGTTCTCACCTATGGGACGGATCCGCTAAATACCAACTTGGGGCACTGGAATCGATTGACAGGAGAGCCAAAAAGCTCATCAACGATGACAACCTTTGTGACGCCAATCTGCAGAGCTTAGAAAATCGGCGCCAGGTCGCATGTCTATCAGTTTTTTAACCGACATCAAAAAAAGGAAGAGGTTCTCTATTCGGTTGTATGTTTTTTTTATGTTTGTTACCTCAGAACTCAGTCATTTATACACCGATTTAGAAAATTCTTTTTTTATTTGAAAGGATATACTTCCAGATTGGTCCCATTTTTATCAAAATCCAGTTCTGATGATGGAATCCTCAAGAAATTGAGGGAACTCCTTAAATATTGTAGGCATACCTTTTTTTTTTTTTTTTTAAATTATTGCAGAAAGAGGCAAACGAGCAAGCGGGTCACCTGATGGAAAGTAATCACCGCCGCCCATGGACACCCGCAAAACCAGAGGAATCGCAGACGCTTTGCCGGCCTTTAAGGAAGGAATAGGCTCGTTTCTTGAAGATCACTAAGTCGTAACGGTCCGGAAATACCGCCGCCGAGAGCTGGTTCCACAACACTGTAGATCGAGGCAAGAAATTTCTTGAAAATCGCACATTAGTAGACCGCCATCCATCAAGGTGATGTGGATAAAATGACAGTCGATTGCGTGTAGTGCGGTGAAGGAAATCAGCGGCAGGGATCAAGCTGAACAATTCCTCATATTACTCCCCATGATATATACGGTACAATATACAGAGAGACGCAACGTCTCTCCGAAGAGCCAGTGGATCGAGCCGACCTGAAATATCTACGTCGTCGATAATTCGAGCAGCTCTGCGTTGGATGCGGTCAAATGGAAGGAGTTGGTATTGGGGTGCTCCAGCCCAAAGATGGGAGCAGTATTCCACATGCGGCCTGACCTGTGCTTTATACAGTTGTAAGCGGTGGGCCGGCGTGAAATACTGACCCGTTCTATTAAGCACACCCAGTTTTTTCGAAGCTAATGTAGCTTTACCTTCCAAATGACCACGAAACTGAACGTCACTCGAAATATCGACGCCAAGGATTCCAATAGTCGGATTGGTATCAATGGGAGCTCCCTCAAAGTTTAGAGGTACGACGAAGGGATATTTTTGTGCGGTAAATGCGCAAACTTGTGTTTTTGAGGGGTTAAAGTGGACTAGGTTATGTCGGCCCCAATTCGAAACATGACTTAACATGTTCTCGGTGTCAGTCACAAGTTTATTCCGGCTCTCGATGACGCTTTCCAGAGAAATATTAGCTCGCCCGGTATAGAGCGTATCCCCAGTACTATTGTCTGCATAGCAATGAATGCTGTTGTTATGCAACATGTCATTGATATGCAGAAGAAACAGAGTAGGGGACAACACACACCCCTGCGGGACTCCAGCATTCACGGGCTTCATGTCGGAGCACGAACCGTCGACTCTGATGCTACGCCCAGTAAGGAAGCTGGCAACCCATGAACACAATTTCTCAGGAAGCCCGTATGATGGAAGTTTAGAAAGAAGAGCCCTGTGCCATACCTTGTCAAAGGCTTTCGCTACGTCCAAGCTAACTGCTAGTGCCTCCCCTTTACTCTCGACTGCCTCCGCCCATCGGTGAGTAAGGTACACTAAAAGATCACCAGCCGAACGACCGCGACGAAAACCATACTGGCGATTACTTAGTAGCTGGTTCTCTTCTAGGTACCCCAAGAGCTGGCGGTTTATAATGGACTCCATTACTTTGGAGAGTAAAGAGGTAATAGCTATTGGCCTGTAGTTGGACGGATCTGAGCGATCGCCTTTTTTTGGGATCGGGTGGACAAGGGCTGTCTTCCAAGAGCTCGGGACGACGCCAGTAGTGTAAGAGAGCCGGAAAAGGCGCGTTACCTATAGCGATTTTGGTATTTTCAGCAATAAATCAAGCATTTGCTTTCAGAAAGTATCATTTGATGAAGTAGAACTGATGAAGAAGACCACAGAATGCCATTGGAACTCCTAAATAATAAGTATTTCACGGGTGGCGATATAGGTATCTCGATTAAGATAGGTAAGCGACTATGACGAAGCAAAAGAAGGCAGGTACCGGAACTCAGTTCTAATGGTGGGATCCTTGAGGAATTGAGGGAACTCCTCAAATATTCTAGGCATACCTATAGCGATTTTGGTATTTTCAGCCATAAGTCAAATGAGGTCCACTCCGACAATAAATCCTTTCTAACTAATATTGTAAATGCGAAAGCGTGTTTGTTGGTTTGTCCGTCTCTCACTTGCGCATCGACCTGATTTTGCACATATATAGTTGAAGGACAAATAGTGACATAGGCCATTTTTATCACTCCTTCCGAAACATTTCTATTAGGACTTAAAAATACACTATTCACACTATTAATTCTGTCACTTCTTATCTAAATACTTCGTAACTTGCTGTCTGTTTTGGATGTAGATTTCCTACTTTGTAATAAGTGTTCCACGTTTTCTTCGCTTGTCGCATTTAAACGGCGCTGTCTCATACGAGCAGCGCGTTATGTAGGTTTACCAATATTCGCTTTCGATAAATAGATCGGAACGATTCACTAAAAAGCGATAAATAAACAAAAATTTTAACAAAAATAAAACCGACTACAAAAAATTTTACTGAAATAAATGCACTAAAACGAAAAAAATAATTGCGTAGTTTAGTTTGTTCAATTAACTTGCAATATTAACATTTATTGTACTCAATCTTATAATCTTAAAAAATATTTTTGGAGTCGGTGCCGGCCAAGGTAAACGTAAACATTAAACAACATACTAATTATTATTATATTAGCCCATATTGTCCCATTGCTGGGCAAAGGCCTCCCTCCCCCCCTTCCAGTATTCGCGGTCTTTTGCGTGTGTTGGCCAATCCTTCGCGTAAGCATCAAGCTCATCTCTCCACCTCCGTCTAGATCGGCCTTGCTGCCGTTTAACCCCATGGTTGTTTTTATATATATATATATATACTCTATCCCCTTTCTACCATAGGATAACCAGACAAACTGAGCGACACTATAGATTCACAGTGGAGATTCCGCATTTGCGTACGAAGAGCTTTGCGTCTACTTTCATCATTCGTACTGCAAAGCTGTGGAACTCCCTGCCAGAGTCGGTGTTTCCTATCAGGTACAATATTGGGGTCTTCAAATCTCGAGTGAACAGGTTTCTTCTAGGCAAGCATGTTCCACCTTAGGCCACATCAACACTTACCATCACGTGAGATAGTGGCTAAATGCAAGCCTATCAATATCTCCGAAGGCTTAGTCGGAGACTAGGCAATGAAGACCGCAAAAGCAGTCGTCTACCATAGTCCATTTTTCACTAAATAGCGACTGCACAATGTGCTCAGCGTGACAGATGCTGAGCCCATCGCCCCTCTATCCTGTTGGAAGTATGTAGTCTTTAGTTCGTTAGTCGCCTTTTACGACGCCCAAGGTAAGAGAGGGGTTATTCTTTCACAGCAACGCAACAAGGTTGCATTGCGGTTTGTGGCGGCACGGTTTTAAAATTACTTTGTAACAAACTACCAACAAATTTACTTTTAATGTCGCTCTACATTAAAGCGTTCCCTTTCAACGTATAATGTTGGCGTAATTTTTGGCAAACAATAATTATCTTTCTGTTTCAGAGTACATATTTGACACATTTTGAGCAACAGAGTAGTTGTAGTCTAGATAAAATTACAGAAAGAAATAGTATCATAATTAACCAGTTTTAAATAAGTATAGTGAAGGGAACACTGCCTGTTTAAAACATCTATATTTTATTACAGATAATAATAAATTAATATATTTCGAAAATATACGTATTGCTATGTTAATAAAATAAGTGCATGGCCTTTATCTTTTTTAAAGTTATTTATTTAACTTTTTACAAAAAATATACATAAGTAGTTAGCATAGTTTCATAGCAACAAAAAACTACTAAGGTTTAACCTTGTGCTATCACAAGTCTACGTATAAACCAAAAAATGTAGGAAGGTCACAAAATTTGTTATTTTAACATTCTCTTTCAAATAAAAAATACCAAATATTAGAAAAGTTATAAAACATGTCTAACGAATCCAAACAGCACTGTTTAAGTCAAACCATTTCAAAAATGCTGTTTTAACTTAAATTTAATATCTGTATCTGATATACTCTTACACAAATCTGAGGGTAGGTTATTGATAAGTCGCGGAATCTCTACCTTTGATGTGGCGATAAAAGCCAACTTTACCCATAGATAATTTAGAAGATATACCCCAATGGACGAATTAGGTATTGGACCTACGGCTAACAAATCGTAATTTGGCACATGGTAAGTGTGTGCGTGCGTAATAATATTGACAATGCATCGGTGTTCAAGTGCAAATGTGTGGAATCTGCAATTATGGCAACTGTAGACCGAACCTAACCAAAAACATGGATTATGTCGCTCGATAGATTGAAGTCATTAATTTATCAGTATGGAACCTCTTGACATTTTTGTATGACTGACACACGCCTCATCGAGCTGCGATCTAATTATGGTCGGAGCTTTGAGTAAGCAATAAATCGGCAAGAATTTGAAATTTGCTAAGTACTGTCAGCACACAATTAAAATTATTTAATTAACTAAGTACTATTATTCCCTTATGTATGTATTGCCGTTATCTATACAGGGTTGAAAAAGACCGTGGTTGGAAGAACAGTACCCTTAATATTGATGGAAAATTTTACTTTATTTTCAAAAATAATTAAAAGTGCATTTAAAGATTTTTGAAAAATCACCTGCTTGAGCCGGGAATCGAATTGGTGAAATGTGAAATAAAAACATATTTCCTCAGTATTTCTATAATATAAGATACTATGTTGTCTAAAAGAAATTGATCCTTACGAATAGGTGATTTTTCAAAAATCTTTAAATGCAGTTTTAATTATTTTTAAAAACAAAGAAATCTTTCTTTCAGTAAAATTTGCCATCATCAATATTAAGGGTACTTTACGTCCAACCACGGTCTTTTTTTCCCAACTGTATATAAGGTGACTGCTAGAAACCGCAAGAAACTTCAAGGGCTGGTTAGGTCAAGTGACAAAAAAGAAATAGTTTTTTTTCAAAGGAATTAGTTTTTTTTCAATATCATAATATCATACCTATTCAATAGCAATATCATAAGAAAAATAAAATAAAAACAATTAAAAATAACGATTATTTACAAGTATATATATATTCGAATATCAGAACTTTGTGTTTCACCCGAGTTCTTTTTGTAACAACACGTGTCAAGACTTCATTTTTTAAAATTCATTCTCTACTGTTACAAGTACTACTTAAGTTTAACGCGAAGCCATCAATTAAGATAATTGTACCAAAATGTTTTCTTGGATTCTCTTCCAGTCTTGAAATTTTTATCAAAAAATGGTAATTGAATTTGATTAATCAACTCCCAAATTGCGATAGCATTATTTTAATTACATTTTAATGTTCTCAAGTTTGCGAAGCTCGGCGCGCTTTAAAAACTTTCCAGCGAACGCTTTTATTAAAGAACCCATTTTTAATGCAAATCCTTTACAGTTCACGTAATTGAACTCCAGAGGGGAATCTCACTACTTGAGTAAAATAAGTTGAATTAAGGCTAATTAAGAGAAAGGTTTTTCTACAAACAAGGAATATTCAGATTTCATTGAATGTTTAGTGGCGGACGAGCTCGGGTTGCGATCGTGAAAGTATAGCTACATTCCGAATGGCGGGTCACCGCATGGGTGACCAAATTCATCCGTGTCTTGAAAGAAACGTCAAGCCGTTGGGTCCGCGCTTATTTACGTAAGTTACTCGTAGCAGTGCATAAAACCCACCAACCCGCATTGGATTTTTGTTCATGTACAGCCTGAGCCTAACAGCGGGACGTTTACAGGCTGATTAAGTATTGCCCCTAATATCTATAAGACTGTATAAATACAAGGAGAACCAACACGTATACCATGGTTTGAAGATACCAACTTGAATAGAACCTATATTAAAATTGCTCTACGCTTGCGTTGGGGAAACTATCCATCTGCGAAGTTTTTTTTAATGAATTTAATGATAAGAGCTGACTCACCTAATTGCAGTTCTTGTAGTAAAATTGAAGAAGTACAACATATTATGCTGATGGACTGTGTTAAGAACAAAGCCGACAGGGAATCACTGTTCAATGAATTTTTGTATGTTGGTAAAGATAGCTACCTGAACAATGATTCCTGTGAAAATTAATCATGTTGTAGTTATTTCATTAGTTTATGAGTGTAATTGGAAAGATACAATGGGGCTGGCATATATATGGAGAAAAGCCCCGAACTAAAAAAGAGAATTATAAAATCTTTCTAATAAAATCTATAAAACAATTTATTTCTATGGTTAATGGGTTACCATTAACCGTAAAAATAAATTGTATTGTTGACTTTATATAACACTCATACCTAAATTATAGCAGGCCATTGCCCTGCAGTGGGACAGTATACAATGTGTACTTTACTATATCTTACTTACTAGGATTACATCCATTCATATAATTACGACTATATTGTCCCCGAAGGGTTAGTCAGAGACTACTACTAGGCAATGAGGGCAGCAAAAGCAGTCCTCTACCAATACCATAGTCCCTTTTCACCAAATAGCGATTGCACATGTGCTCAACGTGACAGGTGGTGAGCCCATCGCCGCTCTTTGCTGTTGGAATTATACATTGTACGGATGTATCGTTTATTATACATATTATTAATATTTTATTGTCACATGTTTTGTTCTGTATGATGTATTGTATCGCAAATATTGTTGTAGCAACAATATTTGCGATACAATTATTATTATATGTATAACATTAATGCAAAACTGTTCATATTATTATGTAAATTATGTATTGCTTACTCAGTAATTGTTCCACAAAACTATGTCATATCTACAACTGCAGCAACATACTGTTCAATAAAATCATGACTAATTTATAAATGCAGCCAGTGTATTGCTTTAGTTGTTCAATTAATTACTTTTATGCAACTGTATTACTTGCATGAAAGCATTACATGAATTTATACGCACGATGTTAACGATCACCGCAAAACGGGAAACCACAGAGTGTTGGTGTTTGTTTAATGTTGCGGATGAAAAACAATTTTACAATACTTACGTGTAAAACTAGTGAGCTGTGTGGTGCCTCATTAATAGAATACTACCAGCCCATCTCTTCCCTTGAGATGTCGTAAAAGGCGGCTAACAGACCAAAGCTCATTTTACAGTTTTAAGTCAAAACTATCTCAATATTATATTGTTGACAAGTAAAATTTATTTAGGAATTAACCCACATTTATTCAAATCACGTCTGAGTTAAAATTACTTAGGGGAAGTCAGCTCAATGCGGCCATAGAAGGCAAAGCGGCCGCACCCAATTTTTCGGTAACTAAAAACGATAGCGCAACGTTGCCTTTCTGTCATATAACCAACCTCCCGCCACAGTATAAATATAAGCTAAAGCAGTACGGAAGCTCGGCCTTTTTCTTGTTTTATATACCTACGCGCCAATAGAGCGTTAGGGTTATCCTCTTATTTTTGTAAAACTGAAAAAGTTTTTGTTTAGTTAGCGCTGTATCTCAGCTAGTTAGCGCTTTTTTAAAATAACTAGCAAAGCTTAGGGTTGTCACTTTTAATTTTTAAAAAATGAAAAACTAATAAGTTAAAGATGGCGGCTACTTTCCTCATTCTATTATCGGATTCATTGTCGGAAATCACACTGATCCTCTGATATCGATTTTTAAAGCAATCGGTTAAATAACTAAAAAGTTCAAAATGGAGGCTATTTTGTCTCATACTATAACGGTGTCGTTGTCAGAAACCACACAGATCCCCAGATATCAATTTTCTAAGCAATCGGTTAAATAACTAAAATGTTCAATATAGCGGCTACTTTTTCTCATTCTAATAACGGATTCATTGTCAGAAACCATACAGATCCTCAGATATCGATTTTCAAGCAAAGTTTATTAACGATGAAGTTTCGTAGTATCAATTCTTATTATATTTCACCAATAAAATAAGGCGCGCTCAAAAAATATACTTAAGTAAGTACGGCAAAAATCACATAAACAACCATACGATTTATTTAAAAGAAAAAGCTTTTTATTTAGTAATAATAAATCATTCTTATCTTTCAATATCAGCCTGAAGTTTAAAAAACGAAAGCTCCGGTTTTGAAGAAGCTGAGTTCAAGCAGCCGTATACTACGCAATACACTCGCGGCATTTTTAAAAATCGCGCACAGCGCACGCAATACATCTCGTCTCGACGCGATACGCGCTACTGAGAGCACTGCGATGTCCGCTTAGGGGCCCTGTAAAGACGTGCATCTGTGGGCGTGCGTCGTTTCGAGCGTTTGTACGTAGCTTCCTTACTGCTTTAGCTCATATTTATACTGTGCTCCCGCCCTGCAGTCCCTGCACCAAGCAGTCGTTTGGTGGCGATCGGAGCAAACGCGTGGCCGCGGCGACATGTGCAAAGGATTTGTGCATTTTGTTAAAAAAATCCAGGGTAAGTTCAACCTGTTTTGATCAAATCTCTTTAGAATTCAATATTTTTATTACACATCTATTGTTACTTAAGTACCTAATTGGCTTTGAATGTGTAACATTTGTTCCGACATGGGATAATTAATGTAAACTGAGTTTATTTTTAAAACAAAATGATGGGGAAAAGGCAAAGAGGTCTGAGCAAAGAGGCCAAGTGACCACTTTGCCCGTATTCACATTAGTGCCGCGATAAATAATGCAAAGCGGGTAGTTGGTCGCTTAGAATGTTTTATTATATTTTTAGATGGACAACAACTACAAAAGAAAAACTATGAACGAGGAACTTTTAGTACATAGATTTAAGTAAGTAAGAAAACATGAAGACTGAAATTATTGTTTCATTTGAAACTTTATTGGTCACTATTTAATTTAATTTTAAATAAAGATTTTTTAAATTTATTTTTAGTGCTTTTGTTTTTTAAAAATGAATTTCTTGTAATATTTACGCATGACCACTTTGCCCTTACCCCCATGGCTGCTTTAGGCGCCAACACCGTGCAAAGCGGTTTTTTAACTAGTTTTCGTATTTACAAATTAAAATAAACTATTTAAGTTTTTGCAAAATGTGCCTACGCATATAGCGTAGCTTATTAAATTCCCTTTCTTTTGATATAAAAAACTTTTACAAAATCGATTCTATAGTGGCATTTTTTTAAAGTCAATTAAGGTGGCCGCTTTGAGCTGACCTTCGTACTATAATATTGTTTAGAATTGTTTACTGTACTTGGTTTTGCTTGTTGGAAGAACTACTGTTATAATTATTGTTTGTTTTTATAATTATTTTGTATAAATTAACTATTGTGGAGTGAGTGTTTCGCTAGATCATCATCATCATCATCATCAGCCTATAAACGTCCCACTGCTGGGCACAGGCCTCCCACGTGGACAATAGCACGTGGGGATATTGCGCCATAACCCACCGCGCTGGCCCAATGCGGGTTGGCAACCGGGACCAACGGCTTAACGTGCCTTCCGAAGCACGGAGGAAGATGATCATGGTGGGGATATATTATTTTATGCTATTTTTATTCTCATGTAAGTTAGTGGAATTTATCTTTTTTTGAGAATATACTCTTTAAACCTTAAACCTTAGGCTGTACATTCATCCAACAGCATACAACGGCGATGGGTTCACCACTTATCAAATTCAAATACAAAATACTTTATCATAAACCGCAATGTACGCTAAACACAATACATGTAATGTTTGTAATTTGGTGAAACGTGCATTGTGCTGTGTACACTGCTTTTGCGGACCTCATTGCCTACTCTCTGACTAACCCTATGGCGATAATAGTCTTAAATGTATATACAGGGTTAAAGGTTAAGCCTAACTATATCCTATAAGCTCTCTAATGGAGCGTTCCGACGGCGCGCCGCGCCATCCTCGCCGCGCCGTGGGAACGCTTAATTGCGCGCCCATATGAATGGATCGCACAGGCGACGGCACGCCGCGGCAGGCTTCATCGGATGCGTTGATTCCCACGGCCTGTTGGCGCGGTTGGGCGCGCTAAATGGCACGCCGTGGGAACGCTCGGTAAGAGGAGCTCGATGGCGCAGCGGCGCTAGCGCGTTCGGCTTGCGATCTTGCTCGCTAAGCAACTGCCGGGTCGCTGTCGCTGGATGGGGTGACCAAATTTAAAAAACATCTCGAGCTCCTCCGTGCTTCGGAAGGCACGTTAAGCCGTTGGTCCCGGTTGTTGTCGTAAGATGGCAGGCACCTGCTATTGGCCACGTGGGAGGCCTGTGCCCAGTAGTGGGACGTTTATAGGCTGATGATGATATCCTATAAGGGGATGTAGTTTCCATCATCATTCTGACTGATTTGACTATGAAACACCGTACCCCAAACCACCGTACAAATTCCATAAAGGACAATAGGCGCAGGGAGTAACTTAAAGTAATAACGTAATTTTGATTACTACTTGGGAGTCATTCATCAAAGTTTTTTTCGAGAATCCTGATAAATACCCTAGCTTGTTATAACTAGATAAAAGCTAAGGAATCGTAGATATTTTTAAGATTATCAGCACAACTGTCGTAATTTTTTTAATATCGAAGATTGAAATAACATTTTTTTCCGAATTTATTTCTTTTTTATACTGTTCATCGTCTACTACGACTCAGTTGGGACAATTACTTGAAATTTAGTGTTCAGAATAATTGAGCAACTAATCTTCTACACAAAACTACCAAAACTAAATAAGTTAGAGGCACAAAACACAAAAAATGAGGACAATTTATAGACAAAAAAACGGCAATTTTTATAAAAAAAACTTTAAGGTACTATAACTTGAGAACGGTTTGAGTTACGGTGTTTAATAGTCAAATCAGTCAGCAGAAATGATGGAAACTACACCCTTAAAGAATATAGGTCGACTTAACCTTTAACCCTGTATTCCTATATATCTATATAATTATGTAGATATGTATGTATGTAAAACAAGTACGAGTACAGGTACTTACTAGCGTATTGCACCAAATGGAACGCTGTGGTATCTGCTTGCCTCTCCGGGAAATGGAATGATGGATGTCTGTATACTAACGAGTGATGTATGTATGAATCTTGTAAGTACCTATGTTTCGAAAGGCACGGGAAGTCAGTTACCTATTCTGAAGCGCACCCAACGGGTGCGTTTGGAGGAATAGTTTAGGTGCGCTTGGTCTGGGTGCGCTTCAAAATGGGTGCGCTTCAGAATAGGTAATTAAAATATTATATTTTTATTCCTCGAAGCGCACCTACGGTAGAAAATAGAGAGAGCTTTAAAGATTCTTAATATGGATGTCGATAGAAACTAGGACTAGGTGCTTAAGCAACTTACTACGTCAATAATGTATTGAATCATGACAGTCATATTGATCTAAAAGTACCAGGGAGACATATATGAAAAGAGGTAGATAGGCGCCTTAGCGATCTTACTTACCCTTAGCTATCAGGAAAAAAGAAATAACGAGTAGGACTAGGTGCTGCAAACTTACTAATTATGTCAATAATAAATTGAATCATGACAGTTATTTTGAACTAAAAGTACGGTAGTACTATTACTTATTCTATGCTGAAAGTACCAGGGTGACATAAATGAAAAGAGGTAGGATACTCTAAAAATATACGTAAGTACGTTACCTATTCGTTATCGTTATTTTCTGTTAGCTACTATATTTCTTTCCTCATTTTATCTGCTGGTGCGCTTCGAGGAATAAGAATATAATATTTTAATTACCTATTCTGAAGCGCACCCGACGGGTGCGCTTGGAGGAATAGTTTAGGTGCGCTTGGTCTGGGTGCGCTTCAAAATGGGTGCGCTTCGAGGAATACCCCGTTGTTAGCGGTAGTTGTCGTAGTATATGTATGTATGTAACGTACATGTTAATGGCTGACATTGAAAAAGTCTCCATTTTTAAATACAGTTGCTTAAAATAAACAAAAAACTCACCATAAAACATTATTATGATAATATTTAAGCCGATAAAGTCTCTATTTTTAAATACAGTTGCTTAAAATAAACATAAAACGCGCTATGAAACATTATCATGATAATATTTATGCCCAAAGAAAAACAAACTCGATATCTGGGAGACGAAAGACAAACAATATGAATAGGGTGTAATAAAATATTAATGAAAACGAAACTGTGACTTATTGGAATTCTTTTTCTTTTTCACCGAGTTAGCGGGACTGTGCGGCAGGCACCTATATAAATAATTCAGATATTTGTTCACCGACAAATCCAGATGATCCCTTAGGGAAAGTAGCTTCGCCGCACGGGCCGCCGCCCGCCGCTTGTAAAACTGTTTTTATAAGGAATTCTATTAGAGCTAGGGATACCACGAAATTTATAAAGGGCGGACTGAAATAGTACTTACTTAGAAACAACCAGCGAGCGAACATAGAGAGCCTTTTGTACAAAAACTATCGCGATCTCGGTACCCAACCCAGCAACGTATATGCATTATGACGGCCGGGTGTTCGAGTGATCAGCGACCATAACTGCGCAACCCACGGTCCCGGGTTCGAATCCCGGTAGGGGCAAATGTTTGTGTGGTGAGCACGAGCATGTGGGACCGAGTCATGGATGTTTATTAGTATTTATTTATTTGTATAGGACAGCCAACAAGACTTTACAGTTTTCTTATACTCTATAGTTCTATACTAAGTGCTTACTTATAAAGGCTGCCACGACATGCAATGTGAGTGTTAATAATAATAAGTAATAATATAATAATTACAATTCTTTGACTTTAAGAGTCGTTGAAAGACTTTAAAACAGACTTCTTATACAGACTATCAGAGAAGGCGTCCATTTCTGATCATTTTGACAATGTATTGTATTGTCGTTGCAGTCTATTTAGCAAAGAGTTATAACCTAGATTGCTTTTCGAATCTTTTAATGAAAAAAGAGCATATTTACAGGGTCGAGGTGTTTTTAGAGGTATATTGAAGTTTAATTGCTTCAGTAATTCAGGGCAATCCAGGTCACCTCTCAAAAATTTGTTGAAAAATACCAGGTCCAATAGCTTTCTCCTATTTTTTAAGCTTACCATTCTAAAGCTGGACAATCTATCCGCATACAATGGCAGCCGTCGAGCAAGACCACACTGGTACGAAAGATGCCATAGGAATCTTTTTTGTATGCGCTCCAAGTTCTTAAAAATATCGTAATGAGGCGACCAAATCGGAGAACAGTACTCCAAACCCGACCTCACAAGAGCATTGTACAATAGGATCTTTGTTGCTGGCTTAAATTCCTTGCAGTTTCGAATAACAAAGCCCAACATTTTAAATCCCTTCGCCGTAACATGGTCGATGTGCCGGTTAAACCTAATCTTTTTATCTAAAATTACACCAAGATCATGGACAACCAGCACTTTATCAAGAGACACGTCATTAATATTAAAACCTAATGAAATGGCATTTATTAACATTCAAGGACATTTTATTATTTTCCACCCACAACGCTATGCTGTCCAAGTCAGTCTGAAGAAGATGTGTGTCACTCGGTGATCCTATTTGCCTAGATATTTTAAAGTCGTCGGCGAACATGTATGCTTTAGAATTTTTTAACACAGATACTATGTCGTTAATGAATTTATTAAATAGCACCGGTCCAAGATGGGAACCCTGCGGAACGCCAGAGAGTACCAGAAACGGGTCAGACGTGTAACCCTCAACCACGACACTTGATTTCAGATCAGATAGATACGAGTAGAACTATTTTAGCAACCCATCAGTGATGCCATAATGTGATAGTTTGTAGAGCTATATCTGGTGGTCAACCCAGTCAAATGCCTTACAGAAATCTGTATAAACTACATCGACATAAAAGCGATTGTCGACAGAGTCACTAACGTCTGAAAGAAACTCGGCGAGGTTAGCAGCAGTAGACCGCCCTCGCATAAAGCCGAATTGGCGATCTGAGATGACATGCTTAACATGTGATGTTAATATTGGGCAGATGAGAGATTCAAACACTATGCCAATTACGGGTAGAATTGAGATTGGTATGTAATTTTTTACCAGATCTAGGTCACCCGACTTATAAATAGGGACTATGAGTGTATCCTTCCATGTGCCTGGAAACACGCCTGATTCCAAGGACCTATTGAATAGCAAGGATAGCGGATGGGACAGACTTTTTGCACACCTGGTTAGGAATTATGGAGGTATGCCATCAGCATCGGCCCCCTTTGCCGGATCAACTTTTTCAAGAACATGTTGTTTTCTAAGACATTTATGTTCGTTTATCCATTATTCAGTCACCATAGTTCGGGCTATGCTTAGTTTGGGGCTGAATGATTGGTGTGACAGTTGTGAAATATTTATTTATTTATTATTAATTTTACAATACACATTTTCGCTACATACACGAAGATGCATTTACGTTTAGAACAAACTATTAAAACAACCTTGCCTATATTTATTATAAAAGTGTTTGCTCTTTGTAAAACAAACGTTATTATGCGACGCATACGAAAATTGTCAGAATTTAGATTTAGAATTACAAATACAAGCCCGAGAACTTATAACTAAAAGCGATGCCTTCCAGACAACCTGAGGTGGAATAGAAAGTTAGCAACAAAAGTCATCATCATCATCAGCCAGAAGACGTCCACTGCTGGACAAAGGCCTCACCCAAGGATCTCCACCACGACCGGTCCTGTGCTGCTTGCATTCAGCGGCTACCCGCGGCCTCACCAGATCGTCGGACCACCTTGTTAGAGGCCTGCCAACACTGCGTCTTCCGGTGCGCGGTCGCCACTCGAGAACCGTTCTGCCCCAACGGCCATCGGTTCCACGGGCGATGTGCCCTGCCCATTGCCATTTGAGCTTGGCGACTCTTTGGGCTATGTCGGTTACTCTAGTTCGTCTACGAATCTCCTCATTTCTGATTCGATCACGTAGAGAAACCCCGAGCATAGCCCACTCCATTGCTCTTTGCGTGACTTAGAGCCTGCTAATTAGGCCCATAGTAAGCGACCACGTTTCGGTGCCGTATGTCATCACTGGCAACACACACTGGTCGAAGACTTTCGTCTTGAGACACTGCGGTATTTTGGACGAGAAGATATTTCGTAGCTTACCGAACGCTGCCCAGCCGAGTAGGATTCGACGAATGACCTCTTTTTTAAAGTTGGACCTACCTAACTGGACTGTTTGTCCCAGGTATACATATTGGTCAACAACTTCAAGAGCAGAGTCTCCAACCTTCAGAGGAGTGGGTACGACACGTGAGTTAGACATGATTTTCGTTTTCTCCATGTTCATTTTAAGGCCCACTTGTTGAGAGACTGTGTTGAGATCACCGAGCATTGTGCCGAGTTCCTCCAGGGTCTCAGCCATGACTACTATATCGTCGGGAAATCGAAGGTGACTGATGTACACGCCGTTAATATTGATGCCGAGTCCTCTCCAGTCCAGAAGCTTAAACACGTTCTCCAGTGCAGCAGTGAAGAGTTTCGGAGAAATGACATCTCCTTGTCTCACTCCACGCTGCAGCAGGACTGGTTCCGAGCTTTGGTCCTGAAGACGAACTGTCATAGTGGCGTTTTCGTACAAACACTTCAACACTTCGATGTACCGGTAGTCAATTTGGCACCGCTGGAGAGACTGTAGCACGGCCCATGTTTCGATCGAATCAAAGGCTTTCTCATAGTCCACAAACGCTAAGCAAAGTAGCCGGTTATACTCTTCGGTCTTCTGTATAACCTGCCGCAGCGTATGTATGTGGTCTATGGTGCTAAAGCCTTTTCGGAATCCGGCTTGCAACAAAAGTGTATAGTTTTATTTAATAATCGTAATGTGTACTTATGACAGATTAACACTATTAAAATTATTCAATATCTTTGATTAGATAAAATCATATTAATTATATAACAATTGACAACTAACAGCGGTGTTGAAGTTATAAAGGCTATTCTGTAGCTAATAGTTCATACTGTCTTTATCAGTTTTATTTTATATTTTCTTCGAGTAGGTACGCGACGAGCTTACGCTATGATCGAGTTGCTATGTTATTTTCTAGTACGTATACAATTGGCTACTTGACAGTTTTCGAAAAAGTATTATAAAGTTACAAACGCTTATTTTATACACCGTACAGTATTTTCTTTCTCGAAAAAACCATTATTTAACAGAAAAAAACATATTTTTCTTTATTGATTTCAAATTTCGTGCGAAAACGGTTGGTCACTTGACATTTTGCTCTGTGACGTCACATTTCAATAAATATAGAAACTTACCTTGAAATGTAACAGATAGTTTTTGATAATTTTGTGAAATGTGACGTCAAATGAAGCTCAATCATGGCCGCCCCTTGTCGCCCGTGTTTCAGGTCTTGTAATCCACACATAAAAAAATCGCAAATTTATTTTGTTAAAACAAAATATTTACAAATTATCTTAATAAAAAAAACTATTGGATAATTATCGTTAAATCATAAACATTTCCGACATATTTCATATCTTATTGTTACAACTGTCAAATAGCCAATTGGTTAACGCTTGGTAACCCCATCATATGACATTAATATTTTATGACAATGGCAACATCGCTATCTTGAATTTGTACGCATTACATTCATGATTAGCATAATATAAACTTCCCACAGCTGGGCTCAAGCCTCCTATATCAACAATATTACAAATAGAGATCGTGCCATAACCCCCTGCGCTGGCCCAATATGGGTTGGTTTTAGTTTGAGTTTGAACTTAAGAAACGTACAAATACAACCAACAATTAATTATTATTAATCCACTATTAAAAACCTAAAAGGGTTTATCTAATTAATTTATGATACATACATAATCACGACTATTATCCCCAAAGGGTTAGTCAGAGACTAAGCAAGAGGACAACAAAAGCAGTCCTCTACCATAATCCACTTTTCACCAAATAGCGACTGCACATGTGCTCAGCATGACAGTGAGCCCATCGCCGCTCTATGCTGTTGGATGTATGTGCAGTATTTATTCCGTTAGTCACCTTTTACGACGCCCAAGGGAAGAGAGTGGGTTGTAGTCACGGACATATAATGTTGTAGTATTCTTTTACAGCTTATATATTTATATAAACTGTAAAAGAATATACAGAATAAAAGAATATACGTACATCAGATACCTAAAAAGCTTTAGTAAAGTCGGAACTTTATTATAAGTATGTGTAATAAGTTCCGATTGTGCTAAAGCTTTTTCTAACATAACCGTATCTATACGTATGTTAGATTCTTACCGTCTCCTAATGAAGTTAGGATTGTGTCCTCCTTCGTATTTGAGGAATTTCCTCCCGTTGTATTAAGTAGGTAGGTAGTGGTTTTATTTACCTCTTATCTTCTGTATCGTATTCGTTTATCTCTCGCTGTAGGAAAAGGTTGATCTTTCATTTGTTTTCTTGTAGTAGGGAATAGCATAGTTGGTTGGATTGGACCATTGATCGAGATTGCGAACGTTATCAGAACCTTCTTTCAATTTGTTTTGTTTGGTACTTTCGAAGTTACTAATAAACTTGATTTATTTATGTAATGCCTAAATGGTAGGGTGCAAACTTCGCAGTCCGTAATACGGATAGGTTCATTACCCGGGATGGGAGAAATGATTCTAAATTATTACATGCATGGTTTCTTTATTATTGAAATTTTTGCATTTACAATGCTATATACACTTGAGAGCAATGAATCCGGGTCACTTAAATAAATCTATAAATCTCGGAAATTAAGAATGCTAGTGATGCTTAATGATTGTGTGTAATAGACAATTAAATACTCCTTAAATGAAAGTTATAAAATTTATGAGTCACTACATTTTAATTTTATTTAACGACCTCCTTGGTGAAGTGGTTTGTACACCGGTTTTCATGGTGTCGCCATCTCTGAGGTCCCGGGTTCGATCCCCGGTCGTGTCAATTTAGAAATTATTGTTTTTCTAAATTTTCTCGGGTCTGGATGTTTTTTTTTATACTAAGCCCGGCAAATGACCCCACTCCACCTGATGTTAAGTGGAAATGAAGTCCAGGCGCGAGGACAACTGGTGCAGCGTAAGAGACGTAGCATCAGTCACCCTCACTCTGCCGGCCCACAAGTGCTTCTTCACGCCTCGTTTGAAGGACCCTATTCTATGTATAATAAGTACGTATTTAAGTATTTTAAGTATGTTTATCCGTTATCTAGTAACCATTTAACGAGTTTAGTAACGAAGCTTCTCTTGGGCTAGATAATTGGTGTGAGTGTAGGAAAGTTTATTTATTTAAAAAAAATACGTACAAAAACTGCTGATCTCGCATTAAAACAAAAATAGGAAATATGACATTTATGAACAACATAACGATTTTCTTGAATTTTAATAATTTGTATTGCCTCCTCGTGCTTCCATTACTGCGTTTACGCGGTTTGGCACCCAAATTCCTTAAAAGTCTCCCTTTTATTTTTTTTTATTTTTATGACCATAACTTTACAATAACTAAGAAGTTTTAATACCTTTATTAAAGGAGTATTTAATTGTCTATTAAACACAATTTATTTCATTAAGCTACTCGTAGCATTCTTAGTTTCCGAAATTTATAGGTTTCTTTAATAGGTTTGTTTAATTGACCCGGATTCATTGCTCTCGAGTAGAGTAGATGTAAGATAAAATGTTTACTAGAAAAAAACAACCAGTCTCAGGAAAGCTCCTCCTCCTCTTTAACGAGTCTTCTGGGGTCTCGGTAGCTTAGCGGTTAGAGCAGTGGACCAGCATTCCAAAGGTCATGGGTTCGAATCCCATTCGAGCTTTAATGAGGCTGGTTGTTTTTTCTAGTAAACATTTTATGCATTATGGTTTGTTATCACTGATAACGTCAAGTTAGTATCAATCCGCATTTGGTAAGCTTAGTATATTGTATCGTTCATTTATGAAAGTGTTTACAGCTGTGTAATAGTTAATTTTTTTTTTTTTTTTTATGAAAGAAAGAGGAAAACGAGCAGGCGGGTCATCTACCCGCAAAACCAGATGAGTCGCAGATGCGTTGCCAACCTTTAAGAAAGGAATAGGGTTAAGGAAGGAATAGGAATTGTGAGGGGGGAGGGGGGGGGAGGGCCTCCGGAACTCTTACTGGCCAGACGAAACACAACGGCACCAAGTGGATATTCGTGAGGGGGTGGTATTACGCCGGGCGAGCCGGCCCAATGCGTGCTGCCACGCAGAGTGACTCTACCACTCAGTCAGTGTCACTCATTTAGCACCACCCAGGGGTCACGTGTAGGGTCTCAAGGGTAAACCTACGGACGCGAGTAACTTTAACCCCCAAAATGTAATAGGCTATTTATTACCACTTATTACTATATTTCAAGCAAAATAAAATTCTTTGTCTTTGTCTTAACTTAGTACATAAGTAGGTACTTAAGGGTTTGCGTATTTTGATTAGTCAACTGAGTTACGTTTTAACGATGCTTCCCGTTAAACCGTTGATCCAAGTTGTTGTCGTAAGATGGAAGTCGTTAAAACCAACCAACTCGAAATGGCTAGCGTGGTAGCCAACCTTAGTCTTAATTCTAAAGCTAAATTCTACATTCTGACGTCATAGTTAAATTCTTTACGCCTTGCCAGGCTATTATAACTAACGTCTAAAGTTTAGACTCTAAACAATACAATTTTATTATTAATAATAAATCTAATTCTTACATTTAATAGCATCTACTTAGGTACCTATAATCTAAACTACTGAATCTACCATAAGTTCTAGTTATGGGAAAGCGTTTAACCTAGAATACCGGACAAGAAACTCAGGTGTTCATAATACATAGTTTAGGTAATCTGGAAATTATACATTTAATTTAGATTTGCAAGGACCGTAATAGCAGATGGCGATCCATAATCTCTGCTTACTCCTAAGGGACACAGGCGCCAGTATACGTACGTATGTAATATAGATTTCCGTTAAAATCAGCAATTTTATAGTGCTAGATACCGGATAGAAGCGTCGCAATCAGAGCGCTAAAAGTGGCTCATTTTGAATTAGGCTCCGCTAACCTCCAGCCTAAATCGTTGAAAGCCGATCCTCTCATAGTTTAATTACTAAAGCTCGTCGCGAGACGCGGGCATGTATCGTTCTCGTTAAATGAGCTGGGATTAAATTCGACAGTAAATTGACACTGCCGGTCGAAGGGATAAGCGGATTCTCGTGTATTCGGATTGTGTATACGTGTGTTGACGTTAACGTTTGGAAGTGGCAGTTGGTTAAATAAATAATTTTTATTATTGAAATTTTGCATCCACAATGCTGTATAGATGTAGGATAAATAAAATGTTTTCTAAAAAAACCGCTACCGCTGGCTTGCAGCGTAAATCATCAACTACTTGAAATAATTCAACGAGTCTCCTGGGGTCTCGTCTCGGTAGCTTAGCGGTTAGAGCAGTGTGGTTTCTTGCGCCCGTTCTTTGCCACAGTTAAAAAAATACGTCCAGAATGGGTGGTAGGTAAAATTTGTTATGCGATGTGTATTACCATTTTCAATAGAATACCACAAAACATAAAATGTTTGCCGCTGAGAAAATTTAAAAGTGCCCTGCGTCAATGGTGGCTTGAAAATACATTTTACTCGGTTGATGAATTTTTGAAACGTAAGTAGAAAGACGCGATGTGGAGGATGCATAGACCTTATTTAGTTAAATTAAGTATTTCTGTACCTAAATATTTTGCATGCTGTAGCTTACGGCTAAGTAGGTTTAAGCGACATTGTATTCTTTGACCAACTGTATTATACCCTTTTTATGGCAAATAAACAATTATTATTATTATTATCATAGGTTAAAAAGATTTGGACGATTTAAAGTACTTATTAATTGAATTTGTAGAATAAATATATTTTGACTTTGACTTTGACCGGAAATTCAAAGGTCATGGGTTCGAATCCCATTCGAGCTTCCTGAGACTGGTTGATTTTTTTTTAGTAAACATTTTATTCATAATACATAATATAGGTAACAATTTTTTTTGTAATAATTGTACGAATGAGCACATGTGCAATTGTAGTTTGGTGAAACGTGGTCTATGGCAGGTGACTGCTTCTGTGGTCCTCATTGCCTATAGTCTCTGACTAATCCGTTGGGGATAATAGTCTTGAATCCATGTATGTGACGTCATGACAATGAGACTATCACACCGTATTTTTTGTAGTTAAGCCGGCCAACGAGCATTCTTGGTGGAAAACGACCATGTGGGAAACGAGCACTGATCCACATGGAAACGAGCACTGCACCCTTCGATCAACAATACCAACTAGATAACGCGTCACGTACAAAATCAAAGCTTAATTCTGTCCACGTGAATAAATACTTTTTCTTTACTAAATGATTACTCCTGTCACAAAAACGTCAATAACATTTAATGGTGAAATGAACCTTAACGGGCCACAAATAAAGTACTTTTTCCTGTTATTGCATTGCTAGAAAATAAACGCTCACTTCTCAAGTGGGTGGTTATTTAAATCAGAACAATACTTTAGTTATTGTTCTGATCTGAGTTATTTACCGAGACATATTTTTAGCGCCGACCTGACCTCTAGTTGTATTGTTGATCGAAGACTGCACCACATGATGGAAACGCCACAGCTCCAAATGGAAGCTTGTAACACGATTAATATAAATAATCCTACAAATATTATAAACGCGAAAGTTTGTAAGTATGGATGGAAGTTTGTTACTCTTTCACGTAAAAATTAGTAAATGGATTTGGATGAAATTCGGCATACAGATAGTTTATAGCCTGGATTAACACATAGGATAACTTTTATCCCGATATTCCCTAGGGAACGGGTACCACGCGGGTTAAACCACGAACGGCGGTTAGTATGAGAATAATGATGAATAATGATCATTGACGACCTCCGTGTCGAGTGGTTAGCACGCCGGTTCTGGTGTTGCCATCTCTGAGGATTAGATTCCCGGTCGGGTCAATTTAGAAATGAATATTTTTCAATATGAATTTGGGGTTGGGGTGTGTTTTTTTGTATAATAAAATAAGTATGTTTATCCCTTATCTAACCAATAAAAACAGTTTCAAAAGAAGTTTAACTTGGGCTAGATGATTGGGGTGAGAGTGGAAAAGTTAGATACATACATAAACATACATTATAAACATGACTATTATCCCTATGGGTTAGTCAGAGACTAGGCAATGAGGACCGCAAAAGCAATTCTCTGCCATAGTCCACTTTTCACCAAATAGGGACTGTACATGTGCTCAGCGTGACAGGCGGTGAGCCCATCGCCGCTCTATTCAGAAGAAAGGGCTAAGAGGGAGAGCACTAGCAGAAAAGATTTTCTCAATGATATCATTCCTACTAGACTTGCGGTCAGACATTGCTCTCAATATCAGTCATATAAATTATTTAACGAACTGCCTATTGACCTAAAATTCTCCATCTACAAGGGTAATTTTAAACATAAATCGAAGACTTTTTGTTGGAAAATTGCTTTTACTCAGTTGAGGAATTCATCGAGGGATCGCGATCTTGAATGATGATTTTAACTTATTTATTATTTTAAATCTATTTTTTTGTTGTTGTTTTATTTAGCAATTATTGATTAATTACTTTGTTCCTATTATTATTGTGACATTTTGTATTTCTTTTCCATAATGTGTGTATTAATTTTTATTTTTTTTGATTATTATTACCTATATATATTCTTTTTTTAAATGTTCAACACAATGTATTTTGTTATGAATAAAGAATTGAACTGAATTATGCTGTTGGAAGTATGTGCAGTATTTAGTCCGTTAGTCGCCTTTTACGACTAACGGACGAACAGTTATTTAGCTTACTTATTTATTTTATTTAGCCGGATTAAGGATGGGGCACAAACAAGCAAATGACTTTTTACTTTTTGTAATATAAGTTAAAATATAGACTTGGAAATTACTTTATTTGTATGTTAGCACAGAGCTATTGTCTTAATATAGTTGACGGCCATAAAAATTGTTTCAATTATTATATCACTGCGGTCGTTAAAATATGCAAAACCGACCGATTAATTAAAACGTCCTACGAAGGGTTGACCGATTTAAATAATATGCAAAGCGAAAATGAACAATCATGTTGTGATTACACTGTCGACCATTGTTGCGGAATCTCATTCGAGAATCTTCCGATCCGAATGGCGAATGGTGAATGGTGAGTGAAATGGCGGGAATTATGGAGCGACACTGGCAAAATCGGATTATTGTTTCGCCATAACCTTTTTACGGATGACAATAAACACTTGGTGCCACTTGGTGCTCAATGAATATTAAATACGCTTTTTAATGGCGCTTTGTGAGACGGATAATGTGAAAACATAATTATCTACAAAAATAAGCATAATGAGTAATATACTAGGTGACTGCTAGAAACTGCAATAAACTTCAAGGGCTGGTCAGGTGAAGTGTTTTAAACGTGACAAAAATGACGCTAATACATGTACAATGTAGTAAATTAAGTAAGTTAGCTTCAAAATGTTAATGATAATTATATATTTTTTTTACTGTAGGTATTAGTGGGATATTCCTCGAAGCGCACCCAATTTGAAGCGCACCAGACCAAGCGCACCTAAGCTATTCCTCCAAGCGCACCCGTT
Organism: Scoparia ambigualis; assembly: GCA_963921215.1. NCBI lineage: Eukaryota > Metazoa > Arthropoda > Insecta > Lepidoptera > Crambidae > Scoparia > Scoparia ambigualis. The sequence goes on along the minus strand of OY992502.1, from coordinate 52,942,576 downwards.
GGGTGCGCTTCAGAATAAATAATTAAAATATTAATTTTTCATTCCTCGAAGCGCACCCACGGAAAAAATGTTGAAAGAGATGTAGTAACTATCAGAAAATATCGATAACGAATAACGTACGTTTATTTTTATAGTACTTATGAAAGATTTATTTATTAGCTTGTAACTTAAAGACTACTACTACTCGTTCATTTCTTTTTTCCTGATACGTAAAGGTAAGTGAGATCGCTAACGCGCCTATCTACCTCTTTTCATTTATGTCTCCCTGGTTCTTTTAGATCAAAATGACTGTCATGATTCAATTTATTATTGAAGTAGTAAGTTGCATAAGCACCTAGTCCTAGTCTCTATCGACATCATTATTACGAATCTTTTCATTTCTTTTTTCCTGATGGTAAAAGGTAAGTGAGATCGCTAACGCGCCTATCTACCTCTTTTCATTTTTGTCTCCCTGGTACTTTTAGATCAAAATGACTGTCATGATTCAATTTATTATTGACGTAGTAAGTTGCTTAAGCACCTAGTCCTACTATCGACATCAATATTACGAATCTTTTAAGCTCCTCTCTATTTTTCTCCGTGGGTGCGCTTCCAGGAATAAAAAATTAATATTTTAATTACCTATTCTGAAGCGCACCCAACGGGTGCGCTTGGAGGAATAGCTTAGGTGCGCTTGGTCTGGGTGCGCTTCAAATTGGGTGCGCTTCGAGGAACACCCCGTATTAGTTAGCTTAATTTGTTTCACATATTTATTTATGAATAACATAATTGGCATAATTAAGTTTAGCTCTAAATTGTCACTGTATTAAGTTGGCTGTTGTTATTCTGTAATAAATTAATAAAAGTACTTATCCTACTAATATTATAAACGCGAAAGTTTGTAAGTATGGATGGATGTTTGTTACTCTTTCACGTAAAAACTACTGAATGGATTTGGATGAAATTCGGCATACAGATAGTTTATAACCTGGATTAACACATATGATACTTTTTATCTCGATATTCTCACGGGAACGGGAACCACGCGGGTGAAACCGCGAGCGGCCGCTAGTATTCTGTTTTCTGTTCCACCTCACTGCCGGGCAAAGGTCTCCATCATTAAAATCAAGTCTTCGCTGCAATTGATAGGTGTTGGCTTATCACCACGCTTGCCAAATGCAGGTTGTCGATACTTATCACAAACCCGGGCTAAACATCGAAAAATGCGAAACAGACTTTGCCCGAACTGGGAATTGAACCCTGGACATCCGAACATCGGGCCGAGCGCTGGGTTAGCCACACGGCCAGCGAGATGTTAAATCATAATTCATAAATATTTATTGCTTTATTTGTCACAATAAGGTCTTACTGCCGTACCCAGAGACGTCAATTAAGTTTAAATGACAATTAAAATGTCTTTCCTTCTCTATTTAGTAAGTACTATACATACGAAAGTGACAGCAAGAAACTTAATTGCCATTAAAACTTAATTGACGTCTGAGTACGGCGGTGAGTCTCAGTAATAATGCCCTCAATTGGGCCCCGATGAAATTTACAGTTGTACTTACATATGAAAAGAATATCGACTAGAACAGTGTGACTGCATTACGAAATAAATTCCCAGTACCCGGCACGATGAAGAAAAGAAAGAGACAAAGTGCCGCTCGTCGATTTCGGATTGAATGAAATGAACTCGTTCATTCTATGAGCTTATAAAGGAATGATCTCATTTGTCCAACCCGTGCAACGTCTGAGGTGGAGGTTCCTTTATTGAGCACATTTGTTGGGGATTTTTAGCGTCCCTTTAATGGGGTACAGGCGGATTGGTAGCCGTGTGTACCCGACACCAATGATGTGGTTTCCCGCCAAATTAATGAACGAATAATTAGGTTTACCCCCTAATGATGGATTGAGGTTTAGGCATGCTCTGCGGATTGAGTTGAAGTGTTGTTTTAATTAGTTAGCAAACAGTTGGTGGAGGTTGGTCAACAATAAAAAAAAATTGGCCTTGGCTAGAGACACGATAGCATGGGTCGTTCACGATAACATTTTGTAAGTAGTAATTTGTTTGCAACAAAATTTGCGTTAAATTATTAAATACTTACCTACATTTTTTATAATTGTATTATTTATCATCAGCCTATAAACGTCCCACTGCTGGGTACGCTTTCCCACATGGACATGCTCATGGAAAGAATATTTTTTGCAAAACATCTTTGTTTATGTGACACATAAGTGACTGATGCGGAGTCGCGTATGATGAGTGGGAACTAATTGACTATGCCTTCAGACGTTCAATTAAGATTTATTTAAGATTTATTTGCCATTAGATTATATAAAAAATGCAACAAATTTATTTCTTGCCACAGAGACCCAGGGGCTTTAGCCGTAAATTAATTTACAATAAATTGGAAAAACTGAAATTTTTATGCATTACCACCAATATCAGTAATTAAAAAAAATGTAAATTTACAATAGTTAGAAAATTTATTTCAGATATTGCTGTGAAGGCATTCGTTGTTCCATTCTGACCCACTCAACCGTGGTTACCTATCTTCAAAAGGTTATGTCAAAATATTTTAATACTCGGGACGAATAAAAATGTATTATTATCTGTTCGTAACAGCCAGTTACAAAACAAAGTCACGCTGGTAACTGCAAAGTTTTTCGCGAGGCCCTTTCACGAAGAGGCCTCCCGCAAAGTGCATTGGACATGCATATATCGTGTGCGTCAATATCGGACAACAATATGGTGTTGCCTTTATAAAAAAATAAAAGATAAATATGGTTTAAGTTTATAATATCGTGAAAGATACGGTATGTATCAATAATTACGAGGCCTCGGTTCCTTATGTAATTATTATATTTTGATTGAATGTTTCATACCGGAATACAATACAGTAATTTAAATAGTTATAGGTCCGCTTTATCTTTGATTATAAAGTATTAGGCACTGATGACAGGGTAAGAAGATTGTTTAAGGGTTTTTACTGACTTCGAGCTACTTTGCCGAAGTAAGTACTTACAATTTGACCTGGAATCAGTCAACTGTACTATTTTTTTATTTTGGAAAAGTGGTATCCATATAATTAAAATAGTAAAGAAAAGCTTACAAAAAAAGTTGGAACCTTACTTGCAATAGTAACAGCTCACAGAGTGCAAACTTAGAGTAAAATAAAATGAAATTTCAAAATATAAAAATTGACACAAATAAAAAAATTAATATAAAAAACCAGACTTGATTAAAACATCACGAGTTGGGTCACTTCAACCATCTTTAATACTACCCTTATAAAAAGACAACCAGAAATATGTCCGGCAAATGCATTATTACATACATACATAATAATCACGACTATTATCCCCGAAGAAGAAGTCAGAAACTAGGCAATTAGGACCGCAAAAGCAGTCCTCTGCCATAGTCTATTTTTCTCCAAATAGCGACTGCACAATGTGCTCAGAGCCCATCGCCGCTCTAAGCTATCAGCTTGTATTGTAACGGTACAGAATGAATGGTATCCGTCCGTTAGTAAGGAATGTGTGGGAGTAGCACTAACATAAATATTAATGCGTAGCACTATTAATATAATAAGCATGAAAAAGGGAATGATAAACTAGTTCAGAATAATGGTCTGTGGTCTAATTCTTTATCTTTAGTTTGAACTTTGCGGGGACTGCTCTGTGTGCTCCTTGCGACATAGGCGCCATCTAGCGTGAGTTATTTACTTGAGCTTCGCATAAGGTTGCTAGTTTGACTTCTTTAATTTGAATTTCGCGGGGACTGCTCTGCGCGTCCCTTGCGACGTAGGCGGCGTCTAGTGGGAGTCATGGTTGTGAACTTGACTAGGACCGTATTTTTATTTTGAATTTCGCGGGGACTGCTCTGGGGTCGGGAAAGTGGTTCACCTACGGGCGGACGCCATCTATGGTCGGAATACGGAACTTTTGATAATTTCCCAAAATATAGGATTATTGGCTTAAGTGGAAGATTATTAAGAGGGAATTGTTAATAGAAGGCTACATTTAAATATTCAACGATGAAATATTGGCTGTCGGACGAGATTTGGTTAGATTATGGAAAAATTTTAGAATTGCGCGGCGAAAGCGGCAATGAGCGAGCGAGAGGTTGAGAAAAAGACAGAAAGAGAGGTTGGATGATAGCTCCACGTGGCGCGACGCGAAGGCGGGGGGGCATCGGGGAAGCGGCTAGCGATTGGTTGAAGGGAAGAAAAGCGGTCTCGCGTGGAAAAATGTCGAAGGCGTGTGGCGCGAAAGTTAAGATGCTTGGGAAAAGGGCGGAAAATTAGCGGGCATTCAATTTTGGGACGTCGGCGGTGCGGTCCAACTTAAGAGTGCGGTACTACTCATACGGGAAAAATAGTGTCCGAGCTTTGATAGTGCGCTAAGTGATATTCGAGCTGCGATATTAATTAAGATTTGTGAAATTGAAAGTGATTAATAAAGTAAAACTATTGCGGTCGCAACTCGAATCCGTTAACGGAATGAAGTATTCCGGGGTACATCGGCGGAAACGCGTAACGGTGGCAACGAAAACCTATGTACCTTTCAACAGACTTCGGTCTGGATGATCTTTGATTGTATTTAATAAGATCGGCGTTTTACATCATTACGCTAAACAATACACTATCTTCGACGGAGTAATGGGGGAGAGACAGTTGTCTCCCTAGTGAAAGTTGAAGATAGGTCAGACACCATTTAGCTGGAGGTAGACCCGTATGACCCAGTCCAATTTCGAGTCTACCTCCGTACATACAGTGTAGTGATAGGAAAATAACACACTGAGTATACTGGCTCGACTGATAGAACATTTAGGAGTTAGTTGCTTTCAGGGGCAATGCGACTCTCACCACACATCACGAATTTAAGTTAAATATGGCTTGGCCTAGATTGCAAGGTACACAAAAGGGACTGTTAGTTCGACAAAATATAGGCATTTTCAAGTGAGGAAAGTTGTAGGAATCTATAGGTAGGCGGATATATATATGGTTAGTTATTAATTCAGACTAATAAGGTAGGGATAATTAAGTTACGGCGCTAAATAAAATTATGATGAAGTGATGTGGGTCCTAGCTAGGCAAGTAATCTGTTACCGCAGGCCGGTAAAATTCTAATTGTTTTCCTAAAGTTGTTACCAATTAATTATTCATTTTAAATAATTAACAGAAGTATGATAATATTGTACCATCATTACTTTGGAGTACCTAAAAGTCTAGACTGGTTTCCTATTACAAGAAAAATACTAAAAAGTTATAGCAAATAAGCTTAGCCGTACTGTGATGTTTGATTTCTAATACTGAAATGACCAAACAGGCATTTTTTTAGCTTTCCCTGGGATGCAATACGATCTCATATCGCTACACTCTTCAAGGTGTTAAAGTTTTACATCCGATACCTTAGCAAAAATAAGCTGATACAAACTGAACAACTAAAACCAGTTTAGAACCTAGGATAAGTCGTTGAAAGAAGACATTGCAAGCTATGAGCTTCTAATAATCTGAAACATAGAAATAATTGATTGATAACAACCAGCTAATTAGCCTGACAATGGTCTACTAATACCATTCGAATAGACCTCTTAAGATATGTAAGTACTTACTTCTAATAATATGAAACATAGAAATATTTGATGGGAACAATCTAATCAATCAGACTAATACCTAGTACAGTCTAATTTATATCTATTAAAGTGAGTAAAAGATAACTTCTAAATGTAATTGATTCAATGATTAACAGGGATAATTAACTACCTAATTTACTACCTACTAAAAGTATACTGACTATGATTTAGTAGTCTATCAAATTAACCACTCAGTCTGAGAGACAGAGGGTGGAAGTTAATGGAAAAATAATTAACTTAAGTTCACTACCCTAAAAGTCAGGGATGTTGAATAAATTAAACATCTTTCAATAAACTTGAGATGTACTTATACTTTATAAGATCTGTATAATGAACACTAAGAGTAACCCAAAGTAATTTACTTCAAATGATAGTATTCTATTTCAGTTCACTTCCTAAAGTCAAGGATATTGAATGAATTAAACATCCTTTAATAAACTTAAGATGTGATAATCTGCCAATGCAGCCAATCCAATGTAGTTATATTGGAACTTTACAAGACCTGTATAATAAATACTAAGAGTAAATAAAAGTAGTTTTACCTGTATTAATAGCATTCTACTTTAGCCACCGCCTGAATTGGCGTTTTATTAAATTATCCACCCTTTACGGAACTGAATATAAGTTATTGCATTGAATAATTAAGTTCTTAATGTGAAAAGGATATTTGGATGATAGCAAGCCTTGAGATAAACTCTATTGATTTATGTGGAATAATAAGAATTTAAATTGCTAACACATAGTTCATAATGTAAAATGAAATTAAATTTGAGGAGAGATGTAAATTCTCAGTTTAAAGAATTAAAGGCACAAGCTAATAATTAAAGTTAAAGCCAATGTGACGGAACTGTAATTAAACCATGAGATGTACAGTACGCTATGGAGCGGCGGTGGGGCTCATAAATTGCACCAGGCTTCTTATGTATCATGCTACTGATAATAAATAATAATACCTACAAGCTAAGCTATCATCTGATTACCTTTGAGTGGTTACAAATCTTCCCCGCAGCTGCAGTGAAGGATTTAGGTCACAGTTCAGACGGAGTCATTGCTAGGCTACACATATTTATGTTATGATTTATAGACTGGTAGGTAATTAGGTCAGGAGAAAATAATTTAACACAGGGATAAGCCAATTACTAAACTTTCACGAAAGAACTTGAGTTACTTAAATGCGGTTAACAACGGAGGGTTCACTAGACGATCTGGCCAAAATAGTAGTTATTATATTATTACATTGCTTGACTGAAATTCACTGCAAATAGAATTAAGCTATGCTAAGGTTTCATCATCATACAAACAATACGCACTAAACAAAAACTCCAAACACAACCATTAGATTATAGATAAATTAGGTTAATTAGTTTTAAGAATTAGATAATAAGTTAAGTTAAGGTGGAAGCGGCGAGGATGTGTGTATGTATTATAAGGTAGCTAGGCATATAGGTGTGAAAGGCATTAGATTTAGGTTTAGATTTAGGTATAGAATTTATAGAAAGGTGTAGCAAATTAGATAAGGGGGGGGGAGGTTACAATTTGGTAAGCCGTGACCAGGATTAGAAAGTTAAGTTATAAATTATCATTAATATAGTTGTATTGGATTTCAGTCAAGCGGTAATACTTTAATTTAGAAGTGGGTTTTTTTTTCCCACAAATTGTTGTCGTGTTGCGATGCGTGAGTTTAGAATTGGCTTAATAGGGAATAATTCAATGAAGATTAATTAATTCAGAGATATTGAAGAATTATAATTTGACACTTTTCACAATAAACTTTGTTGGATCTTCTGGAGTTGATTCATACACTTTGTATTACGGGCTCTTGATAATGGGTGAATTATAATTTGACACTTTTCACAATAAACGTTGTTATCTTCTAAAGTTGATTCATACACTTTGTATTACGGGTTCTTGATAATAGATTAAGACCAATATTGTAGACAGTCGCAATGAGAGCTGGAGCTAAAATTTTGTTGTACGAAATCTGTAACAAAAAGATTCTCAGGTTAGGTTAAAGGTCAAAGGAGGAGATAAAGCTACAAAACAATAGCGTAATGAGTATTATTTGAAATACAATACCTTTCAGTTATTATCTTTTTCTTCTTTATTTAATGGCGGATTTCGCCAGCATCAGGTACCGTGCGGCTGTTAGGCGTTGTTGTTTTCCCAAAGTATCATAAGTGCGCGAAGTACATAGATATAGTTAATAACCGGGGGTATGGAGTTTTAAATTTTAAAACTGTTGAGTTATCTGTGAATACTGAAACCTTTAGTAATTGTTTTCTATGAATACTGAAACCAGGTATCCAATTTTTGATAGGACGCTAAGATAATAATTGTTGACGTTAGGAGCTATGGTAACTGTAGTTTTGTTTCTATTCCTGGTGATAGATTTCATATAGGCATAGGCAACTGGTTCATACAGCCTTGTGTTGAGTTATTTTTAGGATCGTAAAAGGTCGATAGGGTGACATAGTTCAACATTTATTGATTTAGAAAGATTTGTAGAATAGGGGGCGGTTTAATTATTATTGCTGTCGGATGGGAAGGCAAGGGGGCGAGATTGGACAGAATTAACCAACTTAATTATTGCTGGATTCAATTTATATTATAGGACGGCGATATGCTGTACAATATTATAAAGTTATGACGCTAACAGCATAATATAAAACTAATAATAATTATATTTTGACTAATAATCGTTGAGCGATTGCGGTTTTTAGTTGATGTGCTATTCCACGTATTATATTTTATTTTGTTGGTTATGTTAGAGAAAAAAAAAATATAATAATGTACTTGAGTCTCACGTCTGAAATCCATAGAGTAGTTTTAGGCTAGTCAGGGACTATTAAATCATTTGTCTATGGTTGGACCATAGACATATGATTTAGCTAGACCATAAACAATCTAGAATTAGGAATGATTATAAAACATGACGTCATAAAACCAATCGGAGAGGAAACTTCCTTATCGCGTAATTATATGATTTTGTTATAGCAAGCGGAATCACCTGTTATTTTCCATACCTGTTATTTTTAATACCTGCGATTTTTACATTGGAAGAGATTTTCCTAATACTTATCACGTAGTAGATTAGAATGCAATGACATTGTGGTGGAATTATTATTATGTGACATGTAGATGGGGACAATTGCTCTGCACAAGGGAAATGCCGCTTCATTTTGTTAGTTCGCTAAAATCCTAGGAAAAGTAACATAAAATAGTATTACGGTTCAAAATACACGCGTTGATGAGGAATCGCGATTATAAGTAATAACAAGTAGCAGGGATGTCATGTAGGGGATAGAATCATATGACTATTCATTGCTAGTAGGAATTTTGGTTTAAAAGCAACGTAGTTTGGGATGCAAAATGTAAACGGATAAATACGTCTAGTAGGCGATAAAAGTCGTTACCGTCTGGAAACAACTATCTAATATCTACTCTATTGTGGGGAGGTTACCTATTAGCGAGGCTAGATGGCGTTGGGTTACCAATAAAAGATTTTATTTTGGATGATGGTAAAAGGGTGCTGTCTAATAATAATATGTATAATTGTAATACTCTTGCAGCGTTGTAAGTAGTCGTTACCGGTAATCATTGCTTCTTACCGTATAGTTGAAATCGTGATAAATAGTTAATTATGAAGATTTACAAAGGATTATTATTAGCTTAAGATGAGGTTAACGTACGCAGAGGTAAAGCTCGCTGGGCACAGCTTACTATACCTACTTACCTAGTATTATCGGTTGTGAGTTACCTAGAGATATCTAAGTCGGGAGAGCGGTGAAAAGAAAAGACCTTACTACGTGACTAATTAGTTAGGATAGGTAGAGATAGATAAATTATTTAATTCACTGGGTTGGATTAGCAGATTAAGAAGGGTACCTTGCACAATGGGCGATTTTCTGACAGCCCAAATTAAAAAGTAAAAATTGGTTCAAAAACACTCGATAGATGTCGTTTTATGAAAGCTGGGTTACTTATGGGCTGTAATAAATTCTACACTTTTACTTGTCTACCAAAAGAATAAAAAAAAATAGTATTTACTTACCTATTCATATTCAGGACATCTAGAACCTATTTCTACTTTGGAATAGAATAAATATTACGCAGCCATACACGTGCTCTTCATGAACCCGCCTTTTACTAAGCGCCATACTAATCTATGCTAAGCGCCATCTATGAAGTCATTTACGAACCAATTTCTTTTTTTTTGATCTCGGAAAATCGCCCATTGTCTATCTCCGTTGAACGATTAAGATGTTAAAAAAAAAAAAAAAAAAATAATATTTCTCGAGGATACCTAAGATTGACGGATGATGGATAATTGTGGAAGGTGGATATTAATTGAGCTTGGGAGCAAAATAGGGGTCGAAAGAAAAATATAATAGTAAAGCAAGAATAATAAATCGAAAGAAAAAATCATAGTAGAAAAAAAAAATAGTTGACTGGCTTGAAGTCGAGATTTAACTGCAAAATTAACGAGTTATAGCACTGTTACGCTATAGGGATAACAATAGCGTATGTTATCACATCAATTATAAAGGCGAGTTGCGGACGGATGTCACGTCATAATCATTAGTTAAATCGTTTTATCATTTTAAAAGTTAACACCAGCTACTTATAAAACAGTGATCGATTTTATATACCATAATTTTAAGTTGTAGGATAATTTTAAACTCATAGTCCGCAGAAACATTCAAGCCGGAAATAAAGCGACTGATATTGCGAGCTGAGAATAAATCTCTTACCGCTTAACAAGTAAATCCCTGGTATTGCGTTATCGAGATTACAATACAAAATCAACTATCACAATTCGAATCATACAAGGTAATTATTTAAATGTTGTCTCGCGTCGACAGGTACAAATTTTAATTTAGATGGGTAAAGACATTAGAACTGAAATGGGTTTCGGATGTGTGACGTTCTTAGGACACGTACTGTTTAGTAGCATAATTTAAATTTAGTAAAATCGGCCGTATTGGACATATTTCGTTTTGCGGATATATATATTTAACCGAGATTATCGTGGAGGTAGGCATAGTTCAAAGTTTATTAAACCCGACCTAGAGTCATAACCTATCTTTGTTTGTCAGAAGAAAATAATAAATTTATTAGTAGTAGATTTTAGAGTCAATAGTAAATTTATTTTCCCGAGGTGCGACCTGAAACCTAGTTCGCACTAGGCCATTCAAATACTTTAACCGGTAATGTTGATTATAATAAATAAATATGTTCGGGATTTATAATAATATTCTAATACTGCTATATTAAAATTGTTATTATGAAATTAAATAGGTTTGCTTAACAATTGGCAAATAATTATTAACTCAAGAATTTGTTTAGTACAAAGTAAATGTCTACAGGTTTAGAAATGATAGGACGAACGAAACGCGTTTTTAACTTGTGGCAAGGTCAGCGCAGACTGTCACAGCGGGATTATCTTGTTTGGTGATTTATTAATATGAATTGCTAGAATTCTTAAATAATCTAGATTATTGGCATCTAATATGTACGTGATGTAATTGTAGATGATTAAAATTAGTGCTAAGGTAGGTTATTGTCGAAGTTATGGCACAACCTTAAAATTGTTAGTTAATGTGAACTGCATGTTGCATCTAGATTGTTTTATACAAAATAATTAATTGACAGTTTTCACATATGTAGGCCGGGACATTGAGTTGATGAAATAGTGTTATCAAAATCATTCATCACGGAAAGATAAAGATATTTTATTTGCAAGTGTGAATACAAAAGTTTACTTCGGTTAGTATTATTCTGTTCTATACTAGTTTTGTGGTAGCGTTTTACCTAGGGTTGTTCTAAATTATAAGTAATTAATTGTTAATTGTCTGTTGTTGTCTTCTACGTTAGAAGAGGAACGGAGAAAGATAAGGGGGACTCATTTTGTTATAGTCAGCTGTATGATAGATAATCCTTCTAGTAAATATTTCTTGTGATTGCCGTAGTAACATAGAATGTTTATAGGATGTTTTGTTCATTAACTAATTATCTTCACCGCAGCTGTGGATAGGGATGGCTAAAGTATGTGAACAGGGGTGGAGAAGATAGGTCATTATAAATTAAAATAAATACTTGAATTGCAATATGCCTGACTAAATAGTGCGAAGAGGTGGAGTAACTATGTTAGAGAAATTCTCTATTGCATAATATTCGAACTTTTGACATTTTCAATTGTAACTTTAGAATTTTGATTAGAGTATTTAACTAAGCGGGCCCAACGAAGAAGGCATGCTGAAAGCGAGGTCTTTGGTCGTCTATGCACACAATAAAATTATAGATGACACAAGGGAGCATTCTTAATTGGCACTGTTAAATTAGTAAAAGTAGCTTGTTTAGGGTGTTCGAATATTTTTAGTCGCACTGGGCACAAATAGAACTTAGTTAAGCGTGTGGGTTGTTTGATTTACCTGGTGAAGTAATTGAATCGAAGTTTCGGAACTGTGCTGTAGAAGTGGGAATTACTCAGCACACAATAAAATTAAGTGGTTTCCATTTAGCTTCATTTCCTAAACTAGCCTTTCTAAAAGTTGTGAGAATTCTGCTGTAGGGTAATTCCATTCGAGGACGCCTTATGGAGTGTGGACCAGGGTAAATATGCTTGACTAAACAACAGAGAGATATTACCGGTAGCTGCGGAAATGAGGTTATTGATAGCATTTCATTTTAGCGTTATCAGTGGAACTCGCGCTACTGGGGAATTTTACAATCTGGACGGAAGGCTGAAAGTAGAGTAGAGTAATTAAGGAGTAACCAATTAGAGTTACAAACATTCGGGAGATTACCATCTTAATAATGTGTCTTGTGCGAGTATAAAATTAAAAACATCTAATAAAAAAAAATAAAAATAAAAAGAAACTAGCACTATTGAATCACGCAGTTTGGAATTCAGTAAATACGAGAAGGAACTCACGATATTAATTACCATGAATACTAAGACGAAGTGTCACCTTTAATGACTTATTATTTACCGATTTGACCGTTATTAGTAATATAAAAGGCAGGAAGTTAAGTAGAGTTGTGGGGGCGGATAAGATAGTTACCGGTCTGTTTAATTTAATAAGAAAATGATATTTTTCAAAGGTATAGGAAAGTAAGGGGATATTGACGTATTATATATTAGCAAATGAGACTAAATGTTGTCTTTCGTACATAGTAATAACTAAGGATGAGACATAGTTACTAGATAGGTTTTGGCATAAGTATTTGCTTATACGTATAAGCTCAGTACTTGTCAATTAGTATACAATGTCCAACGCGTACCGGGGTATTAACAAGTACTTATCGATGACGCATACATTGACAGTTAGATATACATAGCACACAAACTTCTAATAGATCTGAACTACGGGGTAGCTAGTTCAAAACTCAAGGACGTGTTTCGAGATGCGTACCCCCTTAGAGTGAATGAGTTTTTCCTAAGTATTTACGATCGACAACCTTATTGTAAGGCGTTAAGACCTCTATTTGTATGCACGGTGAGTGGGTGTCACTGCGTACCGGACGGAAGCGAGTCTAGTATTCTATCTCGGTTATTTGCAGGATTAGACATTAGATGTATCTCATCTAAAATAAAGTTATAACTCTTGGGCGATGATGGTATGCCTACTGGTTTTGGTTGATATGGGGGTTTGGTTAAGATTTCTTATCCGCGGAGAGGAAAATAGGTTTCGGTTGAAAGAAGTAGCTAATTAGGGATTGTGGAGGACGCGGGTTCGATCCCTGCCTGAGGTAGACAATTGTTCCGACGTTTCGTTATCTTAGGTAATTATATAAGTTAAGATGAGATTGGTAGCGTTGAAGTATGAAGGAAAGTTTTAATTCAAATTATTAATAATTATTCATTAGCCTAGTTGGAACTAAAACCATGACGGCGAAGTGGTTAATGCTTCACCCACGAAAGATCCCAGGTTCGATCCCTAGGTTGCAACATTTAGATGCGAAACAAGTTGTAAGAAAAGACGTAAGTTAAAAGAAGGCCATGATGACAGATGTACTTGAAATTATTCTAGGAAAATAATTTAAAGAATAGAATAATTGAATGGTTCGGAAGATGTTATAAACTTACGTCGGAATCGTCATAGAGTTGAAGAGTTTTCGCTAGGGGGCGTTACTAGACAGCGCAAGAGACTGTTATATTGATTTAAATTATATTAAGATTTGTTGTTATGATGGTAAACAAAAGGCAAATCATTATTCGGAGGTTGTGTATGATTAGAGACATGGTAGATGCCTAAGTTATTGGGAAGTATTTACCGAAACTAAGTTTACTGGGATTTTGTTTCGAACACGAGAACTGGGTATGCGATTATGATTTTGTGTCAGTTGAATAGAATGAGGGGTGTGGGCTATTTTGCAATGGGAATGCTTATTGAGGAAGGAGTCATTAGGGATTTGGGGAAGAACTATAAATAGTAGGAATATCTTTGAGGAAGAGGGCTAGGATGACAATGGGGTTGGCAAGGAAGGACGTGCTATTTTGTACTTAATTAAGTACAGGGTTTAGATATAATTCGCCGCAGATAAGAGTGGTACTTTATCTGCTTAAATTCTATCGGGGGCGGCTGTAACGGTACAGAATGAATGGTATCCGTCCGTTAGTAAGGAATGTGTGGGAGTAGCACTAACATAAATATTAATGCGTAGCACCATTAATATAATAAGCATGAAAAAGGGAATGATAAACTAGTTCAGAATAATGGTCTGTGGTCTAACTCTTTATCTTTAGTTTGAACTTTGCGGGGACTGCTCTGTGTGCTCCTTGCGACATAGGCGCCATCTAGCGTGAGTTATTTACTTGAGCTTCGCATAAGGTTGCTAGTTTGACTTCTTTAATTTGAATTTCGCGGGGACTGCTCTGCGCGTCCCTTGCGACGTAGGCGGCGTCTAGTGGGAGTCATGGTTGTGAACTTGACTAGGACCGTATTTTTATTTTGAATTTCGCGGGGACTGCTCTGGGGTCGGGAAAGTGGTTCACCTACGGGCGGACGCCATCTATGGTCGGAATACGGAACTTTTGATAATTTCCCAAAATATAGGATTATTGGCTTAAGTGGAGGATTATTAAGAGGGAATTGTTAATAGAAGGCTACATTTAAATATTCAACGATGAAATATTGGCTGTCGGACGAGATTTGGTTAGATTATGGAAAAATTTTAGAATTGCGCGGCGAAAGCGGCAATGAGCGAGCGAGAGGTTGAGAAAAAGACAGAAAGAGAGGTTGGATGATAGCTCCACGTGGCGCGACGCGAAGGCGGGGGGGCATCGGGGAAGCGGCTAGCGATTGGTTGAAGGGAAGAAAAGCGGTCTCGCGCGGAAAAATGTCGAAGGCGTGTGGCGCGAAAGTTAAGATGCTTGGGAAAAGGGCGGAAAATTAGCGGGCATTCAATTTTGGGACGTCGGCGGTGCGGTCCAACTTAAGAGTGCGGTACTACTCATACGGGAAAAATAGTGTCCGAGCTTTGATAGTGCGCTAAGTGATATTCGAGCTGCGATATTAATTAAGATTTGTGAAATTGAAAGTGATTAATAAAGTAAAACTATTGCGGTCGCAACTCGAATCCGTTAACGGAATGAAGTATTCCGGGGTACATCGGCGGAAACGCGTAACGGTGGCAACGAAAACCTATGTACCTTTCAACAGACTTCGGTCTGGATGATCTTTGATTGTATTTAATAAGATCGGCGTTTTACATCATTACGCTAAACAATACACTATCTTCGACGGAGTAATGGGGGAGAGACAGTTGTCTCCCTAGTGAAAGTTGAAGATAGGTCAGACACCATTTAGCTGGAGGTAGACCCGTATGACCCAGTCCAATTTCGAGTCTACCTCCGTACATACAGTGTAGTGATAGGAAAATAACACACTGAGTATACTGGCTCGACTGATAGAACATTTAGGAGTTAGTTGCTTTCAGGGGCAATGCGACTCTCACCACACATCACGAATTTAAGTTAAATATGGCTTGGCCTAGATTGCAAGGTACACAAAAGGGACTGTTAGTTCGACAAAATATAGGCATTTTCAAGTGAGGAAAGTTGTAGGAATCTATAGGTAGGCGGATATATATATGGTTAGTTATTAATTCAGACTAATAAGGTAGGGATAATTAAGTTACGGCGCTAAATAAAATTATGATGAAGTGATGTGGGTCCTAGCTAGGCAAGTAATCTGTTACCGCAGGCCGGTAAAATTCTAATTGTTTTCCTAAAGTTGTTACCAATTAATTATTCATTTTAAATAATTAACAGAAGTATGATAATATTGTACCATCATTACTTTGGAGTACCTAAAAGTCTAGACTGGTTTCCTATTACAAGAAAAATACTAAAAAGTTATAGCAAATAAGCTTAGCCGTACTGTGATGTTTGATTTCTAATACTGAAATGACCAAACAGGCATTTTTTTAGCTTTCCCTGGGATGCAATACGATCTCATATCGCTACACTCTTCAAGGTGTTAAAGTTTTACATCCGATACCTTAGCAAAAATAAGCTGATACAAACTGAACAACTAAAACCAGTTTAGAACCTAGGATAAGTCGTTGAAAGAAGACATTGCAAGCTATGAGCTTCTAATAATCTGAAACATAGAAATAATTGATTGATAACAACCAGCTAATTAGCCTGACAATGGTCTACTAATACCATTCGAATAGACCTCTTAAGATATGTAAGTACTTACTTCTAATAATATGAAACATAGAAATATTTGATGGGAACAATCTAATCAATCAGACTAATACCTAGTACAGTCTAATTTATATCTATTAAAGTGAGTAAAAGATAACTTCTAAATGTAATTGATTCAATGATTAACAGGGATAATTAACTACCTAATTTACTACCTACTAAAAGTATACTGACTATGATTTAGTAGTCTATCAAATTAACCACTCAGTCTGAGAGACAGAGGGTGGAAGTTAATGGAAAAATAATTAACTTAAGTTCACTACCCTAAAAGTCAGGGATGTTGAATAAATTAAACATCTTTCAATAAACTTGAGATGTACTTATACTTTATAAGATCTGTATAATGAACACTAAGAGTAACCCAAAGTAATTTACTTCAAATGATAGTATTCTATTTCAGTTCACTTCCTAAAGTCAAGGATATTAAATGAATTAAACATCCTTTAATAAACTTAAGATGTGATAATCTGCCAATGCAGCCAATCCAATGTAGTTATATTGGAACTTTACAAGACCTGTATAATAAATACTAAGAGTAAATAAAAGTAGTTTTACCTGTATTAATAGCATTCTACTTTAGCCACCGCCTGAATTGGCGTTTTATTAAATTATCCACCCTTTACGGAACTGAATATAAGTTATTGCATTGAATAATTAAGTTCTTAATGTGAAAAGGATATTTGGATGATAGCAAGCCTTGAGATAAACTCTATTGATTTATGTGGAATAATAAGAATTTAAATTGCTAACACATAGTTCATAATGTAAAATGAAATTAAATTTGAGGAGAGATGTAAATTCTCAGTTTAAAGAATTAAAGGCACAAGCTAATAATTAAAGTTAAAGCCAATGTGACGGAACTGTAATTAAACCATGAGATGTACAGTACGCTATGGAGCGGCGGTGGGGCTCATAAATTGCACCAGGCTTCTTATGTATCATGCTACTGATAATAAATAATAATACCTACAAGCTAAGCTATCATCTGATTACCTTTGAGTGGTTACAAATCTTCCCCGCAGCTGCAGTGAAGGATTTAGGTCACAGTTCAGACGGAGTCATTGCTAGGCTACACATATTTATGTTATGATTTATAGACTGGTAGGTAATTAGGTCAGGAGAAAATAATTTAACACAGGGATAAGCCAATTACTAAACTTTCACGAAAGAACTTGAGTTACTTAAATGCGGTTAACAACGGAGGGTTCACTAGACGATCTGGCCAAAATAGTAGTTATTATAATATTACATTGCTTGACTGAAATTCACTGCAAATAGAATTAAGCTATGCTAAGGTTTCATCATCATACAAACAATACGCACTAAACAAAAACTCCAAACACAACCATTAGATTGTAGATAAATTAGGTTAATTAGTTTTAAGAATTAGATAATAAGTTAAGTTAAGGTGGAAGCGGCGAGGATGTGTGTATGTATTATAAGGTAGCTAGGCATATAGGTGTGAAAGGCATTAGATTTAGGTTTAGATTTAGGTATAGAATTTATAGAAAGGTGTAGCAAATTAGATAAGGGGGGGGGAGGTTACAGTATGTGCAGTCTTTAGTCCTTTAGTCGCCTTTTACGACACCCAAGGGTAAAGAGGGGGTGGTAGTATTCTTTCACCGCTACGCGACAATATTATTATATGTAATCATGTTACATGTTATAAGAAAGAGGGACCTACTATTTCTAGGCTTTAAAACCCTTATAAACCAGTTTATTTCCAATCTATTAGTAGATGAATAAAGGAATAAAAATTAGTTTAATAAAACCGGAATAGATACGAATATCTGTACTTACAGCTCACTCAACTAGACATGCTTCTACGTCCAGCGCCTATAAATATTGATCTTATTTGCAAAACCGCTGGTTAGTCAGACTCTTCTAGCGTTTTTGCCCGCTATTATAAAAAACAGTGATTGAAAATGATGGTAATGATTTTGCAATGTCTATTTTAAATCATGATTCCAAGAAAACTAAAATAAAAGTGATGTAAAGCTTTTCTAACCTACATTACCTTACTTAAGAAAAAGCTGTAATGTTTTTATCCTGTATTATATAGGTAAATACAACTGGTTACAATATTTTTTCTACAAATGTCACGTCTCTACAGATCTACAAGTATTCTAATCTCGAAGACACAGCGAACTATAATTAGAAGTATTTACTTACTAAGTACTTTCTCTTCGGTAACTCGGACTTCGGTCTATCGAACTAATGTACACCAGAAAATCTTTTGACTTGACCTCTGTCGTTAAGTAGCTTTCGTCCTAAGGCGTCCAGCGGATACGCCCCGGGCCCTTGGGATCTGCATTCGTAACTGCTTATTGGCTCTGTTATCTCTGGTACAGGCTACTCCGTGAGAATTACAAGCTTAGCCGTCCGCCCGAGGGCGTAACGAAATTGCTTCGCGTTCGTGAACTTATTGGCGAAATGGAAATAAAACGCAAATGTTTTTATTATTATCTATATTACTTTATTGCAAGCATCTTTTATTCGTTGCGCGAACCATAAGTACATAATATTACAAGCCAGGATGCAAAGGAGGAAGTCCTGTTTATTAATGTAAGGCGTAGCTTTTATATACTGGGTGGAGATACATGTGTGTAACTTTATGGCGAACACACAACAACTGAAAGGTGTAAAAATACTAGTGAATTGAAATGAATATCGATATTAATCATAGAGGCAACATTTATTATCACTCTGCATATAAATTTACAATTTCTATGGTTCATAAGACACTTTTGTCTTATTCTTTTATCAAAATGTTACTAAAAATACACAATAACAATAAGGGAGACTTCTAAAAGTCATGGGAATTATAATTGTACTTTTTATGATTTTTTCGAGGTAACAATCCCATCGATCAAATTTACCACCGAAGAAAAGACCCGTCGAGGAAGAGATCCTTCGAGGTATTGAACTTTCGAGGTAACGAGCCATCGGTGAAGTGTACCGTAAAGGTAACGTCATTCGAACTAGAGTATCAGACCCCGTTCCTACCATGATCAAATGAAGGATACGTCTCCTCCTTACGTTGTACCATTCGTTTCGTAAAATATTTATTATCACTCTTTTTTTTAATATTTAACTTATCCTTCTTCGATCCAAATCAAAATCAATTTACATTCCTTATTATCAATTACGCAAAAACTCAGCTTCTGGATGATCAGTTCAAAGTGAGAATCCGATAAATCAACAATTCTTACATTTACCTGTACTAAACTAAGTACTCATATACAATCTAAAACACTTATCAATTATTACCCTCATTATTTAATGAATAAAAAAAATAAAAAAACTCAAATAACTAGTTGTAATGTACATACTTAATAATTACGACTATATTATCCCCGAAAGGTAAATCTACTAGGCAATGAGGACAGCAAAAGCAGTCCGCTACCATAGTCCACTTTTCACCAAATAGCGACTGCAGTCTGCAGTCAGCAGCATGTGCTCAGTCAGGGTGAGCCCATCGCCGCTCTATGCTATGCTGTTGGAAGTATGTGCATTCTTTAGTCCGTTAGTCGCCTTTCGACACCCAATGGAAAAGAGGGAGTGGTAGTATTCTTTCACCGCTACACGAAGTAATAAAAACTTAAATAACTAGTTGTAATGTAAGTAATTAATAGTATAGCCTTTATAACCCAATGATTTATAACCCACTAACTTGCGTTAGGCCAACGTGGTGTGTTATGGGGCAATCTCCCCTTGTACTGTTGCCCACACGAGAGGGCTTGCAGCCTGCGGTGGGCCGTTTATAAGTTTTTATGATGATGTGGTGTGGTCTTAGAACAACAACGCATAGAAAGCAAGAACACGCACGATAAATGAGGCCAGTAAAACCAAGCCATACTGGCTTGGTACCGAGACGACCCGCGTCAGTACTAATAATCTAAACTTATCTATCTATCAACAGTTCCAATTACTTTGGGGCAAATCTGATTCCTCTAGCAACATTACTTGTACACTTGTGTGTGTGTCGCCGAGATAGTACGCGTAACTGAACCAGTTTAAAAAGAAATTTAATAACAACTTCTTTTTGTAAAAAAAAAAAAATAATTTTTACCAACATTTTCCATTTTCCATTGAAAATCGTATTAATCTGTATTAAGTTATAAGTGGAAACTTGTAATTGGCCGTATTTTATTTATAATCACTTTTATTTTATGTATTAGCTGTAAGTTTTCCAAAAAAATGAAAAATAAAAATAAAATAAAATAAAGTAACTTACTCCTACATCCAATTTGTTCTTGGCTCACACCATGACAGTTTTCTAATACGAGACTGTTATTATTCTATGGGTGTAGTAATGCTACCGTTTCGGACTCGGGCGGTGAATATTTTATTCGGTTTGTTCAGCTCGTTGTTAGTTAGCCGTAGCACCAGTGGCAAAAAGATAAACGCTATTTATATTGTTATACTAAACATAAACCGCGTCCTTATAACTTCACTTGTTCGACATCAACCAAGATTACTGCTCTGCAGTTTACCACCATAAAAACGTCATAAAGGCGAAGGTAAATACGTTTTACGGCTCGCAACGAAGAAGTCTGTTGTGGCTGCGAGCTTTTGATGTGATTATTTTTATGTAATTACTTACATGACGCTGGTGACTAGCTAGTTGTAGAGAGAGAAAGAGAACGCTACCCGTCTCTTTATTAGGGGTGGTTGTTGTCCGAAACTTTTGCATTTATAAAAGTTTTAGTATCCTCTTTACTACTTTTCGTTAACCGACATTGTTTTAGTTAAGGAACTTCATTACAGGCATCATTATTTTTAAGTTACTGCCAGCATACGAGTTTACAGCCCGCCTGACAGAAAGCTGCCACCGCACAGCCCACAGACATTGCAACACCGTGGGTATTACACCCCTATAGCTTTAGTTCTTTTTTTTTTTAATGTGTCGGAGTTGTTCCATAGACAAGTAACGCCATCTATATTGATAGATCTAGTATCGACTAGGCTGAGTAGTTTGACTGAATAACTTGGCTGAGTAGTTTGGCTGTATAACTTGGCTGAATAGCTTGGCTTAATTACGCGGCTGAATAGCTTGGCAGAATAACTTGGCATTATGAAAGTATCCCTGAGTCACTAGTTCGGGCGAGTAGTGAGGGCATGTGTGGCTATGACATCTGGCACTGTTCCTTGGTGAAACGAAACGCACTCACTTTACCTCGGGAGCTCGACTGCGCCGGACGCGTGCGCACTGACTCTATTCCACACACAATGGCGGACGAAGATCACGTTTTGCAACAAAATCCGTTTCCATCCCCGACATTATGTAATGGATACAAACGAGCAGGCTGGTCATCCGATGGAAAGTAATCACCGCCGCCGCACATAGAGCAAAACCAGAGGTCTAGGAGTCGCAGATGCGTTGCGACCTCGAGGACGGAGTAGGATCTTTAAGGGGGGAACTAATATTATAAACGCGAAAGTTTGTAAGTATGGATGGATATTTTAACAAATACTCTTTCACGTAAAAACTACTGAATGGATTTGGAAGAAATTCGGCATACAGATAGTTTATAACCTGGATTAACACAGGATATTTTTTATCCCGATATTGCCGATGGAACGTATGGATGGATGTTTGTTACTCTTTCACGTAAAAACTACTGAATGGACTTTGATGAAATTCGGCATACAGATAGTTTATAACTCGGATTAACACATAGAATACTTTTTATCTCGTTATTTTCACGGGAACGGGAACCACGCGGGTTAAACCGCGAGCGGCCGCTTGTCAAATATAAAACCGCCCGTCACTCCTGGCTCAAAGTCCACCGGCCGCGTTGCCGCGCGTATCGCCAGGGAGATCGTTTGAACCACGGATGAATTGTGAGAGGGAGTGCCATTCTTTAAGACGACATTCCATGAGAGGTTGGTACTACGCCGAGCGAGCCGACCCAATTCATCCAAGAGCATAGAGCGGCGATGGGCTCACCACCTGTCACGCTGAGCTGAGCACATGTTTAGTCGCTATTTGGTGAAAAGTGGACTATGGTAGAGGACTGCTTTTGCTGTCCTCATTGCCTAGTCTCTGACTAACCCTTCGGGGGGGAGAATAGTCGTGCTTACATGTATGTATGAATGTTGTACCCTTTAAACCAGAAACAATAAACAACGTTGCTTGACGGCAGAAACATACAGTTTAAATAAATAGGTACACGTACATTCCGTAGACTTTACCCATTAGTGCAGGTAACATGGTAAAGTATGCTTTATTGTATTTAATATATTATAAAAACTGAACCCTAAATTGCGTGTGCCCGCCACGGGTTCATGGCAGGGTGGTTGATAGAAAGTTGTGTGAACTTCTGTCGCTTTAAAGACATTAACTACTTGCAAAGAAATAAATGTGTCATGTGTCCTGTCCCCGTACACATGTTTAAATGTAGTTTGCTAACTTGTTCAGAGTACAGTAACTCGTGCAGCCCTGCTTGGCCTCGTTAGCTGCCTTCGGAAGACGCGTTGTACGTAATCCAGTTATCTCTTACGTAATTTGTCGACTATAGTAATGAACATTCTGCTACGGACATGTTTTCGTGCCATCATTCGATTTGGACCACTTGAGTCGTTATTAGTTTTGCCTTGTACGGTTTCAGGTTCGTTATATACCTACAATACATACAAAACACGGGTTGTTGTACATTCGCCACAAAGTTAGTTTGCCACGTTTTAGTAACTCCATACATTGAAAGTTTATTCGCCACAAGTCTTCATAGTACATCATTTTTGCATAAAGTACCGGTAGCAAGGAAAGTTCGTTTTGAGCGCTCGAAATGAAAGGTAGTTAGTTATTTTATTCTAAAATTATTGATGTTTTTACTTCACTTATTGTTTTATATTTCTGCTGTCTGTGTCGAATATAAGAGTGTGGCGAATTTTCACATACTTTTTTCTGTGGCAAACTAACTTTGTGGCGAATGTACGACAACCCATATAATCACGACTATTATCCCCGAAGGGTTAGTCAGAGACTGGGCAATGAGGACAGCAAAAGCTGTTATCTACCATAGTCCACTTTTCACCAAATACCGACTGTGCTCAGCGTGACAGGTGGTGAGCCCATCACCGCTCTATGCAATGTTGGAAGTATGTGCAGTCTTTAGTCCGTTAGTCGCCTTTTACGACACTCAAGAGAAGAGAGGGGGTGGTAGTATTCTTTCACCGCTACGCGACACGGTACATACCTACATACATAAACTTATGATTATTATTCCCGAAGGAAAAGAAGTCTACAGCCCAGTCCACGTTTCATAGAAAGCTTCTTTGCTGATTCTTCAGTTTTACCATTGAAAATGGTTATCAGATGCAAATCGCCTGATGCGTATTTTTGGCCATAGCTCCGAGGATTTTGGGAGGATCGAGATGGGAGTAGTACCAAGAGTTAAAGAATTTATCGAACCACGTGTGAGCGTTTGAATTTTAAAAACCGGCTGTTAATGTTTATTTACATAATTGTAAATATTTAAAAATATTTAGGGGTCAAAGTTGCTCGCGTCCGTAGGTTTACCCTTGAGACCCTACACGTGATCCCTGGGTGGTGCTAAATGAGTGACATTAACTGAGTGGTAGAGCCACGCTACGTTGCAGCACACATTGGGCCGGCTCGCCCGGCGTAATACCACCCTCTCACTAATATTCGGCGTGAAATAATGGCACTTGGTGCTGTTGTGTTTCGTCCGACCAGTGAGGGTTCCGGAGGCCCCTCCCCCCCCCCCCCCCTCCTCCCAATTCCTATTCCTTCCTTAAACCTTTTCCTCCCTTAAAGGCCGGCAACGCGTCTGCGATTCCTCTGGTTTTGCGGGTGTCCATGGGCGGCGGTGATTACTCTCCATCAGGTGACCCGCCTGCTCGTTTGCCTCCCTCTTTTATAAAAAAAAAAAAAAAATATTAAAAAATCGGGCCCTAGGGTATTATATAGTTGAGCTACAAAATAGCGAAAAAATTTGAAAAACGGTTAATAAGTGGTCCCTTTAGATTTGGAGTTGTAGCAAAATGGGGTTTTCCGTGTTTAAAACTGATTAGCATCTATGATTGATTATTGACCGATTATCATGGTAATGGTGTTAAAAGATGCGGATTCAGGCGAGAAGTGCATTCGAGTTGGAATTTCGAAAATATCTTTTTCTTTTACAATCAAAGTGAAATTCATCGAGCGCCATTTTTTCACTGTGGCTACATAGTGCAACCCCTAAATATTCATAGAAGCACATTTCTCCAACTCGCAGTAAATAAGCTTTTAAAAGTGTTTTCCTCTTTAAGCGATAAATTGAAACCACCACTCCTGATGAATTCGCGGCGGAATAAAAATACGTTACTTACCGCTTTCATAGTTGTAAAAAGAAAATAGATGAAGAGAACCTTAAGTACAGTGGGGTAAAAAAATGTCTTAAACCCAATAGCGACTTGAATGTTTAAGCTCAGATTAGCATCTTCCCTACTACTTTTATTCGACATATAAAATCTGCTTTATCCATTGAGGGTAGTAATAATAGCTCAAACCTGTTTACCCGTTCCATCAATTCCAGTTTTTAAAAATTTGCCAGTCGTTTGTTTTTACAACGCAATATAGACTCCGCACAAAAATCCTCTTTCGTTTCGGTCACAATGACGATACGGTCACTGCTCAACCCGTTCGTAATCGTATACGAGATAGGTTTTAAAAGATTACCTTGAACTGTTTACTACCTATACGATTAAAGCGGTATGAGACCCCGGATCACCAAACCCAATCGTATATTATATATTTGAAATACTTAGGTAAATAATCTAGGTATACTTTTGTAACTGGGAGGCATTACGGTCAAAAAAATATATACCTACGTAGGTATCTACGACATAACAGCAAATACAAAACAAAGAGTTTATATTGCAATACTGTTTAAATGCGTGTGAGATTGTTAAGAAAGAAGATATTCGTGCGTGCCAGAAGTAAATGATTAAAATACTCGAATATTTACACAAAAGCAAATATGCCTATCTACTTACATGTCATACATACATACTCACGATTATATATTATCCCCGATATTATTATCCCAAATGGTTAGTCAGAGACTAGAGGATTGCGGACTTATGAGGACTGCAAAAGGAGTCCACGTTTAACCAAATAACTACTGCACATGTGCTCAACGAGACAGGTGGTGAGCGTGGTGAGCCTATCGCCGATTTATGCTGTTGAATGTATGTGCAGTCTTTAGTTCATTCGCCTCCTTTTATGACATTCACATCCAAGGTAAGAGTTAAGTGTACATCGCCACCACACAGCTAACTAAATACAATGATAACAATACTTTCTTTGGCAAACAAACGTACGTAGCTGTTTTTTGTTTAATCGGAATATTAATAAGTGGTAGGTATTCGTGTATGAGGGTCAGTCCCTTTATCCAAACTTAAGAGGCCTTGATCTCAGAAACAAAAATACTCTGACAATTTCGACTTATTGAATAGTGTAGAATAGCTATTGGAATAGTGTGTAGTGGCCTCGCTTTTTGTAAATTTTGCTTTACATTTTATTTAAATCCAAAATTGCAGAGAAAGATTTTCATAAAATGCGCGAAGGCACTTATTTAAACTCCTAGATTGAACTACTGTTCTTAACAAATGGAATTAAAAAGTTAGAATGTTGTCTCTTATATAGTCGTATAGTGCGTAGTGGCCTCGGAATTTTTAGATATCATTAATTTTAAATAGAAAAAAAATCTTAGCCTAACCCAAATAACCTTGAAAATCGCTTTAAGTTAACTGTGAATTTCTCCTGTCTACCATAATATTATTGAGCAAAATGTATACCAGAATAATCGTTACATCATGATGAATAAAGATTTTATAACGAATTTATTATCCTATTTCGATAAAAACGATAAATACAACTGCAAAAATACTTCAAAATGCGATGCGTCGGCCGGCCGTCCAAACTCAGCTTATCCTCGCAGAGTGGACATATATTAAGCATTATTTTATAATCCTATTTCCTTCGATCAACAATGATCGAAGCCTATTTCAATAAAAACGATTTAGACAACAGCGACGTATATACAACTGCAAAATTACAATAAAATGAGAAAATCGGCATTTTTCGCAAAAATCACTGTCGAGATGTAATAGGCCTCTTAAATCTACTGATATATTAAAACTTTTTGATGATATGGTTTTATAATCATCTTGATGAAATAACACAACCCAAAAATATGTAATTTTACTCGTTAGCTCTGTCACTTGTAAAGGCCGTTGTTTTTTTCTAAATTTATACCCATCATCAATCATCATCAGCCTACAAACGTCCCACTGCTGGGCACAGGCCTCCCAAGTGGACAATATCACGTGGGGATATTGGGCCATAACCCACCACGCTGGCCCAATGCGGGTTGCTGGGTTTTAACGACTGCCATCTTACGACAACAACCGGAACCAACGGCTTCACGTGCCTTCCGAAGCACGGAGGAGCTCGAGATGTTTTTAATTTGGTCACCCATCCAGCGACCTGGCATTACGAGATCGTAAGCCGAACACGCTAGCCGCTGCGCCATCGAGCTCCTCATATTATTATCATTGCATATACCTATGTACCTACAAGCGGCCGCTCGCGGTTTCACCCACGTGGTTCTCGTTCCCGTGGGAATATCGAGTTAAAAAGTATCCTATTTGTTAATCCAGGTTATAAACTATCTGTATGCCGAATTTCATCCAAGTCCATTCAGTAGTTTTTACGTGAAAGAGTAACAAACATCCATCCATACGTTCCCGTGGGAATATCGGGATAAAAAGTATCCTATGTGTTATTCCAGGTTATAAACTATCTGAATGCCAAATTTCATCCAAATTCATTCAGTAGTTTTTACGTGAAAGAGTAACAAAATATCCATACATACAAACTTTCGCGTTTATAATATTAGTAGGATTTATCTCATTCAACAGGCTATTAAAAAGGGTCATTGTATGGACTAGTACCTACTTTCGGGTTACAATAATAAAAGCTAAAGCAATATTGGCTATGCCAAATTCATGGATCGGTGACCAGATCAAATTGTTACAAAGTCCTCTACGCTTTTGTTATAATTTTATTTTCTTTTTCATGTATAGCATAGCGTATTGGTGATTTACTGTAATGTTGTGTTGTTGTTTGAATAAATAAATAAATGTAATCAGGACTACCATCCTTGAAGGGTTAGTCAGAGACTAGACAATAAGAACCGCAAATTTTCACCAAATAGCGACTGCACATGTGCTCAGCATGACAGGTGGTGAGCCCACGCCGCTCTAAGCTGTTGGATGTATGTGCAGTCTTTAGTCCGTTAGTCGCCTTTTACGACACCCAAGGCGACACGGTTAGAGATGGGCATTTACCCGGTAAATACCCGACTTGTGGGTAAATACCCATTTTTACCAATTTTTACTTACCCATTTTTAATTTATACCGGGTAAAAATTAAACTCAGTTTAATTTAAACCAATTATTGAATTTGGTTATAGATACTATTACGTACCGACTAAAGCATATTATTAAGTCATTCTAAGTCTAATACTTAGTGGAATTCTATTCATTTTCGAGCTGAGGCACGACTTTTGTTTATTAAGATATTCAAAATGTTCATACGTTAGTTATCATTTCTAGGTCAATTTCTGTTGTAATTATATTATCATGTCTGGGACGTGCACCCTGGTATTCCTTTTTCTTTTAGGTATTTGACATGCGAATTACGAAGTCAACCTATTCCCGGTTCCTTAAAAACTACTTTTTTATAATAGACGGGCTTGCTCTGGGCCACATTCTTATACGTAGGATTAAGAAGAATCTGACGATGGAGCGAGCTTGCCCAGAAGCAGCCTATTCACTCGGGCTTTAAAGATGTTGGGCTATATGCACTCGGGAACACAGACGTCGGCAGGGAATTCCATACCTTGGCTGTACGCATTATGAGTGAAAACGAATAGCGCTTGGTGCGTATGAGTGGAATATCAAAAGGGCGGTAAGTAACCCGCCGTACGTCTGGACTCCCGATACTAGAAAGGGGACGGTGGAATGAGCTCGTGTAGCTCAAAAGTACACTCTTCGAAGTACAACCTGTAAAATACCGACAAGCATGCAACTGAGCGACGGACGGTGAGCGAGACTGTGAAGCTTGGTTTTCACAAGCTTATCGGCACCTATAAGTTTCCTGTCTCTGCGTTCTACTGAATCGAGCGCGGCAAGTTGATATTTTGCTTAGCCGTCCCAAAGGTGGCAGCAATACTCCACGCACGACCAGACTTGTGCTTTATATAGAGTTAGAAGCTGTCCCGGCGTGAAATATCGCTTAACCTTGTTTAGAACACCCAGCGTTTTCGCCGCAGTTTGAGCCTTGATTTCGATGTTGTTGCCCAAGTTGAGATTGGAGGTCAACTTCATGCCGAGGAGATGGAAGTTGTCGGTAATTGGTACATCTACACCCCGGAAAGTAGGAGCCAGGTTAAAAGGACTCTTTCCGTTAAACGAACTTCCTCTCCGCCGACCCTTGCGCTAGACAGATACCTCTTTGTGACCGTGCTGTCGTCTGCATACCCAACAATTCCCGGCTTGAGCAGATCGTTATTATACACCAAGAAAAGGGTAGCAGAGAGAACGGAACCCTGAGGGACCATAGGCATGAGGCCGGAGGAACAGCCATCAATGACTACTCTGATTGGCCGTTCACTTAGGAAGTCCAAAATCCAGACACGAAAATCAGCAAAGATGCCGTACGCTGGAAGCTTGTTCAGCAAGCGTGCCAGACCCGTACAAAGGCTTTCGATATGTCAAGCGACACGGCAAGCGCTTCGCCATGCTTCTCGGTTGCCTCGCCCCAGCAATGAGTAACGTACACCAGAAGGTCCCCCGTGGAACCGCCGAAAGCCATATTGGCATTTGCAAGCTTCCAGGACTGAAGCCGCTCTAGTAAGAAGAGAAAGGCGGTACAGACGCGTTAGAATCGGGGACAATTCAGGCGCACAGACCCTAAGTAGTCTAGCTGGAATCCCGTCCGGGCCGTTGGCCTTATTTATTTTATTTCATAAAAATCATATAATTCAAATGACGCTGTATAAAGTGGGTAATGTAATTATCATTCTCCCTGTTACTGCAAGCTGGCAACGTCGCACGCGCAAAATATAAGGTGACTGCTAGTACTCGAAACCGCTAGAAAGTATGTTAAAAATGACAAAAAAAGGAATTCGTGTTTTTTTCATTTTTAATCTAACACTTAAGAGGCATATTACATCTCGAATGTGATTTTTGCGTAAAATGCCCATTTTCGCATTTTGTAGTAATTTTGCAGTTGTATTTATTGTTTTAATCGAAATAGGATAATAAATTTATGCATAATATTACAAATCTCCATTCTGTAAGCATAAGTTAAATTCGGACGGCCGGCGCATCGCATTTTGTAGTAATTTTGCAGTTGTATTTATCGTTTTTATCGAAATAGGATAATAAATTCATTATAAAATCTTTATTCCTCATAAAGTAACAATTACTCTGGTATAAATTTTGCTCAATAATATTATCGTAGATAGGAGATATTCAGAGTTAACTTATAGCGATTTTCGAAGTTTTTTGGTTTAGAATAAGATTTTTTCCTATATAAAATCAATGATATCTAAAAATTCCGAGGCCGCTACGCACTATTCGACTATAAAAGAGATAACATTATAATTTTTTTATTTCACTTGTTTAGAACAGTAGTTCAATCGATGAGCTCAAAAAAGTGCCTTCGCGCACTTTATGAAAATCTTTCTCTGCAATTTTGGGTTTAATTAAAAAGTTAAGCAAAATTTACAAAAAGCGAGGCCGCTACGCACTATTCCAATAGCTATTCTACACTATTCAATAAGTCATAATTGTTAATGTATTTTTGTTTCTGAGATCCATAACGCCAAAATTGGCCATTTTACGCAAAAATCACAGTCGAGATGTAATAGGCCTCTTAACATATAATAATAATTACAGTTAAAAAAAGGGCCCGATCGGGGGCCATTTCTTATCTTGTAACTCTTGCTCCTGTTCCTTCGGGGAGGAGGTCTAGGAGAGGTAGGGCCTTTGGAGGCGACAATCGGCCTGCAGCGGGTGCCATTGTGAACCGATAACCAACGCTAGGGTGGCTCGGTCACCACCCTGTATGCGCCCATGCTCGTGGCAGGGATCGGGTGAACTCCTCACCTACGACGCCACCCCCTCTCCCATCGGCTCGGCTATCCACTCCACTTATGGTGGTGCTTGGGATCCGTTGGCGCAAGGCCATCTCCCGCCTCGTGCTAGTAGGAGGGGAGGGGACTCGGGTCCCCAATAGGAAATTGTTGCCCACCTGCGCGTTGCTCCCAAACCAGAGACTGTTTTGCTTCCTACACCCTCTGTTTTTGCGTTTGGGGCCTTGATGGCAGCGCTCGCCAGGCTCACGCCCGGTTGGACTCAGGGCTGTATTGTGTTGAGTTGGCTTGCGAGTTGGTTGGGCAACATCATTAATAATTCATATATTAATAATAATATTTTCATTTTATGCGCGTTATCGGAACCGTAACATAACTTGATGCTATAGATAGTCGTTGGACTTAACTGCACCTTAAACCCGCACATTTCATTTCAGTTGTAAAAGGAAAATAAATGGGGTCTTATTGCACTTTGCAGACTAACGTAGGTACTTATCGCCCAGCTGACGCGAACGGGTCAACAGGCGATGGTCGGCAGGCCGGCCGTCGTTGCCCGCGCGTTGTAAATAATCGATATTTTTAATTGTTTTTGATTTCATTTTTCTTATGTTATTGCTTTAAAATAAATTTGGTACTCAAAGACTTTCCAATTAAAATTCGCAAAATGAATTATTTAATTAAAAATGGCAAAAACACCAATTCCTTTTTCGTCATGTTTTAAACACATGACCTGACCAGCCTTTGAAGTTTCTTGCGGTTTCTAGCAGTCCCCATAATACCACACGCAGCCTCTCGCCGCGTACGCGAACATGTTCATTCGAAGTGGATTTCAACTAGCTAGATCTGCGCCATTTTGTTGTGTTTTAGTTAAAAATAGATGTTGATCAAAGATTTAAAGTATAATCAACTGTGTTTTATTTGAAATCAATCAAATAGATATCAAGATCGAAACTAACATCGTAGGTAGATCGTTTTAGGGATAGTATTATAGACAGTATTCAATTTTTACCCGGTGTTTAATAAAAATACCCGGTATAAATGGGTAAATACCCTTTTTTACCCTTCCTCCCAATTTTACCCACCCCAATTTTCACCCACCCGCCCATCTGTAGACACGGTTAACGAGTCAGCTTAAACTGACGTTAGTTTGGTACAAACTTATTTTAAGACTACCGATAGGTACATCAGAAACCCACACCAGTCACCACGAACCTGGAAAGTTTCAAATAACGTCAGTCTAAAAAAATATTCAGTAAAACTAGCGACTTATCCCGTAAACACCTTATATCCCGTGATGGTTTCGCTTATATTAATATAGTTATAGTTTTTATAAATATATTTTATTTTATTTTATTTTATTCAGAAAACCAACAGCGTTTACAAACAATTCATCTTAAATAGTATTAACTAAAATTAAGACCAATTAGAGGTTTTCCTAATGTAATAAAAAGGAAGTTGTTGAGCATAAACTAATAGTAAATTAGATAAAAGTAATCGTTGAAGACTACTTTTTTTAAGTGATGAATTGAAATTTTTCTAAATAATTTATAAGTCTTGCACGAATAAAAAACAATATACCCATATAGAAATCACATCATTAGGTAGGTAAGGTAGGTAAATTGACAACACAAATGCAGCATCCTCAAGTTTATTTCGCAAAAAAACAATATTACGACTAACTAATGGTATCATGCATAAGAAGATATTGCATTATATTAATTAAATTCCTGTAAAAATAGATAAATAAACCAATAATAATACTAATAAAGGTTGGGTCAAGGGTCAGATGCAAAAGGCAGTACTCCTTGACACGGCACGTATTGTCAGGAGGTTCCTCACTCTGCAGCCCTAACCACCGATAGCTTGGGTCTATCCCCGTTGCCGGTGGCAACCTAGGTTAAGTTTTTTATAATATTTTATATTGTAAATAGGTTTTTATATAAAATATTGTAAAAAATTAAACTTAAGAATTATGTTAAATAAAGAGGATAATAATAAAAAAAATTAAATACTTAAATACAAACAAATACTTACACTTCTTTTTGTAAGTATTTCTTTTCCCTTGCAATGGTAAATAAATAATTATATGCATCTTTAGCCCCTGCCAAGGCATTAACTATAGCTTTCTTAAACTGCTGTTAAACACTTGACCGTCATTAGAAGCTTATAATATTGAGATAGGCATATCCGTTTCCCGTCGTATTTTCCTTCTCTTTATTCCGGTATATCGCTGTCTCTCTCGCTCATCCCACTCAGTGGCGTCACCAGTTGGCGCGGTGGGGGAACCAGGAGATTTCACACCCGTGCCCATTTGTTCATCATTGGCGTGAAATTTCCCGTCGGCGTAACTTGTGCACTACATAGTGATCAAGTGACAAAGAAATAGAATTATTTTTATTTAAACTGCAACACAGTTCTCGTGAGTTTCTACAATACACGGGAGTACTTAGAATAGTTTCTTAACTTAACGGTGTTACCGTTCGCTGAATTTATAATTTAAACTTATCTGGTATATCAAACTTTTATTTTAACCGCAAGAGATGTAGATACACCTTTTCTTTTAAGATAAGAAAGCATTCGAGTAAAGATAGTATTTTTAAAAGTGTTTTTTGTGTTTAATACGTGGTATCTACCCTCCAGGCACTTTTTCTTTTTATTTTAGATAAGAAACCGATAATTAGTGCTTACATTAGATAATGAGAAAAATTAATTGTAGCTAAGTGGCTATAGCTAGTCCTTCTAACAATCCCGATCGCATCGGCGAAGGTTGAGTTCGAGTTAGTCGTCATCGTTCAAAGAAGCATGGTCATCGTACCTACCCGCCTTTCATGACGATAACGACAATGTGTCTGCTTTATCGGACGTTAGAGGAAATCTTACAACGATTGTTGCACCTCGCAGGTGTTACCAATACTGACTAAAACAGTTAACAATTTAAATATTCCGTCTAGTGATCTAGATTTGATTTTTGATTTGAAAAGTAAACTAAAAGAGCCAGCTAGGCCTTAAGCACCAATATTCTGATAAGTCTTGTGCACCGATAACTTTTGGTATTTTAAAACTAAAAAGATATTTTTAATAATTGTCTGCGCAGTTTACTAGTTGGTCGCAAACATCTGATGCCTCTCTTAAAGATCTTATTTTCAGTGGTGATTAGGTTGTAGACTGAAACTATAAATATACGAAAAGAGGATAGGTACTCATAAAAATGTAAAAGACCCTCTAATGCTTGCTACTTTGAATAAGATTCTACCTTCAAACACACATTTGTTTAATTCTGAACAGATTACAGTTGCATTAGAAAAAATTGTCCTGTTAGAAAACTTTTTGGCCAGTTATTAAATCTGGTACTGGGAATGCCTCGCAAGCAAAACCTGTACTATAACAAACGGTTACCTTTCGCAAGGGCAAACTTCTTATCGTCTTAGCGTACCATCGCGTTGTTCTTCTGGTTCATGGGACAGACACACGCACAGCATGCTGTGAACCGCCCTCGCAGGGCGCTTACCAAAATCAATGTCCTCCGCAAGGACATACTTATGGCAGCCACGAACCATATCGTGGCCCGCCCTCGCAGGGCGCTTACCAAAATCAATGTCCTCCGCAAGGACATACTTATGGCAGCCACGAACCATATCGTGGCAATAATCTGCCCGCCCTCGCAGGGCGCTTACCAAAATCAATGGTTATTACATGAGTGTTCGCGGTTTTGCGAGAAGATGCATATATGTTAATATAATGCTAAATGTACCTTATTTAATTTAATTTGATTTTGAATAATATGTTTAATTATTGTAATTGGTATTTAAACGTTTTAATAAAATTTAATAAATAAATGTCCTCCGCAAGGGCATGCTTATGCGGTTATGCCAGCACGAACCATATCGTAGCTATAAACCGCCCTCGCAGGGCGCTTACCAAAATCAAGGGTAATATTACTTGAGTTTTGCGGTTTTTGCGAGAAGATGCATGTATGTTAATGTAATGCTAAATGTCCCTTATTTTATTTGAATTTGAATAATACGTTTAATTGTTGTAAATGGTTATGTAACCGTTTTTAATTAAATTAAATAATAAATGTCCTCCGCAAGGACAGGCTTATGCCAGTCACAAACCACATTGTGGCTATGAACCGCTCTCGCAGGGCGCTTACCAAAAACAATGTCCTCCGTAAGGACGTGCTTATGCCAGCCACGAACCACATTGTGGCTATGGACCGCCCTCGCAGGGCGCTTACCAAAAACAATGTATTCCGCAAGGACATGCTTATGCCAGCCACAAACCACATCGTGGCTATGAACCGCCCTCGCAGGGCCCTTACCAAAATCAATGTCCTCCGTAAGGACATGCTTATGCTAGCCACGAACCACATCATGGCTATGAACTGCCCTCGCAGGGCGCTTAACAAATTCAATGTCCTCCGCAAGGACATACTTATGCCAGCCACGAACCACATCGTAGCTATAATATAAACAACGGAGGCTGTTCTTACTTTCGATCCCCAGGATCATAGGCTTGGCAGCTCTATCAATCAGGACAAAAACGTCCATCTTCTCTGCTAACAGAGGTAACAAAACACGAAGACAATGACGCTCCGAAATTTTGAGCCGGTCAATTTGCACTTTATCGACACCGTTGGGACTAAATAGGTGCTCCAAGTTTTCTATCATAACACAAAGGTATCGAATACCGTTTTATCTGAAGCCATCGCTCAAGGTTCCAAACGTTACAATAGACAGTTGTTAATACTCAATGATTACGAAGCGATGTTTCACAATGCTTTCAGCCTGAAGAGAACGCTTCCCTCTGGCTTGGAAATTTGCACCACCTTCCGTCATCCCCCGGGTGCTAGCACACCTAAACAGGAATTTATCTGATTGTGGTACCCCTTGCTGCCTCATTCACAGTATGGAATTCGAAACGTAGACGCCTGGTAGACATAACCACAGGCCTGCCAACCCCCAAGGTTCAAGACATGACGTTGAAATTTGGTGTGCTTAAATGATAAATCGTTATGGAACCACAAGCAAATTTCCCTACTCAAGCCTCCGGTTATTATAAAACATTATGAGCACTTGTGCTTGGTCCAGTAGTACAGGAAGGGCGTTAGCAGCAGCAGAGGCGCCATCCACACGCGGAACGCGTACCAAATGGGTCCAGTCAGTCCAGTTTTTGGCAGATTTACACTTAATATTTTAAATCTTTCTTACAATACTATAATACACTACCATAAATTGTCGTTTCTACTTTATGCAGCGCACAATTGTATAGAAATCTTAGTGACGAGGTAATAGTTAAACATGTTTTAAAATCAATCTCAATTAAACATTTAAAAACAACAAAACCTCCTTTTTCCAGGTTTTAGTAATATTAATCTGTAGACCTTTGAAATGTATTTCAAACCTAGGATCAACTAGATTTCAAACAGTTCGTAACACTGCAATCAAAGACATTAAACTATTACTATTAAATCTTTTTGACTGCAATATTATTGTCGCATTGCTCCTTTGTTACCTTACTGTGGACACTAAACATTATTTTGTTCAGGACAATGCAGTAATATTATGGCGACAGTTTGGGTCAAAAACTGACTGTAGGGACTACAGACAAACAAGCTAGAAATTGCTTCTGGTTAAAAGGATCAATAAATATTGTACAAAATGGCTAAACTAATTTATTTAAAACTTCGAGTGGTTCACCTGTCACCTGTTTCAAGCACTGTGGTAGCTAGATGGATATTACAGCCACACCTGGTTGTGTTTTGCTCCGCTGTAGCATCTACAAACTAGATTGATATGATTTACCCATTGAGGATATACTAACTATTGGTAATTGGAGATTAGTTACTTAATACTTTTCACAAGGTTTATTGTCGTGAAATATTGATTCAGGCGTCACTTTGTTTTTCATTTTTACCCTGTAAAGTGATTGAAGTCAAATAGTAAACAATATTTATTTCCTAATAATAATGTTCGTTTACATGGTTTACAAGCTAAATTATTTGATTTTTCATCAATGACTGGCCAATTATTTTCTTACATGACTTAAATTGTAAATAATTAGTACTTAATTAAATCTCTTATTATAAATTTTTGTTTAAACCATAATCATATGATTAACTCTCTCGCACTTATTGTTTAATTTATTTCTCACATTGGCGTTTTCACCAGGCGATAACAAACAGGTCTCAATATTATAAGCTTCTAATAACGGTCAAGTGTTTAATAGACGCGTTTTACCTGAAATAAAACGCATATTAAATACTTACCTCATTAGAAGCTTAGTTTTTATTTCCGCCTGGTGCTTAATGCATATTTCGACACAATGATGAACAAATGGGCACGGGTGTGAAATCTCCTAGTTCCCCCACCGCGCCACCTGGTGACGCCACTGAGTGGGATGAGCGAGAGAGACAGCGATATACCGGAATAAAGAGAAGGAAAATACGACGGGAAACGGATATGCCTATCTCAATATTATAAGCTTCTAATGAGGTAAGTGTTTAATATGAGTTTTATTTCAGGTAAAACACGTCTATTTTGACAAGACAGCATTCTTTCCGACATTAGCGTTAATTTTCAAAAATTTTCTTTCTTCAAACCTTGCCTGACAATTTTATTACGAGCACAACGAAAAAGAAATCAGTCAAACCTGTCAAGCTGTTCTCAAGTGATGCTCCGTCTTGATTTTTATATATATATATACCTTTAAACATAAACGCGGAATTCGCTTAAAATGTTGTGAGAAAATACTACTTTGGAGTTCTGGAAACGGTATACTGGT
This sequence comes from Scoparia ambigualis, assembly GCA_963921215.1. Classification (NCBI taxonomy): domain Eukaryota; kingdom Metazoa; phylum Arthropoda; class Insecta; order Lepidoptera; family Crambidae; genus Scoparia; species Scoparia ambigualis. The sequence goes on along the minus strand of OY992502.1, from coordinate 52,905,285 downwards.
AAATACTACAAACAAGGGCACCCACTAGCATAATCAAGCCGGCTAGGGAGCAGACGAGAGCCAATTTAAATCTTTGCCGGGTTAAGACCGGGTTAATCAGAGTCGAGACGAGGTGAAAGGTACACAGGTGCAGGCGACAGGGCCGGACTTGACGGATCGTAATTATCTTCCATGCATTTTTTTATTACTGATGCAATCACTTCATAAATAAAACTTTAAACTATCGCGTTGCATTGCATTAAAACTGTTTTAACGGGACTAAACACAATTCATTTTGTAATTTTGACGGGTTTAAATTTATCATCAGCATGGAATCCAGTGATTGGCAAATGCAAACCGCAACGTCGGTCTATAACAAGAAACTCCGATACTGTTAGTGTAGTGTGCCGGAGTCGTGTTACTGAAGATTCATTGCACTGTGACAATTTAAGTGAACGTGTGAGGGTGGATGAAGTAACAAATACCCGCCCGAGCCGACGACGCCGCGCACCGCCGCCAGTTCGCTTGTGACCACGGCAGCAGCATCGCGGCCGAAACGTCAAGCAGTAAGTAGATATGTACTTACTTACAAAATTTATCGTGTTTAGTCCCGTTGAAACACTTCATAAATCTTTTCTTATTGGCTTATCGGAGGCTTATTGTATAACGGTTTGCGACGTGCGTTCTCAGGTGTGAGCAGTCGTGTCAAAGCTAATTCGAAATATTTAAACATTTTAATATAAATTATTTGTGAGCCCCGGGCTTCGCCACTGCAGAAGTGAGGAATCCGCCGCTCCACAGTGAAGACTACATAAAATAAAACAGAAAAAACTTTTGGGCGGCTTGGATTCGATCTCCGGACCTCTGGCGTGAGTAGCGATTTCTTATCCGATCGACTGCGGTTAGCTGGCGCGGTGCGGAAGAAATTACCGTGCACTATCTACAGTCGTCACGATCGGTGCAGGAGGAGCGTCATCGATACCGCTACCACGATACGCTGCGACTAGCGAGCGACTACAATTTTTCGTGGTACAAGTTGATATCCTTTTATCTTTGATCATGCCTAATTCGACTATTTCCTGTGCCGAATGTCGCGGTGTTGTGCAAGGAAGACAATTTTTGCAATGCTGTCTCTGTCGTGATCATTACGATCTCCCATATGCAAATATCTCTGAAAAGAGATTTCTAAATACGATGACTAAAGATCATAAAACAAATTGGAAATGTCAAGCATGTATAAGCAAAGCTCCGAAAAAAGACAACACCAACACGCCTGTCCGCGCATCTAAGGAAAGTCCCGACAATGTTACCTTACGAGTACGACGCGGAACTGGGCCGTCGCAATTTATGAATACGTCCTTGCCGAGTGAATGCGAACATTTTCCTACTCTTGATCAAATTAGGACCATCATACGTGAAGAGTTACATCTCATTCTCTCTAAGCGCATGCATGACTTGATTACCAATTCTGTCTCTGAAGCAGCGGCGACAGTTCTCTCGGAGTCTCTTACCCACCTTGCTAATAAGGTCGCTGATATGGGAAAAAGTTTGGAGCGTTTAATGGGGCCCAGTTTGCCTGCAGTTTCGGATAAACCTACCACCACTGCGCCTCCTGCTCTGTCTCGGAGTATTTCAAATACTGATGTCTACAGGCAGGGACGTCGACCTGCACCACCACCTGTGATTGAAGCTCAGATAACTTGCGCAATCAGGGTTCGACTAAAGTAGGTAAACGTCCCCATCGCAATAAGATCACACCGAGTGTTTCAACTGATAATGAACCTGCAAATCAGGCCTCACAAAATGATGTTGGAGTTGGTGCTCGCCGTGTTCGGGATTCCATTGGTTTGATGCGCGGCACGGCCGCACCAGGTAGTACTGAACTCCAAGCCTCTGAGAAACAGCGCAGTTTTCATCTTCATTACCTCCGACTAGGTACCACCGAAGATCAAGTCAAGGCGCACGTTTCGAAGATTACTGGTGGCGTGGATTGCAGGGTAAATGGTCTCAAGGCTCGTGGGCCTTACGCATCTTTTAAAATATGCGTTCCATCACCTGCTTCGGACCGCATATTGGCTCCAGACAATTGGCCAGAGAATGTCTGTGTCAAGCCATGGAGACGTTCCTTTCGTTCTGAGCAACGCGGCGAAAATGAATTGTAATGAAGCCAATAACTTACCAGCTTTACTGAGTGCTTCGGAAGGAGAAAGATTACTTTACAGTGTATTGCCTAATCCCCGATACATGACCAGATCATCCTCAGAAATTAACATAATGTACCAAAATGTGCGGGGCTTGAAAACAAAACTAAATGCTTTTAAAGCAAATATGCTACTACTTGAGCATGACATAGTGGCTGTCACTGAATCTTTTCTGGATCACTCTGTTAGCGACGCAGAGGTGGTGAACAACGGCTGGAGAGTCATTCGACGTGATCGTGGCTCTTTGGGAGGAGGCGTTATGTTGCTTGCCCAGCCTGATTTAACGGTGTGCCGCTTAAGGAATCTGGAAACCACTTCTGGAGAAGATCTGTGGGCTTCTGTTATGGCTCAATCGTTTACTTTGTTCTTTTGTGTCGTGTACATACCCCCTTCTTCTAGTGATAGTGTCTATCTGGACTGGTTTACTAAGGTTGAAAGTTTTATTTACACTCTAAGGAGACCTGTCATTATTATAGGTGATATAAATATGAATAGTGCCTCGTTAAATGTTCATAATTATTATTGTTATTTTTTATCCTTTTGTAACTTAGTAGATAGGAATAATATTGTTAATTCTCACGGTGGCAAACTTGACATTGTGTTACCACAGGAGTGCGTTAGTGTAGTATCTGTTTCTTATTCTGAATGTGGAGGTCTCGTACGTCCAGATCTATATCATCCTCCTCTCGATATTGCCAAGGACTGGAACTTTAACAAGGCCGATCAAACTGCGCTGCGCCATTCTATAGATGATTTGGATTGGAGCTGTGTACTGCAATCTCAGGATTTACAATTTGCTTTAGGTTCGTTTTACGAGTCTATTTACGGTGTCTTCGACCAACTCGTCCCAAAAAAGCAAAGGTCTAAATCTTCCGCAAGACGATATCCTGTTTGGTTTACGGCTGATATTATCAAGGATATTAAAAGGAAAATTAATCTGCACCGGACTTGGAAACAATTTAAGTGTCAGGAGAGCTATACTCAGTTTTCTAATCTTCGGGCTAGTCTTAAGATGCGAATCTCATTGGCGTACGAATGCTACATTGGTGGCTTGGAAAGTAATCTGCGTGGCAATCCTAGAAACTTTTATAGTCACGTAAACAGTTTAAGGTCCTCTGGCGGTTTCGAGCCAAGTGTTGTTTACCAGAGTACTCAATGTTCTGGTGCTGACGCAGCGAATGCTTTTGCGAAACATTTTTCGGGCATCTACGTTCAGGACAACGCTACTTTGAAACCAGCACCAGTCACTCTTCCAACTACGTATACGCATGTAGCTGTTGATAACTTCTCTGTTGCAGACGTGGAGAGTGCCATTAATAGGTTAAAATCCGGTTGGTCCCCGGGACCTGATGGTGTACCGCCGGAAGTTCTGAAAATGTGCAAAAAAACTATCGCTATTCCTCTCTGCCACTTGATAAACCTTATCCTGCTATTTGATGTTTTTCCATCTACGTGGAAGTTGACTCGAGTAACCCCTATTCCCAAAGGTGGTAACAAGTCGTTAGTTGAGGAGCATCGGCCCATCGCCATTCTTTCAGCGCCTGCGAAAGTCTTTGAGATCCTCATTTACAATGCTATTCTCAAGCAAGTCCAGCCATATATTTGTAATCAACAACACACGGATTTAGGCCAGAAAGGTCGTAAATTCAAACTTATTGACTCTGGTGGAATTTATCTCAGAATCTATGGATAAAGGACAGCAAATAGATGTAATATACTTTGATTATTGCAAGGCCTTCGATAGGGTCAATTGTAGAATCCTTTTATCAAAACTCGATGCTATTGGTTTCTCTTCCAAGCTTATTAATTTATTTTCCGACTATTTTAAAGGTCGACAGCAATTTGTACGCCACGGTTGTTATGTATCGCAACCCTATCAAACACCCTCTGGTGTGACCCAGGGATCAATACTTGGGCCCTTGCTCTTCTTACTGATGGTAAACGACGTGGTTGATGTACTTAAATATACAAATTGCCTTCTTTATGCTGACGACCTAAAATTATATGCAGAAGTCAGTGACGAGGCAGATTGCGAACGAATACAAGCCGATGTTAATGCCTTACTTAAGTGGAGTAACGAGAATGATTTGGAATTTAACAGTGATAAGTGCTATGTTATGACCTTCAGCCGCAGACGCAATCTCGTTAAATGTAAATATATGTGAGGCAATGAAAGCATTGTTCGCACAAACGCTATGAAAGACCTAGGTGTCGCATTTGATCATTCTTTGACTTTTAACACCGGTTAAATCAGTGCATATAAGCAGTAATAAGTCTTTGCCCTGGATTACAGACAACCTCAGATTTATGATGGACCTACGTAATAAAGCATACGAAGAGTTCAAAAAGACCAAATCACAAGCTCATAAACAATATTATAAAGACCTAAAAAGTCTTGTCACTTCTAGTATTTTAAATGAAAAAAAGGCGTTTTTTAATCACTGCGTAAATTCACTTATTGGGGATGGTAAAACTTTATGGCGCAATTTAAAGAAAAAAATTCTGTTAAATCCATCTAAAAATGATTGCTTACCTAGTAACTTTTGTGATCCTAATATTATTAATGATTACTTTCTAGATGTACCCGGGCATGACACGGTGCCTCAGTCGGAGATCGTAACATTTCAGTCCAATAAATTTTGTGATTCTACATTCTCTTTTGAACCAGTCGACGATACTGTGGTCATGAAGTACATAACGTCTATTAAGTCCAATGCAATGGGGAACGACAATATTAGTCGTGATATGGTTCTTCTTACGCTGCCTAGAACTTTGTCGGTGATAACCAGTATCATTAATAAATCTTTACTAACGGGTGTAGTCCCTGCACAGTGGAAGGAGGCGCTTGTTACACCTCTTCCTAAGGTGGATATGCCCTGCGTGAATAAGGATCTAAGGCCAATTAGCATTTTACCATTCCTTTCCAAAATATTAGAAAAAGTTATTCATGGCCAGTTATATAAATACGTGGAAAATAATAATATCTTGCCGTCGCAGCAATCCGGTTTCCGTAAGGGCCGTGGAACAGTTACTGCTCTGCTGGATGTCACGGACAATGTGTTGGCGGAGCAGGATGCTGGTCGGGGTACGATTCTGGCTCTTCTTGACCTTTCCCGTGCCTTTGATTGTATTAATGTACCTCTAATGCTTGCAAAGTTGGAGTACTACGGATTTGACCACCGGTCCTTAAAGTGGTTTAGTAGCTACTTAACTAATAGATACCAGTCAGTAAAACTTACAGGGCAGGACGGGGCCACTATCTTTTCTACACCCCGCTTGGTAAATCGAGGCGTTCCGCAGGGCTCTATACTTGGACCACTTCTTTTTATTATTTTTAGTGCCGACCTGGCAGGAGTTCCTAGGCACAGCCGGTTTCATCTCTATGCCGATGATATTCAATTGTATATATCTGATCATCCAGAGAATTCATCATGGGCCTTACAACTACTGAATGAAGATTTGGCGAGGATAGCTGACTGGTGCGAGAGAAGCGGCCTTGTGCTTAATCCTAGCAAATCACAATTTATGATTCTGGGATCTAAAACCCAAACGCGGAAGATTGCTAATAGGTATCCAACTATAAGTATACTTGGCCAAAAAATTGATCGCGTAGACACCGCAAAAAACTTAGGAGTAAGATTGGACAGTGAGTTACGTTATGTTGAACATGTTGAGGGTCTGGTTAGGCAATGTTTTTATAGACTAAAAGTTCTTTACAAAATACGTAATCTACTGAGCAGGGAGGCCCGAGTGAGTGTTGTTGAAGCTTTGGTACTGTCGAGACTTAACTATGCTGATCTTGTTTATGGACCCCGACTACTGTGTAAATCACAACGTTTAATACAATGTGTGCAAAATGCATGCTTTAGATATTGTTATGATGTGCCACCTCGTAGTCACATCTCTCCCTTTCTTAATAACGAATCGATTCTAAACATGGAAACTCGAAGACGTTTGCATCTGGCTTCTTTGATGTTTGATATTACTAGTTTTAAAAGCCCAGACTATCTTTTTGCTAAACTGATTTTCACTAGCTCTAATGAATACCACCATCATTCCCCTAGATCAATTAGACCACCGCTTAAGTCTCATCACCACCGAACCGCAGTTTTCAGGGGTAGTTTCCGTTACCACGCGACAAAATGTTGGAATAATATCCCTCCTCCACTAAGAATGTTAAAAATCAAATGTAATTTAAAAAAAAATTAAAGTCTTACTTACTAGACCAACAAATGTTAGGTATTCCAAAGTTCTTTTGCGGGTAGCGGGAACTGAAACTGAAACTTATAGGAAGTAATATACTGTATCTATATATGTGTATATTGTGTTTATTGTTATCTATCTATCTATCTATCTGATAACCGCCCCCGCTCATACAGTCCACTGCGCCTAGCATTATTTACCCGCCCTCCAGTAAAACGGAGACACCAAATACATTTATGACCGTAACATGTGTGGATCGGTAGAGGTTTAAAAGCAGAGGGCGCTGTTTTTCACTTTGAAAATAGTTTTGAAACGAGATTGATTCATTCGGACTGAGTTTCTGTAAAGAATTGTGATAATTAAAAAAAATAAATAAATAAAATAACTTTTTATTTGGAACAAAAATAGTTTAATAATTACTTTAAAAGAGCGTGTAAACTTATAAATTAAGTTGATAAAAGTATTGGATTATTTTTATTCGATCGATCTCTCATACACAAAACATATAGGAAATGAGGACCGCAAAGGCATTCCCCTGCCGCAGTCCACGTTTCACCAGAAGCAACAGCACATGTGCTAAGCGTTATAGGTGGTGAACCCATCGTCGCTCTATGCTGTTGCATGTATCTTAAATCAAAGCTTGTTCGATGAGTTGGTAGTCTGTGCCCCCTCCATGGTTTCTGCGACAGCTAGCAGTCAGCCCACTGTCACTATAGATCTTACATGTGAGGAAAATAAAAATAGCAACCACTCAGTGAAGATTGCTGGCTGTAGCAAAAATAAACTAAAAAAATATATTAAGATAAATAAGTACATTAAGAAAACGCAAAAATTAGTTAAGAAGCACAATTTTTTTATTAAAAATGTAAAATTAAATAGAGAAAGATTGTACTTAATTGACAAATTAGATATATATACTTGTCACAACTACACAATAAAAATTTAAATTATAAAAATGATACACAAATTCTACAAACTAAAATTGCAAACCTAGAGGACTTATATCTATTACTAAGCAATATGATCTTTCACAAGGTCAAATAAAAGAACACATGTTGGCCATTGATGAACTGGTAGTCCTGTGTAATGGTAACAATGAAGGGATTGATTCACTCACAAGTAATTGTAAATGTAAACAGTTACCAAGCCGTTCATCAATCCCATGTGATTCTTCCTCTGTCGAATTGATTGATGTTTCTTCCAAAAGTTCCCTTACTCAGTGCACAATTAAAAATGTACTACAACTTATACCAACCAACAAGATTCCATGTAAGACAGATTATAATAGTGACTTGGTAATATTTAGTGATGAATTTGGTAAAAACATGGGTCGGTTGTTATTTGACTTGGGACATTCAGTTATCAATTATTGTATACCGGGTGCTTCTTATCAACATATTTTGAAAAAAGCTGTATAACATAAATATAACCCCAATAGCACCTTATTATTATTTGTTGGTAATAGAGGTAATCTGGACAAAACAAGCCTTATAAAATGTTTAGAATGTTTGAATAAGTTAATTGTAAAGAAAATTATATTGTTTACATTACCCTATTGTAGTAGTTTGCCACAGGAGGAAAATTCTATTAGACATAAGCTTAACCTGACATTACATTTATTTTGCAAAAATGACATAATGCATTTAATTGACACTAACAATTATGTTAGTAATTTTTATTTGACAAGAGATAGTTATTATCTGCCAAATTATTTTAAGCGACAAATAGCTTTACCGCTATCCTATTGTATTCAAACGTCAGCCAAAACTTGGCTAAACAAGTTGCTTCTATTGAGCAATGTATATTTGACATAGACGTCAGTAGTGTTTCTACTGACATTCCAATTAATTATATAAATTAAATTATATGACAAAAGAGGAAAACTCTTGCGAAATGTTTGTTAATAAAATGAAATTAAATGAATGTAAAAATAGCTTTAGCAAAAGCCCATGCCAATCATTAAATTTAAAAAATGTACAATCTTTAAACATTGTCCACCAGAACATCCAAGGAATGATGGGCAAAGATTTGGAGATTGAATTGTTCATGAACTGTAATTTAATAAAATTGATATTCCTTGCATAACAGAACACTGGCTTAAAGACCATCAGTTCATGTTCAATTTTAAAAATCATTTGGTAGGAAGTTCGTTCAGTCGAGGAAATGCAATACATGGTGGCTCCTTAATTATTGTTAGTAAAAAGTTTAAATTAAAGGAACGCAAAGACATAGTCAGCCTCTCGGTTGAGCGAACAATAGAAATAGCTTGTGTGGAGTTGGAGCAGTTTGTTGTATTAAGTGTGTACAGACCTCCTTCAGCATCATATGATTTTTTCGAAAAAGTTATGGATGAGGCATTACATAAAGTCCGTAATGTAGGTAAAACAATAATTGTTTGCGGGGATTTTAATATTAATTTGTTAGAAAATTCCACAATGTCAACTAAAATTAAAAACCTATTTCTATCATACAACTTAAATCATTTATATTTGGAGCCGACAAGAATAACTGCCACTTCGGCCACCTCTATTGATAACATATATACAAATGTAAAACCACTGGCTAAGCAAATTATTAATAACCTGGACTCTGATCATTGTGGCCAAATGGTCAGCTTTCCACACCAGCGTAAACAAGTGACAAAAAAGAATATCACTGTTGTACCAAAAACTGCAGGTCGGCTGGAACGCTTTAAAAGCAATCTAGATACAAAATTAAATTATTTAGAATACAATGACAACCCTAATGTCTTTTATAATAATTTTTTTAACATTATTTGTTCAGAATTTAATAAAACTTTTATTCCAAAAAAGATCTCAGTTAGTGGTACTGTAACTTTTAATGAATGGGCTACAATTGGTATTCACAGAAGTAGGAAACGCCTTTATGAACTTTATGGTGAACGCAACTATAACACCAGCGATGTCTTCAAATTATATGTTAAAAATTATTCAAAGTTATTCAAAAGAGTATGTCGATTAGCCAAGGCAAACTATTTGAGTTCTAAGATTAAGAATAGTAATGACAAAATAAAAATGACATGGAATATTATAAATAGTGACCTTTCCGGTCAAAAGTCGTAATAATGAGTACAATTTAAATTGTGATAATAAAACCTTGACTTCTGATGCTGATATTGCTGCAGCATTTGAGAGGTTTTTTACTGACATTCCAGTTTCAACTTGTAACCTCTCCACCCACCTTTAAATCTCTACCCTAGTCTACCTTATAATACATACTCGTACACACCTCATCTCTTCTTTTACCTTAACTTAACTTATTATCTAATTCTTAAAACTATTTAACCTAATTTATCTACAATCTAATGGTTGTGTTTGGAATTTTTGTGGAGTGCTTAGTGTTTGTATGATGATGAAACCTTAGCATAGCTTAATTCTATTTGCAGTGAATTTCAGTCAAGCAATGTAATATCATAATAAATACTATTTTGGCCAGATCGTCTAGTGAACCCTCCGTTGTTAACCGCATTTAAGTAACTCAAGTTCTTTCGTGAAAGTTTAGTAATTGGCTTATCCCTGTGTTAAATTATTTTCTCCTGACCTAATTACCTACCAGTCTATAAATCATATCATAGATATGTGTAGCCTAGCAATGACTCCGACCGAACTGTGACCTAAATCCTACACTGCAGCTGCGGGGAAGATTTGTAACCACTCAGAGATAATCAGATGATAGCTTAGCTTGCAGGTATTATGATTCATTAACAATAGCATGATACCTAAGAAGTCTTGTGCGAATTATGTAAAGGTCTTGTGGAATTATAAAAGTCTTGTGGAAGTATAAAAGTCTTGTGGAAGTATAAAAGTCTTGTGGAAGTATAAGAGTCTTGTGGAAGTTTAAAAGTCTTGTGGAAATGTAAGAGTCTTGTGCAATTTAAAAGTCTTGTGGAAATATAAAAGTCTCGTGGAAATATAAGTCTTGTGCAATTTACGGGCCCCAACCGCCGCCCTATAGCGTGCCTTTCATCTCATTGTTTAACTATGGCTCCGTCACATTGGCTTTAACTTTAATTATTAGCTTGTGCCTTTAATTCCTTAAAACTGAGAATTTACATCTCTCCTCAAAATTTAATTTCATTTTACATTATGAACTATGTGTTAGCAATTTAAATTCTTATTATTCCACATAAATCAATAGAGTTTATCTCAAGGCTTGCTATCATCCAAATATCCTTTTCACATTAAGAACTTAATTATTCAATGCAATAACTTATGTCTTATGACATCACTTATTGAACAGAGGTGGTAAGCCAGCATTCAACCGGACACACTTATTTCTCTGATTATTGTGTCCGTTATAAAGAGATCACAATGTAACAATATTAACTGACTGTCCTTTTGTCTTATTAGAAAATTAATATTCAGTTCTATAAAGGGTGGATAATTTATTCAAACGCCACTTCAGGCGGTGGCTAAAATAGAATGCTATTAATACAGGTAAAATTACTTTTATTTACTCTTAGTATTTGTATTCGCGGGTCAGAAGGACCGCCAAATGCAGCAGAGTAAAGAAGGCAGAGTAAAGATTGTTAGGCGGGAGGTGGGAAGGAACTTACCGGGGTCCGAGCTGTGGTCACAGGATCGTGCTGGAGCTGAAGGCGGCTGGCGCTCTAGGCGCGGGGGCGCAGGCTTGAGGGCGGCAACACACAACACAGTTCACTCAGGGCACTGGTCGGTGGCGTTTTAGGGGTAGTTGAGCTGGTAAACGGAGCGCTCTCACTGCACACACACACTGAACACATATGACGATGATCATGGGCTGAGTCCTTGCGAGCGCGACGCGTGGGTTCGCCTTGAACGCTCTTAGCACACTGCGTGGGCGACCGCGTGATCCCGCGGTCTAGGAGGTTCGTCTGGTATACTTGTCACTTCCCTCTGATTGGCCGATTATTCGTTGCGCTGTGGCGCAAACATCTTCCCGGGCCCCAGGGGGTAGAAGGGGGGGGGGGGGGAAAGGAACGGAGTAACAGGATACTACAGCCTCGATTCGTGCTGTGTCGAGTTAATGTCGAGTGGGTGTGTATATGATGAGCTGAGAGGAATGCACGTGTGTGACTGTATGAGTAAGATCGTGCACTGAGCACAGCAACAAATAGGCACAAAAACAACAACAAAAAAGGGCTGTACACTGGGCATGCCACCATGTAGTCACGCGAGTCGTGCACTGAGCATGATAGCATATAGGCACAAAAACAACAACAAAAAAGGCTGTACACTGGGCATGCTACCATGTAGTGAGTCGTGCACTGAGCATGATAGCATATAGGCACAAAAACAACAACAAAAAAGGCTGTACACGGGGCATGCTACCATGTAGTGAGTCGTGCACTGAGCATGATAGCATATAGGCACAAAAACAACAACAAAAAAGGCTGTACACGGGGCATGCTACCATGTAGTGAGTCGTGCACTGAGCATGATAGCATATAGGCACAAAAACAACAACAAAAAAGGCTGTACACGGGGCATGCTACCATGTAGTGAGTCGTGCACTGAGCATGATAGCATATAGGCACAAAAACAACAACAAAAAAGGCTGTACACTGGGCAGGTACCATGTAGGCACAGAAAAGCGCAATGCGCACTGTGGCGCAAAGAGCAAAGGCGCAATAAAAAGCGACCGCAATAGAAGCAAATAAAAAGCAGACTGCATGTGTGTATGTGCTGCAGGCTGATGTGTGGGTGCACGTGTGTAGAAGTACTATACTCTTGTGGTGAGCACGCACGAGATTTGAGCCGATTTAACACGACAAGAACATTAAAAAATAAAACGGGGAAAATAACAATGCAATCTCTCGTCATAATACCATACGTAACGTAATAATTTAACTACAGACTCAAAGTAATATTAGGCAACAATCATTTACACAAGCGCGCTTAGTCAGGACAAAATTGGTCAGTGTGTGCTAATGCATCAAACCAACATAAACAATGTGCAACTTAATTAGTAAGTAAAAAATTAACACGAATCGAACACTGTTCTTGGAACACGTTCTTATTTTATTTTTGTAGGTAGGTTAATAATATTTCGCAATGCACTTTGCAACGTCTATCGTGCAGAAAGGGTCATGTAAGGTAATGAAATTAGGAATGTTACGAGATGAAATTTAAAAATAAGAAATTAAAATTAAGTTACGTGATAACTACGAAATATGAGGAAATATTATTTTTAGCGGACTGTAATCTATTGTACGAGCAGATGGAATGGGTTACCAAATTATGGTGAAAATACGGGCTGTGAAATAGTTAATGGGCTGAAATAGTTATCCTATATATATAATAGTGGACTGTATAAATAATGTGGGCTGAATACCTAAGGTGACGTGTACCTACTGCTGCGACGGCTGCTGTGCGTGCGCGGACGCATGCAGCGGGCTGTCGGTGGGTCGTTGTGCCGGAGTGTCCCGCAGATGGGGCGGGAGCCACCGCGCCGCCGATTCCGGCTGGTAGTACTGCGTGGCGTCGTCCGGTCGGTGAAGGGACGTGTGGTGCTCGGCGTTGCCACACACTCTACAACCCTTCACCGACTTACACTCCTGTGGGTAATGTGGGCCCAGGCACTTCTGGCACCGCTCGCGCGCCTTTATAAAGTCCCACCGACCTTGTGTCGGTTGGGCATTGTAGCGGGCGCACGCTATCAATCTATGCCCCCTAGTCCTGCAGTAAGGGCAGTAAGGGGTGTTTGGGCTGGGCCCGGCCCGCGCGTGCATTGTGTGGGTGTTATGTGCAGTTGTGTAGGCGTGTATGGGAGGCGGCACGAGTCGAGGCAAAAAATGAAATGTGTAGGGTAGGGTTTAAAACTAGTGGACTGTATGTATCCGGCTCGTAGGATCAAATTGTATTCGCGGGTCAGAAGGACCGCCAAATACAGCAGAGTAAAGAAGGCAGAGTAAAGATTGTTAGGCGGGAGGTGGAGGGAACTTACCGGGGTCCGAGCTGTGGTTACAGGATCGTGCTGGAGCTGAAGGCGGCTGGCGCTCTAGGCGCGGGGGCGCAGGCTTGAGGGCGGCAACACACAACACAGTTCACTCAGGGCACTGGTCGGTGGCGTTTTAGGGGTAGTTGAGCTGGTAAACGGAGCGCTCTCACTGCACACACACACTGAACACATATGACGATGATCATGGGCTGAGTCCTTGCGCGCGCGACGCGTGGTTTCGCCTTGAACGCTCTTAGCACACTGCGTGGGCGACCGCGTGATCCCGCGGTCTAGGAGGTTCGTCTGGTATACTTGTCACTTCCCTCTGATTGGCCGATTATTCGTTGCGCTGTGGCGCAAACAGTATTTATTATACAGGTCTTATAAAGTTCCAATATAACTACATTGGATTGGCTGCATTGGCAGATTATCACATCTTAAGTTTATTAAAGGATGTTTGATTTGTTCTATATCCTACTCATTTAGGAAGTGAACTTAAATAGAATACTATCATTTGAAGTAAATTACTTTGGTTTACTCTTAGTGTTCATTATACAGATCTTATAAAGTACAAGTACATCTCAAGTTTATTAAAAGATGTTTAATTTATTCAATATCCTTGACTTTAGGAAGTGAACTTAAATAGAATACTATCATTTGAAGTAAATTACTTTGGTTTACTCTTAGTGTTCATTATGCAGATCTTATAAAGTATAAGTACATCTCAAGTTTATTAAAAGATGTTTAATTTATTCAATATCCTTGACTTTTAGGAAGTGAACTTAAGTTAATTATTTTTCCATTAACTTCCACCCCTGTCTCTCAGACTGAGTGGTTAATTTGATAGCCTACTAAATCATAGTTAGTATGTTTTTAATCCGTGAGAAGGCGCGCTATGAGCATTTTGCTCACGCAAAATTTAAAAGTGATATTTTTTTGTGATACTGACACCGTTGTATCTCTAGCGTGTAGGTACCTTCCCAACTATTCAACCCCTCTCCCCTGACGCTACTCATACGCCGCTCGGTGCCGCGGCGGTCGCGTAGGGAAGTGGTTCTGAAGACCGTGTACCATCTCACGGCATTTTGCTCATCACGCGCCCATCCGCGTAAGTATTTTTTTCCTTAACAAAATAATATAGATGTATTTTTCTTATGGATTCTCTTTTTTCTTTGTATGTAAATCCAAAGACAAACTCACCAGGATCTCATTGAAGAATAAATTTTTCGATGTCTTTTTATTCTTATTTTTATATTGTTTTTTTTTCAAAGCCTCCAAAAAGCTAAGGGCCAAAGTTAAGATATTTTTTTACTTGCGATGAAAGTTGCAGTGCATGCCAAAACAGTTATTTTCATACTAATATATGTTCTTTTGTTTATACCAATAGTTTAATAATTAAATCATGTTATAATAAACTAAATAGAACCATTTAAAATGTTGTGAGCAATTTACTCGCGCGCGCCAAACCGTGATACAAAAAAGGCGCGCCTTCTCACGGGTTAATAGGTAGTAAATCAGGTAATTATCCCTGTTAATAATTGAATCAATTACACTTAGGAGTTATCCTTCACTCACTTTAATAGGTATAAATTAGACTGTACTAGGTATTAGTCTGATTGATTTAGATTGTTCCCATCAAATATTTCTATGTTTCATATTATTAGAAGTAAGTACTTACATATCTTAAGAGGTCTTTGACCATTAAGGTGAATTCAAATGGTATTAGTAGACCATTATCAGGCTAATTAGCAGGTTGTTATCAATCAATTATTTCTATGTTTCAGATTATTAGAAGCTCATAGCTTGCAATGTCTTCCTTCAACGAATTATCCTAGGTTCTAAACTGGTTTTAGTTGTTCAGTTTGTATCAGCTTGTATTTTACTAATAGGTATCGGATGTATACTTTTAATACTTTGAAGAGTGTAGCAATATAAGGCCGTATTGCACCCCAGGGAAAGCTAAAAATGCCTGTTTGGTCATTTCAGTATTAGAAATCAAACATCACAGTACAGCTATGCTTATTTGCTATAACTTTTAGTATTTTTCTTGTAATAGGAAACCAGTCTAGACCTTTTAGGTATTCCAAAGTAATGATGGTACGATATTATCATACTTCTGTTAATTATTTAAAATGAATAATTAATTGGTAACAACTTTAGGAAAACAATTAGAATTTTATCGGCCTACGGTAACAGATTACATGCCTAGATAGGACCCCCATCACTTCATTGTAAATTTTATTTAGCACCGTAACTTAATTATCCCTACCTTATTAGTCTGAATTAATCCAGCCTGGCCCCGCGGCTCAAGTACCTAGTTTATGTACGCCCAACGTGCTCGCACCATACTGTCCTCCCACTTCCTCATAACAATTATATAGAACCGCCTACCTATAGATTCCTACAGCTTTCCTCACTTGAAATGCCTATATTTTGTCGAACTAACAGTCCCTACTTGTGTACTTTGCAATCTAGGCCCAAGCCACATTTAACTTAAAATCGTGGTGAGTTGTGTAAGCCGAGTCGCCCCTGCAAGCAACTGACTTCTAAATGTACTATCAGTCGAGCCAGTATACTCAGTGTGTTATTCCTATCACTACACTGTGTGTACGGAGGTAGACTCGAAATTGGACTGGGTCATACGGGTCTACCTCCAGCTAAATGGTGTCTGACCTATCTTCAACTTTCACTAGGGAGACAACTGTCTCTCCCCCATTACTCCGTCGAAGATGTGTATTGTTTAGCGTAATAATAGAAAACGCCGACCTTATTAAATACAGTCTAAGGTCATCCAGACCGAAGTCTGTTGAAAACTATATTGGTTTCGTTGCCACCGTTATGCGTTTCCGCCAATATACCCCGAAATACATCATTTCGTTAACGGATTCAAGTTGCGATCGCAATAGTTTTACTTTATTAATCACTTTCAATTTCACAACCAATGTTAGTTAAAATCGCAACTCGAATATCACTTAGCGCGCTAAAAATCGCTCGGACGCTCGCTTCCCCGTATGAGTATTTACCGCACTCTTCAATCGGACCACGCCTCCGACGTCTCAAAATTGAATGCCCGCTAATTTTCCTCCCTTTTCCCAAGCATCTTAACTTTCGCGCCACGCGCGCTAACATCCCTCTCCCGACTTTCCGCTTTTCCTCCCTTCAACCAATCGCTAGCTGTTTTTCGATGCGCCTCGCCTTCGCGTCGCTTATTATTTGTTATACGCGAACTTCGCGTTGCGCCACGTGGAGATAACATCCTACCTCTCTTTCTATCTTTTTCCCAACCTCTCGCTTGCTCATTGCCGCCGCCCGCCGCGCAATTCTAAAGTTTTTCCATAATCCAACCAAATCTCGTCAGATAGCCAATATTACATCTTTGAATATCTAAAAGTAGCCTTCTATTAACAATTCCCTCTCAATAATCATCCACTTAAGCCAATAATCCTGTATTTTGTGAAATTATAAAAAGTTCCGTATTCCGACCATAGGTGGCGCCCGCCCGTATGTCTACCGGCTTGCCAACCTACGCCTATGTCACAAGGCCACACAGAGCAGTCCCCGCGAAATTCAAAATAAAGATAAAGCCCATTGCTAACCTAACACGAAGCTCAAGTAAATAACTCACGCTAGACGGCGCCTATGTCGCAAGGGCGTACAGAGCAGTCCCCGCGAAATTCAAAATAAAGAAGTCAAACTAGCAACCTTACGCGAAGCTCAAGTAAATAACTCACGCTAGACGGCGCCTATGTCGCAAAGGGCACACAGAGCAGTCCCCGCGAAATTCAAACTAAAGATTAAGCGCTAGACCACTGACTATTATTCTGAACTAGTTTATTATTCCCTTTTTCATGCTTATTATATTAATGGTGCTACGCATTAATATTTATTTTAGTGCTGCTCCCATGCATTCCTTATTAACGGACGGATACCATTCATTCTGTACCTTTACAAACTACAAAAGCCTTGATTTCCTCCCCCACTGTAGCTGAATCTGTTTTGAAGGAGAATGTTAAAGATTGTGAAAGTAATTTCAGTTTTCAAAAAATTTGTGTTATAGATATAATAAAAACATTTAACACTCTCAATAAAAAGAAAACTGCTGATCTGTGGGGTAATTCCGTGGACGTCGCTTAATCTGTAATTATGACAGTAGCTCCATTTTTAGCTTGCATATTTAATGAATGCATTGACTGTGGTGTTTTTCCTGACCTCATGAAATATAGTAAAATAATTCCATTATTTAAATCAGGTAGCACTTCTGACCCCTCTAATTTTAGACCTATTTCTGTGCTACCCACATTTAGTAAAATTTTTGAAAAGTTTAAGCTAGATCAAATGCAAATTCATTTTTATAAAAATAAACTTTTGCATTGTAAACAATATGGTTTTACTAGGGGTCGCTCTACAACTGACACCGGTGTTGAGCTTTTAATCCAAATATTTGATACCTGGGAGGAATCACAGGATGCCCTGGGGGTATTTTGTGATTTATCCAAGGCTTTTGATTGTGTTTTACATGAAACTTTGGTCAGGAAGCTTAACCACTATGGAATTAGGGATGCTTCTTTGAGCCTTCTAATCTCATATTTGAGTAACAGGATTCAAAAGGTCGACATTAGCGGTAAAAGATCTCCGGGATCAGTGGTTAAAATGGGAGTTCCGCAGGGTTCAATACTTGGTCCATTCTTGTTTTTGGTTTATATTAATGACTTACCTTATTTTGTAAAAGACAGTCATGAGATAGTATTGTTTGCTGATGATACTTCACTTTTATTCAAAGTGAAACGACGACACCCAAATTATGACGATGTGAATAATGCGGTCTCAAAGATTGTTCACTGGTTTAGTGTTAATAACTTGCTATTAAACGAGGGAAAAACCAAATGTGTAAGATTTGTATTGCCTAATGTTAAGCAGGTAATAACTAGTGTACAAATTAAAGATAGGAATGTGAATCCTGTGGACACCACTGTGTTTCTAGGCATCACGTTGGATGCCAAGCTTCAGTGGGGCCCACATATAGCTAAATTGTCGAATAGACTTAGCTCTGCGGCTTATGCAGTAATGAAGATCCGTCAGTTAACTGACGTTGATACAGCTAGATTAGTTTATTTCAGTTACTTTCATAGTGTAATGTCGTACGCCATTTTACTGTGGGGAAATGCTGCCGACATTCAAACTATCTTTGTGCTGCAGAAGAGGGCTATTCGAGCAATATATAACCTACAGGCTGGTGACTCTCTCAGAGAGAGATTTAAGGATATAAGTATAATGACAGTTGCATCACAATATATTTATGAAAATCTTGTGTATGTTCATAAAAATATTGAAATGTTTTCAAAAACAGTGATATTCACAAATTAAATACTAGAAGTAAGAACAAATTAGCAGTGCCTTATACTAGGCTCCATAAAATAAATAATTCTTTTAAGGGTCTGTGTGTACGATTATACAACAAAGTACCAAATGATATTCAGAAATTAGATCTTGATAAATTTAAAATCAAAATCAAAGAAAAGCTTTATAAAAAAGCTTATTATAAAGCGTCGGATTATACAGAAGACAAAACAGCTTGGGTCTGAAATGCTCCAAGTACCTACTCCAACAGCTATTTCTAATTGCGCGTATTTTGATTGTCACAAAAACAATAGTGCGTGGTAATTTTTGAATTTTTAAAAAAATATTGTGAAGTATTTTGAAGGGCTACAGAAAAAAATTTAATGTCATATTTTAAGTTAAAATGTAAATATTTCAAAAATAAATAAATAAAAATAATGTTCCCAAAATCATTGTTTAGAACTTTATTTTTTTTCTTTACTTATGGTACCAACAGTCATTACAAAGAAAATAATTACAATATTTCTTATCTAATAGACAAACCGAGAAATACATCCGAGCTATTTAAAAGATAACAAGCTTGTAATCAGCGGGAGCTAAGCCAGACTAAAGTAAAAAGAGAGGTGATAGTATTGCAAATACAGAAAAAATGCTTACAGACAAAACAAACTAACTGCTTACAGAATATAAAATAAAACTTTAGTCGGTTGCAATGTTTACTAGAAAAAACAACCAGTCTCAGGAAAGCTCAAACGGGATTCGAACCCGTGACCTTTGGATTGCCGGTCCACTTCTCTAACCGCTAAGCTACCGAGACCCCAGAAAACTCGTTGAATTTTTTCTAGTAGGCTTATAAATATCTTAATTGTTGAAATTTTGCAATCACAAAAAATAAAAAATTCTAGTAAACATTTTATCCTTTATCTATATAAGGTGACCCCTAGAAACTGCAAGAAACGTTAAGGGCTGGTCAGGTCAAGTGTTTTAAACATGACAAAAATGACAAAAAAGGAATTCGTGTTTTTTCATTTTTAATAAAATAATTCATTTTGTGAATTTTAATTGGATAGTCTTTGAGTATCTCATTTATTTTAAAACATACGGCCGTCTGTTGACCCGTCCGCGTCAGCTGAGCGAAAAGTACCTACGTTGACGGGTCAACAGACGGCCGGCCGGCCGTTGCCCCCGTCAGCTGGGCGATAAGTACCAACAAAAATACACGAATTTCTTTTTTGTCATTTTTGTCATGTATAAAACACTTGACCTGACCAGCCCTTGAAGTTTCTTGCGGTTTCTAGCAGTCATCTTATATAGCATTGTGAATGCAAAATTTCAACAAATTAGATATTTAGTCGGTTAGTCGCCTTTTACGTCACCCAAGGAAAGAGATGGGTTGATAGTATTCTTTTATTAAGGAACCGATACCTAGTAATATTATTCTGTGCCGATACCACACAACACATCCTTTGACTTTGAGGCGTCGTCAGTAGCCGAGTGGATAGGTGCTCGGGTTGAATGCAAGAAGTCGTGGTTTAATCCCCATATCTCCGTTAGACTACTGACGTGAACCCACTCCTGCACAGTCATTTTAGATTACGGCATGGGTTATCAGGTCTATTTAATAATGAATATAAATTTGACGACCTCCTTGGTCGAGTGGTTTGTACACCGGTTTTCATGATGCCCGGTCGGGACAACTTAAAAAATGTTGTTTTTTCTAAATTGTCTCGGGTCTGGGTGTTTTCTATGTATAATAAGTATGTATTTAAGTATTTTAAGAATGTTTATTTAGTAACGTTGTCTAGTAACCATTGAACAAGTTTCATAACGAAGCTTCTCTTGGGCTAGATAATTGGTGTGAGTGTAGGAAAGTTTATAAGTTTATAAGTTATAATGTGTTAAACGCACATTAATAATAATCATTATTTAAAAAAGAAACCAAATTTTAATTCCTTGGATATTTTGATCCAGAAACAAAAGTGACATTTATAAATAAGCGGGATAAACAACACTCTTACTTCATAAACTGTCAACTGCTGTAAAGCCAGACACAATAGTACCTACCTAATTTAATTGTTAGTAGCTATGTATGTTTTCTCACAGAGACGATTTAGGTAACGTTTCTAAGGCCATAAATGCTAATACGTTCCGTTTCCAGGTGTTATTAATAAATACATAGTGAAGAAACTTATATTGGACCACTTTTGACATAACACTAGAAAATACCTAAACCTTGTAAGTTAGACAAACCCAATCTGACTTAGGTGATACCTTGGTATTTCTGTTACAACATATTACGCACTTAAGATTCTCTTATCAAGTTAAAACTATTTAAAAATATTAATCTACTGATAGTTGTCCTTCGGTCCAATGTACGGAACTATAGTATCCTAAATTGTACCACGGGATGCCTAAATTGTACCAAAGAAAACCTACTTTATTAAATTTAGGTAGCAATCTGAAATAAAACGAAATTATTAATCATAATTACTTATTTACGTATTATTAGGAACAATATTTTTGGTAATGATAAGGATCATTCTTGGCATAATAGGAACTAGACATCGTAAGGGTTCTCAGATTAACATAATATAATAATTGTAATAATTATACCGGTCCAATTTCGGAACCTCGAAGAAGTCCAATATAGGGTACACGGTAGTCCGAAAGCAAATTTTAAAAAAACAACATCATAACCTTAACCGACTGATTTGTATTCTCGATGTTTAAAAGCAGTAGGAATCGTGTTTTCTTATAAAATACAGTGTTAAATGATTACTAACATTTTTGTTGAGCTACCTTCTTGGACAATAGACGAAGAAATTACATCAAATCACAAAAAATACGTTTTTCACTCTCACTCTCATGTCATCTGTCTTGAAGAAACAAAATGGCACAGTGACAGGTAGACTGTAGTCGCCTCGTTTTGTGTTGCCAGTGTAGAATAATGGCACCGTTTAGTGGGAAATTTGAAGGTGGTACAATTTAGGAGTCGGTACAATATAGGTTACTCTCCCCTACATATAATCACGACTATTATCCCCGTCACACATCGGAAGGGTTAGTCAGAGACTAGGCAATGAGGACCGCAAAAGCAGTCCTCTGCCATAGTCCACTTTTCACCAAATAGCGACTGCATATTTGCTCAGCGTGACAGGTGGTGATCCCATCGCCGCTCTATGCTGTTGGATGTATGTGCAGTCTTTAGTCCGTTAGTTGCCTTTCACGACACCCAAAGGAAGAGAGAGGTGGATAGTATTCTTTCTCAGCTACGTGTCACGGTTATTAATAGCACATTGTTATTATGTTATTGTTCTTTAAAATAACTCTACCGGATATTTATCATTTCTACAAACACTTGAACTCATAATGTGACGGAACTTAAACCAACAATAAAAAGATAACGCTTTGTTTAGTATTAACTAGCGGCCCGCCCGCGCCTTCGACCACGCTAACTTAGAAAGACCGTCATAGTTCAGTCATTTATAAAAATATGTTTACAAAATACAAACAAAAACCATCCTCAGTCAACGCTCTATCTTTTAGTGAAAACCGCATAACAATCCATTGCGTGGTTTAGGAGAATAGTGCGGTGCCCCAGACAGAGGAAAACGGCGACTTTACTTTATAATGTTGTAGTGATGATGATAATAGTTTGCTTAATTTGTTATTAACGTCATACTTAACATCTGGTATCGGACAAATATACGCATTTGCACACCTGGTTCTCGTCACCGCTATAGAAATATCAGAACAATGTAAGTATTATTCGTTAAAACTAAAAAGGCAAATAATTTATTGATATAATATTCGGGCTAACCAATGATGTTACAATAAAAAGAGGTAGATGCGTTACACGTGCCAAAAACTGGCAACATAAAATTATATATGGCTTACCTTAGGCCACCAACAACATTAACTGTTTCGTTTACGCTATAGCTAGTTGTCATGCTATCTCGCTCACACTTTCGTGTGAGCTTTAGTCCATTTTATTGACATCACATTAGTTTTGATATAACCATTCTACCTTTTTAGGGTTCCGTAGCCAAATGGCAAAAACCGGAACCCTTATGGATTTGTCATATCTGTCTGTCTGTCTGTCCGTCCGTATGTCACAGTCACAATTTTCCGAAACTATAAAAACTATACTGTTGAAACTTGATAAGTAGATGTTTTCTGTAAACCGCCTTAGGATTTAAAAATTAGAAAAAAAACCAATAAATTTTGGAGGTAAACTTAGAACTGAAACTCAAAATTATTTTTCATCAAACCCATACGAAAGGGGTATCTATGGATAGGTCTTCAAAAATGATATTGAGGTTTCTATTATCATTTTTTTCTAAACTGAATAGTTTGCGCGAGAGACACTTCCAAAGTGGTAAAAACGTACCAGTGACAACACTCCTGTCAGAGACAGTTCTCGCAGTCAACAGAATACGAGCGAAAATATATCATCAAAAAGAGGTGGTTCTTGCACACTCTCGCCACCCGTCGATTTTTCGGCATCAACATCCACGGAAATCAAGAACTATATTTCTTCTGAATTTGAGAAACTGCGATGTGATTTGATGAGAGATTTGAGATCTTCATTTGCGGATATAATGTCCAAGAAGCTTAAACCCATGAATGAAATTTCCAACATAAGAGAATCAATGACCTTCATCAACACGGAGTTTGAGAACATTACAAAAAGAGTGGAATGCCTCGAGACTAGTTTGAAGAATCTTTCTTGTAAACCTGCGGAGTTGAAAACCCTACATTCATCAATTAATAGTTTGGAAATAGAGAACAATAATCGGGAACAATGGGCGCGGCGCTCTAATATTGAGATATTTGGTATCCCAGAGAAGAAGGGTGAAAATCTTCTGTCGATTGTCAAGGGTATAGCTGATCGTGCTGAGTTTCCGATTGATTTATCTCGTGATGTGGATTTCGTTACGCGAGTTGCACCCAAAACTAACGATAATAAAAAGATAAAGCCGATTGTGTTTAGATTCCTGGCTCGCTATAAAAAGGACGACTTTTTGGCTAGTGTTAAAAGGCTAAAACTAAAAGCATGCGATATTGGTTTTACTGGTGATGACAAACAAATCTTCTTTAACGATCATCTAACTAGTATGAAGAAAGTCCTTTTACAGCAAGCTAAGGCTATGGCTAAGGAGAAAAATTATAAGTACGTCTGGGTTAAGAATTGCGCTATTTTGGTGCGTCGTGACGATACTGGTCATGTTATTAATATATCTAATAGAAACGATTTAAACAAGATCAAATAGGCGTGTACAGTTGTTCGTTGTACCTGGTTGTTTGTTTTTTTGGTTCGGTTTGCTTATTTGGTCTTATGAGCTTGTTCGGTGACAAATACCTATTTAATAATAAAAATCTTGTTCGGGTTAATTTTCATAATAGTTTACTATACGTGGATATTGTGTATGAATTATTGAGCTTATGTCCAGATGGCGACTAATAATAATATTTCAGTGCTTTATCAGAATGTTCGCGGCTTGCGTACGAAGACAGGAGAACTTTTCAGTAACGTTTTGTTATCCGATTCTGAAATAATCTGTTTCAGTGAAACTTGGTTATTGTCCAGTATTTTTGACACTGAGTTGTTTGATGAGCGTTATAATGTGTACCGATGTGATCGAGATTATGATTTGCGTGGTGACCGTTTTGGTGGAGGTGTATTAATAGCAGTAAGACGTGATTTATCTGTTCGCTTCTCAGGTTGTATCACTGTTGCGGATGCTGCTGCAGAAGTCCTTAAAGTGTCAATTGACATTCAATCTGCTTTTAGTAAAAGATTGCTTCACATTTACTGCGGTTATTTTCCTCACGGTCGTCTTCAACTGAACTCTTTAAGCACGTTCTTCGAAACTGCGTCTGATTTTCTGATGAATCATCCAGACGATGAGTTTCTAATTCTTGGTGACTTCAACATTTCTGCTGCAAGATGGTCTCAATGCAACAACAACAATAATCTTGTAAATATTGACAGTGATGACCTTTCTGTTCAGGCAATAAGTAGCTTTTTGAACTTTTCTAATATGAAACAATTTAACTTTATACCTAATTGTAACAATAGACAGCTTGACTTGGTTATTAGTAGTTTGCATTGTAATGTAGATCGCTGTTTCTCGCCGTTGGTTCCCGAAGATGCGCATCATCCACGCTTGGAAATAAAAATACGATTACTCTATTCTAAGACCCTCCAGCAGTTACCACGATTTGTGAAGTTATTTCATGACGCTGACTACACTATTATAAACGAGGAATTATCCGCTATAAATTGGCGCACTATTCTTAGTACAAGTGATATAGCATTAGCTGTTGAGAGATTCTACGGAACCATAAATGATATTATTGCAAAACATGTTCCGGTTAAAATAAAGAAAAATGATACACAATATCCCAAATGGTTTACTAAAGCTCTTATAAAAATTGTCAAAGAAAAATTAAAGTATCACAAAAAATGGAAAACTTATGGCTGATTACATGATTTGGAGACTTACCGTTTACTGCGGGAAAGACAGAAAAGAGTACAAAGGGAATGTTACAATAAATTCATCTGCAATGCTGAGAATAAAATAGGTCATAATAGTAGACACTTCTGGTCTTTTATCAAATCCAAAAAATCAACTGCTAATATTCCTGATACTATGTCCTTTGGTAGTATTATTGTATCGAGTGGCAAGGACATTTGCGATCTATTCAACCAATACTTTCATTCTGTCTTTGATGCGGAATCTGGTCCTTCTCTAGTGAAACGCTGTGCTGACAAGAGCATATCCATCAATAGTGTAGGAATTTCTGAATCTGACATTGAAAAATATTTAGCTGGGATTGACATTAATAAGAGTAGTGGTCCTGACAATATACCACCGATATTTTTAAAAATGTGTCGTCAATTCCTTACTTTACCATTGTTCCTTTTGTTTAATTTATCTCTAAGCTCTGGCGTGATGCCTGAGGTGTGGAAACTTTCATACGTTGTTCCCATATTTAAGTCTGGAGATAAACATAATATACTAAACTATAGACCAATCTCTAAACTAAGCACATTACCTAAACTATTTGAGAAAATAATTTATGATAAAATATATCCTTTGTTGAGGCCTCTCATAGTAGAAGAACAACACGGTTTCGTAGATAAAAAATCTACTGAAACTAATATGTGTGAGTTTATTCATAAAATTGCTTCTGCAATGGATCAAGGGTATCAAATTGATGTTATTTACACTGATTATTCCAAGGCCTTTGATAAAATTTCACATTGCTTACTTTTGGAAAGACTTGAACAGATTGGCATCCACGGGGACTTGTTGCGATGGCTGGCTTCGTATTTGAGAGATCGTAGCCAGGCTGTCACAATAAAGGGATATTGCTCTACGTTTATGCCTGTCACTTCGGGAGTGCCCCAGGGCTCGCACCTCGGACCTCTTCTATTTAACATTTTTATAAACAACATCGCTTCAATTTTTGAGCAATCGACAGTGTTGCTATTTGCTGATGATATGAAAATATATAGAGTTATCAAATCTCCGCTAGACTGTGCATTGTTACAGAATGACCTTAATAAGTTAAATACTTACTGTAACAATAATTTGTTATATTTAAATATTCTAAAGTGTCATGTAATTTCATTTTCTCGGAAGCGTAGCACTATTGAATATGATTACATATTAAGTGATAATATATTGGAACGGGTGTCCGAGGTGAGAGACCTGGGACTGTATCTTGATCGTAAATTGTCATTTCGTACTCACATCGATCATATTACTTCTAGGGCATATCGAATGCTTGGTTTTATAATTAGAACTGGAAGGGACTTCAAAAAGTGTTCTACTTTAATACTTTTGTATAACTCGTATGTAAGATCCATTCTGGAGTACGCATCAACTGTTTGGAACCCTCAGTATAAGAAAAAATTCATTAAACATCTATCTTATAAGTGTGAGCATTCTGTTCATTCCAATCTTGCACCGCTTGTAGAACGCCGTGCTGAACGAGATCTAGTGTTTCTGTTTAAGCTACTCAACAACTACATAGATTCGCCCTTTCTTTTAAGTTGCGTAAATTTAAGATGTCCCCGAACAAGCTCGCGCAATAAAAAGGTATTTAGTGTCCCCCTTACTAGCACCAAACATTTGTCTGACACTTTCTTGTACCGGTCGTGTTTACGTTATAATGAACTTCATATAGACATGGATATATTTGATGATACGATCGCTATCTTCAAACGTAATATTAGGGAATGTAAGGATCCATAATGTTTATTTTTAAATTTAATTTAATTTTGTACCTTTAATTTAGTAGGTACTCAAACTCATGTATTAGTAATAAGTGGAAACTTAACTGATGTATGTAAAATTGTGTGTAACATTTATAAACTATATTATATTGTATGTTTCTCAAATAAAGTAAAATAAATAAAAAATAAAATAAAAATAAAGTGTGTGTGTCCCCCCCTCGTAACTTCTAAAATAAGAGAATGATAAAACTAAAAAAAATATATGACGTACATTACCATGCAAACTTCCACCGAAAATTGGTTTGAAGGAGATCTAGTAATAAGACAGATAGATACAGCACCAGTATAAACTCAGGTGTAGTGTAACTTTAGTCCGCCTTTATTAACTAAGTACAGCGTATTAGTTTTTAGGGTTCCGTTCCGTAAAGGTGACTTTGCACCGTTTTACAAAATAGATAAAATGGAAAATCTTATGATAATGGCATCAGAAGTTAATCAATACTTTTAATCCTGTTATTTACAAACTTGGTTTAAAGTTGAACCTAGGTTTAAAACTGACGATGTCACGTTTGTTAATAAGACAAATAGAGACAGCATCAGTATAAACTCAGGTGTAACTTTAGTCCGCCTTTATTAACTAAGTTCAGCGACTTAGTTTTTAGGGTTCCGTACACAAAGGGTAAAAACGGGACCCTAATACTAAGACTTCACTGTTCGTCCGTCCGTCCGTCTATCTGTCACCCGGTATCTCATGAACCGTGATAGCTAGACAGTTGAAATTTTCACACATGATGCATTTCTGTTGCCGCTATAACAACAAATACCAAAACTTAACCGTATCGTGTAGCGGTGAAAGAATACCATGCTCCCTCTCTACCCTTGGGTGTCGTAAAAGGCGACTAACGGACTAAAGACTGCACATACATCCAACAGCATATAGCGGCGATGGGCTCGTCACCACCTGACACGCTGAGCACATATGCAGTCGATATTTAGTGAAAAGTAGACTATGGTAGGGGACTGCTTTTGCTGTCGTTATTGCCTAGTCTCTGACTAACCCTTCGGGGATAATAGTCGTGATTATAATATGTATGTATGTACTAAAACAGAATTGAATAAATATTAAAGGGGGGCTCCCATACAACAATCGTGATTTTTTTGCCGTTTTGTGCTCGATATTAATAACAGCAACAGGTAGACGTTTGAAATATTCACAGAATATTTAGTTGTGTATTCACTTCAAAAATTAATATTAATTACCCGATTTACATACGCATACAAAATTTCAGCTCAATCGGAAACCGCGAAGTAGGTCAAATTTAACTTTCAAGATTTGGTTACAGACAGACACCGGGTCAGGTGAAACTAAAAAATAGAGTGTCTAATGTTGTATACATAATAGCACGGAACCCTTAGTGCGCTAGTCCGACTCGCACTTGGCCGGTTTTAAAAAACTAGTCTTAGTTAAAACTTCCTTTTCTACGTTGTGTAACGCACAGCCAACAATATATACCCACAATAACTGTATACAATGAATAACTAATAAATAAGATAAATACAATCTTTATGAAAAATGAATAACTACACAATAAATACATTATGAACTCATTAAAGAGTTCACATTAGCAATTAATAAGTTAATTTATGTCTTAATCAAAACTATATTAAATACAAAAAACATTGTATGTGATAGTTCTTAACACTATGGTTGTGGAAAAGGAATATTTAAACGCAATTCTTGAAGTGGTCGCTGAGAAACTAAATATGAATAAATGGTATTTTATAGAAAGAAATCTCGACGATAGCATTGTGAATTACATTGGAAGCTTTATCTCTGTATCTTTGGTAGACGAAACAAACAGTAAAGAAGTGGCGTTGATAATAAAACGAGCTCCGAATGAGTCATTACTAGAAAAGTTATTAGATCTTCTTTTCACTAAAGAGGTTCATGTTTACTCGACGTTGATGCCTATATTCAGAAGTTTGAATTTAGATGTTAATCTGAAAGAATTGTTCCCGGAATGCTATTACGCTGATTCAGAGCGACACAACAGGATTTTAGTGTTGAAAGATATGACTTCACAAAATTATAAAAGACACAGCCACGGAAATTACTTAGATTATCAACATACGATGCTATCTTTGGAAGCTGTTTCCAAGTTTCATGCGCATTCGTTTGTTTTATTCCAGAAAAACATCGAAGTGCCAAATCCTAGCATTTTGCGGCCATTTCTGTTTAACGATCCGGAAGTTTACACTGCGTCTATAAAACACTGTTTGACAAATTATTTACCAATATTCAAAGAAAAAAGTTATGCTACTTTTCTCAAAAACTTAGAGGAAAATTTGTCACAAAATATGCAAGAAAGTGTCACGAAAGCGAAGCGAAAAGTCTACGGTCATGGAGACCTGTGGAAAGAGAATATTTTGTACAAATATGATGTAGGTATCTATATTAATAAAAATCAATTGCCGAAATTTTGCGCGGATTCCCTAAATCGCAATTCGTCTGATTATCTTAAATTACCAGTTTGTCACTTCGTACACATCGCAAATCGTCTTAGTCGCAAAATGTATAATTTTAAAATAAGTATAGATCGGGTCAGGTCAGCGTGGATCAACGCGCATCACTTTAAAACGGCTTGACCGATATGGCTGATTTTTTTTGTTGTAAATGAAATTGTCAGGACATGGTTTGTGTGAAAGAACTTTCTTGGAAATTTGTCACGGGATATATCAGGGGTGTTCACACGGACAAAGTCGCAAACGGGCCGCTATAGTTATTAATAATACTTGTAGTAAGTATATCATCATTTTTAATACCCAAACAATAACTTCAATCTTTTATGAGTAGTCGTACTAAATCAGCCTGTTTTTTCGATTCTAATATGTCAGCTGGCAATTTTAAGTAAGCTCTTTAGAATTCTATGTGTCTACACCCAGCGGGATCACCTGTCTTGGAGACTTATGAGTGATGCAGGGAATTAGATCTGGATATGTTTTTATTTATTTATTTATTTATTTATTTATTTAAGGACAACCAACAAAACAAACACCATGTACATTTATAAAACAACAGATATTGGGTTACATTTTAAAGCGCTGTCTTAATTAGAGGTTGCCACGACATGCAAAAACTAAAATTAGGAAGCAAACTATGCACAACTATGTTCTACTGAATTATGCTGAAGACAGAATTTTTTCCGTATAAACAACGGAAATATAAGATTTTCTAACCGACCTCCAGCCAGCGGGATATTTACCAAATTTACCTATTTACAGTGTTGGGAAACGGAAGGTGGGTAGGAATCGATGCAACTTTGAGGAAGGCAAAGGGAAGATCTTCCTCCGAGCTGGGTGGTATAGCTCGGGGACTGAGGTCCAACGGGTGTTAGTTGGAGGTGCTATGTATAGCGAAGGAGGTGGTGAAACTTCGCTACCGCGATGCAGGCTTCCCATACTGTTTTACTGTCGTATGTATGGAGATGTCGCTGAGTTGGCTTTTGTGGCGCCATCTGTTGACACGGTTGGAAGGTGTTTGCTTCTTGTCGAACTATGTGCGGCGTCATGCAGGTAGGTGAGCCGCCACATCACTCCCCCCCTGAGACCGGAGGTCGATGTCAGTGAGTGTGCTCAGCAGTCAGTGCATCAGAGCTTGCAAGTGCCAGTGGAGAGTGCTGCTGCAGGATGCCCCAGTCTACGGTGAGTCGAGACGGGCGGGGTGAAGGCGCGTTGCCAGTGATGCAGTGTGCTGCTCCTGTCTGCGGTGAGTCAAGACAGGTGATGACGGTGGGTCCGAGCTGCTGGTGTGCAGGGCTGCCACGCCGGAGTGATGCGGCCGACTTTGATGCACCGGTCGTGGGCTGCGGAGACCAGGTCGGGATGATGCCGTCGAGTGTGCCGGAGGTCCAGGAAGCGTCGTCCAAGATGCTGCGGTGGAACCTTGAGGCTTGATTGCTGGCTTGCTGTGTCTGCTGGCGAAGGTAGACCTGATGATGGATGAGGAGTGATGGATAGGCGCTGCGACGATGATGTTGAAGGTGCTTCTGTGCTCCGTAGGGGTCACCACTGTAGGGAGGCGGATGGTAGGTAGGTTGGGAGATGCCACATTGAGGAAGGCAAAGGGAAGATCTTCCTCCGAGCTGGGTGGTATAGCTCGGGGACCGAGGTCCTCTTCCTCCGCGCTACCGCGAGGTAGAGGACCTCGGTCGGTTGGAAGGTGTTTGCTTCGTGTCGAACTATGTGCGGCGTCATGCAGGTAGGTGAGCCGCCACAACAGCATAATTCATTAAAACATATCCAGATCTAATTCCCTGCATCACTCATAAGTCTCCCAGACAGGTGATCTCCTTTATATCATCGGCCCATTACGATCCTTTTGAGCATTAATTATTGTCCCTACAGAAGAAATTACCCCGTTTCTAATCCAACAATATACCGTTCTAACCGACTAATATATTAATTTACAGAATCAAAACCCGATAGAAGCTTGTCTGGTTGACTTTCAAAATACTCGACTCATGAATCCAGCTCAAGATGTCCTGTTTCTTTTGATGAGTTCAGTGGAACCATCTGTTAGAAGGCAACACTTCAAAAAGTTTCTGTTGCATTATATTAGAACTCTTAATAAACTACTCCTTAATAATGGTGTGGATGCCACCAATTTGTACACAGAGGAAGATTTTCGTGAAGATGTAAAATTAGTATTTCCAATTTGTTTTACGCTGACATTTTTCTCAATCGTATTATGGCTAGGATTCGAAGATTTAAACTCTTTGATGTTACAAGAAGTAAAGATGTTACCGGTTGATAAGAAAGAAGTAATGATAACGCAACTTAAAGAGGTCATTGATAATTACATAACAGATTTTACTTATTTTGGGTTTATTAGCGAATGATAACAATATAATTCAGCTAGTTTGGAAGTTGAAATAAATGTGAAAAAATTTAACAAAAATTAAGTTATTTAATTAAATACGTTATTGTCATAATTTTTTCTTCATATTTAATTCTAGGACTTTGTCTTGAGATGTTCACAAAATTACACTTATCGCAAATGTTTCAATAAGTTTAGCTGTTTTATTTTGATCGTCATATTTAAATTAAACAAAATAATGCAGACACAACTGCTAAGTTCACCCAGAAACGTGTAGAAACAGATAGTATCTTACTCACGGAATACAACATGTTACGAACATTGCTGTTATAGCGATGGACTAAGATAATAATTATTATGGTGTTCACTAAGTAACAGTGTTGCGTAGCGGTGAAAAAATACTACCACCCCCTCTCTTCCCTTGGGTGTCGTAAAAGGCGACTAACACGCCAGTCACGCTGAACACATGTGCTCAGCGTGACAGGCGGTGAGCCCATCGCCGCTCTATGCTGTTCGATGTATGTGCAGTCTTTAATCCGTTAGTCACCTGAGTAGTCTCTATTTGGTGAAAATTGGGCTATGGTAGAGGACTGCTTTTGCTGTTCTGCTTGCCTAGTCTCTGACTAACACTCCGGGGATAATAGTCGTGATTATTATGTATGTATGTATGTTCACTAAGTACACTGGTCATCATAAAAATCGGCACACTTTGTTTAATTTTGCACTATTGCTCTTTATAATTTCAAAGATAAGCGTTTAGAAGTAAGTTTTGTTTATATCTAGGGTCGGGTTGTTTAGTAAATAATACGAATATAATACAGTTTGTTTATATACAAAATATTAAAATATGAGTTTTCGTGTAAAATGTAGAAGGGCCGATTTTTTTTGATGACAAATCAAATCATACCATAAATCAAACCGAGTACATACATGAATTAAACCAGTAACCTTTGGGTTTTAGACCGGTGGCTTAGGCACTAAACTCTAAACCACAGAGGTGAGTATTTGATATTCGCGAAGCCGTTATTCATCTAGTAAGTATACAGTGTGACAGTATTATTTAACTAAACAATCAGTGGCTCAGGTGGATAGGATATTCTTTTTTAGTAGTCTGTCTTAACCGTGTGGCGTAGCGGTGAAAGAATACTACCACCCCTTCTCTTCCCTTGGGTGTCGTTAAAGGCGACTAACGGACTAAAGGCTGCACATACTTCTAACAGCATGGAGCGGCGATAGGCTCACCACCTGTCACGCTGAGCACATGTGCAGTCGCTATTTGGTGAAAAGTGGACTATGGTAGACGACTGCTTTTGCTGTCCTCATTGCCTAGTCTCTGACTAACGAATCGGGGATAATAATCGTGATTATAAAATCAAAATCATAATTTCTTTATTTAGTAAACATAAAATAAGCATTTTGAAGCATTTTAATTTTACTACTATGGATAGGTAGGCAACACCTATTCAGGACGTTTTTTAGCTAGAAGAACGGGCGCAAGAAACTCCACAGCTTTATTATTACTATATCTTATTTAATGGCTATCGCGTCAAGTGTTTTAACTTTATAGTATTTTTAGTTTTTTACGGTAGATAGAAATAAAATGGAGTCTCACAACACGTGTTATTGCTAAAAGAACACGGGAGAAACTCTTCCACAGCTTTATAATAATATAGAAGTAATATTATTATGTATGTATGTATGTATGCATGTATGTAGTAGTCTGTCGAGGTTCCCATCGGGATCTTTTGTGCAAAAACAAGCCGTAGCACCAACCGAAGCGAGTGCTACATACATACCTCCCGCTGGCAATCGAACCTGGGACCTGTAGGTCTGATATCGACTACAGAGGAGAATATTGTTTGTGGTGATCCTTATCGCCAAAGATTTATTATTATATAAGTTTAGTGGCCAGTATTTTGGCGTTCTGCGTGCTGTATGACAGTCGTGACGTGACGTAAATGTGATACACCCGTAAAGAGGATTTTGACGGACGGGGAGTTGAATTTCTTAACAAATTCATCCAATGTACGATTTCATCCCGGTATTCGCGAAACCTTTATCTGTCTATTTATAATGTGAGGCAGTTATTACCTATACAATAGTAAGTGGCGCGGGATGCGGTCTGGCAGCGAATACTTTTGTGCCTGGTTCGTACTAATTTTGTAATTCAGTCGTGCAAGTAACGAGTACATTGCTTCGCAAGCTTGATTCTTTTCTAAATTCGTTTTGTTTATGCAAAGTACTGAAGCAATGTACTCGCTAAAAACTAAAATACTATCATATTGCGAGTCAAACATTCGAGTAGTGGTGAGGGGAGAAGATCGAAGTGCGGGGGCGGGGGAGACAACGCGCTCGTCGCCGATTCGCCGAATGGAATGGGCTCGTTTCGTTCGTTCAGCAGTTGGCTTTGCGCCTCCGTGCCGACCGCATCGATTACATTATCTCAAAGTTCAGTGTTGTTTTAATTTACTTTATCTTTGTTCTCGCAACTATATTAAACGTTTAGTGACATTGTTTGAGTCACTCAGTAAACAATGTCTTCAATCACAGAAGAGTACATACACAGCATCATGCTTAAGGTGAATTCCGTTATCGAATTGACCAATTTTAAGTATACGGAGCAGAAATTTGATAATATTGGACAGAATTATTTCGGCGTTGTTGTGCCGGTGATCGTTACGGGTAAAAACAAAGAAAAAGAAAGGACTATTGAAATGGTTTTGAAATTAGCACCCACAGACGAAAGGTATCGAGTAAGTGGGGCCGTGACATTGATGTTCGCCAGAGAAATATATGTGTATTCGACCGTATTGGAAAAATATCGTGATATTCAGCTCGACTTTCCTCTTGATTCCCAATTTGTTATACCGAAATGCTTCTACATTAGCAAAGGCTACTGCAAAGAGACTCTTGTTTTGCAAAACATGTGTGGAGATGGTTACACGGCTTACATAAAGGCATTTCTGGATTACGATCACATTACTATTTCACTTAAAGCATTGGCCATATTTCATGCACTGTCATTTATTCTCAAAGAAAGACAACTCAATCTCTATGAAGAGGTAGAAAAGGTTTGTATCCCTCTTAATGAGAAGACAAATAAAAGATTTATGGAGGTATTACTGGATCGCATACAGAAAGCCATTGAAAAGAACAATAACACTGAATATGTGCCACTTCTGAATGATTTCAAAGTGAATTGTGTTAAATATCTCGGGGCTGCCGCGCTCTCTGCACGGAAATTGTGCATCTGTCATGGCGATATTTGGAAAGAAAATATACTGTTCAAATATAAGGTAAGACGGTTTGACAATTTTGAATACTATTTATAATCGCGGTTCCGTAGGCTGCAGGCTAGAGAAGTCGGGTAAAGTACAGCAAGCTTGTAAAAAGTTGTCTCTACAGCCTGTTTACATAGGTACTATGTATTGCCTCAATACATAGTGCAGTCACCAGCATTAAGATGTGATGATGCAAAAATATCTGATCATTGGTGGAAGGCATACTATAGGGGGCATATATATATTTTAGGGGGTTAAAGTTGCTCGCGTCCGTAGGTTTACCCTTGATGAGACCCTACACGTGATCCCTGGGTGGTGCTAAATGAGTAACACTGACTGAGTGGTAGAGCCACGCTGCGTTGCAGCACGCATTGGGCCGGCTCGCCCGGCGTAATACCACCCTCTCACGAACATTCGGCGTGAAATAACGGCACTTGGTGCTGTTGTGTTTCGTCCGACCAGTGAAGGTTCCGGAGGCCCCTTCCCCCCCCCCCCCCTCCCAATTCCTATTCCTTCCTTAAACCTATTCCTCCCTTAAAGGCCGGCAACGCATCTGCGATTCCTCTGGTTTTGCGGGTGTCCATGGGCGGCGGTGATTACTTTCCATCAGGTGACCCGCCTGCTCGTTTGCCTCCCTCATTTATAAAAAAAAAAAAAAAAAAATAGGCATATATGCCTTCCACCAATAATCAGATATTTTTGCAGGCCGTCAATAGTCACATCTTAATGCTAGTGACTGTACCTTGAAACTTGCGTCTTTCAATAATAAGAGCATTTTCTATTCATCATTTTTTTTAAAAAGATAGAAAATATACCTACTTAGGTATGCCCTTGCTGAGTTTCTCCTTACAACAGGTCTTCGGCCGTACGAACAGTAAACATGTTATTGTCAAATCTGAAATTGGAAAACAAAACATTCGCATTCAATATCGCCGTGGATTTTCCAATAAAAATATTTTACGCCACCCTTGCCTTTTTCCTGACAATTATTTTGAACACAACAAAAGATAATTAGCCACATAGGTCCAGCCATTCTCAAGTGTTGCGCGAACATAGTATACATTCGCGAATTCATTTTTAAATAGATATTTTTAGATAGATCGGAAGGAACAAAAATATTATTTTGGTTTAAATGATAAATTATGATAAAAGCTGTTGGTAGGTACGGTAAGATTAAGGATACTTAAGAAAACTATAAAGACGCGGTGAGGGGTGGGCTTATCATAATTGTATAACACAATAGTCGTTACGCTAAAGACTGCTTAATAGTTTACATAAGTAGTTAAAATGTATCTTGGCTCGAGCCTGAGAGCGCTCTCCACTTTGTCGTACATGTAAAACATAATACACGTATTCTGTCGTGTAACTAACAGCTTTTTACGCCAAAATTAATTAAACTTTCGAGTAACTGCCAGATGGGATACAAATTACTTATTATGTCATAGTCGTAGCCCTAGTGGTAAAATGAAACTATGACTTTAAGAGGAAACATTATTACGTCGACGTGGCATGCATAGTTGCCGCATGCAATATTCTCATACAAAACACAGAAAAACGACGTTTCGTAGTCCCCTATTTCCTGATTTCGAACTTAACCAATTTTATTACTTTTTCAGCATCAAAACTATTTTAACGGGACCTAACACGATTAACCGTGTTAGGTCCCGTTAAAATAGTTCTAATGCAATGCAACGCGATAGTTTAAAGTCTTATTTTTCAGCATCGGTTAAAGAAAGAGATTTTCTATGTCTGTATGTTTGATTTTTTTGCATTAAGTCACTTATTTAATAACCAGGCTCCTTGCCTTTAAAATTTTGCAAAATTACTCCCATTTTAAGGCGTCTTCAGAAACATTGAGTGGCTGGTTTGAAAAAAAACCAAACATACAGACAGAAAATTTCTTTCTTTAACCGATGCTGAAAAAGTAATAAAAATTGGTCCAGTTCTGAAGGACAGGGGACTACAAAACGTCGTTTTTCTGTTTTGTATGAGAATTTTGCATGCCACTTCGACGTAGTCACAGTATAAATATAATACTGTGACGTAGTGTTTCCTCTTACTATAATAAAAACATTAAAAAAACATAAATATGTAATTACTATAAATTTTTCGGCTGTCCCATGCTAGGATTGTTTTCCTATTTAAAGTTATTTGTGTTCATATTAGACATACACTGAAGCTGTATCTAAAGATTCAGTAATTTGATATGTTGATACAAATTGAAAAAGAGAAGTGTTGAAAAAATTTCTACGTGCAGGACTCGAAACCTGGCGGCGGGCTGGATAAGTCCACGGTAGCTCAACTGAAAACATTACCTGGCCCGGATTGCCAGAAGGGTGCGGGTTCGAATCCTGCTCGCGACATTTTTTTCAACACCTTGTCCTTTTCAATTTGTTGTTTGTTTGCAACAAAATTTGCGTTATAATTATATAAACAATAACATTATAGTGTGTACATTTTTTTAGAATGAAAAACCTGTAGCTGCTTGCCTGATAGACTACCAAACCGCCAGAATCAGCAGTCCAGCATTCGACGTGTTATACTTGATAACTACTAGTACCGACTCGTGTCTAAGAAGACGACATTATAAAGAACTCTTGAATGTTTACCGTGATCAATTTTCAAAGACACTTCAATCAGCTGATCTGAAGACGGACGAAGTTTATTCTAGAACGATGTTTGATGATGATCTTAAAACGGTCGCACCAGCCTGTGCTATAATAGCGAATACTGCTTTGTGGCTTCATAACGGATTACAAGAAGAAGGCCATATCCGCAGCAGAAAGGTGCTATCTTCTCCCGAAGAGAAACAAGATGCTGTGAACACATACAAGAAGCTAATACAAGATATTATCGATGATTACATTGATTACGGCTATTTGGTTCCGCTGTAAAAGTTTTAGCATTAAAGTTTTCATAATAAACTCCTTTTCTATACTGGAAAATATCAATGTTTAGGCAAGTCCCTTCTTATTTAAAGTGTTCTTGGGAGTAATCTTCTTCATATTCACCTATATATAATATAAAACAAATCACAATTTATATGATATAAAAGGTTGTCGCGAGATTTAAGTACTTACTCGTATTTACTTTGATTGAAAATTTTAATATTTAAAATCAATCACATCAAGTTATTTAATTTACTTACCTAGGTACTTGTTTTTTTACACAAGTAAATCTCGCGACAAACTTTTATATCATATAAATTGTGTAATGACGTTATAATTATGTTGATGGTAAAAGCTTTAAAGAAAAAGTTTATTTTTCTTTTTAGCGCATTTAAATAAAAGTTCGTTTTTAAAAAAGGTTTTTTACTTTTAATTTATTTTTGCTTTTTAGATATCCCTAGACACGTTTCTCAGTCTGTTCATCTCATTCAAAGCATCATTGTTGCAAGGTCGTTTGCCGGTTAATTTCGAACAGTCTAGTTCTTCAATAAGTATACCTTCTAATGATTTTACCCTACATCAGACCCTGGTTACCATCTAGCACCAAAGTACTTGTCAAAACGAATCAAACGAGCCGAGACTCGATGGGGTTTTTGCGACATTTATTTACTGAGTTCCTTGACCACCTTCTCGTTCCATCATCAGATCAGACCCTGGTAACCATCTGAAAACAAAGTACTCGTTAAGACGAATGAAACGAGCTAAAACTGGATGGGGTTGCGTCGATTCATTACAGTATTAAATTCAGTTGCAAGATTTGTCCCACACATACTAACAAACAGGGGAAGTCAAATAAAAGCTGGTAAAAAGGAGGAGGTTCTCAATCCGGTTGTAAATAGAAGAACATATTTAAGTACACGATTATTTCCAACTTTTGTTATTGAAGTCAGGTGTTCTTTTATGTTAAATTTTGTTTTGCTATACGATTTTTATGTTGAAGTATTAACTTTTTTCTTAGAGCTGCTGGGACCCAAATCTCAAAGTACCTAGAGAATGTTTTGGAGCTGTAGGGTATGAAATTGTAAATGTGGTTTTATTTATTATTTTAATATGGTAATCATTGGAGCTCTTGGAAATGAATGTGTAGAAGTTGAATTTTGGAGCACAATACATTTGGAGCGCATGGGAATAAGCCGGTGAAAGAATATTAGTACTCCCTCCCTATCATGGGTGTCGTAAAAGGCGACAAACGGACCAAAGGCTACACATACATCCAACAGCTTAGAGCGGCGATGGGCTCACCACCTGTCATGCTGAGCACATGTGTAGTCGCTATTTGGTGAAAAGTGGACTATGGTAGATGACTGCTTTTGCTGTCTTCATTGCCTAGTCTCTGACTAACCCTTCGGGGATAATAGTCGTGATTATATGTAGGTATGTAAATTTATTTAATTTTTATATATTTTTTTTATAGTGACGTTTGTGTTTGGTGTGGTTGCGGATGATTACTAAAAAAAATACTATCAACACATAGTCCTTCTCTTGGGTGTCGTAAAACGCGACAAACAGACTAAGGTTGCTTTACACATTCAGTGAAGTCACAGTTCCGACACAGTACTGGCATAGTGAAAAATATTCTTTCATACATTCTCTATGAATTTCGTCAAAACGAATTTCCTGCGTCCGTGATTTGCCGGTGGCGGCACTGACACTGAGAGCATTATCACTGACGAGTGGGGATGCGTTCATATCCAACTAGTATTTCGAGCTGTAGTATACAAAATTTGAACACTTAACACTGTACAACCTTACTGTACAGAGGATGCATAGCCAGCTATACAGACCTTATAATTCCAAAAGGGGCCTTAAACTGTACAGCCTTAAGTGTAATAACAGCTGGTGAACATCTGTATTATCGCTGTACTACCCAAAGTGAAGTCTGACTAAGAACATAATTATAATTCATTAGACCGTTACATTTCTACAAATCGGCATTTTTTATTCTTACACACAGCCTCATGCTTGATAAAGTCTTGATAGAATAATAACTTTATCGTTAAATTATTATGTTATTCCATAAAGATTGTTTTGTGCAAACTTACGCTGGGCCATGATATTTATTACAAATTATTGGTTAAGCATTCATCTAAATTTATTTGTTGTATTTTGCTTGCGGCTTCTACTTTTCCGTGAAAGTGTATAGATATTGTATACAAAAAACTCACGCGCCCTTAAAATAAATAGATAATACCCAACAATTTAATAATGTTTAAAAATAAGTGTATCTACTTTTCGTAACAAATCGACCTAAGATTGAGTCTGATGTATTGCTAATGCTTTTCTAATAATAATAAACCAATTCTGTTGCATTTGTCTTCGAAATTTACAAAGTTAACAACTAAAATGTTTGTGTATTGTAAAAGCAAGTTCATAGGTTAGGTTTTAATGGCGTATCCAATATAGACAGCCGTGGCTTTTTTAGAATTCTATTAAGAAGCTATTTGCTGAAATATGGCATAATGTTAGAATGCACGTAAAGGGGTTTCCAAAATAACCATTGATCAGTTACTAGCAATATCCAGATAATAGCAGTATTTAATGCTGATATACAGAAGGAAGCTTTACAAAAGCATAAATCGTTAGGTAACTCTAGCCTTCTAATTCTGCTTATGGTATATTTTCACACTAGATGCTGTATTTTAGTATTTTCCAATACTCTATAGAAGCAAAAAGTGATAATTTCGTCTGTATACAGCCGTAAAACAGCTGGACTGTACTAAACTACCAATTCTTGCTGAAATACACGTGCAGACATTTTTGTAATCTTTTGTTCATCACCTATAAAGTCGTTAGTAGCTGTTATTGAACTGGATTTAGGATTTTTTATCAGCCTAAATGTTAGTTGGGTAGAGAATGAATGAAAAACACTGTGCCGGTACTGTGTCGGAACTATGGCTCACTGATATGTCTGAAGCAACATCGCCGCTATGTGCTGTTGGAAGTATGTGCAGTCTTTAGTCCGTTAGTCGCTTTTTACGACACCCAAGGGAAGAGAGGGGGTGGTAGTATTCTTTTACCGCTACGTTTAAGTTGTTTATTAAAGTTATTAAACGCGAGTTAGTCCGTAATAAGTGTTCCATTTCAATGTGTACTAGTGTTTGCGTAAACTTTAGAAAACAATAATCATGAAAGCTGTCAGCTGTTTGAGAAAAATTCCATAAATTTTCCGTTCGCGCGTCGGTCGTTACAAAATAAATAAAAGGAAAGATGCCAAACCAAAGAAGTTAACGGAAAAGGTTATTTATTTTTCTTAAGCCACTTCCTCGCTATTTGCCAAATTGTACCTGCAAACAGAGGTTGCAAACTCCAAAGCTGGGAATAAAATCTGCATGAAGAGAATCTTCGGGGAGCGGCGGAATCCCTGCATAATGCAAAAAGCCGATAGCAGCTGGTCGGGAAGGTGAATTTCGTTACTTATTTTTGTCAGAATAAAATCTTAAAAAATATTATTTTATTAAAAAGTTAAAGTAATAAATCATTATGTCTTGTTATGAAAGTCACAGAAAATGGACTAACCTGTAAAACAAACAAGCATTGAGGCAGTAAGGCGTTTTTGTATTTGTAATAAGAACCAATTAATAATAAATAAATAATAACAATAATTACGTAATACTTACATTATTAATTACACAGCAATACAATCAAGTTTATCTTATTATGTTTCTGTAATCCGTCTATTTATTGTTGCGATAATAAACAAATCCTTGTTGGCATGTAAATATATAAATGAACCCTCACTTAAACACCAGCATGAGCTCATTGTGGTGGGTACAGACATCCGAAGACCAGCAGTGGGACATTTATACGCTGTATAGTAACGGCTAACATATATGATAAGACATTAAGAAGATGAACAAAATTCTATTTATAGAGTTACTTCTTTAGTTCTGTATTGACAAAATTCACCGAATTTTCTTGTACACGAAATGCTTTGTATTTTTGTTGAGTCAATTTTGGTTTCGAAGTTTAGAATGCATGAAAATCCGGTGTATATTGCTTAATGCTTCAGAGTGCTTAATTAAAGTTTATTTGTGATTATTATAAAAATAATCGATCAGTTAACGAAAACAAGTATTGTGCTATTGTAGGAGTATTGTACTATTGTACAGTCACGAGTAAAAATATGTAAACAATTGTAACTCTTAATACAATAGCATAAGAGTCAAAGTGTATACATATTGGTGCTCGTGACTGTACATACAGCAAAATTATAATAGTGGATTACGTTTGTAACCAAGGAGTCTGTAAAATGCTACACTTTTCGTATTAATTAACGTGATCAAGTGGTGAATTGAAACTCGCTAAAACATAACAGGCGAGCTGATTTTTATACATCCCCGAAGGGCAGAGTCTACGCAATGAGGACCACAAAAGCAGTCCTCTGCCATAGTCCACATTTCAACAAATAGCGATTGCACACGTGCTCAGCGTGACAGATGGTGAGCTGCTCTGCCGCTGCTCTATGCTGCTGAATATACCTACATTCTCTCAAAAAAGTTTCAGGAACGGATGATTTGTTTATGATTCCAAATTATTTTTTTACAAAAGCTAAGCTTACACGATACGCAGACGGTTACCGATTTTCTGATTTTCGTTTTCACCGCCTAAGCCCCCTTATGCAAAGACTTTATTTACAGTTCCAGTTTGACATATCGTAAAAGAAACAGTTATCCTCTTGTCCGTAACGAAAACTCTAAAGGTTGCTAACAGCTGAATTTCTATTGTCTGGTATTACGACCATGAACCTATGTTACTATTAGTATAAGTTCAAGATTACGACAGCTGAGCTCATTATTATGAGAGAGCAAAGAGTCTGCGTTCATTGTCTCTCAAATAAAGACAAATGTGTTTGTTTATAGCAAACAAATTGTGAGCATTGTTGCCAAAATGACGGATTTCCTGTCAAATTTAGCGGATTGGGATTAGGTAAAAGCGGAAAAGTTCCTTGTTTCTAGCCGTTACCTAGACTTTCTAATGGGATGAAAGGAGTTTTGCATACTTCTACAGAAGCATAACCCCGCTTCGAATCATCGGGTAATCAGGGGTAAAATAGTTGTTCAGTTGGTCTCCCAACGAGGTGGCCTTAAATCTATGGATTATGAACTGCAGTCACTAAAACCTGAAATGAAATTAGGAAGTACCCCGAACCCAGTTGACCTGTGAGCTTGACAGAATTCTGACGGTTTTTTTAACTATGAGTAGGTTTATTTAACGGAATTCGAAAATTAGAGTTGGCAACACTGATTGTG
The DNA here is from genome assembly GCA_963921215.1 of Scoparia ambigualis. Taxonomy (NCBI): domain Eukaryota; kingdom Metazoa; phylum Arthropoda; class Insecta; order Lepidoptera; family Crambidae; genus Scoparia; species Scoparia ambigualis. Next base: position 52,862,024 of record OY992502.1, on the reverse strand, counting down.
AGCGTGTCCTGCATTATTTACCTGTGTTATGTTATATAATTTCGTCGTCGAATCCAATCCCCTTGTGACTGGATTAAGGTGACACAATAGACATCCATTAACGGATTTGTTAGGGGATTACTGAGGGATAGTCGTCCTGTAATTAAAGCAAAACGTGTTAATGTAAACGACCCTGTGGTATAGTGGTTTGACCACCTGTCTCAGATTCAGAGGTCGCAGGTTTAAAGTAATGTCTGAATTTCTTATTACACTTGCCTTATTACACTAAGGCACAGGAAAAAAGTAACAGGACTGTATAAAAGAAAAAAGGGAAGCAAATAAAAAAGACATAGGTAATAGTATAAAATGTTTATCCTATATCTAAATAGCATTGTGAATGCAAAAATTTCAATAATAAAGACATAATAGTACGTAAGTAAAAGGACGTTATAAAATTTATATAACTTACCATATCAAATAATGTTGTTGTTATTCAATTTTTTTTATATAATCGTATTACGTAGACCAAGTTGTGCTGTTTCTTTTTTTTCTGTTTGTTTATTATTTTCCTGTTAGCAATAATATTATTATTATTCGCTAAATTAATTCCCATTTAAAGTAATTACTTCATTACATCCTACTAATATTATAAACGCTAAAGTTTGTAAGTAGGTATGTATGGATATTTGTTACTCTTTCACGTAAAAACTACTGAATGGATTTAGATGAAATTCGGCATACAGATAGTTTATAACCTGGAATAACAAATAGGATACTTTTTATCCCGATATTCCCACGGGAACGTATGGAATAGTAATCATTGTGGCTTGTTAGACTATAATCCATTTTTTTTTCACATTAAAGACATGGAGCCTTGGCTGACACATTACAAGACACACTTTTCTTGCATTTTCAATTAATACATATTTCTAAATCAGTTTTAGCAAGACTTTGCGTTATACTACAGTTCCACATGCGTGCTCGCTACTCGCTTCGCCATTCGACGATATGTTCGACGAAACATTCGCCTTCCTTAAACTGAGACGAGTGACTGTTTACACATTCAAGTGTGTTCTTTTCTACTTCAACTTGCAAGAATGGACGACGTCTACATTTTAGCAGCATCCGCGTGTCAATGATTATAAATAAATAATTTTTTGCTTATTTTTGTGTCAATCATGTTTTGGAAACCAAACCAAATAACTGGTTGAGCTTGGTAAAGTTCCCAAAACGTTAGAACTCAGTCGTTCCTTTAATCCATTTTTAATATACAGTATATGTTGCTTGATCAACAATAAAAATACAATGAGCGAGAGAGCGAATGTGGAAACACTAAGTTCCCCTCGTCACTCGTGCCCTTTGACTCGCGTCCAAAAAACCGCTCCGAACGCGAGCGTCACGAGCGAGACGAGTCGCGAGGCGAGTGACGAGCGTGCGTTCACACAATCGCGCACGCACTTCGCCTCGCCATTCGACTCGCGACTCGCGCGAATGTGAAACTGCGGCTTTAAGATTTGAAAGAAAATAAAGATTGTTTACGGTAAAATTTATAATTTTATTTTATTGTTGTTGGACAAAATTTTAGTGTGTGTTCTTTGACAATATACTGCCTAGCTGTAAAACATTTTATGGTTTTATTTGATAACAACCCACTGACGCTTGCGTTTGAGATTTTCTTCCTTTTCCCCAAAAGGGACAAAATCTCAAATGTAACATATATACGTATTAAATGTTTTAATATCTTTTAATGGTCCCATCCAACTTCGGTTACCGCAGATAATTGCACGTACCATGCCATCTCTACACCACCCTATGGTTGACTGCTAGAGAATGCCTCAGGCTTGTAATGTAATGTTGCAAAAGTTTAAATAAAAAAAACTTGTACTATGCGCTGAATAAGTTAAATACATTAAAAGAACTTATGTAAGTTAGTCTGATTATTGCACAAGGTCATGCGGCCTTGTTGAAATTTGAAACAAATTCTTTAAACAATAACAAACAATACATAAATCTATTGACTTCTAAAAACATATTTCTTCGACAACTTTCTTAATTTTTCGCATGAAACAATAATTCTAACAATTAAATTTTAATTTTTAACACGAGCGCGTGATGGTTTTGCACATTTTGCAGAATATAAACATTGCTCTAATTAAGTTACTAGGTCTGAAACTTCAAAGCAGATCGTTCTAATTATCAGTATCAATATGATTGATTTTGACGTAAGTATTTGCGATCGCGCGGCACGTATTTGATAAACTGCAATAATCTTTTTTTATTTATCTTGACATGTCCAAGCCACCTAAGCAATTCAAACAAATAATTCAAAAATTAAAACAATTGAATACTTTGTCGATTACAACGTTTAGTGCCTACATTGCACTCAATTTTGCAAATAATAATAATATAACCGTACCTGAGGGCCTACTCTCTAAGCGAATCCGAAACATCGTTGGCCCGTAATTCGTCATACAATGCACGCGCGCTGTTGTTTATTTCACTAGCGAATAGCCGCGTCCACACTGACCGAGCACGGCTGCCTCGCGAGCCAATGCCTCAGCCGGTGTGGACGTGGCTCGGGCTGCCTCGGGCGCACTTTGCCTCGGTCAAGCCGTCGGTTGTCGGTAAACGGGTCGGTGTGGACGGTGGTTCTCGGGAACTTCTGATGGCTCGAGTCTGCCTAGAGAGGCCATGCTCGCGAACACCTACATCGAGGCGGCCGCGCGAGCACATGCGCCCGGCGTGGACACGGCTTACGACGAATTACAGGCAGACGAGTTTCGGACGCGGTTAGAGAGTAGGGCTTCTGCTGAGTGCAGCGCATATTTAGCTGAGCACACAAGCACCAACGCTTTGTGAATGAAATAATGACTACGATTTTAAATGTGACTAACTGAAATCACATGAATAGGGAGAATTGCAGAATTACACTAAAAGCAGCGCAGCTATAGACCGGGCGTTGTAAACAGGAATGATAATACTATTATCCCCGAAGGGTTAGCAAGAGACTAGGCAATGAGGACCGCAAAAGCAGTCCTCTGCTATAGTCCACGAAATAAAAATATGTAGTAATTAAACGTGTGCTAAGCCGTTCGGTTTGCGATCTTGCCAGTTAGCAAACATTGAAATACCGAACCACTCACGAAAAGTAAAAAGGTACCGCGATATCAAGTGATGCACTAAGATATTTAAACAGCTGACTGTATAAGATATTGTTTTGCTCATATTGAGAATTGAATGGAGCAATATTAAAATTAATTTGTATTCGTTTGCGCAAGGTACAAACATGTTATGAAACTCGGTATTTGTCTTAAGTGACACTGGTAATTTTGAGCCTGCTTATTTAAATTATAATGTACCTATTTACAATCAATGCATCACTACAAAAAGTCTTGTGTGTACCGGGCCTAAATTTCTCTACTTATCTATTTATCTATATATTATATAAACATTGTACTAAAATTCACAAAACAATCTCAAAAAAAAACTAAAGCTGGGCACTGACGATCAGCTTGAGCGTCAGTCCAGGCGTAAAACTGTGGCGTCACTCCAAATGGTTTTACGCCAAACAGATTTCCCCACCCACTGGCGTCACTCCGGCTAGTCAGTTCTCGACCGGCCGGTACAATAAATTTTGAACTTTAGTGTTTAGCTCTAAGGATCAATATTCATTGGAGAAGTTCGAACTGACGCTAAACAATCAATTTTAAACTTTATTGTTTAGTTCCAAGGATCAATATTCATTGAAGAAATTCGAACTGACGCGATTAGAGTGACGATCACACACTCACGGTCAGTTTGGCGCAACGCGCCGGCTATTCCGTGTCGCGCCGTGCGTCAGTTAAAACTCTGGAGTGACGATTCGACATTCACGATCAAATTTTGGACTGACGTCAGTTCAACTGATGGGAAAAACTGATTGTCAGTGGCCACCTTAAAAAAGCACTGAAAACCGGCACTAGTGATACCTAAATCGCTATAGGGTGTGCCTTTACCATTCGAAGAGTTCCCTCAATTTCTGTAGGATCCTGTCATCATATCCTGACCTGATGAAAATGGGACCCAACTAGAAAGTACATCCTTTCAAACAAGAAAGAATTACCTAAATCGGCTCAACCGTCTTTGACTAATCGGAGAAAATACAAAAAAAAGCTTCCGACTAAATTAGAACATCCTCCTTTTTCGAAGTCGGTTAAATATCAACTGCTGTTTGTTAGGCTGGCTTATACGGCTTGACCAAACCAACTAATACTTTTTGTTTTTTTTTATTCGTTTTTTATACCGGGGTGGTATAGAGAGAAAATTAATAAGTGAAACCCTCAAAATTAAAGTTGTGAACCGTGCCGCGTAGCGGTGAAAGAATACTCCCGCCGCCTGTCTTCCCTTGGGTGTCGTAAAAGGCGACTAACGGACTAAAGACTGCACGTATACCTACTTCTAACAGCATAGAGCGGCGATGGGCTCACCACCGGTCACGCTAAGCACATGTGCAGTCGCTATTTGGTAAAAAGTGGACTATGGTAGAGGACTGCTTTTGCTATACAACCAAATTTTTAAATCATGTTTATTAAAATCACAAAAACTCTGTAATAGTAAATATATTAGTTCTAATCCAAATAAATGTAAAGCGACCTGGAACATAATTTCGCGGCTAACAAATAATATGCATAGTAAAAATGATATTAATACCTTGAATTTCAAAAATGAATCGGTTTCTAATCCAAGTGACATATGTAATTTATTTAATAATTTGATTATATCTATGACAAATAATGAGAAATCTATTTTACGTGACATCAAATACAATAAAATTCCTGTTAATTCAAATACAATATTTTTAAAACCTACTGATGAGAGTGAGATCTTAAATATAGTTAATAAGTTAAAAAATAGTAACGCTTGTGGCTATGATGAGATAGCCACCAAGGTAATAAAACGGTGTGTCAAGAATATATGTCAACCGCTCTCCCATATTATAAACTTGACCTTCATAGAGGGGATCTTCCCTGACGAGCTTAAGTTTTCTTTAATCTGGCCGTTATATAAGAAGGGAGACAAAACAGATCCTTATAACTACAGGCCAATTACAATTATACCAGTTATCTCAAAAATATTTGAAAGGGCTCTCTTCTGTAGACTTAATGATTTTCTTAATAAAAACAACATATTGGCAGAGGAACAATTTGGATTCCGTAAGAGAAAATCAACATCTCTAGCCTGTTTTAATTTGGTTAAAGAAGTTACAGAAGCTCTCAACGTTAATGCTTCCGTAATATCTATATTTCTAGACATGAGTAAGGCGTTCGATAGTATTGATCGTTCGATACTTTTGGACAAATTGGAAAAGTATGGAATCAGAGGGAAAGCACACGACTGGATTAAGAGTTATTTGTCAAATAGGAAGCAGTCGACAGAAATATCGAAAGTTACAAGAAATAGGATGAACAATAATTTATTAAATAAGCTAAAATATAGATCCCAATTTTTGGACAATAATGTAGGGGTACCCCAAGGTAGTATTCTTGGGCCTTTATTATTTCTGCTCTTTATAAATGATCTACCGCAATTTGTTGGCAAAAAATGTATTCTGTTTGCTGATGACATAACACTGACAATTAAAAATGAAGATAAAACTAATTTTGAACAAGAAGTAAACAAAGTGCTGTCAGATGCAGTAGCATGGTTGGAAAATAACAAACTTCATATAAATATAAGCAAGACTAAAGCCTTACAATTTCAATCCTATAACTCTAGACCATTACCTATACAAATTACATGCAATGGGTCTCATTTAGAAATAGCAGATACATGCAGGTTTCTTGGAGTAAATATTGATAAAAATCTGAACTGGAAAAGCCACATTGACCTTATATGTAAGAAAATTGAGAGTTTCTGTTTTGCAATAAAAAGGCTAAGACAGACCGTATCAACAAACTCTGCAATAGCTGCCTACCATGGATACGTTTCCTCCGTGCTATGTTATGGATTGTTGCTATGGGGGAACTCGGTAGACTCGGACAAAGCTTTTAGGGCTCAAAAAAGGTGTATTCGTATGCTTGATAATGCATGGTATTTAGAAAGTTGTAGGCCCTTATTTCATAAATACCAAATTCTCCCATTGCCCTGCATGTACTTAAAGGAAGTATGCCTATTCGTTCATTTAAATGGACACTATTTTAAAAATCGCTGTGAAACTACTGTGAGGCATACAAGGGCCCAGTACCGGAATCTGTTGTATCAACCTCCTTGTCGCAAATATATTTATAGTAAAAATGTTTTTAATATGTGTATTACTATCTATAATAGTCTGCCTGACGAGCTTAAACGTGAGAACACAGCTACATTCAAAAATAAATTGACCAAATGGCTGCAGGCAAATTGTTTTTATAGCGTGAAAGAGTATATGGATAGGATCAAATAAATATTTTGTAGTAATATTAATTTGCACACCTGCTTGCAGGTTGAATACATGTACACACATTTTATATTTAAGAACCCACAACTGTATTCTGGCAAATAAAGACATCTTATCTTATCTTATCTATCCTCATTGCCTAGTCTCTGACTAACCCTTCGGTTATAATAGTCGTGATTATTGTATGTATGTAAAATGGATATCGAAAATCATTTTCACTGACGTGCGATATTATTAAACTGTCATTCTAGTATTGCCACTTCGGATTACTTTTACTAGATTGCGTTTGCGGCAGAATTTGTAAAGGACGACGTCATGTCGGGTCAGCTCTTAGGGCCCCAGTACACAGTGGCGTATGATGGCCGACTGCCGGCCATCGCCATTGTGTAGACGGGGTAAATTGCGCGCCACTATCGACAAATTGCCCGCCACTGTACACCATTACCCCGTCTACACAATGGCGATGGCCGGCAGTGGGCCATCATACGCCACTGTGTACTGGGGCCTTTAGAACATTCAAAGGGTCAGCTAGTAAATAAATAAACTTTGCGGTGCAGTTCGATTGAATAAATTATGATGACCTCCTTCTTTCATTGTATTGTTTCTGCTTCAAGACTGAAATAAATCGTATTCTCCGTTGGGAAATTGTTGGTAAATCAGCCTAACGGAGCGTGCTAAGTGCTTTTATTTATCATTTTGATGGTGAGCGTCAAGTTGGCAGGCACACCACGGAATTAGACGGCTTTGACTATGTCAAAAAATTGTGTATAAGTAGTGATAAATAGTGACGTATAGCATATAAATAGTGATACTATGGTTCAAAAGATATTTGAGTATCTTGGTGGGCCTGCTAACTTGACGTCAAGATAGCAGGCACCTTAAGAAATACAGTTCGTATCAATGTGATTTATATGTCAAAAAACACAATTTTATTTATTGACTTAAGATACTGACATAAAGTCTAATTATTTTTAATTCAAGTCATAAAATTACACTTAAATCTACCGTTGTAATGTCAGTTTCACGTTATTTCTATGGAAACTTATGTCAAGCAATTTGTAATTATAGTGACTCGAATTAAAAGTCTCGGATAGTGGTGGACGAGCGAGTGTCGCGAACGACCGAGAGATGGCGTGATTTAGTTTACGTGCGGTGAGCGAAAATGATACGAGAATGGTGCGCGAAAAGTTTTATTGGTTTGTGTTGAAATTGGTAAGCAGTGAGTACATTTGCATCAGAAGTGAAAGTGTTTAAATCGTTTAATAACAATCTACATTTTTATAGATACGCAGCTTATTTTCTATTATGGTTTTTACAAAAAAGATATACTTAGGTACGGTCGGGGTTACCGTCGCTTTACCACTTTGCAGCGATTTTCGTGTGAAGCGCACCAACCGCCCAGGTACCTACGTGCCCGTACCAAATAGACGACGCGGTGTGCAAGGGATTTTGACCGGTAAAGCGACGGAGTCCGCCATTGTACCTAATGTGAGGTAGATATTTTCTCAGTCATTCAAAACTTTTCATATTTACTACTCGACCAACATAATTAATCGCATTAAAGCTAGACGTTTACTCTAATTAAAAATTACGTTTAAATGACAGGAACAAAACACGGAATAACTATTCGTAGCTTATTCTTTGTTTATTAGTCATAAAAGACTAGGCAGTAACTTTAACATTTAATGCACTAGGACCCTAGTTAACTTTACGAAAGATTAGCTTGGTAAGTACCTACTATGAAGTAATACGTATTAGTCGACCAACATAATTAGGCGCATGTCAGCTAGACGTTTATCACAGTTGTTCAATAATTTACAAACTAAACGTATCTTCTTCAATATTCCATTTTAAAATCTGACCACTCAGCATGTGCAAACTAATTGAAGTGCAATATATTTAGTTCGTTAATCACTGAACAATTATGATAAACGTCTAGCTTTAATGCGGTTAATTATGTTGGTCGTGTAGTAAATATGAAAAGTTTTGAACAGCGATAAATACGTTTCACTAGATAGGCCTTTCCGAACACGCACTATGTTCCACTCATCTGCGGAATCGACTCGGCACCTTGCTTTAGTGTGGCTTTGACATTCGCGCGTGTGGAGCGGCGAAAGTAATTCTTTATTTCTTTTCAAACTGTACACTATAATATTTTCTTGCAGGATGCGGCACATAGACCTATTGCTGTTGACACACGCGAGCACTTATTTATTGTTGTTTTTTAGATTTATGTAAAATCTGCATAAATTGATGTGGAATTATGTATGTCCTCTTGTCAAACAGCTCAACTGACATCTCAGAGTAGCGAGTGGCTGAAAAACAGCGTTGGTTAAGGTCCAGACCTCAACTAACTTAGGCTGAGCTATTTCCTTTTGTCTTTTTTAATGAGTTATTTTTATCTTTATAGGTTTTTTTTAATGTATTAATTGCACTATTTGTACTGTTGATTGTTCTCATCTTTTGTTTAAAAATGTAGAAAGACAATAAATATATTTCTATTCTATTCTATTCTATTCTACACCTAGACGTTTACTACAAAAAGTAGTCAAGTAAGGGAAATTAGTTGTTATTCAAGTCATTACTATGTAGTTATATCGTGTTATTAGAAAAGAAAAGATATTTTTTTAATTATTGTTATTGACAATCTATTTGGGACGCCATCTTGATACACTCTACGTTGTCTTTGACCGATCTGGCGCTGCGGCGCTGCGATGTCTTTCTGTTGATTAGACAACATTTAAATATTTAAGCGCTGCAGCGGTTGCAGCGAACTTTAGGTCTCTCATTCCAGAATTTGAACAAATGGTTTATATGAGCGTTCTTGTCTATACTTCTAGGTCAATGGTTTTGAATGACAGAAAATATCTACCTCACATTAGGTACCTAGGTATGTCTTTTTTGTAAATACCATAATAGAAAATAAGCTGCGTACCTATAAAAATGTAGGTTGTTAGTAAACGATTTAAATACTTTCACTTCTGATGCAAATGTACTCACTGCTTACCAATTTCAACACCAACAAATGAAACTTTTCGCGCACCATTCTCGTATCACCGGCTCACCGCACGTAAACAAAATCACGCCATCTCTCGGTCGCTCGCGACACTCGCTCGTCCACCACTATCCGAGACTAATTCGAGTCAGTAAAATTACAAATTGCTTGACATAAGTTTCCATAGAAATAACTTGAAACTGACATTACAACGGTAGATTTAAGTGTAATTTTATGACTTGAATTAAAAATAATTAGACTTTATGTCAGTATCTTAAGTCAATAAATAAAATTGTGCACGATTGTACTTAAAATCGAATGTATGGTAGAAGTTTACATTAGATTTTTGGAAAATAGTAAAGAAGAATTCTTTTTTATTGATATTGAAAGATTCACAATTTCACACACAAATTTTTATGTATTTATTTGTTTAAAACTTCAACCCGTTTCTCTGGAATCGCCATCGCAAGAATCGTCAAGTTGGCAGTCCACTTAGAGACCGTAATATCTCGGTTTGTATTGAAGTACAATTGTTGAAATTTTGCGTATACGATTCACTATTTATGCACAGTTTTTGACATATAAATCACATTGATACGAACTGTATTTCTTAAGGTGCCTGCTATCTTGACGTCAAGTTAGCAGGCCCACCAAGATACTCAAATATCTTTTGAACCAAACTATCACTATTTATATGCTATACGTCACTATTTATCACCATTTATACACAATTTTTTGACATAGTCAAAACCGTCTAATTCCGTGGTGTGCCTGCCAACTTGACGCTCACTTTTGATGAGCTTAGTGGGTATCATTTTATTTTGTCTTTGCACCGGTTTATTTTAATTACGGCCTTTGTTTCGAGAAAGGGTTTTAATTTGGGTATTATATAAATCGTTTGTCTTTTGCAAGGTGCTAAAATATTATTGAAAGAAACGCAATGCAATTAATGTTCTTTAAACAAAACTTTATTTGCACACAGTTAAATAAGAGAGATAACTGACATAACTTATTTATTATTTATATCATATTTTATGCACAACTGTACAGAGGCGGACTTAATGCCTTAGGCATTTTCTCCCAGTCAACCATAGGGTGGTGCAGAGAAATATGTGGTAGGGTGCACAAAAAAAATGGAAATATGGTAAATTACAAATATATACTATATACACCGTAGATACATAACTATACACTCCATAATATATAAATAATTAGTAAATATATAAATATTATACATATCATTATTAGACGATTACTAATGTGGAGTATCAGCATGTTCGGTAAGATAGCTGCGCAACTTGGTTTTGAACGCATACCGACTGGTGGACATTAAAATTATAAATATAAAATATAATATAAAATTTATAGGGAGAGAGTACCAAAGGAGAATAGGTTTGATAAACAAGGTCGAGTGAACGATGTCGGAGCGACCCCCATAGCGACTGCACATGTGCTCAGCGTGACAGGTGTTGAGCCCAAGGCAAAACAGTGCGCAAAAAGTTACGTCGCGACTTCCTTTCTAATTATAATTCCTTAATATTTATAGGCTGAGGGAGATTTATACATATTAAATTTAATTAGGCGTAACGTACGTTTGTCGTCGATCACTCTTGAATAGAACAAGAATACAGTAAGTATACCTTATACAATCATCATCATCATCATTAACATCATCAGCCTATAAACGTCCCACTGCGGGAACAGGCCTCCCACGTGGACAATAGCACGAGGGGATATTGGGCCACAACCCATCACGCTGGCCCAATGCGGGTTGGTGGGTTTTAACGACTGCCATCTTACGACAACAACCGGGACCAACGGCTTAACGTGCCTTCCGAAGCACGGAGGAGCTCGAGATGTTTTTAATTGGTCACCCATCAGGCGACCATGCATTGCGAAAGTTGCTTAGCGGGCAAGATCGCAAGCGGAACGCGCTAACCGCTGCGCCATCGAGCTCCTCATTCAACATTATATTATATTATTATAAACTAGCGGCCCGCTCGCGACTTCGTCTGCGTTAACACCTTGTATTCCAAAAAAAAAACACATACCTAGTCTTGACAATTACGATCATAGATGAATGTTTTTTATATATTTTAGCGGTTTAGTAACGCTTAAATTGACTTAAATAAAATTTTAAACACTGAAAAAAGACGACAAACTCAGGCGGGAATCGAACCACGCACCTTCCGCATTCCTGGCGCCTGCTTAACCACTTGGCTACCGAGGTCTGGTTTTCACCCGTCGAAATTTGTCAGTGCTTGATGCTTATGTTTTTTAGTCAACATTGCTTCATCAAATCTTAGAAGTTTTAACCTCCGAGATCCGAAATGAAATATTTTTACAAATTTGAATATTCGGTTAAGATGAGGCTGCGTTTATAGATGAATGTTTTTTAATATATTTTAGCGTTTTAGTAACGCTTAAATATACTTAAGTAAAATTTTAAACACTGAAAAAAGACGACAACCTCAGGCGGGAATCGAACCACGCACCTTCCGCATTCCGGGCGGCTGCCTTAACCGTGGTTCGATTCCCGCCTGAGGTTGTCGTCTTAGCCGTTCTGAAGTGATGCGCGTACAATAATTTTAGGAATAGATTTTTTTTAAATATAGATTGTAAATTAAAGTCGCCGATTTCGTGTGTACGTAGTTCTATTTATGTTTATATTTTGTAGATATTTTGTACAAAATAGCTGAAGTATGACGGTGTTACAAAGTTAGGGATAGATAGATAGATAGATAGCGTTTATTGCGTCATGTGGTACATTCAGTGCCCCGTCCGGTCCGGGCCACGCACACGGCACGCCTCGTGCACGGCCCGGTCTAATATAATTCATCCCTTAGTGTGGACGAAGGCGCGGGCGGGTCGCTAGTGAAGTATGATTGCAACATTGCACAAACGAGATATTTACATTAACGTGCATTAACATTAAGGGGAGGTATTTCGAGCGCTTCTCTCTCGCTCTCTCCGTAGACGTGGCTCTCGCGTACGACGGCAGAGAATATAATACACTACCGACGACGGTGAGGGACGGGTATAACAGCGAAGCGGCACCAATGATCGCGTTTTATATTTAAAAAAAATTATACCTAGATGTAATTAAAAAAACGATCGGTTATAATACCTCAACTTATCTATGAACTTCATTTTAGTAAATAACTCATAATAATAAAACCTAGAAAATAAGATAAAATGACACAAAAATATGTAACTTTGTGAATTTGTTCTATCGAGCCAACTTTATCAAATCATGTTTCCATCGGGTATATTCTACAGAATAAAGCCTCAACAATCTTTCATAATTTTCATAATTTTCGCAGATTTAAATTTTACTATTTCAAAAATTAATTCTAAGAACGTGTTATGTTAATTTTTCACTAACACCTAGCCTTAAATTGGAACACACGCGTAGCATTCTCAGCAATCAAGAATAAGGTCGCTTTTAGTTAATTTTAACTTTTAGGTATTTTACTTATTATATTTTTCTCAATCAACATCTTGACACCGAACATGTCGCATCTCTTTTCTATCTAAGCCCCGTAAAGAGTCATAGTACTTCATGGCGACCTTTTGCCAACTGAACGCATAGTTTTTTTTCGCTAAACATTTTTACTTCATGGACCAGCAAGTCAAAATTACGAAAATCATACTAGCGGCAGCCTTCGTTGCGGTGCTATTTGGTTCTATTCTTCTCTTCATAACTAATAAGATATCATGGTAGGGGTCTGTTTATCTGCTCTTACTTCTAAAGAGACTTGAGCAATAAATTTTACGTTACAACGGTAAAGTTACCTACTCTGTTATCTCCTAACTGCTTAACTAAATCCATTAAAATAATAAAACCTTCGACAACAATATACTGTGTCTGTTCAGTGGCGCGAGTATAAATTGGTATGATATTGAATACTTTCTTATAATATTCTTTACTGGTACATCATTTAAATAAAGGAATTCGTTTACGACAATAGGTAGGTATACGGTTTTATCCAAGGAAAGTGTTTTAAAAAGATTCCTCACCACCTATCACGCTGAGATGAGCACATGTGCAGTTATTAGTGAACCGTGGTCTGTGGCTGTGCACTGCTTTCTATGACCACAGACCACATGGTCTGTGTCTCTGACTAACCCTTTGGGGATAATAGTCGCGAGTATAACATATACCTACGTATATTATACGTACTACATCGCGATCGTATTGCGATCGTATCGCGTTTGCATCGCTGCTAAAAATCTAGAAACCGTCATTGAACAACCTGGCGGGAAAGTGAAACGTCATTGTTGCAGTTTTGTATTATTTTCTAAAAGTTGTGTTTTGTCGAATATTAATTTGAAATAATGGTGGATTGTTAACAATTAAGATGGTTCGTGAACGTGCATGAGTGTTGGCAAATGAATCAAAACAGTGCAACATCACTTTTTAAATTCTCTCAAGAAGTCCGTGTGATATCAGTAAAGTAAAGTAAAAAAAAAAGATTATAGTCGTGATTATACGTATGTATTACTTATCATCCACTTTATGTTTCGATCACATTAAATGTGATCAAAGACTTTATGCAAAAAAATATTTTCTATTATCCCTCTTAGTTCACACTAGCTGAAAGAAGAAAAGAACAGAGATTGCTGACGTGAGACAATATTCTACGAGCGCTGCATCGACATCAAATTGTATTTCATTATCTTGACAAGTTCAACGATAGTACGAGTATACCTAGTGACAATGCAACAATAACAATTTGAATTTCTCTAATACAATATCGAGTTCAATCCGCACCATCAAGCTCCGTATTCGATTGAGAGCAATATCATCTCGCTTAGAAAAATTCCCTTATCATTATGCAGCAAGGAACAGAATCCAAATGAAATTTGCTATTGTATTTTGTGAAAGGAATATTGGCGAGCGTCGACGGTTTTGCGCTCAACGACACTTATTACTGGAATTATTGGAACAGGGTTGGGCAGGCACGGCTCGCAGGCAAATACAACTGCAATTCAGTTATTGTAAAACGTCCGCGTCCAGACCTTTCACGAGAACGTCTCAGATCTGGCAAGAGTTCGTCTGTACTAGGGCCAAAATCAAAATTCGAATTCTTACTGTTTTTAAAAGAAGAGCACTATTGTTATCGGTTTTCTCGGGAATCTCTATCAAGAAAGTGTAAAAGTCCGAGTGACACATACATGTTTGTACAATTATTGTGAATAGTTCGCTGACAAACATTCTATAACCAATTTGGACATAGGGTTTTCCCCTTCTTACTTTCATACTATTTTGTATTCGTGTTTTGAATTCTATGATTTGTCTGTTGTTCTAAGTAGTCTTCTTGTCAATATATTTTAAAATAAACCTTCGGTTTTATAATATGTGATCGAAGGAATAAACTAACTAAGAAAATACGGACTTTAAATTTTTCTTTTCTTCGCACTAGCCCCTAGGGCCGTCCCTGACCGCGAGGTCCTTAGGGCAACGGTGCTTTAACGTTTTTCTGTGCCATGGATTTCGTAATTCGATAAGATATTTGAATACCATTGGAAAGGTTGGCAAGTTGCATCAGAATTTAATGAGAAATTACGGTAACGTGGAAAGCTTTTACAGATTTGTCCGTTTATAAACTTATTGCAGAGGTTTACGCTAAGTAATACTTTAGTTTTAGAGGTTCCTATATCTCGTTCTGATGTTTAATTCTCCTTGAGAAGAAGACGAAAAGGTAGATAATTTAGATAAGGCTGCGTAAGTAGTCAGATGTTACTAACAGAGACGTTTTAATTGATTACCCTTGAGAAGAATAGTGAGAGGTTAGAAAGGACTGTTTCGTAGCTAGAGTTTACTAGCAGAGGTTTTAAAGAAGCTAATATGGAACACTGAGGTTAATCCGTAAAAAGTGTTTCATTACAAGTAGCGGTATGGAACACGAAGTATCAAATAATGTTAATAGGCTGTTGATTGTTCTCTGTGAACACGCTCGCTGTTAACGAAACGTTGAAAAAAATGGAAAGTGGAAAAGGTCTTCCAACCTAAGGTAATTTTTTTTAATGTTTCGTTATCTTTGAGTTTTTTTCAGCGTTATACGATACCGTATACAGTATACTTCCAGTTGTTACGACTGTCGTTTTAAACAACAAGTCAAAATAAAAAATATATCGGAATTTGTAAATAGATAAAAAAAAAACGGTTTACGTTAGTGACATTAATATTGTACGGACCTTTTGCTTAGATTTTGTTGTGAGCTGAAAGTGTTTATATCTAATCGTAATCTCTGTTTTTGTTTACAAGTCATTATAATGAGTTTTCAAAGGTGAATAAATTATATTGTTATTTTTGTTATTGTCTCGTTTCTACTGAAATTCGATAGCTAATCCAACACTCTTTTTTATGTACAAAAAACTTTAGTAATAATATAATTTCATCAACGTTATTAGTAAAAAATGTAGGCGTTATTTATAAACGCCAGTAGTAAAATGAACTACTATGAACCATTGATTGTCCATTCAAATATCTTTTTTTTTAGATCAAATCGTAAAGCGTTATAATTTCATGAAATCGTAGAAGAGTTACAAGCGGATGACAACGAGTCTGTACCAACTTTTAATACTTTACAATATTTCCACCTGATAACTCCAACAGTAATCTAATGGATAAAGATTTTGGAGACGAAAATGATGTTTTAATTTATAACCTACCCGGTTCACAACTTCGAGCCCCAGTTGAGGTGATGTATGATACTTTTGATGACGTGAAGATGGGGTACCGTTACCTCAACTTTCTAAACGTTCTCGAATTTTATGAGATATCACGGCCTTACGTCTACTGCTACTTCTTTGTCTTTAACTAATAATGAATCAAGCGAAGTCGCTGAGAAAAATGTAGTGCCCAAAAACAAAGTATATTCACGGGTAACTCGAGACATCAGACCTTCATCTGAGATTTGGCTACCTAAGGAAACTGCAAATGTTCTACAAAGTCATTTGTACTATTTTCAGTGTATGTTTGATAAAAGCATCATATAGTTGTTATATAAGGTACACTAATAATATGCAATGCAAAATAATAAAGTACCTAATATAACTGTCGAAAAGATGCAATGCTTTTTGGGGGTTGTTATTTTTGGTGGCTACATTATTATTCCGAAATGATACATGTAGGTATTATGAGAATGCTGCAGACTGTAGCATGCCTATAATCTACAACGCCATCACTTGAGATCGCTTTTCATTTATAATGAATAATTCGCATTGTTGTGACAATAATAACCTAGAAGCAATTATGATAAATTTGCAAAAATGGTATTTTCATCTGATTTCACACTGCCTTGATATGGCTGTGCACAACGCTTGGCAGCTCTATAGGATAATGGTGGTTAGTTACGATTAAGACGGAGTGTTGCAACGATATGCGTAAGCCAGGACGTTCTTCTACATCTCTACATGAGTCATCACGATAATAATATGATGAAATTGGTCATAATAATGTATCGCAAAACACAACTGTAACGCATAAGTGATACCGCTCTATACTATGGTTAAGTCTTTTTTTATGGGTTGTTTGTGTTGTGGTAGTACAAACTTATACGCTGTTGCTCATCTTGTAATCGTCATTTAGTGTGCAGCAAAATATTTAGTATTATATTTGATATTATTTATTTTTATATATAATTGTATCGGTATAACACTCATAATGTGTTTTATTGACAATGTAATTTTTTTTTTTTTTTTTTATAGCAGAAGGAGGCAAACGAGCAAGCGGGTCACCTGATGGAAAGTAATCACCGCCGCCCATGGACACCCGCAAAACCAGAGGAATCGCAGGCGCGTTGCCGGCCTTTAAGGAAGGAATAGGCTCGTTTCTTGAAGATCCCTAAGTCGTAACGGTCCGGAAATACCGCCGC
The DNA here is from genome assembly GCA_963921215.1 of Scoparia ambigualis. NCBI lineage: Eukaryota > Metazoa > Arthropoda > Insecta > Lepidoptera > Crambidae > Scoparia > Scoparia ambigualis. The sequence continues at coordinate 52,844,752 of OY992502.1, read as the reverse complement.
CGAGAGCTGGTTCCACAACACTGTAGTTCGAGGCAAGAAATTTCTTGAAAAACGCACAGTAGTAGACCGCCATCCATCAAGGTGATGTGGATGGAATGACAGTCGATTGCGTGTAGTGCGGTGAAGGAAATTAGCGGCAGGGATCAAGCCGAACAATTCCTCAGAACACTCCCCATGATATATACGGTACAATATACAGAGAGACGCAACGTCTCTCCGAAGAGCCAGTGGATCGAGCCGACCTGAAATAACCACGTCGCCGACAATTCGAGCAGCTCTGCGTTGAATGCGGTCAAATGGAAGGAGTTGGTATTGGGGTGCTCCAGCCCAGAGATGGGAGCAGTATTCCATATGCGGCCTGACCTGTGCTTTATACAGTTGTAAACGGTGGGCCGGCGTGAAATACTGACCCGCTCTATTAAGCACACCCAGCTTTTTCGAAGCTAATTTAGCTTTACCTTCCAAATGACCACGAAACTGAAAGTCACTCGAAATATCGACGCCAAGGATTCCAATAATCGGATTGGTATCAAGGGGAGCTCCCTCAAAGTTCAGAGGTACGACGAAGGGATGTTTTTTCGCGGTAAATGCGCAAACTTGTGTTTTGGAGGGGTTAAAGCGGACTAGGTTATGTCGGCCCCAATCCGAGACATGACTTAACATGTTCTCGGTGTCAGTCACAAGTTTATTCCGGCTCTCGATGACGCTTTCCAGAGAAATATTAGCTCGCCCGGTGTAGAGCGTATCCCCAGTACTGTCATCCGCATAGCAATGAATGCTGTTGTTATGCAGCATGTCATTGATATGCAGAAGAAACAAAGTAGGGGACAACACACACCCCTGCGGGACTCCAGCATTCACGGGCTTCATGTCGGAGCACGAACCGTCGACTGCGACTCTGATGCTACGCCCAGTAAGAAAGCTGGCAACCCATGAACACAATTTCTCAGGAAGCCCGTATGATGGAAATCTAGAGAAAAGAGCCCTGTGCCATACCCTGTCAAAAGCTTTCGCTACGTCCAAGCTAACTGCCAGTGCCTCCCCTTTACTCTCGACTGCCTCCGCCCATCGGTGAGTAAGGTACACTAAAAGATCACCAGCCGATCGACCGCGACGAAAACCATACTGGCGATCACTTAGTAGCTGGTTCTCTTCTAGGTACCTTAAGAGCTGGCGGTTTATAATGGACTCCATTACTTTGGAGAGTAAAGAGGTAATAGCTATTGGCCTGTAGTTAGACGGATCTGAGCGATCGCCTTTTTTTGGAATCGGGTGCACAAGGGCTGTCTTCCAAAAGCTCGGGACGACGCCAGTGGTGTAAGAGAGCTGGAAAAGGCGCGTTAGAACTGGTGCCAATTCAGGAGCACATGTCCGAAGCACAATGGGTGGAACTGCATCTGGCCCACTCGCCTTATGGATATCAAGGGAAAAAAGAGCCTTACGAACTGACCTTTGCAGGAACTGAACGTTTGGCATTGTACAAGCGCAATGCGGTATGGTTGGTGGAGAGTTTTCCCCATCGTCCAAGGTCGAGTTTGATGCGAAAAGAGAGCCCAAGAGATCGGCTTTCTCCTTTGCAGTATAGGCCAGGCAGTCATCGGTCTTGTGCAATGGTGGTAGGGACGGCTGACAAAAATTCCCTAAGATAGCTTTGGCGAGAGACCAGAACGCACGCGTCCCCGAAGGAAGACGCACTAGCCTCTCGCCAATTCTACCTATGAATGATGACTTCGCCTTGGCAATGTCCTTCTTAAAGGATCTGGCGGCAAAGTTGTACTTCTTTCTGAGCGCACTGGTGTTTGGATCCTTTGATGACACCGCATTAGCCCAGGCTTGGTAATGCTGTCGCTTTTGGCGAGACGCCATTTTGCAGCAACGACCAAACCATGGTTGGGACTTGCCGCCAATGGGAACCACAGAGTTTGGAATGAAAAGTTCCATTCCCTGCAGTATCACATCAACGACAGAGTCAGCGGCGACATCAGGATCATCCAGCGAGAAGCAAACTCGCCACCACGGGTAGGACGCAAAGAAGCTTCGCATCCCATCCCAGTTCGCCGACCTATAATGCCAGACTCGACGGCTAGCCGCTGGTTGCGGTTTTGAAGTTTCTGTGAGAGGCACAGTGCTGCGAATCAGACAGTGGTCTGATGAGCCTAGTGGTGCATCAACAGAAACTTGATAGCCGTCTGGGTGCGAGGTCAGCAGAAGGTCCAATAAAGAAGGTGCATGGCCCTCCACATCTGGAACCCGTGTTGGCTCGGTTACCAATTGGGACAGACTGTAGGCCAAAGCGAAGTCATGAACGGCTCTACCCGCGTGGTCAGTTGTGCGTGAACCAAGCCATTCGACGTGGTGGGCATTGAAGTCTCCCAATACCACAATCTCGGCCGAGGGGATCCGTTGGAGAAGGGAGTCTGTCGCTGTTTGGACGGTCTCGATGAGTTGGTCAGTTCCGATGTTACCGCTGTGGGACCTATACAGGCACGCGTAGACGCGAGGATGACGTCCGCAGTCGACGTGCAGCCATAAGATGGAGAGGTCCCTATCTTCAAGATTGCCAAGGCGACGAACGCACATATCCTCCCTGACATAGGCACAAACACCGGCTCGTGGCACAAATGCATGTTCCAGGTTGTATCCCGGGTAGCGCAAGTACGAGATGTCAGGAGGGGGGGATATCTGCGTCTCGGTGAGGAAGAGCAAGGCCGGTTTCGCCGTCTCGAGGTGGTAATGGACGGCGCTCAAATTAGAGTGGATTCCCCTGATATTGCAGAAGTCCACGCGAAGCGTAGGAGGGGGTGCCAATTGTCCCGCCTTTCTCCTGCCTGCAGCATGCCTTGGCACGGGCGAACTTTTGCCCTCCCCAGAATACGTAGGGCAGCCTGAGCGAGAACGCTCAGGGGGGGATTCTCCGACACTGGATGTGTCGGTACCCCCCTGGGGTAAATCTAGATTACAGTTCGCTGCCATATCAATTGTGAGGGGGGGGGGGGGGTCTCCGGAACCCTCACTCGCCGGACGAAACACAACAGCACAGAGTGCCATTGTTTCACGCCGAAAATTCGTGAGGGGGTGGTATTACGCCGGGCGAGCCGACCCAATGCGTGCTGCAACGCAGCGTGGCTCTACCACTCAGTTGGTGTCACTCATTTAGCACCACCCAGGGGTCACGTGTAGGGTCTCAAGGGTAAACCTACGGACGCGAGCAACTGAACCCCCAAAAATTGATTCATTTAATGTAATGGATTCAGCAGAAGCTGTAAGGGTGGGCGGGGATGCATACTAATCTCTTCGGACGAAGTGCTTCGTATAATTATGATATAACTTCACTAAGGTAAGTTCGTATGATTAAACGAACTTAATCATACTTTGCGCAAAAATTAATTATACTTTGCGCTTCGTCCTCGAGATTAGTATTAATATTTGGTTATAAACAACATGTATTAGTATACATATTAAGAGTTATTAGGGAAATACTTGTCGATAAATTACTCATGTACTTATCTAATCGAATATTCATTTAATTAAGTATGACATTATAAGGAGTAACTTAACACGAATGATTTATTTATTTTATATTCACAGGTGAATCAACAGTTCTATAAAAAAAAGTATAAGACTGAAAATGTGAAACAGCAAACCATTTACAGATTCACACAAATAAAAATGTGATAGTAACATTATGAACTCAAGCAACAAATGCAATCGATTACTTCACAATCGCCAAATTAATAATAACTAAACTATTACAGAGCATGCTATAGATATGGAACTTAATTTGTATTATATGTATTAAACCACCTATTTCAAGAACAAACAAAATTATAACAAACACAATAGAACCCGCCAGATTTAATAAACGGATAGTAATAATGCAAGTTTACGCCTCACCGCATCACATTTAGAACCGAAAAGATCCATATCAAGTCTCTCGCACAATTTGTTGAAACATTTGCCTGCACGGAGAAAGAAGGCATTTTGCCTATAGTTAGTATTTGAAAGTGGTAGAATTGGTTTATAGTGACGCAGGTTTTTATTTGGAACATTCAAAGTTAATAAAGATAGGAGCTCGGGGCAATCGATAGCACTTGTGGCAATTTTTATTAAAAAGGTGATGTCAGCTATGGTTCTACGACTTTCCGAAGTTAAAAGATGATGTTTGCTACATAATTGGAGATAATCACTAGAATGGTATCGCGTTCCAATGCGGTAGCACAGATACTTTAAAAACTTTTTCTGAATATTTTCAATTCTGTTGATATAAACAGCGTATCTTGGATTCCATATTTGCGAACCATATTCCAAATGACTTCGAACGAGCAAACAGTACAAAATTTTAAATGTTTTTGCATTTGTAAAGTCTTTGCAATTACGAATCAAAAATCCAAGAGCCTTAGTGGCCTTAGAAATGACAAGGTTTATGTGCTCATCAAACAGCAACTTACAATCATGCGTTACTCCAAGGTCTCTCATAGAATAACACGCTTGAGGCTGTTCCGATGTAGTGCATAACTGCGAGTTATCGGATTCTTTTTTCGACTGAAGGTCATGACTGAGCATTTTGTTGAGTTAAGGTCTAGATTATGATCTTTGCAGTGGGTCTCAAGACGATTCAGGTCACATTAAAGCAATTTAGCGTCGTCAAGGTTACGAACTCTAGCAAATATTTTCATATCATCTGCAAAGCAGAGAAGATTCGAAGTATGAAAGCATAACTCAATATCATTGACGAAAATAATAAACAGCAACGGACCGATTAACGAGCCTTGAGGCACGCCACTAGGAATTGGAACCCAGCTAGAGATATAATTATTTATGACCACAGCCTGGCAGCGACTGCTGATATAAGAATCAAACCAGCGCAACAGGTCACCATGAATACCGACTAATTTAAGTTTTTTAAGGAGGATAGAATGCGGAATTCGGTCGAATGCCTTGCTGTAATCTGTGTAGATTACATCTACTTGACACCCATCATCCATCGCTTCAGTGAGGAAATTATTTAAGAGTGCCAAGTTAGATATCGTAGAGCGTCCCTTGAGAAAGCCGTGCTGAGACAAACTGAAACCGTGCGCCAGAGCTGAATATACTTGTCTGTAGACCAATTTTTCGAAAACTTTAGCAATTATACATAATTTTGAGATTGGTCTATAGTTTGATACCTCCGCCCTGGAACCTTTTTTGTGGACTGGGGTGATGTAAGCACGTTTCCAAATAGACGGCACAGAACTTTGAGCCAAAGACAGTTTAAATAGAATCGTAATTGGCTTCGCCAGAGTCTGCCAGCAGTTGATTAGAAACTGCGACGGTAGCTTGTCAGGTCCTGCCGATTTATAAGGATCTAAGCTTTCAAGTAGCTTGCATACCTCAGCTTCCGATACCCTAATGACGGAAATGTCACCCACGCACGACACCTCAGGCTCGTCAACTAACAGGAAGGAGTCGCTACTACTATCGAGATGGAGAAACGAGGATTTGAAAAACTCCGAGAAAGCATTACATATTGACTCACCTGTGTCGTACTCAGATCCTTTATGATTAAGGCTAGATGGTATTTGTGACCCTTTTGACTTAGATTTAATGTGTGTCCAAAACTGTTTCGGGTTGTCCTTAATAGACGCTTCAACGGATTTCATATAATTTTCATAACAAATTGTTTCTAAAGATTTAAATCTATCTCTTAGTAATTTAAAGGAATATTGATCAGCAAGGTTACCATATAACTTAAATTTACGAAAATACTTGTGCTTTTCCTTAAGAAGCTTTTTCAATGGCGAGGTATACCACGGCGGGAAAAACGAATCTGTCACTAATTTAGAAGGAACATACTTTTCTACGAGTTTATTTATAATTGAGTAAAAATAATCTATGGAATCATCTAAACCTCTCGTCGAAAGTTCCACATCCCAGTCAATCTCGCTAATTCTACTATTAATTGACATATAGTTAGCACGGTTAAATAAAAATTTAGTTCTTGGCGCAGTACTTAGTGGTTTTAAGTTGAAGTTTGGAATATTTAGTGCCAGAGCTCCATGATGGTTGTCTATAGGCACTAATGCGCCGCCACTGCAGTCAGTTACATTAATCGCAATGTTAGAAAGCACCAGATCAAGGATCCTACCATGACTATTTAAGTTTCCATTATACTGACGCAGATTTAACATATTAATTTCGTCAATCAGCAAAGTTTCATTTTGAGAATTATAGTAATTAGGTTCATATGACATATCTGCGCTCGTACTAGCTGACCAGGTTATATTACTTAAATTAAAGTCACCTACAATAAGATAGAGTGGATTAGTCATTATAACATTGTTTAGGGAAGCCAAAAAGTTTTCTAGTTGTTGCGAAAACGATAAGCCGTGACCCTCCTTGCATAAGTATAGAACACATAGATTTATGTCTAAGATACGCTTTGCGGTAGAATCATGTGCGCTAATCGAAACCCATAAGTCCTCCGCGGAGGAACAATAAGTCAACTTCGGAACGACTTGAAGGTCACGACGCACCGCGACCAGCACGCCACCACCTCTAGTTAGTCCTGTAGCGGCATAATCCCGATCCCGACGAATACTCTCAAGAAGCCACGTCTCCGTTATTACAATAACGTCAAATGCGGTAGAACACACATTACTAAAAACTAAACTAAACTAAACTTTCCTACACTCACACCAATTATCTAGCCCAAGAGAAGCTTCGAAGAAACTCGTTAAATGGTTACTAGACAACGGATAAACATACTTAAAATACTTAAATAATACTTATTATACATAGAAAACACCCAGACCCGAGACCATTTAGAAAACTATAATTTCTAGATTGACCCGACCGGGGATCGAACCCGGGACCTCAGAGATGGCGACACCATGGAAACCGGTGTACAAACCACTCGACCAAGGAGGCCGCCAAACTACGGTAAAAAATATTCGTTTTTGAGCGAAGACCCCGAGCGTTTTGATAATAGATACTAAGATTATTTAAACTATTCGCCATTCATAAAAAAGGAAACATAAAAGTCAAATAATTGGCATAATAAGTTAATTAATAGCGAATATTCCAATACAATAATATGCAAAAGGCAAATAAAACAGCTATGGTAAACCCAGTCACTATCACTTAATAAGCAAACAAAAATTATTGCACGGATAGAAATAGCTAACCAAGAGCAGTTAGTGCATAGAGGCAGGTAAAAAAGCAACCGCACATAGGTGCGAGCAGCAAGGCACTTGTCACAATGAATGCGCGCGAGCAGGTAAAGTGATCCATTCAATGCCAAGGACACGGATGGCAGCGGACAATAGAAGCGGTCGTAACGAACAGGTAAAGCTATGGTTCTCAAACTTTTATCAATGATAACTAATAAATATCGTAGATAGATAATATACGCCAAAATAAATGTGAAAGCAATTTTTTCTAAAAAGTAAACTATGCAATTCGGTTTAAATCCAATTCTTTAGTTATTATATAAACCGGAGAAGTATCTATTTTGCGTATATGTATTTTCGAATATTTCACCCACACATACATAAAGTTCCTCTCTTTAGCCACAGTCTTTGCCGTTGTCAGTAGTTTCTTGTTCTGAGCAGTCAGATGGTCATTCACAAATATTCTCGCTGAAGAATTCCCAAGGCCGATATCAGAAGCAGTAATTATCTTCTTTGATCGTGCTGCGGCAACAAACTCCTCCTTAATATATCTGTTTAAAAAGCTAACAATGATATGTTTGTTTTTGTAGTCGTGGGTGGGAACCCTCGCTATGTAGTTTACTTGTGACTTCGGAAACGGGTATTTGGTAGTTTTCGACAACTTCTCCAACACAGAAAAAAGGTTTTCATCCTTTTTCACGGGAACACCTTTAACCTCCACATTATTGAGCCTAACCCACTGCTCCCTTGAAGCGTTTTCACGCTTGAGTGTCGAGATTTCCTGCGTAGTTGCGTCAAGATGGTCACGTACCTTCTGCAATTCAGATGTCTGAATTTCAACCTTCGTTAGCCTAGCTTCGAATTCTACTAACTTATCGCTGTTAAACTCGCAGGATGATTTAAGATCAGAAAGCTCTTCTTTAACCGACTCGACGGCGACAACTAGAGTAGGTATCTTGCCTAGTAGTTTTTTCATACTCTGCATCTCTTGGAAAAGCAGTTCAAGTGTGACTGGGCCTGATGGGACATCACTGGGACTGGTTGCTGGTGTATTGTCAGCAGGCGAAGAATCACTGCAGGTGTTGTCAGGATTGCTGACAGCCAAGCGGACTGGTGTGGTTGGCATGCCTTTAGCTCCGGATACTTTACACTGAGGACAGCGCCAGGAAGCTTGGCGGTCACGCCCGAGCCTTCGATATCCGACTTCCGCAATATTGGCGCATCCAAAATCAAGGTGTCTGTTACAACCCTTGCAGAACGCACCATCGTTAAAGTCATCACCACAAGCTGCACACTTCATTGTTCTTTCGAGATAACGGTTTAAGAAACACTGACTTTTTAGACGATTGTGGTTACGTCCGAACCGATTGCGTGCTTGACGGGGACTGATATATGATAATAAATATAAAGAAAACGTAACTTCTAGTTACTTATACAAATATTAGTGTGTAGTTATAATAATTAGATGATCACATTTTAAATTGTTGTGTGATAATATGAAATGATAAATCATTATTTATTGATAATTATAGACATAGAAAATGATGAATTGTCGTTAATACTTGCAATGTTCCTATTATGATACTTCGCAAATGTATTGGAGTTACCACTCACCTGTGGCAAAGGCTGTGTTACGAATAGTGTCTACAATAACCCCCAGCGAGATCTTGCGCGGGATGTCGCAGAGTGGCGTGTGCTGTGTGCCGAGAATATTGTTGTGTCAACCCCACACTCGGTAAGCGTACGCTTGATCCAGCGACTGTGAACCCACAATTTTTTGTGGCTTTTTGATACCAAAAAATGGTGTTCTGATTTTCTAAGATATTTTGTTTTATTCAAATGACACTAATATTTTAGCAGGACAAATCGAAGGCTTGTCTTTAAAATATGGTAACATTAGTAACAGTGGTTGTTTTGAACCTGGGCGAGAAGTTTATAATAATATTGGGAATATTTATAATGTATTGGTAATTGTAAGATTTTATATTACTCGTAAGTACTAATTTTGGAAAAAGTTTAGACTCTGTGCGCAGTGGCGAGTGCTAATAGGGTTAGGTTTAGGGTATTAGGTATTCTGGATAATTGATCCAGAGGTAGATCAAACTCAAACACAAAATTTCTTTATTCAATAAACTTAAAATAAGTATTTTGTATTGTTTTCTGAGTTTTAAGCGAGCACTAAACATTGAAATGAAACACTTTTTTACGGATTAACTCGCGTTTAATTTACTATTTACATAGTTTTTATATTAGCCTGACGTTTCGAACCCTTTACAGGGTCCGTGGTCACAGGGATTTCAATAAGTATTTTGAATCGTCTAAAGGACATAATTTTTTTTGGTATTAAAATAAAAGATAAATTAACTGCAACAGTTCATATACTTCCTTGTCCAAGAGACTAAATGCTATCATTCTGTATATTTTTTAGATTTTTAATTACCTCCGTTAAAGAATACTATATTTTGATAAGTTTTGTACGTTTCTGAACGAAAGTTCCGGTTTTTTGAATGTTAACGAACGCAAGGTTATTAAGTAAGTATTTCTATGAGGTCTATGGTAATGTATAAACGATATCGTTAACACAGTTATCTTTTTCGCACTTACAGCATTTAGCAACGATACACACAACTAATACAACGAAAGCGCGGCCGGGACTCGTATGGCGGCTGACAGTCTGACATCTGTTTATGATGCGTATTGACATATAAAACGTCAGACAAGCATCAATTTTCCATTTATATATATATATATATATTTGTTCCATGAAGGAACAGGCTAAGGTCTGAGCCATACTGCCTAGTCATTAGTTTTTTATTTGTTTTTTTCCCTTGATGATAATGAGTGGTGATTAAGATGAATGATAAATGATGTTCCCCAAATCCCTTGAGTTCTCAGTAAAGATGTGGGACTTTACTGAGGTCTCACGCGGACTACTTGGGAGAATTTGAAAAGTGATGTTGCACTGTTTTGTTTCATTTGCCAACACTCATGCACGTTCACAAACACTTAAAGGTTAATAATCCACTATTATTTCACATTAATGTTCGAAAAAACACAAATTTTGGAAAATAAAACAAAACTGAAGACATGACGCTTCACTTTCCCGCCAAGAAGTCCCGTCAATTTTTCATTTTTAGTAACTTAGAATGTCACAATCCTACTATAATGTTGCCATTTTCGAGTAAAAAACAATGTTGGTTTTTAATTTATATTAAAAAAACAGAGGTCTATAAATTAATAATACGGTCATAAATATGTTGATTATAATGTATTCTTCAAGTATTTGTACATAGGCGTCAAGTTAAAAGACTTTGGAATTTAGTACCAAGCCCCATAGTAAAAAAATTATGTCCTTTATTTGGATGGATTGGCAAACACCAATTCAGGAAGTCTTTTAGCTGTGGAGAAGAACGGGCACAAGAAACTTCACAGCTTTAAAATAATATAGAAGTAACGACATTTACAAAACAACATGTCGTTACCAAATTATACAATCAGTTATAAAGATAATAGATTAAAAAAAAATTATGTACTTAAATATATTATTATAACCAGGCTGTTTTGTCTTCTAAATATTCCTTGACTGTGTAATATAATAACCTTTCCTAAATAAACAAGATTTTACATGATTCTTAAACTTATCTAAAGGTAAATCTAGTATAGTACTTGGTATTTTATTATTATAGTGTATACATTGGCCCAAGAAAGAGCCGAGAACCTTTTGTAACCTAAACAGTGGCATTACTAGTTTTGACTTATGTATTTCTAGTATTGAAATTGTGTACTTCGCCGTGTTTAGAAAAAGTGTTGATATTGCAACGCACAAAAACTATACAATTATAAATATACTGCGATGCAACAGTAAGAACACCAACTTCCTTAAAAATATTTCTCAAAGAAGTTCGCGATCCCAGTCTATAAAATTTTTAATGGTTCATAATGCTCGTTTCTGTAAAATAAATATAGTTTTAACATCAGCCGCTGTTCCCCACAAAAGGACGCCATACGACATGACACTATGAAAATATCTAAAGTAAACAGTTCTAGCAGTTTCAACATCTGTTAATTGTCTAATTTTTCTAATCGCATATGCTGCTGAACTGAGTTTGCCGGCCATATTCGATATATGCGGATTTCATTAGAGTTTTGAGTCAAGGGTTATCCCTAGGAAAACTGTCGAGTCTATCAAATCTCATTTCACACCATTCATACTAACATCGGTTTGTTCGGTCTTGACATTTTGTAGTATAAATTTAATACATTTCATTTTTTTAGCGTTTAGCTGTAAATTATTCGCACTAAACCAACTGAGTACCTCTGATAGAGCATTGTTAACATCGTCATAATTATTCTTACATCTAGTCACATTAAAAGTAAGTGAAGTATCATCTGCATACAATACAATATCACAGAAGTTTTCTACAAAGAATGGCAAGTCATTGATATATATCAAAAATAAAAAAGGGCCAAGAATTGACCCTTGTATAACTCCCATTTTTACATGAGAACCGGATGACTTAGTTCCATTAACGTCGACAGTTTGTGTTCTAGGACTAACATACGACTGTATCAAATTACGCGCAAGACCTTTGAGACCATAGACCATTGTCCGGTGCTCAACGCAATCGAAAGCCTTGGACAAGTCGCAAAAAACTCCAAGAGCGTTCTGAGACTTCTCCCAGGCATCAAATATATGTTTTATTAGAGCTACACCTGCGTCAGTAGTGGAACGACTCTTAGTAAAACCGAATTGCTTACTATGTAAAAGATTATTTAAGTTAAAGTATTCCACTAACTGTTCGAGAATATTTTTTTCATAAATTTTACGATCTTCATTTGGACCATGAACTCAAATGATTAAGCATACATTTAGTGTCCCAGGTAAAATTATATTTTGGAAGAGGAGGTCTTTTTAGAAACGCTGCTTTAAGAAAACGAGTTAATCTATGTGAAGTGCCTCATGTTAATGACTATGCGGACCTTTAAGTATTCAGTGTTCCGTATTGACAACCATCGTTGAACATCCGAGTTAGGAAAGAAATCACGATCGGAACCGATGCTTTGTAGTAATCAATCGAATGACTTTGGCAATACAACCACCACTTACGTAAACAGACGTCATATTGCATTATAGAGTTATTAGAAAGGGAGGATACCATAATGTCCAAAGATGCTCGTGGTAGACACCTTCTTGTCAGTGCTTTCCGGATAGCACTCCTGCAACCAGGGTACTTAGGGGTACATCCTGTACCCCTAAGTAACTTTGTGAAAATGTATAGAGCCGTGCTTAAACCGAATGGACGAACATGAGTTTTCCGTCAGAAGTAAAACGGAGATACTTTTTCGATCCTTCATGCATTTTAATTAAACAGTGAGCATCTCTAAGATCAAGAGACATAAAGCAATTATTAGATACTCGTATTAACTGTAAGGCAGTACGCAAATCTTCTGTCAAGTTTGAAGTGGTCACTTATTATAAAAGTTAATTTTTTGAGGTAAACGGGAAAATGAGGTCTATCTTAAACCTCATTTTCCCGTGAGGTTTCGGTATTAGAAAAATACTTGATAGAAATTGTCCATGACATGGTTTGCATTCTGAAATAGCACCAATTTGAAAAAGATTATCTATTGCCTCAGTTAAATGTTCTTTTTCGGTTTCTGTGTAAGTGCGAAATTGAGGCTCTGAATATTGATGAACAGGACACGAGAACTTAATTTTTATTAGTTTTCTGAGCGTTTTGACTGTCAGTACATGAATCATTGCTGTATGATACATGTACTGACTTGCATTTGACTATGACCACACTTTATTTAATTTATATTTTTGTTTGATTTTTTATTGAATGGCATTATTTTTTTTTGTTTTTATTGTGTTTTATGATTTTATATTTTATTTTATTTCTTTGTACTTAATTGAATTTGTAAATGATCCTTGTTGGTTGAAATAAATGATTTTTTTATATTTTTATTTTGGCTATATTGTCCCACTGCTGAGCAAAGGCCTCCCCCAAACCCTTCCAATAAATAGTTAATAATAATAATAATAATGAATTTATTATATTATTATTATTAATTTTGTAAGCTTCGATCCATGAAAGTAAAGTACGATCGTTCGTTATTTGTGGCCATTGATTACAAAAGTGAGATAATCGTCCAGCATACTTAACTGTATTTAGTACCGCCGGCCGGCGGGCTGTCGAGGTGGCAGTGCGCGTACGGCTGCAGGGGTAGCAGCGGTGGGCGCTGGGCTGCAGGCCCCCCTCGGTTCCGTGTTGGTGCAGTCGGATGCTGGAGCTTTCCGGTTTAAACTTCGATCAACAATACCAACTAGATATCAGGTCGGCGCTAAAAATGTGTCTCGGTAAATAACAGCTCACTTGAGAAGTGAGCGTTTATTTTCTTTAGTTTGCTTGAAACACGGCCAATGTAAACACGTTCACAACGCCGCAAAGTGTATTTGAAAGTTGCATAAATAATGCCCGAGACAGCAATTTAACGGCCGGAGTGTCTTACTGTCGGTAAGTACAATATGTAGAATAAATTATATTATAAGCTTTAAACTAACAAATAACATTAAATTTTGAAAACAATTCCCGATTTCAACCCACGCTACAAATGTTTGGCCAACGTTGACCAATAGACGCGCGCGCCAACATTGTACAGTAAAGCAAAGAAACAGTAAAGTAAAGTACTAACTGCTGAAAAGATGCATGCAACCAAAAATACGGTTATTGTTATGGATAACGCATCTTGTCACAATACTTTAGCGAAGAAATTAATTTTGTGTAACAGAGCAGTGGACGCATGGAGTGAGCGAGAGAGAAATACTTAGAAGATTTGTGACTTTATTAATGGGTGCCATGGTTGTAATTAGGTTGAACTTAAAACTGTTTGATAACTTTTGTCTTAGTTCGTTAGTAAAGAAATGTAGCTGTATTTTTAATCACGTTGACAGAATTATTGAGCTTTGATTTTGTACGTGAAGCGTTATCTAGTTAGTATTGTTGATCGAAGGGCTTAAAGGTCTCGGAACCGACATGTTCACTCATTTGGGTTGATTTTTGCTGGCGGAATCTGCCTTCAGTTCCACTACAGATTTGTTAACCGCCTTGGCGGATTTAATTGTATCAGCTAGATTTTCTCCAAACAAAAATGAGTCTATTTTGGTGTAAGTGAGGTGTTCTTTCATGTCTCCTTTCAAAGAAGAATACATGAAAAGCCTTCTTGTCGCAGAATCAGCATGTTGTATGTCACAGAGTATACGAGTAGTACCCATAAGCTTTTGTAATAAGTCATTACTCTTTCTTTAAGGTTGAGTTGAGCATTGACAATTTCACATAAACAGGATATGACGCTGGCCATTTGTTTTTGCTTCGCTTCAATCCCCCTGTCGCGTTTGATGACGATGTCTGCGAGTGCCACTTTTATTTCTAAGTTTATCTTAGGAGCGCCTATGTATGTACAGTTAGCAGGCAGAGGGTATTTCGATATTAAATTCTTCTTAATCTCTTTATTAAGGCCTTCTTGTACTGTATGTTGTAACCTAGAAGCTAGTTCTGTGCGTATTTCATTGCCTAATTTAATTTCTAATGTTGGGTCATCGCCGAAAATCTCTAGTACATCGATAATAAACTAACTAATATTTAACTAATTCCATGGATCCTGAGGGTACTTCATTGGATTCCGGGATTGGAACAATATCAAAAGATTCAGAGGTCTGAACTAATGTTTGAGTGTCCTGTAACACATACGGTTTCCAAAAGTCCTGGTAACTAGTCGTCTGGATCCAGGAATAGAGGAGATATCTCTGGAATGAGTACCAGATAGTAGGTATGAGGTGAAATTTTTTATTTACTTATAAATATTTAATAGTATAATGTTTAAGGAAAAGATGAACTCGTCTCGATGACGGTCCTAATTTTATCTTTACAAAGGTATTTTAAGCGTAGGCACGCTAATTAGTGATTTAATATCTTTTAAATAAGGCTATACCCATTCAAAATTGCTTAATTTTATAATTTAACAAGGATTTACCATAGAACATAATATTAGGTCTTTACCTATGAAATTGCCGTTTTGTATGGAATAAGTGAAAATACTTAATTTTTTTAACTTTTTTATTTCTGTTATCCAAAGTAATCACCCATGCAAGATGCGTCGATCTTTGCCAACGCATTGGCAGTTTATTGATGCCCTTCTTGTAAAAATCAGCTGGACGGGAGGCAACCAACTCTTCAAAGGCATTTTGTATTGTCTCTCGGGAATTGAATTTTTTACCCACCAAAAAGTTGTCTAAATTTTAGAAAAAGTAATAGTCGGTAGGTGCAAGGTCTGGTGAGTATGGCGGATGAGGGAGAGCTTCCAAACCAAGCTCTTGCAGCTTGGAGACTGTCTGTAGTGCAGTATGAGGGTCGCGCGTTGTCGTGAAGAAGCAGTAGGGACGACCGATTGACCAAAGCTGGTTGCTGATGTGCAAGCTTCTCCATCATTGTCTCCAGTTCTTCACAGTACACATCTGCAGTAATGCTCATGCCGTTTTGTAAAAAGCTGTGGTGAATCACACCCGCACTAGACCACCAAACAGTGACCATCACCTTTTTAGGGGTAATTTTTGGTTTAGGGCATTGCTTTGGTGCTGAACCAGGATCTAACCAACTTGCTGAGCGCTTTCGATTGTCGAACAGAATCCATTTTTCGTCGCGCGTAACAATTCGGTTCAAAATTAATTAATTTCTTTGCCTATTGAGCAGCGCGAGGCAGGTCTCGACGCGTACGTTGCGCTGGCGATCGTTAAGTTCGTGTTGCACCCATCTATCAAGTTTTTTTTTACCTTGCCTATTTGTCGCAAATGGATTAAAATTGTTTTGATGCTAACATCAAAAGCTGCTGCTAGCTCAGCTATAGATTGAGTTTCGTCAGCTTCCACAATCGCCTTTAATTCATCATTGTTAACCAAAGTCTCCGGACGACCACGAGCTTCATTTTTCAAGTCAAAATTTCCAGAACGGAATCGGGAAAACCAATAACGGGTTGTGCGTTCGTTTGTACAGTTCTCTCCGTAAACGTTTTTGATGTTACGTGCCGTTTGTGTCGCGTTGGTGCCACGACGGAACTCATATTCCATAATAACATGAATTTTTAAAGTATCCATTATGAAGAAAAATGTTCAAATGTAATGAAAATACAACGCTAATCAATAAACAAAAGACTGAGTTTGTAAAAAGAATGTCATGTTTTTAAAACATAATTAATTTGAATTTAGAATACAAAGCCATTCCAAACTTTTTTTCTATTTGAAATGACCAGTACCGTAGATTGTGGTTACTATTACTGGAGGGATTACATTGATCAGAACTTCTCTCTGTCAATAAAATTTTATTTTTGTGAAAACCAAACGCAAAGTTCTTCTTTTTTAAGCATTTACAACACAGATAGTCGGCCATCTTTTGCTCAGAAGAACAAGTGTGTACGTCGGTTCTTTTCAACAAAAAATAATAAAACTGTAAGTTAATAGTTATTTATGCTTTTTAAAGTCCTGCAAAACTTCACTTGTGACTGATTAACTATTGATACTAATCGATTGTATTGCATAATACATTGAGAGAAATGTGTTTAAGATCTATGTAAAAAATAATGTGACTTCATAAACTAAAAATCGACCGCATGGTTAATAAAAAAATTAAAGGGGGTGTCATTGATGAACCTTCGGGGTGAGATTGATCAATGATCAAAGTAACCCCACGATGTGCCATTTACCAATCAAGTGAGTTTTGACTGCTATTTGATCTCAAATCATAATATTTTTAAGCAATAATGCTATTTTATTATAATATTGATAGATAAAGTAAAGACTGATTCTGAAAAATCTTTTATTTGCCCGATCAAAGAAACCCCCAATCTTTTAGGACTTATAACTTCAAAGTTAATAGGCCGATTTCTTTTATTGAATTTTTCAGATCATCATTGCTGGCTCTATTTTAATAATTCATTTAAAAAATATAGCTAATCAAAGTACCACTCGCGGTTTAACTTTGATCACACGGTTTTTATTTTTTATATCTTAAACTATTTAATATTCACTTTTAACAATTAGCTCAGTCTAAAGTATATTAAAACCGATTACTATATTATTTTTTGATAATTTTAACTCTCTAATTAAAGATTTCACAGCTATCTAAAGTCAAAAATTGATCAAAGTATAATTATCTACGGTACTGAAGAACGGCAATTTCATAGGTAAAGACCTATTATTTGTCTATTATTTAGCTAAACTAAGGAAATAATTGAATTTTTCATAAACATGTAAAACTCGACAATTACTTTATTGAGGGTATTTTCGTTTCGGTATAAAAACTTTTACTGCATAAATAACTAGTTAATAAGGTATAATAGGATTAAGATATTTCACGGTTTTGTAAAATTACCGCTGAAATATACGATAACCGTTGGAGTTTTTGAATGCGGTGAAATAGTCCAGTTGACTTTTTCGATTGCATTCTTTCGGATTTAAATTTTATAACGGATTACAAAATATTACGATAACCATTGCAATTAGAATGCGTTGAAATAGTCCAGTTGGTTATTTCGATTGCATTATTCTAGATAGAAAATTTAAAGATTACGAAATGTAAACGTGTAGGTACCTGGTTGATGAACGACACTCTGCAACCTTGTATCCCGAACTGGTGAATCTTCCCTTTGGGAATCATTATCCGAATCCCGTCTGCGACGTATTTTCTTTTTTAATTTTTTTTTTACTTTACGCATTAAATTAAGTAAATCGATTCTAAATCGTCAGTGTGCTTCCTTTTCGACAATTTTCGGAAGCCAAGAGGAAAAGATGTTGAGCGGTGAAGCACTAAAATGCGATTGACGATTACAAGACGAGCAACAGCGTATATAGGTTCGTACTACCACAAACTACCCACAAAAAAAAAGATTCAACCATAGTGTATGATCAGTGTCGCCTGATTCTGATCAATGTCTCATAATATGAGTGTTGTTTATAACCAAATATTAATACTAATTTCGAGGACGAAACGCAATTGAAATATAACGGAACCATTTGCTAGCCAGAACTTGTAACAAAAAACAGCAATCGTGTAACACTTAATCCTGCCAAAGAAAATATACACTACCGTGAAATCCTGGCACAACCGCAGACGCCGCGCCCCGTGTGTATTAGTTTGAGATTGTAGCAGAATTAATCTGTTTTAACTACCAACAGTTCTAAGCGCTTGTATGATCTGGCAGTTCGCTCTGCGGGCACGCACGCTCAAATGCGATCTGCGACGCTTAGCAAACAGTTCTGTCGGTCTACTTTAATTGCAAGATCTGGCAGTGTTTGTAGAATAGAATATGTAGAATAGCTTGGGTCTGAAGTGCTCCAAATACTCCAACAGCTATTTCTAATTGTCTATAAGTAATTAATTTATCTAAAGCACCATATTTAAATAAACTATTTACATTTAAATTCATATTTTGTATTTTAAGACCTGGTAACGACATATTTTTTTTGTAAATTTTGTTGCTTCGGTGCGCTGTGGTTTCTTGCGCCCGTTCTTTGTCACAGTTAAAAAATGATGTCCAGACTGGGTGGTAGGTTAAAAAAGATTTGGCCGTTTCAAAGTACTTATTGAATAAATCGATGGCTCCTAAGTAAATAATCGTATGTGCAAAAAGGTAATTTTACACCAGAGCATTTTAAAGACATTTTCATTCATAATTACTTTAATTTTAGTGCTATATTTACATATTGTGTACATATCGAATGGCGCCTAAAGAAAATCTGAAATTGGTTTAGTTTTCGAAATAATGTTGTTACAATTATTTACATCAGTAGTTAAATATTTTTAAAATCATAAGTGGCACTTACGATAACTTACGTTGAAATATATTTGCAAAATATATCGTATATTTGGCATACGATTGTTTACGTTAATATTTTGTTACTCTATTTACACGCAAGTAGCACATACCATTTTTAACTATGTAAATAATTTATTGTTAATGTAGTATCTCATGGTTAGTAACCTATAAAATAGTTTTTTTAGAATGTTATAGTAGAATAAATTGTTTAAATGTATTACCAAGTATTTCAACTTTATATGGTCGATTAACACGAAAATTACCATATCAATAATATAATAAGATTAAATATTGGTTTATGTACATAGTAAAAAAACTACGAAATATTATTTAGATTTTTATTAAATTAATGAACATTAAAAAAAGTTATAAAGCCAATAAATTATTAATAGCAATAACATTAGGTTAGCCACTTCCCGGTTACCGATTAAGCTGAAATTTTGCATACATGTGTAAATCGCGCGACAATGCAATATTATGATGACATGGTGCTGATCTGACGATGGAGTTGGAATGTGGTCATAGGATATTCGCAATGAAACAACACAACCTCATCGTTTGAGCTTGTTTGAATCGTCTTGACTAGTAGTTTGTCAATCAATGGTAACCAGGGTCTGATGATGGAGTTGTAAGGTGGTCATAGGAACTCTGTAATAAAACGACGCAACCCCATCGAGTTTCGGCTCGTCTCATTCGTCTTGACGAGTACTTTGTTTTTAGATGGTTACCAGGGTCTGATCTGATGATGGAGCTGAAAGGTGGCCACAGGAACTCAGTAATTAAGCGACACAACCGCGACGAGTTTGATTCGTTTTAATGGGTGGACCTTTTTAGATGGGTGGTGAGTGGTGGTGGTTTCCCTAATAGCATTTTTTGTTGGCATTAAGTTGGGCCACGTACCTTCGGTTAGTTGGCCAACAAGTATAATTGGCGCGCAGTTTACGCGTTGGGCCCATAAGTGATGGCCAAAGTAGGATTACCTACAAAGGCCCAACTATCTGTAGGGCCAACGATGGACTAGATTATTTAGGCCAATTTATGGTCGATTGAGTATTAGATAACAGGTGCACCTAGTATCAAATTTACCTAGTACGAGTAGTATTATGACCCATCTCTAGTAGGTACTGTCCCATCCAACGAACGGCCACTTCCCTGAAAGGAAGGAGGGAAGGACGATGGCGACGGAAGTAGTCCTCAAAAAGAGCTACCGTTCCAATTCCAATTGACGCGACACCCAGATGCAATATTCCAGAGTCCAGCAAGACTTGATGATTCGAATGTTACCATGGGTATATATAAAAGGCCACAAAAATCTCGTCACCGCGATTTAGAAATGGTATAAAACAGTACAGCGCCATCTATGAAAAATATCGGAACTACATACTTTAAGGATCTTAGTATATAACTTTTTTAAACTTTGTCCCCTGCCCCCTCCCCCCGCCCCTCTCCTCTCCCCTGCATCACACCCTTCCGGGTCTCAGCACCATATCCGCGAAATCCCAACATTATTTTGCTGAAATGCCTACAGTAATTACCCGACGGTAGGAATAACATGGTAGTCATTCCATCCACATCACCTTGATGGATGGCGGTCTACTACTGTGCGTTTTTCAAGAAATTTCTTGCC
Source organism: Scoparia ambigualis (assembly GCA_963921215.1). Classification (NCBI taxonomy): domain Eukaryota; kingdom Metazoa; phylum Arthropoda; class Insecta; order Lepidoptera; family Crambidae; genus Scoparia; species Scoparia ambigualis. The sequence continues at coordinate 52,824,109 of OY992502.1, read as the reverse complement.
TCGAACTACAGTGTTGTGGAACCAGCTCTCGGCGGCGGTATTTCCGGACCGTTACGACTTAGGGATCTTCAAGAAACGAGCCTATTCTTTCCTTAAAGGCCGGCAACGCGCCTACGATTCCTCTGGTTTTGCGGGTGTCCATGGGCGGCGGTGATTACTTTCCATCAGGTGACCCGCTTACTCGTTTGCCTCCTTCTGCTATAATAAAAAAAAAAAAGTAATGTATAAAGTTTTTTTTTGTTGGCGCAATGGTGTTATCTTATCTTTTATCCCTACAAAAATTGCCCAACTGCAATAAAATAACATCAGGCCCGTGGTAGGCTATCCGTTGGTTAAATTGCGCAAGTTATAACCATTGGGTCTATTTTGAATTTAAGTTGGCAAGTAAACTAACCATCTGCCAACAGTTGGCGAATGGAAGCCGACGGCAAATGCTATTAGGGTTGGTTGGACGTGAATAAATTTTGTATACATGTTCAGTGAGATGAACAGATGAAAAACGTGTCCAGGGAAAGCTAAAAAGTAAAAAATAAATTAAAATTAAAAACCTTTTTAAAAACAAGTTTTATTTAAATGCGCTGAAAAGAAAAAAATAAACTTTTAAACGAAATTTAAGTATGTTCTCGTATAGTATAGTTAAATAATCAATCCCATCAAGTTATTTAATTTACTTGTTTATTTACACATAATATAGTATATAGTAAATCTCGCGACAACCTTTTATTCATTTAAATTGTTTAATGACGTTTTAAGTTGATAGTAAAAGATTTAAAGTAAAAGTTATTTTTTTTCTTTTCAGCGCATTTAAATAAAACTTGTTTTTTAAAAAGGTTTTACTTTTAATTTATTGACTTTGACTTGACTTTGACTTTGAATAGAAAAACGTTTATTGCTACATTTTAAAATATGACAGATAGGTACAACCACGGAATAACTGTCTTATATCTGTGGGTACAACATACTCGCAAGTGAGCTGTGTTGTTATAGCAGCCCACTAAAATAAAAATGAACAAAATATTACATAAACATCATTCATAATACCATACAGTACCGTGATATTAAATATTAAGAGAGATTCAAATATCGCACCACAGACTGTGATGATATCATGGCATCTGACCAAAGCTCTTTGGATGGTAGCCAAGGGCAAAGCCCGACATCTGCCATAACTTCTTTTCGAGCATAATTTCTCAGGCATTAAGCCGCAGTAAATTATATTTATAAATTTATTACATACGTTTTATTATTATACATATATACATACACTCACGAATATTATCCCTGGATTTACACGAAGCCAACACTTGAGACAATCCACTAAGCCAGTCCAATAAGCCAATGCTAATGCTATACTAAAACGTCTTGAGGACAATCCAATGTAGTGGACTGTCTCTATTTACACGATGCCAATATTGGACTGGCATAGTGGATTGTCTCAAGTATTGGCTCCGTGTAAATCCAGCATTATGGGAGGCAGAGACTAGGCAATGAGGACCACAAAATCAGTCCGTTTCCCCAAATTACAACTGTACAAGTACACAGCTTGATAGGTGATAGGCTCAACACTGGGGCACAGATTAAAGAAGAGTTACTTTACTGGCGCCCGTTTCTAGAAACGTACAAGTCTTGTTTTTTTTTTGATAATTTGTTTCGTTACCATGGATACTAGTCCTTCAGTAGAAATAATAGAGTTCATTTATTATGCTATTAAGATAATAATGAGTGATGATAATAAGCTAAATGATATTCCCCCCCAAATCCCTTGAGTTCCAGTAAAGATGTGGGACTTTACTGAATCTCACACGGACTTCTTGAGAGAATTTGAAAAGTGATGTTGCACTGTTTTGTTTTATTTGCCAACACTCATGCACGTTCACGAACACTTAACGGATAATAATCTACCATTATTTCACATTCATATTCGACAATACACAAATTTTAGAAAATAAGACAAAACTACAAACATGACGCTTCACTTTCCCGCCAAGAAGTCCGTACAAGTCTTGTAATACGAGTGTGTTACCATAGCAACACTTGTGAAATACCGAACTTACAGGACTTCTTAGCGGTAAAGTGAAGCGTGATGTCTGTACCCAACTAGCAAAATAAAGTCCTATAGAAGTTGAGACAACGTTTTACATGCAACTCTGATCCGATTAGGTTAGTCGTATAAACGTAGGGTAAACGGTTATAAAAGGCGAAAGTGGCGCATTTTATAAGACCTGTAGGTAGCGTAATAGTTAAATAAAGGTTAACATGGCGTCAGAAAATGTTAAGTAAAAGTAGTATAACTGTTAAGGTATGACCAAATGTTGTATAAAGAGCACAAGGAAAACATTTACGTGACAAAAAAATTGGGTAAAGGTGTGGAAGCTGACTATTATGTTTTATAAAAGGTATAACGTAACTTTTAAACACGGTTTACTTGACTCTAAAGGAGCATAAATGTTTTGATATTTTATTTATAAAACGATTTGCCTTTAATCATTTCGGTTCACAAAATTTTTGTTTTCATGTGTGTTTGTGAAATAAAACAAGTTAAGAAATGGTAGATATATTATTGAAATTAATATTGAATCTATATTGTGCAGTTGCTAAATTCAAGATGACGTCTAGATTTCTATGGGAATGCCACTTTATTGATATTGTATGTGATGATATTTAGTTTTTTACTGTAGCTCTCTAAAAATATCCAAAATTTCGTTAATTTACAATATATTTTTTAAATATTTTATACGTTTAAGGTCAGCCATTGTTTTACATGTCATCAGTAGACTTTTATTGGATTGTAATATAACTTTCACTTAAGTAGACGTTTTTAGAACGACTGCAAACGAGCGCCATTGCTATTCGTTTTAGGGTTGATACGAACATGGTGGTGATCTTAGATGTATACCAGTTTCATTTCTTCAGAAAGTTCCACTTCGTTTATATCGTTTCCAGTTATTAATATCCATTTTTTGTCGTTTTTATTTAAACTTAATAAGATTCTATTAAAACCACATAACGTCTAATTTTGTTTTATTAAAACCTTAATTGACCGTCTATAAAATATGCTGTTAAATAAAAGATATATAACAGGTTCACAGAAAACTGTATGAATTGTCAAAGTTTTTGTTTTACGTTAACAAAACTAACTGTTGAATAAAAGGTATATAATAGTTACACTAACACCTTTATGTAATATTAAGGGAAACCATAATTCCACTATATAATCGTTATATTACTGTTTTTTAAAAAAGTGTTTAAATCTACAATGTGTTTAGATGCTATAATAATGACTCTATTTCGACGACACTGTCTTTAAAAAAACCTTTTCACGACTGAAACGTTCTTACGACTTAGACGTTTGTTAAATAAGCGTTTTAGCTAAGACCATTATATTATTGGTGTATAATTTAGTTGAAAAAACGTATATTCAAGGTCGTAATTAGACTTTTTAGTTAGACGACTTAATCGTCAGATGTACTACGTCTATACGATAACAGAGTTAGATAATAACCAATATAAAACTCCTATATGATATAAAAGTCGTAAAACCCTTTATTTATACGACTTGTTTGCTGGTTGGGTAGTTTTGTCTTATTTTCTAAAATTTGTGTTTTGTTGAATATTAATGTGAAATAATGGTGGATTATTAACCGTTAAGTGTTCGTGAACGTGCATGAGTGTTGGCAAATAAAACAAAACAGTGCAACATCACTTTTCAAATTCTCTCAAGAAGTCCGTGTGAGATTCAGTAAAGTCCCACACCTTTACTGGAACTCAAGGGATTTGGGGGGAATATCATTTAGCTTATTATCATTTTTTAAGTATAAAATTAACTCTATTATTTCGACTGAAGGACTAGTATCCATGGTCACGAAACAAACTATCAAAAAAAACCGAACTTACAAGAGTAGCGTTTCTCGAAACTAAGGCCCCTACTCTCTTTCTCCGAAACGAAATTTTGGCCGATTTTCGTTTGCTATTTTATATACTATACAGCTGTTTCCATTCCTTCCGAAATTTAGTTCATACAAAATAGGTTTGGCATTTAAATTATAAGCTTTTGGAAAATTTATTGAAAAGTTCAAAAATAATGGAAAGCGCTTTAAATAGCAAACGGAAATCGGCTGAAATTTCGTTTCGGAGAAAGATAGTAGGTCCTCAATACCTACTTAACACGTATGCAGAATAAAATCTTAATCAAATGATCAACCTTACCAGTGAATATTTACACGTAAATAAAAAAAATAGTTTTATTACCCAATATCGTTTTTACAAAATGTTGAGACATCCCAGAAAGTAATACAAGTAAAATAATTCTGTTTCTCAAAAATTGCGTTGACTAGTGACTTTCAGAAATTATTCTAGCAGTGTCGGGACAGTCGTAATTTTTATGTATCGCTAATTATATAATAAGTGCCCTTGTCCTGTGACGCGGATTTCAGCATGCGTACGGATTTAATCTGCATACGGATTTATATTTTAAATGTGTTAAAATTAGGTAAGAGATAATTACTTTTTTAACGTTCCTCTCTGCACGAGTACACTGACTGGCCACACGCACGAGAACTACAGCAGTCTACGCAATCTTTGTCCTGCGTGCAACCAGCAGCGTGATTTAAAGCTGGAAACAAACTATCGGACGCGGCTGACGGACGCGGCTGACAGCCGCGACTGATAAGTGTGCACAACCTTCAAACATCCAGTGCGCCATATTTCTGTCGGACGTCCGAACGCTCAAGGTCAGCCCAAGGTTACGTCCGCGACTTTGTCCGATAGTTTGCACAATTAAATGTAAGTACATTCATTAACTTGATACCTATATCGCGGCTGTCAGCCGAGTCCGTCATCCGCGTCCGATAGTTTATTTCCAGCTTTACACGCACACGGACCAAATCCGCATCACAGGAAAACGGCACTAACTAGCGGCCCGCCCGTGCCTTCGTCCACGCTAACTTAGAAACACCGTCATACTTCAACCATTTTGTACAAAATATCTACAAATTATATACAAAAACCATCGTCAGATATCGCTCTTTCATTATATTAGTGAAAACCGCATAAAAATCCATTGCGTGGTTTAGAAGAATAGTGCGGTGCGACAGACACAGAAAAACGGCAACTTTACTTTATAATATTATTAGCGGCCGCTCGCGGTTTCACCCGCGTTGGTTCCCGTTCCCGTAGGAATATCTGGATAAAAAGTATCCTATGTGTAGATCCAGGTTATAAACTATCTGTATACCGAATTTCATAGAAATCCATTCAGTAGTTTTTACGTGAAAGAGTAACAAACATCCATCCATACTTACAAACTTTCGCGTTTATAATATTAGTAGGATTATGTAATGATGATGATACTGAAACGAAACTAACGGGTCAAAATCTTTATACCTTCGTTTGTCAAACATATGTTCAACCTGAAATTGAATGATTGTCCATTAATTATAATAAAGTAAAGTAAAGTACAGCCTGTATACTGTCCCACTGCTGGGCAAAGGCCTCCATCATTGAAATCAAGTCATCGCTGCAATAGACAAACGTCTCAGTGGCCGAGTGGTCAAGCGCTCGACTCGATATTCGGAGGTCTCGGGTTCAATTCCCAGGTCGGGCAAAGTGTTGGCGTGGTTATTAAGCCAATTAAAATAAAAAGGATGCAGTTTGATGTAAGTATGTTTTTTTTTCTTTTTATATAAGGTGACTGCTAGATACCGCAAGAAACTTCAAGGGCTGGTCAGGTCAAGTGTTTTAAACATGACAAAAATGAATTCGTGTTTTTTTCAATATCATGTCATATTCAATAGCAATATCATAAGAAAAATAATATGAAAAAAATTCAAAATAACGATTATTTACAACGCGCGGGCAGGGGGTTGACCCGTCCGCGTCAGTACTTACCTTGACGGGTCAACTGCCGGCCGGCCGATGCCCGCGCGTTGAAATAATTTTAATATTAATTGTTATTTTTAATTGTATTCATTTTATTAATCTTATTTTATTGCTTTAAAATAAATAAGATACTCAAGGACTATCCAATTAAAATTCACAAAGTTAATTATTTAATTAAAAATGAAAAAAAAACACATTTTTTTGTCATTTTTGGCATGTTTAAAACACTTGACCTGACCAGCCCTTGAAGTTTCATGCGGTTTCTAGCAGTTATCTTACATGAGAAGGAGGCAAACAAGCATGCGGGTCACCTGATGGAGAGCAATCATCGCCGCCCATGGACACCCGCAAAACCAGAGGAGTCGCAGATGCGTTTAAGAAAGGAATAGGGTTAAGGAAGGAATAGGAATTGTGAGGGGGAGGGGAGAAGGGTAGTCTTTGGTCCGTTAGTCACCTGTTACGATAGCCAAGGCGTGTATTATACCCAAGGGAAGACTTGGGTTGGTAGTTTTTTTTTATAAGCCGTCACACATACATCTCTTAAACTTTTTGATAAAGTATGTAATTGTTTTGTAACATATTTGTTTGTGTGTATCAGTATTAAAATTGGTATGCAAGTCTCATAAAGGACTGTTACTTAGCAGTGTCATAGCTACCGTTTGTCCTGCGATATTTTATTATGTCACCCAGGGTTGCGGTTTCGGAGAATGAACAATAGTTTTAATTTTGTACGGCTGTCAAGGCAAAATATGTTGATAGTGACAATGTTTAACTAAAGATCCTTAAAACAAATAAGAATAATAATGAGAAAAAGAAACATTGATTGACGTGCACAACACTAACAATAGAACATACAAAAAAATACCTATATCTATATTGATAAAAACAATATATCAATGCCTCTCTTAAGTGACTTTTAGACAGATCACATTAGTATGTCATTGCAGGTAAGTAAAAACAAATGTCACTTATAAATGCATACAATTTAAAATAACACAAGTAAAGAAAAAAATACACTATAAGTACCTATGGCAAATGACATACTTAATATTACAAATAATTCATCTAATAAGTACCTAACTATTCTAGACACTATTATTGCCTTGCAATACATATACAAATAAATTGACACGGACATAGAGTACAAAATAGGTGGCCTTATTGCTAACAAGCAACATGGTCCAGGCTACTTGGGTTGATACAAAACATTATAAAAATAGAGAGAAATAATAGATACGCCTCGCCCGCGCCTCGCCCGCGCCCGACGCCGCTTGTGTTTGTCCTGCGCTTTACGCGGCACCAGAGTTGTCCTCGCGCCTGGACTCCACTTAACATCAGGTGACGTGGGGTCATTTGCCGGGCTTAATATGAAAAAACGTACTCTAAGCGATAGGTATGGTATCGCGGCCCCTAAAACACCTAACAAACCTACAAAACACTACCTAAAAATACAAGTGACAGATGACGTTGCTGAAACAAGTCCATACAAGTCCAACATATTAATACATTGTGATACCCCTTTTTCCGGTCAGATCTGTGCGAACGTCTCGACGTGACCCGTTTACTGACGCCCAGTAGCGCTACCACGAGTTTTAAACTCACACCGTACTCGCTAGCGAGAAATAATAGCACCCGTAACTTCAATCCCCTATAAAAAGTAGATACACAATCCCATATAAAATCGTAGCGGAATAGCGGCAGCTTTGACATATTACATTTTGACGTAAGTAGGTATGTGTTTTGGCCGTGGACTTCATTTAAGTTTTGGCAAAATAGCAATTTTCGAAGGAGCACTTCGTCATACTGACGTTTAGTTCGCACACTGCTAAACGAAATGAGTACGTAAACTATCTATCTCATACTTACTAATTTTTATGTGATATCCGAATCGTACCTTACGGGTATTCGCTGTAAGGTACGATTCTGATAACGGCTAATTGTAACTGCAAACTTCGACTGCAAACTGCGGCTGGAAACTGTGACTCCAAACTGAAACTGCATTAGCAAACAAATGAGTGGTGACGACTAAGAAAACGTTTCCGTGACCTGTTTCTGACATTTTTCCTTCGATCACGATCACATACTTAACTAAAGAGAAAGAGTGCCTTTTTTTTTTTACCCGGTGTAATCCCTGCTTATGGATTCCAGCCTCCAGAAGGGAGACTGGATATGTGGGACTCTCCCGTCCCCCTTTCCACGACGTGATCGTCGGGCGAGAGGGAGGGGCCTACCCACTAATCAACGGGGGACTAAACTCCGAGAGCGTAAGGCTAAGGTGGCGGTCACGGGACCTAATCCACGGGAGCAATGACCACGCGAGAGCCACCCCGTCGCCGTGTGTTAGCCTATAATCGCTGCCTGGCAGCCATTACGCGCCATCACACGGCGACTACGCGCGCGAGGCACTAAAAAAACAGCCCATTTAGGGGGCAGACCACAAACACCCTGGACTGACACGCCCGGCTTACCCGGGCATGCGGACCGACACAACACAAATTCGCTAGACAAGACACAACACGGAGACGAACACGCCCACGATTTCGCAGGCGTGCGCACAAGACTTCCACGAAATTCACTAATGCGGGACTCCATTGTAGGGTTGCTCCGAGACAGCCTGACGCCACGACGACCGCGGACAGTGGTCCTCTAGCCGTCACGCCGCTTAACACTGCTTCCCAGAGAGTCACCGCACTACTCAAAAAACATGTATACGACAACCACGACAACCACGAACACAAGCACAACACAACAGATACACCTATATGCTGGCGCGGGACTCCCCGCATCCGCTCCGAGCAGGAGGGCGCCTTTGATGGCGCCCCGTAGCTCATCATGGCTTCGCATAGAGTTTCCGCACCAGCTCCCCAAAAGACATGGTTGTCTTTTGCAGTACTGTGGTCAGTACAACGCACATTTACTGGTACTAGACCCCTCCGCGTCCGCTCCGAGCAAGGGGACGCCCTCAGAAAAGCGCCCCTTTGCTCATCATGGCTTTCACGTGGGTTTCAGTACCAGGCCCATGAAAAGACAACCACTGTACAAACACTACACTAACACGACCGTCACAAACAAGTAAAACAACACAAAATAACAACAACAACACTCGAAACTGGACAGCACTTGGGCAATGCTGTCCATCGCGCCCAACATTTAACGGTTTACGTGGGCACTTGGGGTGATATAATTAAATACCCATGCCAGTGCCTACTCGACACAGACTTATACCTAACAACAACCTAAACTAACAAAAACCATCAGGCGTCCGACTAGTCGGGGCGGAGCCCGACCTCCGCCAGACGCCCGGCATCACCCTCCGGTGGATCACCCGGTGCCGCTGACACCTCTGCCACGTCCATGGGCGCGACGCCCTCCTTCTCCGCTGGGGGGGCCCTTGTCCAAGGGGCCCTCTTGTGCTTCGTTATGGGGGGCCTGCACGTCCTCCCCCCCATGTGGTGCTCATGCGGGAGCTTCGCCTCCCTACACACGATGCAGCTAGGCTTCTCCGCCATACACTCCGCCGCTCGGTGTCCCGGGGCGCTGCATCTGAAGCACAATGTGCTACGGTCCGCCTCTGAGTCACAGGTGTAGGTCGTGTGACCCGCACCGTAGCACTTAAAACACCGCACGGGTGTCCTCTCCAGGACCACCACCCGCACGGACACCCATCCCATGGTCAGGCGGCCCGCATCCGCCAAAGCCTTGGCCTGCATAATCGGGAGGCGGACCAGCATGGTGTTCGTGCCCCATGGTCCAACACGTACTCCTCCCAGGGTCACCTGTTCCGCCGGGCAGCCCGTCTTGGCTGCGATGGCCTCCTTCACTCGCTCGGGCATGACCCCATCTGCAAGGCCAACCAGCCGGAGCTCGGCCGTCCGGAATGGCCTACGGACCTCGGCCTCCTCTGCGATGACTTCGCGGAGTCGCGTCGCGAATGCGTCAGCCTTGGGCCCACTGGTCGCTCCTGGAATTTCCAGCTTCCGCCCCCCAGCCGCCGTCTTCCGCATTCGGACCGACTCCAGCCCGAACTCCTCCAATTTGATGGCGCCTATCGCTCACTCCAACACCGAGGCATAGGTCGCGCCCTTCGCCGCCGCTTCGGGCTTCAGGGTGATCGTCACCGCTGACGATCTTGGCGGCACCAGCCTAACCGCGGGGATAGAACCCGCGGTGGTCGCTCTCTTCTGCCCAGTGGCTCATAGCAAGGGTTGCAGCCTTCTTGGCCCTCTTCCTGGCACTTATCGACAGGATAGGCCTCCATTCGTTCGCCGGCGTGTGGGAAGCCGCTGCCAGGGCAGGGGATGCTGGTCGCGGCATCATCCCTTCGGGTGCTCTCTGAGGCGGCGGCGGGCCCTCCCACACAGGCGCAGGTGGCCTTTTCCTCATAGGTACCCTCTGGGGCAGCAGGGGGCTACCCCATACGGGCGCGCAGTGTGCCGACTCCATTGGGGGGGTGCTGGGGGGTCCCGCAGCCACCCCGGCACAGCTGGCCTCCGTCCTCGGCCTCTCGTGCGCCAATGGCGGCCTCACTGGTGGCTCGCGCGGGAGACGCCTCTCCAAGGCATCCATCCGCTCATTGAGCATGCCTCCGAGGGACTCAAGGAAATCCTTCTTCAGGACCTCTACAACGTCCCTCTTGAGTCCCTCTATCACGTCGCCGATTGATGGTGCCACCTCCTTCTCCGCCTCCTTCTGTTGGGCGGCTCTCTGCCGGGTCTGCATCGGCCTCTCCAGCTCCTCCACCGACTTCTTCAGCTCCCTACATTCTCGCCTCATGTTCTTCAGCTCGGCCTCCATCCTCATGCAGTACGCCAAGAGCTTTCTGTCTGCTGCCTCCTCATCGAAGACGGCACACTGCCCCAAAACGGCCGCCAGCGAGTTCATCCCCTCATTTATGAGCTTACGGCATGTCCCCTTTATATTGCCGGATTTGTGCACCGTGTCGCTGACCTGCTGGAAGCTCTTATAGGCCAGTTCGAACATCTCCGGGGACGACAAACTATCCACGTGTTCCCGGTAGGGAGCCATCATCCTGTCATGAGGAGTGCCGTGCCGCTCCTTATCCGTTTTATACCACGTCTCCCTGGCCTCCTTGGCATTTCCCTTGTAGGCGTCAACACCTCCCGCGTCATGAGCCCCTCAGAGGCCTTGGAGTTCTTGGGTTTGGGTTTGGGTCGAAGTTCCTCCTCCTCCTCGTCCTCGTCCGACCAAGGTTCCTTCTCCGCCCTTTTCGATTCGGCAATCCCAATGGAGGTGCCCAACCTCTCCACCTGTTGGGTACTTCCACTTCCTTCTACTGCGACTTTTTTGGGTTTATTCCCCATTTGGCCGCCTTTCTCAACACGACCTTGTCGGAGTCGCTCGAGTCGACCCGCGAGTCGACCCGCGAGTCGACCAATGCCCGCTTCCGTGTCTCCTCGACAAGATCGACTACCATCTTCTCCGTGTTCTTCAGTAGCCGGACCCGCTCCCGCTCCACCTCGGCCGCCCAGTCGAGACGACTGACGCCACTACCTCCGGGCACCGCCGGCTCCACGCCGCTCGAGCCATTAGCCCGAGCGGACGCTTCCCCGGTCGCGTCCCCGGCCTCTGCGTCCTTCCCGGACCCATCACCTACTACGCCCCGCTTGGGCACACTCCCCCCACTCCTTCCAGAGGCATTACTGACCCCTGAGGCCTGGTCGCCTACCTCAGGGCAGTCTTCGGTAACACATTTCACACGTGGGGTCCCGGTACCCTCCACGCGCCGGGTGCTATCCGGGTCGTAGCGCAAACGTACTTTCTTATCCGAACTTTCCATTATAATTCGGAAATGAAAAGAGAAAGAGTGCCTAGTGATATGTTGTAGGTAATACCTAACGAAATGTCTACCAACAGTGCGTGTAGTAATTGCAATTCTTTTAAAACACATATACCTACGTCAAAATCATATATAAGATGACTGCTAGAAACCGCAAGAAACTTCAAGGGCTGGTCAGGTCAAGTGTTTTATACATGACAAAAATGTCAAAAAAGGAATTCGTGTTTTTTCGTAGGTACCTATCGCCCAGCTAACGGGGGCAACGGCCGGCCGGCCGGCCGTCTGCTGACCCGTCCACGTAGCCCCTTGTGTGTCAAGCGACCTCCAGGAGGTCGCTAACTGTCAGACCCGTATGTGTCAGAGGCCTCCACTGGAGGCCCCTCTTTACGCCGTCATATTTAGAGTTGAATTGTGCTCACTAAACTATTGCTATTTCTTTTGTCTTTGTTTTAATGTATAGAGTGGGACAAAGACGGCATTACAACGCCATAGATGTTTAATACGGCGACGAATGGAGGTTCTGCGCGCGCTTTTTTATGTGGGTTCGACCCGTGTCTGTTATCGCCCGGTACTTACGCGCCACATCTGGCGCAAATAAAAAATGAATGGCGAGGTTTATTCTGTTTTAAACGTGTATTCCACATTGTAAATATAACAAATAATTATCATAATAATTGTTACACCTTTCATGCTTTTATTTATAATTAAATTTATTATTTTTTATTAAATCGAAGAAAAAAAAAAGTACTTTCACCTACTTTCATTTTTTTTGCAATTTATTATAGAATCAAACTATACTTTATTATACATAGCCAGATAGCTTATTTAATAAAGATTCCAGTGATATAAGTTTTTTATATAGTCTCTATATAAAAATTTTATGGAAATCGTCATTATACCTAGACCGGATATAAACAGGAAGTAATACGGAAGTAGCTTGACACATCGTCGCCTCAGTGCTTGTTTGGCCAACAGACCATTTGGGTAATTTTACAGGACCAATGTTTTTTTGTTTTTCTATGTTATGACTCAAACAAAGGAGTAATGTTATGGTAGTTTCCAAAAATATGGTACATCTGGACATGTAATAATCAATAAAATTAAAAAAACTTTGAATTTTACATGTTTAAAAACAAAAAAACATTGCTCCTGTAAAATTACCCAAATGGTCTGTTGGCCAAACAAACACTGAGGCGACGACATGCGGCCATTTTGAAAAAAAAAAGGCGACCGGCCTCCAGGAGGCACCTTGACACACAAGGGGGTAGGGTACTTATCGCCCAGCTGACGCGGACGGGTCAACTGACGGCCGTATGCTTCAAAATAAATTAGATAGGTACTCAAAGACTATCCAGTTAAAATTAACTAAATGAATTATTTCATTAAAAATTAAAAAAACACGATTTCTTTTTTTGTCATTTTAGTCATGTTTAAAACACTTGTCCTGAGCAGCCCTTGAAGTTTCTTGAAGTTTCTAGGAGTCACCTTATATTAAAAAAAACATACTTACACTATTCTGCTATGATTTAGTGTAGGGTTGTGTATCTAGATTTAATACGTAATGAAAGCATTTTTCCCATCGTATAAATGTCAAAATTGGGTCACAGAAACACTACGCAAAAGATTGTATACTGCAACTGCAAATTGCGACTGCAAATTGCGACTGCAAATTGCGACTGCAAATTGCGACTGCAAATTGCGACTGCTGTTGCTAGCCTACTACGGGGCATGACAAATAGATTTAAATTTCAACAACTTGGTTAAAACTCTGAATGCAGCTGATAATATTTTTGTGTATGTAAGAATGAGCCGATGCGCACAGCTATCTATGCACTATGTGTATGTGTGTGTGTGGCTGCGCAGGCTGCGTCCACACCAGCGCCATAATTAAAAAACAGTGTGCCTATAACCAGTATTTCACTAGCACGCATCCCCTTGACCTCGGACGTAACAGTGACGATGAGAAACAATTACCCAATTACGAAAAAAAATGTCGACAACTGGATTTTTTTCGAGTTTCGATCATAATGTTCAAAATTACATACAAAGGTCGAATCTCACAATGGTTTATAGCTTGAGACTACCTTAAAAACCGACGTCGTGGTGTGAAATGACAAGCGATACTATTGAGCGCACTCACCGATGGCACCTATAAATTCGCATCAGATTTGGCCATACCTAAGAAGATCGCAGAAGTGAAATACGACGCAATCATCAAACGTTTAGATAACCACTTTACACCAAAGGGTTGCGAGTTTGGCGAACGTTTTAATTTCTACGCGGCGCAGTACAACTGCTGGGCAGTGGGCGGCGAGACTGTACGGTCTCACGACATACGTTTCGGCTTCAGTAACGTCGAGGAAGCTTTACGAGACTGATTCGTAATGGGAATGCCAGCAGGTCCCGAAAAAGAGAAGCTTTTCGCTCGAGATGTGGAGGTTTTGACCTCGGCAAAGGCGATCGAGGTAACGGAAAGTGTGAGGTGTGTGCCTTGGGGCCGCCCGCCGCCCGGGCGCCGATGCTGCCTCAGCAGGATCAGCTGTACAAGATTTCACAACGAGCTAGTGTCGGATACTGTGGCGTATCAGTGAAAGAAAAGTGTACGGTCTGTGGCTATACCAATCATAAAGCTTCTCAGTGTCGATTCGCAAAGTACAAGTGCATGAAATATAACATTACGGGCCATTTATGTAGAATGTGTAAAGTGAACGTGATAGATAACCGATAATGACCTGACTGAGAACGATGATGACGATTGTAAGTTATTTATGATACGCACTTTTCGAGGAGAACCTATGACAGTGTGGATTTTAGTAAACGGGGAAAGACTAAAATTCGTAATTTATAGTGGGTCTGGGGTAATGTCAGAATGTACGTTTAAAAAATACTTTAACAATGTGCCATTGACATTAAATCCCAAGCGCTTATGTTCATACACAGGTGATATTATATAACAGGCGTAGCGCGTATGACTATTACTTACCTGTAACGCTAAAACGATTGATGTGTATGTGGTTCGGGATGGAGGCCCGCCGTTACTCGGGATTTTATTTCTTTGTACGAGTTGCAACTTTCGCCTTGCGCGGCCCATAGCATTTGCTTTTCGAGACAAAGTAGGTAAAGAAATTGAGCGACTGGTAGACTTAGAGGTTTTAAAACCTGTCGATCATTCAGTAATGCGAAATAGCTCTGGATTTCTGGATACCACTAATAATTTGGTATTGCTGATGTTAATTCTCAATGCAGCTTTCTCACTGCTTTCATTTACTCTGTCGACGATTATCTGAAGGTCCTTTTCCAATGCTGCAATGAGGACAGTGTCATCTGCGTGACGTAAGTTATTTACTAACATTCATTTAATTTTGATTCCAGCTTCTAAATCTTCAAGAGCCTCAGACATCACCGCTTCCAAATATAAATTGAAAAGCAGTGGTGATAGGATGCACCCTTGTCGAATGCCAAACGCCCTTTCGTAATCAATGCAGCATAATATTATTTAATACATCGATTTACATATCCCTGCTGCACGTCTGCACAAGAACATTTAATGCAGGGTTACAGGGTTACAGGGTTTCGCGAGTACCAACGCCGGAACGGAAACCAAACTGTCTATCTCCAAGTTGTTCATCACAAGTTGTTTGTTGTTGGTCTAATTCCGTTCTGTATGATATCCAAGAACATTTTGAGTACGTGGCTCATTAGACGTATCATACGGTCTTCTCCACATTTTCGTGCGTTTTGCTTTATGGGGATTATAATAAACGTTGAATTTAGCCACTCATTAGTGAAATCGCCAGTGTCATATATGCAATTATACAGTTGTACAAGCACGTCGAGACTCGAGATGTTCTTCACTCAAGAGTTTTAGTATCTCATATGAATGTCGTCAACCTGGTAATTTACCAGATTTGGCCGCCTTCAAGGCTCGCAGGACTTCAGATTTTTGAATGGATGGACCAGATTCGTCAGTCTTCAGTTCTATGTTCCTTGAATGATCTGCAACGTTTCAGTAACATACTCTGTTCATTGTTTCTTTTTACCATCTGTGTCCGTAATTATGTTTTCGTGAGCATCAACCAGATTTGCGAAAGGCTTGGTATGCTGTCATGCTTACGAAATAGGTCTTCCATGTGTTCGCATGTGTGATGTCATCTATTTGGTTGTATCGTGCCGGGTCTGTAGCGTTTAGATAGCCTTCTTTCCCCCATCAGTTGCAAAATCGAATCCGTCATCCAGTTTTGTTTCTTTACAATTTGTCGCTGTTGTAGCTGTTTTTGGCAGATGTCATTCACCTTTTACTTTAGACCACTCTGCGTATGTGACGAATTGCGTTTGTGACGTACAGCGTGTAATCCGTTTAGCCCTGTATTCATCAAAATGCTGAAAGAAAAAAATAAAATCAGAAAACGTTACAATCTGTACAAAAATCCAATAGACGCCATTCAATCAAAACTTATCTCAAAGCGCTGCGATAATCAAGCCAAATTGTGTTATAGAATTTACATAAAGCGTTTAGAAGAGGAGATTCCGAAAAACCCTAATATTTTCTGGTCACACGTAAAAAGCAAACGTGGCGGTTCTAGTGCTTACCCTGATTCGATGACCGACGGTTCAACTGTGGCTACTGAAGGAACTGAAGTTTGTGAAATGTTTGTTAACTACTTTTCATCTGTTTATATTCCTGACGTAGACAGTGGATCCGAATCTCGGTCTGATTATTTACTTGAGCTGGAAAGGAACAGTGAGGCTCTGACGGCATCATTCATAGAAGAGGAGCTCTTGTTGAAGAAATTTCGTGGTATTAACTGTAGCAAGAGTGGGGGTGCATACGGAATATCTCCAATCGTTATTGTAAGATGTGCGCCTAAGTTGGTGTACCCTCTGACCATTATCTACAACGAGTCATTGTCATCCGGGATTTTTTTCCATGAAATGGAAAATAGGCAAGGTTGTACTTGTTTTTAAGTCTGGAAACAAAAACATAGTACGTAACTACAGGCCAATATCAATTCTGTCATGTTTTGCCAAGATATTGGAATCTCTGGTTTGTCCTTATTTTCAGAGACATCTGCGATTGTACTTAAGTTTTGTTCATCGCGATCTAGAAATTCAAATTTGGTATGCTTCACTGAATCCCTAATAAATAATAATAATATATTTATTGAATAGACAACAATGATCCAAAATTGTTAGTAAAAACTTAAAAACTAATTGTTAGTATTTAATTAACATATTATTACAAAACCTACTACTATTACCTACATTTCAATAAATAATTACGAATAAATTAACATTTAAAAAACCAAATAAAATACAGATAAAAAATTAATAATAATAACCAATTAATCCAATTGTATATACTATAAATTTATAACGTAATTAATGTCAAACAGTTATTTACTTAATCAATTAAAAATTAATTATTTAAAAAATTAAATGTTATCAATTAATAAAATGTAATACAATTTTTTATTAAATTTAATGAATTTACCTAATCAAAAGATCGAATAACAATAAGAAACTGGGTTGGGCTACCGGGCAACATAAATAAAGGCTGTGGACTCCGCTTTTCAAGCGGATGTAATTTATACAGATTTCAGTAAAGCATTCGACGTAGTCTCACATAAAATACTCTTGATGAAGCTGCGTTGCTACGGCGTTTCTGGTAAACTGCATGAATGGATAACATCTTACTCGTATTTGGCTGAAAGATCATTTTACGTTGTTGTCAATGGATATCATTCTACTTCACGCGCTATATCGCACGCTGAGAACGAAAATGACCTAATCGAAAATTTATAGAAATCGAGTTTTACACAAAAATAGACTTAAAAAGCACTGCTTTATCACCTACAAATTCAAAAACTGACCTTTTTCGCACTACGCAAAGCTATATTGCTGTCTCTTTCATTTTCGCGATTCCCGCGGCCCCACCATATTGAAAGTGACGCGACCAGTAATCCGCCGGGAGAGCGAACAAGTGGATGTGCGCCGCGTTAGTTCACTTGCGACCCTTTAAGGATTGGGTCACTTCAGGACTAAAAATAAGGTAAGATCATTGACGTCGCTGTTAATATTAAAGTGACCTTTTTCTCTTTTGAGTCTGTTCATGATTGAATTATTTCTATAATGTGTGTCCTAAAATCTATTAGGTCATTCTTTAATTATTTGATAGCTGGTGTTTTTGGTCGAATTATGTGATACGCTTTTACTTTAATAAAAAATTGTACTTAGTTTTGACATAATTGTGTGTGAGTCTTTTATCGACTCTTTTTTTATGATTTTTTAGTGACGAAAAAAAAAAATTAAGTCAATAATGAAAAGAAGGGCGGACCTGATCCTGAAGATGTTAGAAGATAAAGGAGAAGAATAGGTAACACATTAAGTTTATTTATTGTAAATACAAGAAAACTTTTGAAGATTTTTGCAATAAAACTCGTATTCTGAACATTTAATCATGAAAAAAGTAGGTACCTAGATTGTAACTCATTTCTTAATTTTAGAAAAGTATTAATAACAAAAAGAACGAGCCTTCAATGATAAATACTGAAGAAAGAGAGGATGGAAATACTGAAGTGATAAAAAGACTAAAGGGCAGATACAGATGGTGAACTAAAGGTAGCTATACAAATAATAAACTATTTACTTATCTATTTATATACCTACTTTATCCTATGATTTGTGTCTTGTTATTACCTGTGAAATTTACCATAGTTTAGATAATTTTTCAAAGATTATTGATACGTATAGTTTGTTAACCCTTTCAGCACCAATAATAATTTTTTTGGCCGGGTTAGGTCACTAGTAAAGAATAATAATAAGTAGTTGGTTCAATAATTCACGCAACACAGCATGCATTGATCTTATTCCGAGCATCTGGCTAGCTGATTGTCCTATGTATTATTTGTGTATTTATACTTTTTGTTTATAGCGGATAGCGGAAGGTGCTGGGTTCGATTCCCGCCTGAGTGTCGCTTTTTTTCAGTGTTTAAAATTATTCTGTTTAATTGTTCAAACCATTCTCGTTTATTTCTAGAAGGCGATAAGCAATCAAGCAGAACTAGAAGTAGAAATAAATGCCGAAAATGAATCGACCTTCGAAGACAAAACGCTTCCTAGAAAATCTAGATCCAGAAGTTCATCGACGTCTTCAAGCTCATCGTCTTCAAGCTCCTCGTCTTCCAGCTCCTCGTCTTCAACCTCTTCGTCCCGTACATCTAACTCGTTACGTCCTAAGCAGCGTTCTTTTAAGCAAAATACCACCCCTTCTTCATCGAACCCTAAGAAGACGCTCAACTATCGAATATCACCAATTAATACTGATGAAAGTGATGTCGATCTCAGTGACTCTGATCCCACTTTCAGGTTAGATAACGGTGCAGGTAATAATGGTTTGTCTGTTTCTCATTCTGATGACACTGAAAGTAATGTTCAAAAGAAAAAAAAACTAGAAAACGCATAAGAAATCCTTCTAATTTGAAACAAAATATTTCAAAACAATTGAGAAATACGGGAAAAGCTTATCGATACTTTCAAAAACAAAAAAAAATGTTTCAGCACGTAGTATGAAAGAAGGGTGCAATTGCCAAAAAAAGTGTTCTGAAAAAATATTGGATTGAAGACAGATTGACTTTATTTAACAGTTTTTGGAAACTGAGAAATATAGAATTACAGCGTGCTTATATTTGCTCATGCATGTTTGAAATAAAGCCTAAATATAAATATACTAATGCAGAAAAGCCTAGATTTCCTAATAACGCTTTGTATTTTACATTGGATTCGAATAAAATACGTGTGTGCAAGAAATTTTTTATAAATACTTTAGATATCAGTGACAGACAATTAAGAACAGTGAAAAGCAAAACAAACAGCAAGAGTTTTGTAGAAGAAGATCGAAGAGGAAAGCATAATAATAGGAAACAGGTAGATTCGACACTATTACAGGATATAAGAAACCACATTAACTCCATACCTAAAATAGAATCCCACTACCTACGAGCTACAACAGATAAAAAATACATTTCAGACAGTAAGACCATAAAAGACCTATTCAACGATTTTAACGAAAAACAAAAACAAAATAATAGACTAGAATGTGATTATTGGTTATATATTAATATTATTAACAAAGAGTTTAACATAGGGTTCTTTCAGCCTAAATAAGACAGATGCGACATTTGTTTAGCATATGAATTTGCTCCAGAAACTACAAAAACGGGATTAAAATCTAATTATCAGAATCATCTAGAAGAGAAAACATTATGCCGTCAGGAGAAAAAAAACAGATAGAGCAAATATAAACAACACAAACATATGTGCAATATTTGATTTACAATCAGTGATGCTGTGTCCTAGTCCTTCGTACTTTTACTACTCTTCAAAAATTAATTGTTTAGATTTTACCATTACCGAATTAAATGCATCACAACAAGAAGATAATAAAGCCTATGGAGATGTTTTCTGTTATTTCTGGGACGAAGCTCAAGGCAACAGAGGATCAAATTAAATAGGTTCATGTCTATTTGACTTTTTAAAAACATTGAGCTCCAAGCACACAGATAAAAATCTGAACATCATTTTTTATTCAGACAATTGTACGGGGCAGAACAAGAACAAAGTAATAGCCAGTCCATACTCATTTGCAGTCATTCACTTTAAAAATATACAATCCATTACTCACAAGTACCTAATCAAGGGGCATACCCGTAATGAAGCCGATAATGTACATAGTTTGATTGAAAAAGAAATAAAGAAAAATGAAAAAGCCGGTCCAATATACACGCCATATCAATATGTCACCATTATCAAAAGTGCACGAAAATCGGGGAAACCCTTTACCGTTAGGGAGATGAACCACAATTGTTTCTACAACCTAAAACAATTGCAAGAACAGTGGGCCTATAACTTTAATGAGGATACGGAAAAGAAAAAACTAATTTGGAACGATATAAAAGTTCTTAAATTTGTCAAAGAAGAGCCGTATTTACTAAAATACAAAACTTCTTATTCCCAAACTGTATTCCAAACAATAAATATGCGATACAAACGTAGAAAAATGATGCCGGATGAAGAAATTATTCCTCTTCAAAACTTGTACGAGGAACCTATTGTAGTAAAAGAAAATAAAAGGAAAAACCTTAAGAATCTGGTGAAAAACAATCAGATTCCACATTACTATTCAACTTTCTACGATTCCTTATAAATTTTATAATTAGTGATTAGTAGGTAGTAGGTAGATACAAAATACATACCGCATCTTTACAAGAATAACGTGACATCTCATCAAAAACGATTTGATGAGATGTCACGTTATTCTTGTAAAGAGGCGATACATACAAAATGTTCTTAAATTTATTACTTTTATTAGAGGAACAAAGTTTATTTTCTCTTTTTGCTGGATACAGTTTATAGTTTAGATAAGTTTTGGTTTTCTATTATTTTACAATTAATAAAGTAACCTAATTATGACTGATTGAGAAGACTAGTCTGATAGTTCCTAAATGTTGCCTGTTTATTGGGTATAACTATAACTAGGGTCATAAATAAAAACTGTACTAAGTGATACCAAAAAGTTAACTTTTGCTAATAATATTTTTGTTAAAGTATATTTTGTACCCAGGTACCTTGATATTTCTATTTGATTTTAGTATGTAGTACTAAGTGTGAAAGCGCACTAACTGTTACATCTTTTTTGATTACTTTTAATGAGAATATTTTAATTTTTTTTACAAAAATACGGCTGTTGTATATTAAGTTTTGATATGTTTTATGTTACGTAATTTGTAATTTTGTAACTGTGTGTTCATTAAAATATATTTGACTTAATTATGAAGACAGTTTTTTATTGGTCCTATAGTTTAGACATACATTTAAGAATGAAAGTGGTCTATTTTTTGTCAAGTCAATGAATATATATAATTCCCAGATTTAAACAGACCTGTTTCAAAATAAGGACTAATAATTTCAATATTTTAAGTACTAAAGTGAACTATTTTCGGAAGGTTTTTTTAATTTACTATCTATGTAATAACTATTTTAATTATTCATTAAAATGTTATTTAGTTTGAAACTAGACTAGATAAAGATTAATTAGCAACATTAATTTAGAATTTTACATTAAAATAAATAAGAGTTATT
The DNA here is from genome assembly GCA_963921215.1 of Scoparia ambigualis. Lineage (NCBI taxonomy): Eukaryota > Metazoa > Arthropoda > Insecta > Lepidoptera > Crambidae > Scoparia > Scoparia ambigualis. The sequence continues at coordinate 52,802,298 of OY992502.1, read as the reverse complement.
GGGACACAAAAAAATAAAATAAAAAAGCTGACTTATTGTCTTCATTATCCAAAAATTACAAATTTTGGATAAGGTCATTTTCGTTCTCAGCGTGCGATATCATCTGGTGTATAGGGGACCCCAGGGGTCTCATTTGGGGCCAGTCTTGTTTAGTTTCTTTATTAACGACATCCCTTCTTGTTTCCATTTTTCACACGTATACAAATGTTTGCAGATGACTTAAAATTTAAAAGGGTTATACGATCTCATGAGGATACAAATTTACTGTAGACCGACCTCCAGAGACTCGTGGAGTGGTGTGATATTAAATTCAAAGAAATGCATTCATGTTAAATTTTCTCGGAACCTTAACAAAATAAGCGCTGAATATTATATCAACAGTGATAAAATATCGGAAATTGACACAATTAACGATCTCGGTATTTATATACGACAAGAAAGTTACCTTTATTCCTCACTTTGATAACATTGCTAAAAGAGCCTCTAAAATGTTCGGGTTTGTTCTCAGGAACTGCAGGTCATTCAGTAAAATCAGTACAAAAATATCACTTTATAACTGCCTCGTCCGTAGTATCCTGGAATACTGTAGCTCAGATGTTCGTTGCATACGTTTAAGAGCGTGTTTTAATTTGCGTTCCAATTTCCTTATTTTACGCTCAGTATAGTGTTGGTCATCATCGTAGTGTTTTCGTTTCGGCATCGTGTCGTTAAAACATTACACTTTCACTATTTTTAACTATAGTTTATCGAAATAAGCAGAAAATAAAAGCGGTACGCGGTGAGTGGTGAAGCACTAAACTATGAATGACGTATCCAGGCGAGGGTGGCCAGCGTAAAAACAAAATCGATTTAATTAATTTTCGATTTTATTATTCTCAACTATCAGTGCGAGTGGTGAATCCTAGACGTGATACTATTATGTTTTATATAGTTCAGTTACTAATCTAGAAGGACGAAGCTCCGAAGTACAATCAGAGAGTATATCGAAATAACCTTAATTTGACACCAACAATATTTTTGGTGTTTTCCTTGAGTTCTAGAAACACAATATTGCGTCATGAGCATCAGCCTGGAGATTCAGAACACGTGTCTAATCGGCTGGATCCTGGTATTTTAGGCGGAGGGTCTACCTACTTCAGCTGTTATTGCTAAAGCTACCCAACGCAAGCCAGGAACGTTGGCAAGTCAGGAAACAGAACCTGCCCGAGTTCTGATGGATTGTGTCATTTTTTTTAAAAATTTATTTAGGAATGAACAGTTACATATTTTTAAATAAATCTACGAACAATTTATTAACTATAAACCTAAAGTTCCCTAAATTATACATTTATATTATATGAGGCAAACTTATTTACAATCAAAAGAATAACAGGCAATACTTATATAATCTTAACTGAAAAAATCAAAATCAACAATACTAAATTACTAATGGACTACGCGCGCAGCAAGCCCAGGCCAGTAACGGCGCACTGCGCTCAGGGACAGACGTGGTCGCTGCGACAGTACAAAACATTGGTAAAAACAGTTCTTTACATTACAAATTACACTACATGATTAATACAGAACAACATAAAAAGGTCTCAGTGAGAGACTATAAATAAAAGAAACTAATAAGTACAACGCGCAAAAAACATCTACATTCTGCGAGGTATGTAACGTAAGACTTAAATATGTAGGTACCCATATTTTGCAGCAAAGTTTAAATGTATGCAAAAATTAAATGTTTCCTTAAAATTAAGTTGTTTTCCAGTTAAACAATCAAAAAATGTTGGCTACACAAATCGTCCTGGTGCATGTACAGTGCCGGCATGACTATATTTGCTTTGAAGTACATACTTACTTATTCTAACGCGGAAAGGATGCCGCCAATAGAAAACAAAAAAACACATCATATTGTCATATTGCTGGTGCCTGTGTTTCACAAGTTTATGAAGACAATGATGCAAGATATGATGACGTCTTTTCAAACAGCTGCAAATGTTTTCCTTCAATAATTTTTTACCTCCTTTGACACCGATGGTCGTACTGATACACTACAGCCCCGCTAAATAAGTGGCAAACGCTCCATGTCTATTCATTAGCTTTTGTCAATGGCAAGATTAGTAGACAAGTTGAGTCGATCTAGTCGATCGCATTTACAGATACCTATATGATTGAATGAAGAAGAAATAAAGAAATATCAGTCTTTCATTACTAAGTTTTTAAATTAAAAATTTAATATTAGATAAATAAATTATCGATGACATGAGTCAAATACCATACTTGCATTCAGATCCATTTTGAACACCAGATAGATGATGATCAACTTAATGGAAAAATATTACTTGTAACTGTGACGAGCTTTAAACTAATCTTATTCACATTTGCAGATGAGACCAAGCATTACGACGATTTGGTTCTTTTTATGGAATATACAAGCGATAAAGTGTCTAGCCTAGCAGAGTATACAACCTCCATGTGGGAATACGCCAAAAAGAAACGGTTGGTATCAGGGTGACCGAGTCTCATTTAGTACAAGTACAAGGTATGTCAGATTTTCTATTAAATAAGATTTGTTGGGGCTGTTACATAAAACATTACGTCAGTTAAACAAAGCTTAATTTTATCCAAATCCCAGTGTTGTGTGCTGATCACAGTGTTCCTAATAAAATTTAAAATCTCGACAACTTGACTAAGAATGAAACGCTGTCTACATTGTATTAAGTTAGGACGTTCACAGTAACATCGTACTAATGAAAGTTATAATTTGTTACTTCAAGTTGTTATAAGTACTCATACCTTGTACAGCCTGCAATATTACACGAATTTAAAATTGTCTAGTTAACTCCGTGGTATTGATAAAAGTGCAATTGGTAAATTTTACATAATTTCATGACACTTTCTTATGAGTAAGTTATTCAGTCTTTCATTATTTATTTTGAATTTTCATTAGAAATAAATCTTTTATGTCACATTCTGATCGTATAGATATAATGCGTTGTCAGTTTGATATATTGTTAGCGGAAAAGTGTCGCGCCTAGATGGAAGGGGTTGCCGTATGGTGGGAACATAAAACCAGATGCGCGGCGCCTCCGGGGGACTTTTTCGTCGAGCTGCGGTTGCGATCACTTGCTAAGGGGAAACTCTGTCCGTCCGTCTATTGAAATTGCCTACTCTGTTTAAATTTTGCTTTGTTACTATTAAAGTCGAATTAATAAGAAATTGTTCGTTTTAGAATTAAATTGCAGCTTGTATCGTTCGTTTATTTTTAAATAAATACGCTTAAGATTCCTAAAATCAGAAGTGGGATAGGACTCTCGTGTTTTATGCCTTTTTTAGCTTTGTTTCCTGGCACTAGTAAATTTCAGTTCGTTATTTTTCTCAAAAAGTCAAATCATACGCTTGCGTTTATGATTATTTTTGTTCTTTCAATTTCCTGGGTGGTTGAATAGGTAATCAGTGTGGAATTACTGTAAGTACGTACGTTATAAGATAAGTGTTAGAGAAAATCCGGTGAGTTTTTGATAGTTTGATCAAAAACTCACCGGATTTTCTCCCTCATTTGATATTTTTTTCTTGTCTTTTGCAATACGGAAATTCTTTGTGTATTAATACGTGTTGGAACGTGTTTTATTTATTGGCTTTGTAGATATTTTTTATTTTAAGATTGATAGCTACTCATTACTTAATACTTAAGCAGATAATTACCAAATTCAAGTCATTGCTTACGAGGTGTGCTTGTTGTTCTTTTTACATAAGTGCTGAATTTTACAATCTTTTCCTCGCTTTACGTTATTAATTATGCCAAGTCATAATCGCCGAAGTAGAAGTCGGTCAAGAAACAGAGATTCTAAGTCACGTTCTAGGCATATTCGCAGGCGACATGACTCGCCTCAAAACGAATTTAGACTTCAAATGCAACTAATTCCTTAACGGGTTTCATTATTGGATTACCTACCAGCGCAGGCCGCTTTCCCCCCGGCCGTGCCTTTCGATTGTTAGCGAGTTGTCTTTCCTTACAGAGCCATGTGATTGACACCGTGCATCGGGAGGGCGCCTCAACGCCGCCTTTATCACCCGAGGTATCGAATGGTTGGTGAAGATTCATCTGGAGAACAGTGTCGAGCATCGGTGGGCCAGTCGTCACCGAGACCTCATTCCGCATGCACCATGGCGTGCACTGCTGCGTGCGCTGGCGTGCACTACGGCGTGCACTGCTGCGCACCGTGGCGTGCACTGTTGCGTGCACTGCCGTGTAATATCGCATGCACTGCTACGTGCGTCGCTGCAGGCACTGAACAAGCCGAGGGGTAACATACCAGAGCATCATCTGCGCTTCGTTTACAGTAACCTGGTGAGATCTAACTAATATTTAACCTGTCATAGATTTGGATCAAATTGGATCAAAGGAACTGATAGTAATTAGAATACCCCTGTTACCAAAGTCCTCAAAGAACACTTGTTAGACGTGATAGACAAGTTCTAGTTACTTAGTAATGAAATAAGTTTAAGATACCGAAACTTAAATCTATCTGAGTTACAAATAAGAACTACTTACATACAGTTTTTTAATATTAATATTTGAAGTTGTCAGTAAAGTTAATTCTGTAACAAGTCTAGTATCTACTGCTTTTATATACAAGACCTTTTGTACATTTAATTGACAATTAAACCTTTGACTTTAGTAGTTGAAGTTATGGTTATGGTCAGGTACAGCCGAGGGTATAAAAGACAGTCGCGGTATGCGCTTATGGCTTATGCGTAAGCAGTCACAGTCCCTAGCGCTTGACTTCCACTCCCCAGTCGTATATGTAGACACGATCTGTTTATTTTCTACTTTGATATGTTTGCTGAATAAGTACATGTTTGTTCATTTATTGCAGTCCGTATGTAAATAACAGTCTGAACTCTTGATAGCAAACCAACAACGCACGGACGCCTATGTTAAGGAGGATCTCCGGCAGCCACGGAGTCACGCTGTGGGTGATCAAGTTTGTAAGCAGCGCGACGCAGGGCACTGACGATGGCGTGCTGGACTCCGGCATGCGCGGTTCCTGCGGGGTTGTGCGCGTGCTGCCTCATCAGAAGTCGAGTTATTGGCTGGCTCATACGGCAAGAAAACTCAAGCTGCTGCTGAACAAATGGTCCAGTGGCGTGGCGAGTGGACGCCAGAGACATGTTCTGCTTTCTTTGAATGTGGGAAGTAACGATGTCATGCGAACTTTGAGCCTCTGACATGCGTGGGGTAACGATGTCATGCGAACTTTGGGCCTCTGACATGCGTGGAGTGACGACATGTCATGCGAACTTTGGGCCTCTGATTTCATATGCGTAATATGAAGGGATATAATGGGCACATACCTATTGTGCTTTTCATATTATTATGATCTTTAATTATTTTTATTCTACGCGTGTCCGGCTGATGAAGGTCCGGAACTCCATCATTCGAGACTTCGTTTTACTTTTCTCTTTGCTTTTTATTTCTTGCTACCTTTTAACTTAATAACAAACTTTAAATAAATGACTTTACTTTAGTTCCTTAAAATTGATATGGCCCCCTTGTCTCTGTGTACGCTAGAGTGCACGCTAGCGTGCATGGCAGGCGACTAATTCGAATATAACTGTAAAGAAATTCAAATGGCTTATAAACCTTCGAATACCTTATTGCTCTTTATTCTTTTTTTTCAAGTATTCGTCATAATAAGAGCTAAAGAGCAAATTTAACTTTATCAGCCTCAAACGCGCTACTCTTTTCTATGTTGCAGAAAGTAATGAAACTGATGATGGAACTTGGCTGGTACATCCGACAGTTCGACAAGTGCGGTCGAGGACGCCTCGCAGTCAGGAGAGGCCGTGTTAGCGGAAAAGTGGCGCGCCTAGATGCTGTCACGAACATAAAACCAGATGCGCGACGCCTCCGGGGGAAACTTTCGTCGAGCTGCGGTTGCGATCACTTGCTAAGGGGAAACTCTGTCCGTCCGTCTATTGAAATTGCCTACTCTGTTTAAATTTTGCTTTGTTACTATTGAAGTCGAATTAATAAGAAATTGTTCGTTTTAGAATTAAATTGTAACTTGTATCGTTCGTTTATTTTTTAAATAAATACGTTTAAGAAGATTCCTAAAACAATATTATCTTAGAATAATAACACTATAGAAACCAAGTCCGCGCGCCTATTTTGAAGCACCTTAATCGGAGCCATAAATGATTCCAAACGCCGGACCGCTCCGTAGTGTTCAATGAGCGCGCCGAACGTGTCTCGCAAAAACAAAATAAAAAAAACGGTTTGTGCAGTTAAATTGTGTCACAACACATCTGCAAAACAAAAGAAGTGTAAAAACATCACTTTTCACAGGTAAGCTTTCAGTATTTCATAGTATCTTGTAGTTAATTAGGTCAAAATATAAACGTGTGTGATTCTCTAAGTTAAAGCCTCGGTAGCAGCGGCTCCCGCCGCGCTGAGGATTGACTCTGTCTCTTTCATATTTATAGAATTGGAAAGAGACAGCAGATCACAGCCATGCGCGCAGCGTCTATGTGTCGCATCGGTTTAGTGCTTCATTTTGGACAGAGCGCTTGTATGAAGACTATCTTTCTATACTGTTATTATTCTAAGCTATATATATAAAAATGAATCCCTATTTCCTTTGGTCACGCCATCACGCGTTAACGGCTAGACCGATTTCGCTAATTCTTTTTTTGTTGTGTTTGTTATAGCCAGGAGAAGGTTCAGAAAGAAAAATTTAAGAAAATTGCGCGTAAAATTAGAAAATTTGAACAATATTATTTCTAATCTAACCTTTTTGGACAATATAAACTATTTTAATGTAACCCGTTTGTTATGGAGATTATAAGACGAGAGATATTGTAAGACGTTTGATATGGAGTTGACAGAATGTGTGCTGCAATTATCGTCAAAGAGGATGTAAAAGAAATGAATATAGTCTAAACCCACTAAAACAGATGCTTCGGTCGGAGTTATTTAATTGATAAATATAAAAGTTAATAATATTATAAGTACGATTTAATACGGAGTTTTGGTAAGTTTGGATAGACTAACATACACGTTACTAACATAACAAATGATATAGGTACTTGGTTATAAAGAAGAATGCAATAGTTTTCTTTAATTTACAGTTGAATTTTCGTTTTTGAAAATGCCAGTAATTACACGTACTAGCTTAAGTCGCAGAACTCGCAATGCTGCGAGTCTAAGATATACAAGAGCAAGTCAAACTGACGAGCAACGCGAATCGCGGAATGAAGTTGAACGGAATCGATGGAATCAAAATCAACAACATAGAAATGTTGCGTTTAACCCCTATCGAGCTGCATTCAATTATAACGTGGAAATCGATTACAGTTCACAGCAAATCGTTGCTATTGGACCAATGAACGTTGTGTGCCAATATTGCAAGGCATTTATGTTTAAAAATGAAGCTCCTGGATTGTGTTGCGCGAGCGGTAAAGTCAAATTGATGCCATTGGTACCGCCACCAGAGCAACTACATTCATTGGTTTCCGGAAATGGGCCTGATTCTAAACATTTTTTGACTCATATCCAGCAATACAATAATTGTTTTCAAATGACGTTATTGGGTGCAACAAAAGTTATTCATGAAAAGGACATAATTTTTTTACTATGGGGCTTGGTACTAAATTCCAAAGTCTTTTAACTTGACGCCTATGTACAAATACTTGAAGAATACATTATAATCAACATATTTATGACCGTATTATTAATTTAACCCTAGAAAGATAGTCTGCGTAAAATCAACGCATGCGTTTACGAAATATTGCTCTATCTTTATAAATAGCGCGAATGCATAGCTGTGCGTTTAGGACATCTCATTCGTCACTGGGAGCTGCCGTGTGGCGTACGTGTCAATAAGGTAAGTGTCACCAATTTTGAAATATAACGACCGTATGAGTCAAAATTACGCATGATTATCTTTTACGTGACTTTTATGATTTTGACTTATATGATAGTTTTATTATTTTTTATGTATATGTACTTTATATCATAACTAATATTATCATATTCTTTTTATAGATATTGAGGCAAAAATATAATACAATGGAGCGTAGAAACTTGGACGATGACCATATCCTGGCCACTCTTATGCAAAGTGAAGACGAGCTTCCCTGTGAGGATACTGACAGTGAAGTAGCGGACCACGAAAGTGAAGATGACGTGCAGAGCGACACAGAAGAAGCTTTTATAGATGAGGTTCAAGAAGTTCTTCTTGCCGACGCCAAGTGGAAGTGTAATCTTAGACGGGCAAAGCAGTACTGAACAACCAGTCTCTACATCGGCCTTGTAGGATCATAGCCTTGCAACAGAGGACTATCAGAGGGAGGAATAGACATTGTTGGTCGATAATTTACAGCCACAATGCTAACAACAAAGGAGAAAAGCCTCTAAGTCGCAAAAATTTCATGAAAAATCCTAGCTTGGGTTTGTCTTCTTTGTTTATGCGTAGACGTTTAGAAGCACTTACTTTGAAGTGATGTTTGCAAGATAATACCTCTAATATGTTGCCAAATGAAGTACCTGGTACATCGGAAGACAATACTGATGGACCAGTAGCAAAAAACGAATTTACTGTACTTTTGCCCTTCTAAAATAAGGCGAAAGGCAAATGCGTCCTACATAAAAATGTAAAATAAATATATGTCGTAAGCATAACGTTGATATATGCCAAAGCTGCTGTACCTGATTTTTATATAACTATATGTTCGTAATTTATTATAAGATATGCTAATTGTTGATTTTGTACTAAAAAAAAGGCTAAGCTTTATTGTAGTAAAAAATAAGTTTTCATATGAAAGAGTTGTTAAAAAATTTCGTTGATTTTATAGCAGAAGATTAAAATGTTTGGTTTTTTTGTTAAGTAAATGTGTATAAATAACTTATCTGCAGTATTAATTATTCTAATATATGTGTTTATATACAATAACATACGTTTTATTGAAATAAATTAATACACCTCGACCTGCAGCTAATTAAAATACATGCGTAAATTTTACGCATGAGTATCTTTTCCATACTACACAATATGATTATCTTTCTAGGGTTAAAGACCTCCGTTTTTTTTATTATAAATTAAAAACCAACATTGATTTTTACTCGAAAATGGCAACATTATAGTAGGATTGTGACATTTTATGTTATTAAAAATGAAAAATTGACGCTTGTCTGACGTTTTATAGGTCCAATACGCATCGTAGATAGATGTCAGACTGTCAGCCGCCATACGATTACCGGCCGCGCTTTCGTTGTGTTAGTTGTGTGTATCGTTGCTAAATACTGTAAGTGCGAAAAAGATAACTGTGTTAACGATATCGTTTCTACATTACCATAGACCTCATAGAAATACTTACTTAATAACCCTGCGTTCGTTAACATTAAAAAAACCGGAACTTTCGTTCAGGAAAGTACAAAACTTATCAAAATATAGTATTCTTTAACGGAGGTAATTAAAATCATAAAAATATACAGAATAATAGCATTTAATCTCTTGGACGAGGAAGTATATGAACTGTTGCAGTTAATTTTTCTTTTATTTTAGTACCAAAAAAAATTATGTCCTTTTATGCCAACTTTCAAGATTCAGAGTCAAATATATCATCTAACAGGTTACTTATTGCCAACGCCGAATAGTGACTACATATTTTTGCAAATTTATTTTATGAGCGATTCAGCAAGACAAGTCGATCAGCGTTGTGCACACAACAACTCGGTGAAAAGGCTAATTGTGGAACAGCTCCAAACGTTTTTTCATCAACATAAGGAATTGATTGCATTATTTACGACCGCTTTGGACTGCATGCCGTCTGATAATCACAAAATTGTCATCAAAGCTAATAAGACGCCTGCAGGACAACACGCGAGACGTTTTAATGCGCCAACAATTGACGAAGTCGCTATTTTTGTCGTGGATGAAAATTTAGAAAACAGAGATATCGTTTTACATCGGCGTAGCAATCAACTGCAGCGTGTGTTCGAAACACATCGATCATATGATGCGTTACAATATCCTATCTTATTTTGGAAAGGTGAAAATGGATATCTTTTTTCAATGAAGATGATAAATCCAGTTACAGGTTTCGAAACTAATAAAAAGTTAGTTCAATGAATTATTATTCATACAGACTGATGCTTCGGGAAAATGAGGACAATCATATCTTAAAATGTCGGCGTCTCTTCCACCAATATGCTGTGGATATGTACGTGAATGTTGAAATTGAGCGATTGACATTTATCAGGTTGAACCAGGCAAAACTGCGTTCTGAAGAATACATTCATCTACGGGATGCCATCAATGCTGATGGAAATGCACAGAATGTAGGTAGAACAACTATTCTCCCAGCGACATACGTCGGAAGTCCGCGACATATGCATGAATACGCTCAGGATGCTATGTCGTATGTACGTCATTATGGCACACCAGATTTGTTTATAACGTTCACATGCAATCCACAGTGGACAGAAATTCGACAAGAATTATTTCTTGGCCAATCCCATTGGTCGCCACGATATTACCGCAAGAGTGTTCAAAAGAAAGTTAAAATCACTCATGGACTTCATTGTTAAGCATCGCGTATTCGGCGAGATTCGCTGTTATATGTATTCAGTCAAGTGGCAAAAACGCGGATTGCCACATGCACACATTCTCATTTGGTTGGTAGAGAGGATAAGACCGAATGAAATCGACAATGTGATATATGCGGAAATTCCCGATAGTGATGAAGATCCATTGTTACATGAAATTGTTACAAAAAATATGATTCATGGTCCCTGTGGAATATTAAATCCAAATTCTCCGTGTATGGTTGATGGAAAATGTTCAAAATGGTTTCCAAGACAATTAGTAGTGGAAACTATTAGTGTCAATGATGTTACAATTGATTAATGTGTAGTACGGTTTAATACCTACTAACTTAGTATTGATCAGTTATACTAATAAAATAAAGCAATTTGTTACATTTCTTCCAATCCATATAATTTTCACAAAGACAAGAAGAATAAAAACATCCGTCAGAAATATATTCATAAAAAGTAATATGAAGATAATGTGTGACGTGCAAAGAGTATGAATATACACTAACGAGTTTTGATGTCTAAGAAATAAGAAAGGCGAATGATGATGATGGGAATGGTACATAACTATACAAATTAGGTTATAAAAAACAATATATTTTTTTTTTATAAAAGAGGGAGGCTAACGAGCAGGCGGGTCACCTGATGGAAAGTAATCACCGCCGCCCATGGACAACCGCAAAACCAGAGGAATCGTAGATGCGTTGCCGGCCTTTAAGGGAGGAATAGGTTTAAGGAAGGAATAGGAATTGGGAGGGGAGGGGGGAAGGGGCCTCCGGAACCCTCACTGGTCGGACGAAACACAACAGCACCAAGTGCCGTTATTTCACGCCGAATATTCGTGAGAGGGTGGTATTACGCCGGGCGAGCCGGCCCAATGCGTGCTGCAACGCAGCGTGGATCTACCACTCAGTCAGTGTTACTCATTTAGCACCACCCAGGGATCACGTGTAGTGTCTCAAGGGTAAACCTACGGACGCGAGCAACTTTAACCCCTAAAATTTTTATATATGTCCAGTTTATAAACACGACTAAATAAAACTTTACAATATGCCGCCACATCACCCCCTTCCAGAGACCGTCGTTACGGGCGATAATAGTCGGGAAAGTGTACTGAACGCCCGGATCTGGTAGTTTTGATATTTTCTCTATCAGTAGGTGACTTTGTGGTGGATGAGAAGTTGTGTTAATTGGTTATGTTTGTTTGTGATTGTAAGTGCGTTTTGTCATGGTTAACGTGTGTGTCTGAGTAAGCGTTTGTGTCATGCAGTATGTAAGCTGGTTTGATACGGTCTATAAATACTGGAACAAGTTTGTTGTTAACCAGAAGAACGAAGACTTTTTCACATCTTTTTAAGACTAGGAAAGGTCCAGTATAGGCTGGTTTCAAGGAACCTGAAACTCTATCGTCGCGTAAAAAGACATGACTAGTTGTGGCGAGGTCCTTGAAAACAAAGATTGTACGCTTGTTACCATGGCGTGCAGCGGGCGATGGTTGAAGGTCCTTTGCGAATTTCCTTATCCGGGCTACGTAATCTGTCATGTCTGTGGTAACATCGGAGTGTGTGTCAAAAAATTCACCGGGCAATCGCAGAGTCTCACCATAAACCAGTTCTGCAGTCGTGGCTTGCAGGTCGTCTTTGTATGCACTTCTGTTACCTAACAAAACGAGTGGGAGTGATTCGACCCAGTTGCTTGAATTGTGACAGGTAATAGCGGCTTTTAACTGACGATGGAATCTCTCCACAAGACCGTTGCAAGCAGGATGGTAGGCCGTTGTGCGCCAACGCTGGAAACCTATCATTTTAGCGAGACAGTTAAATAGGGCAGATTCAAATTGCATTCCTCTATCCGTGACGATATCTAGAGGACACCCAAAACGAGATATCCATCCCTGTAACAATGCTTTCGCTACCGTCTCAGCCGTGATATCTACCAATGGTATTGCCTCAGGCCATCTTGTGAAGCGGTCGACAGCTGTGAGACAATAGCGAAAACCTTGAGAAGGTGGTAGTGGACCAATGAGGTCGATATTCACAAAAGGTTATCTTGCGCGGGGTACCTTAAATGACCCTAATGAGGAAGTTACATGTCGAGTAACTTTCGAGCGTTGGCAATGGAGACAAGATCTAGCCCACTCTCTGCAGTCCTTCCTTATGCCTGGCCACACGAAGCGCCCTGTCACGAGCTTCGCTGTGGAGTTGGTACCAGGGTGACTTAAGGAGTGCAGGCTCTCAAAGACCTGACGTCTCATGCCTTTAGTAACATATGGCCTGGGGGTATTGCTACTCTCGTCGCAGTACAGTTCGGCGTCGGTACCCGGCAGTTTCACCTTGACGAGTTGTAATGACGTACCGCTATGCAAAAGGTCTTGCAGTTCGGAATCGGAAGTCTGAGACTGTGCTAAACTGGTTAGATTTACCGGTTGAACAATCTCCTCGATCCGTGATAAGGTGTCAGCGACTACATTGTCTTTACGAGTGTTATAAGCGAAACAAATCGGTTTGTGATCCGTGTACACTGTAAAATCCCTCGCTTCGACCATATGCCGGAAGTACTTTATGGCTTCGTATATTGCTAGAAGTTCCCTATCGTATGGAGAGTACTTCTGCTGCGATGGACTAAGTTTTCTAGAAAATAACGCCAGTGGTTGCCATGAGTTGTCTGTCAGCTGCTGCACAACTGCACCTATACCTTTGTCCGAAGCGTCGGTAACCAAAGCAAGCTTTGCGTTGTAGTTGGGATGTGCTAATAGGGTTGACTGGCAAAGGCTTTTTTTACAACTGGCAAAGGCCTCGTGCTCTAGAGCTGTGAAATTAACTGGATGGTTACCTTTCACAGAACCAGTCAGTAACGCGTTTAAAGGTTTCTGATATTGGGCAGCGTTTGGAATAAATCTCCGGTAAAAATTAAGCATGACTAGGAATCGACGTAGCTCTTTGATCGTTTTAGGGGTTGGGAAGTCGTTAATAGCCTCGACCTTCGCAGGCAGAGGTTTGGTGCCTTCAGATGAAATACGGTAACCTGAGAAAGTTACCTCGGATGCGCCAAATACACACTTAGAAGTATTGATAACCATCCCATATTGGCTGAGTCTGGCGAATAATTGGCGGAGATGCTCCCTATGGCTGATCTCGTCTCTAGAAAATATCAGAAAATCATCTAAAAAAACATAGCAGAAATCGAGGTCCCTCACCATAGAATCGACGAATCTTTGAAAAGTTTGGCCTGCGTTACGAAGTCCGAACGTCATGAACGGGAATTCGTATAGGCCAAAGGGTGTTGTGATCGCCGTCTTGGAAATATCCTCAGGATTTACCGGGATCTGATTATAAGCCTTAACAATGTCAATTGTAGAGAAAACCTCGCAGCCAGAAATGTTATGTGCCAAGTCATGCACGTGGCGAATTGGATATCTATCAGGAATCGTTCGGGAGTTGAGAAACCTGTAATCTTCACACGGGCGCCAACCATTGTCCTTTTTAGGTGCAAGGTGTAGTGGTGACGACCATGGAGACTCTGATGGTCTTGCAGTATCTATTTTCAACATAGATGCAAACTCTTCCTTAGCCAATTTTAATTTGTCCGGTGCCAACCGTCGAGGTTTGCAATAAACCGGAGGTCCTGGTGTGGTGCGTATGTGATGTGTAGTGTTATGTGTAGGAGTGCGGTGAATGCCAGACGTGCGGGTAATGTCAGGGTATTCCCTAAGTATATCGTGGTAAACTGACTCACCAAAAATCACCTTCACTGAAGATAAAATATCACACGACCGCGCAGGTGAAGCTGGGGCGGTAAGCGTAGTACTATTATCAATTAGACGCTGGTTCCTGCAATCGATAATCAATTTGAAATGACTTAAAAAATCGACGCCTATTATCGCCTTAGTAACGTCGGCTATAATAAATCGCCAAGCAAAGTCCCGGCGCAACCCCAAGTTTAAAATTATGAATCGGAGTACCGTTAGCCGCGCACAATTCAAAGTTTGTTTTTTCTCGGCGTGATTGCGTTGCGGATCGGGGGAAAACACATAAGTCGCTCCCTGTATCGACTAAAAATTGGACTTTTGATCCTCGATCCGTGACGAATAGGCGACCGGAAGTTAAGCAATCGCTGGCCGCCATCACCGACCGTCTTGTTCGTTTCCCGCCGTTTCATAGTCACAGGGCTTGACGCACCTTCGGGCTTTGCTCCCAAACTTGGTATGATACCAGCATTGGGGTTGGCGACGGTAGTTGGATTGCGATCTTGTAGAGCTGGAACGATTGCGATGGGGGCTAGACGGTCTATCTCGGGATCTTGAGAGTCTATTAACTGTCGCCGTTAATGCTTCAACCTGTTTCGTCAGTGCAGCGATTTGGAAAGATAGTGCTGGTTCGCTGGAACTTCCATGCGCTTGTTGAGGAAAGGCTGATGTTGATGCCACCTGTGGACTGACTACATCGTGAATGCGATCCGCCAGCTCCGCCAACTCCTCCAAATTTGCCTTGGGCTGGGACGCGATAATGCTTTGCGTGCTGCTTGGAAGTCGGCTGGTCCAGATCATACGTAAAAAGTCGTTAAAGACGCCTGGACCGGCCAGGTTCAGGAGGTGCCGGAAGAACTGGGACGGTTTTCGGTCCCCCAGCTCTTCATGCATTAACAACTGCCTAACTTTCTTTTCCCGCGAGGCCGACAACCGTTTAATAAGTTCAGCTTTTAGCTTACCGTACTTATCTGTGGGAGGCGGGTTGCATATTATATCCTCCACTTCACTTGCTTACTGCGGTTCCAGGTTGCCTATAGCGTAATAAAACTTGGTAGCGTCAATGGATATATTTGATAAGACAAATTGAGCTTCTAGTTGAGAGAACCACAGCGATGGCTTCTCTGCGTAGAACGGGGGAACTTTGATACCAACCCGACATGTCTCTGCAGTTTCGCCACCAGCCTTTACGGAACTTTCTTTCTCTATTTTCAGTTATCGTGTAAGTACGGGGTCACCACTGTAGTACGGTTTAATACCTACTAACTTAGTATTGATCAGTTATACTAATAAAATAAAGCAATTTGTTACATTTCTTCCAATCCATATAATTTTCACAAAGACAAGAAGAATAAAAACATCCGTCAGAAATATATTCATAAAAAGTAATATGAAGATAATGTGTGACGTGCAAAGAGTATGAATATACACTAATGAGTTTTGATGTCTAAGAAATAAGAAAGGCGAATGATGATGATGGGAATGGTACATAACTATACAAATTAGGTTATAAAAAACAATTTTTATATATGTACAGTTTATAAACACGACTAAATAAAACTTTACAATATGCCGCCACAAGTGGAAATGATGGTTACCACTTTATCGCCGGCGATCCACTGATGACAACGGAAGGTCAACAATAGTCAAAGTGAATCAGCTGGAAATTGAATTTGATAATCGTTGGGTTGTTTCGTTTTCTCCGTTACTATCGAAAACATTTAAAGCACACATAAATGTTGAATATTGCCATTCCGTAAAATTGATAAAATATATCTGCAAGTACGTGAACAAAGGTGACATGGCTGTGTTCGGAGTTGCAGCAGAAAATTCAATCACTCATTTTCAAATGGGACGCTATGTCAGTAGTAATGAAGCGATGTGGCGTATTTTTTCATTTCCAATACATGAAAGACACCCCACTGTAGTTCACATGGCCGTACATCTGGAAAATGGTCAAAGGGTGTACTTTACAACGGAAAACGTATTACAACGAGTTGAGAGGCCGTCATCCACGACATTGACCAGCTTCTTTGAAATGTGCCAGAATGATGTCTTTTCTAGAACACTGCTTTAATCTGAAATGCCACGATATTATACCTGGAATCAATCGTTAAAGAAATGTCAACGACGGAAACAAGGACAGCCAGTTGCAAGTTACCCATAAGTATTTTCCACCGATGCACTAGGACGTCTTTACACAGTCCATCCCAGCCAAGACGAGTGTTTTTATTTGCGCTTACTGTTAGTCAATGTTCGTGGCCCAACATCTTTCCAACATCTGCGAACTGTTGATGACGTATTGTGCGGCACATACAGAGAAGCCTTTCAACGTTTGGGATTGCTAGAGAATGACACTCATTGGGACCACACTCTCGAAGATGATCGTCAAATGCTAAACAAATACGAACATTGTTTTCAATCATTTTGTCTACATGCTTCCCATCAACACCGATTGATTTATGGAACAAATATAAAGATCACATGGCCGAAGATATATTACATCTGAAGCGTCTTAGAACATCAAATGCAAATTTGCAAATTAACGAAGAAATGTACAATGAACCATTAATTTTAATTGAAGACATGTGCTTGATGCTTACCAACAAAGGATTAATAAAATTAGGAATGACAACGCCCAATCGCCCAATGCACGACGTATTTAATCAAGAGTTGAGACGCAAAACCCAATATGATTCCGAGGCATTAAAAAAAACTGTTCTAATAAACGTTCCCCTTTAAATGAGCAACAAAGATATGTCTACGATACGCTAATGAAAGTAGTGAACGATGGAACTGGCGGATATTTTTTCATAGATGCTCCCGGTGAGACTGGGAAAACGTTTTTAGTATCATTGATTTTGGCAACGATTCGATCTCAAAATGGTATCGCACTTGCACTTGCTTCATCAAGTATTGCAGCTACGTTGTTGGATGGCGGTTGAACAGCACATTCTGCACTCAAGTGCCGTTGAACATGCAAATAAATGAAACACCAACTTGCAACCTTTCGAGAAATTCTGCGATGGCCAAAGTGTTGCTGCAGAGCAAATTAATAGTTTGGGATGAGTGCACAATGGCACCCAAAAAATCTTTGGAAGCGTACCGCACGTTGCAAGATTTACGATAGAATCAAAACCAGTTTGGTGGTGCAATGATTTTATTGGCAGGTGATTTTCGCCAAACACTACCAGTAATACCACGATCAACGCCAGCCGACGAACTTAACGCATGTTTAAAGTCATCCATTTTATGGAAAGACGTTAAAACGCTCAAATTAAATATGAACATGCGAGTCGTATTGCAGAACGACCAATCTGGAAAAGTTTTTTCCAAACAATTGCTCGATATTGGTAATGGCAAAATACCTGTTGGCTCATCGTTTGGATACATCATATTTCATAACAATTTTTGTCACTTTACTGAAACTAAGACCGAACTCATCGAGAAGGTTTTCCCAAACATTGCTTAAAATTACAAAGATCATGTATGGTTGAGCGAAAGAGTTATATTGGCTGCAGAAAACGTTGATGTCAACGAAATGAATTTTCAGATTCAAAATAAGATAGCTGGCGAATTAATGACATACAAATCGATTGATTCCGTTTCTAACCAAGATGATGTTGTCAACTATCCAACGGAGTTTTAAAATTTGCAAAAAATTTTTAAAAATCGGATCGGTTATCATTATGTTGCGCAATATAAACCAGCCACGTCTTTGTAATGGCACCCGACTTGCGGTAAAGAAATTAATGAACAACGTCATCGAAGCCACAATTTTGAAGGGAAGTACAAAGGCGAAGACGTTTTGATTCCACGGATTCCTTTGATTCCGAACGACATGCCATTCGACTTTAAACGGTTGCAATTTCCAGTGCGGCAAGCATTTGCAATGTCGATAAACAAATCTCAAGGGCAGTCGCTAAGTGTTTGTGGCATCAATCTTGAAAATCAATGTTTTTCACATGGCCAGTTATATGTCGCTAGGGCATGCACCCAGTTCTACCCGGTTCCGAAAAGACCCGGTTTTACCCGGTTCTTTAGTCTTCAAAGAACCGGTTCTTAAAATTGTATTACCCGGTTTTTTCGGTTCTTCCGGTTCTTATAAATGTCGTCAAATAAATCAAAATTTTCCATTAAGTAGGTAGGTAAAAGTAAATTGTTGATTTTGCATGAAAAAATATTAGTTTATTAGTAGTTTTTAAGACAGACATTTTATTATACTGTGATTTGGCGTGGATAAAAATAATTTATTAATTTATTGTCTTAGGATAGCTAACAGCTTATAAAAAGTAATTAATTACAAAAAAAGAAACAAAAGCTATTGATAAGCTACTACATATAGACATCAAAAAGATTCTTAACCATAAAAACAATAATTACCTAAAATTAAAATTTCTATGTAAGTACTTTATGAAATTTTTAAAAACCTTAAACATGTATTCTTATGTAACATTATCAGCGAGTTCAATTATTACCTTTCGTATACTATTAATAGTAACGTAGAAAAGGTCTATATCGCTTTCTATAGCTTTGTTAATAGTCGTACAAACCCTAATGAGGAAACTGTTCTGTCTATAGTTGGTACTGTAAGACTGAATGCTAAATGGTTTTTTAGGAGCTATGACGGAGTGATCTTGTGGGTATTTTAAAATTGATTTTACTTAACAGACTGGGGCAGTCCGCTTAACCTCTAATCACCCTGAGAAGCAATGTTACATCAACAATGTGCCGTCTAATAAATAGGGGTAAGATATGAAACTTTGCACAACGTTGTTCATATGACATTTTTGGTATTTTAAATTTATAGTTAAGAAAACGTGTAAACTTTCTTTGAATTCTCTCAATTCTTGTGACATAAGTTTCGTACGAGGGGTTCCATATAGAACAAGCGTACTCAAGGAGGCTACGGACGTAGGCACAATAAATATTTTTTATTGTTTTCATTTGCTTAAATGGCTTAGAAACACGCATAACAAAACCTAGAGCGCGAGATGCCCTAGATACAGAATTATCAATATGCTTGTCAAATAATAATTTAGAATCCAAAATAACTCCTAAGTCCCTAGCTTCCTGTTGGACTGCCAGAACCTCATTCTTAATGATATACCTATAGCCAAAGGGACTCCTTTTGCGGGTAAAACTTATAGAAAAACATTTAGACACATTTAAGTCAAGTTTATTTGACTGACAGTAAGATTCCAACCTCGTCAAATCCTCTTGTAGTTAAGTGCATCATCGCTATTATTAACAACCTTGAAGATTTTCATGTCATCGGCAAACAATAGATAGTTAGAATTCTTAAAACATTGACCGATGTCATTAATAAAAATGATAAATAACAAGGGTCCCAGTATAGAACCCTGTGGGACACCAGAGGGTATATTTGACCACGAAGACATGTATCCATTTAGCACTACTAATTGAAACCTATTTTCTATATACGTGGAGAACCACCTAAGAAGGTCACCTCTAATACCAACTCCAAGAAGTTTCGATAATAAAATTCCATGATCAAGACGTTCAAATGCCTTCGCGTAATCTGTGTAGACAGCATCCACTTGATTACCCTGATCCATCTGATCAGTAAGGTAATCAGTGAACACAGCCAGATTCGTCACAGTAGATCGGTTTTTCATGAATCCGTGTTGATGAGGGCTGAAACTTAATTTTAAACTACTATACACTTGATTGTAAACTATTCTTTCCAGAACTTTAGCTAAATGGCACAGCTTAGAAATTGGTCTGTAATTTTCGACACAGTTTTTGGGTCCTTTCTTATGTATTGGTGTAACAAAAGCAGATTTCCATTTAGTAGGTATGATACCCTCCCTAACAGACCTACCAAAAATGATTGAAATTGGTAGACTCAACTCATCGGCACAACTCACCAAAAACAAAGCAGGAAGACCGTCTGGTCCCGCAGCTTTAGTCACATCCAGCGACTTCAAAAGTTTGCACACTTCATTAGGCTTGATCTCAATACCCGAGATATCGAATACACTATCCGTCGTATCGTGATCAAGGCAAACGGGGTCCTGCGCAGAGTTGGAAGAAGAGACACTGCAGTCCAAAAAGGTAGAATGAAAGAATTTTGAAAAAAGCTCACAAATTGCGGGTCCGTCCTGGTAAGATCGGTTTTGATAAGTCATAGATGCTGGGTATGATGATGAACTGCGGAGATCTTTGTTATACGACCAAAATGCCTCTGCATTACTACTTATTGAATTTTCAATAACAGAGATATATTTGTTATAACAATCGTGTGCAACCTGTTTCGCGCGGTCGCGCAGGATCTTAAATGAGAGTTCATCATGTTTGTTCCCATAAACCTTAAATTTTCGATGATATTTCAATTTTTCCTTTAAAATTTTCAGTAAAGCTGAATTGAACCATGGAGGAAATTTATTTGTTTTGGTTTGTCCTGATGGCACAAACTTATTTATTAAACCAAATATGTAACCATAAAAAGTATCAACCGCCTCATCTAAAGTGCAGTAACTGAGCAGCTTCTTCCACTCCATTTGAGACAATTCAAAGCGTATAGAATCATAGTCAGCGCGATTATACATACGGATAATGCGTTTTGGTGAACTGAGCGAATCCAATTCAATGAACGAAGCTAATGCCTTATGATACGGGTCCTCAGGAACCAATGGATCAGAACAAGCAGAAACTGAAACCAAGTCATTCGATAACACTAAATCCAATATTCTGCCAAAGTTATTATGTATATAATTAAATTGCTCCAAACCACAAAAACTTATTGTATTTATGAAATCTACAGTAGTATCACTTGATAATTGAGTTGGTTGCAGTCCATCGTTAGAAGGTAGCCATATAATTGAGCTCATATTAAAATCACCTATTATAATAAACTTGTCTAGTGGATTTTCATTCCGAATGAAAATAAGTTTGTCCATAAAATTAATTAATTGCACATTAAAAGAGTTACCCCTATTTTCTTCATAGAGGTAAATGTTCAATTACATATATGTACATATGTAATTGAATAGTTGTTTTGCGTTTGGAATCAGTATCAGAATAACCTGTTAATATGACTGTGATCCAAATATCTTCAGCACTAGATTGCCACTGACATTTACAATCCACCAAGAAACTACGACGGGCTGCGATTAAAACTCCGCCCCCCCGAGTCTGACCAGTTTTAGAATAATCCCTATCACGACGCCAAACAGTAAACCGGTCATCAAATAGCTCACTATCCGATATCCCAGCCAACAACCAAGTTTCAGTTAATGTTATGACATCATACTCGCTAAGGCTCAAGTTTCGAAAAAAATATCTGCTTTTTTCCGTAATTAGACTCCCATACAAACCGTTAAAAATTATGTCACAATCATAGAAAATAGTATTTATTTTTTCTTTGTTGTTGGGAGTTTGTTTGCTACATAATAGAAAACAACCTTTTTTAATCTGTGTTTTGTAGTCTATGGTTTTTGTCGATGAAACTGCCATCTGTAATTTGTTAACACTGCTGACAATACAACTGATAAGAAGAACACGTGCTATCATTTCTCGTCCTCATAAAACCAGCAAAACCTATTTTTCTTTCACTACAGTCCGCTAAATTCTTTGTCCAGATTTCCTACCGATAAACCGATCATAAGCCACTTTTAACCATATTAGGCGAAAATTAGGGTATTCCTATCACTACTGCGTCGCGATTACAGAGATATGCAATAATTCTCTCGGCGTATAATTATAAGGTCCAGTATATCTCCAGTAAAAATAATGATGTAGCAGATTATTTTTCAAGGGCTCCTCTGCCTACAAAATGCATTAGTCATAATGACATTTTAAACCAGCAGTACACTTGTCGTTCATACTTAAACTTTTTAGATTCTCATTTTAAACCAGTTTTATTCAGTGACATTAAAAAGGCGTCGATTGACGACGTAACTCTTTCGACGGTAATGAAATATATGAAAATAGGTTGGCCTCGTAAAATTTCTTGTAAGTCGATTTTACCGTATTTTAAATGTAAAACAGACTTAGAAATTCATGACGGGTGTTTATTTCGAGGATATAAGATTGTAATACCGGGTATATTGCGAGATAAAATGTTAAAAGAGTTACACTTGACACATTTTAGGATAGTAAAAACCAAAAGTACAGCTCGAAGTAGAATGTGGTGGCCAAATATGGACGCGGATATTGAAAAATGTATTTCAAGTTGTTTGGTTTGTCAAGAAATGCGCAGCGCCCCCGCGCGCGCGCCTCCGTCCCCCTGGCCGAGGCCCCCGCGCGCCTGGTACAGGCTGCACATTGACTACATGACCATTCGTCAACAGGATTATTTGGTAGTAATAGATGCCTTTAGTAAATGGTTAGAATGCATACATATGAAATCGGGTACGTCTACAAAGGCTTTAATTAGTAATTTAAAATATTTATTCTCCCGATACGGTATTCCTAATGTTATTGTTTCTGACAATGATGTCAAAATCTGCTCATCTGAATTTATAATATTTTGTAAGAATAATAATATTTAACATCACCTATATACCATCCTTCCAGTAACGGTCTTGCGGGAAATTCGGTTAAAACATGTAAAAAGATGATAAAGTGTATTCTGTCAAGTGATGGTCCTCAGGAGTTAAATGATAAATTATTAGAATACTTGTTTCAATATCGTAACACCTGTCATTGTACTACCGGTAAATCACCGGCACAACTTATGTTAGGCAGACCATTAAGATCAAAGTTGGACATGATCCTACCTAGTGACTATAATAATATGCCGAATTATGAAAATCCGATTGAAAATGTAGAGAAGAAGATCATAAGATCATTTGTGATAGGAGATAAAGTCTGGGCTAAATGGTTGTTCGGTAGGAAAGGTGGATGGGAGCCGGGAATCATAAAAGGAGTATCAGGCAACAGAATGTATGACGTTTATTTTTATACTTAAAGGGTTACGTGTAGGCGGCATTTAGATCAAATAATTGTAAATAAGAGCGAATGCAATTGTCCAGCCGAAACCGATTCTGAAAAAAATATTGATATTTTAATATCGGTACAAACAGACTCGAACTTAAATTCGGATTGGGGGGGACAGCCGCTTGTAACTGCAGACAGCGCGGCGCCTGCGCCGCCTCCACCACCGCATGCAAATGCGGTGGTGGAGCCAGTGCTGGTTAAGGCGGGGGAGGGAGCGTCGTCGGAAGTTACCGTAGCTACCGCAACTGCAAACGCGTCGTCGGGTGCTATCGTAGCTACCGCAACTGCAGACGCGGATAGCGTAATTAGTGAGATGCCAGTCAGAGATCGCTCTAAACGCTCTAGAAGTAAGGTCGATTATAAGACAGGTCTGGTTAGGTTTCGGAAATGAGAGCATGCGACTTACTTGGTAGATGATTGGTGGGGGCAAGGCAGGAGACGGGGCAGCGAGCTGGCGGGCGGCGATGTAGGCGATTTGTCACGGCACAGCACAAAGTCACTTCACGTTATCACAGGCACTATCATCCCAGGGTCACTATCAATAAGGGCAGATACCAGCGCGCGTATTTTGTGGGCGTCTGGCGGTAGCTAGCAGACAGACGAGTGGCGCGGTCGGCTCACGAAGCTAGCGGCCGCGGGTCGCGCAGCGGTGGTGCCGCGGCAGACAGGCGGACGCGGCCGTCAACAACCGCTGAGTCAACCACCTTACAGCTGGCGGTATGCTTTGAATGGCCGTTGCGCTGTGGCGCAAACATCTTCCCGGGGCCCAGGGTGGGCTTATCCAATGGGAACCTGGCAATCCGGAATACAGGCCTCCGAAGATGTCCATTCGCGGTGTCCAGGTCTACCACCCGCACGACGCCATCCTTCCCAGGCAGGGTGCGAGCAATGCGCCCCAGTCTCCATTGGAGGGCAGGCAAGTTGTCCTCCTTGATGAGGACGAGCTCGCCAACTCGGGGAGGGGAGGATGGGGACAACCATTTGGAGCGGGTTTGAAGGGTATGAAGGTAGGACTGGGTCCACAGCGTCCAGAAGCGCTGGGAAAGGGCCTGTACCATCTGGAATCGCCTACGTGTGGAGATCGGCCTATCTTCCACGGATAGTTCGGGAAGGGCCGTTAGTGGGCGGCCTATAAGGAAGTGTCCGGCTCAAAATCTGAAGGATCAGACGAAAGTGGGCAGAGAGGTCTTGAGTTAAGGACCGCTTCAATTCGAGCTAAAAGTGTGGAGAATTCCTCGAATGTGAGGTGTTGTTCGCCAATTACGCGATATAAAAGTTGCTTTGTTGATTTTACGTTGATCTCATGTAACGCACCGAACTATGGTCCCTTAGGGACGTTCAACAACCAAGTAATGTGCTGACCAGCGAGCCTGTGCGCAATCGTGTCATTGTTCAAGGCAAGAAAGTTTTGTACTTAGATGAGCTGATTTTTAGCGCCTACATAATTTGTACCGCAGTCCGAGCGGATGAGAACCGGGGCACCGCGGCGTGCTATAAAACGCTGTAATGCCGCGAGGAACGCTTCCGTGCTGAGGTCCGAGACCGGTTCCAAATGAACCGCCTTAGTCGAGAGGCACACGAATATACAAAAGTACGCTTTTAAGAGTTTAACATTACGTAGGGTACTAGATTTAACGAGGAATGGTCCGGCAAAATCGGTCGTGACTTGACTAAATACTGGCTGAGGCGTAACTCTATCGGCTGGCAGGTCGGCCATGAAGGGCGCTTGCGGCTGGGCTCGGCATCGAAAGCATCTAATGCATTTAAAAACTCGGTGTCTAATAATACGGCGCGCGGACAATATCCAAAATTGTTGGCGTAGGATAGCGTGTAAAGTGTCAGCGCCAGGGTGGCAGTGTATTTTGTGGTAGTGGTCAATAATAAGGTCTACAAGTGGGCTAGAGCTGGGAAGTATGAGCGGATGCTGCGCGTCATATCGGATAGACGCATGGGACAGTCGTCCACCAACTCTAAGGAGCTCATCTTTAATGAGAGGTGACAGCCGCTGGAGTCTGACGGAGCAGATTTTGCCAGTTTGAAGGCGGTGGATGTCCTCTGCAAACTCATTGTGCTGAACACTGCGCACCCAGTAAAGTAGGGCATCTCTTCGTTCACTGACGTACAAGGGGCCTGAGCGTCGTGAATCTGGGTGGTGTCTGCAGTTGTGCAAAAAGCGTTTTAGACAAGCTGTCACTCCGACGAGCTTGTCTAGCGAACTGAACCGAGTGAGCAGGTCAAAGTCAAGACCGGGCACTGTGACCAGTGACGGGACGTGTTTGGGCTTAAGGCCGGGCAGGGCGTGATGGCCCAGAGCTAAAGGCATCGCAGGCCAAGACTCACAAGGCTGTCTAAGCCACGTGGGAGACCACCATAAGTCGTGGGCTGACAGGGATTGCGCAGACATCCCTCTGCTTGCGCAATCTGCCGGGTTGAGCTCGTAAGGTACGTGTCGCCAGGTACATTCTGGTGAGCCTGAGCTGATTTTGACTACCCTGTTGGCTTCAAAGGGTTGAAGACGGTGAGGCGGTGTATTGAGCCAGGCCAGGACTATCGTACTGTCTGACCAACATATGTGTTGTTGTATACTGATATGGGCCGATAACTGAACCGACACACGGATCATGAGCTGGGAGAGTAGAGTGGCGGCCGACAACTCTAACTTGGGGATTGTGAGGCGATTCTTGATTGGTGCGACTCGCGACTTGGCGACAATCAAGTGTACCAAAGTATCTCCGGAGGCATCGAGCTCATGGAGGTAAACAACGGCGGCAAACCCGGCTTCAGAGGCATCTGCAAACCCGTGAAGCGAGTATGCAGCTGAGCCTTTGTTTGCACAAATGTGCCGAGGGATGCTAGACAACAGCGGCAGATCCTCTGAGATGTGGTGCCACTCCGTTTGTACTTCAGAGGGAGTGGGCTCATCCCATTCCAGCTTCAGTAGCCACAATTGCTGAAGCAGCAGCTTTGTGCGGAAGATAACGGGAGAAACCCAGCCGTTTGGGTCATAAAGTGAGGCTACGGTGCTTAAAATAGACCGCTTTGTGACATTTGTGATGGGGGGCAGAGAGATGCGGTAGGTGAACTCGTCTGACTGAGGGCTCCACTGTATACCCAAGACCTTAATGGACGTGGATTCTGGGTTCATGTCGAAGTCCTTGGGCATGTCGCATTGGTTGTCGGGAAATCTCGAGCAGCTTAGGCGAGTTAGATGTCCACTTACTGAGCTGAAAGCCGCCTAGGTCTAGCAGACTTATCAACTCGTCCTGAAGTGCCTGGGCGGATTCAACTGTGTCATGACCACACAAGATGTCATCAACGAAGATAGACTTGCGAAGAACCTGAGCGGCTCCAGGGTAGCGATGGCCTTCATCATCAGCCAGCTGAAGCAGAGTGCGGATTGCATGGTATGGGCTTGATCTTAAGCCGTAGGTGACTGTATTGAGGGCGTAGGTGAGCAGAGGGTGATCTGGTGAGGACCGCCATAGTATCAGCTGATACCGTCTCTGGTCTGGGGCAACCAGCACATTTCTGAACATCCTCTGGATGTCAGTGCTGAAAACGACTGGATGCGTTCTGAAGGACATGATGATGTCCACAATGTCCTGTTGAAGGGCGGGGCCTGTGTGTAGGCATTCATTTATGCTGACACCATTGGAGCTTTTGCAGCTACCATCAAAAACAATGCGCAGCTTGTCCGACCCTGACTTAAATACGCCATGGTGAGGGATGTAGAAGTGAGGTTTATGGGCGAATGTATTTGGGTGACAGGGAGCCATGTGCCCTAAGTCGATGTATTCGGCCATAAAGTCGACGTATTTAGAACGCAGAGACGGGTTCGCCATTAGCTTCTTCTCAATATTGAGGAATCTGCGTAATGCGATAGGGTGAGTTTTACCTAGTTGAGGGGCGTCCTTTAGAAAGGGCAGAGCGACCGTATATCTGCCTGAGGGATCGCGTGTAGTGGTAGAGCGGAAGATTTCCTCGCATTGTTCCTCCAGGGGATCATTATGAGTGTGAGATTGAGGGAGGGGCTCCTCAGACTCCCAGAACCTTTCCAGACTCTGACGTATGTCCTGGGCTGATTCAGCTGAGTCTGGTTGTGAGCTGACGACGTGAGCTGAGTTAACCTGCTGCGCCGGCTGCGCATACAAGTCCTCAATGGGTCCTATCAACGCGAAGTCGAAAATCGTGCCGAAGGCTATGGGCTTGTCCGGGCCCAACGAGACCTTAGTCCCGTCCAACACTTGGCCAAGAACGTCCGACCCCAATAAGAGGTCGATCGGGGCTGGTGTGTGGTAAAGCTGGTCAGCCAATGGCACGGGTGGCTGGCCTAGTACGTGGGAAATGTTTGGTACCTTCTCTAAGGGAAGGTAGCCAGTGACGTTTTTTAAAATGTGAGCTGTGGCAGTAATTGTAGGAGTATCATTGTGAGTGGGTCGGCATACTATTGTTATTGCCGCCTTTGACTCATGTTTGTGCTGATTCCCAACTCCTGTAATTTTTAAAGAAGTGGGTTTTGATGGCAGGTTCAAAAGTCGTGCCATGCGTGACGTTATTAACGTCAGCATACTGCCACAGTCCAATAAAGCTCTGGCTGTGTGAAGATGGCCATGTACGTCCGCGACTCTTAGTGAGACGGTTGGCAACAAAATGGGTGTGCCAGTGGGCACAGAAGGTGAGTGAGCTGATTGGGTATCAGCTGAAATTGTATGAGCTGAGTATGTATCAGCTGTGTGGGCATGGGTTGACTGGGCATGGGCTAAATCTACCTCTTCGCTAGGGTGCTCTGTGATAGTAGGGAGTCATAATTGCTGGCGGCGTTCGCGGGGCCTACCTGGCGAACCGGACCTGGGCGGGCTGGCTCTGTGAGCAGAGCTGGGTCGCACCTGTTTAGCCTGTGCGGGTTCGTGCCGCCTGCTGTGTCTGGGACGCTCCCTCGAGTGCTCTGTCAGCTGTGGTGGGGGTACATGTACAGACGACGAATGAGCTGAGTGCGTTGGGCCGTCTGGTCGATGGAGGGACGTGTGGTGGTTCGTGCTCCCACAGTTCTTGCATGCCCCCCTTGACCTGCACTCGCTCTCGTAGTGACGGCCGAGACAACGCAGGCAGCGCTCGCGTGCCTGTACAAAGTCCCAACGGCCCTGTGTTGGCTGGGCATTGTACCATCTGCACGTCATGAGCGTATGTCCCCTAGTGGCACAATAGGGACAGTAGGACGTCGAGCGTGAGGAAGAGGACGAGGACGATGATGAGGAGCAGCTTTGCTGGAAGGCCGAGTAGACGGGGAAGGGCTGACTGCGAGCCGGGGAGGTGGATGGGCGGTGACGCATTTGCTGCGCTGGGCGTGACGGTTGGTGAGTAGGCTGATCGTAGGCGCGGTGAGGCGATGGAGCTGAGGAGCGGCCACGGTAATGGTCGGGTTGTTGCTGAGCCATATGAGCATAAGTGCGATGGGGCAACTGTGGAGGCGCGCGGCTACGAGAAGGGCCGGGCAGGGCGTGAATGGGCTGCGGCTGGGCTATGTTGGAGAACTCTGTCTCCACACAGCGCGCGTGCTCCTCGAGGTAGGAGATGAGGTCACTCAACGTGGGCAGGGTGTTACTAGACCCGTGTCTGCGTTCAAATAACGTGCGGAGCTCACCCTTAAACTTTCGCACCACTATCGACACAAACACGTAGTCGTCTCCTATGGGCAGATCCAAATTACTAAGGGCACACTGGGCGGACACCAGCGGAGTGAGGAAAAGTGTGCGTATGTTAGAGCGCGTGTGGATGCTCGGCAGCCCTAGGATTATGTCGACGAAACTATCGATGAGAACCCGGCGGTTCTCGTACCGCTTGGTAAGGATGTCCATGGCCACGGCAAAATTTTCATTGGTGACCTTTAGGTGGGACACCATGCTTAATGCCTCACCGCTGAGACTTGAGAATAGGTAGTGGAGCTTGACTGCGTCCGACAGGGTCGCCATGTCGTCAGTCAGACTCCTAAACAGCGCAATGAAGGAAGGCCAGTCCTCCACTTTTGAGCTGAACCTAGGCAGCGCTATCTTGGGGAGGACGGCTGTGGGCGTATTGACGCCGAAACTGGGCTGAGCGCTATGGGTTGGGGATGACGTGGAAGAGGTTGAGATTTCCTCCCTAGCCATAAGTATCCCCAGGTACGCTCCGGAGGCTTTTGTGTGGTTCTCAGTGTATGTCTTCTCGGTCTTCTCGTCCAGGTCCTCCTCGTCAAGAATGCTATAATACACTGCGTCCATCCTGTCTTTCACGCCTTGTATCTGTGCGAAACGCACGTTAAACTCGAATTTGGAATGTGTGGTGCTGCCAGCAATAATTTGTGACCCTAACTCAAGAAGCTGAAGTATGGCCTTAACTGCTTCCCTAAATATCGCGGCTTGTGACTTGGTCGGCATCGCGATGAACAAAAGGAGACAAGAAAAAAAAAAAAAAAAAAAAAGAATTAACAAATTTAAAGGCAGTAAAAAGAACAACACCCTGTATATATTCTATAGTTGGGCTGGACGTATTTGTTTACTAAGGTAAACGCAAATGGGCTAAAATTAACGCAACAATAAGGAAAGTAAAACTAAGTTGGGACGCCTTGTATATGGCCCACGGGTGGGCAAACGCGTGTGTATGTGTATGTCTGTGTTTATTGAACGCGCGTACGTAATATTAGCCGACCGCAAAACAAAAAGCAAACAAAACAACAAAAACAAAAAAAAAATCACGATATCCGTAGCCAGGGACTGAATAACCCAAAAATTAAGGTACCTTTATATAGCGGTATGGCGTCATACCGAAAAATAGCGGTTACCGGAATATTCCGATATCCAAATTTATATCGGTACCGTAATTTTGAGTTTTTAAATAATAAAGGTTTATTTCGGTATGAAAGAGACGGCTAACAACCGTTTCAAGCATAAGCAACTACTGGCTTTCTTATAAAGCTTTAGTTTGGATTGTTCTCGTTGTCAAAACACGTGCGCCGCGCATAGGTTTGAATTTTTTACTAAAAGACAGGATATACCCACAAAATATTCTTTTCGGCCAAAAACACAAACAAGATTAATTTTGTCAACCTCTAAACTTCACTTACACTCTAAAAGTCCGTTAGTTATGTGTGTGAAAATATATAATAAATTACCTACTTCTTTAAAAAATATACCCACATAAAAATAATTCTTTAAAAAACTGAAAGACCTACTTATTGCAAAATGCTACTACACGCTGGAAGATTACCTAAAAGATCGCCTATAAAAATATAATAATGTATAATAATAAAATAATTATTGATAAATAAATAAAATAATATGTAGATAATATTTTGTATATGTATATATATGTATGTAAATATATGTGCATATGTGTGTATATATATATATATATATATACAGAACAATACCTGTACCAGATTGGATGCAATTTTATTCCTATGTACAATAAGTCTTACTCTCGCCTTACGTAATTATATTTATTTAAGTAGAATCACAGAATAATATTGTAGAACAATGCAACTGCCGTGCACACGGACTTTTAAAAGTACGCTTGCCGGTAGGTATATTAACGCCAACTCAAGCTAGTGTCTGCTAATAAGCGGACGGACTTTTACTTAACCCTTAACCGATTCATTGCGTATCCCTCTTTTAATGACTTTTGTGCATGGCGGCTAACAAATATTCTGTGACGCCTCCGTGCGTCAGCCGCCACCCATTAAAGTGACGCGCTTGCGCGTCTTCAGCCATGAGTGAACATATTTTGCTTTTTGTTATGATTTTGGCTTGTTTACACGTGATTGCATTCAGTCGGAATCGGATGTCAAACGTAAAGGGTTTGCTAATTCGTTTAGTGTATTGTAAAGTGACTTATCTACGCGATTTTGCTGGAATGGCTGCTAAGTGATTTATTTGGATCAGTGGTTGTAAACCTTTTGTGTATTTTTAGTAGAAGTTTACAAAAGGGTGTGAAAGGAGTACCTTTATTTAGGTTCTATACCGTAGTGTTGCGATGCAGCCACTATAACGAGTCAAAATATAAAAAATAAAAAAATAAAAAATACGCATGAGTAGGTGTCGGAACTCTTGTTCTCATTGTTAATAAGCAATGTAGTCCAATGAAATGGAAAATGGGTCGGGTGGTTCAACTTCATATTGAATAATCGCTTGAATTTGCGAATAATCGAACTTACTTATAAAATCAGTTTTCAATCTAGCCGTTTTTAATAGTAGATTGATACACAAGTTGCTAAAATGACATATAAAACGAGGTATTTTAACTCCCGAGCTTAATTCGATTGCAAGAAAATAAAATAATCCAATACAATACTTAAAATAAATAATGTACAGCCACTCAGGGCTTGTTTATTCGGTTAATTTTCAAACCTAGTCAGCAGCCAGTTCATAGGAACCGTTTTATTAAGGTTTTTTTCTTTTAAACAAGGAGAAATCCTATTTTCGGATACACAGCGGGCCTGAGGAAGCCCGCTGGTTATGTGGCGACTCTCCCCCCAACCCGGTTCCCTGTCCAGGTCCGAAGGCCTCGACAGGGACTCGGGTGAAGAGGGGCCTTACCCACTAAAACTCCTTACACCATCCCATCACTTTTTTTTATGGGTTGGTTTGTAACTTAGGGCTTCATTAGAAGGCAAATATTTCCTTTTGTGTGTTAATTTGGGAGTATGGGTATTTCCCCGCATGGGATAAGCGTAGGCTATTAAAGGATGTTGGGTAATTTTGGGATAAAGGGTTTTGAGGATCAATTTGGATTAGGGTTCGTTTAAGGATATTGGGAATTATTTAGGGAAGTAAGGGAAAGCAGAAATTTAGAATCTATTATTTAATGCCAAAATTTTTGAGGTGGACTTTAGAGTCCTATATTTAAATTTAAGTGGACTTAAGGGCCACTTCTAGTCGATTGCGGGTCACAAATAGTTAGGAAAGAAAGATTTTAGAGGTAGAAGGGAAAGAAGAAGTAAGGATAAGAATAAGGAAGGAATTTTTAGGGTTTTATGGGATTATTTTTGTTTATAAGCTTTATTTGCGTTAGTTTTTAGTCTTTAATTTAGGCTTAAATTTATTTATTAAGGTCAATGTGGGGAAGTCCGGCATACTTTTCTAAAATTTAAGTTTAACAGAACTTATTGAATCGAGATACGCTATATAAAGTAACTTGTGTCGACGGAAATTCTAGGTAATATATTTATTTACTTATATTGGTCTAAAAATCATATGAATTGCAATAATCTTTAGATTTATATGATATTTTTTTAAACTCGGCGTGTAGACGGACTTCCCGTGCAGTTTAAGGTAAGTCCGTCTAGTAGCAATATAACCAAAACTTGTGACGCAATATGTTTGAAAACAGTTTGTAGCAGTGATTTACAACTAGCGTTGAAATGTGTGTTTTATGAATTCGTTCACAAGGTTTAAATTTCAATGATAATTTACTTTATTTGATTTTAAGGCAAGTCCGGCATATCTTTGGTGACAGTGGTTGCAAACATTTTTAATAAAATAGTAACGAATTTCCTTTTTTGTAAAAAAAATACTAAATAAAAACATAAATCATTATTTCTTATTGAACATTATAAGTAGTGCTGTAAAATGAACAAATACCTTCCCTCATTATCATTTAAGGGGTCAGAAATTTTTTAACTATATTTTTTGCACACCTGTCAACTTTCTTTGGTTTTTTAATAAAAATCAACATTTGTATTTTTTTTTGTTTAAGTATTTGTCCCATGTACGCCGTAGTTTTGAGCTAAAAAACAAAGAAATTAGACAGGTACACCAAAAGATTCGAACACGTATTAGACATTAGCAGGTTGCAGGGCTTAGAAAATTTTCGAGCAAAAATTTACTTTTATTTCACAAACCGCCGAAAAACACTGCCATCAAAAAGAGATAGAAAAAGTTTAAACAAATTGTAAAAAAACTCTTAATTTTTTTTGTTGAGTTTAAATGGAAGCCGTCACTTTAAAAAAATTGTATGACTTAGAAAAATGTATGTATGACTGCCCTACTCATGTAGGTAATTTAAGACAATCGCGAAGCGCAGCGTAGCGATTGTTTTAAATTACCACATTAGACAACAGAAGTCTAGCTCCATACAAAAATTATAATAATTTCTTTATTATTGAAATTTTGCATTCACAATGCTATATAGATAAAGGATAAAATGTTTAATAGAAAAAAAAATTGAATTTTTTTTTCCTTAAAAAAAATACATTTTTTTTAAAATCTTTCCATCGCTTCCCGAAAGCAATATCTCTCGTCAGATTGTAAAAAAAAAAATTAGAGTGTATTTTTTATGCACCCCCTTTGCGACACCCGGACCGAATAGTCTGAAATTGCCTGTTTTAAAGAGATATAGAGATACCTCAGATAGATAAATAGATTAGGTAGATACTTAAGTAGGTACATAATATATTTATTAATAAGGCAAAATAATAAATGACAAAATTCAGCAATGTGCAAAACCTGAGAAAAGCTTTCTTAGCAACTCGTTTCAAGATCTGCTTAAGACAATCAAAATTTTCTATCCTAGTCTATAACAGTAATGATAGTCCCGCCACTGAGCATTCCTCACCTGCTAATTGTCTTGTAGCCAGACTGACAATACGGCTTGAATATAAATAGGTACCTAATGATAGTTTTCATTGGGCGACTACTTTTAAGTAATAGCTAGCAAATACAAAGAATCGTATAGTAACATAAAATACGTGCAGCTGAAAAGGTTGACAATATCTGCAATCGAGGCAAGACCGGCATATGACGGACTTTCCTTATGCATGTAGACGGACTTCCCAACTCTTACATTTTGAGTTTAGACATTTGTTGCAGGCAATAATTACGAAACTCAAGGGATATTAATTAATTCATCACCAGAAATAAGTATGTGGATCACTAAATGACTTACGTAATCAAGGAAACTCCAAAAATTCCTTTGATTTACAACTTTTTTTTTAGTTTTTTGAAGAGACGTTACACTCCAACTTCAAGTACACAACGCGAAAAAAAATGGCCTACCGATTTCTTTCGACCTAATGATGTTAGCGACATCTATGATTCTCAGTTCGAACTAGCTCCGTAATACTGTTTTACCGACCGAAGCATAAGAACCTAGCCGTTCAAATATGCAAGTTATTGCCGCTAGACGGGCTTACCTCCTAGACGGACTTACCCACATTGACCTTAAGTCTTTATTCCGTATTATTATTTTAATTTAGTTTTATTTTAATATTATTTATTGAAGAATGAATTTAATTTTTTTACGTTTTTTACAGAGTTTTGAGAGATTTATAATTTATTTATGTAATAGTTTTTATATAAAAAGGCTAGGCATTATACTTGCAAATTTTCTGCCAATTTATTTTAAGTTTGTTTATGTGTATTATTTGGTTAAGGTTTTTTATTTTAGACTAGGTAAAAATTTTATTAAAAGTTTTAGGTTTGTTTTAGAAATTTTTAGTGTTTTACTTTGGGCCTTTAAGTGTAGATTTTATTGTGTGTTATTATTTAGGAACAATCTGTGATAAATTTATTTAAAGGTGTTAAAGTTAATTTTTTTTTTAAAAAGATTTTATTATGAATATTAGGGTTTTAATTTTTAGTGTAGATTATTTTAATGTTATTTTAGTTATTCAATTTAGGTAATTTTAGTTTATAATAAGTTTTGATTTCAAAATATGTTCAATTTCCATAGTCTGTTTGGTTCTGCAAGCGCAGAACCATGGATTTGATTTGGGGGCACTCTTTTCCATTCGTGGCATTATGGCTGGAGTCCACTTTAGTGCCCATGCGCAGGTTGTGTGCGGTACAGTTATAACATTTGGGTCTGTCCAGTTTGTTTGGGCACTCGGTGATCTGATGTCCTGGACTAGCACAGTGGGCACATGGTTTTTTCTCCGCCTTGCACTTGGACTTTGTGTGCCCGTATTGCAGGCACTGGTGGCACTGCACAAAGCGGCTGAAGTCCTCAACGTGGACCCTGCTATGGTCCACGTTGAGCCTCCCGAGAGCGAGGATGGTCTTACGCATCTCGGGAGTGACCTCCACAACCGCATTGTACAGTGCCGGGTTTCTGTTTGAAGTCAGAAAGCAGATGCGAGAGATGGCCACGTCATTTTGGGTCACAGCGACCTCCACCAATTCCTCGCGGGGGATGTCTTTCGAGACTCCCTTCAGGATTAGAAGTGGTGGTCGCTGCTTCGCCGGTTCGGCGACGAAGTTAGGGCTCTCGTGGTGACGGGCAATTGTCTCATCGCACTGCTCTCTGCGTTCAAACTCGACCCTTAGTTTTGAGTGCGTGATCGGCAGAATTTTGATGGGGGCATATTTGTGCCTCCGGAATGATATCTCTTTCTTCCACATGGACATCACTTCCGGAGGCTTGAGGGAGGCGTCAAATGGGCTGACAATAATTGCGGGGTAGGTTTCGGGAGTTGGGGGCAACCAATTGCTCCAAAAACCACCACCACTTATGCAAGCGTTACTGCTGGCATCCCATCACTTGTCGTCAGGGTGGTTCGGGACCACGGACAGCAGACTCCGAATTCCACCCTACGACGGCCCGCCAGTGGGGAGGAAGCCCGGGATAGTTTGGGCGCCCTGCAGATTCCCATGAGTTTCATGCAATGCGGCTATGGGGTCTCCCACCCCACAGTCACGCAAGCCTCACTGCGGTGGAAGGAGGTGGGCAAAATGCCGCCTTCTCCTACCGACTCGCCTGCGTCGGATCGGGTCCGCATGGAGTTGCTCCTCGCGGACCCTCTCCGCGGCCTCCTTCTGTAAAACAACCGCTTCACTGATCAAGGCCATGGCCCTCCATGATCTGTCGCTGTCTAGCATGGCTTTTACCACGCTAGGCAGCGAGAGTGTCTCCCCCAACGACCGACATCAGACTGTGACGCTGCGCAGCCCACGACCCGCACTCCTCAAGGGTGTGCGTTTCTGTGTCCTGCGCAGCTCCACAGCTGTGGCATTCTGACGTCGACTCCCCTCGGTGCAGGTAGTATCCAAAGCATCCATGCCCAGACAGCATCTGCTCCAAGTGGAAAGATAGAGTCCCATGTCGCCGCTGTAGCCATCTCCCCAATTCTGGTTGGATGGCTCGGCACAACCGGGAGCCGTAAGTCGATGACCGCAAATCATCGGCCCATTTGGCCAGCAGCTCTTGGTCAGCCAAATCTCGAGCCTGTTTAAGCTCTTCTTAAGTATGGTTTCTACCCTGTTCTTTAGCCTCTGCCCGCTGTCGGTACAGTTCCGCCAGCTTCACTGCCTCCAACCCCCATGGCGGGATGCCAGCCAGCGCACAAGCTGCAGCATGAGACACTGTCCTGTACCCTCTGATGGCCCTCAACGCTATTATCCGCTGTGCGGCACGAAGATGTTGTTTGTTGGTTGCGTTGAGGGCAGTCGCCCATATAGGGGCCCCATAAAGGGCCATCGAGCCCACTACTCTAGCATAAAGCCGGCGAGTCAAAGCGTTCGGCCCACCAACATTCGGCATGTTGCGTCCCAAAGCGGATGCCGCACTGACGAGAAGAGGGGAGAGTTTGCGAAAGTGCTCCTCGAAGCGCCAACGCCCGTCCAGAATGAGACCCAGATACTTCATCCGGACCCCAACCCGGATCCTATGCTTGTCTATATCTAGGTGGGTTCCAGGCGGCGGTCCTCGTCGAGGCCCATGGAAAAGAAGAGCCTCAGTTTTACCGATCGCTACCTCGAGCCCCAACATATGGATTCTGTCCACCACCAGAGATGTTATGACGGTGACCAGTCTCCCTGCCTCTGCGCAATTTCCGCCCCGGGCCGTGATCAGAGTATCATCTGCATAACAGATTACATCGGCCCGTGGGCCTACCCAAACATTAAAAAAAACCTGTTTCTAAAAAAACAATAAAATGGGTTTTGAATCAATTAAACGGTTTATAGAGGTTTTTTCTTCTTTTTTAAGTACCTAAACACGCCGGGACAACGCGAGCGCGCGAGTGGCAAAGCGAATAGCGACCTTCCATACGTAGACATGAACTCTATTTGCCTGAAATACCGCTCTCCCAAAGTGAGCGCGCGAGTTTTAAATCGACTTGCGAGCTAATGTCTACACACGGAAGGTCGCCATTAGCCTAATCGCCTCGCCAGCAGTAGGTACATTTCGCAGCTTTGGATTAAACTGGTTTATTTAGGTTTTTGAAGCCCTCTCATTTACATTGGAAGCGGTTTTTGTAAAAACCTTATTCAATAACCGGGATTTTTTAAACCGGTTCGAAGCCCTATCGTCACTAATTCAATTTATAATTAGAAAATATTAATAAAGGAAAGATGGCGAGCCAGTTTAAACCTTTACATCGTTGTTCCATAATAAGTCTTAACGCGTCAAAAACGTATGCCGCATAATCGCGTTTATCGTCCGGCATAGAAAATCGCGTAGCGAATTATTTATTACATCAAGCAAATCCTCAATATAATGAAAGTTCTGCTAATTAGCACTCCCTAAAAAGTAATTCTACAAAGTTTCAGTGGAATTTTCTTTATGACGCTATGTGGCGTCATACGCCATACACAAAAGAAGTAAAATTAGGGAACAAATAGTTTGCAACCACTGAAGTTTTTTAACTGGCGCTATCTCCTAAAACGTTCAATACAGGCATAATCTACGTGTCAAATAATATAAGTTCTGTTAATTAGAACTCTCTAAATAGTCATTCTATAGAATTTCAGAGGAATTATTTATGACGCCATTTGGCGTCAAACACCATACGCAAAAGATATCAATGAAGCTCCATGGCGTCATACGCAATGAATCGGTATGCATGGCAAACGGCAACACGTAATGATGGACTTATTATACTAGTGCAGTAAGTTGGTTTTCACAGACGAGTAGACTAATGTAAGGCTTACTATTGACATGAGTTTGTAAATACCAATTTCCGCACTAGTGTAAAAAGATGTTTACACGCGCACATTTTTTACACATTTTTGCGCGCGACACGCAACAAAAACAGGTTTTTACTTGTCGCCTCGCAAGCAAAAGCAAGTCTCACCCCTCACCCTGCGCCCCGCAACTGTCAATGCAACGTTTTTCGGTACCGATATCGCATAAAGGTTAAATAACGGTAAAGCCTTACCTTTAT
The DNA here is from genome assembly GCA_963921215.1 of Scoparia ambigualis. Classification (NCBI taxonomy): domain Eukaryota; kingdom Metazoa; phylum Arthropoda; class Insecta; order Lepidoptera; family Crambidae; genus Scoparia; species Scoparia ambigualis. The sequence goes on along the minus strand of OY992502.1, from coordinate 52,763,874 downwards.
TTTATTAAGGTACACTTATTTTTTACCGGTAACGTAACCTTATACCGTAACCGCTTTCAGTCCCTGTCCGTAGCCCACTGTTGGGCAAGGCGCTCACAGTCGGGCAGACCTGTAGCGGACACTAGCGCGAAGAATGAGTCAGTCGCAAACAAAAAAAAAATAAAAATAAACTAATAATAAAAACTTAATTAAAAAGGTTGGGACACTCTGTCTGTGTCCCACAAGTGGGCAAACGTGTGTAGAAGTACTATGCTCTTGTGGTGAGCACGCACAAGAATGAGCCGATTGCCAAGGCAAAAATTAAAAACAAAAAAAAATATAAAATTAATACTAGCGAAAAATAAAGCACGCTACTTGGCACGCGTGTTGAGCATGCACGGGATCTGAGCCGATTTAACACGACACGGACATAAAAAATTCATTAAAAAATAAAACGGGACACCATCTCTCGTCATAATACCCCACGCAACGTAATAAAACGGGAAACCTTCTCTCGTTATAATACCCTACGTAACGTAATAATTTAACTACTAACAATGTATCATTAGACAACGATCGTATAGGTTCCTACACATAGATCTGTGATCAGACAATCGGATGCATACACGAGATCAATATCAAAGCAACATGCAGAAATAATTGCGTTAAAATAATTCGGATGTTGTGTGGTCGCAATCCTAACACAAATGATTCAAAAGGGTAAAGTTATGTGAACAAATGAATTTAGAAATGATGGCACGAATTAGGGATAAGATTTAGACACAGAATAAGAATACGGGCGGAAATAATTATCTTTAGCGGACTGTATTTAAATTGAAAATTAAACGAAAGTTAGGTTCTGGATACGGGAAGGTCGCCGGTATTTAATATTACCGGCTCGAAGATGACCAAAATGTTACGGCGAAGGGCGCTCGCCGTAACAGCGACGGAATAAGGTGTGTGGACCCAGGACAGGTCTGGTTAGGTTTCGGAAATGAGGGCATGCGACTTACTTGGTAGATGATTGGTGGGGGCAAGGCAGGAGACGGGGCAGCGAGCTGGCGGGCGGCGATATAGGCGATTTGTCACGGCACAGCACAAAGTCACTTCACGTTATCACAGGCACTATCATCCCAGGGTCACTATCAATAAGGGCAGATACCAGCGCGCGTATTTTGTGGGCGTCTCGCGGTAGCTAGCAGACAGACGAGTGGCGCGGTCGGCTCACGAAGCTAGCGGCCGCGGGTCGCGCAGCGGTGGCGCCGCGGCAGACAGGCGGACGCGGCCGTCAACAACCGCTGAGTCAACCACCTTACAGCTGGCGGTATGCTTTGAATGGCCGTTGCGCTGTGGCGCAAACATGTATTATTAATAATGATGTTTGCTTTGTGCAGGTTTCCTAATTAAGTTTAAAATAATGGTGGAAGGAGATGTGATGTATTTGAAAGCACGGTATAAGTTTACCTAATCTGTGGCAAGCACGGTATACTTGACCTGTGGCTGGAGACGCGACCCCCCGCTGAGATTGTCACCGCGTCAGTAATAAACGAGCTGCATAAGTTGATAATTGGTTGTTGTAAATGTTAATGTGGCTCTTATCTGCCATTTATGCTATAAATGATGATGACTATGTAATAACACATTAACTTACACGATTTAAAACATAATGCTTCGAAAAAGTAAAAAAAAAGGAAACTTACAGCAAGCTGTATAGAAAGCAATGTTGATCCCACAAAATATAAGACTGTTTTATTCCCATCGCTGTAACTTCTGTGATGTGCAAGGTGTTTGTGATCTTCTAGCGTACGTTTCTCATGCATGGGGTGAAGCGATGGATAAGCATGGCGAATCCCTGGCAGTTAGCCTTAATATCGCCAAAGCTTTCGATAGAGTGTGGCATCGTTCCCTTCTTTCCAGGTTACCGGCCTTCGGTGTGCCGCCCCGTTTGCCCGCCTGGGTTGCAGACTTTCTAGAAGAGTGGAGGATTCGTGTCCTTCGTGAGGTTAGTCCTCCGCGTTCTTCAAAGTAAATGCCGGAGTGCCGCAGGGTTTTGTGCTCTCACCTACTCTATTTCTATTGCATATTAATGACATGTTGTCCTTGGGCAATATTTATTGTTATGCGGATGACAGTACGGTGCATGAGCGGTACTTGGGACATCCTGCGGCAAAGCAAGCCGATATCATGGTGAAAAGGCAAGACCTGGCTATCAAACTGAACCTGGTTCTCGATCGTGTCTCTAAGTGGGGATCTGAAAACCTGGTCGAGTTTAATGCCAGCAAAACCCAGGTTTGTGCATTCTCGTCCAAGGTAACTCCCTTCCTTACTCCTCCCTCTCTTCAGAACTCTCCGTTACCCATTTCGGTGAACCTCGGCATTCTCGACATGGACATCGGCCACTAACTGAATCCAAAATGCTACATCGAGAGTGTTATTTTAACTGCCTCCCGTAAGTTGGGTATTCTCAATAAGGTGAGGCGGTTTTTCACTCCCGAGGAGCGCTGTTTGCTGTACAAGACTCGGGTGCGATCGAGTATGGAGTATTGTTTCCATCTAGGGGACGGCTCCGCTAAATACCTCCTCGATGCACTTGATAGACTGCAAAGGCGAGCGGTACGCATTTTTGGAGATGCTGAGTTTACAGCCTCTTTTGAGGACGTCCACCTGCGTAGAGACATTGCTTCTCTGAGTGTCTTCTACCGGAATTACTACGGACAGTGAAACTCTATTAATATTATAATTGACATTATTGATTATTTGATAACTTTATTGTAATCTGTTACAAGTCGATTTCTTAACTGTAATTAATAGACTTCCTAAATAAAAGCATTGGTTAATTAAACAATTAAACATTCTTTTATTTTATGGACCCAAAAGCACCGAAAAACCGGGTACCCGGTTCTTCGGTAAAATGGAAAATACCCGGTTCCTAAATAAGGTCCGGTTCTGCATGCTCTATTTGTCGCCTGTTCCCGTGTCGGAATACCAACAAAACTATTTATATACACGCAAGAAAAAAAAACTAAGTAGGGGAAGCCGGGGCAGTACGGGCAGGCGGGGTGATATGGGCATCGGTTCATTATTTCAGAGAGAGAGGGGCTCCCTCTGAAATAATGAACCGATGCGCTCACGACTCGTTGCAACGCGTTCAGTAGGCCTCATTCGTGCAGGGAAATTAGTGCTTTCGCTGTGACCGCGCGTTCTTTGCCGATAGTGAGAAATATACGTAAATTCGTAGTTTTGATAAAATTTTACATATTTTGCGTAGATCGTATTTACATCATTAATACTTCTAACATATAAACTATGTCTAGTTATTACAACCTTTGATATTAGTCAATATACCTCAGTGAAAATATAAATTCATTGCCTAACGTTATATTGTGAGTAGGTCATTATTAATTTTGTAATACCTTTGGGGTATTATGGACGGGGTAAAATGGGCAGTGTGCCCATACTGCCCCGGTCTGCTGTGGATAAATTTTTGCTCACCTCTTCTTCAATGTTTATAATGAAAGCTGCCACAATGCTTGTTTCAGTTAATGGCTTTTGTAAGACTGGAATATGGCCCATCAATCTAGATATTTTTGGAAATGATGAATTTTTGGCTGCAGACATCACAGATCTGCCCGTTATTGATACTGAATAGCCGGTTTCACAAGATCCAGCACCGGAACTAGCAGTCAACCAAACTACTTCTCCAGGCCCAACAATAAGTCATCAGCAGCCACATGCATGACACGCACACACACACCAACAACTCCACCCCTTATATAACTCTACTCTTTGCTTGGGCAGGAGTTGGCTCCTTCCACTTCTTTTCATTTAATAATATTATGCCTAAGCCTAAGCACAGGTGCAAAAAAGAGTAGTGATACAACGTAGAAAGACTGCAATAATAACTGGTTCACCTTATAAGAAAGCCCTAGGACAAAACCAAATAAAAAACCAAAGATAAAAAGAACGAAGGAAAAATATAAGAAATGTATGACAAAAACAAGGAAAAAGAAAAGTAATAAAATTTATGTTTAATTTTTTTTGATTTTATGAGCATTCTTAATTAATGTCGTATTTTAATTATAATTATTATTGAATGAGCAGACGTTTTAGCCAACATTTATCACAATATGCCCATTATGACCCTTGTATGCCCATTATGCCCCAGACAAGGGGCAATATGGGCAGATTCTTCTTTAACAATAAACTCCAGTATAACATAAAATATAAAAGATTTACCACATATTTTCTGCTTAATTTATATGACAATAATGGTATTAGCAAATTATTGTGTTTAATAGGTACTAACTATTTTCAAATATGTTTTATATTAGATCTTCCTTAAGGTGCCCGTACTTCCCCGGTGTCCCCTATGTTGTATATCATAAAGCATTACAATAATAAGCACTTTTTATTTAAATTATACCAATTCGAATTAAATATTCATAAATAAGACAGGACAACGTCTGTCGGGTCAGCTAGTAATAAATAATTTTTGTTACCACCAGCTATCTATAGACTCAAAATATCAGCCCAATGACATGCAACGTTAAAAGTTGCCTCCTATTAAGCTATCTATAGACTCAACATATCAGCCCAATGACATGCAACGTTAAAAGTTGCCTCCTATTAAATTGTCTACAGAAAATAGGCATAACATTCGAATTCATCGAATATTACTTGTGGATTTATATTCGAATAACAAATCAGTGATATTTAAATGATTTTATTTTGACGAATTTTCCTTTCTTTTCCAATACGACGGTATTAAAATAAAATAAAACTACATACCTACTTACTATACATAGCTTTGAAACCAACTGAGTGTTGACTGAGAGAGTATGTTTTTAAAATACATTTAAAATGATTACTGGTGCTTGTTAAAGATGACTCAATAGACACCTTTACTTTTTTACTTGAATATAAATACCATGTCTTTATTATTGAAATTTTTGCATTCACAATGCTCTATAGATATATGATAAAATGTTTAGAGCAGTGGACCGGCAATCCAAAGGGTTTAAGTCCCGTTCGAGCTTTTCTGAAACTGGTTGTTTTTTTTCAATATATACAATGATTGGTTAAAATTTTGATTTTGAAATTTAAATCATTAAGTAGTTAGAAGTTAAGTATGACGACATCTGTCGTCGAGTGGTAACACGCTAGTTCTGGCGTCACCACCTTTGAGGTACCTGGTCCAACAACTGGGTTGGTCCATTAAGAAATAAGAGTCTTTCTATATTGATTTTGATCGGGGTGTTTATACGTACAAATATGTTTATCTGTTATCGTTTATCTGTTATCTAGTTTAACCATCAAAAACAGGGTTCAGAAAAGAAACTTTACTGGGCTAGATAATGGTGGGAGTGAGAAAGTTACTTTAAATTAATTATTTTATTAAAAATTTTATCGTCTACCGCATAAAGATAAAAAGGTTCCAATGATTTGATTTGGAATACTTTGGTAGGGAGAAAGAAAATGTTCTTAAAATAAAAGTACTTACGCCTCTATTAAAAGATATGCTTATTTCATGGCTGCATTATGACAATAAATAGGTAACTGTTGAATGTTTAAACGCACATGCGTTAGGAAAAGGGTTCCAAACAACCTGCTGCATTACGAACTCGCATGTCGCAAAGACTGACCAATCTGTTTAAACCAGCGTGCGTAGTTGTTGCCCAGCTGCGCCTGTCACTCCTTGCGTCGCGCATTGATGGGTCAAATAAGTTAATATTCGCAAAGACTGTGTCGATTGAATGAATGTTGTCTGGTTTACGGCAGCTAACAGGATAGTAATCCTTCGTTTTAGTTTGTGCCAAATGGCGAACTGAAATCAACTTCTTCTAATTTGTTGCGGTGCCAAGTCTTAGAGTGGCAATAGGATTATTATTCGTTGCCTTATTGGATTCGGTCATCTGCGCACTAGATGCACAATCGCATCTAAAATACGTTCGAAAAATTGTTTCCAATTATTCTATACAATTTCGATACTCGGACCTATCATCACCACAATCGGTATTGGAATTGGACGGCGATATTTTGAATTTTTAAAAATAGACTACTGACTGCAATCCAATGCTCCTCTTGGTCGGAGCGTTAGTTCGAGGCGACACTTTGAGAGCGCTGGTTGTGTATCTGGTGTTTAGGAGATCGAAAGTTATTAATGACCCTCTAAATAATTTAGTTTCAGTGGATTGTTGTGAGACGCTTAAATTAACTATAATTCCTTTAAGTAAGTACCTAATTATTTTGCTAAAGGAATTGGTTGTGCGTCTCGGTTGATTCAAGGGTACTTTAATTGGGATATTATAATGCCGCGAAACCCAAATAACAAATGTATTATGCATACCTTTTCGTTGACTGGATTATGGATCTGTTAAAATCACGACGGGTATACTGTGACAATACAAAATGCTGGAACATAATGTTACCATTATCATTTAAGGCATTTTCCTCTGAAAGAGGTACTGAGCTGTCTGATTCCTTAAGATATCTTATAAAGTCATATTTTTTTTATTATAAAAGCAAGAATACATTTTTGATATTTTTGTGTTTTTATTTCTTAATTTATTAAATAAGGACTTTTAGTGTGCCGCGTCAAATTATGGCTTTTACCGAGGCTAGAGATCACTTTAAATTGACCGCGTCACATGATGGCTTTTACCGAGGCTACTATGTGATCATTTATTTTTGGCCGCGCCACTCGATGGCTTTTTACAGAGGCCTTGTTACTGTTAAGACCTCATAATTCACACGATGGGTTTTTACTAAGGCTACTTATGTGATCATTGATTTAAATTGTTAATGATTCTTATATTTATATTAATAATACGACAAACACACATGCGCGTGACAGAAGGGTAAATAAAAGAAACGTCAAGACTTTAGGGCTGTCTCAATAGGACTGGTTTACTCGTACTCATTACAGTATTCATTACATACAAGCTATAGTTATGTTATATAAATTGTTTACGCTAAGAGACCGCGGCTATCACGGCCTTCCTGTACATGATTCGTTCTTGACGCATCAGTTTTTGTTTACCTGAAATGTTGAAAGACATATCAGTACATACAAAAATAGGATTACCTATTTAATTCGAAGTCCCCTTTATATCATTTTTTTTATAATATTATTACTATTTTCAACGACAAGCTCACTATGCTTACACTTGTCTCATTTGTTTGCATTTTAATTTGTCTTGGTTCTAGCGCGGTAATTGACCCGCTACCGTTACCACATTTATTTTTTGTTATTGTTTGTCTGTGCGGTCCAGCGACACTTATGATAACACAAGTTGTTCGCGCTAAGTAGTTATCCTTTTTTTTGTTTGACACCCACTTTCAGGGTTTCGTATTTGTTATTTTGTTTGAATTGCGGGTCCTAGCGCACTTTTTTCATTTTAAAAGTCGCTCTCGCTATTATTTTATATTTGTAATTGCGGTACCAGCACTCTTTATTTGAAGCTGCTTACGCTATATATATATTATTTTATATTTGTAATTGCGGTACCAGCACACTTTATTTAAAGCTGCTTACGCTATATACTTTGTTATTAAATATGATAGTATATTTCCATACTCATATACTATAGAGTATACTTAGGCTATCATGGCCTCGGCGTTTTCTTCTGCCTCCCGATTCCACAATCTTATTCGGTCTTTGGCTACAATTTGTATAGTTTTCTTCTCTACATTTTTGACCTTGTATCGATCTTTTGGCAAACATCTTTCGATTGTAAATGGCCCATTGTAACGTGGGTCTAGCTTACTTTGTCTCACTCTTTGTTGTTGAATGTAGACAATATCACCTTCATTGAGTTGCATATTATTTCTTCGCATTTTATCAAATCTTTGCTTCGTTTTTAGTGCATTATTTCTAAGCCGTTCCTCTGCGGTCACTCGCAATTGATGTATATCTACAGCCGACTCAATTTCTGGGAGTTCTGCATTTATGCGACGTATGGCATGTATTTCTGAGCGAATTCCGGTAAGTAATTCGATAGGCGTACTACCTATACTTTTTTGTATTGTGGTATTTAAGGATAGTTGTACTTTCCATAGTACGCCGACCATTCTGACCCACGACCTACTTCACATGCCAATAAATTTAAAACCGTTGCCACGTATCTCTCAGCTTGCCCATTAGCTCTACTTGCTCATGTAGCGATATAATGTACTTCTATATCCATTTTTTTGAGAAGTTCTTTAGTTTCTCTACTTGAAAAATTTGTTCCTTTGTCTGTTATTAATCATTTTGTGGTACCAAATAAACTGAGTGGTGGTTCCAGAGCCTTCACTAGTACATAACTTGTAAGATTTTTAATAGGTATCAACAAGACAAACTTTGTATAACCGTCTACCAATATTAGTATATACCGATATTGATCATTCATTGTGCCAAATGGTCCCGTGCAATCAGCATGGATCGTGTGGAAAAGTATTGGTAGTTTTTCTATAGGATGAAGTAAGCCTTGTTTTGGTCCACTAGGGCGCTTTGCTGATAGACATACGATACAGTGTCCGATATACTTTCGTACAAAAGATGTCATTTTAGGGAACCAGTACTTAGCCTTTAATGCTTCAATAGTTTTGTCTACGCCGATGTGACAGTGCTCATCATGATATAGTTTTATCAAATTAAATCGAACCGATAAAGGAACTTAATAAAGAATTTTGTTTTTATTTTCGAAAACTCTCATCAATATTCCATTTTTCAAGCAGTATTCTTTTAAGCCGTCAGGGTTTTCTTGTTCTCCTTATGAATTCTTTAACTTCTGGATCTTATTTTTGTGTTGCTTCCAGCCAGGTTATTTGGTCATTCACTTCCACCTCCTCAACAACATTTTGAGGTGGGTTTCTGCTAAGGAAATCTACGTGCTGGATGTTACTACCCTTCCGGTATTCAATCTTGAAATCAAAATCTTGTATATAAGACCACCATCTAACAACTCTAGGTAATAAATCTTTTTTTGTAGATGTTGCTTTCACAGCATTACAATCTGTGACTAATTTAAATTTTATTCCTAAGAGGTACACTCAAAAGTATTTCAATGCATTTATTATAGCGAGTGTCTCTAACTCGTAACTATGATATTTAGATTCTTTAGGAGAGGCTCGTTTGCTGTAATAAGATACTACGCGGAGATCTTTATTATGTCTTTGAAATAATATGGCACCAAACCCTATACTACTTGCGTCAGTATGCAGTTCTGTTTCGCGATTTGGATCAAATACCACAAGTAAAGGTCGAGTTGATAAATGCTTAATTAAATATCTTCGAGCTTTTTCACATTCTGCAGACCATTGAAATTGTGTATCTTTACGTAAGAGGTTTGTTATGCACGCAGTTTTTGTAGCAAATTCTGGTATGTACTTGCGAAAATACCCAGCAAGACCCATCAACTGTCTCACTTGCCTTATGTAGTTTGGAACTGGAGAATGCTTTAGGGCGTGTACTTTAGCTTCCCCTGGACGAATTCCTTCTTCAGAGATTATTCTCCCTAGATATTCAATTTCGGTTTGTAAAAACTTGCATTTTTTTAAATTAAGTGTAAATCCAGCATCATCTAACGCTTTCAACACCAGGTTAAGTCTTGCTAAGCCTTCTTCTATGCTAATTGACGGTATAATGACGTCATCAACACCTAAAATACACCATAGCTCAAGTATATACTTGAGCTATGGTGTATTTTAGGTTTCCTAATGCCTTATTTACTGCCCTTTGAAATGTGCTAGGTCCATTGCTTAGTACAAAAGGAACTCGTAACCACTCATAATGTCCATCTGGAGTCACAAAACCAGTTTTCTCAACAGAACCATTTTGTTCAATTGGGATCCCGTAAAAACCAGAAGCTGTCCAGGGAACTATAATATCGAGCATTTCCCAATCTATCCAACTAATCATCAATCAGTGGTAAGGGAAACCTATCTTTCACAGTCACTTTATTTAAGGCACGAAAGTCTACGCATCTATCACTGGAATCTTTTTTTTTTTACCAATATAGTCGGTGACGCATACGGTAAGCTTGATTCTCTTATTATGTTATTGTTTAAAAGTTCCGTTATTATTGTTCGCACCTTGTCCCGCTCAATCGCCGACATGCGATAAGGATTATAAACAACGGGATCGTTTGTCGTCGTGCGTATATTCATGACGGCTGTTTTTATCTTACGAATGTTATTATTCTCCACAGTTATTATGTTATATATCCGTACCCAGACATGGTTACGACACAGTACATTATCACTCGACTCCAAGGGACCCACAGCTGTCTCATGTCATGTGACACCAAGGAACTCTAGAGATAAGTTACTAGATTAAGTTAACTGTCTGCTGTATTTCTTTTAACGCTATCCATTAATATGTTAACAGTAAGACCCTAGAGATAAGTTACTAGGTTAAGTTGAAATATCTGTTCTATTTCTTTTAACACTCTATAAAGATTGTTCCAGTTCCTACAATCCTGCCCCGATAGGGACCCACGCCGCGTCCTTTCCCTCTCCTTTCCACCAACCCTATATAATAGAACATTCCCTTTAAAATAAGACATTCTGTACTCTGCATTCTACCTCGATACTACTAAGTCTTTGTAATAAATAAAAGTTTATTTTTAAAAACAACAATTTTGTTCTCACCGCGTAACAAATTTGGCGCAGTCGGTAGGATCCCGCGTGATTCGACGCGAAAACGACGACGACGCTACAACGTATAAAAGTACCAGCTCCGTACGGTTCCTGCAGGGATTTAAGAAACGCCGCCGAATGCTGCTCCTGGGGTCCATCCTGTTACTTTGGTGAGTAGCCTAAATTGTTCGCCCATCCTATTTCTTTTCATACGTCCTATATCGCATACTCTTTCAATATCCAAGAACTCAACCGAACTCCTCTTAAACTCTTAGTAACTATAGATATTTCGATTTAATTAATTTTATAATCAAAATGAATCAACAATCGATTGACAGCTCAAGCAATAGGTTGAACATCGGGACATTACTCCAATTAATACCCGAATTTAACACCGATCAGCCAGGCCATATTTATCGTTTCATCAGATCTTGTGATGCCGCATTTCAATTAGCTAACCCAGATCAAGAAGATATTTTACTAGTTTACGCGTTAAATAAAATCTCAGGAATAGGCGCGCCAGATGTTCACTCCCGGAAACACGACAATTGGGATTCTCTAAAAAGATTTTTAATTAGTAGATTTTCAAACGTCAAAACTATATCACATCTAATGTTAGAATTACAATCATCTTTCCAAAAATCAAACGAGAGTGTAACGGAATACTTTCACCGTATAGACCTGTGCCGTAGTAAAATCATTGAAAAGTTAAACGCCGAAATTAGTGACGACAGCCTGCCGGGTCGCAAAAAATGTGCCGAAGAAACGGCACTGTCGGTTTTTGTTAACGGTCTTAATTCTGACATGGGTACGATGCTGCGAACTCGTGACTTCAAAACTCTAAACGATGTCGGTCGATTTGCAATGCAAGAGGATAAGATTATGAAAATGAATAGCGCAAGACATAGCCTCTTTAAAACTAATAACCCCAGTAGACTACCTATGAGACCAGCAGACACACCTGTATTTCGGCCAACAACATCCACTAGGGTTATACCAAATGTCAACCAAACTTCACCCCGTCCTTTCACAAGAACCGATAACACTACTAGATTCATTCCATCAGCTTATGACCCAAACAAAACTTGTAACTATTGCAAAAAAATAGGACACATGATTTCAGAGTGCCGAAAACGCGCCTACAATAACGCAACAAACCCACAGAGATCTTCTACCTCCTCTAACATCCCTATCAATCATTTAAACTCGATTTCAGTCAACGAAGAGGGCAATTCGTTGACGGACAACGTTGCCCCGCAACACGAAGAGATTTTAACACAGATCGAAGAATTACAGATTTCATCAGACCAGTAATTCACATTAACGATCAGAAATCTACGCGCGATATGTCTACGCAAACCGATGCATTTTCTTATCGCGACACACAAAATCAAACGAACTCAATTCCTAAATCGTCACAAAATCAATCGAACTCAATTAAAAAATCAACACAAAATCAAACGAACTCAATTCATAAATCCTCTCAAAATCAAACCAACTCGATAATTGAAGCAATACCTATCTAATCAAACTAATTCAAATTCAAAATCCATCAAAATCTCTAAATCAAAGAAAAAACTCAAGTCGAAATCTAAATCTAAAATAAAATCTAAAAGCCAGGCATCAAACTTAGAACATCTCATCCTTAAATATCTCGCCTAACAACTTGCTACATTGCACCTTTCATGTACAAAGTATACCAGTCACGCTACTTATAGATACAGGGGCCGCCATATCGGTGATTAAAAGCGATAAATAAAAAGGGTCACCTCTCGACACATCGAGTGTCGTATCTATCATGGGCGTATCTGCAAAAACTTCTACACTACAAACACTAGGCACCGCGACTATTTCCCTAAATCAATTTCCGAAACACAAATTTCACGTATGTGACATTAACATCGAAGCAGACGGTATCTTAGGTAACGACTTCATGTCAAAATTCAATGTCCACATATACGTCCAGTCAAAAACAATGCGAGTCCGCGATCGAACTTACAAACTATTTTTCCTCAATGAGAAAACACCCTGCATACCCGACAAACAACTTATAAATGGCCGATCTGAAACAGTGTATCGAAAAATATTGAAAACGGTCCAGTCATCATATATAAACAAAAATTAAGCAAGAATATTACCATCCCGAACGCGCTTGTATATGTGAAAGACCATAATTTTTTTATTACTTGCGTCAATTCGAGTGATAAAGATTGAATACTTAGACTTGCCAAAATTAAAAACTAAACCATTTGTAGAAACTACAGATGCGATCCCAATTACATCCGATCAGGCGATATACAATATTTACCAAGAAACGACACATAGGAGACACGAAATCGATAAGCTAATAAGACGCGATCACTTAAATGAAGAAGAACTCAACTCTTTAGATAAAGTCATAAATAATTTCACGGATATATTTTACGTTGAAGGCGATCAATTATCTATTACGAGTCACACTAAACACTCCATACCAACCGTGAACAATGTGCCTATTAATACAAAATACATACATACATACATACATACCGATTCCCTCAAATACATCAACAAGAAGTCAACCCCAAATAAACAAAATGTTAGAGCAAAAAATTATTCAACCCAGTGCTTCCCCGTGGAGTGCCCCGATATGGGTCGTACCAAAAAAAAGTGACGCATCTGGCAAACAAAAGTGGCGCGTAGTAATAGACTATCGTAAACTCAATGACGTAACCGTGGGAGACAGTTACCCGTTACCTAATATTTCAGATATCCTAGACAAACTAGGTCATTCAATATATTTCACTACATTAGATTTAGCGTATGGTTTCCATCAAATAGAATTAAATCCAGATGACGGTAGCATACAAAAAACGGCTTTTAACAATTTGTATGGCCATTACGAGTTCTTACGAATGCCCTTTGGGCTTAAGAATGCTCCTGCTACATTCCAACGAGCAATAGACAACATTTTTATTGGACTACAAGGAGAGAGATGCTTCGTGTACCTCGACGATATCGTACTCTACGCGTCCAGTATTCAAGAGAATGAACAAAAATTAAACGACATTCTAAACCGCCTCAAAAAACACGGTCTGAAAATCCAACTCGACAAATGCGAGTTTATGCGCAAAGAAGTGGCGTACTTGGGTCTAGCGAAGGTAGAACCCTGACAAAGTCGCAGCTGTAAAAAACTTTCCTACTCCTACTTCGTGTACAGATATAAAATCTTTTTTAGGGCTCGCCGGTTATTTACCGACGATTTATCCCTAATTTTAGTAAAATAACAAAACCTTTAACAAGTCTTTTGAAAAAGGACGTTCCCTTTGTATGGTCCGACTCACAACAAAACGCATTAATTACTTGTAAAAACATTTTAACTACCACACCCCTTTTACAATACCCCGATTTCAACAAAGAATTTATATTGACCACAGATCAGATCACAGAATCAATGCACGTGATTGGCGCAATAATCTCACAAGGCAAAATTGGGAAAGATCTCCCAATTGGGTACGCTTCCCGTACCCTTAACCAAGCCGAATCTAATTACTCCACAATAGAACGCGAGTTACTAGCCATTGTGTGGGCCGTAAAACATTTTAGGCCATATTTATTTGGTCGAAAGTTTAAAATCATAACAGACCATAAACCACTGACGTAGCTATTTTCTGTGAAAGATCCGGGTAGCCGTCTAGTCAGGTGGCGACTCAAATTAGAAGAATACGATTATGAAATAATTTATAAAGCCGGAAAACTTAACACCAATGCTGACGCTCTATCGCGACCCCCAACCATTACGCACAAAACGGAACCAATCTACAATTACAATGACAAAATAAACACGCGCACATACGAAGGACAAACTAGTGATTATTTAAAAAATAAATTTCGAATGTTTCTCCCAAAATCCAAGTTATAACTTCAATACACCAAATCTAAAAATAACTACAGACAGACTGCTAGACGAACGACACAAAAACATTCTAATTCTCACATCTGTTCAACCAACGGAACGAAATAGCCTATTCAATGAAGCTATAAGCACGTGCCTTCAACCAGCTCCCTACCTCGAAAAAACTAAAGCCCTTTACCAAACGGATCTGCTCATATCTAACAAAAAACAAAACATCATTTTCGGAGTCTCACGACCCACATATTTCGATCCTCGGAATGCAGAAAGTTATTTTAAAACTTTACAGTCGTGCCTACAAACGCACATTTTAAAACCCTTTATGTACCAGATCTAAAAAACGACCCAACTTATAAAATGCAAGGGAACGAACAACTACACATTACCGCATACTTAGCCGATTATTACGATTGTAAAATTACTATCTGTGGAAACACTGTCAAATATCCAGCACCTGAAGAGATACCTAATATCTTAATAACATTTCATGACGAACCCCTCTCAGGCCACCGTGGCATAACAGAAACAACTAGAAAAATCCGTGAAGAATTTTATTGGATAAATATGACAAATGACATCAAAAATTACGTAGACTCATGTAGCACGTGTCAACGCAACAAAATACAGAGAAAATCCTATCAAACCCCGATGGTTATCACATCGCAGTCCACCGAACCCTTCGAAAGAGTTTCTATGGACTTGATATCGTATTCAGACGCTAGCGACAACAACAATAAATACGTTTTGACCATACAAGACGAACTGACAAAATACGTACAAGGTTACCCAATACCTGACAAAGAAGCCATAACTGTCGCGAAACAACTCCTAGTATTTTGCCAACATTATGGCATCCCAAAACGATTTCACTTAGATCAAGGCACAGAGTTTCTAAACAATCTAATGAAACAACTTATGAAATTCCTAGGATCTAACTACTCTTTTAACACCGCTTATCACCCACAAACTAACGGCGCTTTAGAAAGATTTCACGCCACCCTCCGCGACCACATCCGTATGTATCAGAAGCGCGAACTTAGGAACTGGGATCAAATAATCCCATTCGCAGTTTTGTGCCATAACACTTCAATAAATAACTCTACTCAATACACACCACACGAACTACTTTTCGGTTATAAACCTCGTTCCTTTTATTCAATGAAAACTATCCCAGACTGTACAGCATGTGATTATCTCAGAGATCTGAACGTACGACTTAGAGTCGCAAGGGATACAGCTTTACAAAACACCGCAATAATGAAAGAAAAGGCGAAAGTTAGGTATGATAGTCAAATTAAAAACATTGCTAAATTCAATGCCAGGGACATGGTTATGTTACGAGTCCCAAATCCAAACAACTTAGAACCTAAATGGGAAGGTCCTTACCAAATAATACGCATAGGCTTTAATGAAAATTACATAATTCGCAAATCCGGTAAACACCAACTAATCCATGCCAATCGATTAAGGCCTGTATGTGAACTAAGGGATAACATGTAATTACAGGGCGACAAGAGGAACCTCAAGCCTCCCTGTCCTACCCGAACCTATCTTATCCGATACTAAAAGCACCTTTTTAGATATAATTCAAAATCCTAACGTTAGTTTCATTATTTGTTCTATTATAAAACTTATATTTTATATCTTTATCTATAAATTATATAAGTATGTTAAACAATATATTAAAGATAGGTACAAAACTCAGTCAACTTCGAATGATGTTCAATTACCTCAATGTCTCCTTACAGGTACTCCACAACAACAGTTGTAGGAGGTACTCTAATAGAACCACTACCTGGAAACTCAGGACTCTATTACCAACAAGAAGGCGAACTCGTAATTTCGGAGGGATCATGGAAATTAATCGTATACAGAAATTTAGAACCACTCATGATAGCCAGAAACTCCTTGATTCGTTTAAAGAACAACTACTTCTCTACAATTGGCAGATATCCTAAATTCGAACACTCCAGAACCACGACCTCCTTTATAAACCTTAATGTTGATAAAATAAATGAACGACTTTCCGACCTAACACTCTACAACGAAAATCCACGAACCAAACGCGGCGTTATGGACGGACTCGGATATGCCTTAAAATGGCTAATAGGAACGTCCGATGCTAGAGATGCTGAATATTATGAAACTTGTATTAAAAAATTAGAAAGACAAGAACTCGAAGGCGCAGAAATACTTAACCAACAAATGAAAATAAAATCATCTACCGTGATGAACTTTAATGACAGTATCGCTAAAATATCTTACGACGAACGTATTATTAATGAAAACTTAAACAAAATTCAGAGTTATTTAAATAGCACCAGTAAAATAACTAACGATCTCAGTATACAAGAACAATTATCCGAAATATCAATTGAAATTTTAGAAGCAATTCTAACATTAGAACAAAATATAGACGACGTATTAGCAAGCATCCTTTTTGTCAAATCCGGAGCCTTACATCCATCAATAATTCCCATTGATAGACTTTATCGCGAATTATTGGCCTCCAGTCATGCGCGTACCGATAAAACGCTAGTATTACCCGTAACTAGGGCAAATACCCACAACCCACTCCGCTAAACTATCTGCATATATATATATATAAATAAACTTACGTATGTCTTATATTTTCCTCTTATAAGAAACGAGAGATTCACAATTTACCACCTATATTCCATACCTATACGCCAATCCAACTCCACCTTATATTCCACAATCCTACCTGAGCAAACATACCTGGCTATGAACCCTACAAGACAACAGTGATGTCCTCCACGACGTATCCGCCGATGGCGACACTCTGGCGTCATTTCCTGGCGTGCGCCCTTATGTGACTTGCAAAGCCGAACTTGGTCTTGAAGGTTCGGTTACAGGGCGCACAGTACAGCTGACCGCTGTTATTGTGTGTGTAGTTACATTGCGTCACGGCCCACGATTGGGTCATACCGAATCTCTTTGTCTAAAACGATTCGAAAATCGACTTCCAGCGCAATATTTTAAAAATCAATAATTACACGGGTCATTTCGTAACAAATCAATGTCTCATTTGAAAGTCCTCGTAAATACGTCATTGAAGGATGACATTGAGCTCCAATAGTCCTCACAATACTTTCTTTCATTAGAGACAATGATGCACCGCTATCAATTAACACATAAATCAATTTGCCATTAATTATTACAGCAGTTGTACATACCTGTCCACTAGCAATAATATCTTTGACCCTTTTATCTTTGTTTTGATTCAGTCTTTGTTTTGTCCAACAGTGGTCGGAAGTATGGCCCTTCTTCCGGCAAAATGTACATGACGAGTCGGAAACGTTCTCGTGAGTGTATTTGCTTGTTGAAGGTATATCAGTTGTATTTACTTTCATATGCAACTTATGAACACTAGTACGACTGTCCTTTTGCAAGTGTCCCAGCCTATTACAGCGATGGCAACGCTTGAATTCTTTTGTGTATCTTGGTCTTTTGAAAGGCACTGTCGTATCAAAAGGATCATTAAAATTTCCAACACTGAGCGAAACTGGCATATAGCGAGCAAGCCTTTCATATAATATTGATAATGATTCCGCACTACTAGCTATGTACTTCGCATGAGGATCTGTGATGCCCCCTGTTATGAGTTCCAATATCTCACTTTCACTAAAGTTTAGTCTCAGCTGTTTCAAAATACGATGTTTTTTGGCTGCATATTTTGAAACTGTATCAAATTGTTCGCTGCTCATGTTAGCGGCAATTTTGAAGTCTCGATGCAAATCTCGACATTTTGGAAAGGTAATTTTAGATCTTCTTTCAGAATAGGCCAAGTCCTCTCTAAGGGTGTCCACTCTAGTGCTGGGCCCGTCAAAAATGGTACACACCTTGCAATTGTTTCGACATCATCCCTTTTATTTTTAGTGGCTAAGGCCTCTACTTCAGCACACCATTTCTGAGCTTCTATAGCTCCAATACTTGGGTTGAACGTTGGTAATGCAATTGCTTTGCTAGTCGATTCACTATACCCTGGCACTAAAGTCACGGATACATCACTCGTATTTCTACCACTGCTTTGGCTTTGATTTTTTTTATTTTTACGATTCATTTTTACAAAATATTTTTAAACTTTATACACGGTTTTCACAGTCAGAATTGTTCAAAGTCTATTGTTTTTAATAATAACACTAATATAAATATTCACTAATTATTCAAAGTACTCACTAACTATTTAAAGTACTTTTACTTTTAACTACTAATAGTTATTCACTTATAAAGTTTATCACGAATTGTGGACGCGTTTTGAACCGATATGATCCCACTTCTGATGACAGAAGGGTAAATAAAAGAAACGTCAAGACTTTAGGGCTGTCTCGATAAGACTGGGTTACTCGTACTCATTACAGTATTCATTACATACAAGCTATAGTTATGTTATATATATAATATATTTATATATATAACATAATATATATTGTTTACGCTAAGAGACCGCGGCTATCACGCGCGCGCGCACAAGTTTAAATAATAATTATAGCTACCGATAGCTTGGGTCTATCCCCGATTCATAATATTTTAATATTTGCATCAATAACGCTCAAATATACTCGAAAATAACGAGGCGTTGAAAAAAAATGGGTTTACCTCGGGCAGTAAGTAAGCCTTATCTTACCTAAATCTTTATAATATTGTAAAATATATTCATTCAGATCTCTAAGGATGTAAATTCTAAGAAGTTTTGTAAGACACAAAGAATTTTTTTATTTATGTTTTTAAAGTAAGCTGTAAACATTGCTCTTTAAAGTCGATATTTCTGAAATCAAGATTTTGAGTTTGGTTTATATTTTACTAAGAATGCGAATCGTTGGTTGCGCGTTTCCTTTGGTAGTATGCGAGATAAGAGCGTATTATGCTTTTCGCTTTTCAAATAGAATACTGCAGGAGACTTTTTCTTAAAAGATGTATACAAATAATAAAGAGAAAATAATGTAAGTGTAACATATAAAAATAAATGTAAACGACTATTTACGTTATAAGTATAATATTGTATGGAATATAAATGTTTTTGTTGTGAGTCTCATTTAAAATACTTTAAGGTAGTTTTTATTTTATTTTGTTTTGTTATTTACATTAATCGCGAGCCGGTGACCTACTGCTCGTCAGAATGACTGTGTGGGAGATTGGCATTTAAATGTAGATTACTATTAATGTTAGCATTAAAAACAAATGTTTGAAGAAAGCAAATTCATCGCACTAATTAATACGAATAAGAAAACACGTGTTTGCCCATTGCCACGCTCCCCGCGCTATGCGTCATTCATTAGCGACTTGTTTGTGCATCAGTATATAGCCATGCGCTAGCGCCTTTAGGGCATTCTGTATTCAACTGCGTAGCATGACGGAGCTCTGATTGTCGACATAGTATTGAGGTCATTCCTCTCTTCAATCATTACTCTCTTTACTTAATCTCACACATATATGTGGGAGAATAAGTAAAGAGAGTAATGATTTTGATCAATTTATATTCATAAAAACCAGATTAATTGGCAGACAGTAATAATATACATACATTTAGTGTTAATTATAATACAGTAATATCAATTTATTAAAATAATTAGCCATTTGGCATTTTACATAATGAAAATTGGTACTTACTACTATTTCTTTCTTTCTTGTAACATACACAGTTATGTACTAAAATACATAATTTAGTTACACCATCATAGTAACCTCAATACTATGTTGACAATCAGAGCTCTGTCATGCTCCGCAGTTGAGTACAGAATGCCCGGAAGGCGCTAGCGGATGACCTTTTTATACAGAAGCACAAACAAGTCGCTAATGACGCATGGCATGGGGAGCGTGGCAATGCGCAAGCACGTGTTTTCTTATTCGTATTAATGACTGCGGTGAATTTGCATTCTTCAAACATTTGTTTTTAATGCTAACATTAATAGTAATCTATATTTAAATGCCAATCTCCCACACGGCCATTCTGACGAGCAGCAGGTAACCGGCTCGCAAATAATGTAAATAAAATACATCAGATTTTGTTTAGACAGCAACAAAAACAAAATAAAAACTATCTTATAGGCCCTCAGTCTTAAATATGAGACAAGAAGATTTATATTCCATACAATAATAAACTAATAACGTAAATAGTCGTATATATACATTTTTTAAATGTTTTCATTATTATTATCTGTACATCTTTTAAAAAAAATCTCTTGCTTGAAAAAATTTGAAAAAGCGAAAAGCATAATACGCACTTACCACGCATACTACCAAAAGAAATGCGCAACCAAACAATACGCATTCTTAGTAAAATATAAACCGAACTCAAAATCTTCATATCAGAAATATCGACTTTCAAAAGCAAAGTTTACAGCTTACTTTAAAAACATGAATAAAAAAACTTTGTGTCTTATCAAACATCCTTAGGGATCTGAATGAAAATATTTTACAATATTTAAAGATTTAGGTTAGATAAGGCTTCTACCTGAGGTAAACACATTTTTTTTTCAACGCCTTGATTAACGCAAATAATAAAATATTACGAATCGGGGCCCAAGCTATCGGTAGCTATAATAATTATTTAAACATGTTTGTTTGTGTCCGCGCGCACGCATATGTGTTTGTCGTATCATTTAAATAAATATTAGTTTTATTAACAATTTATATCAGTGATCACATAAATAGCCTCGGCAGAAAGTCATCGAGTGGCGCGACTAAATCATGAGTCACAAAAGTGACAAGGTCTCTCTATAAAGCCATCGAGTGGCGCGGCCAAAAATAAATGATCACATAGTAGCCTCGGTAAAAAGCCAAACAAGTGGCGCGGTCAAATAAAAGTGATCACATAGTAGCATCGGTAAAAAGAAGCCATCATGTGGCGCGGCCAAAAAAATTATCACATAGTAGCCTCGGTAAAAAGAAGCCATCATGTGGCGCGGCCAAATAAAAGTGATCTCTAGTCTCGGTAAAAGGCCATAATTTGGCGCGGCAAACTAAAAGTCCTTATTACTCAATGCACAGCAAAACATCTGGCCAGGAGTTCACAGCACATAAAGAAACAAAAACACATAAAATTCAAAAAATTATTCTTGTTTTTCTAATGAAAACAAAGAATATGACTTTATAAGATATCTTAAGATATCAGACAGCTCAGTATCTCTTTCAGAGGAAAATGCCATAAATGATAATGCGAACATTATGTTTTAGCATTTTACTGTATTGTCACAGTACACCTGTCACAACACTCACAACAGTGTGACTTTAACAGACCCATAATCTATAGTATAGTCAACGAAAAGGTATGCATAATGTATTTGTTGTTGAGGTTTCGCGGCATTATAATATCCAAATTAAAGTACCCCTAAATCGACCGAGACGCAAAACCAATTCCTTTAGCAAAATAATTAGGTACCTATTTATTTAAAGAAATTATAGTTAATTTAAGCGTCTCACAACAATCGACTGCAACTAAATTATTTAGAGGGTCATTATCAATAAGCTTCGGTCATCTAAACACCAGACACACAACCAGCACAACTGTCGCCTCGAATTAACTCTCCGACCAAGAGGGAGCATTGGATTGCTATCAGTTATTATTTTAAAAAAATTAAAATATCTTCGTCTAAATCCGTTACCTATTGTTGTGATGATAGGTCTGAGTATCAAAACTAGTTGTGATTAATCGAAAACGAAATTGTGTAGAATAATTGGAAACACCTTTTCGAACGCATTTTATATGCGATTGTGCACCTAGTACGCAGATGACCGAAGTCAATAAGGTAACGAATAATAATCGTATTTGCCACTGTAAGACTTAGCATAATTTTGAGTGGTTAACAGCAAATTAGAAGAAGTTGATTTCAGTTTGCTATTTGGCACAAACGACAACAAAGGATTACTATCCTGTGAAGCGGGTAGTTTGGAATCAATTTTCCGAACACACAATAATAAGTATAAAGTCTGTTAAACCTTCAACAGTTATTTATTGTCATAATGCAGCCATGAAATAAGCATATCTTTCAATAAAGGCGTATTATTTTATGAACATTTACTTCCCCCTGCCAAAGTATTCCAAATTATATCATCGGAACCTCTTTATCTTTATACGAGAGACGATAAAATTTTTAATAAAATAAATAATTTAAAGTAACTTTCTCACTCACACTATTATCTAGTCAAGTTCAAGTAAAGTTTTTTTTCTGAAACCTGTTTTTGATGGTTAAACTAGATAACAGATAAACATATGTGTACATAGAAACACCCAGATCAAAAATCAATATAGAAAGACTGTATTTCCATAATGGACCAACCAGTTGTTGGACCAAGATCCTCAAATGTGGCGACGCCAGAAGCAGCGTGTTTACCACTCGACCACGGATGTCGTCATACTTAACTTATGACTTAATGATTTAAATTTCAAAATCAAAATTTTAACCAATCATTATATTTATATGATATAATGTTTACTAGAAAAAAAAAAAAACCAGTCTCAGGAAAGCTCAAACGGGACTCGAACCCGTGACCATTAGATTGCCGGTCCACTGCTCTAAACATTGTGAATGCAAAAATGTCAATAATAAAGACATTGTATTTATATTTGAAAGTGAGGTCGTAAGAAAGTAAT
This sequence comes from Scoparia ambigualis, assembly GCA_963921215.1. Lineage (NCBI taxonomy): Eukaryota > Metazoa > Arthropoda > Insecta > Lepidoptera > Crambidae > Scoparia > Scoparia ambigualis. Next base: position 52,740,769 of record OY992502.1, on the reverse strand, counting down.
GGTGTCTATTGAATCATCTTTAACAAACACCAATAATCATTTTAAATGTATTTTGAAAACATATTCTCTCAGCCTCTCAGTCAACACTCAGTTGGTTTCAAAGCTATGTATATTAAGTAGGTATGTAGTTTTATTTTATTTTAATGCCGTCGTATTGGAAAAGAAAGGAGAATTTGTCAAAATAAAATCATTCAAATATCACTGATTGGTTATTCGAATGTAATCCTCAAGAAATATTCGATTAATTCGAATGTTATGCCAATTTTCTGTCTTGTCGTTAAGGCTAGACAATTCAATAAGAGGCAACTTTTAACGTTGCCATGTCATTGGGCTAATATGTTAAGTCTAAAGATAGCTGGTGGTAATCCAAATTATCCATTATTATATCAAACTGACTATGCATCATATCAATACGTTCAGACTGTGACATAAAATATTTACTTTTAATGCAAAATTCAATATAACTAATGAAAGATTAAATAACTTACTCATACTAGAAAGTGTCATGAAATTATGTGGAATTTACATATGGCACTTTAGTCATTACCACGGAGGTAAGTAGAGAATTTTAAATTCGTTTAATATTGCAGGCTGTACCTACAGTACAGGTACGAGTTGCATAATAACTTGAAGTAACAAATTATAACTTTCATTAGTACTATGTTTACTGTGAATGTCCTAACTTAATACAATGTACGAGGGGCGTTCAAAATATTCTCGGTATGTGGATAAAAACAAACAAGTACGAAAAGTTTGATATTTTTATTTTTCAATATACTCCCCCCCTATGTTCATACACTTATAAGATCGATCAATTATTTTTTTTAATCCCTCATAAAAATATTTTTTATCTTTGGTGTAAAAATGCTCCTCCACGGCCGTCTTCAACGCTTCATCGTCAGAAAATTTATTTCCACGCAGATCCTTTTTAAGATTGGGGAACAAAAAGAAGTCGCTTGGGGCTAAGTCCGGACTATAGGGTGGATGAGTAACAGTTTCAAACCCACATTCAACAATAGCTGCCTTGGCAATATGAGCAGTATGGACAGGGGCGTTGTCATGCAGAAGCAGAACACCTTTGGTTAACTTTCCTCGCCTCTTTTCTTTGATCGCATCTCTTAATTGACGTATAACGTTAGCGTAGTACTGCCCTGTGATATTTACACCTTTTTCTTTATAATCGATAAGCAAAACTCCTTCACAATCCCAAAATATTGTGGCCATGACCTTGCCAGCTGACGGGATTACCTTGAACTTCTTGGGATGAGCTGAACCCTTAATGTGCCACTGCATGGACTCCTGTTTGCTCTCTGGGTCATAATGATGAACCCAGGTTTCATCTCCAGTAACTATTTTTTGCAGCACCTCATCGGGATTTTCACCACACAGGTCGATAAAATCTGAACAGCAAGCCACACGCATATCCTTTTGAAGAAACGTCAGCATTCGCGGAACCCATCTTGCACTTACTTTTGACATATTAAGATGGTCATGTATAATGTCATGTACGGTACCAATAGAGAGATTGGTTACTTGAGCTATAGATTTTACCTTCACTCGGCCGTCTTCCAATATAAGTTTTTCCACTTTATCAATATTTTCTTGTGAGGTAGCCACTACAGGCCGGCCAGGTCTAGGGTCATCTTCAATACTCTCCCTTCCACGCTTAAATTCGCTTGACCATTTTTGAATAGTAGATAAAGAAGGAGCAGACTCACGGTAAACACAATCCATTTCCTCTTTTATGGTTTTTTGATTTTTACCCCGTTTTGTCAAGAATTTTATGACGGATCGGTGCTCTAATTTTGTTAAAATTGTTAATTCGCTCATGGTGTTCATGTTTGTTCGGCAATTGCAGAAAAACAAAAGAACATCTCGGTTCCAATTTTACTTTTTTTTAATGTCAATGGATGAATCTTAGCGGCCAGTAACAAATATATATATAAAAGAGGTTGTAACGTATCAATACCGAGAATATTTTGAACGCCCCTCGTAGACAGCGTTTCAATCTTAGTCATGTTGGTGAGATTTTTAAATGTTATTAGAAACACTGTGATCAGCACACAGCACTGGAATTTGGCCTTTATAAATGTTAAGCTTTGTTTAACTGAGGTAAGTAATGTTTTAGGAATCAGCCATAACAAATCGGATTTAATAGAAAATCTGACATACCTTTTACTAAATGAGACTCGGTCACCCTGATACCAACCGTTTCTTTTTGGCAAGTTCCCATTTGCAGGTTGTATACTCTGCTAGGCTAGACACTTTATCGCTTGTATATTCCATAAAAAGAACCAAATCATCGTCATGCCTGGTCTCATCTGCAAATGTGAATAAGATTAGTTTTAAGCTCGTCACAGTTACAAGTAATATTTTTCCATTAAGTTGATCATCATCTATCTAGTGTTCAAAATGGGGACAGAAGATCTGAAGGCAAGTATGGGATTTGACTCGTGTCATCGATACTTTATCTAGCGAATATGAAATTGTTAATTAAAAGACTTAGTAATGTAAAAGTAATACTTCGTTATTTCTTTTTTTTTCTTTTTTTTTTTATACCAAGCCCGGCAAATGACCCCACTTCACCTGATGTTAAGTGGAAATGAGGTCCAGGCGCGAGGACAACTGGTGCAGCGTAAGAGACGTAGCATCAGTCATCCTCACTCTGCCGGCCCACAAAGTGCTTCTTCACGCCTCGTTTGAAGGACCCTATGTCATAGGTAGGAGGGAATACGTGTGCTGGTAGACTATTCCATCTTTTGGAAGTGCGACAAAGAAACGAGTCACCAAATTTCTTTGTGCGTGATGAAATGTTAGAGACTGTAAATTGGTGACTCCGGAGAGCAGCACGCGTACTCCTATGGAGGAAGGGAGAAGGAGGGATGAGGTCAAAGAGTTCTTCAGAGCACTCGCCATGGTATAAACTGTAAAAGACGCTGAGTGACGCAATATCTCTACGCAATTGCAAAGGCTCGAGAGTTTTAGTGACCTCCGCATTGCCGATAATGCGCACAGCGCGGAGCTGCAATCTGTCCAAGGCATCGAGAAGGTACTTAGGTCTTCTTTATTCAATCATATATCTGTGAAAGCGATCGACTAAACTTGTTTACTAGGCTTGCTATCGGCAAAAGCTAATGAATGAATAGACATGGAGCGTTTGCCACTTATTTAGCGCGGCTGTAGGTATCAGTACGACCATCGGTGTCAAATGGAGGTAAAAAAAATGGTACAGGAAAACATTTGCAGCTGTTTGAAAAGACGTCATCATATCTTGCATCATTGTCTTCATAAACTCGTGGAACACAGGCACCAGTATTATGACACAATCCATCAGAACCTGCCCGTTCCTGACTTGCCAATGTTCCTGGTTTACGTTGGGTAGCTTTAGCAATAACAGCTGAAGTAGGTAGACCCTCCGCCTAAAGTACCAAGATCCAGCCGATCAGACACGTTCTGAATCTCCAGGCTGATGCTCATGACCCAATATTGTGTTTCTAGAACTCAGGGAAAACACCAAATATAAAGTTAGTGGCAAATGAATAGCATGGATATCATGTTAGATGTAACGTTACTTATACAAGATATAAAGTACACAGAACTGTCAGATAGCAACATATTTATTTGCTCAGTGCTAGCGACAATGATCCTTTTTTCATTAACTGTCAAATGTGTAATGTCAGAGTATGCTCGTATTTGGCGGGGTATTGCAGAAAAACCACTAACCTCCCGAAGCCGACATCATATTAATTTAAGTAGGCACGATCGAAGAGTAGCCCCGACCACGTGCAATGCCCCTCTCCCCCTCCCCATCCCTTCGGACATCTGAGGCGATCAGACGTGTTTCACAAATAACCCGTAAAGTTTATTAATTCATAAATTATTTAAAAAAATCCTTCGATAATATCAGTGAAAAATTAGGACCGCATAAATCAGGAGGAGTTAATATTACGCAGCCGTCGAAGCACCTCTAAACCTACATGTGAGTGTCCTTTATTGCAACATTAGATCACACATACATTGAAACCTCCCCAGTATTACTTACCCAACCAAGTGGGAGTAGCTATCCGTACGCGACAGAAAGAGACAACTACATTTCCAACGTTCATTGCGTGAAGGGGTCGTCTTAGATTGGACGGAAAGCAATATTGTACCGGGCTGTCGACCGGTGCCCATTTTACTAGAACTACGTCGCCTTGCTGGTAAACAAACTTCGGCTACGATCTTTTTACGAATCCTAAGATCCTAGTAAAAGATAGTAAGTGCCACTATGCCGCCAAAAAGATCACCTGTTAAAACTGCGCACACGTCGCGTTCGACGTCGGCGACACTACAACATTGTGCGTCTGATCCTAACCTATTGGACGAGCGCACAAACCGCGACGACGGCGGTAATACATTGAGTGTATCCGTGCGTCCCAAACGCAAACGATCGGAAAGTACAGACACACAGCTTGCGAATTTTATGACCGAAATAAAGGAAATGTTCCAGATTTTTCAAAATACGCAAAACAAAAAAATAGAAAACATATTTTCAGCAGTACAGGAGATTAAAAACCAAAATGCATAATTCCAAAAATCTGTTGATTTCTTGTCGCAACAGTATGACACGATAAGAGAACAAGTTGACCAGTTTGAACAGGATCGTGAGGTAAATGCTCAATATGTAAGAAGTTTAGAGGAAAAACTGGATAAATATGAGCGAAACACAAGGAGTGTTTTGAAATTAAAAATGTTCCTCTCCATAAGCCAGAGTCAAAGGAATCATTACTAAAAGTGATTGTTTCGATCTGTTGACATCTTAAGGTTGACATTCAGCCGTACGAAGTGAGAGACACATTCCGCATTGCTACAAAAGATACTGAGAATAGGACTATAATTGTAGACTTTCCCAGCAATATCGTGAAAGAAAAAGTGTTGCGAGCTTACAAGAAATATAACAAAGAACTTGGTCAACTTACTACTGAGCGGCTGAAGATATCTGGAACAACATCGAGGGTTTTTATATCGGAAAATCTCACCCCTAAGACGAAAAGACTTTTCTTTTTGGCTAGGGATTACGCTAAAACTAATTCGTATAATTACTGCTGGGTTTCAAATGGGAAAATCTTTCTACGTGAAAAGCAGGGAGACCCATTGCATTGGGTCAGGGATGAGACAGATTTAATGAAACTAAATAAGATAATACAATGACTAACTTTATTTTTTATTACAGTATTTTACCGCATGTTTTTTCAAAATGTATTTAAGATGCATAGGTATTTTAGTTACATATTGTTTTTATTTTTTAAGTTTTATCATATAAAAAAGTACAATAAACACATAATCCATTTACACACATTGACAATTTATACATTTTTCCTTACACTAATCAAAAACATAAACATAACATATGCACGCGCATTAACTAGCACAGTACTGTCATGTGTAATCATGAGTTGGTATTTTTTCGGTCTACAATTATCTTTCTTGGTTCAATCTAATAAAGCATACATGTTAAAATTAATACTATTTTATAATGAATGATAGCTCTAAAATTATAAATGATATTGATCAAATTTCGGTATTAAATTCATTTATTGCTTCCCCTGAACACTGCATTACTTATTTTCCTACCACAAGTACCTGTATTAAAATATTCCATGTTAATATTAGAAGTATAGGCAATGTATTAAATTTTAATAATCTCTTAAAGAACAAATATACAATTTGGTATTATCATTTTAACAGAATGCTGGCTGAGCAAATGTCCTTTTATACCTTGTTTACCAAGTTATAAAATATTTAAAACACATTACACTAATCAAAATGATGGAGTGGTAGTCTACGTCAAAAGCGATATGGCATGTAGTGTGGAAGAACCTAATATTCTAATAGCAAATTGCCTTCTACTTAAACTCCCATACTCCACTACAATACTAGCTATATATCGATCACCATCACAAAAAAACTGTGCTGATTTTATCTCCAGTCTTGATACCATTCTTAAGTCACTAAATACACATAAATCAATTGCAATTATCGGTGATATAAACATAAACATTACCCCTGGTAATAAAGATCCTAACTCTGACTTATACCTTAATACTACCGCATCCCATGCTATGCTGCCAGCCCATCTATTTTCTACACGCTATAAGAACTGTATCGATCATATAATTCTTAAAACGAACAAACGCACAGTCAGCATAGTACTTGATTCCATTCTAACTGACCATACCCCTATTCTTCTGTCTATAGACTCTAACAATGAAACTAAATCCACAGAAAAAAAATCAAAACTTGTTGATATACCCGCATGTGTTGCTGCCATAGAAAACTCAGACTTCACACTAATTCTAAATTCACAAGATGCAGAGCATGCCTCATCTCAATTAGTAAATTTACTAGCCTCAATTGTAGATTCTAACTCTCACAATGTAAAAATACCATCTAGAAAAAGAATTATTAAACCCTGGATGACTCCAGGTCTTTTACGGTGTGTTCGAAACAGAGACAAACTCTTTAAAAAAACTAAAAAACAACCTAGTTACGAAATTTTTCAAATAACATACAAGCGATATAGGAACTTCTACAATAATTTACTCAAAAAATAAAGTTCAAAATTGAATTTATAAAAAATAGTAAAAATCCTAAAGCTACATGGAATCTTATCAAGAAAATTTCTCACTTAAATAACCCTAAGAGTACAGGACACGAACTTTTATCCATGGATTGTAATCCTATAGTGTCAGTAAATAAAATAAATATGTTTTTGCGAATGTAGGTAGAGACTTAGCAGCAAAAATACCTCACTCTACTAGTTATGGTTCTGGTTATTTTCATGGTGATGCTAAACTTGACTGGTTGCTATGATATATATATAAGAAAGTAATGATTTTGATCAATTTATATTCATAAAAAACAGATTAATTGGCAGACAGTAATAATATACACACATTTAGTGTTAATTATATTTATAATACAGTAATATCAATTTATTAAAATAATTAGCCATTTGGCATTTTACATAATGAAAATTGGTACTTTCTAATATTTCTTGTAACATACAGAGTTATGTACTAAAATACAATTTAGTTACACCATCATAGCATACATCAATACTATATCGACAATCAGAGCTCCGTCATGCTCCGCAGTTGAGTACAGAATGCCCGGAAGGCGATAGCGCATGACCTTTTTATACTGAAGCACAAACAAGACGCTAATGACGCATGGCGTGGGGAGCGTGGCAATGGGCAAGCACGTGTTTTCTTATTTGTATTAATTACTGCGGTAAATTTGCTTTCTTCAAACATTTGTTTTTAATGCTAACATTAATAGTTATCTACATTTAAATGCCAATCTCCCACATATATTTTAGAAAATAGCCGGCGAGGCCCATTAGTTGTCTTACTTGTTTAATATTTCTTGGTACTTGATAATTTTTAGTGCATCAATCTTCCAGGTCTAATCCCTTCTTTTAAAACTACTCTTCCTAAATATTCAACTTCAGTTTGTAAAACTTTACATTTATTTAAGTTTAATGTAAATCCTGCATTATCGAATGCTTTTAGCACTAAGTTAAGCCTCTCCAGACTTTCAATGCTAATACTAGACACGATGACGTCATCAATATGGGTTATAGTATTTCTTAGTGCTCCCAGCGCAATATTTACTGCTATTTGGAATGTACCAGGTTCATTGCAAAAGCCAAAGGGTACTCGTAACCACTCGTAATGGCCATCAGGTGTCACGAAGGCAGTTTATTCTACTGAAGTCTCTCGTTTGATAGGAATTCCGTGGAAACTCGATGCCATATTGAGCTTTTTCTAATCGATCCAATTGGTTATTAACCAAGGGTAGTGATTATCTGTCCTAGACCGTTATTCTATTTAAAGCTCGGTAATCCACACACAATCTGTCACTTGAATCCTTTTTTTGACCAAAATAACTGGTGACGCATAAGGTGATGTTGATTCTTTTATAATGTTGTTATTCAAAAGTTCTGTTATAACATACCTCAGTTTTTCACGTTTTAAAACTGACATCCGATATGGATGGTAAACGACAGGTTCGTTTGTTGCAGTCCGTATAGTCATGACTGCAGTGTTGATCTCACGAATGTAATTGTTAGAAGCGATTAGGTTGGAATGTTTATGTAAAAGCTTAAGTAATTTGGTTTGAGTTTCTTGTGGTTTTATTTGCGTCACTAAAGTCGTAGTTATAAAGTCGTCCAAATTATAAACAATCTCATAGCGTTGAGTTTGAGCTCGCCTTTTAATTGTTGTACCGTCCAAAGTAGTTATGAACATGATGTCATTTGATCTAATTGCGTTTCTTCCTAGAATAGCATCGTAACGTATTTCTTTGTCATCAACAATGTGAAAAGTAGTTCCGAACGCAATATTTTTCAATTGTATTATGATATTTATTTTCTCATACGAAGTTAATATTTCGTTAGGAAGGCCACAAAGATATACTACGGGAGTTTGACGTTGGGCTCCTATTAATATCGCCGTAGTATTTCAAAGAACATGAGGCTCCACTGTCGATTAATAAATGAACAAGTTTTCCTTTAGTAATAACAGTGGTGGTACATACCTTGCCGTTCCTGTTTACCTTGGGATTACATCTTTGAGCGGTTTCTCTCTGTCCACTTTCTGTTTCAGTTCAGTTCCACAGTTCTCAGACAAAAGTCCTTTCTTAAAACAAAACGTACAACGTTCATCTTGTTTGGGATTTCATTTATATAACTTGTTGTTTTCGCCCGTATTGGTGGGACATCACCTTCAATCACGTTGTTGGTGTCCCATTTGATTACAACGATGACAACGCTTCGTTTCTGGCGCAATCTTTAGTCGCTTTGATGTAGATGGTAAAAATTTTACCACAGAACCGAAATAATCGACCTTGTTCGTACTAAAGTAGTCTCTAAGTGTATCAAAACATGGTACAAAGTCAAGTGGAGAGCGTGGCCATATATGGCCGCATGGTGTCTGACGGAATAGCAAGTTTTTTAGGTGCGACCAAATATGGTCGCTTGGGGCTTGTATGGTTAAAATCTAGATAAAAGTCGCTACACTTGAGAAAAGTGATCTGAAGATCCTCTCTTAGTGTAGGCCAGGTTCTTTGCAATGGAGTCCACTCGTTATATAATTCACGTGCCGGCCCAGTTAAAAATAGTACACACCTTACAATGATTTCTACGTCATCCCATCCATTTTTTAAAGCTAAAGCATATTCTCTCTATTTCCGAGCCTCAATCGCACCAACACTTGGGTGTCACTTGGGACTCAATCGCACCACACAACATTAAAACGTATTCAAAGCTGTATATGTATTTAATAAAATTTATCTAATTATTATTCCATAAAACAAATTTTAGGAAATAACTAAACTTTAGCAGACATGACGCTTCATTATCCCGCCAAGAAGTCCTTCAAAGTTATTATGTTGCTATTTTGTCCACAGACATGACCCAAAGCCAGATGCTGTGTCGTGGGGTTTCATCCCACAAAGTGGGCGGGTTCCGTAGGCACGCGCCCCGCATCTCCTTCACAAACAAGGATGAGCTCGACCCCCACGAGATCCGCTGAAAGTCCGCCAGCAGCCGGCTCGGCAGCTCCCCGAGGACCAGCCGACTATTTAGTCTTTTCTTTGTATTTTTCACTCGTTTTTTGTTCATGGTGGGTGGTGAGTACATTTTAAATATTCGAATCCCACTTCTGATGATATAAAGGTGTTATAAAAGAAATATCTGAACTTTTCTAAGACTATAATTTAGACCGCCTTACAAAACTTAAGTGACTAACTTATTCTTTAGGTACGAGTATACTAGGATGGGTTTATATTAACCCGACACGTCATCGGTCGAGGGGTATGTATGTATATCTAGGCGAGGCTGTCTGGTGCTAGTGAAATACTGGATTCGGCTTACGGTGGTGATAAGCATTTAAAATTTTTCTATAAAAGGGTTTGTAAAAATTTAAACTTCAAAGTTTGTATGGGAAACCGAAATGTGTAAAAACTCTTAACTGTAAGGTACCTAACTACTACTAACTAATCATAATTGGTAATATAACATTTAGGTATAAAATTATTTAACAGTTTAAATATATCTGAATTTTGTTTAACATACCTAATGGTTTGGGTATATTATTAAGTGGCATTTATCTGTAGCCCGTTCAATAAATATAATATTTTTTTTGGAACTTTGTCACATTCGCCCACGCGGACAAAGTTGTGAGAGGACCGCTAGTTTATAATAAATACTCGTAGGGCTGATGATTGACTGTCGCTCTTATGGCGTGTAGCCGGTAGGTAGATCAGGGTCGAGATGACAGTGCTTCAAGGCACTTGACTGTTCTCAATGAAAATCTCAGACATTAAGGTCAATGTTACTTTGCACATGACCTTAGAAATTAATAAACTTACTTTTTTTTGTAACTCAACATTCAAGGTGGCGGTGTGTATGATAGAGTACAATGTTGTTACATTTGAGATTTTGTCCCTCTTGGGGAAAAGGAAGAAAAACCCAAACGCAAGCTTCAGTGGGTTTGTTGTAAAATAAAACCATAAAATGTTCAACGGCTAGGTAGTATATTGAAAAAGAACACTACTAAGACACCCTAAATTCAAAATTCAAACTTGCTTCATTTCACGCTTCGATCACTACCCCTTAGCTGTTAATGGCAATATAGATGCCACCATAATTTGAACCTTATTCAGTTGTAATAAGATGGAAAAAACTATAAAAAATTCAATGCTGTACCAGTTAAAGGGTTAAAAAACTATATACAAAATTATATACTAAATCGTAGCGGAATAGTTAGTGGCTTTGACATAATATACATTTGACGTAGGTGTATGTGTTTTGGTCGGATAGCAATTTTTGAAGGTGCTCTTCGTCATGTTGACTCTGAGCTCGCACACTGCTAAACGAAATGTGCTCTAGGTACCATTTTTGTTTAGACGTTTTGAGAGCGGCGATTGTGCATCTCTTTTTTTATGTGACGAAGATTTCAGGCTACCAATAATTGAGCACTTGTGAATGTCACTATCACATAAACATCAACACACTATGCATATCAACCTGGGCCCCGCATTTAAATTCTGGTTAGCTACAATTATACAAGTGTCATCATCAGCAAATTGATATACAGAGCCCTTTGCGATTGTGTTACACATATCATTACAATACAACAAGTACTCTAGAGAAGCCATTATTGAGCTTTGGGCCGAGTTTCTGAGTTGGTATCAGTGGACTAAATTCATTTTTGATTTTTACTGTCATGAATCTGTTTGAGTGATAGTTTTTAAATGATTCTAATAAGAGACCCTGTATACTGTGGTGGTTCGAGCCGTGTAGTGATCGTCTAATATAATTTATAAGAGTATCTAGTATACTTTGCCAAATACAGAGATCCAACATCTTAGGAGAGCTAGAAGCTTTAACCGCCTCCGTGGTCTAGTGGCTAAGCCACCGGTTTCAGACCCAGAGGTCCCGGGTTCGATTCCCAGCGGGGGGTACATCTTTGTATGCTCGGTTTGGTTGGTGGTAGGGCTGTTAAGCCCGCCTGGCTAGCTACCACCATCTTATCCAAGTCTGTCGCCATAACAACGATGTTTATAGCATAGGTTAAGATAGCCAGTTCCTCAGTGGTTGAGGATTCCGGGTGAAGCGCGCTTCCACCTTCGGCCTTATCGTCACTTACCATCAGGTGAGATGAAGGCCAAGCGCTTACCCGTTACACGTAAAAAAAAAAAAAAAAAAAAAACTATCTTAATTGTTTTGCTTCCAATCAAGTCGATTGCACATGTCTATAACAGTATATTAGACCGAATGAACAGTGAACATACATCATTCCATTCCACCTAGCTTGCTCTAACTAATGGCGAGTCTCGGCCTTCTATGAAGCCTAGATAAATTGTCAATCTTAAGAAAAGCTAAGAGCACGTAGTCACTCTGGTGAGTGATTGCATAGAGTTGATTTAGTGAGTTACAGACTAGCCATAGCAATTGTTAGGATCGCGTGGAAAGGTGTATTAGACCTGCAGGATTCTGTGATCCCTCCGTCAGAAGCCAGCCAGGCGAAATGTCAGGGTTCCTACACGGTTAACGCAGAGCGCGCCGCTGGCAAAAGCCACTTTCGTGGGGTTACCGACCTGTATTTACCCTATACGCTGCGAAGCATGTTTCATGTCAATTTGTATGGCGCTGAGCGCTAATTATGAACGATGGCGGTTTTCGCATCTTTTGTTTACCCTTAATACCATGGTTTTATTTTCACTAATTGTTCTATATATATGTAAATGACGAGTTAGTCTCGTCAGACTATAGAATGCGAGGTTCGGTTAAGACGGGACGTGTATATGTGACACCCCCAGCTGCCGCTTCCCGTCAGGATCATGTACTGGTTTCAATTAATAAAATTCAGGCTTCACATTATAAGGATTGCCTTACTAGCAATAAAACAATTATGATCTATCCCCCCTAGAATATTGCAAAATCTCTGTATTAGCCCTACATAACCTTACTTCGAAGGCCAACCCTCCCTAGCTTTATTATTATAAATATTACCTTCCATTACTTACTATCCGTCGGATGTCTGCATCTGCTCCCCACATGCTCAACTCTGCATCTAATCTGTTATTGTCTATCAAACTCTAATGTGACTAAATGTTTCTGTTCTATTATGATACCTGTCTCACTCTCTAGTTAGACTGGATACAAATGTGCAGTTGTAGTAGACTAGTTGTAGTGACTAATCTGATTTAAACCAAAGCAACAAAATTATTGCTTATCAAGAATAATTAATAACTTTACGTCTGTATGTCTATAAAGATTGAAATTACAATCATCTATTCACAAGTGTCTAGTGAAACAAGGCTTGTTCATCTAGAAAATTAACTTGAGTAACTAGTGAAACAAAGATTAAATGATTAAGGAAATAAGCCAAGCCCAATAGAGATAATAACAGGGAATGCTCGACTATACTCGTACTTCTACTTATATGATAAACATGGTCATGTTATTCTCACTATTACGTTATACAAAATCACAAGTATTTATCTCTGTTGTTCCTCGCGTTGGAGAAATCAATGGAAATAAAATAAAACACAAGATTATGGTAGATAGCTTAATTTATTCTACCTCAATGTATTTCTTGATTTATTGTATATTATTTCATGATTTATTCGTTGATTTATAGATTATTTATTTACCTCATCATTTTATTTAGTTGTGTTTGTTTATCTCATCACTTATTTAGTTGTATGTTTGTTTATTTAACCCTATATCTATCTACTCGTCTCAATATAAAAAAAACACGAAACTCTTTCATTATTTATGCCTTGTAAAGTCTTTAGATTAAAACTTTATATTATAACCATCACTAGGTTTTACTGCCTATTTTCTAGAATTTACTTCCAAAACATAGTCAAACCATTAACACTCTACTCCAAATCATTTTAGCCTTTACTCATAAGATAATAAGCTTTCACTCTCAAGATAATTAGATTTTGTACTCTCAAGATAATTAGCTTTTATACTCAAATCATTAGAACTTACACTCAAGATCGTTAGTGGTTTTTACTTAACAATCGCTATTGTTTTATGTACAAGTAATTAAATTTATTGACAATAATTAGACTTTTCAAGGCCAATCGTTTAGTTCCTAGGTCATTGATTAATGGGAATAACCAACGATTCGAACAAAAAACCCATTAGACCGTCCTAATTAACATTTCATAATGACTAATCATGCAAAGCTATGTACAAGTAACTTTCTCGACACACACAGGTATTTCAATCTCTCTAGATCGCATGTAATTTATTAAATAGGGCACTAATAGATCTCATATAATGTCTCATAGTTTAATTGGTAATTGCAAAGGCGGATTGTTTTCTCGCCAGACTATGTTAATACAACAATTAAAATCACCCTTTAATCGTTTTATGCAACATGGTATTATAATTAATATGACTATAATTATTACTATCGTTAGTTCCAGGTAATAATAGCTCCGCAAAATCGTATGCCAATAATCTACGTCAACGTAGTCCCACACTGAATAAAATTCTTTACCCATTTTGTTTATTATTATATTATACAATTCAGTTAACAATCTTATCAACACTGTGTCGAGGAAGCTAAAAAAGGATTTAGTTGTTATTGAAATTATAACTTTACCGGAATACTGCCGACTGCTCGCGTACTGACGCACTACTTTCCTATCAACATTGATAATTTACTCTGTTTTGACAGAGGACATTGACCACTAGTTCTATGCTCACTGGCTCTATATAAAGTAATACTGTACGACAGTAATCAACTACGTGTCGCTTTGTTGTTGTCTCTCCTCTTCTTTTAATCGAGTCTCTCCTCTGAATGCCCTCCGTCTCCGGTGACGACACCTTTCGTCTGAAAACAAAATTACACCAGTAACCAGTCCTTCCGATTGGCTTATCTTTATGTGTGAGTGTTTGCTGTGCAGCGTCGCATCCTAATTTTTTTTAATATGAACATCGCCAAAACTCCCATGTGGGATTTATTTTTTCCCTCTTTCTCATGTTTTCTACTTAACCTTTAAGAGTTTTTTGTTTAGTTCACTTTTGTTATCTGGAATTCTTTACATGTAATTTCCGTCTCGCCTAATGACCGGCAATAACTTGTAACTTTTATTGCATACTGCCAGACCGCCTTTTGTCTATGGATATTTTATTGCTTAGTTTTAAGTTTGACGCCATGGACGCAAAAAATTGTTCGCACTTTATTGCTTCCATCTTTAGAATTTTAAGTATGTACGCTCTAACCTTTTTTTTAGACGTAGCTCTAAGAATTCGCTTGCACGTGTCCAAATGTCTGCCTTGTTTATTTTTGTTGTTAGAATTATTTTCTCAAGTATTAAATATAATTTGATTTAAATTCATACACGCGATGACCATCTCAATACCAGCTCGCGATAACCTGTCATATAAGATGTCATGTTGTAACATGTCAAATGCTTTACTAAAATCAATGAATACAACCAGCATATGCACATTTTTTTATCTAAGTAATCATTTATTTCATCAGCAAAGATACGTAGGAGCTGCGTAGTACTTTTCTTTATTTGAAAACCGTATTGCTTAATATTTATAATTTTATTCTCTGTTAGATATTTATTTATTTGATTACATTAAAAGCGTTCTATGATTTTGTCTGCACAAGATAATATAGTGATACGTCGATCATCATCGGTCCACAAAACAAATGCTCCACAAAATGCAACTAGCAACAGAGAACCTGTGCAGGGCATGTGGAGGGGAAACGGAGTCCATGCGGCACCTACTGTGTGACTGCGACACTTTTGCCAGGAGATATAATGAATCTTCTGGGATCGGTCTACCCGAAACCAGAAGATTTTAGGCTCTTCGCTTTCAAGAACATTGCCAAGCTTATGGCAATTATCTTCACTGAGGAGGCAGAGAGATAGGACGGGGTTGCACAAAAGATCCCAAAGGGTCGACGTGCTGCTGCGTAAAGCAGACCTCTGCAGGCCCCACTTGATAAGATAAGATAAGATAAGATAGTTTGAAATAGTCAGCTTCCACTGATAAGTGATATTTCTATGTTTATTTACGGTTGTTTTGTTTTATAGTTCTATCTTCGTTCGTCTAAGTAGTACCAGTTACCATTCATTATATTATGTTGAAATAAATAGTTACATTACTACACTAAGAGTTTAAAATCCATTTTACAATTTAGCCGTAGAGGTTATGAAAGTGTTGTGAAAAATGTTAAGTAGGTATCGATAAATTATAAAGTAATCGTAATGTTCATTTAAATGTTTTAGATTTCCTCTGGATGAAATTTGATGTGCACAGTGGACTGCTGCAGTGTCTCCCGAAGATGGTTGGCCACCAAAAAAACGCCATCGAGTTTGTTCAAAACATTTTACTGTCGGGTGTTTTACCAGTGACGACAAATGGCGTAGACTGAGAGATGATGAGTGACGGTCAAACAAAGTCGCATAATATTTACCTGAGCTTCACGCTCTGCTTGAAGGTTCCCAAGTTGCCTCTAGACTCTAATCAATAAATTATTTTTTTTGATCTATCATTTATAAATGAATCAGCTGAGCACCATTTTGTATGAGAAGGTATATTTTTTAGAATTTCTTAAAGTCGTCATAACATAATGTGTTCAAAATGATGGGATAATCTCCACTCCCTATACCATCGGCGTATACTGTAAGTAATATTTTTCCCAACTGGTTAGCCATTGCCGTTCTTCACTGTCCATACATACCTACCATTACACCGTTTTTAGGCAGGCAGAAAACTAAAGAATTGTATACTCATAGATATTCTTTACTTTCCAGGACACACACAACTGAGCTCTCGAGCACTACAGCAGCAACTTCGCTGTTACCACAAATAACAAACTCTGTTGCTGCTGAGCGTGACAGCACCATCGCTAAATTACAATAGGAAATTTAGAGGCCAAAAATATTAGCCCTACCACATTTAAACAATTGGCGGCAGTACTTGGTTCTTGTAGTCGCCTTAACCCTTTCGAAGGCAATGGCAGCTATATTGCCACTAAATATTGAACCTTAAGCTCTTGGAATACGGTTGAAAAGCAATTAAAAATTTCGACTGTACTGCCCGTGAAAGGGTTAAAGCTTGTTTTTTGCTTTCCAGTTTAATTTTTGACTTTTTGTTTTCTTTAAATATTTTTTTATTTCATACTTTTATGTTAAGTAGGTACGGTCGGGGTCACCGTCGCTTTACCACTTTGCAGCAATTTTCGTATGAAGCGCACCGCCCACCCGAGTACGTGCCCGTACCAAATAGACGACGCGGTGTGCAAGGGATTTTGACCTTTAGACTGGTAAAGCGACGGAGTCCGCCATTGTACCTACTAATAATTAGTCTGGTAAAAATTACAAATTACTTTCTTTAGTAAGTATAGGTTTTTTTGTTTAAATTCAAAACAATTAATGAAATAATGGTTATTTTATTTGAATACTAAACACACACCACACTACAACTAACCCATTGGCAGTGCTTTCGCTGAACTACGCTTAGATGCTAGCACTGCCACCCTAGCTACAGAGTACCGATGTTATATGTCGCTCTATCCTTGATTAAATTAAAATTTGCACTACCGTTTTACGTTCAACAGTACAACACGGTAAACACTTGCAGTTCGATAATAGCACTTGACTTCCGTCATAAGGGCTGTACAAAGTCCAAACTGTATAGTCTTACGTGCTTTGGACTGTACAGACAGCATCACATCGACTTATCCTAATTTTTTTACCTAATGTCGATTTCATAGTTCAGTCTATTAATAGGGGTTTTTTGATAGATAAGGGTAGTTTGATTCCCTGGCCTATCGAATCAGTTAAAAATTTATAAACATTATTCTATTATGGGAATAAATAACAAAAACAATAAAATATCATATCGATATATATTATATCTCCGCCATCCCTAGTAGATCAGAAAATGCTACTACCTTGTAATTCGCCGTCCTTTCCAAAGTATATCTATCTAACATTAACAAATTTCCTATAAGAGTACAAAGCGTAGCTATATTCAGCTTGTTTATACCATATAGCGCTACTTCTATGCTTTAGTTATTGTTCTGAGGCTCAAGCTCAAAATTTTTCTTAATAACTGCATCTATACATTGTGTTATTTTTCCATTAAATGCTATTTATTATTTCCTATGCCTTATATGTATTTTTAAAGGTATTACATATGTCCATTTTTATATACTTATTTGTTTTGTTGTTATACCTATTATACAATTACTTATTTTAAAATTATAGGGATCCGAAGTCCATAATAATATCTGATAATAAATAAATAATAATAAATAAATAAATAAATAATTTATTTATTCTTTAACAATTTCGTGTTTAACTATACGGTTGATAGGAGCCTCCATTTAAGCAAAAGTAGACCGTAGTTGGAGACTCCGCTCTTCCTTTACTATTTATACGTAACAAAAACTTTACAAATTATAGGTAAGTAAGTAGGTACCTAACAAAAACTAAACAAATGAAAGGTAACAAAAACCTTTTTTTATACATATGCTATGCATAATAGATGTGGGTAAATGTGAGAGTGCGTTTGCTTGAGAATTTGAATGTGCATGTGTTTGTGAGTGTGTGTGATTTTGTGCGTGTGCTTGTGAGTATATGAGTGTGTATGTGTGTTGTCCAAGTAAAAATACTTAAACTTAAACAAAAGCTATGAAATACGTAGTAGTAGGGATTCAATTTCATCATAAGACAGGCTGAATCCATTTTAACAAAAGATTTTTACATTCTCTGTATGTTTTTTCGTATATGTATATGTTTTTATTTATTTTATTATACAGGAAGGCAGCACGTGAATCAAATTGTTTACTGGCAAATGTAGTTTTTATTGCTATCGGCTTAGCTACTATGTCTTTTCGTCGTTTTTCTAGTATACAAGGGTTGTAGGGTAACGATTTATGTATTTTAAGGGTATTCATAACTATACATAATTTTCTGACGGACAGGAGGCCACTGATGCGATACAGTTCTTCAGTAGGGAACCGTCTCTTCTTAAAATACATCACCTTGATAAGGGTTCGTTGAGCTCTTTCCAAGTGGAGGAAATGAGTCATCACAGCACCACCCCAGACTGTGATGCAATAAGTTATAATGGATTGTGCAAGTGAAGTGTATATTTGGTTAAGGAGGCGTTTGGAAAAGTCCTTATGTGTCATAGGTTCTGATATCACTTGTCTAAGTGGTTTAAAATTCCAAAATAGTTTTCTAGTTCTATTAATAACGTGATCTAGGTGAGGGTACCACGATAACCTTTGGTCTACAATTACACCTAGGTATTTTGTTTGGGAGACTTTGCTTATCATTGGACAGCTACAAGAATCTTTGTTGGTACCTTCAGTACAAACATGTATTTTTAGACAAAAGCCGCTTGGTGGCTGCGAACTATTATATATACCAAAGCAGATATAATTGGTTTTAGATGTGTTAAGCATTAGAAGGTTTTGCTGCAACCACAGAGCTACTTGAGCAAGACCGATTTCAGCACTTGCTTTGATTTCTTCCCAAGATCCACCAGCAAAGACCACGGCGGTGTCATCAGCGTACGACAGGACTTTAGCTTTAGGTATATTCATGTTACAGAGATCGTTAATGTATATAAGAAATAGGGTGGGTCCTAATACGCTCCCCTGCGGCACACCACACACCACATTCGCATCTTCACTGGTGCACCCTGGAAGTTTAACTCTTTTTTCTCCGAGATGATCTGATATAGTTCATCTCGGTTTTTACACATATTTATACGTTTCTGGTCAGCCCATTGACATAATTTCCGTTTTCCTACTTATAATGATACTGCGTTCTTTTGCAATTATTGGACGATTGCTTTTTAACATGTAGGTAATTACTAGACACACTTACACTTTTAAACTAATCTAAATCAAAAATCTATAAAACTAATAAATCTATAAATCTAATTTAATCTTATTGCTAGCTTAACAAGATACAAAAGTCATTAGATCTTCGATCATAGATGATCGAAGGGATAGATCGATTCGGGTTGAACGCGAGAAATTGTGGTTCAACCCCCATAGCTCCGTTCGCCCACTGACGTGAACCCACTCCTACACAGTAATTTTAGATTACAAGATAGGTTAACAGGACTATAATTAATGTGATAAAGGCGCACTTTAAAAAAAATGAGAATTTTAGTTACACTATATTTGCATCTTGTCAATAAAACAAATTTGTCCTACACTTCTTGGAAAGATACATAATACCTGTTTGAAGTAAAACCAAAATTATTTATAAACTAGCGACATTCAACCTGCGAACCTGCACCCCGTGACGAATTCCAAAAAATCTATTTTATACAAACCTTGTCCTGAAAGAATACGCTACATTTTTCTATATTACCTTAAAAATTGTAATACAAAGGCACAATTCTAATTTGGACGACGTGTGCGCTGCTCTGACTTTGTAAAATGTTGGCGCAACAGTGATTCGGTCAGTCTAGCGGGAAGAAGCGGGGGCGGTTGAAGAAAATGTGAAAGGGGCACACAATATAAGTAGTGCTTCCTTATTTAACGCTCGTTTTCTATTTCTGTGAAAGCCATCTTGTGGGACTGGCGATAAAGAGCCTGAGATAAAAAGGCTCTTTATCGCCAGTCCCACAGTTTCTTAATTTGCGAACTGCCACCACACAAAATAACTACATTAGTGGAACTGCATAATGACTGCTGAGATATGTTCCATATTATAGGATTCTTTCATAATCCACCATTTGTTGGTTTTTACTTTCAGTCATAAGCAACTGAAAGCCCTGTTCCAGTTTACAAGAGAGCAGAATTAATAAGTTTTATTTTTATTATGCTGAAGTGATTATAATCATCATTAGGTTTCAGTGGCATTTCTGTACAGATGAACAGAGCGGTGCAATTCTGTAAAGGCTTCATCTAGAAACCACAGTAAGTTACTCGTATCGCATTCCTTAAATTCGACTCTAAACAAACGTCCCAAAGATCAGAGTCAGATAAAGATCAAAGTCATTCTTGATCGAAACGTGAGGTCGTAGTGAGAGGCGAGTTTACGATAGGTCTTTAGATAATCGACTTGCAGGCTGATATAGGACTGAGATCCACGACAAAGAAGTTCATGACTTTGATGATAAAGAATTTTCATAACTGCTAAATCAGTCTCCAAAATTTTAGGAAAAGAAAGTGCAAGAATTGGACATTCTGACTCGTCAGATTTATTTTATTTATTATACAGATAGATAAACTATTCTTCTAATCATTATGTTAGTTCACCCGTCTCCAATAAGTTAAATATATGTGGAAACAAGTATTCATCCATGTGTTTTCCCCAGACCAAATCTATGTGGTTGCATTTTTCGTTTTCCATCTCATGATAAATCACGTTTGGTAGTCGAGCTTTTAAAAGTTTAACATCTGCAACAGTTGCTAGAAGATCATTCTTGCCGACAAGCAAGGCTACTCGAGTTTTCATCTTCTCCACAGGGTAATCAGGAGGCTGCAGAGTACCGTACTTTAACAAATTGCCGAGCCCATAGTCATAGCGTGAAAATTTCTTCCTGTTAAAAATCTGTGCCATATGATCAAGATTTCTTCTTGATGTACTTGTTGGAAACTTCTCTACAACTACTGGCATAAAGCTTTGTTCAAACTCAGCGGGATCATAACCAGCTACAGCAAAGAACACAGCTCTACACATAGCTTCGGAAAAACTATTATTCCCACAGAGAGCTTTATAACCTTGTAGAAATGTTGAATTACCATTGAACAACTCCTCTTTACCAGTAATTAGTAAGTTAGCACTTATTGGTAGCCATAATGGTATGAGCAGCGAAAAGGGTGGTGGAATGTGGTGTAAATACGCGACTGGAGCTAGTGCAATAAATATACTTATTTTCGCATTATATTCAGGTTTAAGTGAACCCAATACAAAAAATATTTGAGTACCCTGAGAATGTCCTATAACGGGTATTTGACTCTTACCTGTTTTACCTAAAACAAAGTCTATGGTAGCTGGTAAGTCCTTTGTGCCCATTTCTTCAAAACTGAAATCCCAAAATGCCTTGTCCTTGTCAGGATTAAGAGTTTTGTGTCGTCTACTGAATATGCCGCCTCTTAAGTTTATTAGCCACACGTCGTATCCTTTGTCGGCTAAAGCAATGGCTGCCGACGTCTGGCTTCTCAATACAAAGCAATCGGCTGTTGCTAAGAGTCCGTGAGCTATCAGCACGGGCGTACCCTCTCCTGTGATATGGAAAATTTTGAGAATATAACCATCTTCTGTTGTCACGTCGTACTCTTCAAACTGGTGTCCAAATTTCTCAACTATTTGTCTGCTGCTGAGCAAAGCATCTTCAGGAATAGGCACTCTTGCATTGACAAAAATATTTTGCAGAACATTAAATGTGAAGAAATATTTAATTAATAAGCACTGCATCAAATTCATAATTACTATGAAATATAAGTTTTACAGTCTAATTAACCACACAAGTGACATCAAACTTAATAAGACGTGTCCTAAAATTTTAAACACTTTATTTATATGCAGATATATTTGCACAAATGATCGCAAATCATTTTACTTGTCGGTAAATGTTGTATTCGACAATTTGGCAAACATTTTTTAAGGCTCTCTTCATTTAGGTATATATTATTTGGGAGAGACGCAAAATTATTCAGCTTAAAAATTAAACGGTGCAATGTACACTCATATCTGACATTTTCGGTTAGGTTAGTAAGGACCAGTGACCTTAATCGTCAATTAAATTAGAATAGTTATAAACGGGATTATAACCCCCCGTCTTTGTTGTATCTGAGTAAATCCAATATTTCTATCAGCTTGGATCGTTTTTATAGGAATCTTCTTATACCTAGACCTCGATCATTTAGTCTTGGCCTACATGTCCCCTTATGTCGTTCACTCATTGTTTAGGTAGATGGCTCTATTGTTGATCTCAACACATCATAAGCAGTACTGAGTCGGTCTATTAGAGTTTTAGGGTTGACACAATACATCTTTGACTTTTTCGATCATACATAAAAACTAGATGCACAATCTATAATGTGATCGAAGCTAAACAAATGTATATGTCAAAGCTGCCACTATTCCGCTACAATTTAGTAAAGGGTTTTTTATCTAGTATAAGAAAGGTCTGTTATGAGTGTAAGTGCTCGAAGTATGGCTGTCAAAACCAAGGTCAAAACCGTATACAGGTTAAAACTAACCAACAATTCTTTTATTTTCGGATTTCGCAAAATTTATTCGTTCATCTAAGAATCACTTCTTCTTCATCTTCATAGAATTCCGCGCCACTTTTGCATTTCTCCTCTGATTGTTTAACTGCAAATTCGTTGTTTCAACACACTATCAAGTCTACGTAATGATCAAGTATAATCGCGTGTTTATCTTTAATGAAAAGAATGACCTGCAGCCAAAAATATAAAAATTCAAGCTGTGCCTGAAAGCAAAAATGAGAATCCTGAAGGAATCTTTCATAATCTTTGCAAAACCCTAAATCTTGAAGTTACCAAGGACCAGATACATTCTAGTCGCCGAGTGGCAAAGCTGAATACCGCCACAGATAGGCTAAGAAACTTACTGGTTACGCTCATTCATCCCCGCCTTAATTAGAGACAGCGTACAGTCTGGCTGTCACCATTATAATGGAACCCTTAAGAGTGATACACTGACCACCTATAACCTTAGCCTCATTTGCGAAAAGCAAAAAGTTTATGTCACCGAACGTCTATCGCACTTCATGCTGCGGCTAGGAGGGCAGCTAAGGAGAATATGTAATAAGTACCTACGTCTGGGTGAAATATGGCCGTGTTTACTTGCGCAATGACGATGATACTTGCTGCATCCTGGTAAAAAATTTGGATACTTTAAATAAGTTAAATTAGTTCGTTATATAAAACACTTCTTCTGCATTTTCCTAGACTTTCTACTAGCTATTTTATTGAATTTGTAATGTTGATCTTCTATCAGAATGTTATCCGTATTAGATTCCGAACCGGTTCCGACGGAAGATCAGCGCTGATCGCAAGGCCAGCATTTTGCTGAGTCGGAATCCGTTTTGGGACGTTTTCTGTATGTTTTTTTTTATTATTATTGTCTGTAAATTACCTGTTGTGTCCCAAATAAATGTTTTTTCTTTCTTTCTTTCTAGATCTAAAACTGATGACGTTTTTTAATGTTATTATTAGTAACTGGGCCAAAAAAACAGACAGATAAATAAAAATCGAATAATCAGGATACGTTTAGTTTTCTTCATACAAGTACGCGTGTCCTTCTCGTCCGTGTGCAGCTTTGTGTATGGAAAAAAATACAGATGAGTGAT
Source organism: Scoparia ambigualis (assembly GCA_963921215.1). Lineage (NCBI taxonomy): Eukaryota > Metazoa > Arthropoda > Insecta > Lepidoptera > Crambidae > Scoparia > Scoparia ambigualis. Next base: position 52,716,882 of record OY992502.1, on the reverse strand, counting down.
TTTATACTGTTAAATATTTTTAATAATTTATAGAATACTCCATACATTTTAATACTTTAAACAATAAATAAGGTCTCTCTTTTAAAAAACTGTTTTAAATATCATTTTTAAAGCCGTCCGTAATTTCTTTTATATTTGTTATTCAGCTTTGTTTATTGTTATTTAGTAGAAAAATAAGTTTTTACCTGGCAACACTAAAATCATAATAAAGTCTGTAGGGGCCGCTAGTTCTGCACGGCCATTTTGCTGGAGTTCTGGTTAGACGGTCTACAGGTGTTTTACTAAATTGAAACACAAAATTAGTTTTATCTTGATAACCATTCCATTAAACTAATTGGTAAGTGTATGTTTAGCTTTCTATATAGTTATTTCAAGGATACTTCATGATATATTTAGAAACATATAAACAGTTTGATTCAAAGACATCTCTTAGTTTTTTTCACACATTTTAGGTTGTACACACAAGTGTTTTGTTTATTTTGTTACTCTTTATTGCACATAAACACACATTCAGAAAAAAAATACAGACAATAGTGAGCAAAGGTGGACTTATCTCTAAGAGAGATCTCTTCCAGCCAACCTAAGGTGGAATGGGAGCGTGATGCATTAGTGGGAACAACAAAAGTGCTAATTAATTAATAACAATAAAACAAAATATTGCCAATAGATAAAAGGTACTTAAATAAAATGTATAAAAACAATACTATATACTAGGTACTACATGTAATAAAAAAAAATACATCAAGTAAATAATATAATAATACTTACATAAATGATATAGATAAAAATAAACATATGTGTCTATATGTTGTCTATGATTGCGATGAAATTAGTGTCAGAAAGTGGTCCTTGACCCTTCTTTTAAAAGATGCAATTGTTGAACTATTCTGTATGCCCGTTGGAAGATTGTTCCAAAGCTGCGCAGCCCGGACAGTATATGATTTCTGAAAGAAGTTGGTGTTGACTCTCGGAATCTTAAGCGTCTTGGTGATGCAAGCACGTCTTGAGCGACAGGGTGGGGGCAACAGTTGGAACCGAGAACGGAGGTAGGAGGGAGCATTGGGATCGTTCAGGATGTTATAAAGAGTGATCTGATCGGAAGCCACTTTAGTTCAGTACGAAAGTGTGAGACGTGGTCATACTTACGTAAGCCGAAAATGAATCGAATGGCCAGATTCTGAAGACGTTCCAGTTTTAGCAATTGCTCCTCAGTCACATCTAAGAAACAGACGTCGGCGTAGTCTAGTATAGGAAGAAGAAGAGATTGCGCGAGCATAATTTTGGTTTTGAAGGGGAGAAAGTATTGAAGCCGCTTGAGAGAGTGGAAGCTATAGTGCAAACGTTTGCTGGTTTCACCAATGTGGGTTGACCAGGACATGTTACAGTCCAACGTCAAACCCAGGTTCTTAACTTTGTCAGTGTAGTTGATAGGGACACTGTCGTAGACGAGCGTGGGAACAGAACTCCAATCCAACCTGGATCTCAACCTACCGCTGCCCAAAATCATGGCCTGTGATTTTGCAGGGTTTACAATAAGACCGTACGATTTAGCCCATGCTTGGACAGCAGATAGGTCTTGATTCAGAGCATGAATCGTCTCCGTGACCTCCGAAAGCCTAAAATGCTTGTAAATCTGAAGGTCATCGGCGTAAAGGTGGTAACGAGAAGAAATAGCTGATGAGATCTTGTTAATGAAAACAGAAAAAAGAAGTGGGGAGAGCAGGCCACCCTGAGGCACTCCCGCTGATAAGCAGGTCCAGCCAGAGGATTCATCATGATGCCTCACACACTGCACACGGCCAAAGAGGTATGAACGAAACCACTCTAACACCGGCGCAGAAATGTTAACAGAGCGAAGAGTAGCAAGAAGAAGGTCGAAATCAACGGAGTTAAATGCACTACTGAAATCCAACAAGACCATTGCCGTGAGTTTGGTGTTCTCCATAGCCCACCGGATATCTTCCGTAATATTCAGCAGTGCACCAACAGTGCTATGGGAGGGTCGGAAGCCGGATTGGAAAGGACAAAGCAGGGAGTTGGATGCAAGAAAAGAGTATAGTTGCTTGTGAACAACGGATTCCAGGACTTTAGACAGGATCGGGAGTATAGATATTGGACGATATTGGGAGAAGTCAGAAGGGTTAGGATTCTTAGGAAGAGGTAGTACATATGCTTTCTTCCACGAAGCAGGAAAGGCATTATGAGTAAGAGAAAAGTTTATCATGAATGTGATTACAGACACAATGTCCTCCAGTACGGGAAGAAGCATGTCCAAACTAAGACCATCACTGCCCACTGCCTTAGTGCTGATGGAGCGAATAGTCTTGGTGATGTCGTCATCAGAAACTTTAGAAAAGGAAAAGGATGGGCAATCAGGTGGTGCAAGACAAGAGAGGAAAGAAAGGGAAGCAGACTTTGTAACTGAATCTAAAGTTAGTGGAGGAGAAGAAAAATGATAATTAAGAGAATCAAGATCCACTGAATTCTGGCAAGTAACAGAAGGTTTGCCCACGCCCAGCGTCCCCAAAAAACTCCAAATATGCTTTTGACCAATACTTTCAATTTTAGAGTGAATATACTTTCGTTTTGCGTCCCTACACATTCTGCGCATGTTGCGCATGTTGCGCATTGCAAATGTTGCGCAGTTTTTTGTAAGCATGTAAGTTTTCAGGTGTTTAAGATTTTTTATTTAAACTTTTGGCTTTGTCACGTCTTGCCATCATTCTCCTAATAACAGGAGTAAGCCAAAGGGCAGGAATATGTTTGATGCGTACAGGTCGCACTGGAGCATGGATATCGAAAACTTTGGTCAGCTCAACAGTGAAGTAGTTTGTTATAAAGTCGATATCATCGGACTTAAGTACAGGTGACCAGTCCAAGCAAGCGAGTTCCTGTCTCAAGCGGTCTAAGTCCATATGCCGAAAGTTGCGCTGATGAAGTACCTTTGATTTGATTTTGGGAGGGCGAACTTTGTAAGTTAAGAAGATTAGGTCGTGGTAGGAGAATGGTGCAGTCATTTGCCCGTGAGAAACAACAAGATTGGGATTTGAAACTATCATCAGGTCAAGAAGAGAGGGAGTACAGTTTGGAAAGTAGTGCGTAGGGGACGAAGTTTGAACACATGAAGGTTGAGAGAAGTAACCACATTGTGTAAGTTACGAGCCCTGGCATCATCCCTCAACAAACACGTGTTAAGATCACCCATGAGGATGACGTGATCAAAGAGAGGGACGAGACTTTCCAGAGTGTTCTCCAAACTGTCGAAATAGTTAACTTGATCGTTTGGACTGTATAGAGCTCCCAATAATACTTTCTTGTGGTGAATGATAGTTTCTATGAAAATGAATTCAATAGAACCAGTATATTGAGATGGGGAGCTGCTGATGATACTAGCCGCGATGTGACCACGAAGGTAGATACCCACGCCGCCACCACCACGACCAGTACGATCGTTGCGAAAAAGTTTGTAGCCTGGAAGAGAACAACTAGTTGAGGGGAGAGAAGGTTTTAGCCAGGTTTCAGACACACAGATACAGTCAACTATGCCATCGCCAAAGGATGAAAGAAGGTCGTTGTGATGAGCTGCAATGCTTTGCGCGTTAATATGCACGAGGGATAGGAACTTTGAATTTTTATCGAAGACAGTCATCAGTTTACTATCCAGGGTGTCAGAGTCAGACAAGGAAGTGTTACTGCTTTGAGCACTTTCATATTCATCAGATGAGCAGGAAAAATATTCATCGTTTACAATCATAATACTAAATAAATAAAATAAATAATAACATGTATACGAATAAGAACAATAAAACTAAGTAAAAAATAAAATAAAAATTAAATTAAACAAAAATAAAACAATACGCCATCCACATGCCTAAGTTGACTGAAAAAGATAACAAGTCATTAATTATAGGTAATATAGGTACTGAACAAACATAATTGCAACCAAAGCGCATAAGCAGACAACACACTACGAGTATTAATGATAATTAATTAACATTCCAATAGCTAAATATGCAACACAAGAGCTGGATATATACAAGGAAAAAAAATAAAAATTGTACAACAAGGCTGCGTGCTGCATGACTGCATGCTTCTTTAAATATATGAAAAAAAAATGTCATTGCGTCAGCTACCCAACTTGACTGACAGTGACACTGACACTAGTGAAAACAAAAACAAGGAACGAAACTGACTGAACGACAGTGACAACTGACAATCTGACATTAAAATTATAAATTGTTGTTGGTTGCTGCGAAAAAGTTAAAATGATTAGGTACCTTTTGGGAAGACCCACTTTTTATGTGAAGTAAACACGGCTAAATATAGTAGTAACTAGTAACAATATCAATCTTCACTTTGACTTCACTCTAGACGCCTCGGTGGTACGCTTGCTGGGGTACTTGGCTGTAAGTTGTTGAAGTTCAGCCATGGTGAAGAGCTTCATTCGTGTCTTGTCGGGGAGAAGTATGACAATTGTGCCCTCAGATGACCAACACTTCGTTACTCCAAAGTGACTACGAGCCGCAACAAAAACATCTTGCCTTGACTTTGTGAGAAACTCTGTAAGAGTCAATTTGGAGCCTTTCAGTGCAGTCTTTGTCTTCCATACTGATGTTCGATGTTGCATTGAAGCAAAACGTACCAAGACAGGCCTCTGACCAGACTGCTTTTTGGTTCCCAATCTGTGGCAAGCTTCAAAACACTTGTGGTCGATGGATGGCTATTATTGCCAAAATTTTTGAAATGACATCCTCATCCATGTCCTCCTTAATGCCATGGAATAACAGGACCTTTCTGCGGGAGTGAGTGTCCAGACGATCTAGGCCCTGGACCAGAAGTTCAATCTGCGACTTCAACATACCGAGTGACTTCCAAGCAAAGGCCTTAAATGAAGAAAACTCGGCTGCCAACGACCTTACTGTGGTATTTGATTCCTTGGTGTTCGGCTGCTGTAGATTCTTTTCAAATTCAGACATCCGGTCGTTAAACATTGATGAAAGATCATTAACGGAACTTTAAAAAATATTTGGACGTTTCAAAGTACTTATTAATTGAGTTTATTGAATAAATATATTTTGACTATTGACTATTGACTCAAATTAAAATTGGAAATCGTTTATTAATAACATAAATAAAAAGATTTCTAGTTATAGCTATGCATTATCTATTCTGGCAGAAAATTCCTCTTCTGAAATTGTTCGAACTGCTTATTCTGGCAATGTGTATCCTCTTCTAACGTATGGAATTATTTCTTGGGGTAATTCTGTTAATTCACATAGTACTTTCATACTACAAAAGAAATGTATACGCATAATTTACAACATGTATTATAATGATACCCTTAGGAATCTATTTAAGGAGAAGAAATAACTTACTCTTACTAACAATTATATTCTAGAAATTTGTGTATTCATTAAAAACAACATAGAATTATTCAACTGTAAATCTCTCCGTAACCAACGTTTAAAGTATAGATATAATTTTAATTTACCAATTGTCAATAATTATGTTTATGATAAGAGTACTTTCATACATGATATTAAAGTGTACAATCATTTTGCCTTCTGATGTAAAGGCATTGAATGGTAATATATTTTAACTCAAGTTAAAAAATTTAGTTTTTTCATATTTTTTTTTTATGAAATCTTTATTAATATCACAAAGCTTCCTCCATACTTCAAAGCTTATGACCCGAACAGTTCTGTCTCCGATAAATGAGAGCAAATGCCTATTTACTGCAAACCCGACACTATATATACCCAAAAGAGATAATACTCGTACATAGTTTTAAGTTTTTGGTGCGATCCAAATAATAAGTATATTTTTATACTTTGCCTTTTATCTAATAGAAAAAAGCATTAACTGTGTAAGTTTTGTATTTCTTTATTTTTATAAAAATATAGGTTGATCTTACTTATCATAACTTCGTGGCGCCTGCAGTAGTCTTCCTCTCGCAGTAGCACGTCGACCCATTGGAATCCTTTGGGCAACACCGGCTTATCACTCTGCCTCGTCGGTGAATCTGACTGCCATAATGCTGCCATAAGGCGCGCAATTGCGGAGGAATATTGCTGGAATACCATAAGGAACAATCGCCTTATTCACGTCCAAGTTCGCAGGATTTTTAATACCTTTTTACGGCGTATGTAGGCAGCTGCCATGGAGTAGCCGTCATGAGATACTTATGAATGATAAATGATATATATCCGACTGGGGTGATGCTAACCTGGTCGAGTTCAACGCCACCAAAACACAGGCGTGTTTATTCACTGCCAAACGGAGTCCCTTTCAACTCGCTCCGACTTTCCGTGGTGTATCTGTGCCGATATCTGACCATCTTAGCCTTCTAGGTATGACCATCTCTGCAAACCTAAACTTCGGCCACTACATAGAGTCCATGGCAAAAACTGCAGCTAAAAAACTTGGCTCCTATCTAAGATAAGGCGGTGTTTTAGACCGGGGCAGCTGCTTCAGATTTACCAAGCACAATATGTCCGATCCTGTATAGAATACTGCTGCCACCTCTGGAATGGATCTGCCGATAGATCTGATCTGGGAGAGATCTAAACTAGTCGAATCCAAGCTGCAGAGTTTTGAACATCGACGCAAGGTTGCTAATCTTTCGGTTTTGTTATCGAATGCACTCCGGCGAGTATGCGCAGGAACTACACGAGCTGATTCCACATTCTCCTTTCTATCTCCGGGGAACGATACGCGGACTGAGATCTCACCCTTACACTGTCAACATACCACCTATCTATACGCGCAAAGCGCTTTGCGTCATCATTTTTGATGATGACAGCTATGGAGTTAAGTCTAATAGAAGAGAGTAACCGTTAAATCGCGAACGTCAATTAGAACTAATTAGTTTCCTAAACATGTTTGAGCTGACATATCCGATGAACGAAAGTAACAGTTGGAACTAAGACCGATTCCCCGACCACCAACACCGCCAGCGCCAGAGGAACTAAATAGTTCCGCGAACATGTTTACGGAACTAGTTCCGTTAAGTAAATGAATCTTGAACTTACAACCGTGGAGTTTTAGTTATTGTTAATTAAGTAGGCATTTTTTTATTTCTTTAGTGATAAAAAAAGTCGCATAAAGCTGAGCGCGAGATGCGGCTTGCGCCGCCCCTCGCAGCCTGCCGCCCCGGGCCATGGCCCTTTTGGCCCAAGGGTAAATATGCAACTGGATAGGAATGGAAGAATGGTATTAGGTCGATATCTGCCCATTAATGTGAATTACGTTAAATTTTTTCGATACATCAGCGAACAGACACTCGAGTGTATCGGAGAGGAAAGGGATGATAACAAAGCTGTCATCATCACTACTATTTGAAAATATAGAGTGGTAACTCGAATTACCTGAGGTTGACATATAAATAAAAATAAATTATATAAATAACAATATCACAAATTGTATAAAATGAGTGCTATTCGCCTAATTAAAGCTTGCTCCACCCGCTGGCTGTGCCATCGTAACTTAAAAGCAGACATTGTAAAAACAAAAGAAATCAATAATTAAACAATAACATTAACCCATGAACCCGTTATAAAATAATTGAAAAGAAAAATAAAATACGTTTAAAGTAAAATTCGTTGACAAACAAAAACGGAACGCACAAAAATAATAGTTTCAGAAAGAATATTTACACTTTTATTAAGTTACTTATTTTACCATAGACTTTTTGTGATTTTTCTATAGTACCTACTTAATACTGTCATTAATACCTAACTCTATACTTATAGATAACAAGCGGCCACTCGGGGTTTCACCTGCGTGGTTCCCGTTCCCGTGGGAATATCGGGATAAAAAGTATTATATGTGTTAATCCAGGTTATAAACTATCTGAATGCCGAATTTCATCCAAATCCATTCAGTAGTTTTTACGTGAAAGAGTAACAAATATCCATCCATACTTACAATCTTTCACATTTATGATATTAGTAGGATAATGTTACAATAAACAAACGATTACCTCAGGTGTGAACAGAACCCATTTTTTCCGTTTTATTTTTATTTTATAAAGATTTTTTTTATTCGTTAAGGTACGTACTTAATCATTATTTGTTTCCATTATCTAAGTAGAAACTCCTGGTATTATTATGCACTGTGTATAAAATAAACAATAAGTATTTACAATTCTACAAGAATGTTTTTTCCTAAATCCAACACCCCGTAATTTAAGTTACATTTTTTAACACTTACACATTATCTAGCCCCAGCTAAGTTTCATTTAAAATCGTAAGTAATTAAATGTATACTTATAATAGATCACTTTAGTAAAACTGTTCTTTTTCTAAAATGACCCGACCGGGAATTGAACCCGGTACCACAGAGATGATGACGCCAAAACCGGCGTGCTTAGCCATCGAACGCGGAGTTTAACAGTATTGTATTGCAAGTCCGAATTTTCAACAAATCTGACCGCTTCATTTCAAAACAAGCGTCGCACCGCACGCGACGTTGCCAAAAAAGCGACAAGACGTTCAAACATGAATGAACAGAGCCCCAAGGAGGGCGTAGCTTCGGGCCAAACGAAGACGAGTCGTGCCAAACGATTTTTGCCTTTAGGCTGGTAAAGCGATGAAGTCCGCGATAGTACTGAATGCTGCCCAGAACAAACTTGTCTTTCTACTTCTGCGTTCTTATTTATAAATACAAAGAAAAAAATAACATTACACGAAGTTTAGTGTTTTTATTAGGTAGATAGTTATTATTTTCCAGTTTTATAATAGATCTGTTAATTTACTGACAGAACTTCTTTTCCTTTTTTAAAAAATTAATAGGTCAAGGATCATAAGACTGGCGGCGGTCGCGAAACGATTGATTTTCAATTGTGTCTGGTTTTTAAGGGGTTAATAAAACACTAACAATTTTTAATCCGAGCCTTAATAAGATAATGGTTGGCAGATGTTTTAAATGTTACACGATCATTTCTGCAAATATGTCTGCGTATGCCTAAAGTGTTTCACATTTTTTTAATCTACTTATTCATGTAGAAATCACTTGCGTAATTATATAGACGGTGAAACTTATTTCATATTAACAATGAATTTAATAAAATACTCGTTACTTAAACCTTTTTGACGTTGTGTATTTTGCATAATATTTTTGTTAATGCGACAGTTTATTCCTGTATTTTGTTACCATAACTCCAGTCAAATAAAGAAATATGCTCAAAAATTTGAAGAGTAGGTATGACTTGACAACCGAAGATGGTTACATTCTCAAAATGTAGTTTGCCGGCATATACGGTTGGTTTTAAGTGTGCTGTTGTTTGCTTTAATCATCACTATCCATAAAGTTCGCATAGGTATACGAAATTTTATTTTACGTAATCGTCTTTAATTCTAATGCTTTTGTCTTAATATCGGGTGCTATATTAATTAGATATCCTAATTTTTCTTGCTATAAGGTCACATTTCTTAAGTGATATATTATTGTATAATGTATGTTACTCCATCACACGTTGATACGCTTTTCTGGCGACACAGTACACGTCTACTCTGTATTAACACAAGTGACGGACACCACAGAACACAATTTGTGACACTGTTCACGCCGCGCGCGCGCCGGTGATCTAAGCGAAACAGCTCAGTGCGATTCTCTAAGTTAAAGCCTTGGTAGTAGCGGCCAAGGGTCGGAAACGTTATTTAAACTAACGTTTTGTAAACGTTTCTAACAGTTCTTCGTATTGTGTTTTTTGCATTGCGTTCGGAACGAAAACGAAATGGGAACGTTTTCAAAAACCGGTTTAATCCGCAGGACGGCGCTGCGCGGGTCGTGCTCGTGCGGCGTGCGGCGACAAGTATGGACTTGTTTATGCTGCCGCGAGCAACACAAAACATAAAATAAAAACCGTTAAAAATGTTTTATTAAACAAAATCGATATTTTTTTTCTAACGTTAAAAACGTTCTTTATAACGTTCCGTTCGAACATAAACGAAACAAATTCGACGGTGGAAATTTCAAATGTCGTAAGTACACTTCATGCACCATTATACTTAAAATTTAATTCTCTATCGATCTGTCTATATCAATTTTTTTTATCTCTTACAGTTTAGAAGTTATGGCGATTGTCACTTTGTAGTATGTGCCAAAATATTAAAATCTCATGTTGTATAGGGCATATTTTGTCATCGTAATCATTTTTGAGGTTTCCTGAACGTTGTAAGGATCTTTAAGTGACAATAATGTACGTCGTAAGGTTTGCACAAAAAAATAGAATGCCTTTACAACAAAATTTGGAAAGTAATAATGTGAAACTAAGAATACAATTTGGCGTAGGTATCGACGAGATTTTACACAAAGTCCCTTACGACATTGGGTATAAAAATATATTTTGATATACTTTGTCGTAAGAAGAACGAATATTACATATTACATCTATAAATCTAACTAAGTAATGCAGGGTTTCTGTAGTTGTTGGTAATTTAGAACTGTAAAAATACAAAAAAATGATACTACAAATAAACGAAAGGCAGAAAATGAATTGATAGTTACTAAGCGCGTTTTACGACATTTTAAATTAGTCTGTACATAATCAGTACGGTCTTGTTGTTCTTCTTAAAGAATAACATAACCACACTTTCATGCCACGCTTCTGGCGTTCTACCTCCGAGTACGACGGAATTAAATAGTCTCTGAAGAGCTGCGAGTACTGGTCTTCCACCTGCTTTTTGAAGGTGAGCCGTAATTCCGTCAGCTTTCGATGCCTCGCTGTTCCTCAGCTGATTGAGAGCCATACCAATCTCGTACAAGCTGATGTCCGGGATATTTTCGGTGTAGTGTCGGGTTAGCTCAGCTCTAGGGGGTCTGTAGCTAAGCTTTGTACAGGTTTGCGCGTTGATGTGTATAGCTGTCCATAGAACTTCTCGACCTCTCCCAGTTTTGAAGAACTTAGACCCAACCGCATGGACAGTTTTCAGAAACCTGTTGTTATAACACCCACGTCTACGCAATCCTTCAGCCATTCGAAGCAATTATGCAATTCCAGTGTGTAAGGGACATCAACTTTTTAATGGCTTGAGATATTTAGATTTAACATTTACTATAGGAAAGATAAAACAATTTTGAAAAAAACTATCCAACAAACACCACAATAGCACGAAAAATTAATAAGTTATGATATTTTTAAAAGTTGTAGTTTGTTTTTTTGTCCTACTGAAAAGTAGGGGTTTGTCATTTACGACATTTGAAATTTCCACCGTCGAATTGTTCTTTATGCATTTAAGACGGTAACGTTTCGAAAAATATACCGGTATCCGATCCTTGGCAGCGGCTGCCGCAGCGCTGAGAATTGACTCTGTCTCTTTCATATTCATAGAATTGGAAAGAGACAGCAGATCAAAGCCATGCGCGCAGCGTCTATGTGTCGCCTAAAGAATCGCATAGCTGTGAAAAAGAGAACTTAGTGCCATCTAGCGGTAATCACGCGCAACATAATAACGACGTTTTTGCAGCCGAACAAATGAAATACACGCTATTTAATGATGTGATTATGTAATTTTGTACCTAATATGACGTGTTGTGACGCGATATGTGTTTTGTATAGTAATTTTTGAATTATATCGAGTCGAGCGGTTATAAATCGTGATCGCGTATTCGCGTTCTAAAAAGACACCGAGTTTTTGCTATCGCGCAATCACGCGATGGTCGCATTGTTTAATCGTACGATGATCGCGTTATAGCGTTGTATTAGGGCGATGCCTGACACTTAGCTCGCACACTGCTTTTTATTTTCTTAGGTGAATCAACAGTTACAAGACACGAGTAGCTATGCAGTTACACATTAGAAAACCAATGACAGATTCACACTAATAGACTTAAAGTAGTAGAGAAATAATAATTATTGAGCTAACAGAATAAACATGCTAGTAGACCTAGGATCCAAACTGCGATCGAACCGCTTACAAACATTGTAGCTGAGACAGTTACAAGGACAATTCACAACAGAAATATAGTAGGTAGCAATCATTTAATATTAATAAGTTTCAAAAAACCATTTTGTGAAATTTTTCTCACCGATTTACAGTTACTCAAACGAAATGAGTACCTACCTAAACATTTCGCTAGGTACTATTTTTGTTCAGACGTTTTAGGAGCGTTGACTGTGCATCCCGATTTTTTAAGTGATCGAAGATTTCAGGGTACAAATAATTGAGCATTTGTGAATGTCACTAAGCCATTTATAAGTCTACTGCGCGGGAGACCTTGTATTGAAAAGAAGCTGTAAGACACACGCAGGCTCACTCATAAGAAACGCGGCAACAAGAATATTCCACAAGTCATAAGCTGGCAGTGGGAACTTTACTAGTACAGGATGAAGATGCTGACAGAAACCCTTTTTAGGAGAGAAAGTGCCTTTGACCGTAGATGGTCTTACATTGAATGACTTCTTTCTATTCATTCTAATTTTAAATCTTTGTTTTGATTTGATGTGAACATGAGATCACATTTTAAACCTAAGTCAGTTATCTTACTACTATACACACTTGCACTTATAAACTAATCTAAATCAAAAATCTATAAAACTAATAAATCTATAAGTCGATGGCTCATGTAAATAATCGTATTTGCAAAAAGCAAATTTTACACTAGAGCATTTTAATGACATTTTCATTTATAATTATTTTAATTTTAGTGCTATAGGTAACTTTGAAATTTACGTTTTGTGTACATAACGAATGGCGCCTCAGTATGGTTCCAAAAGAAAATCTGAAATTGGTATAGTTTTCGAAATGAATATTAATAAAATTTTAAGTGACACTTACTTTGCTTACAATAAAGTATAAATAAATAAAATAGATTAAAACAAAAAGGGAAGATACGGCATTAGCGTCTCGTGAGTGAGCCGCCAAAATTAGGCCTAAAGGCACAATTTCACTTCAGTCACAATTTGCCGAGAAGAACAGGCTACATCGCACTATTGCGGATATTCTACTGTGTGAAAAAGAGAGGGACGCTACTCCGCAGTGGCGTCGCAATCGGTCGCACGTACTCGTCTGTTGAGAAGCGACCGAGACGTCAACGCGCTACTCGCTGACTCCCTCGCGCTGACGTTAAAACTTGCCGCTTTGTCTCGCTCGCTCGATTTACACTTTATAGGTGTGCGTGTGTGAGTGTTTGCTTAAGTAGTTGAGTAGGACTATATTTTGAATGACTACAAGTAGGAGCATGCCGTATCCTTTGATTACATACATGTCCAGATAGAGCCTTGCCGTAAAAAAGTAGAAAAATTTATAGGCCAAAATTGGCCTATCGCGCAGTCCTGGCGGTCAGTGTCATTGTGCCGTCAAGCAGTGTTTACCTCTCGCGTTTCGGTGAAATTGTTCGCAAAATGACCGTTTGCTCAGTGAAATTCTATCGAAACTACAAAAGATAATTTTTTCGAAAAGGAAAGTCACGTTTCATCCGTAAGTATCGATAAATTTTAATGAAAATTTAAAGTTTAACAATAATAACGGCCATGTATGCGTAGTGTTGCTGGTATCAAAATGTGGAATTCCCATTATTGGTGGCAGAATATAAAAGGAGGTTTAAATATAATAAGTATTATAAAAAATACTCAGTCTTGTAAGTTAGTATTTATACATGGTCTTGTTGTAAATAAAGTAAATACATTAAATATAATTATTATTGGAACGCTTTCAAAGTTTTTTTTTCTTAAAACTGATGTCTGATTTATAAGAGCGTGAATAAATGTCACGGTTCCTATTCGATGCAGAATGTTCTTAAACATATTACTGTCATTTGTGCAAATGTCTAGTGTCACTAGGATTTTTACTGTTTTTTGAAAGAAAGACACAATAGTTAACTGTTTTCTTGTGAATGTCTCTCAAGAAAAAGTAAATCCTACTGCAACTAGGTATAACAGTAATCTGTTTACAAACATTCGTCATCGAATTTGGCAGAATTATAGGTTCCGTTCTAAAACAAGAAAAAATATAACACCTATACTCTTACATATAAGAGTAGAAATTAAATGAGGGCGCTGTTGTCGTTAACATAGCAACTCTGATAGATCGAGCAAATTGGTCTTGATACTTGTTTTTATTTAATATGTTCATATAATTGGAAAACATCACTTACACATTGCTCTGATATAAAGGAAGTAGCTAAGGCACTTGTGTTATAGATATCAGAAACAACGACGGTACACAACACCCAGATCCGAGACAATATAGAAAAGTTGGTTTTCTACATTAACCCAACCGGGAATCGAACCCAGGACCTTAGAGATAGCGACGCCAAGTCCGGAGTGCTCTACTCTCGGCTAAGGAGGTCGTCAAAATAATTAATTTGAGTAGTTTGTATGTTAAAATGAAAACAGCCATTGTACATAACTTATTTTTATTTAGATACAAAACTAATAAATTAAAGTCCAGATACTCTTCAAGTTTCGCAAATGCTCGCGGCTTCCATCATAGCCAATAAGTTGCCTTAATTGAGCTATTAATTTGCATATTGTTGGTACTTCTTTTTTTACAGTGTAAAAAAAATCATTTTCTGACGGATTGCACACACATTAGTTATTCTCCGCACAGTACTTTCAGACACACCTTGAACAATAGAAACACATATGCATAAAAAAAAAACAAAACCAAAATTGTTCAGTCCTATGGACTGAGTTATTAAAATTGGTAAAACTTTTGAATCGAGTCGCCTGAATCGGGCTGGGGGTGGTGAAGGTAAGGGGTGGAGGAGGAGTACCCCTACTTACCCCCCCCCCCCCTGCCGCAAACAAGTAGTTTTTAAGTTATGTTAATTTTTGTATTTTGAGGTTACGTATCATGGTAAAACTTTTGAATCGAGTCTCCTTAATCGGTGGGGGAACGGGAGGGGACGAGTGAGGAGTACCCCCCACTTACCCCTCCTGCCGCAGACAAGTAATTTTGAAGTTATGTAACTTTCTTAAAAATATGGAAAGTTATAAAAAACCTCATTTCTGGCGCTTTGCCAGCCGCTCCCGCGGCACGCTCGCTTCGCTCGCTCGGCTCGCGCGTTTTCGGTCAACATACTTACTAACCTAACCTAACCTAATTAACTCTTTAGACTTTTTTCATGGGGGGGCTTAGCCCCCTCGCAGGGGAGCTGAGCCCTCCCCCCCCCCCTGTCCCCACACTTCGGTTCTGTTAATATGGTATTGTATTACCTAAACACGTGTAACTTTTCGTTATTATAGCCGATTTTGACAAAACTTTAAAGTGGTTTTTTAAATATTTTACCGCAACAGCTGCAGCTAAAATGTTAATAAGCCTTTATTTAAGAACCCCTTACACCCCCCCCACAGTGTTAGTTTCTTCAAATTCAGGCGACTCGATTCAAAAGCCAACCGACATAATTTACTATACTTACCACATTCTACCCCTTAACACTTGATAAAATGTCCCAATAAATTAAAAAGTTTAAGATTCTCGAGTCGAACTATAATAACCAACATTTTTGTTTGTAATATCATAACCCCAAAACTTTTAAAAACATTTTAAAATACTGATTGTTTCACGGAATTTAGCCGATTGCGCATAGGCATATTTTAGATTATTATGTTTGAAATGGAATGTACGTAAGTATTTATGTAAGAAGTGAGTTTAAGTAAGTATATGTATGTGGGGGATGATAGTATGTATGCTTCAGAGCTCGATAGCGCATCGGCTAGCACGTTCGGCTTGCGATCTTGCCCGCTAAGTAACTTTCGCAATGCCGGGTCGCTGGATGGGTGACCAAATTCAAAACATCTCGAGCTCCTCCGTGCTTCGCAAGGCACATTAAGCTGTTGGTCCCGTTTGTTGTTGTAAGATGACAGTCGTTAAAACCCACCAACACGCATTGGGCCAGCGTGGTGAGTTATAGCCCAATATCCGCTCGTGGGAAGCCTGTGCTCAGCAGTGGGACGTTTATAGGTTTATATTATTTCAAACTGATCCGGTAGAAAGAAGTCGTTGTCGAGATATTTAACTATAAGGTTTCAACATAACAAGAAATGAAAAATGATGTAACATCCAAACGAATGTTATTTAAGAAACAAATACAAATAGAACGCCATTAATTGATTTTGTTTGTTTTATTTTTTATATTTTCTAATCTCACCTTGTCCCTTCTTTTAACTCCAATTACGCTTCTTTCGATCCCATTTTGACATACTCGTATTTTTTTGAAGCCCTTATCTGAAAACAAATGTCGCAACTACCTATCAGCCTTTCGATTTCTGCATCTATACCTGGGAACCAAAACCTACTCCTTGCTTTTGCCTTACTTTTTACAACTCTTAAGTGGGACCTATGTAGTTCAGACAAAATTTTGTTTCTTAGTGTTTCTGGAATTACCACCTTGCGCCCGCGCATAAGACATCCCTTTTCAAAAGAAAGTTGTGTTCTACAATAGTAATAAGGTCTTATAAGTGGATCTGACACTTTAGGTGGTCAACCGTTTGAAACATAATTTATAACTTTACTTAACGTCACGTCCTGAAGAGTACAATCGCGCATTTCGTTAAGTGTAATCGGTAAACTACCATCCGTTACAAAATGAATATTCGACGCCCTATCGTCGATTACGTAATTCGATATAGTGCCACTTTCGACGCTCGCCGCGACAGGTAGTCTGCACCGTTGTCCCCGCTGCGTATGTACTCGATAACATAGTTATAGCCGCACAGAAACATTGCGTATCGCTGTAACCTATTAGCTGATACTTCTGGAATCCCACGATTTGGCCCAAATATATGTGCTTAAGTATAGATAGAAGCGGCTTGTGATCCGTCCTAAGAACAAAGGGAACTGAGCGACCATACAAGTATTGATGAAATCGGCGTACTCCAAAAATAATAGCTGTAGCTTCCTTTTGAATTTGAGAATAATTTTTTTAGCCGAATTAAGAGTACGCGACGCCAAAGAAATAGGTCGCTCTGTTCCATTGTTTCTTAATTGCGATAAAATAGCACCTACGCCACATGGAGACGCGTCTACCGTTAAAATGATTTTAGTATTGGGGTTGAAGTGAGCGAGAACTCCATTCGATGCTATAGATATTTTTTATTCTATTAAATGCTATGTCGTGTTCAACGTTCCACTCCCACTTAGTTTTTTTTGTAATAATTTATATAACGGACACATTATGCTGGACGCGTTAGGTACAAAACTTCGATAATAATTTACAAGGCCCAAGAACGACTGAAGTTTGCTTATATTGGTAGGTATAGGTGCCTCTAAAATAGCGTTTATTTTTTTCGACGATTTTATCTAAGCCGTGTTTATCTATTTTATACCCTAACTAAATACTCAACTTCCTTTTTAAATAATTCACACTTATTTTTTTGTAGTGTAAGCCCAGCATCCTGTAATCTTTGCAAAACTGCGTTCAACCTTTCTAAATGTTGAGTTCTATCTATACCAGTTATACAGATATCGTCTAATAGGCATACTACTCCGTCTAAGCCCGACAGAATACAATCTATTACCTATTGCGTGCTGAAAGATAGCCGGTGCGCTTGCGAGACCGAACACTAATCTAGTAAATTTAAATAGTCCCCGGTGTGTATTAATGCAAGTGAGCTTCTGAGACTCCTCGTTTAGTAAACATTGTGTATAAGCTTGTTTTAAATCGAGCTTACTAAATTCAATACCACCGTGTAATTTAGCGAAAAGTTCTTGAGCGGTAGAAAGCGGATACTGTTCAACAATAAGTTGTTTGTTTATCGAGACCGAATAATCCGCGCATAGCCTGATCGAGCCATCGCGCTTAAGCACGGGTACAATAGGTTTCTACAAATTCAAATTCAAAACGCACATTAAACGTGTGTTAATTGCGAAAGCTTATTATAAGATCAATGACTATGTTGCAGACAAAAATGCATGGAAATAAGTCTACTCTGTACTAGTGTTTATTATTAGTATTTTAGTCTATTATTAACTATTCTTTCATTCAATTATTATGAATTGTTGAAATTATTTAGTTTAGTTATTATTAATTTTATTGATGCGTACAAATTGTACTTAATTATGTTTAATAATTTGTACCTACTTAATTAGATCTATGACACTGTAAAGTAACATTGTTACTTAGAGGGAGAAAAAAGTAAGGCCTCCTGAGTTTCTTGCCAGCTCTTCTCGGTCGAAGGCTCTCCCAAAATCCGAACTGGTGGTAGATTGGTTAGGTAGGTAGAGTAGGTTATGGTCTGTGCCAGCTAGATGTGCATGAAGGGTCATTTACCCCATTTGTACCAGTGGGGTGCTGCAGTTTAGGTACGTTCGGCCGGCGTGCCTCCCAGGAAGGCCACCTAGGCGTATGACAGTAAAGGTTGCCGCTCGGCTCTCACGCTCCACGTCGCGCGTCGTCGCTTAAGGCCAGGTATTTCTCTCTCGCGGCTTCTCTCTCGCTCTCGATGGTACGACGGTACGGGACGGGTATAACAGCGAAGCGGTGCGTTTTATAGGTTTTATTGCCTATATTTATAGACTTTATATATAGGATTCTCTGCTAATTTATCTGCGAATTATTTGTCTTTCGTTGAGTACAAAAATTAAATGTAAAGTAACAGTATCGTATTTATATATGTGTATAGTGTGTATGAATGTATTGTATGTGTGTATATATATGTATGCATGTATATATATTATATTTTAAAATAATTTTATATCTTATTTGGTGGATTTGGATCAGTCGTATTCGGTTGCATTCGCATCACTGTCGATCGAGTTGGACTTGTGCCGATGCTGCGTCCCTAGCCTGGCTTCTGCTACCCTCGTCATTTTTTGTCCTCGGTCCTGTGGGGGTGGACCGGTGTCGCGTCGTGTCGCGTAGGCAGGCTGGATCGGAAGTGAATATGGCCGACGCGACGCGATGTTGGTTTGCCCCCGTAGGATCGGGGATGGGGGAGTGGTGAGGGTGGTGGGGGTTGGGTTGGGGGCGTGGCGTCGGTGCGGGTCTGGTTCGATTGATGGTGATGTGAATGTGGTTGAGTGTGATTGATCTAAATCTACCACTTATTTATTATTTTTTTTTTTTTTTTTATCGAGTGATGTTTATTGGATTTTGAATAGATTGGATCCTTAACTAATACATAGTTTTTTTTTCCAGAATTTAAACCATTTCTTTCTATGTCTTAGATGGTTTGAATAAACTTAAAGCGCGATCTATCTAGCCTTGAGAGGAAACACTGCGTTGGCGTGGCGTTCGGGATTCTCATGCGGGGCGCGGGGGAGCGGCGTTTCGTGGTCCCCTGTTTCCTCCTTCAGAGGTGGACCAATTTTTATTTAAGCGTCGGTTGGGGGAGGAGGTTTTCTGTGTCTGTGTGTTTGATTTTTTTTTTTAAACGAGTTACTTAATGTTTCTGAAGACGCCTTAAAACGAAGTGATTTCGCTTAATTTTGAAGGCTCCTGGTTATTAAATAAATGACTTAATGCAAAGGAATCAAGCATACGGACGTGAAGGGTCTCTTTCTTTAACCGTTGCTGAAGGGGTGGTGGGGGTTGGTCCGGTTTTGGAAGGGGGCTGCGGGGCGTCGTTTTTCTGTGTTTGGTGTGGGAGTTTTGGGTGCCGCGTCGGCGTGGTGTTTCCTCTTAACTCGTAATCCCTACGCGCGCGCGTAAACCCTGCGCTCCTGATGGACGTCAAATCGATATCGAGTCGGCTGTGCTTATCGGAATATGAACGCTCGGGTCACGAGATAGGTTTCAGTTTCGCGTGGAGGTCGTTGGAGGGTGAACCTTCTGTACGGTAGTAGTATTAGTTATTCTGTGCTTGTACCAAGACGAATAACGAAACAATTTTAAAACACACAAGTTTATGCTTATTAATTTTTGACGTTTTTTTATGCTTAAGTTTTTTATAAAAAAAGATATTTGAATGATTAAAAATGTCAACCTTATTGGTTAGGTACTAATGTTTTCCAAAACTCATTTCAGCCGCTACTTTATTTTACTTCAAAAACTCTCCAATTTATATTACTTACCACAGTATCAATACGATAATTGGAAATCATATTACACAATTCTATGACCACGGCTTATATTTCGGTTCGACGCGATTCTGTTTCGGCGTGCAGTGGTACTGGGGGTAGCAATGCGCATTTGTCTGGCACAGACTATAATAGCTCGTTAGATTAGTTATTAAGTCTTAACTATAAGTTAGTTAACTGTTTTTTTATTATTATTAGTATTGACGTCAATAAGTGCCTGTAAAGGTTTACATTGAATAAATAATTTGACTTTGACTTTGACTTTGAGGTGAGGCGTAATCCGAATGTTGAGTCGGCTTTAAAACCCCTAACTGCAATAGTCTATCGATCTCTTTATAGATCTTATCCCTTAGGGCAAACGCGACAGGGCGTGCTTTACAAAATATAGGCTTTGCATTTTCTTTTAGTTGTAATTTGACCGTATATTTATTGAATTGGCCAAGATTGTCAGAAAACACAGAAGGGTAAAGCATTTGTAGTTGTTCGACTAGGTTATTGCTGTTAGACAAAAAATTAACAGGACACATTTCTAACCTAAACAAAGAAATAAAATCACGGTCCAATATAGGCGGCCCGCCTTGACTTATCACATACACAACCAAAGAATGTGTCATTACATTATAAGTCATTTGCAATAAGACCGTACCTAAACAGCTGATTCTGTCTCCCATGTAAGTTAATAACCGCTTGTTTGTTACTGACAAAGGCACATTTCGGAAGTACTTTTTGTAAGTTTTGTCTGAAATGGCAGTGATGGCTGAACCGCTATCGAGCTTAAACCTCATTTTTATATTCTGAAATAAAATCGTATCCGTCTTCGGTTCACCCTCAACGAATCTAATATTTAATATGTATAACTCACCGTCGTCGTCGTCATAGCTCTCATTGCCAATTACATTATCCAAATAGTTAACTTTTTTACACATTCGCCGTAAATGCCCCTTTGTATTGCATTTTTTACACTTCTAATTAAAAAATCTACACTGTAATGACGAGTGATTTTTATATCCACAAACAGAACACTGACTTTTGTTTTCACTAGCACTTTTAACGCGATCTTGACTTATTTTAAACATCGTGTGATCCAGCGGTGTTTGCGCCGTCGCGAGCGGCGTCGTCGTCGAGACTGATGCTCCCTAGCGCGCGCAATGCACGCTTACCGCCAGTTCCAGCGCCTTTGCTAGTGTCAACCTCTTTAAGTCCTGCGCGAAAAACTTCCCTCGCTCCGCTCCGGGAAGCATGCCCATCACGAACCGATCTCTTAATGCTTCTTCTACGTTCAGAAAGTCGCAGTGTGCCGTTAGCCCGCGCAGTCTTGCTGCCCACTGAGCGTAAGTCTCACCAGGCTTCTGATTCGCAGCGTAAAAGTTGTACCTTTCCCCAAATCTACATCTCTTGGGGATGAAATGATTATCCAGTAGATTGAGGACTTTACTGAAAGGTACATTTTGCAACTCGTTTGGCAAAATAAATCTGTAGCAAGTTTAAAACTGCCCTCGCTGAGTGCGCTCAACAAGATCGCTCTTCTCTTTTGGGTCACTATAGACGAATCGTCTATATCGTTAGCTATAAACCATTGGTTTATTCTGCTCTTATATGCTGGAGGAACTACTGTGCGGAGTTATATGACACTAAAGAGCCTACTAACGCTAATGTTACATGGTCGACAGAAGAACCTGATCTCCTATCATCTGAAATTGAACAAACTATCAAAGCTCTTAAGTGCAGGAAATCACCGGGTAAGGATGTTATAACTGCCGAACTTCTAAAAAACCTAGGTCAACGAGGCACAAAGGCTATCACCGAAATCTGTAATACCATCTGGAGCACTGGAAGATGGCCAAAAGACTAGACAGAATCGGTGTTTATCCCTTTACACAAGAAAGGCTCTTCAAAAAACTGTGGAAATTACAGGACTATAGCGTTAATATCTCATGCGAGTAAGATCCTCCTACATATAGTTAATCGACGTCTTAGCAACTTTCTAAGCCGGCAGATACCCGAAGAGCAGGCAGGGTTTGTAAAGGACAAGGGAACACGGGAACAAATACTTAACGTCCGCCAAATCATCGAGAAGAGTAGGGAGTTCAATAGCCCCGTGGTCCTATGCTTTGTCGACTACACGAAAGCTTTTGACTGCGTGCAATGGGACAGACTGTGGAATGTTCTACTTGAAATGGGAGCTCCTGAACACCTTGTTGCCATAATCCAGAGTCTGTACACGGAAAACCGTTCTTTTGTTAAGATGGGCAATGAATACTCCCATATGTTCCTGACTAAGAAGGGCGTGAGGCAGGGCTGCATCTTATCCCCTGCACTTTTTAATATATATGGAGAGCACATTATTCGGTGAACCATCGAAGATTGGGAGAAAGGTTTCCCTATAGGTTGAAAGAGACTATCAAATCTTCGATATGCTGACGACACTGTTCTCCTGGCAACATCTATGGAAGATATGAGTGAGCTGTTCCAAAGACTCGAGTTGGAAAGTGGTAACATCGGTCTTGCAGTGAACAGAGCAAAAACGAAAGTGATGATAGTGGATCGACCCGGAAAGCTAACAAATGTCACCTGCAACTTTCCTGGCATCGACATCGTTGACCGCTACATTTACCTGGGCTCTCAAATCTGCAATGACGGCAGCTGTGTCCCTGAGATAAAAAGGCGTATCGGGATGGCAAAGGATGCTATGACCCGTTTAAATAACATCTGGAAGAAAAGAGGAATTGGTATCAAAACCAAAATCAGATTGATACGAGCCTTGGTATTCCCTATCTTCTTGTATGGTGTGGAAACGTGGACAATTATGGCCCGAGAAAGACAAAGGATTGATGCCTTCGAGATGTGGTGCTGAAGGCGAATGCTTAGAATACCTTGGACAGCAAAACGCACCAATGCATCGATCCTGACCCAGCTCCAAATAAGGACTCGCTTATCCACCATATGCCAACAACGTATTCTGTCATATTTCGGACACACAGTACGCAGAGGCGACGAAAGTCTGGAAAAACTGTGGTTGGGAGCATGGAAGGCAAAAGATCGCGTGGTCGCTCACCAACAAGATGAACCGATCAAGTAAAGGACTCGTCCTCCTCCAAATTTTGCACGGTCGTAAGAGACGCGCTGGACAGGAGCCGGTAGAGGCAGATCATCCGCTCCAGATGCAACCTTGATGCTGACCACGATCCTCAGACATGAGGGACCGACATAGATGGATGGATATGTTGGCCATGACTGTAAATTAAGATCGAAAGTCGTCAAAATTCCAAATTGAGCCATTCTAGTTTTTATTTTTGGTAAATGTGGGTACTCGTCGCCAATATTAAATACGCAATCAAGGACTTGTGGAATGACAGACGATTTGTAGCGTACTGAGGTTTATTATAAACAAGCGGCCGCTCGCGGTTTTACCCGCGTGGTTCCAGTTCCCGTGAGAATATCAGAATAAAAAGTATCCTATGTGTTAATCCAGGTTATAAACTATCTGTATGCCGAATTTCATCCAAATCCATTCAGTAGTTTTTACGTGAAAGAGTAACAAACATCCATTTATACGTTCCTGTGGGAATATCGGGGTAAAAAGTATCCTATGTGTTATTCCAGGTTATAAACTATCTGTATGCCGAATTTCGTCCAAATCCATTCAGTAGTTTTTACGTGAAGAAGTAACAAACATACACACTCACAAACTTTCGCCTTTATAATATTAGTGTGATGCGAGGGTGGACCATAAAGTTACTATACCTATATAGTAACTTTATGGGGTGGACGCAGCCACCAACATATACATACCAATATACATACATCATAACACTACATAATTATGGTATGCACTTTTATAAGAAATCAACAATAGGAACAACAGGTAAGTAAGTATTATGATTTAAACTTATTAAATGAACAAAACTAGCTTATGTTATACAGTATATTTACATATATTGCGTTGATTAACAAACATACATACTAACGCACCTTTAGTGAAAAGGGCATAAGTCGTGTTACGTCGAAATGTTGATTTTATCATAATTGAAAAGTAAAGTTTAGGTTACAATATGTATTTTTCCATATTTTTCTTGTTAAAAATTGACTATTTTATGGAAGAAAGACTGTTTTATGAATTTTGTTAACATGATAATTTTTCTAATGGAAAAGTAGAATATGCGTTAATACGCAAACAATAAATTAAGGAATGAGGCGTATTACCGGTTGTTATGTTAGAACTTTTACTGTTTTCTTCAACTAGAAATATTTCAGTGCACCTAAACGTAAGACTGAATACATCGACGCGGGAGAAGAAGACGGCAAGTACGTAAGAGTGAATACATCGAGTGGAAAGCCAGCGGACTTAATAAACAATTTGGAAGATTTGCGAATTGCTAATTAACTGACAATGTGGGCATTAATAGAATCCTAAAAAACAATTAAGAAATAAACTAAGGCTAAATGAATGTTTCGTTTTTCTATTCATTATTTAAAAGTATATAGCACGCAGTAATACATACATATAATCACGACTATAATTATCCTCGAAGGGGAAGTCAGAGACTATGCAATGAGGACCGCAAAAGCAGTCCTCTGCCATAGTCCACTTTATACCAAAAAGCGAATGTACTTGTGCTCAGCATGATAGGTAGTGAGTCCATCGCTCTATGCTGTTGAATGTATGTTCAGTATTTAGTCCGTTAGTCACCTTTTACGACACCTAAGGGAAGAGAGGGGGTGGTAGTATTATTTCACCACTACGCGATACGGTTATGCGGTTAATTAGTAATACTAGTACAATAGCTAGTTAAATTGTATGTAAGTTTATAAAAAATTACTTAATTCTTAACAAAAACGATACCGACAAAATCGTCTCTTACAAAGTGACCAAAGAAAAGTATACAGACGTCGGGAAGGAGCTGATCAACGTGTGATCGGAGGGAAGCTGCTGGATGTTAATGGCATGACAATTTCTGACGCAGCATTTGGTCGGTGCCCGTCGAATACACGGATGAATGGATGATTGTTACTAGAGAGGCGTGTAAACCTATCGAGACCACACCTACGCCCTATACATTTATTAGTACCTACAGCTGTCGTAAGTTGTGCTAACCTTATGGCCTAAAATTGGAAACGTCCAGGGCCGGACGAAATGCACAGCTTCTGTATAAAATGGTATCGATGTTCACACGGGTTTCTGGCAACACAATTTCAAGATGCCATAGAGCCAGACTCACTCCCAAGTTTGTTAACTGGTGTCACTTTTCTATTCCGGTAATAAAGGTAATACCGAAACCTAAAAATTATAGACCCATCACGTGCTTAGCTACTTTATACATGCTTCTTTCATCCCTACTAATAACAAAAATTAACTCGCACATTGTTGCAAACAATATTTTGAAAATGATTCAGAATGGATCTTTCTCATTGACATGACCATCTGCTAGAAGATTCGGCGTGGCAAAAAGACTCTCTTAGCAGCCTGGATTGACTCTAAAAGAAGGCCTGTGATTCGGTGCCGCATTCATATTTAGTGAGGATAACATAGCCATAGGTGTGCCGTTTCAGAGATTTTTTTCTTAACAATGAGTGCGGATGCATTTGGATGTCGTTCCAGTTAATAGACATTTATTAAGGCCGCTATCATTAGCGACCGAAAACTGGCGCAAACCACTCAATCTCAAGGACATAATTATGGAAGAGCAAGGGTCTACACGGGTGCAATTATTGGGTTCTAACTGGGCCTGATGTAGATTTGTCAGACTTGGTGAACTGGCTACGCTTTGGTGACCTCTTTGGGGAAACCAAAGGTTTTGTCTTTGCAATTTAAGATGAAGTTACCGGGACCAATAACTACCGGAAGTACGGTCGACATATGTCGGGCATGCCGCCCCTTAGACATAATTTCCGGTTGTTCTCATCTTGCTAACGGAGAGTATTTGCACAGACACAACCAAGTAGCCAGAATATTTTTCCAGCAACTTATCGCTCTATCTCTATCACGGATAGAACTATTGTCGCTAATTATAAGAACGATATCGTAATGTTCGACCGATCTTAGCTCTGTTAAACATTGGTTAACTGTTATCACCTCATGATGAGAACCTCTTGTAAGCCGAGAACGACAAGCTTAGTAAGTACCTTGGCGTGGCTCTGGAGGTTACCGCCATGTAGGATGTTGATTTAACCATTATTGTACCGATAGTCGTTTCGGCAAACGGTCTTATATAGCTAAGGCATTGTTCAGACCAAACGTATTGTCCGCCGCGGACTGTGAGTATGCTCACTGGCAGCCCCTGTGTGAACGTGGACTCAGTCTACGATCAGTATGCGTTCTTACCAAGCCTAAAGTCAGCGACAACGCACTATGTAATAGCGTATCGTATGTTCGATTTGAACGAGAAGTTAAATATTATATGGAAGAACAATAAACTGCGTAACGCGCGCTCACAGTCAGCGCCAGACAATACGTTTGGTCTGAACAATGCCTAAGAGCCTCGAACAGCATCTATACTCCAGTCAAATTCGATGACGAATGTTTGTAAACAAACTACTGTCATTTCTTTGTGCAAATACCTAGTTTCACTGGGATTTTTACTTTTTCTTGAGAGACATTCACAAGAAAACAGTAAACTATTGTGTCTTTCTTCAAAAAAACAGTATAAATCCGAGTGAAACTAGATAATATTTGCACATAGAAATGACAGTAATATGTTTATAAACATTCGTCATCGAATTTGGCTGGATTATAGAGACGCTCTCGCTGAAAAGTTGAATCACGGATCAGATGCAAAAAGCAGTAGGTACCTACTTCTTGACACGGCACGTATTGTCCTAAGTTCCTTACATTACAGGCCTAAACACCGATATCTTGCCCCGCTGCCGGTGTCAGTCTAGGTTAAGTTTTTTATAATTTATTTATTTCTTATGATTTTGTTATACAACATTGTAAATTATTTTCTTAACCTTAACATAACCTAAATACACTCATGACTTTTAATCCTCAGAGTCAGTCTAGTCAGAGACTAGATAATGAGGACCGCAGAAGCAGTTCTCTGGCATCGTCCACGTTTCACCAGTTAACAACTGTACATGTGCTCAAGGATAGGTGGTGAGCCCATCGTCGCTCTTTGCTGTTGGCTGTATGTGCAGTCTTTAGTATGTTAGTCGCCTTTTTCGATAAGCAAGAATGGGTTGGTAGTTTTCTTTTAGTCAGTCCTAAAAAGGGATATTCTTAAGATAGTATGGTTTATTAAAGAGAATAATAATAATTGACTCTTGATTATTTTAAAAGAAAAGATACGTACTGCGTGTTCCTTCCAAGACCTGATTTTGTTAACAATTTAAGCTGGTTTTCATAGTTTTTATTAAGAATACTTATATAATCTTGTGTTACAAGGTGCCAGCAAAATATTATTAGACTCCTTACGTTATTTTAAATAGTTTATCAAGCTATTGCCGAATATTTAGAGTAAAATTCACAAATGTATCAGGTAAGTACTGTGTTTTTTCTTCGGTCTTTACCAGAACTACATATTTGGCAGTAATTGTTCAAATCTGTTGCTTATATTACAAATTTTAATTGTATCCAAAACTATCTTGGATAGTAGGGTCAAAATAACTAATAATTTAATATAAATATTTTTAGCTTTTTTTCCTTTTATCATTAATATTAATCCGTAGGTAATATCTATTGATATGCTTATAAGATTTTTATAATATAAAGTGGAATATAACAATATTAGTGTTTACTTATGGTCTATCAACAAGTATTTCGACTAAAAAAGGGCTCATGTATTTGCTATGCTTTATAAACAACAAATTACTAAAGGGAAAAACGCAATAAACTTACTTCCACTAGCAAAAATATTCGGCATAACGAGTTCACTATTGCTTTAATTGAACATACTTTGTACGATATATGTATTTTTGTGGGAAAAAAGGCATACAATTTGATACTTAAAATCGTATATTTAAATACATTATGAAAAGTAGCATAATAGTTTATTTTTACAATTCCTAATAAACTAGACTCGTTAGTACAAATTTAAAACCAACACGCAATGTCAATTTTTCCCCTTTTTTTTGATATTTGATTAAATCTTCTATTATTAAAAATAAAGTAAATATTGCCAAATAATCAGATTATTCGCTCTACTGAACAATCAACATTTTCGACATATGCCTTTTATCCACTGACGGTGCGCAAACATAAATCAGAGTGCAGTGCGATGCGCGCTCGGAAACGGACGCGCTCCATAGTGCAGTAGGAATTTTTAATTCGCGATTCGCGCGGCACTAGCCGCTGCGCGTGTTTGTTATTATGGGTTCTCAAAAACTCATCTCTCGTGTGGCAACATTACTGCTAACAGCTGTTTTGAGTTTGCTCCCGTGAATTTTAACAAATTCATTATTTTTCGATGTAAATATTGACCCCCTTTCAATTATTCACCTGATATTGCACAACTAAACGTTTAACAAAGTGTTTTTGTGTCTCTAAGTGCTACTTATTGTGAATCATAAAACGTCAATCGAATCGGCGAATGACAGTTCATTATTCGAATTGATGTTGGTAATTATTGTGTTATTTCATTGTTTTCTATTTACAAGGTAGTATTTTTATCATTATTTATGCATTATAAACAAACATACTTTTAAAGAGATCTTTTTAGTTAAGTACACCTTTATTTTATTTGCTAAAAAGGGTACTTCTCTTTCTTTTAAATTTCAGTTAACTTTATAATAAAGTAATGACTCTTAACGAGGCTTAGACAGAAAAGAGATGCGACATGTTCGGTGTCAAGATATTTAATGAGAAAATATATTAAGGAAAAGAAAAGGTGCAATTAACTTAGTCAGGAACCTTATTTTTAATTGCTGAAAATGCTACGTGTGTGTTCCACTTTTATGTCAATGCACAATGCACGCTAATGTAATCTCGTTTGTGCTACTCGCATGTTGCAATCACACTTCATCTGCCCTGAAAATGTGGAAGGACAGTGAAAGCAAACTTAACTAAAATATAAGTTAAATACATAAAAGCTAAACAAAAGTTAAACATTATTAACATAGGAGGATTTTAATTATATCATTTATTAAATTGTACTTATACAAAATGTTTTATAATATAAACAATAAAATAGAAACATACTTAAAATGGAAGCTTCACATTTTGCAGCAAGCAGGAACTTGTGATGGGCGCACGGATTCCTGTAATTACAACACACTGTAGACCATACTGTCCTAACACTCCCTCTAAAAAACCTTTTTACTTCCCTGATATCATTTCACAATAAAATCCTACCTCAGTAAAATGATTCTCTCCGCGTCAACAATCTCCAAAAGAATGTCTCCATTTCGGCCTGTGTCCTTTTCCGGAAGTGTCAGAAACGGAAGGACATCCTAGAAATTTTCCTGCTAAATGTGGTAAAATTATGAGCCGTAAGTGATGAAAATAAAGTTAATAAAAATCACCAAAACGTCAAATATGACGTTTTCCCAACTTACCCTGAAACTGAAAGAATTACTGAAATATATGAACTAGAAAAAATTTAACGTTTAGCAATGTAAATTGAGTTTTTTTAAATATTGAAATTAAATTAACTGGAATAATTACCATGTCTAAATATTAGGGAGTACTAGTTTCCTCTCTGGCAAACCCTACGGGCAGAGACAATATCCAGATAAAAAACACACAATCGAATGTTCTAGAAAGTCTTAAAGAAAAAACAGTTCCATTTCCGGATTTGTTTGAATTGAATTTAATTACCGAAAGTGGATATGATAAATATTAATTTATTAAGTAGTTTATAATCCAAACTGTGTTGGCTACTATATAAAATTGAAGTGATAACTTTAAATCTTTTTTGATAGCAATTTTGCCCCGCCTCTATGTGTCTATGGGCTGTCAGAAATTGTCTCCGACAAATGTCAAATACAATCAAAACGTAAAAAACACAGAAATTAACTTAAAATTTCTTAAATCTAATGTAATAATAATAAAAATCTTTATATCATTTACCAAAACTTGATTGACAGACAATTAGGGTAGACTTCTTCTTTTAAGTGTACTCGACACCTGTTCCAAAAGAAGCCACTCTTCCATAGCACACACATTTAATAATTTTAGTTCGGTAAAACTTACACTTACATTTAATAATGTTCACGTATAACTAAACAAATATAAAGAACAAAAATTAAATTAAAATAAAATAATCTTGTACAAACATAATAATAAACAGCATAAAGAAAAATCGAGGTAAGTAAACCAATAGCGTATGATAATCAAAAGCCATATCTTAAGAGATTTTCAGTCTCATCGTAACATAGAGACTTAAGCCACGAAACTAGCTCTTGCTTGCAAGTTCGGTAGATATATTTTTTGATCCTTATTAATACGGTTGTATAGATGAGAAGATAGGTGCAAATACTGGTTTTGGGCAAAATGCGTACATGCACGTTTCGTCATGGCCACATTATAATTTCTCCTTTTGCCTGTGATAGCATTTGGATTAAATTCAAGTGAAGCGTGTTTTTTAAGGACGATGTGCAAAACGAATAATTTCCTCATGGTATGTGAATCAGCCATTGAATAGAGTGCTTGAGTGGAAAATTGGCGCGATTTAAAAAACATCACCTTTAATAAGGCTCTTTGCGCTCGTTCCACCTCTAACAATTAAGTTTTCGAAGCCCCACCCTATGTTGCTATACAGTATAATATTGAAACCGACTGCGCCAGAGCAACATAAACCTGATTAATTAGTTTCTTGGTGGCTACGTGTCGAAGTATTTTAAAAACCCACATCAACTTCTGCAGCCTCCCAGCAACCAGATCAATTTGAGGGTGCCATGACATTCTCTGGTCAACCAACATACCGAGATATTTAGTCGACTTAACTTTTGCTATGGAGGGACAGGAGCAGCTAGTGTTTTGAGCATGTTTGGTGTTATGTATATTTATTTCATACGTCGCTTCGGGTTGATACCTATCATTTATTGAAAAACACATGAAATTGGTCTTCGATGTATTTAACGTTAGTAAGTTTGCTCTAAGCCATCCAGAAATTTCAGTCATACCCTGTTCTGCCACAATCCTTACCTCACTCCATGATTTACCAGTAAAGACAACGGCGGTGTCATCTGCATATGAAAGAAGTTTAGCATTCCGAATCTTCATGTTACATAGGTCATTAATATACACTAGGAACAGAGTCGGACCCAGCACGCTTCCCTGTGGGACGCCGTAAGTGACGTGGGTTCGTTCACTAACCGTTTGACCTACTTTAACCCTTTGCGTCCTTCCAGTAAGGTAGTCCATGAAAAGACTGAGCAGCGTACCCCTAATACCGATGTTTTCTAACTTATTTACTGGGATAGGGACCGAAACAGTGTCAAACGCCTTTTTAAGTCTAAAAAGACAGTCAGACATTTCATTTTGCAATCCAGTTGTTCAGTAATTTCCGATGTAAGCGCCTCAATGGCGTCAACTGTAGATTTTCCAGAACGAAAGCCAAATTGTGAGTTCGACAAAATGTCGTATTTATTTAAATAGCTAATCAGTCGTTTATTTACTAGTTTTTCTACAATTTTGGATATCGAAGGCAAGACCGAAATTGGCCTGTAATTGCTAGCATCATCCGGTTCCCCTCCTTTATGAACTGGGGTTATAATTGATTCTTTCAATAGGGAAGGAAATAAACCCCTACTAAAACAAAGGTTTGTTAAATGGGTTATGATAGGGACCACTATATCCCTGGCGAGTTTTAAAAAGCTATTTGGGATGTTATCCCATCCTGGAGCACTGTTTGACTTCAACCCCATTAAGACTGAATGAACTTCATTTGCATCAGTTTCAAGAAGAGCGAAAGAAGTGAGTGAATTGAGTGAATTCCCACCGGAAAGGCCAATGCAATGTAAGTCTTACCGAAACGGATTTCCAAAGGTGAATTAATTGAAAACGCAATAAAAGTGTGTCTAGTAATGTGTCAGCCAAAGCTACATGTCTATATTATGAAGAAATAATGGATTCAATTCAAACAAACTACAATGATTAATGTTTTTGAAAACCCGATAATTTACCAACAATGTTTTCAGGTAACTATTGTGTAATTATTGCGAACCTTTTTGTAGATTAGCAAAGGCAGACAGGGACCTGAATTTACAACGTAACACCTGCTGTAGTAGGATGGGATAAATGTTATCAGGCCCTGGTGCTTTAAAAGGTTGGAAGCTCGCCAGCGCCCATTTAACTTTAGATTCATCTACTACCTTTTTAGCTATTGTCCAATCATACTTGGAAATTCTACTATGCTGCTCCTTCCAACTGATTGGGTCATGTTCGTCCTGGATGATACTTGATCCTGAGAAGTGAGTATCAAACATAACCTTTAGTGTATCACCACCGGTTCCCTATTTTTTTGCATAAAATTTTATGCCATAATTTAAAATGACATACTTTTACTTATCCTAATAATAGTTACGCAGAATATTAATTTGGCATAACTTTTTAGGCACAATTTTTTTAAGCATAACTCTTATGTGCATAATAATTGTTAAGCATACTATTCTAAAGCCTAAAGCTTACGCATAAATTATATTTAAGCATAAGTTTTAAAGGCATAATAATTATATATGGAAAAAGTAAGTTTTGGAAATTTTGTGTTTGCATGTGTTAAAATACTTTTCGTATTGAAAATAAATTTGTTGGCGGCTTAAGGGTGGCCCAAGGGCCACCCCCGCCGCTCCATTAACTACTATTACACTATGGTACCCAAGTTATATTTGATAAACCTAATACCTACCTTTTGTTTTTCTAACTCAAATAGCTAACAATAAAAGAAAAAAGGTTGCAAAGACAAATCCTAATTAAAAACCAATCAAAATTTTAGCGGATTTTGAAATTATAACCTCACCTTCTGTCTTGTTTAATCTACCTGACTATCTTTATGCCTAATAACTGTTAGACGAATAAACAATATGACTTATAACTTTATGCAAAACAAAATTATGGCAAAAAACATTAGCCTAAACCATATGAATGCTTACTGAAATAGTATGCCAAAACCAATTATGTCAAAATATTATTAGGACAAAAAACTATATGCCTAACGCGTTATGCCAAATTGAATTAGAACAAAAAAAATTGTCGAAAACAAGGGATCCCATCACCACCAGTTTCTGTCCGAGTTCCATTTGCCCTCGTAACTGTAGACAATGGAATCGCCTTTGCTGTAGAAATTGCCTTGGTTAGTCTCATTCCTTCAGGAACAGATTCTATTTGTTCACAATGTTTTCTCCAGGCTGATCTCTTAGCTTTACGAACCGCACTGCTGTAGCGAGTCAAAGCCTTATTGTTTTCACTAAAATCGTTCTTAGCCTTTGCTTCATTGAACGCCTGTCGTGTCGCTTTTCTAATTTGAGCAACCTCTGAAGTCCACCATGGTAGTTTCTTTGCCATTGATTTCGTTTCTGGGCAATTGTTTTGCCAGGTCGTCATCAGTGCTTCTGTAAGTCTGTCAGCTTCAAACTCTATGTCCACAGCTGAGTTGAGTTTGTTGCTTTGACCATCTAGATCCCTCCTGATATCCTTCCTGAAGCCCTCCCAGTTGGTGTTTCGAGGTTCTTTCTTTGCACAGTTCCTATGATCTTACCTAGTCTGTACCTAAAGCATATGTAGTTGTGGTCGGAAAGTGATACCTCGTCCAACACATGCCAGTTTGTGATGTTACTTATCGCTCTGTTACTAGCAATGGTTATATCAATCACCTAAGCCCTCCGGGCATTGAAAAAGGTGGCCTTATTTCCTTTATTAAGAATTTGCATGGGTGAACTCACTAGATACTCCAGCAGTCTCTCCCCTCTCTTATTGGTGTCTGAAATTCCCCAAATCACATGATGGGCGTTGGTGTCGCAAAAATTCCTTCACAATGATGGTCTTGTGCGAAGGCGCATTGTCGTGGTGCAAAATCCTTCTTTTCACAAATTTGGCCTTTTTCGTCGAATCTGCTTTCTTAAACGCCGCGTAATGCTCAAATAATATTATTTATTTGCCGTTTGACCTTCCGGCAAGAATTCCGAGTGCAAAACACCGAGAAAACAGTCAACATGGCTTTGACTTTTGATCGACTTTGGCGTGGTTTTTTCGGTTTCGGTTCAGTTGGAAGGCGCCACTTCGAAGCTTGTTGACTAGTTTGCATGTCAAACACGTAAACCCACGTCTCGTCACCAGTAACAATGCGTTGCATGAATGTTGGGTCGGGTTGACTCGTTCTATATAGCATGTCCTCAGCGACTCTTATGCGATTGAGTTTTTGGGGAACATTCAGGCCTTTTGGGACTAGCCGAGCGGCAACATGTTTCATAGTACAAGTGATTATTTAAAATGGCACGGATCGACTCGTGAGACACAGAAAGTTCAGCAGCTATATCTCTCAAACTTGAATGAGGATTTTCAGTCACCATTTCCTTTACTTTTGCGATGTTAACTTCAGTTAAAGACGTTGATGGCCTACCAGAGCGAAGCAAATCTTTCATCACATCTCGACCGCTTTTGAACGCTTAGCACCGCTCATAAGTACGTGTTTGTGATATAGTCGATTCACCGTAAGCCTTCTGTAACATTTTCAGTGACTCCGAACACGAAATTCCATTGGCGACGCAAAATTTAAGACAAACGTTTTGTTCGATGTTTTTATCCATTATGAAATTCGCAATACACACTAGATATAAACTAACTAAAAACAGCACTGTATTAAAGACAGTGCTGATTGATTTGCATCTGTTATTTAGATAAAATTTTAATCTAAATAACAGATGCAAATCAAACTCCGCGCCAAAATGGATAACATTTGTGGCAATCTAACAAAAATCATAAACAAATCATCCGTTCCCGAAACTTTTTTGACTGAATGTATATACGAGTGTCAATAAAACAAATTAGTCCTACACTTCTTCGAATGATACATAGTACCTATTTGAAGTAAAACTGAAATTGTTTATAAACCAGCGGCCCGCCCGCGTCATCTGTGTGAACCTTTACCTCGTGTAGAATATTCCTAAAAATCTATTACATACAAACCTTGTCCTGACAAGTAAAAACACAAAAATGAAAGAATTAGCTAAATTGGTGCAGCCCTTCTGAAGTTCTGCGCGAACAAGCATTCGTGGCAATTGATTTTTACATAAGTAGGTACATATTTATAAGAATAATTAGTATTAAAAAATAGTACCACTATGACGGCATAATAAAATGATAAAAAATTTAAGTAAAAATACATTTGTTTTGTTCCCAGGTTAGGTTTATACAACAGGGAATTGCGTTAACTATTAACCTGCAATTTGTATCTGATTGTAGTTTTAACTAAATGTATATTATAGTTTGTATAATGTCACGTTTCCTAATTTGCGAACTGCTACCACACAAAATATAGCATTCTTTCATAATCCAAAATTTGTTGGTATCTACTTTCACTCTTAGGCAACTGTAAGCTCTGTTCCAGTTTATGAGAGAGCAGAATTAATAAGTTTTTTTTATTGTGCTGAAGTGATTTTATTCATCAGTAGGTTTCAGTGGCGTTTCTGAACAGAGCTGTGCAATTCTGTAAAGGCTTGTTCAAGAATACGCAGTGAGTAATTAATCCCGCATTTTTTAAATTCGACTCTAAACAAACGTCTCAAAGGTCATTCTTGATCGGAACGTGAGGGTCTAAGTGCGAGGCAAGTTTGCGGTATAGCTTTAGAGAATCGATATGCAGGCTGATATAGGACTGTGATCCACGACAGAGAATGTTATTGACTTTGATGATAAAGAATTTTTATAACTGCTAAATCATAATCTCCAAAATTTTAGGAAAAGGAAGCACAAGAATGTAACATGTAGTGAACACTCTGACTCGTAAGATTTATTGTTTTCTGAGGTTTAAGCGTCACAGGAGTCTCCCTGTGACCACGGACCCTGTAAAGGGTTCGAAACGTCAGAATAATATAAAAACTATGTAAATAGTAAATTAAACGCGAGTTAATCCGTAAAAAGTGTTTCATTTCAATCGTAAGATTTATTTTGTTTATTTCACAGATAGATAAACTATTCCTTTATTCATATTCATATGTTAGATCACCCGTTAGTTCACCCGTCTCCAATAAGTTAAATATAAGTGGAAACAAGTATTCATCCATGTGTTTTCCCCAGACCCAATCTATATGGTTGTATTTGTCGTTTTCCATCTCATGATAAATCACGTTTGGTAGTCGAGGTTTTAAAAGTTTTACATCTGCAACAGTTGCAAGACGATCATTCTTGCCGACGAGCAGGGCTACTCGGGTTGTTATCTTCTCTACAGGGTAATCAGGAGGCTGCAGAGTACCGTATTTTAACATATTGCCGAGCCCGTAGTCATATCGCGAAAAATTCTTTCTTTTAAAAATCTGTGCCATATGATCGATGTTTCTTCTTGATGTACTTGTTGGAAACTTCTCTACAACTACTGGCATAAAGCTTTGTTCAAACTCAGCGGGATCATAACCAGCTACAGCAAAGAACACAGCTCTACACATAGCTTCGGAAAAAGTATTATTCTCACAGAGAGCTTTATAACCCTGTACAAGTGTTGAATTGCCATTGAGCACCTCCTCTTCACCAGTAATTAGTAGGTTAGCATTTATTGGTATCCATAATGGTATGAGCAGGGCAAAGGGTGGTGGAATGTGGTGTAAATACGCAACTGGTGCTAGTGCAATAAATATACTTATTTTCGCATTATATTCAGGTTTAAGTGAACCCAATACAAAAAATACTTGAGTACCCTGAGAATGTCCTATAACGGGTATTTGACACTGATCTGTTATATCTAAAACAAAGTCTATGGCAGCTGGTAAGTCCATTGTGCCCATTTCTTCAAAACTGAAATCCCAAAATGCCTTGTCCGTGTCAGGATTAAGAGTTTTGTGCCGTCTACTGAATTTGCAGCCCCTTAAGTTTATTAGCCACACGTCGTATCCTTCGTCGGCTAAAACAATGGCTGCCGACGTCTGGCCTCTTTATAGAAAACAATCGGCTTCTGCTAAGAGTCCGTGAGCTATCAGTACGGGCGTACCGTCTCCTATGATATGGAACATTTTGAGAATGTAACCATCTTCTGTTGTCACGTCGTACTCTTCAAACTGGTGTCCATATTTCTCAACTATTTGTCTGGTGCTGAGCAAAGCATCCTCAGGAATAGGCACTGTTGCATTGACAAAAATATTTTGCAGAACACAAAATGTGAAGATATATTTAATTAACAAGCACTGCATCAAATTCATAATTACTATGAAATATACGTTTTACAGTCTAATTAAACACACAAGTGACATCAAACATAATGAGTGTCCTAAAATTCTTAACACTTTATTTATACGCATACATGTTTGCACAAATGATCGCAAATCATTTATAGCACTTGTCGGTAAATGTTGTATTTGTCAATTTGGCAAACATTTTTAAGGCTCTTTTCATTTAGGTATATTATTTAGGAGAGAAGCAAAATTATTCAGCTTGAAAATTAAACTGTGCAGTCTACACTAATATCTCTAACTGACATTGTTGGTTAGGTTAGTTAAGCGTCCAAGCCCGTATATACAATATGGCGCCTAACATCCAGCTATTCTGACAACTGTCAGAAAGTTGGCCGAAGCTGACCGAGACTACCCGAGCTGACAAAAAAGCTTAGAACTAAACCATTGCTAAAGCTATATCATAACCTAAAATACGTCCCAAATGCCTAGAAAACGCAGTATTTTAATAAATTAATAGTTAATTACGTAAAGCTATAACAAAAATTACAAAAATAAACATTCCAAGACAAAAAAAAATGTAAACATATATCGACATGTAGAAGTTATTATTACTGGGAAGTCACTGTTTGAAACTATAAAGAATCATACCATGTTCGGTAGCTAAAACCATAACGATTGTTTTGATGTGCACAATATTAGGAAGAACGATGATTACGAAGAGTAATAACAACATTTTTAGCACAAAAAAAATCCTATTCAAAAAAAATGGCGAACCGTCAAAATTGTCAACAATTTCATTTTTTTACTAAAGGTTCTCGTACACTATGCCATATGTTCTGTTGATCTACGGATAAATCAATATCCATACAGCTACCTCAAATTTTCTTGCGGAACTACGAACTAGGTGCAGTGGGCAACTACCTTATCAAAGAACAACGACTACGACACCGTAGACGAACCGAACCGAAGCGACAACGTAGGAGACGCATGCGCGATGAAGTTGCAAAGTGCGAACTTCATGACGCGCACAAAGAGGCCAAAAAAGTTATTAAGATAGCCATTTGTGAAGCCAAAGATCGGGCTTGGAAAGAATGACTCGAGTTGCTTAACCGTGACCCATGGGGGCGTCCGTATCATTCGATACGTGGCAAATTGCAAAATGTCGGGCCCCCCCTTACTGAGTCACTCGAGCCGGCTCTGCTGGAGTCCATCGTCACCTCCCTTTTTCCGGAGCGTGCAGAATTCGTGCCTCCCAGAATGCCCCCCCCCCCCACATGTCTCTCAAGCTGATGATCACATACCACCTGTGACATCTGGAGAGCTGGGGGCAGCGTTTCTGCGGTTAAAGGTTAAGAGGACAACACCTGGGCCTGATGGCATACCGGGTCGTGCTTGGGTTGTTACAGAAGAAGTCCTGGAGGAGCAATTTCGCCAGCTGCTCGACATCTGCCTTTCGTCCGGTTCATTCCCCGCCAAGTGGAAGACTGGGCGACAGGTTTTACTAAAGAAAGAAGGGCGTCCTCTTGATTCTCCCTCTGCTTATCGGCCTATTGTCCTTCTAGATGAGGCCGGGAAGCTCTTTGAGCGCGTATTAGCGACCCGCATCGTTCGCCATTTTGATGCGGTAGGCCCGGATTTGTCTCCGTGTCAGTACGGGTTTAGACAGTGGCGTTCGACAATCGACGATATCTTAAACGTCAAGGCGCTCTCGCAGGAGGCCACAGCGCAAGGTGAAGGGGTACTGGCGGTGTCCCTGGACATCGCCAACGCATTTAACTCCCTCCCCTTTGAGTGTATAGGGCAGGCGCTCCAATTCCAAGGAGTCATCAACAACTACCTCAGGGGGACGCGAGTCGTGTACCAAGTTCGTGATGGTTCTGTCCCCAGCAGACTAGTGTCGTGTGGTGTTTCACAGGGGTCGGTTCTTGGACCGCTCCTGTGGAATATAGGCTATGACTTTGCATTGAGAGGAGCCCTTCTCAGAGGATTAAGCATAGTCTGCTATGCAGACGATACGCTTGTGACGGCTCGGGCAGAAGACTTTCGGGAGGCCAATAGGCTGGCCACTGCAGGGGTCTCTCTCGTTGTGCATAGTGTAACGTTATAAACGTATAGCTATTAAATCCTGATATAAAATTTAAATTTATAAATAAACAAACGTAGATTATCTTATCCCTATTAACTTAATTCTAAATGTTACTTTAAACTAAATTACTTATTTAATAACTACAAAGAAATAAAGTCTTAATAGTTTTAATAACTGCAAAACGAACGTATTTTCTATTTCATATGGTTTAGTCGTTGCGCGCACGGTACCCTGAAATGCCTTTTGTATTTTTATATCTGATGTAGGTAAGTTAAAAACAAACTTGCGCGCGAGCAAAGGAGCTCACGCCGGCGGCGCGGCGTCATTGTTAGAGGTGGTTAATATATTGATGCCCACACGTCGAGCTCGCTCAAGCTGATTCCTGAGGCGAGTATCATGTTCTCCCCTGGTCGATCCCCACACGATGACGTCATCGACAAAGGAATCCACTCCCTCCAGCCCCTCAAGCAACTGTCGCACTCTAGCATGGAACACTTCGGAAGCCGAGTTGATACCATACGGTAAACGAAGGTACTGATAACGCCCAAACGGTGTACCGAAGGTACATAGGTCAGCACTCTCGTCATCCAGCTGTACCATCCAAAATCCAGACCTGGCATCGAGCTTGCTGAATACCCGGGCATTCTTTAGCTTGGTGGCTATCTTAGTGAGCGTCGGTAGGGGGTAGTGCTGGCGCCGCACGACGCGGTTGAGCGGCCGCGGGTCTAGGCAGACGCGCAGGCTGCCGTCCTTCTTTGCAGCGACCACAATCCCGTTAACCCACGACGTCGGCTGTGAGACCTTTCTGATTACACCCAATTTTTACATACGGTCCAACTTCGTTTGCAACCGATCCCTAATTCCTACTGGTATTTTCCGAACTGGGCAGATACAAGGGTTAGCAGTTTTATCAATAGGTATCGTATAAACACCGGGTAGTTTACCCAAACATTTGAACAAATCATCATATGCATCAAAATCAACAGAAAATATTCGCTTTACTAAGTTTAACAGTTCCAATGCATGTTTCCCCAATATACTTGGACAATTAAGTTCTGATATTATAAACTTTAATTCGTATTCATTGCCCTTGTGCACACATTTAATCATACTCGAGCCCGCAATCGACAAAAATGTACCACAAAATGATTGTGCTCGTGTAAAATTAGGTGTGATGTCCGAAAAAGACAAGCCCAATTTTAAAAAGTTGTCTTTAGAGATTACGTTTATATCGGAACCCGTGTATAACTTAAATGTGTGTAGGGTTTTACATTTAGGTAAATAAAGCGATTTCCACACGGCATCCACCTGCACGGTCTTTGTTTTCTCGGTTTTTCCGCCCTCAATTTCACGACCATCGTTGTTGGACATCTCTGTCGCTTGACAGATCCTCACCGCCTTATTTAAAGTTAGATCGTCTGTCCGCAGCAATCGATCACGAACATTGCTATTCGTGACGCCACACACGATCCGATCACGTAACAAGCCATCTTCCAAATGTTCGAATTCACACTGCTGGCTTAAAAGTTTTAACGCTGTGACATATTCGTCTATACATTCGCCGGGTTCTTGGCTTCTTGTAAAGAATTTGAATCGCAACATAGTGGTATTTATTTTCGTACCAAAGTGATTGGAAAATTTTTCTATTAATTTTTTGATGTCATCAGGATCCTCCTCTTTATCAATCTTGAACGTAGAATATGCATCGTAGCCCTCCGGTCCAATTAAATTAATAAGTAAGCTAGCCTGCACATCACTGGGTTCCTTATAGACGCCAGATGCCTTCAAATATACCTGAAACTGACGTAACCATTTCCGCCATGCGTCCGCGCGACATGCCGGGCCTCCCTGTAACGATAATACCACGGGAGGGCGAGCGTGCTCCATTATTCTTAATAAGTTATTTATTTATGCACACACTGTTATGATATTTAAATACACTTATGTGCACCCGAATCACGCGAATTTAATATTTTAAACCGACCGCTGTCACCATGAAGTAAACAACAAGATGGCTTGACTAAGACTGTCTTTTATTCACTAAATTTCCATCTACCTACATTACAGTACACACTCCACCTGATATTAAGTGGAAATGAAGTCCAGGCGCGAGGACAACTGGTGCAGCGTAAGAGACGTAGCATCAGTCACCCTCACTCTGCCGGCCCACAAAGTGCTTCTTCACGCCTCGTTTGGAGGACCCTATGTCATAGGTAGGAGGGAATACGTGTGCTGGTAGACTATTCCATCTTTTGGAAGTGCGGCAAAGAAACAAGTCACCAAATTTCTTTGTGCGTGATGGAATATTAGAGACTGTAAATTGGTGACTTCGGAGAGCAGCACGCGTACTCCTATGGAGGAAAGGAGAAGGAGGGATGAGGTCAAAGAGTTCTTCAGAGCACTCGCCATGGTATAAACGGTAAAAGACGCTGAGTGACGCAATATCTCTACGCAATTGCAAAGGTTCGAGAGTTTTAGTGACCTCCGCATTGCCTATAATGCGCACAGCGCATTATATTAATAATTAACATTAATTTTCTACATTTTTATTTTATTACTTACGAGTATGTTGCATAATATTGACCATCACCTCAGAATGATGTTAGTTTCAAATCCCGCTATTTCACAACGGTTAGTTGCAAATGCCCCTATAATAATAAGTAAGTTTCAAAATCCGCCATATCAAAAATTAAAAACTGTTTTTAGCTGGTTTTTGGT
Organism: Scoparia ambigualis; assembly: GCA_963921215.1. Lineage (NCBI taxonomy): Eukaryota > Metazoa > Arthropoda > Insecta > Lepidoptera > Crambidae > Scoparia > Scoparia ambigualis. Next base: position 52,674,861 of record OY992502.1, on the reverse strand, counting down.
AGTGTTGGTTGCCTTTTTTATTTGTTATATTAGTATGTTTGAGTAGACATGTACATAAGTTAAAAATGCCTACGAAAGTGGTTTTGTTTTTGATTCAAACGTTTTTTTTTCTGATAAAGGGTTTCCGCCAAATCCCATAGAAAAAAACCCCAGTCCCGGCGCAAAAGAATTGTATCTCAGATTTTGGATAATTATTAGTAGAAACAATATCAGGTGTCGCTATTTCCTGATTCGGTGGCTAACATGTTTTTTTTGCCCAGAGAAGTTTCATAGGCGCTACATGCAAACATGACACTTTCTAGGAAAAACTTCATGTTACTGTACTAATTGACATTGAATTGGCAAAAAATGAATAAAACACACACATATACCCTAGTACATAATGTTGTTATTGAGTTAATTGTTGTTATGGTGTGTTTCTGTGTTGTTTAAATGTATATAAAAATACAAAAAATAATAAATCCTGCTAGTTTATCTTCTGATTTATTCTTATGTAATTGTGTGAGGTATAGATAGGTCCTAATGTTATTATTTGGTGTACCAAGAGATATAAAATAAAACCACTATCATTTTTTCAAGTGTTTATTCTATAAGGGTATTTTAAACAAATCTCATTAAGAACAAGGAAGACAACATAAGTTTATTTATACATGTTTCAAGTATCTAAACTATCAATATCGAATCTAGGCCTATAGCTGGATGGTCTATTTCATGATCATTGTGTCTAGCCCATCCCAGATAATAGATCACACTTATAACATGAGCGCAACTTCCCAGTGTTCGTTGACCATGAATACATGAACAATAATGTTCTTTTATTGCGTCAATTCCAGAACTTGCGGTGTTATATAAAATATATGTGTAGTATATTTTTGATCTCACGTGGCGTGAATTTATACGGCATCGAATTAAGACGTTTGGTTGGGCTTGCAATTAAGACCTAACGATTTGGCCGTTTTGAATATCCATTTGTTCAGAGTGTCTGTATACTTCCATTTCGTATACACCTAATCTCTTGGTGTGCTCACTGCAATAAGACCTTGCGATTTTTACATGGTATGTGCCTATCGCAAACTTGATGAGTTCCTCGTACGTCAGCTGGGGAAAATCCGCAACTTGTGGATTGTTTGCATCCAGCCTGGTAAATGTTACTCGTACTCTGTTCAAATTATTTTGTCGAACATATTCCGCCAGAAGATTTGGTTTGTGTAAATTGCGGTTTATTGATTCCACAAAATCGTTTGTATATGGACTGTCTCCATATGGCTCCTGAAAACAGTTTATTAGGGCCGCTGCGATTTTAAAATCAGTAAAAGTGTTTGTCAGAGCGTTATTAAACATTTTGTGGCGGAACATTTTAAATGTTTTTTTAAACTTCCCATTTACGGTTTCCACAACCCAACGACATATTGTTACTAGCCGGGATTTGTTGGACTCGTCTGTTGTTAGTTGAGTCTCACCTCGTTGTTTTGAGGGTGGAAAATGTGCCACATATCCGTGCTCTTCCAATAAATGGATTGCATCGCGAAACCCCCTGTCCAAGATAAAAACGTCTCCTTCTTCTAAAAAATAATGATAAGCATTGTCTTCAGGGGCCTGGTCATGATTTTGTAGAATTTGAGTCATGATTTCGGCATCTGAAGTTGTAGCCGCATATGGCCCTAATACATCTAAGATGTGGCCATCAGCACAAACAATCAAAAATGGCTTTATTAGGTTTCGGAATTTGTGTAAGCTGTAGCTTACTCTTTGAAACAAAAAGTTAGAACTTTTCTCTACGAACAAATAGGTCCCATCGCATATAATTATAGCTCTTGGCGATGCATCGCAACCAAATATGTGGTTGGGTAAAACTCTATTGCGGTCAATAACGTCATTCCTTGTTGTGTGGTTTAATCCAATATGTAGAGGAACGAAATCACTCGATAAACACGCTCTCGTCAGACGCAGTTTTCTTCTTACACTGGTCTCTGATAAACCGATTGTGGCACCTATTCTTGAATTAGGTTCCCCTGTTCTGATTTTGCACAAGTATGTTCCCAAGTCGGTTCGTGAAGTGCTGGACCGGCGACGGAGGGATGGAACTTGATCTAATAGTTGTTGAAATTGTGAGTGATCTAGACTAGTCCAGAATTTCAGGTCGTCTTCCGATACCTCGTTTATATTTTCAAAATCTAGTCGACTTCTGGATTCGAAGGCCTGTGTATACATATTGATTATGTCCACAAAGCTATTAGCATTAAAATCAGATTGTTGTTGATTTGCATTATTTGAGAATTCATCCAAAGCAGTATTCTGCAGGTGCAGTTGACAAATCCGAGCCCGGTCAGGAATATACAGTCGATAATAACTAAGAAGATGGACTTTAATAGAGTTTGGCACGGCCCGTAGCTGCACGTTGTTGCAATGGTTCATCATGCATCGCCTGGAAGTGTTAGCTACTCGAGCCATTTGAGGGACAATCACCGATGCTCCGATAGCAGGTACAACATCAGGTGGAGGTAATTGGTTTTGATTTCTGATTTCGGAGTCAATCCTATGCCAACAAGCATGGCATATTGATCGGGTACCGTCGAATTGAACCTGTTAACAATGAAACGCATTTTTAAACTATTATTTACTCCGTGCGCACTTGGTTATAAATGATCGGAATTAAGTGTAATAGGTGCGTTCCTAAACTAAACAATTTTTTTGCTCAACCTCCTACTTTTTAAATACCTACATAAAATACATTATTAGACGTATAACATTTTTTATGAAGCTAATAATGAAAATAAGGACGGTTTAAGAGCACATGCAGAATGATGGAGAAATAAGCTCAGCTATAATAAACAAAACTGACTTTTTGACAAATCAACATTTATTTAAAGCGCATTCAATGCGTTCCTTTACTAAAACAGTGATTCTTAGCGTATATCTATCTTAAAGTCTTCATTGTGGTAAAATAGATACCTTGTTTAAATGGAATAGTTTTTTAAACATACCTCTTGGGGCGGTTCAATAGCACGAACAATATGTACCACGAATTCTCGACGTGATTGAAGAAAACGTTCAGATAGAACATGTCTTCGAAGTCGCCGAAGTGACCGTGTACACAAAACACAATTGTCTGCCATATCACAAGAAAAACCAAAAATCCAGGGATTAATGCCAAGTCGCCGTAAAAACAAAGTAAATCAGGAGGAAAGATTTCAAACACACAGTACACAACACAACAAACGTTAGCAAAGGACTGCGCATGGGCAGCGGTGTAAACCAACCACGGGCCGGGGCGTTGTTCAATAGCGTCACTAGGTTTCTCCCTTTAACAAATTGAGTGTGAGCGAGAGCGCGCTCACTCACGTCACAAGCCCTTGTTGAATACTGAGAAACGATAATGAAGACCTATTGTAATAGTATAATAGAGAAAGGTTAAACACCGGTTACTAAAGGCGGCAGGTATGCGCATATTCTTTTCCTTATAAAATAAAGATAACTACACAATGTATATAATTATGATGTAGGCTATACATATCAGTGTGTACGCATATGTACCTATTATATTCATTACCCACACGTTTGTGTTGTTAATGAGTGAATTAATACAGTAAAATGAAGTTTTAAAAAAAAAATGGCATATGTATAGGTACATTATATTACATATAGGATAATGTGTTAATATCATGTGTTTTATTCATTTTTTGCCAATTCAATGTCAATTAGTACAGTAACATGAAGTTTTTCCTAGAAAGTGTCATGTTTGCATGTAGCGCCTATGAAACTTCTCTGGGCAAAAAAAACATGTTAGCCACCGAATCAGGAAATAGCGACACCTGATATTGTTTCTACTAATAATTATCCAAAATCTGAGATACAATTCTTTTGCGCCGGGACTGGGGCAATTTTGGCGGATACCCTTTGACTAATTCGTTTACTCTGCTTATCATAATTTTTCAGAAGCCAAGATCCACTTCGGGTCACTGAGCCAGCGGAGTAAGTAAGTAAGTAAGTATCATAATTTATGCGAAAAAACTTTATGCTGAAACTGTTATGCCAAACTACATTCTTATTACTCTCAAATTGGAAACTCTCAAATTTAGGAGGCTAATGATACTGATAAAACACTATCTTTTGATAATTCATCATATGGTAGACAGTCCGCAGGTAGTAGAGAGAATCCGTCTCTTGGTTCCCCACAACATATCGTGGAATTCGGAAGGGTTGGTGGCGCCGCGCGCACTAAACGCGGTGCACACGCGCCCTCTAACCGCGCACTGCGGGCTATCGGGGACACACTTGCTCGGCACGACGATCTCGACATATTTGCAGATAGTTTAGGAATTCTATTTAATACATTTTTAATTATTGTGACATAACCATTAATTATTGACATCAACTGTTTGTGTTTCTGTGTTTGTATTTTTGTTAATTTATTGCACTTTTAATTATTTCAATTTCAATTTATTGAATTCAATAACAATGTTGTATTCTGACTGTATAATTTCGACATATTTGCTGATAGTTTAGGAATTCTTATTAATAAGTTTTGTAATTATTGTGACATGAGCATTAATTATTGACATAAATGTTTTTGTTCGTGTTGCTAGTGACATTCTTTTTTTTGGCATATACTTAGTTGTTTGTGTTTCTGTGTTTGTATTTTTGTTAATTATTGCATTTTTAATTATTTCTATTTCAATTTATTTAATTCAATAACAATGTTGTATTCTGACTGTATAATTGCTTTGTAATTAATCTTTTATGCGCTTTGGATCGCTCATCTGTAAGCTTTTAAGATGTTTGTCTAAATAAATTACGAAAAAGATTATGGGACCGAAAAGGCCCCCCTCTCGCCCGAATGCAAGACACTTCATGCCGCGGCTAGGCGGGCAGTTAAGGAGAAAATGTATAAGTACGTCTGGGTGAAATATGGCCGTGTTTACTTGCGCAAGGACGATGATGATGCATGATGCAGCTAGTAAACTGTATCCTGATAAAAAACTTGGATACTTTAATTAAGTAAATTAGTTCGTTATTTATAACACTTATTCTGTATTTTCCTAGACTTTCATACTAGCTGTTTTATTTAAAAAGTTGGAGCATCGCTGGGCCAAGTGTATTGAATTGAAAGGAGACTATGTTGAAAAATAAATCTCTACTTTCTCAAAATTTTCGTTTTTCTTTTGTTGGCTATATATTTATTGAATGGCCCGTGTATGTAGCAAAATTGTATCTAATATTATTTTATTTTGTACTAAAACTTTACTTTTATAATGATAATGTAAGTACTGCTTTTAATTTGATCATGTTGTGTACACATGTATAGGGATATAGTCTGGATCGCAACAGCAACCTTATTTAATTATGTTTGAAATTGACTGTATTCTGTTTTGTGTATCAATAAATAAATAAATATACACTCCTAAAACAATTTTTCCTTAAGATGTACCGAATGCTGCCCAGAACAAACTTGTCTGTCTACTTCTGCGTTCTTATTTACAAATACAAACAAACAAATAATATTACACTCATTTTAGTGTTTTTATAAGGTAGATAGTTATTATTTTCAAGTTTTATAAAGATTTACTGACAGGACTTCTTTCCTTACCTTAAATTAGTGAATTAATAAAAAATTAACAATTTTTAATCCGAGCCTTAATAAGTTAATGGTTGGCAGGTGTTTTAAATGTTACACGATCATTTCGATAAATATGTCTGCGTATGCCTAAAGTGTTTCACATTTTTTTAAATCTACTTATTCATGTAGAAGTCACTTGCGTAATTATATAGACGGTGAAACTTATTTCATATTAACAATGAATTTAATACAGTACTTACTTGTTACTTAAGCCTTTTTTACATTGTCTTTAATATGTTTGTTAATGCAACAGTGGATTCATGTATTTTGTTACCATAACTCCAGCCAAATCATTGAGAAACATGCTCGAAAATTTGTAAAGTATGACTTGACAACCGAAGATGGTTACATTCTCAAAATGTTCCATGTCAAGGTAGACGTCAGTATGGCGGTATATACGGTTGGTTTTAAGTCTGCTGTCAACGTCGGTTTCATTTTTATTGAGAGGAAAGACTTCATTGGTCCTAACTTTAGCCGGGTAACGATGTGTGGATAATAAACTGCAGAGAAACCGCTTTCAGTAGACGCCACGACTCTTAATCCTGACACGGTCAAGGCTCAGGATTTCAATTTTGATGAAATGGGTACAAAAGACTTACTAGTTTCCATAGACGTTGTTTCAGATAAAACAGGTCAGAGTGATTTACTCGTTATAGGACATTCCTAGGGTACCCATGTAAGTTTTATTACGGATTCATTAAAATTAAAACCTCAACATAATAATAAAATAATTTAAAAAAAAATGTTAACCGATCTCAAAAATAAAACCTTCAAAATACTAATAAGTACATTATAATAGTGTTGTCTTGAATAAGTAAAGCATATTGGTGAATTCCCATAATTTTTTTGATGACTAAGGTACATTTATGTTAGTATAGAGTTTGTACTCCTGAACAACATGGTCTTGTGTTTACTACTCTGGAAAGTCTGAAATTAAAGATATTCCAATTGTATTGTATTGGAGGATATGCCTAACATAATTGGATAAAACAAGTAGTTCGTGTATTTTTTATCAACATCAACTGCAGACGCATCAAAAAAATATATAATTATTTAGTAATTAGTGTGCAACTATAATGCTGAGCGATTTGAATCCCTAAATAAAAAGCGTACTTGTTGTGTTGCTGACCACTCTTATAATACTGGGGGTCCGGTATTGGAAAAGCAAAAAATCGGCACAGGAAGGTTTTAGCCTTCGACATGTCCTTGTGACACTTTTTATACACCTGTTACTCCTTGTTACACCTGTTACACCTTCCGCACCACTATTGACACAAACACGTAGTCGTCTCCTATTGGCAGATCTAAATTGTTGAGGGCACACTGAACTGATATGAGCGGCGTGAGGAACAGTGTGCGGATGTTCGAACGCGTATGGATGCTTGGCAGCCCTAGGATGATGTCCACAAAACTATCAATGAGAACCCGGCGGTTCTCGTACCGCTTGGTGAGGATGTCCATGGCCACGGCAAAATTCTCATTGGTGACCTTTAAGTGGGACACCATACTTAATGCCTCACCGCTGAGACTTGAGAATAGGTAGTGGAGCTTGACTGCGTCCGACAGGGTCGCCATGTCGTCAGTCAGACTCCTAAACAGCGCAATGAAAATAGGCCATTTCTCCACTTTTGAGGAGGACGGCTATCTTGGGGAGGACGGCTGTGGGCGTATTGACGCCGAAACTGGGCTGAGCGCTATGGGTTGGGGATGACGTGGAAGAGGTTCATTATAACTTTTATAGGTTATAGGTACTTATTTCATTATTATTAGGTCCGGACTCTGAATGTAGCACATACTATATTTAAGTAATGTATTCATTTGGATAAGACATTGATTGATCATCTAACTCATCCGTTAAAATATATTTTAATCGTAATTAAAATGCCTTTCTGTACGACATGTAACACGTCAATCCATAGTAAATCGTGGGTGGGTCATTTGAGAAGTAATTTGCATAAGCAAAATTGTGAGTCAATAATACTTAAAGGTATCGTATCGTGACATATAAAATAGTAGCCATACAAGATTTTCAGTTAACGTCAGTGGATAGGTTTATAGATGCAATACGTAACAAATTAAAGTCGCTCTTAGATGAATTTCTTATAAACATACATGTGCGAAAATAAATTTTGAATTATTTGCAACTTTTTTCAATTTAAAGATAATTCACAATCAATAAAATAGTTCGGAACGAAAAATAAAAAATTATACTACAATTACGACTTTGAAAATATGTACTCTGAAACAGTTAATTACCTAAAAAAACGCATTGAAGAATTTGAAGATCGTGATAGTGGATGAACATTTTTAAACAATTTGCATATTGGGGTCAATCTTAACAAATATCAGCCACATGGAGGCTCAAGTTTCATACCATTGCCTAAATCAATTCAATTAAAAAAGGCATGTCTTAATATTGCTAATAAAGATCAGTGTTGTTTTTTATGGTGCGTGACAGCTGCTCTCCACCCAGCTAGGACACATGCAGAAAGAGTTTCGTCTTATCCTCATTATCGTGAGTTGTTTAATATTTCTGGAATGTGTTTTCCTGTTACTTTTTGCGATATAAAGATCTTTGAAAATAATAATCCAAATATAAAGTTTATAATTTATGGCCTCTATATAAATCATACATCGATATGAAATGCAAAAACAAAATTATACATTTATTGTTTCTCGAAGATGGTAGTAACACTCATTACTGTTTGATTAAAGACCGTTCCAGACTTTTTAGAAGTCAAATCACTTCCCACCACAACAAGTTATACTTCTGTGATTTGTGTCTTATATTTTTCAATACTTCAGAAGAAGTCGATAGCCATTTGTGTAGCGGTGTAGTGACAGTATTACCCGATAAAGGTTCGGTTATTAAATTTAAAAACTATAACCGTAAACAAAATATACCAATTTGTATCTATGCTGATTTTGAATCAATGTTGCAAACTAATTCTGATACCACTTGTTCTACTAGTAACACGACAACGTTACATTACCATGTACAGTCACGAGCACCAATATGTATACACTTTGACTCTTATTCCATTGTGTTAAGAGTTACAATTGTTTACATATTTTTGCTCGTGACTGTACCTATAGCGTTTGCATATTATATTGTTTGTTGTGATGATTCGAGTTATAATCGTTACGTATCACATCGAGGACCTGATTGTGTTACGCGATTTGTAGAGTTAGTACTAAACGATGTTAAAAAAATATATGAAATAGTAAGTTCAAACGCTCCGATGATATTTACGGACAAGGACCAATCCGATTTTAATGAAACAACACGATGCCACATTTGTCAAAATTTCGTGTTTTCTGATAAAGTTCGCGATCACTGCCACGTGACAGGTCGATATCGCGGAGCAGCCAATCCTTTTTGCAATTTGCAATATAAACGAACTTCATTTGTTCCTATATTTTTTCACAATTTAGCTGGATACGACTGTCATTTATTTATTAAAGCTTTATAGGTGAGGCTCCTGGAAGTATAAAAATAATTCCAAAAACTAAAGAAAATTATATTTCATTTACAAAGTTTGTGCCAGTTTCAAATAACGAGTCTTTTCAACTTTGTTTTGTAGATTCATTCAAGTTTTTGGGAACCAGCTTGAGCAAATTAGCAGATACTTTGAAACCAGAAGACTTCAAATATTTAAAAAAAAAACTTTTCCTGTGAACTTAATTTAAAGCTGCTCACTCGTAAGGGCATATATCCATATGAATATATGAACTCATGGGAACGATATCAAGAACAGTCACTTCCAGAAAAAAAATATTTTTTTAGTTCACTCATTGATCAAGATATTTCTGAAGATGATTACCGTCATGCACATTTAATTTGGTCAACATTTAATATTTCAGATTTAGGAAGTTACACGGATTTATATTTGAAAACTGATGTGCTTTTATTAGCGGACATTTTCGAAAAGTTTAGACGGACTAGCAAACGTCACTATCAATTAGATCCAGCTTTCTACTTAACTGCGCCGAGTTTATCTTTTGACACGATGTTATTAAAGACAGGGATACAGCTCGAACTTATTGATAATTTAGCTATGGTCCGAATGTTACAGAGTGGTATCAGAGGTGGTGTTTGTTTATGCTCTCTTAGATGTGCTAAAGCAAATAATGTATTTTTACCAGATTATGACAATTCTGTACCTAGTTCTTATATAACATATATTGATTGCAATAATTTGCATGGTCATAGTATGTCTCAATACTTACCATTGAACAGTTTTCGGTTTCTAGATCAACATGAGATTGATAATTTAGATGTTTGTCAAATTTCAACAGAGGCAGAGTATGGTTTTATACTTGAAGTGGATTTAGAATATCCAAAGCATTTACATAATTTACCTACATTACGATTTACCATTTTATCCAGAAAAATGCATTCCACCAGGAGGAAAAAATCATAAACTCGTTCCTAATTTATATGAGAAATTTGCATATGTTATACATTATATTCATTTAAAAACTTGTTTAAAACATGGATTGATACTGAAGAAAATTCATCGGGTTATCACTTTCAGACAAAGTCCGTATCTGAAACAATACATTGATTTAAATACAACACTAAGGCAAAATAGTTCATCAACTTTTGAACAAGATTTTTTCAAACATTTGAATAATAGTGTGTTCGGAAAAACATTAGAAAATACTGAAAAACGTGTCAAAGTTCATTTAGTTAATCAGTGGTTAGATCATGACAATGTAACTAAAAAAAGAAAAGGTGCGCAACAGCTTATTGCACGTCCAAATTTTCATAGCTCCTCGGTATTTACAGAAAATTTAGTAGCAGTGCAGTAAAAACCCGAGCAAATATTTATGAACAAACCAATATACATTGGCTTCACTGTTTTAGAATTATCAAAAAGCCTTATGTATGATTTCCATTATTCTATTTTTAAACCTTTTTACAACACTAATGTGTTACACGGACACCGACAGCTTTGTTTACCACATACAAACAGATGATTTTTATAAAGATTTAAAAAATATTTTTTTACTTTACTTTGACACAAGTAATTTAGCTTACCAATTCAAAATAAAAAAGTTCCAGGTTTATTTAAAGACGAAATGGGAGGAAAAATTATATCTGAATTTGTAGAGCTTCGTTCAAAGCTATACTGCATTAAAACTATAGACAGCACAATTAAGAAAGCAAAGGGTATTAAAAAAACATCGTACGTAAGTTCAATGTTACAGATTATGAAAAAACACTTTATAATGGAGACATTGTTCGTAGAACAAATATTCTGTTTAAATCAATTAAACACGAAATTTTTACATGTGCTGTGAATAAAGTTGCTCTATCTAGCGATGATGATCAGCGGTTAATATCAAATGACAAAGTTTCTACTAAAGCATGGGGACATACAAGTATATTGAATTTTTAACACTTTTCTTGTTATAAATTTTTTATTAATTGTTGAATTATATTTAATATTTGTTAATTTAAAAAAGATATGTTATGTCTTAGATAAGTAAATTCAAAGTGCGAGTACATCTTCAATGTTATGTTAATATGTGCTACATGCTTTAATAAAGTTTATAAATTATTAATAGAATAATAATGTTTGTCTTGTATAAAATATATGTAATTATGCTACATCATACGTACCTACTAAAGTTCATAAAATATTAATAGAACATAAATATGTTTGTTTTGTACGGTAAATATCGCTTTCCCCGAGTGGTGAAACCTGGATATTGACAAGCGGTGTTTAATGATTGTTGAACGGGCATAATAGTTTTTCATATGTGTACTTATCTGTACTGTTTAGGCCTATTTCAAGTATTTCGTATTTATGTATTTCACTTACTTAATGGTAGCAGTTGATGTGCGTAGGAAATGTCTACCGTTTCGTAACGCGTTCTTCCGTTGTTGCGTTGTTGCTTTATTTCTCTAGCTTCACCGAGTTTTTAACAACATAAAACCATGGAACGAGTGAGCAATTATGTAGAATTGTTATTTTTGACTTGTGTATGGAACGCATTGATTTCTGACCACTAATTGTGAGGATGTAATCATTACGTAATAGTGTTTGGCATATAGTCCATGGACAAGAAAACAATAATGACATGACAGTATTTTTCAAACTACAGTTCATATAGGTTAAGGAGTCTGGTACATTCTGCCAATGGTTGTTTTTATTGTCTGCTAGTTTTGTCGGTGTATAGTTTTATTATATTGTGTATGTGTTTTATGTAAATCTGTATGTTTTTTTTTGTATTTGTCAATAAATGTTTCTCTCTCTCTCATAAAATATTAATTAAATATATGTTTGCCTTGTTTAAAATATAATGTAATTGTGCTACATCAATATTATGTACCTAATAAAGTTCATGAAATATTAATATTGGTTTTCTTTATATAACCTTAATACTTAATCATCATCAGCTCATTTTATGCCCCCACTGCTGAGGCATGATTCTTCCCTATGGATGGATAGGGAAAACGGGTCAAACCACCACGCAAGTTAATTGTGGATTAGTGGTTAATGATTATTGCTAATGCAACCGGGACCAGCGGCTTAACAAGCCTTCCGAAGCATGGAGGAGCTCGAGATTATAAGTTTTTGGTCACCTATCCGGCGACCTACTTTGCAAAAGTTGCTTAACCTTTCTACTTAACTTATAAAATTTAGGTTCTAATCATCATCTGCACAATTATTGTTTTTTCGTGATTTCAAGAATGCTATAAAGACAAGTGCGAACGTGAATTGCACAGCGACACAAACATGCATCATTGTAATAAGAACCACACTCATAAATCTGTAATTATGTGTGAGTCAATAGCTAACAAAACTGCCTATTGTGCAATTAAATTACGATATCAATAATTCACTCTATAGTCGAAAATAGGTAACAAGTTCGAGTCCTGACAAGTTTGTGTTTCATGGCATGCGTTTGCTGCTGCCTCAGCAATAGGAATTATTTTACATACACACTCACACCTAAGTCAATGCCTATATAAGTACTTACTTAGAGTATAAAATAGCATCATACTGAAATACAAATTTATTTACATAAAAACAGCGGAGTAAACAGCAACAAAGCAGCGTTGTAATAACATGGTACGTTATTTTAAAAAGTTCAACGTGATGTTTATAGTAGATTTACAGTAAATAACTCATTTTTATTTTTTTATTTTTTCAGAATTCCTAAGGCAACAGTACCCATGACATCGTGCCAAGCCAAAGCTTGCTCCATGTGACAAGCAAAGGCCTTGAACGATCACCTTCACCGGTTTTGCAAGATGCGCAAGACCCGCTAGAGGAATTCAGCCAAATGTTCCCGCCTTGGATGGTAGAACGACCGGATTCGCCGTTACTTCACAAGATTCGCAAACAACAAACGGCTTCCAAAAGGCAACCGAAGAAAAGAAGCTTTTTGAAGAATTTTCATGGGCAGCAGCAATCGTTTGTTTTAAAAAGTGATAAAACTAAAGGACGACGGCTGATAAAGATCCAAATTATAGACTTAGGCCCGTGTTGGAGGCAGGAGGGCTCCCGTCCACTTTTCTTCTTCAAATAAAGCGATGCAAATAGATTTGAACGTTTAATGGTTCTTAATGCTGTTATTATCGGTTACAAATTATTCGTTATGATGAAATTTATATAAAATGAAAATTAAAGATCAGTCGCGGCCGAGCGTAGCAAATGGATGATGTCAGTGCGTCTTCCAGGCTTCTTTCACACGCTTCTTTCAAGTTGCCGTGCCGTCCTCGCTAGATGGCGCCAGCAGTCGGCGCCGACAGCCCGTATTATAGGACGAGACTCAAGCACTGCTTGAACTCTAATCACCTGATCTCTACTCAATTACTGAATCTAGCCTCAAGCACCCCGCTGATTCCAAAACAATGCTCGAGTCGAGACTTAGCTGATCTCTACTTGGAGTAATGCTCAAGCAGAGCTTTCATGAGCTTTGTACAGATTAGGTAGGTAGACGTTTAGCTATGGTTAGAATATGTTTCCTATTACAAAACATAATTTATGCAGAATAAGTTTCATCTTACGCATAATTAGAATAAAATTGGAAAACGTAAATGTTGTTTCGCAATGTGATTTAAATTTTTTATGAGTTGCATTGACCGTTATTTTTATTAATTAAGATATTTGTGCTTACAATTATAGAAATATTGATAAGATTTTTAAGGTAATGTTGTCAACACAGTAAGTTATTTCGTAAAACGGAGTTGCACGTGAAGTTGCACGTTAAATAATACTTGCAATTTTCAGATTCCAACAAGTCAACCCGGCCCCCATGTTGATGACGACCGCCTTACGCGGGCACTTGAAGCTTTAGTCAATAAGCCCAGAAGCTCAAATATTCAATTGCCAGTTTTTGATGGAAGGTCTCCTACAGAGTGGTTAGCCTTTAAACGATCCTTTTTGGATACTCAAGCATCCTACACTACGATTGAAAACTTAGCTCGTCTAAAAGTATCGCTTTCCGCGCTGCACGTGATGCTGTGTTTTAGCTCCATGTGGCCGCGCGTGACCCGATACAGGTCGTGGACGCCCTAGAGTTGAAGTACGGTCGGCCTGAAGCAATCGTACTTCTCGAGATTAATTCTGTGCGTGCTCTCCAGCGAGTAAGCGCTGAAGGTAAGGATTTAGCAAACTTTGCTTGTAAAATAAAAAACTGTGTCGAAATAGTGCGTTTATTAGATCAGACGGACTATCTACGTTCACCCGAACTTTTTAGTGCCATTTTAGGTAAATTGTCCCCGTTAATTCGCACTCGTTAGTATGATTACGCGGCTGAACGAATGGACGGACGCAGTCGTCTGGAGGTACTCGCCGCTTTCTTGACCAGGGAAGTGGAGTTGCAAGCAAAGTTCGGTGCTGCAATCAATGATATTTTATGTTCATTGGCTGCAACCTTAGATTAAAACAATAATCTAAGGCTGCAACAGAATTTCCTTCAACATCTCTATTTCATGGCCCCAGTTCGCACGAAAGAACAGTTCACGTACAATGTAACGCATTTGCTGAAAAACAATCTTATCGGCTAAAGGTACTCTTGTAAATAAATGCATTTTTTGTGATAACTCACATAGTTTAACGAAATGTAACAATTTCTTAGCATTGTCAGTAAATGACAGATGGAAATTGATTAAAAGTAATAAAGTCTGCCACAGATGCTTAGATTATAAACTACATAGGTTCAATTCCTGTAAGATAAAAACTCCTTGCGGTATAAAGGGTTGTACATATAAACACCACAGACTTTTACATAGTGATAGTTCGGAACAGAATATTATTGCTCATGCCGATATGGACTCTGACTCAGACTCTGAGTCTTCTCGAGTAGTGTCCAAGCAGGTGGATTTAGATATTGAGTCAGCAGCTCACGTCGCAACTACATTTTCTCGCCTGTTTCCATAGTTAAGACTCGTCCGTTATTAAAGGTGGTCGCAGTTACTGTGACCGGGCCTGTCAGTAGTATAGAAACATATGCTTTGCTAGACGATGGCTGTACAGCTACTTTCATAGATTCAAAGCTTTCTAAACAAATTGGTGCAGTCGGTCCATCAAAGCACGTGCGGATTGACTGTGTAGGAGGTTTATCCCGTGAATGTTTTGTAAATTATATAGATTTAGAAATTAAAGAGCGACATTGTTCAAAATCTTACAAATTGCGTAACGTACGTTCGGTCAATAATTTACGTGTGAGCCGACGCTCATCTGTAAATAGGGAAAACATATGTAACTTACCTTACCTAGCGTATTTGACTGATTTCTTGTGCTACGACGAAGTACAGCCTATGTTAATTATAGGAGTAGACAACTGGGCACTTACAATATCTAAATCTACGCGTGCTGGGAAATCATCACAACCGGTTGCTATACAAACGGCGTTAGGTTGGGTATTGTATGGCTTTGTTTCGAGGGGTTGTTGTACATTCGCCACAAAGTTGATTTGCCACAGAAAAAAGTATGTGTACATTCGCCACAGTTCTATTTTTGTAAAGTTGATTCGCTACACTTTTATTTTCGACACAGACAGCAGAAAAATCAAACAATAAGTGAAGTAAAAACGTTATTTATTATTTTTTCGTAATCACAGAAATTTAAATCAGCCTTATTTCTAGAAAAATAATCACAGTTCTTCTTATAACAAAAATATACGCTTAATTTGTGTTTTTTTTTACGTTTTAACGCCCAATACATTAAACATGTATCGCAAGTGGTTGATTTGCCTACGACCTTAATATAAGAAAAACAATAGAAAGATAATTAAATCACAGTAATAATAAAACCTTTTTTAAATAATTTTTTACATACAAATCACAGATCTGCTTACAACTAACTAATGCATTAATTGCAATAGGTTGATTTGCCTGCAACATAAGGAAAGTTATACAATAAGTTTAATATTATAATTTAAAAGCACTTAACATCTAATTTAAAAGTCGCTGCTTAAAAACAACAAAAATATTAAAAAGCTACTTTAGAAACATATGTCTAACAATCACAGTAACTATTTGTATTGACTTTAAAATCATAGATTTAGACCGTGGCCAGGCCTGGACGGCAGATATTGGCAGAGAGGCAGGGACGACGGCGGCCACACAAGCTACCGCCGCGCCGTGGTTATAACCATAGACAAATAAGATAAATAACTAAGTAAAGTAATTAAACGTTATTTATAAATTTTTCACAATTACAACAATAAAAGTAATTCAGCCTTACTTGTACATAAAAATCAGTTTTTATTACAACTAAAATATACGTTGTATTTGCGTGTTGCCATGTTGTCCAAGAAGACACCGTGACACGCCTAATACATAAAAACATGTATTGCAAGTGGCTGATTTGCCTACGACATTACAAATATAAGAAAAATAATAGAAACGTAGATGAATGATTGGCCTCGCTGCGCTCGTCTAGATACCGCGCTACCTATAAACCACAGCTCCGTAAATGCGGCAACTCATTATTGTAGTGTGTTTATGACAAAATGCAAGGATGCCAGTGTGCGTGAAAAATTTGTTGCCAGCTGCTCAACTGTTACCCGAGTTAATGGGAAAAATATTTTTGCTGTGATGTATTAGTTAAGTTGCTGGTTATAAATGTAGCTAAGAAAATATTTAAAAATTAACAATTAAAAGCGAATATGAATCAATATAATTGTATATAGGTATTATTATGTAGGTTAGACGTAGGTTTCTTCTGTAGAAAAATGGTAGGTATGTATAGAAATAATTAGCTCTCTTTTTTTAGTAGTTTTTTTTATTACTACCAACCCCTTTCTTCGCTTGGGTATCGTAAAAGGCGACTAACGGACTAAAGCCTGCACATACATCCAACAGCATAGAGCGGCGATGGGCTCATGAAAATAATACTACCAACCCCTCCCTTACCTTCGGTGTCGTAAAAGGCGACTAACAGACTAAAGACTGCACATACATCCAACAGCATAGAGCAACTATGGGCTCATCAAAATAATACTACCAACCCTTCACTTTTCTTCGATGTCGTAAAAGGGGACTAACGGACTAAAGACTGCACATACATCCAACAGCATAGAGCGACGATAGGCTCATTCAAATAATTCTACCAACCCCTCTCTTCTCTTCGGTGTCGTAAAAGGCGACTAATGGACTAAATACTGCACATATATCCAACAGCATAGAGCGATGATGGGCTCATTAAAATAATACTACCAACCCCTATCTTCTCTTCGGTGTCGTAAAAGCGACTAACGGGCTAAAGGCTCACCATCTAAGCACATGTGCAGACTGTGCAGTTGTTTCCTGCTGAAGCGTGGACTGTGTGGGCGTGGTCTGTGTTATCCATAGATTCAAATGATTACTAACTTTACCATAAACTTTAATAATAACTATCTCAAAAAAGTTGTTGACCTAAGTAAACAGTAATAAGTCGAGTCTTTATTCATGATTATTCTACATATGACTAAATACTTTTTCGTTTTTGTAGGCTCATTGTCATGTAACAGACAAAAATTTAAAAAAAAAATCTTGTTCCCCTAGGGCAAGAAAAGCTATTTTAGCTTCGCTTTACAACGCTACAATGACGGTCTTTTTGAGCAAGAGAAGTGAAAATATTATTTCAAACATTGTCTATGATTTTTTTCTATACGAACACGTCCGTGATTTGCCGGTGGCGGCACTGACACTGAGAGCATTATCACTGACAAGTGGGGATGCGTTCATAGAGAATGTATGAAAAACACTGTGTCGGAACTGTGGCTTCACTGAAATGTGTGAAGCAACCTTTAACCTATAATATTACCCGAATCATAAGCTATACACCTGTTCTCAGTTTCATTAAAATCTGTCCAGCGGTTTTTGTGTGATGCGCGTCAAACAAACAGACAGACAAAAATTCCAAAAATGATTCTATTGTTCACGTATCCTTCATCCCCTAGATTATGTTTTTCGCAAATATTTTCAATGTAAGTACAGACACGAAAAGTTTACATTTCAGGAACATAGGTCAAAATGAAAAAAAAAAATCTTTTCCATACTTGAGTCATTCAGCTGATTGCGCATTTTTTATATAATAAATTTTCGACCCATGTTCCCTATGGAAAGTCGTTCAGTTTCATCGGTAGAATCCCCTTGATATAGTGTCAGCTAACATTTTTACACCTTAATATATAGATCACAAATATAAGTAAACATGAAATAACATAGAACTAGGTTAAGTATATAGTAACTTTGTAAGACAAATGAAATAGTAAAATTTTAAACACTGAAAAAAGACGACAACCTCAGGCGGGAATCGAACCACGCATCTTCCGCATTCCGGGCGGCTGCCTTAACCACTTGGCTGCCGAGGTCTGGCTTTCAACCGTCGAAATTTGTCAGTGCTTGATGCTTATGTTTTTAGTCAACATTGCTTCATCAAATCTTAGAAGTTTTCACCTCTGATTGAAATCATCCGTCATCAGTCAGTTGGGCATCTACCAACCGCCGTTCGTTTTGATACGGATCGAACAGTACCTGCCGAGCCGTAAGATAGCAATCCTCCGTTACTGGCAAGTGAGCCACCAACTCCGCAGGTTCACCGGTGATGGCCCCCCGCAGCTGTGCCATCTTGTACGATGCCGTTAGGTCCTTCCGATCATGGACCAGGCTGTCAAATAAATTTATGAACCCGACCCACTGGTTCAGGTCACCATCGAACACCGGTAGCTCGATGCTAGGCAGGCGTGACACAATGCTTGATGAAGATGGTCGCTCGGCCTTGTCTCCACCGGTGGAGCGAGCATTCAATATCTCCATCTTGTTCTGTACTATGTCATCAGCATACTGCTAACACTGGTCAAGGTCCTTCTCCGAAGACAGCAGCACATCACTGTCATCAGCCGCTAACTCCGTAAGGTCCGTGATGCACCGATACACCACTTCCATACGTGCGTCAACAACCGAAGCCCGTGCTAAGAATGCCTCTTGTCTGTCCGGTCTATCCATCAAGGCACGAGCTGACGCAAACCATCGCAGCTCACTTCCTATCATGGCTTTAATCGCCGCGACCGTGGTTAGCGGCATGTTACTTACGATTTACAACACAATAAAAAATAAAATACCTAACTCCGATTAGGCTATAAGCCTAACTAAATACCTAACTCCGATTAGGTCTATATACCCAACTCCGATTACGTCTATAAGCATTAACAACCGAACAAAATAAAAAATAAACTAAGTCCGAACCAGTTACGTATACTAACTCATAAACAACAATAACACATGTTCAAATAACCGTAGTGCTATACCAAATTAACCGAATAAAGTTATTTCTATCCACCTAACAAGAAATAAAATTATAACTGCCTACATCAAGTACATGAAGCCCGTTGCTTGGAAGTAAACACTATATTTATTATTACCGTTTTATTCAAATAACCAGCAACATATCGACGGTGGAAATTTCAAATGTCGTAATATAATGGACATTTTGTCGTAAGTACACTTGATGCACCATTGTACTCAAAATTTAATTCTCTATCGATCTGTCTATTTCAAATTTTGTTATCTCTTACAGTTTAGAAGTAACGGCGATTATCACTTTGTAGTATGTGACTAAAATATTAAAATCTCATGTTGTATAGGGCATATTTTGTCATCGTAGTAATTGTTGAGGTTTCCTGAACGTTGTAAGGATCTTTAGGTGACAATAATGTACGTCGTAAGGTTTACACAAAAATAGAATACCTTTACAACAAAATTTGGAAAGTTATAATGTGAAACTAAGAATACAATTTGGCGTAAGTATCGACGAGATTTTACACAAAGTCCCTTACGACATTGGGTATAAAAATATATTTTGATATACTTTGTCGTAAGAAGAACGAATATTACATGTTTGTCCGTTACATCTATAAATCTAACTAAGTAATGCAGGGTTTCTGTAGTTGTAAGTAATTTAGAACTGTAAAAATACAAAAAAAATGATACTACAAATAAACAAAAGAAAATGAATTAATATTTACTAAGCGCATTTTACGACATTTTAAAATAGTCTGTACATCCTCAGTACGGTCTTGTTGTTCTTCTTAAAGAATAACATAACCACACTTTCATGCCACGCTTCTGGCGTTCTACCTCCGAGTACGACGTAATTAAATAGTCTCTGAAGAGCTGCGAGTACTGGTCTTCCGCCTGATTTTTGAAGGTCAGCCGTAATTCCGTCAGCTCTCGATGCCTCGCTGTTCCTCAGCTGATTGAGAGCCATGCAAATCTCGTACAGGCTGATGTCCGGGATAACTTCGATGTAGTGTTGGGTTAGCTCAGCTCTAGGGGGTCTGTAGCTAAGCTTTGTACAGGTGGGCGCGTTAATGTGTATAGCTGTCCATAGAACTTCTCGACCTCTCCCAGTTTTGAAGAACTTAGACCCAACCGCATGGAAAGTTTTCACAAACCTGTTGTTGTAACCGTTCACGTCTACGCAATCCATCAGCCATTCGAAGCAATTTTGCAGTTCCAGGTGGAAGCTTTCAGGGTTTTGGATTTGGATGGGTGCAGGACGGAGCGTAAACTTCATCAATCGACGTCTTTCCAGCTTGATATTGATGTTTAATGTGCATCTTACCAACCGGTGATCACTGCCAGTTTTGAACGCGTTGATCACAGAGACATCATTGAATATTTGTTTCCTCGTCGACATGATGAAGTCGGTCTCATTTTTTGTTGCACCATCGGGACTTAGCCAGGTTCACTTGCTGTGTTCAGCTTTCTTAAAAAACGAGTTCATCATGAAGAGTCCCTCCCTTTCCAGAAAGTCAGCAGTTGGCACCGGTGGTTCCGAATTCCAACTACAAAACGTCCCACTTTCAACTCATCGCCGCTTAGTTTGCCCTATTTTGCGTTAATGTCTAATGACAACGGTGTAATAAGTTTATATGGCTCTAGAGATGTCCTCATACGTAGCCTCCATCTAATCATCGGGGTGTGCCGTAGTCGGAGCGTATACCTGTATAACCTTTAACGAATACCGTTTGGTTATTCTAAGTATGAGGTACGCCACCCTCGACGACACACTTCCGGTCTTGACGAGAGAACAGTGAACGATAAACGCGACATCATCCTAGGACAGATGTTCGCCCTCCTGGAAATAGAGCAAGTTACCAGACTTCAAGTTTATCGAGTCCTCCCCCACTTTTCGGACCTCAAATAATCCTACAATGTCCCACCGTATCTTGCTGAATTCTTCCTCCAGTTCGGAAACCTTCTCGTCGGTCCGCAGTGTACGTGGTTGCCAGGGCCAAAGTTCGTTGTCGGTGGTAGCCAGGTCTCTGCCGGAGATTCTTAGCACCCGCTAAGGGCGAGTGGGGCCGCTGGGGACTAGGGGCCGGAGTTTAGCGCTGTCGTTCATTGGGGGGAAAGTTGCCATAATCGCCACGCTTGGCAGGCGCGTTGGCGATCGCAGTATGACGGTGGTAATCTCAGAGAATGTTGCTGCCCATCCTCGGGGTTGATCCCTCAGTCGCCTTCTACGACTCCCACGGGAAGATAGGGTAGTCTAAGATCCGAGTATAGAACAACCTTCACCGGGCCGATTAATGGATGAAAAGTATTTTATATCAAATTTAATATGTT
This sequence comes from Scoparia ambigualis, assembly GCA_963921215.1. Classification (NCBI taxonomy): domain Eukaryota; kingdom Metazoa; phylum Arthropoda; class Insecta; order Lepidoptera; family Crambidae; genus Scoparia; species Scoparia ambigualis. The sequence continues at coordinate 52,653,163 of OY992502.1, read as the reverse complement.
GAAAATTTATCGCGAGTGGGTTGGCTGAAAAATTTCAGTCCAGTACCTATAATGATTAATTTAACATTAAAAAAAATTAACATTGTTCTGGTTTGGTGTGCGTGTGTTTGTCATGAGATTATCTTTAATTATACATTTTTATTTATTAACCAGACGGTTGCAAATTACTAATATTGACTTAACTGTTAACACCTGCCTACCAATAGTTATGACCGGAAAAAAATAGTCAACCTAACTTTTGCATATTCTATAGGCTTCATACTTTCGATTGGTACCTAATACCTATGTAATTTATCTATAATCTAAACCAGTGCATGTTTAAAGAAAATAGTTTTTAAATATTTAATTAATCATTATATTTTCGCAATATATTTTTTAACTTATTAAATTTGATAGAAAATACTTTTCATCCATTAACCGGCCGGGTGAAGGTCGTTGTATACTCGGATCTTAGACTGCCCTATCTTCCTGTGGGAGTCGCAGAAGGCGACTACTAACAACTATCACTGCGATTTTAAATGATTTATATAACATTTGCTAATTACTTAATTTTGATTTTTATTGCTATCAGACATCAAATTTCTTATAGTATAGATAACAAACTGATCTCAGAGATTACCATGCCAGTAATTATTATTCTGTAATGAGGACTATTTTCTGTAAATTCTAATTTTATTTCTGCCGTTGCTGTTACTTACATCATTATTATAATTTTTTAATTAGCTTTACAACATTTTACTGTGACATTGTCAGAATCTTTGGGTATTTATAACAATACTGTTTCCGTTACAGTTAGGGCGTAAGGGACATTTATCTCATAAAAGTAAATTTTTCCGTATCGTAACGGACAGTTCTTCTAAATTTGCAGTGTGTAAGGGACATCAACTTTTTAATTGCTTGAGATATTTAGATTTAACATTTACTATAGGAAAGATAAAACAATTTTAAAAAAACTATCCAACAAACACCACAATAGCACGAAAAATTAATAAGTTATGACATTTTGAAAAGTTGAAGTTTGTTTTTTGTCCTATTGAAAAGTAAAAGTTTGCCCCTTACGACATTTGAAATTTCCACCGTCGATATGTTATGTCATACCTATATGAAGTCCTAATTGTAGTAAAACGCTGCTGACCAGGATAGATATTCTTTATTCTTCTTCAAAAACCAGTATTTTACATTTAGTCACACACAGTATAAAGTATGAACACCGTTTAACCGTCCGCACAGTACAAGCGCCAAAGCCAGAATGCCTCACTCACCGAGTTACCGACTGCCGTCCTACTTCTCCCCCCCCCCTCCCCCCCCGAGTCAAATCAAAGATTGCCAATCGTTCTATACATTTAAGAATAGACTGAAATTGAATTAAGCAAATGATTTTAAATAAACCTTACACTCGTCCATCCTTACCTCGTGTATGTCCTCATCACGTCCTCATACACCTTACACTCGGCGAGTAAGAACTTACATTAGCAACCAATACATTAACAACTTATACATAAAACAAATTACTTAAAATATAAGCTACTAATATCCTGCAAACCTGTCCAACTCTTACATGATTCAAAAACAAATTATATATTTAGTACCAAAAATCCTGTAAACCAATCTACTCGTAATTCCCACAGGTTTATTAAATTCTCACAGCTGCAAACTCATCCAATTCGTGCCAATCCAACTCCTACATGATTAAAAAACAATTTAAGTTACCAAAAATACTGTGTTTGAAAACAAATAAACTATTTCATTTCATTGTAAACCTATCCAATTCCAACAGGATTATTAAATTCTCCTAGCCGCCAACCCATCCAATTGTTGCGGCTAGGAAAACGCCGTATAATAATCCTGTAAACACATCCAAAATTCTAACAAGTTATTACATTCTTCTAGCCGCAAACCCATCCGATTCTTGCGGCTAGGAAAACCCCGACTTTAAACCCATCCAATTGTCTTAATAATAAAACAGGATCAATGATAACCTTTTCTTTACAACCATCGTTTCATATTAAAACCCATCCAATTATCTTAGTTAAAAAACAGGATCACTGATAACCTTTTCTTTACAACCAATTTTCATATACTAGTATGTTCATTTTTAATAACAACATGCTCCGCAAATGTTTCATTTTACTAACAATCACTTGACAAACATACATTTGGCAAATCTTTCTCTTTACAAATGTTTTGAATTATATTTGATTGTTTTTACATTTTCCATTTAACATTTTGATTCTTATGGCAAATTCCCATTGTTCAAAAAGTAGTTTTTTTATATTGTAGTTTTTCTTACTACAATACCTTAGTAACAAAACATTTTGTCATACTAATTACGGACTTGTTTTCAGCGAGCAATTTACCTAGCAAAGAGAAAACGTATATCAACAGTACCTAAGCAAATAAAATAAAATTACAATAAATTGAATTCTTTTATACGTAACAAATAATTTGTTGGATGTAGTATTGTATATTGTTACCATAGATCGGAATAGGCAGGACCTATTTCTGCACCTATGCAACGACCGCCCAATATGGATATGTCCAGACAAACATTGTTATTTATTTAAAATGTCATAAAATAATATGAAGACAAGTGATTTCTTCTCATTTAGTACATCATAACTTTTGTTATTGAATTACTTTAAGTAATTTTATGGTATCAATTTCATATTCACTTTCTCAATTTCAATAGCGTGTTAAACTTGTAAATAGCACTTTCAGATAATAATATATAACTGCGTGAATAGTGTTTTATATGACTAACCCATTATTAAGACAAACAAATGAATACGGGAAATTAATCTGTCTCAAAATTTAATTTCGGAAGCTTATCTATACATTTGATAATTATCGTTTCAATGCCAATACCAGAAAACTCCACCCACTGATCCATGACCATTACCTAAACTGTACACAAATCACCGAGTGTCAAATTAAATGAAGAAGAACTTATAAGGGATATTATAAAGACAAACGATAACAATTAATATTTAAGCCACCAATGAATCTTGTAAAAACTCATCCTACGTTCTCTGTGCACAAATCACCGAATGCCAAAATAAATGAATAAGAACTCATTTAAGGTATATTGTAAAGCTAAACAATAAAATTAAAATTTAAGCCACCAATAAATCTTGTAATCCTACGTTCTCTGTACACAAATCACCGAGTGCCAAATTAAAATGAATAAGAACTTATAAGGTATATTGTAAAGACAAACAATAACATTAAAATTTAAGAAAGCAAAGAATCTTATAAAAACCCATCCTACGTTAATGTTTTATATTTTAGCGTTTTATCAACGCTTAAATATACTTAAGTAAAATTTTAAACACTGAAAACATAAGCATCAAGCACTGACAAATTTCGACGGTTGAAAGCCAGACCTCGGTAGCCAAGTGGTTAAGGCAGCCGCCCGGAATGCGGAAGGTGCGTGGTTCGATTCCCGCCTGAGGTTGTCGTCTTTTTTCAGTGTTTAAAAAATTTTACTTAAGTATATTTAAGCGTTAATAAAACGCTAAAATATAAAACATTAATCTATAAACGCAGCTTCATCTTAACCGAATGTTCAAATATTTGTAAAAATATTTCTTTCGGATCTCAGAGGTGAAAACTTCTAAGATTTGATGAAGCAATGTTGACTAAAAACATAAGCATCAAGCACTGACAAATTTCGACGGTTGAAAGCCAGACCTCGGTAGCCAAGTGGTTAAGGCAGCCGCCCGGAATGCGGAAGGTGCGTGGTTCGATTCCCGCCATCCTACGTTCTTACAGGATTATTAATCCAACCAAATAAGAAATGAATCCACACCAATAAGAAAACACAGTCCCTTATGTGAACTCATACATTTCTCCCATACTTCTTTCATTATCTTTAAATTAGTAATTAATTCATAAATAAATATTAAGCAATAAAGAAATTCATCCAATAACTTTACATTTTACGTTACATAAATCATATAAGCTCCTTTATGTTAATCGTATCATTATCGTATTTTTCTTTTTAGCGTTCAATAATGTATCCCAACCAAGATTCTCATTGAATCCAACAATAAATATTCTAATGATTTCTATTTTATTAAACATCCACTGTGCAAGAACATACGGACACATGTACACTTTTAAACTTTCGTAATCTATTTAAACCTTTGTTGATCGAAGATTTAAACCAACATATTTAAAATAGAACAAAAATAAAAATTCATAAAATAAGTACTTCAGTTGTCAAATTATACTATCTCTAGCGTTTCATTGTTATTATTTATCATGTGACCCATGTGTAAAATTCGATCAACATCTGCCACTGTCTTGAGTGCTTTTAACCGACTTCAAAAAAGGAGGAGGTTCTATGTTCGACGTGTATGTTTTTTTATGTATGTCCAGCGATATCTCCGTCATTTGTGAACCGATTTTAAAAATTCTTTTTTTATTTGAAAGAGCATACTTCTGAGGTTGTCCCATTGCCACCAAGTCAGGATCTGATGATAGAATCCCAGGGAAATCGAGGGAAACCTTCAAATTTTATAGGCACGTACAATAATCATATTGTAAGTGCTTCTTGTAGTCATCATCTGATGACATTGCTGATCTGATGATGATGGGAGACACAACTCCCCAACGATTAGGAGTTAGGGAATTATTATTTAAATATATATTATATTATAGAAGGCTTGTTGTGTACTATCAAGTTATTGAGGTAAGCTGATGATGGAAGGAACAATTCCTCAACTCCTGACGGTTAAGGAGTTGTGTATTTGTACTTGCCCATATTAACTTGTATTTATTTTGGTTTATTGGCTTTACACAGTTACTGGGGGTGTTTTGTACGAGAAAGGGGGACTTGTAAATTTGGATGCAGAAAATAAGAAAATAACAGATTTCTTTTTTTTAAATAATCTTAATCGTTCCATTTCACGCAACGCTTCTTGCTTCGAACCTCGACGAAGCCATCCTGGTCTTGGTCCGGGTGTGCGACGTTTCGTAAAGTGGCCTTTGCCTCGGCGATAGGTTGCTGCGATCGTATTTTTGTATTGACCGCAACAACAGCGGCGAAATCGCGGCGTCGACCGTTGACGGACGCACACGTGATAGGCGCATGCGTCGTCACGGCCGGCGATGCAGGCAGCGGGGCGGTGCGGCGGCGTTGGCGGCAGGCGCGCGGGGCATAAAGACTGCGCTCGCGGCTGACAGCTGCGCCGGCGGCGCTCGGCTCGGCTCAGGTCGTATCGGATACGGCGCTGAAACTGCTGACTTGCAGCTTGACGTAGACGTATCGAGGCAGGCCCCTCGTCGACTGTTGACAAATGAGCCGGCTATTGATGACCTAGTATTTTCGGATGCTTGAAATTTCAGCATCACTTCAGCCAAATTCGCCTTCAGAGACACGATGTCCTTCAGGAGGCACGTGACGTCGACATGATCGAAAGTGACGGGAGGCAACTTGTTTAGGTCTCTCGCCACAAACGTCGGCATGTCATCAGGATCGGTTTCCTTGATCAGTGTAATGATTTCCTGCAGGCTCTTCTGCATCCCGTCTCGTCTCCGGGACACCATCTGGTCCCTTTTGCCGACAGTCTTTGCACCAGCCACTGAAGCTGGTCTTGCAAACGTACACTGCGCTCACCTCGTCCATGACGTCCAGCTTTTGTTGCAGGAGCAATGCTATCCAGTGCCTTCACACGATTAAGTGCTACATGGACGTGGCCTTTGGCAAAATATTTCTTGCCCTAGTCAATCACGGCTCTGTTTAAAGTGGTGCCCTGGAGTTTATGCACCGTTACCGCCCAACTGAGGATTAGCGGCAGCATTCTCCGTTCAACATCCCCGTACCCTTTATTTACTTGGAATGTTGTTGATACGGGCGCTATGGCCACTAACCCATCACTGTCTTTTACTTTTGTGCCAATAGTGTCGTCATCAAATTTTATGCACACTGAATCCGGTAACTCACCTGATTCTATTTGATCACGGCGAAGGGCAGGCCACTTAAAGTTGGACACGATCCCCATTGCCTCGTTGAATAGGACTTCAATAACAGAAATGTTACGTCTTAACATAACTCTGGAGCTTGTCTGGAGCCTATACCCAACTTCAGTGCGTGCATCAAACCGCCACAGTTATTAACATCAGCAGGAATGACGTTAGATGGTAGTCGTTTTCGGTTTGTTGAGCTGCCTCTAGTAACTCGTCGACAGCGTGGAATATGTAAAGGCGACTTGACTGAATTTGTACTTTATACGTACTTATTACTTACACTAAAAAGAGAAAAATAAAGGTTTTTTTTATAAAAAAAATAAACCGACTTCAAAAAAAAACACAAGTAAGATAAAAAAACACAATCAAAAACTCACTAAAAAGCAAAAAATAAACTTAATTTACATTAATAGATAAAAATAGCATATGTATCTACATATTCATGATTATAATATCTAAACAAGCAAAACCTTACAGACTTGTTACCTACATATAAACACGTATTTTATATTCTACAAGTACCTATAGGTACTATAACCTATTTATTACAAAATATAAATTTTTACATATGTGATAATTCTTGTCTAAACCTATTACTTACCTATTAATCTATTTAAAATATTAAATGTATGTGTATAGGCAGACTAGCCTGTGATCTGTGAGACCGATTATCGAACCAAACCTACATAGGTCATTTTAAAAACTGTGAATACCAGGTACGGTCCTATGTGGGAATAAAGAAGTTGTATAGGTACCTACTCTTCCCCTTATTTCCCAAAAGAACAGAGCAGAGCTTTTAGGCACCATCACGTGTTTCTATTTAGTTAACGACTGTCAAATGTGCGCCGGTACTTCTAGGAATTAGTCCCCAACCACCAGGAATATAATATCAGCTTCTACATTATCAATTTCTATACGAGCGCTAACACTTCCAAACGATAGTAAGTACAATTTAATTTCCAAACCACTTTTAAAGTCAATATTCATGATCTAAAGATTTCCACCTTTAAGCCCAGGAATAATGAAAACGTTATTACAAAACTAAGTTTGAGTCTGAAGTCATGCATGATTGCATGAACCATCTACGGTGCTGCAGATAAACCCACGCGTTCTCTAATGGATGATTTTATTTATGTTTACCTACATCATTGTGATAAATATCAAAATCAGACTAGTTGCTATTAATTGGGACTGCACTTGCAGACAAACCAAATCTTTAGGCTTTGCAAAAACCAAGTTTTGTAAATACTAAAATAAAAAGAAATTGTTTGAACCGAAAACCATTTTGACGTGATATTAATTTGTCACCAAACAATTTGCAATAAATGAATTCGACCCCGACTTTAACTATTAACTATTTAAATCACCGTCAAATATTAAAAATAATTTACATTACTGCACAACCATTTTCAACAGGATTACATACTATATCTATTACTTACAGTATATTTTTTTTGTGTTTCAATGTTTTTACATGAACGCACTATACGTTTTAAGAGCGCATAGCGCTTTCAACCTAATGCAGCAAAATAAACTAAGAACACTCTTAGGTATTTTCGGAGGTATTTTCATAATTCTGACAAAATGTTTAAACAGTATTGAATCACGTGCGCACAGTGACTGCAATGCAGCCCCACTCACGCTAGCTAGAATCTAGATAGTGCTTTCAACGATATAACTCTAGTCTAAAATGAAAGTTAAATCACAAGTCTCACATCAATTAGGTTGAAATACAACCAAAAGACAAATTGTGACATAATATTTTAACTTGTGATTCACTCTTAACCTATTGTATGACTAGTAAATTAAATAATTTAACTAAAAAGAAGTATGAACATCTAGTAAAACCTGTGAGTAAAACGAAACGGTAAACTGAATGATGATTGTACGAACGAATGGAAAATTAGCATCTCACGTTTATTAACTATGGATTATCTTATTAAACCCTGGACTATCATGTGTTATAGAAGGTCTTGGCCTTGCACTGAGAACACATTTAAACCCGGCATGACTCTAATACCGCGACAAACCCAGACCCTTTCTTATTTATTCATCTAAATATGTTTGTAATGACAACGTTTAAGTTTTATTTGTCTTATCTAGTGAGGTCTGCAGAAATCTCCCTCTCGCAGCAGCACGTCGACCCATTGGGATCTTTTATGTAACCCCGTCCTATCACTATTTTTAAGCAACCAAGTATTATTTACAAAATCGACTTTAATCCTATTTTCACTTCCAGGCCTCACATCATAATAGTTGGATTGATGACCAAATCTATCACAAGTGAGACACAGTATTATGGAAGGCTCGCGCCCTTCACCATTATGTATAGCAAAACTAATCAAAATTAATTGCCGCTTTCTAGTTAGGTCTTCTACCGTCATTGTTAATATCATAAAGCCTTTGTTACTATCACATGTTTATCCATCCTCTTAACTGTCATGAAGACTCCCAGAGGCCGCCAACAACTAAACCTCCGCCGTGTCCGGTATTACAACAGCTGAGCCACAGTATAATATAAAAGTATTCAGCATTACGTCCCCTCACCAATCGAAGTCGCTCCCGCGCATTCTCGCAAGTCACGGCACGACATTATTAACTGTTTTGTTGAATGCATAGAATATGATTTGAATGTTTATATTAATCTATAACAATCTATAGATGCGAAATATATCTCCACTTATTATTACTATTACCACAGCCTTAGCTTGCAAATAAAGCTGATACCTACCTAGTACTTAATTATTTTAAGTTTTTATTTATTTCGGGTCGTGTAGCGGCTCACTAAAAAAATACTACCACCCTCTCTCCCCTTGACTATCGTTAAAGGCGATCAACGGACTAAAGACTACGCATCCATCAAACAGCATAGAGCGGCGATGGGCCTACCATCTGTCACGCTGAGCACATTGCAGTTGTAATTTGGTGAAATGTGAACTATGGCAGTGGACTGCTTCTGCGGTCCTCACTGCCTAATTTTATCCTTTGGGGATAATAGTATTGAATCTATGTAATTTATTTATTCTCGTGGTCACCTCTTTGCTTACTCCAGCTGTCCAGCTTAGTAGGTAGGCGTGGAGTAGTAACGTAGAACATTGCCCGAATACCCACACCTATACAAGCTCTTCCCGCCCGGACTTCCGTCTGTCACGGTCGCATTATCTAACTATTCATCGAAATCTATATTGAATGGAAGCTAATTTATATCGATAAAGATCCAATAGTGCCCACCTGGGTACATACATGACCTAGACCAATTTACATATTTTAATAATACGATATAGCTCTGTAGCCAATCAAAGTAACTCTGCAACCCAACAAAGTATCGTTCTGAAGATTCTAGATCTTGGAAATGCTATACATCTATTAAACAAAGCATAAAATGCACCTCTATTAAACAAAGTTTTTACTCTTCCGGCCGGCTATAGTAACTCATAATTAATCACTTTCCAAATATAACAATCTACCTACTTTACCGATTCACAACTTCTTCTCCAACCGCCCGGCTATCTCGCTTGCGTTCTAACCGTTCGTAGCGCCGATTCCCGCTGTGCTCGAGGAGAGAGAGAGAGAGAGAGAGAAACATTTATTGACAAACATAAAAAAATATAAATGAAAAACAAATAAGCAAAAAAAAAAGACAATTGTCAATCAGGACCCCGCCTCAGCTAGTGTCGTTGCGAACAGAACGTATCGCAACAACGCTGGTATTCTGGCGGGGCCTGTCGGTGCACGGTACACGAACAACATACAGAATGAAACACATACACATTATTTACATAAAACTATATATAGACAATACTAACAGACAATGAAACAACCACTGGCAGAATGTCCCCGACTCCTTAACCTATATTATTTTTAAGATGGACTGTCAATGTCAATCTGTCTTATCTTGCCTCGTCCATGATGCCATTAGTGATGCAAATTAAACAAGCACAAGCATCAATTCTGCACTCATTCATACATACGCAGAAAGTTACTAATAAATAGTTAAGGTAGTAGTGATCAATCGTTCCATACAAAGTATAAAAGAAAACAATTCTACATAGTTATTTGCCTATTCGTTCAATGTTGATAAAAACTTGGTGAAGCTAGAGATTAAAACAGCGACGCGAATGGGATAACGCGATAGCGAAACGGCAGAAATTTCCCACGCCCGTCGAGTGCTCCAATTAGGTAAGTAAAAAAGTACATACACACATCAAAAGTGTCTAGGGATCAACATATATTTTTGCAATAACTTTTCTCCTGATTGATATTAATTAAAATTTTCTTTAAGGATTCATCAAATAAAGTGTTTTCGTTTGTCTACAGTAACGATAAACCAAGTCACCTTTGCATTAATAAAGAAATTTGCCATTTTCCTAATAAAGGGATTTTTGACATTTGAACCACTAACATTAAAGTTCGAAAAAAAGACTTAAATAACAGTTTTCTTTAAAATTTTATTGGGTAACTTAAACAATTAATAATCCGTGTTTCTACCGCGAACACTAACAACACAAGAACATCGGTTTGGCATACTCAAAATGAGTTCATCCAAATCACGCTGTGGAATGGCCGCCCATGTTCGTTGCAACAACAAAAAAAGGTCTTCTTGCGACTGGATACCCTCCATATTCGGCAGAGCTCTTCTCTGTAGCATATCCCATGCATGCTCAATCGGGTTCAAGTCTGGCGACTGAGCAGGCCAGGGCATGACATTGATGTTAGCTGCGGCGAGAGTCTGTCTTACAACTCTTGCGGTGTGCGGTCGTGCATTATCATGCATTAACTGAAATAAGGGACCGATTTGCACTTGTAGAGGAACGATGACGTCTGATACAATCGTCTCAGCATAAATTTGAGCGTTGAGGTTGCCTCTGATCCAAATCAACTCAGTTCTTCCGCCGATCCAAATACCCGCCCATACCATGATGGTTCCACCACTATAAGGATGGACTTCCTGGCAGGATTTTAATCGCTGTTGGCGTCCAGGGGTTCTCCAGTGTCGTATACGTCTTGTATCCGGTCTCATACCAAAACGAGACTCATCAGAAAAGCACACGAAACGCCATTGTTCTTCTGCCCAATTTCTGTGTTCAAGAGCCCATTGATATCGAATCCTACGATTGTGCATTGCTATAGGTGGTACCCTTAGCGGTCTTCGGGAATGAAGGTTCACTTCATGCAAGCGGTTTCTGACTGTTTGGTCGCTAATTAAGTTCCCTGAAGAGTGATGAAGCCTCACGGCTAACATCATGGCGGTTATTGTTGGAGCTCTTCGAGTTGTGATTTGAATGTATCGGTCTTGTCTCCGTGTGGTGCAGCGATACCGTCCTCCATGGCGCTCAGCCACGGTACCAGTGCTTCGGTAACGTATCCAAAGTCGACTGATAACACTCTGACTTGTATTCAGAGCTAAAGCCACAGTACGTTGCCGGGAACCAGCTTCTATCATTCCCACGGCTCTGAGCATTTCTTCCCTGCTTAAATGACGTCGCCGCTCCATAATAACGTTGGTTTTAATCAGTAGTAGGGAAACAGTAGCACTAATAATGTCTTCAATGCGTTGTATGTTTTTATAGGGAAAATATTGACAGCTGATTTTCATCTTTTACTAGAAATTGATTGAAAGTTCCTGTTTCAAATTATGAAATGCACCAAAAAGGATCCATATAAATTTATAAAATCATAAATTTATTACAAAGCCACATCTCAATCTCAAGAAATCCGCATAAAAATGCTTGATCCCTAGACACTTTTGATGTGTGTAATTACACTTAAAAATACTTGAATTATGCCTAAACAGTACAGATACACTTATGAAAAAAACTGTTAAAATGCCCGTTGCACATCCATTAAACACCGGTTATTTATTTCAGGTCTCGCCACTCCGGGAAAGCAATGCCGAACCAAAGGTAAAACATTAATAATAAAAATAAATTCATATGTAAAAATTAAGGCTGCATAATTTGCGACGACATTAAGTAGCACTTCAGTTTACTTATTAGCGCTTTCCTTGTCCCCAGATCTCGCAGCGGGGGAGGAAGATCATTCCAGCACTTGGAGGCGGCAAATCGGAAGGATCCACGAAATGCTGCAGAATGGTGTTTTGGAGTTGAGAAAACATGAGTGCCAGACCTTTTTGGGTACTTAAAGTGAGCCTGTACTTGCTCAAACTTTTCTAAAAGATATTGTGGCTTACCCGTGTGAATGATCCCAAACAACAAAGACGCCAGATGCATACGCCTACGCGCTTCCATTTTCAATATGTTGGCAGAGTTTAGGAAGGGGGTGACATGTGTTCGTGGTGGTATGTGGAAACAAAAGCGTGCGCAAGCATTCTGCACTCTCTGTGAGCCGAGCTGTTCTTGCTAGTATGCATGGACCATAAACTGTGTCACAGTAATTGAGCTTGGATAACACTAGTGACTCGCAAAGCGCAACTCTAAGTTGCTCTGACAAATACCTTCTTATTTTGTACAGCAGCTTCAACCTATAAAAACAGTTGCGCACACACTCCGCAATGTGGTTTTCGAAATTTAGACTGCTGTCGAAGGTCAAACCCAAACTCTTGGCTTTTTCCACTCTCTCTATAATTACACCATCAATGTGTATATTAAGTGTGCAGTCGCTGAGCCTTTTTATGTTCTTTCTGTTACCAATAAGCAGGAGTTTAGATTTTTGAGGATTCAGTGCAAGACAGTTAGATCGAGACCATGCCGCTATCCCTGCCAAATCCTCGTTCACTTTGGCTACAGCAGCAATGGTGTCAGTTGGTTTAAATGAGTGGTATAGCTGTATATCATCAGCATACATATGATAGCGACATTCACGTATACTGCCCACTACATCTGCGCTGTACATGATAAAAATAACAGGACCCAACAACGACCCCTGCGGTACGCCTCTAGTGACTAGTAGAGATTGAGACCGCAATTTAGTTCCATCAGCTGCCGTTAGCTCCACATATTGTTGCCGGTCTGATAGATAGCTATGGAACCATTTTACAGCACTTATGTCGAAGCCATAGTATGTCATCTTAGATAATAAAAGTGTTGTATTTATACAGTCGAAAGCACGGGAGAAGTCCAGCAGCAGCAGCGCACTGACCATTCCATGGTCCTGCGCAGCCAAGAGGTTGTCCACAACATCTGCAAGAGCAGTTGCGGTGCCGCGACCCTTGCGAAATCCAGATTGCCACAGTGGGAGTATGTCATTATCCTCGAGGTACCTGGTGAGTTGATCGCAGACTATTCTTTCCAATATCTTAGAGATACAAGGAAGGAGGCTAATTGGTCTTAGGTCTTTCATCGTTGTAGGATTAGAAATTTTGGGCAGAGGTTTTACCACTGCCCTCTTCCAGGCTCTTGGGAATGTGCTTTCGACTATAGAACCATTTACTATGTTAACAATAGCCTCCAACGACTGCGGCAAGGTCAACTGCAACATTTCCAGTGACATGTGGTCATCCCCCTGAGCGTTAGACTTTAGTCTTCTAATGGCTTTAAGTACTATGTCCTCACTGACCGGCTGCAGCTTAAAAGTTGCTGCGCTATGTCTATGGTGTTCGAAGAACGTGAGATGGGAAATCGAAATGCGGTCCTCTCCCGGCACATCAAGGAAGTGTCTATTAATTGCGTCAGGGTTGATAAAAGACGGTGGTAATTCATATTCGGCTCTTCTACTAGGCAGTATATTCTGTTTAAGGTTCCTCCATAACTGTTTGGAATTACCTATGTTATTATTTATACTATTAGCAAAATAACTAGTCTTTTCACGTTCAACAGCTTCAGTCACTAGGTGCTTCATGAAGATGTATTTGCCTTTGTAAGATTGAGCTTTGTACCTTTTATATTTATGGTGATAAGTATTTCTTAAGCGCATCATAGATTTTACTGTGTCTGTTATCCAGGGGTGAGGGGGAGACTTAAATTTTTTAGTTGTGACTGGAGCGTGCAGATCAAATAGTGCTGTAATAGCAGACGCAAAATTTTCCACCAAAGCATCAACATCCTCCCAAGGCCGCTTAAAATAATCCCAATTAACGCATTCCAGATCAGCGTTAAACCGTTCCAAAATAATGCTCTTAAAAGGTCTATAGGTTACCAGCTGAGGCATTGGTTTTTCTTTTTTTTTTTTTAAATCAGCTGTCAACATAGCGTGTCCACCCAGTTCTGGAGTATGCGTGACTGTGACATTGAGAACCGATATATCGGAACAGATTATATCGATTAGACTGTGACTGTGCTGCGTAAAGTGTGTTGGCTCATTGACCACTTGTTTCAGGTTCATGCTGCATAGGATTTGCTCAAGAAACTTGGTTTTCCCACTGGCTGTATTGAGGAGGTCTATGTTGAAGTCCCCAACCAGTATCAGACCGTCCTGTTTTGGAAAGGAAGCTATCGACTCTGAAATAGCGTCTAGGAAAACGTTCACGTCTTGCCATGGTGGTCGGTAAGCAGTTCCTATGACTATGTCCAGACTGCAAAGCCGTACCTTTAGCCACATCTGCTCTACAGCTGCTGTGACAGGGTGCGAGCAAACACGCGCGTTCGTTCCTCTGCGAATGTAGAACCCCACTCCGCCACCACGCCCACCACGAATGCTGTCAGGCCTTGATATATGGCAAAACCTGTAGTTTGCCAGTTTCGGCGCCTTGTCACTCTGTCCCGTCCTTAACCATGTTTCATTTATGGCCAGTACATCGGGAGCTAGATCCCCCGCAGTCACAATGAACTCCTCATGCCCCGTGCTTAAAGACCCAGCATAAAAAAGACCAACCCTAAAGTTCTTACTCTTAATCATTTTTAACAGTTATTAATAATTTAGAACTGTAGTGCATAATTATTAGCCTTATCATCATACCAGTGCGTGATCTATTCAAGATCACACCAATTGTACGCATTTTATGTGATTTGTCTCGGCATCTATGTTTCAGTACCATTATTATGTAATATTCATAATGTATTTATGAAATGTAACAATTAAAAAGATACGCACAAGTATTGAGTTTTAAAACCTTAAAATAACCAGTGTACATATAACCGAGAGGGGCACAATTTTCTTTCAGAACATGAGTGACAGCATAGCTAACAGCACATAACGTTATGTTACATTTATTATGTGATAACAAACTGGCAAACAAATAGTCAAAGAACGCTATGAGGACTGCAAACAGAGACAAACACATACACTTCAACAAATAAAGTAACAATGTGAGGACTATAAACAGAAATAAAGACATACACTTTGACAAATAAAGTAAGTTATGTTGTGCACAGAATCCAACACCAACGAGAAATTTCCACCTGGACATTACTCAGAGACTACTGCTGGCGGCGCAAAGGTTTTGATGAGATCGTCCTCTGAGCGAAACTGGTAGGCAGGTTTCCCTTCCGCCTGGCGAGCGAATATGCGACCTCGCTTGGTCCAGGTGTACCGCCATCCCAGCCTGCGACACTCCTCCCGCACCCGATGGAACAGCTGTCGGTGCGCGCGTGTCAGCCGCTCGTTGATGAACACGCGGGGCCCCGCCGCGGCGCGTTGGCCCGCGCGGCGCACGCGCGCGGCCTGCAGCAGCTCGCCGCGCAGTTGCCGGCGCGCCAGCCGCACCACCACGCGGCGCGCGCGGCCCCCCGCCTCCGCCGGCGGCGCGCCCACGTGCTCCGCGAACACTACGTCCCGCTCCTCCAGCTTTACGCCCATCTGCCCTGCGAGCACAGCCACGGCATGGAACACGCTCACCCCCTTCTCCTCCGGCAGATGGCCGATCTCCAGGTCCGCGAGCAGAGCCTCCTGATCGCGGTCGTCGAGCTCCAGCTTGAGCTCCGAGATGGTTCGCTCTAGCTCCATGACCTTGCTTAGCCCCTCCTCCGACTGCCGCTGCTCCAGCGCCTCCAGCCTCTGCTCTACGCCATCCAGTCGCGTTGTTATGGCCGTAAATGAAACCCGCAGTTGCGCCATCTCTCGCCGGAATTCCCGCATTTCGGCCATACATTCGGCGAACTCGCGTCTAAAATCATCCAAACCAGCGACGGTTGTCCGCCCAGCCGCGGCGCCCGCGTCAGGCTGCGTTGGCAGGGGTTCAGATTCTGACGCTTCGCCGACTCCTTTTACAGGCGTCTGGCTGTTGTCGCCCCTGCGTGCGCTCCTTTTACAATTAGGGCAAAGCCAATCCTTACTAATTAAGGTTTTTTCTGTTACTGCCAGGCAAGCCCTGTGGAATTTGCTTGGACAAACGCTGCAAGACGCGGCACCTGCCGGCGACAAAAAATTACCACAAGCGCCACAGTTCAGCATTGCTCGCTATTACGTCGTAGTTTAGGAGAACGTCAAGAGATGGCGCCACGATGCTTTGACCCCCTGTATGGCAGTGGTCAGGTATGAGTCGGCACCGCTAGGTGGCGCAGTCGCAGAAATGGTAAGCGCTTATGCTACTGCTCGTACAGCGGCGCTGATAAAATTATTAAAAAGAAGGCGAGTGACTTTGATTTATTCCAAAATTACCCCTTTGTGTTTAAAAACTGGCCAAAAGTTATATGAAAAAGTTAATTATCTTGATTTAGACAACAACACAGATAGTGCCCACACTTGCACAGCTTCACTGACACTGCCGCTTGCAAACAAACACAATTACAGCTCAAACAAACGTGTTTTTACTTAATTAATAGAATATAAATGCGCACAGGATGTGTACTGTATGTCGTCCGAGACGTCACCCCCTGTCGTCCGAGACGTCACCCCCGAGCAGAGCTGCTCGAATTGTCGGCGACGTGGTTATTTCAGGTCGGCTCGATCCACTGGCTCTTCGGAGCGACCTTGCGTCTCTCTGTATATTGTACTGTATATATCATGGGGAGTGTTCTGAGAAATTGTTCGGCTTGATCCCTGCCGCTAATTTCCTTCACCGCACTACACCCAATCGACTGTCATTCCATCCACATCACCTTGATGGATGGCGGTCTACTACTGTGCATTTTTCAAGAAATTTCTTGCCTCGAACTACAGTGTTGTGGAACCAGCTCTCGGCGGCGGTATTTCCGAACCGTTACGACTTAGGGAACTTCAAGAAACGAGCCTATTCCTTCCTTAAAGGCCGGCAACGCGCCTGCGATTCCTCTGGTTTTGCGGGTGTCCATGGGCGGCGGTGATTACTTTCCATCAGGTGACCCGCTTGCTCGTTTGCCTCCTTCTGCTATTAAAAAAAAAGTAACCTGCTGGTTCGCTATCTACTCAGCAGGCCGTGTCGTGGTTGATTCAACTACGCTCTGCTACCAAATTGATCCAACCAGACCATGGACCACCAGGTCATTGATCATTGCCTGCTTGGAATTAGCTGCGATTCGCAGCGTTAATCTTATAAGTAACCTTAAATACTAAATTCACCGGTGGTGCGGCGATCGTTGAATCGCCTTGCAACCTGAGGATGTGGAGGTAGTATGGGTAGAAAGGAAAGGATGGTCGCTGCTCAGCTGCCGTGAGGCGGTGTGACGCCTGCCTCGTGGTAGCGTACCTCGCCTGCCGAATCCAAACAGTCCAAATCACACATGCACACATCCGTTGCACCCCGGCCAATTACACATAGGAGCCTCCGCTGGCTGTTTGCAAGGCGATTAGTAAGTTAAAGGCCGATAAATTTTTGAGTCACAACGAATGCACGTCGGCATGTATTGACACACCCGAAACTGAAGTCACAACAACGCGACGCGAATTCTGCCGACAGAAATATAAACGCGTACAACCCGCGGTTGTTTTTATACCATATAATGAGGTCTGCGCTGTCCCGTACCGTGGGAAAATCAAAAATCTGCACCGAAACTTAACAGACCTCCGCCATTACGTGTTGTTCCGAAAACCGAATGATACCGAAGTGAACTGACATACGAATGTCAATTTTACCGCCATGACACTTTTATTATCCTACCCTGTTCATTGCTGGTTTTAAACACTAACCAATAATTAAGTGAGTGACATACGAATGTCAATGTCACCTGACAGTTTTATTTTCATACCCTGTTAATTGCAGGTTTGCAGTTTTGCATTTCATTGCTGGTTTTAAACAGCTTCCTTAATAAACATACATCAACACATACATAAATCACCACCATTCATTCAAACAAAATAAAAACACTTACCAAAATAAAACATAATTTGGGAATACTTAGGTAGGCCAGGGTTTCATATGATAAGAGGAAGAAGTGGTTTTGTTAGGTCTTTCCGCCTGTGAGTCTGCTTTCTCCACATCATATCTACCATATATCTTGACCTTAGTCACTCTATAAGGTTCCAAATACTTTGGCTTGATCTTCATGCCGCTACCAAACTGTGTTCTCTTAATAGCTACTAGATCTCCTTCTGAATATTGCTTACTTTCCTTTCTCTTCTTGTCGTAGTTCCGTCTATTTTCTTCTTGAATTTTTTTGTATATGTTGCTTAACATTTTTTTTAAATTCCTCCCTATGTTGTGAATAATCATCCCTTTCTTCTTGTACTAATAAATCATAAAGTTCACAGTCTTCTTTCTTAATAATTTTGGTTCCCATTAATAGCTCAAAGGGTGTAGTATCTATACTTCTGTGGTAGGTACTATTCAATGCTCTTTGCACTCTGTTGACATACTTATACCATTGTGCTGGTTTTTCTATCGATACCTTTGTCATAATTGATATTATTGTGCGGTGCACTCTTTCTACCTGCCCGTTACCTCGTGGCACTGCTGTAGTAATCTTAACATTTTATTGTTGAAACTTTTTGCATTCACATTGCTATATAGATATAGGATAAAATGTTTACTAGAAAAAGCAGTGGACCGGCAATCCAAAGGTCACGGGTTCGAATCCCGTTTGAGCTTTCCTGAGATTCTTTTACTTTCACAAAATCTTTGCTTTGAAAAGCTGTCCCTCTGTCTGAAATGATTCTTGTTGGATTACCGAACGTCTGCTGATGAATCTCTAACTTGTTGAGAACTTCCTGAGTAGACGTTGGTTTTGTAGGAAACAACCAGACTAACTTTGTAAAAGCTTCAATCATAGTAAGAATATGGTTGTATTGCTTACTGGTTTCCGTCTTAGGTCCAATGTGATCTACATGAAGGGTGTGGAAGGGTACATCTTGTTTTTCTATCGGGTATAACTTCTTCTTTGAAAAATGACCATTTTCATGAGCTTTCCTTATAATTGTTGTTCCTATTTGTTGCGGTACAACCAAACTTTGCTGTAGTCTTTTACATAATAAACCATTTCGTAAATCTTTGTATGGTTTTTGTTCCCGAAGTATCTCCATGATTGCTCTGAGACCATTGTCTGTTTCTTGAGCCAGTCTCAGCTCCCGGTGAATGTCAGCGGATATTACTGCAAGATAATTATGGATTCCGACTCAATGCATCAGCATGCCTCATTTTTGATCCCGATCTATTTTCTATTGTAAAATCGTAATCTTGCAAAAACAATATCCTTCTAGCTACCTTCGTTGACAGGACCATATCTTTCTTGTTTATAGTCATTTGAAAAGCTTTGCAGTCTGTTACTATTTTAAAGTGTTTTCCGAATATATAGTGTCTGAATTTCTTTATACCTTGGATTACGGCTAATAAATACTTCTAACTCGTAACTAGTGTATTTACTTTCTGCTTCAGTTGTTCTGCGACTCATATAATGTACTGGATGTAATTAGTTGTTACAGTCTTTCTGAAATAAGATGGCAGAATATGCCACACTTGAAGCGTCTGTGTGGAGTTCTGTTTTAGCATCATACTCGTAAATTTTCAATACAGGTGTGCTAGCCAATTTTTCTTTAAGCATATTATTATTTTTCTGTGTTCATTTCGCGGGTACTTTGGAATAGATAGAATCTTTGAAAGTTGCTCTGCAAATTTTTATTTATTTAAATATATAAAAGTTGCTTACAGCTTTTATTGCACTCAAATGTATTAGTTAAAGTACCAGGGAGTGTTGGCAATAACATATTTTCACTTGCACATTCACTGCAGCAGCAATCTAACATCACTTCACCTACTCTCATCTTCTCGACACATCAACTTCAGTCATAGAGTGCTTGCTTGCTGAACATGGAGACGGCCAATGTCAACGAGACCATTCAGGACCTTACTGCGTTGTTCCACACCCGGATGGAGGAGTTCGAGAAGGCACTGCATCAGCACACGGAGTCTTCAGTTCCTAGGGCGCAACTACAGACCGTCAAAGCTTTATCTGCAGACTACCAGCAGTTTAAAACATTTGTGGTGAAGGCGGTGAACACGTTGAAGATGCAGCTTGATCTTCTTAACAACGGTATGGATCGCCTGGAAACCCACTCTCGGCGTAAAGTGTTGCTGCTCCATGGTTTGCCAGACGATCGCAAGGAGAATATTCCAACCGGAGTGCACGAAACACTAAAAAGGATGAAGTTGACTCAACTTCGGCCCGACTGCCTTGAGACTTGCCACCGTCTTGGAGCTGCCAAAAAGGATAGGGCTCGACCTGTGTTGGTCCGTTTTTCAACATACGGACACAGATCTACAGTGTGGAACGCTAAGACGGCATTGAAGGGAACCAGAACGTCATTATCAGAATTTCTTACGAAGGGCAGGCAGAACATATTTGCAGCTGCTTGTAAGCATTTCGGTATGAGAAACTGTTGGACGTCGGATGGCACTATAGTGGTGCTACTGCCTGATAAAAGTAGACACAAGATAACTGCAATGACAGATTTACAACAGCTACAGGTCAGTTTTCCATCCACGGCAGGCATCTAAGTCCTTATTTTTCTTGATAATAATTGTACACTTCTCTAACTTATCTGATTTACGATGGTATTCGAATAATTGCAAATTGGTAGGGTACCATCCCTGGGGTGCGTGTTGGGTGGCCTCCTCGTATGGCTGACTTTCATTTGTCGCTCCTGATACGTTGGGAGCGAACGATGGAAGTCGGTCCTGGCGCTCCCTGGTTCCTATAGGGTACTAATGCGTCGAAAGAGGCATTGGAACCCTTTCGCCAACAACCCATCGCACTAGGCGGAGCCCCCTCTGGACCCGTAGCCTCCCTAGGCGTGTCCCTTCTGGACTGCACAATAGGCGGGTCCCTTATGGACCTGCGGGAGGTTTTTGCCGGCACCCCTTCTGGGTGTTGTACACGGGAGGGATTAGGGTAGTACGGCGTCCCTTATGGACGTCGCTTTAGCGCCTTGTTAGCGCAAGGAGTTTGGCCACGTTATATAGGTAGGTAGGGGTTTAAGGTATAGGGATGTAGGGTTAAGAGCGATGTAGGGTTAGGATAGGCGTGTAACGTGGCAGGGGGACAGCATAGGTGTGGTGCCAGCTTATTGCTTATTGTTATGTTTGTTTTGTCGGTTCTGTGCGACTGTGACAGCGACCCTGGTTTTGGTGCAGCCGGGTATGTTGCAGTTGTTGCAGACTGAGCGGCTTTGAGAGGAGTTTTTGACGGCGCCCCTTCTGGGCGTCGTTACATGAGGAGGGAATGGGGTAGTCGGCGCCCCTTCTGGGCGCCTTTCAGGCAAAGGCTTCATCGTTGCGGGGCGCGGCGATGGGCGCCCGTCTTCGGACGGGTTGGTGGGCGGCAGACAGCCCACCCCCTAGCGACCAGGGGGATGGCAACCCTTAAATTGCCACCCCCCCTTTATGAACAGAATGCACGATAGAGGGAATACGTTGTCTTGCGCTCCGGCTGACGCCCGGCGCTTGCAGGTATCCGGGCCTGCGGGTGAGAAATTAGTTACCGAAGACTGCCCTGAGGTAGGCAACCAGGCCTCGGGTGCCAGTATTACTACTGGAAACTCGTCATGCGACGCGGCTGACGCCCGCCGCCAACCAGTATCCGGGCTGGTTGGTGATAAATTTGCTAGCGAAGACTGCCCTGGGGGTGGTGAGGGAGAGCAGAAGGAGGGGAGTGGAGAAGACCGCGGGGGAGCCTGCAGGGCGTTGCCGCCGACGATGCCTGTTCCCCGAGCGGAGGAGGAAGTTGTGAGGGCTGTGGATGACGAGATGGACAACATCAATTCCGTCGAAGGTCAAGGTTTCATGGCCAAGAAGGACTCCAGTGGAATAACACTGGGGATTCCCCGTGGGTCTCCCCATGGGATGGAAACCCGCAAGAGGTTGCGTGATAACGTTAACACCTCGACGGAGGAGGAGACGCAGCGGAAGGTCCCCGCGAGCGAGAAGACCGCGCGTGGTAGGGCCAAAATGGTCTCGTATGAGCGGAGGCGGCCGGTGCAGTCGCAGCCGAAGGAGAGGCTTGGCACGTCGGTCGGTGTTGCGGAGGCCCGTATGGCCAGTAAGCACCCCTCGATGTCCACTGAAGGCGAGGGAGATACAGGGGATGAGAAGAGCTCGCCCCCCCCCCCCCCCCTCCAAACCCGGGCCGAAGAAATGGGCTGGAGGGACCCTCAGAGGAAAAAATATGGCCGCATACCTCAAGAGGGCTGATGAGCCGGCGGACCAGGAAGTGGATGGCCCTGTGGCCAGGTCCTCGAGGAGAGGAGGGGAGCATCACAAGGCCCAAATGTCGCAGAAGTCGAAGGACGACATTATTGCGGCGGCCACGAGAGCCTGGATAAGCTGGCTCATTGCGCAAAGATCTCCAGGAATTCAAAGAAAACCGTCCATAGAGACCTGAATGATGGGGTCAAGGCGGTGCAGGCGTGAATAGAGTCCCTCAAGGAGATGTCCGTGTCCGATGAGGCCAAAAGACTCCAGAGGGACAATGAAAGGCTACGCATTCAGGTGGACTTATTGACAGCAGAGGTCAGGGCCATCAGGGAGGCCCAACAGGAGCCCAGAACGTTGCGGACGAGGGCCACCAATGTCTAAAGAGAGGTGCATGTCTCCATGGACGACCGCATGGAGACGTTCAAGGGGGACTTTCTCCGTCAGCTGGGGGAAATGTGCAACGCGAGAATCGAGGGGTTGGAGATGCGCCTTCCACCAGCGCCCCCTCTGAGGCCCCCTCTGGCACATGAGCAGAGGGCCAGGGCCTCCTATGCCGAGGCGGTCGTCGGATCCCCCAGAGCCCCCAGTGCTCCCCGGGCCCCCCAGACCGAGACAGGCCTAAGTCGGATGCCCGATTTGAGCAGCCCGCCATTGCCACAAAGAGTGCCCAGGGAGAGGATCCCCCCGACGACGCGTCCGGTCTCCCCTGCTCTGGCTTTGGCGTCTAACACCCCGGCAACGGAGTGGAGGCTAAAAAGCTCCCATAACGCCAGGAGAAGGGCTAAAGCGGCTGCCAAGGCCGCCAAGGCGGCAGCGAAAGGGACGGCCGCCACGAGTTCCCCTGTGTCCAAGCTCGTGCCACCCCGCTCATCCGTCGTCACCATTACCTTGAAGCCCGAAGCCGTGGCGAGAGGCGCTACCTATGCCTCCGTCATGGAGAAGGCAGTCGGCGCCATCCAACTGCAGGACTTCGGGCTTGAGGCCGTACGGATGAGGAACACGGCGGTGGGCGGGCGCAAGCTCGAGATACCGGGAGCAACCAGCGGCCCTAGGGCGGACAGGCTCGCGAAAAAGCTCCGCGAGGTCGTAGCGGAGGAGGCGGACATAGGCAGGCCGTGCCGCAAAGCGGAGCTCCGGCTGGTGGGCCTGGGCGACGGCATAACGAAGGAGAGGGTCACCCTGGCAGTCGTGGCAAAGTCGGGATGCGCGCCTGAGCACATCACGCTAGGCAAGATACGGACCGGACCATGGGGGGTGAACTCCATGTTGGTCCAGCTGCCAATAGGACATGCGAGAACGTAGGCGGAAGCGGGCCACCTTACCATCGGGTGGCTTCAGATACAGGTCGTAGCATTGGAAAGACTGCCGGTCCGATGCTACAAGTGCTACGGGGCGGGTCACACAAAATACACGTGTGGCCGGGCGACCGACCGTAGCACCCTGCAGCGCACCATGGCACCGAGCGGCAGACTGTGGCGCAGAGAAGGCCTTCTGCGTCGTATGCAAGGAGGCCAAACTCCCCACGACCACCATCTAGGGGGGAGGTCCTGTAGACCCCCTATTACGAAACCAAAGTTGAAGGCGGCCCCTTGGACAAGGCCCCCCCCCAGCGGCAAGGGCGCAACCAGCAGCGCCAATGGAAATAGGAGACCGGACACCGGGACCCATTAATGTCAGAACACCCTAAGACTCTCCTACAGGCGAACCTCAATCACGCCGCCAATGCTCAGGACCTTATGGTCCACCAGCTAGCAGGCACTAGACATCGATGTGGCTATCGCAGCGGAGCCCTACACCATCCCTGCGCGAACGAACTGGATCGGATCCACCGACGAGAAGGTGGTCATTACCACCCCGACCACCTCCGGCATGACTCCACTGTCACTGCGAGAGCGGGGCGAGGGGTACGTGGCGGTTGACTGGGGCAATGTCGCCGTGGTTGGGCTTTACTTCTCGCCCAATCGCAGCCGCAGCGAGTTTGTGGAGTACGTCGGGAGGATTCAGAGTGTCGTGCGCAGACTGGCTCCGCGGCAGGTGATAGTGGCCGGCGACCTCAACGCCAAATCCAGGGCCTGGGGCTGCCCTGTGACCACCAACAGGGGAGAGGTCGTCGAGGAATTCCTGGTCCAGTCCGGGTTGGTTGTCCTCAATAGGGGTACGGCTAGTACATGCGTGAGGTGGCAGGGGGAGTCCATCGTGGACGTTACGTTCGCAACCCCCGCCATAGCCTCCCGTGTGACCAGTTGGGAGGTGCTGGATCAAGAGACCCTGAGCGACCATTTATATGTGTCGTTCAGGATATCCGCCCCCCCCAATTGCTGGCCCTACCCCTCAGCAGGGTGTCCGAGGAGCGCGGTTCCGGAGGTGGGCCTTCACGCGCCTGAACAGGGAGGCGGCAACGGAGGTGGCCATCGTGGAGAGTTGGCTGCCATCGCCTGGGACCACGGACGTC
Source organism: Scoparia ambigualis (assembly GCA_963921215.1). Taxonomy (NCBI): domain Eukaryota; kingdom Metazoa; phylum Arthropoda; class Insecta; order Lepidoptera; family Crambidae; genus Scoparia; species Scoparia ambigualis. Next base: position 52,628,306 of record OY992502.1, on the reverse strand, counting down.
GATCTGAGGGCCAACATCTTCTGAAGGTCGATGACACGGGTCTGTGACGCCGCCATGCCCCGTGCCGGGGAGCGTCCGCACCGTCGCGCCGTATACTGGTGGACAGCGGAGATAGCCGGACTTCGCACCACCTGCATCCATCAGAGGCGCCTGTACCAGAGGTGCAGGAGGAGGAGGAGGCGCGCGCCAGAGGAGGAGGCCGACCTGTACAGCCAATTGAGCCTGGCCAGGTGGCGGCTAAAGGTGGCCATTATGAGGGCCAAGGAAGAAGCCTGGAAGGAGTTTCTGGCCGACCTGGATAGGGACCCGTGGGGGCGCCCATACCGATTTGTCCGGAATCGGATGCGGAGCTCGGCGCCCCCCACCGAGTCGTTCCAGCCGGAACTCCTAAACAGAGTGGTGAGCGCGTTGTTCCCGGATAGGGCGACTGAGGAGACGCCATTCACTGCCCCCGAACATGACGGGGAGGTGGACCCGCAGACCATCCCGCGGGTCACGGATGAAGAGATGGAGGTGGTGACGCAGCGCCTCCGCCTCAAAAAGAAGGCCCCAGGCCCGGACGGGGTGCACGGGAGAGTCCTAGCCCTTGCCCTCGAGTACGTCGGACCCAGGCTGAGGGAGCTGCTGGACTCCTGCCTCCAGCAGGGCAGGTTCCCGATGGCCTGGAAGGAGGGCAGGCTTTGTCTCCTCCGGAAGGACGGGCGCCCGCCAGATTCGCCGTCGGCCTACCGGCCCATCGTTTTGCTCGATGAGGCTGGAAAGCTCTTCGAGCGGATAATCGCGGAACGAATCGTGGAACATCTGGGCAGTGAGGGTCGTGACCTGCACGACGCACAGTTCGGGTTTCGCCGGGGGAGGTCAACAGTGGACGCCATCCTGTCCCTCAAAAGGGCGACCGAACAGGCCATCGGGAGGGGGGAGAGGGTGTTGGCGGTATCACTCGATATCGCCAACGCGTTTAACTCCCTTCCATACTGCGCGATAGTGGAGGCCATGAGGTATCACAGAACACCGTGGTACCTGAGGAGGATCGTCGAGGACTATCTTCGTGATAGGACGGTCCTCTTCCTCGAGCCTGGCGGGGCGCGCATTGTGGCGCGCAATATGGTGTGTGGGGTGCCCCAAGGTTCTGTCCTGGGGCCGCTCCTTTGGAATTTAGGATACAACTGGGTCCTCAGGTGCAAACAACTGCCTAGGACGAGTGTCATCTGTTATGCAGATGACACTCTGGTCACCGCACGGGGCGGTGACTACCAGGATGTATCCAGCAAGGCGGCGGCGGCTGCGTCCTTGACGGTGAGGCGGATCCAGATGCTCGGTATGGAGGTGGCGTTGCCGAAAACCGGGGCCATTCTCTTCCATGGTCCCCGGGGCAAGCCCCCCAGAAGCGCACATATCCGTGTGGCTGGCGTGCGTGTCGGGGTCGAGTCCCAGATAAAGTATCTTGGACTCACGCTTGATAGCCGCTGGAGATTTGAGGCCCATTTTGCGAATCTCGCTCCGAGGGTGGTCGGAGCAGCGATGGCCTTGGCAAGGCTTCTGCCCAACGTCGGAGGTCCCGGCGATAGCTGCCGCAGATTTTACGCAGGAGTGCTGAAGAGCATGGCCCTATACGGTGCCCCGGTAAGGTCGGATTCGCTGTCTGGGAAAAACGTCGCCATCCTGCGACGACCGCAGAGGACAGCGGCCATCCGAGCTATCCGGGGTTACCGTACGGTATCATTTGCGGCGGCTACGGCCATAGGGAATATGCTTCCGTGAGAGCTCGAAGCCAAGGTTCTGACCGAGGTGTACGAGTTCCGGGCAGAAGCAAGGGCGCGGGGAGAGAATCCTGTGCAGGAAGAGGTCGAGGGTGCAAGGCGGATAGCCTTCGACATGGCGGTGTGGCAATGGGAGGAGAACCCCACAACCCCAGAAGCCGGAACCCGCACGATCGAAGCTATACGCCCGGTATTGCAGCGATGGATTAATAGGTCGCATGGGGGTATGACCTTCCACCTCACCCAGCTCCTCACGGGGCATGGGTGTTTCGGCAGTTACCTGCACAGGATTCGCAGGGAGGAGACTCCGGTCTGCCACCATTGCGGACAAGAAGAGGACACTCCCGAGAATACGCTTGAGGAGTGTAGTGCCTTCGCACCACAGAGGCGTACGCTGGAGGTGGCCTAGGGGAGGAGAGGCCCTCTGGCTCTGCCGGATGTGGTAGCCGCAATGGTGGAGTGTGCGGAGATTTAGGCGGCGGTGGCTGGATTTGCTGCGGAGTGCTTGGGTCTCAAAGAGGAGGCCAAGCCCGTCCGGGAGGAGTCGGCGAACGCCGCGCCAATGAGGAGGAGGAGGGCGGGGAGGAGAAGGCGAAGATTCGCCGACCTCCAGCCGCCGTAAGGTGGCGCCGCCCTATTTCTACGTCATCTGATACTGATGATCTTTCTCTTGATGTCAAACTACGATCAATATTCCACAATAAATCCAACTACCTTAACCTAGTGCATATCAACGCGCAGAGTGTCCCTGCACATATCACCGACTTAAATGTGTCATTTAACAACGGGCTAGTCGATGGAATTTTGATTTCCGAATCCTGGCTCAAACCGTCTCTTCGGTTCCCTCTTTTTACGCTAAATGGGTATAAGCTATTCCGAAATGACAGAGTTGGAGCTAATGGTGGTAGTGTATGTATATACATTAAAGACCACATACCATGCTCTGTCGTCAGCCAGTCTCCGAGTACTTACAATGGATCATTGGAGTACTTATTCTTAAAGCTTAGTTTACACCATACTAGTATTTTAGTAGGAGCTGCTTATAGCCCTTGCATCAATGTTAACTACTTTGACTCTTTTGAAACCACTCTTGAATCCCTTAGCTCTTCTTACGAACATGTAATATTGATGGGTGATCTTAATACTTGTTTATTAAAGGATAACTCTCGCTCGTCCCATCTTAATTCCATTGTAACTTCTGTCAACTTTGTGTTGCTTCCACTCACTGCCACCCATCATTCTCCTAATTGTCAGCCATCTCTCCTGGACGTACAGATAGTTTCAAAACCAGATTCTGTCCTTTTACATGGACAAACTACAGCTCCATACACCTACCACGACCTCCTCTATCTATCTTATCGTGTACGTGCAACCAAATCTAAAACCAAAGTAATTTTCCGACGTAATTTTGGTAGTATCTGTGTGGATCGCTTGAGAGAAAGTTTTTCTAGGGTGGACTGGTCTCGCTTGTTTGTAGCTGACTCTGTAAATGAGAAGGTTACAATACTTAACCCCTCAGTCTTGGAAATTATATGTCAAAAATAATGACAGCAGGTGCGCCATAATTTTTTTGAATTACGGATGACGTCACAAATGCCCCCTTTTACAAAAAAACATATTACTCTACAATCAAACCATATTTTGTCGTTCTGTAAACTACAATGTACTAACTGATATATTTCCTATCCATCAGGTATCAAAATAAAGTGAAATCATGAAACAGTGAATTGGTACTTCACGTTCAAAATTTGGAAACAATGTTGCGGGCTGGATAACAAGAAATAAATGAATACTCAAACGATATCAAAACAACAGGGGCCTTGGCTACCTAATTATGTAAACAGTTTCAAGTGAGCTAATTGTTATTACACAATATCACCACTTGAAACTCGATGCGACGACACATAAAAACAACTAGAGATGTTTCTTTACTTTTTGTAATTTTATCGATAGTATCGAAAGTTGTTATTTTTGTAAGCTACTTAGTATGAGTAAATAAAAATACGACATAATTCAATATTTTGTTTTATTTGCAATAAAAAAAAACAATATCATTCAATATTTAATTTTATTTTTAAAAGTAATACAATTAACAGTTTTATAAAAAAGTTAACGACAGTGTCAAAACAATATGATTGCTTGACCAGTAAGTCATCCGTAAATCCTCGCCTAAGATAAGGCCTGTGCCTGGGCATTAAATAACGACGATTACATTTATTCAATATACGATCATATTGTAAAGATAAGGAAAATTACATATTTATACCTATTTATTTATCACACTAATCATCACACTAATATTATAAAGGCGAAAGTTTGTGAGTGTGTATGTTTGTTACTTTTTCACGTAAAAGCTACTGAATGGATTTGGATAAAATTCGGCATACGGATTGTTTATAACATGGATTAACACATAGGATACTTTTTATCCCGATATTCCCACGTGAACGGGAATCACGCGGGTGACACCGCAAGCGACCGCTAGTAAAGAATATCAGCAGAAATTTAACTTACTTGTCCGACGAAGGCGAATCATTGCAATAAATAGGCGACCGAAACCTGTCTAGGTCTGGAGGCGCTTCTTCTTCTTCTAAAGATACCTAAAACATACAAAACAAATGTGAATTAAATTATTATTACACTATTACATTACATTAAATTACACTAATATTATAAAGGCGAAAGTTTGTGAGTGTGTATGTTTGTTACTCTTTCACGTAAAAACTACTAAATGGATTTGGATAAAATTCGGCATACGGATTGTTTATAACCTGGATTAACAAATAGGATACTTTTATCCTGATACTCGCGCGTCTGCGATACGCGCCTTGTAGTATTACCCGTAAAATTAAACAGCTTTATAAAGAAGTAACGACATTTACAAAACAATATGATAGTTTGACCAGTCAGTCATCCGTGAATCCTCGCCTAAGATAAGGCCTGTGCCTGGGGATTAAATAACGACGATTACATTTATTCAATATACGATCATATTGTAAAGATAAGGAAAATTACATATTTATACCTATTTATTTATCACACTAATCATCACACTAATATTATAAAGGCGAAAGTTTGTGTGTGTGTATGTTTGTTACTTTTTCACGTAAAAGCTACTAAATGGATTTGGATAAAATTCGGCATACCGATTGTTTATAACATGGATTAACACATAGGATACTTTTTATCCCGATATTCCCACGGGAACGGGAATCACGCGGGTGACACCGCAAGCGACCGCTAGTAAAGAATATCAGCAGAAATTTAACTTACTTGTCCGACGAAGGCGAATCATTGCAATAAATAGGCGACCGAAACCTGTCTAGGTCTGGAGGCGCTTCTTCTTCTTCTAAAGATACCTAAAACATACAAAACAAATGTGAATTAAATTATTATTACACTATTACATTACATTAAATTACACTAATATTATAAAGGCGAAAGTTTGTGAGTGTGTATGTTTGTTACTCTTTCACGTAAAAACTACTAAATGGATTTGGATAAAATTCGGCATACGGATTGTTTATAACCTGGATTAACAAATAGGATACTTTTATCCCGATATTTTCACAGAAACGGAAACCACGCGGGTGAAACCGCGAGCGACCGCTAGTAAATAATATCAGCAGCAATTTAACTTACTTGTCCGACGAAGGCGAATCATTGAAATAAATAGGCGACCGGAACCTGTCGAGGTCTGGAGGCGCTTCTTCTTCTTCTAAAGATACCTAAAACATACAAAACAAATGTGAATTAAATTATTATTACACTATTACATTACATTAAATTACACTAATATTATAAAGGCGAAAGTTTGTGAGTGTGTATGTTTGTTACTCTTTCACGTAAAAACTACTAAATGGATTTGGATAAAATTCGGCATACGGATTGTTTATAACCTGGATTAACAAATAGGATACTTTTATCCCGATACTCGCGCGTCTGCGATACGCGCCTTGTAGTATTACCCGTAAAATTAAACAGCTTTATAAAGAAGTAACGACATTTACAAAACAATATGATAGTTTGACCAGTCAGTCATCCGTGAATCCTCGCCTAAGATAAGGCCTGTGCCTGGGCATTAAATAACGACGATTACATTTATTCAATATACGATCATATTGTAAAGATAAGGAAAATTACATATTTATACCTATTTATTTATCACACTAATCATCACACTAATATTATAAAGGCGAAAGTTTGTGAGTGTGTATGTTTGTTACTTTTTCACGTAAAAGCTACTGAATGGATTTTGATAAAATTCGGCATACGGATTGTTTATAACATGGATTAACACAAAGGATACTTTTTATCCCGATATTCCCACGGGAACGGGAATCACGCGGGTGACACCGCAAGCGACCGCTAGTAAAGAATATCAGCAGAAATTTAACTTACTTGTCCGACGAAGGCGAATCATTGCAATAAATAGGCGACCGAAACCTGTCTAGGTCTGGAGGCGCTTCTTCTTCTTCTAAAGATACCTAAAACATACAAAACAAATGTGAATTAAATTATTATTACACTATTACATTACATTAAATTACACTAATATTATAAAGGCGAAAGTTTGTGAGTGTGTATGTTTGTTACTCTTTTACGTAAAAACTACTGAATGGATTTGGATAAAATTCGGCATACGGATTGTTTATAACCTGGATTAACAAATAGGATACTTTTATCCCGATATTCCCACGGAAACGGGAACCACGCGGGTGAAACCGCGAGCGACCGCTAGTAAATAATATCAGCAGCAATTTAACTTACTTGTCCGACGAAGGCGAATCATTGAAATAAATAGGCGACCGGAACCTGTCGAGGTCTGGAGGCGCTTCTTTTTCTTCTAAAGATACCTAAAACATACAAAACAAATGTGAATTAAATAATTATTACACTATTACATTACATTAAATTACACTAATATTATAAAGGCGAAAGTTTGTGAGTGTGTATGTTTGTTACTCTTTCACGTAAAAACTACTAAATAGATTTGGATAAAATTCGGCATACGGATTGTTTATAACCTGGATTAACAAATAGGATACTTTTATCCCGATACTCGCGCGTCTGCGATACGCGCCTTGTAGTATTACCCGTAAAATTAAACAGCTTTATAAAGAAGTAACGACATTTACAAAACAATATGATAGTTTGACCAGTCAGTCATCCGTGAATCCTCGCCTAAGATAAGGCCTGTGCCTGGGCATTAAATAACGACGATTACATTTATTCAATATACGATCATATTGTAAAGATAAGGAAAATTACATATTTATACCTATTTATTTATCACACTAATCATCACACTAATATTATAAAGGCGAAAGTTTGTGAGTGTGTATGTTTGTTACTTTTTCACGTAAAAGCTACTGAATGGATTTTGATAAAATTCGGCATACGGATTGTTTATAACATGGATTAACACAAAGGATACTTTTTATCCCGATATTCCCACGGGAACGGGAATCACGCGGGTGACACCGCAAGCGACCGCTAGTAAAGAATATCAGCAGAAATTTAACTTACTTGTCCGACGAAGGCGAATCATTGCAATAAATAGGCGACCGAAACCTGTCTAGGTCTGGAGGCGCTTCTTCTTCTTCTAAAGATACCTAAAACATACAAAACAAATGTGAATTAAATTATTATTACACTATTACATTACATTAAATTACACTAATATTATAAAGGCGAAAGTTTGTGAGTGTGTATGTTTGTTACTCTTTTACGTAAAAACTACTGAATGGATTTGGATAAAATTCGGCATACGGATTGTTTATAACCTGGATTAACAAATAGGATACTTTTATCCCGATATTCCCACGGAAACGGGAACCACGCGGGTGAAACCGCGAGCGACCGCTAGTAAATAATATCAGCAGCAATTTAACTTACTTGTCCGACGAAGGCGAATCATTGAAATAGGCGACCGGAACCTGTCGAGGTCTGGAGGCGCTTCTTCTTCTTCTAAAGATACCTAAAACATACAAAACAAATGTGAATTAAATTATTATTACACTATTACATTACATTAAATTACACTAATATTATAAAGGCGAAAGTTTGTGAGTGTGAGTGTGCATGTTTGTTACTCTTTCACGTAAAAACTACTGAATGGATTTGGATAAAATTCGGCAAACGGATTGTTTATAACCTGGATTAACACAAAGGATACTTTTTATTCCGATATTCCCACGGGAACGGGAACCACGCTGGTGAAACCGCGAGCGACCGCTAGTAAAGAATATCAGCAGAAATGTAACTTACTTGTCCGACGAAGACGAATCATTGAAATAAATAGGCGACCGGGACCTGTCAAGGTCTGGAGGCGCTTCTTCTGCTTCTAAAGATACCTAAAACATACAAAACAAATGTGAATTAAATTATTATCATAAATGCGGGTCTCCTGCGACACTGTTTTGTGTTTTTTAACTCCTAACATCAAACATCTAACAAATATAGGCGTGGCCTACGTACATATTTTGACATATTTTGTTAGATGTTTGATGTTAGGTGTTAGAAAACACAAAACAGTGTCGCAGGAGACCCGGCTTTACAACCCAATATAACAATACCGTATACTTTACACAATAATGAATGAATGCATTACCATTACCGGCAACCACTCGGGACTGCGCGCTGGGGACGTGAGAGAAAAGTAGCGTGGAGCCACAGTTTGGATTCGAAGTCACTCTCTCTCTCTCTCATTGCTATCCTCATCATCATATAAAAGCTGGAGGAAGTCTTCAGGCGGCTCCTCATAGACTCGCCAATTTGACATGCTATAAACAAAAAAGATACAACTATCGTACATATAAAGCTACTAAATAATTCAAAATTAATTGTAAAAACGATTATATTTTTAATTAATTTTTAATTATTTGACATGCTATACCTACAACAAAAAAGAGACAACTACCATCGTTATAGTACTTAAATGAAACTACTAAATAATTAAAAATTAATTCTAAAATCGTTTATATTTTTAATTAATTTTTAATTATATTATACCCTTTTTATTTATAAATATTTTTTTTTCTATAATATACTGTACTACTAGTCAAGCTCTTTCATTTGATACCCATATTGAGGTAGTTAAACAAAAAAATGTAATCTACAATTTTGTGGAGGCGGCCATTTTAAGTTTTTTTTCTTCTATAATGTACTGCATACTACTAGTCAAGCCTTTTCAGTTGGTACCCATATTGAGGTGGTTAAACAAAAAAAAATATAATCCACAATTTTGTGAAGGCGGCCATTTTAAGTTTTTTTTTAATATAATGTACTATATACTACTATTCAAGCCCTTTCATTTGATACCCATATTGACGTGGTTAAACAAAAAAATGTAATCCACAATTTTGTGGAGGCGGCCATTTTGGATTTACAATGATACTGAATATACATAATTGTATTGTCATCAGAACTAAAGGTGTGTACCAAATTTCAAATTAATCGGTCAGGTCAGGTCCAGGAGGCAAAATTTTAAGTACTAAACTTGGTTCTACAACACACTTTGCAATAAATAAAACTATAGTATTATCTTTTTTTTATTCTATGTGGCCAGTAAATCCATTGGATCTACGACACACTCGTCAAAACTGCATATTGGTCAAGCGATGCCAAACTCTCATTTTTACTGTCTACTCGTAAAAATCTTATTTCTGCGTACTCGTCAAAACTGCATATTGGTCTAACTTATGGAATCGTCGATTAGAGTTAAAACCTCTTTGATTTAAATTCCCTCGTTTTTTACTTAAAACTGGCCACATAGAATAAATTAAGCTAATGCTATAGTTTTATTTATTGAAATATTTCAACTCTAATCGACTATTCCAAAAATTAGACCAATAAGCAATTTCAGCGAGTATGCAGAAATAAAAACTTGACGAGTAGACAAGAAGTGTTATTTTGTTTTAATACACACATTATGCTAATATTATTGTTTTATTTCTTGAAATATTTCATCTCGAATCGACTATTCTAAAAGTTAGACCAACATCCAGTTTTGACGAGTACGCAGAAATAAGGACTTTACATGTAGACAGTAAAAATAAGAGTTTGGCATTGTTTGACCAATATACAGTTTAGATGAGTGTGTCATAGATCTCAATTTGACCCAACATCAACAACATTCAACAAAAACAACAACAAACATGCTAAAAAACCCAACATCCAGTTTTGACGAGTACGCAGAAATAAGGACTTGACGAGTAGACAGTAAAAATAAGAGTTTAGCATCGCTTGACCAATATACAGTTTTGATGAGTGTGTCATAGATCTCAATTTGACCCAACATCAACAACATTCAACAAAAACAACAACAAACATGCTAAAAACCGTTTATAAATAATAAAGTTATCATGTAAGAGTAAATATGAAATCATTACAATTTACCATTACACTATCGATAAAAACAAATTTTATCGTAAAACTGCCGACGCGCTACCGATCATAGCGTCTCCCTAGGCAATACGACAGACAATCGTGTTTTCGGTATCGGCTAGCGGCAAACTATCTACTTAGCCCCATACAAATAAAGACCAATATGGCTCGCGCTGATGGAACGTAATTGTGCGTACATTCGTACAATGTCAAGTATACAATTTTCATTGTAGTAAAACTGTATAAATACGTTGTTATTTATTGTGTAAACGTGTTTCAAATTACTTTTTATAATGTTCTTGTAGTATTTGCCAACAAACATTGTAACAATTCACTCGGAAATTAGAAAAAAGCTATCGGGTTTCACCGGTTTCAACGTGTTTTATTTAGTAGTTATAACGATGTATTTCTTACAACTTATTATCTCAATAGGATCATTATAGTCTCAATAATCATTTTCTAATAAGAAACAGTACTTACATTCAATAAATCCAATAGAAATATCACTTTATTCACAGCCACTGATTAACTCTGTCACAGAAATTGGCGCAACTGTCAACGTCGAAAATGACAGAATCGAGCATAGACTACGCAATGTGTTGCTATCTCGATACGTAAAATTTACCAGAGAACCGAAATAATCGAACATGTTCATACACAAGTAGTCTGTAAGTCTGTGAAAACACGAAACAATGTTAAGTGGAGACCGCGGTCTCATGCGACCGCTTGGGGTTTGACGGAATGGCGCGATTTTTAGGTGCGGTCTCATGCGACCGCTTGGGGCCTGAGGGGTTAAGTTAAAGCCTTGGTAGCAACGGCTGCCGCAGTGCTGAGAATTGACTCTGTCTCTTTCAAATTCATAGAATTAGAATGAGACAGTAGGTCACAGCCATGCACGCAGCGTCTATGTGTCGCTTAGAGAATCGCATAGCAGTGCGGCACGGCGCGGGCGGCCGGCGGCCGTCGTGGGATCGGACCCCACGTCGGGCGCCACTGTTACATTCTAGATTTTGTCCCTCTTGGGGAAAAGGAAGAAAATCCCAAACACAAGCTTCAGTGGATTTGATGTAAAGTAAAATCATAAAATGTTCAAAGGCTAGGTAAGTAGTATATTGGAATAGAACACAATAAGAGGTATACGAACAAAACCAATCCTGAAACACCCTTAATGGCAGGAACGCAGTGACGGCAAAGTAAAACTTCGTAGTTGTCTGAACGAATGCTTTTATTAAAGTGAGTGCAAGTCCGTTAGTACAACGGTTTTACATGAAAAGTCGATTGATTGACTAATACAAAAATAGTGATGTTACAGAAAGTAATCGTATGGTATATAATCAATAGATACAATTGAATAGAGTATTTTCGGTTATTCTAACAGTCCCCCCCGAAAATAGGATATACTTTAACAAAAATAGCAAATAGCTGCTTAAAATAGTTACTGATGTACTCTTTCCATACTAATTACAATGTAACATAAAATAATATTCAACATAATAAGTAATTTAATACATTCTTTGATAAATTAACATTTTAAGTTATGTGGGTACATCACATGTTATTGTTATTAACATCATAAGTTCTGTATGTTCAATTTAATAAGTAATTTAATATATTCTTTGTTATATTACCATCTTATTGTTTAAAGTTTAATATTTATGCACCAATAAGGAATCAAACAATATTAATTTATTTCTCAATTCCTGGTACTTTGTAAAGGGCATCACTTTCGAGAAAATGTCAGCTTGTTGGTCTCCTGTGGAGATAATATTCAAGCTTTATTACTTTGTTAGTAATTTGCTCTCTCGAGTGGTACCTCTAATTTCTATCTGCTTAGACTTTTTATGATCTGTGGGATTGTTAGCAATGCTGATACAACCGTTATTATATTGAAATATAAATATCGGTTTTGTTATTACAATCATAATACTATTTTAAATGTATAGTTCCTTTAATGCTTTAAATATTTCCTCCTCATTAATTTTACTTTAAAAAAAAAACGATTTCAAATACTGATAGCTGCACAGATGTTTCGTCTATCTCAGTCGTGTACAAAGTATAGCGTACATTAAACAACCTATTAAAATATGAAAAGTTGCATCACAATATTCGTCGGAGTTCAAATCTAAGTAATTTAATGTAGAAGGAAATGATGATTTTGAAGAATTGCAATCTTTCAGGGATATTTTGTTTTTGTAAAACTTTTGGTAAATAAATAAATTCATCTAAAGTTATTGTGTTCTTTATTCTTTCAATTTTAATACCTAAAAACCATTTTACTTTATTTAAATAAATCAGTCATGTCAGAATCATGTCAGTTTTAATAACTCATTCACAATTTTAATAATATTGTAAGGTTTGTTCATTGTGTGTGTCAAATCACTAAACCATCAACATATAGCACTACTATGTACGTTGTTATAGTAAAGAGTTTTTATCTAGTCAATAAAGACATGGATCTACTCCAAAATTATGATAACCCAGACCTTTAAAAGGGTACGATCGAAAACGTTCATACCAACATCGCGAGGATTGCTTCAGTCAATATTATAGTTTACTTAATTAACAAACTTGGTTTGGTATACCAACAATACCTACAGGTATTTCCATAAAAATGTCCTCTATAACTACGCCATTTATAAAAGCAGTTTTTACGTCCATGTGATGGACTTGGAGGTCAAACTTAATCGCAAAAGCTAAGCAAACGTTTTGTCGTAATCTTGTAAGTATGTTTGAGTAAAACCGCGCGCCACTAGACAGGCCTTAATCGTGCTGGTTCCTCGTTTTTATTATTGTTTTTTTTAAATTGTAAAAACATCCCTTTATGTTATAACATAGTGATAAGGAATGCAAAGTATTCAAGAAAGAAATACAAATCGGAGTCAGTCATTTTTTTATAAATTTTCGGGAAAAGATTGCTAATCCGTTTGCTACGTCTGACAATTTTGAATGACTGAGTATCATCATTTACTATTGTCTCGTCGGTTGGAATTTTGTGTTTCTTGCCTATTAGTTGTTCAGAGACCTCAATGGGCTGAGTAATTTTGGCGGGAATTTATACTTGATATTGCTCATCACTGTTAAATATTGGCCTAGAATTTTCAAAAATTACATTCGTCAAATATTACATATCTTGCAAGCAAATAATTGCTTATTTTCGACATTAACATGACATTTTCCATTTTTGCTATAAACGACAATATCGAAAAGTTGTTTTTTATTTTTATTTTATCATGTACATAGTTAATTAAGCAGAGCCAAATATTTTTTAAATGATTAATTTAGGATTCGTACCATGCCACATTCGTATGATTTTTATTTAGCAGCGCTTTAGTGGGTAGTTATTTTTGTTAGATATGTAGTCATTAAACGGCTTCACCCCAAAATACTTTATCTAACTTCGCACTTGCGACCATGGTTCGAAAAACCGAAATGGCATTTTGGTCTACGATTCATGCGAACTGAGAAACTATTTTGTTGTGGAGTTGTTAATCGAAAATTAACATGTTTGTATATACTTCATTGTGTATCATCTTAATGTTTAACGCCTTTGCGTTGTCGATCTTACGTTCAAAAAAAAATCACTTGTCATTCAATCAAAACCTGTCTAGTTTATAAGTATAGATGTGAAAAAAGATGGCAGTCGGCCATGCATTGGTTTTCTCATAAAGGGCGTGTGGACGCCATGTAATATTAATTATATTAGTTAAATCAGTTGTTCATTGGTTTTGTCATCAAGGCGTGTGGATGCCAGTTCAATATTAATTATAGTCATTCATTGGTTTTCAAATTCAAGGACGTGTGGACGCCATTTCATGTTAATTATAGTAGTTAAATCTTGTTACCTATTAAAATCAGTGTGACAAAGTAAAGTGTTTATTTTTCATCATCTGAATCATCATCATCAACTATTAACGTCTCAAGGGGTCTAAAGCGACGCTTCGAACCCGCCGTACGCGACTCCTTGAGAAAGTCATCATCAACGTGTACGATCCTTGGCCGTCGCGATCACTGCTGGCCGAGAAAATTTACGCACAATATTTTGGTGGCCCACGAGGGGATCATTTTTGTGAACCCAGGACGGGAATCGTTTAAACCCAGGAAGGGATAAACAGCATTATAGGTACTGGACACGCGGTTGCCGTTCGCATTGCCGGCAAACTCGCGTCTAAGCTGCCGTCAAGATTATTAAGTTCAGTGTGAAACACCGAATATCAAGTCAATCTCGGAGTGTTTCAGTGTTTAAATTCAGTGTTCGTAATAATTCATCATAATTATCACCTTCATCAAAGGGTCGAGATTCGACGGGGCGTATTTATTGAAGATAAAGATACGCCATTTTGTAATTTTGTATCGCATCGCTACGCTACGCAACGGGAACACAGACAGCCGACGCAAGAGGGCGCGCGCTGCGGTTCACTCATTCTTACGGACTCATAAGTTAGTGTTATTGTGTTGTGATTGGCCAATAATTCATGTAAGTACATTCATTCTCATCAAACCAATCTCAATCGGTCTAACTTCATTCAATCTTTATGAATATTGAATCAATCATTCAGTCAATGTCACTGTCATGTCAAGTGTCTGTCAATTAAATAACTAGGTTATCTTGTTTGTTTATATATTCTAAATTTATGTTTCGTTAGTTTTAAATTTGTTACAAGTGTAACTTATCTCAAGTGTTACTGTTTATTACGTGCATTAGTCAGTAGATAGTCATCATGGCTTCGCGTAGAACAAGAAATCAGTTTAGAACTCATCATAGAATGTTGTTGGATTTTGCCGCGACGATCGACGAACAAACTGGGTCTGTCTCTGCTTCAGTGGCAAAACGGCATTTTAATACCTACTATAAAGATTTGGTTTTGGCCTACGAAACATTATTGGGTTTTTCTAGCGACGAAGTGTCTGAAACAGACATGTGGCTGTTCGAGGTGCAATTCACGGAGGTCAACAAACTATTGACAAAACTGGACCAGGCGTTGTCGGAGTCAACCGCTGGTACTTCAAAATCACACAAGTTCACATCAAACCAGGTAATGGCCAAATTACCACTTATAGAACTTCCCAAGTTTTCCGGTAACCTCATGGACTGGGTTCCATTCTATGACTTATTTCATTCATTGATTCATGAGCGCGATTTGTCGGATGCTGAAAAGCATTATTATCTTAGATCATCATTGTCAGGTGAAGCACTTCACATTGTCAGACAGCTGCCGGTAGATGACAAGAATTATTCAGTGGCGCTTAATTTACTTAAGTCTAGGTATCAGAATACTAGATTACTACTTGATGCTTATATCGGTAGGATAGTAAATTTACCTATCATCACATCATCAGTCACTCACCTGCGTTCACAATTTTATGATCCTCTTCAAGAAGCCCTTCAGGCGTTAGAAAAGCTAGATCAGCCTGTCAAAGAGTGGTCATATGTTATATTGTATTTAACATTACAGAAACTGCCTGTTAAGCTGCGGTCACTGTTTGAGAAACGCTACGGCACGAATCCTGATGCTTTGCCTACCATTAGTCAACTAATGGAGTTGTGGACGAACAGTGCCGACTGCAGCTGACAGTGGCATCAGCACCCGAGCCTGTCAGGAGACCACCTCTGGCTTCACTACCAACGATGCGTCCACCAGCTCCACGATCAAGTCAACATCGGATGACATCAGGCAAGGCATACCAGGTGATGTCATCATCAACAGATCAAGGATCATCAGCTCGTTAGGTGAGGCCTTCTTGTTCATTTTGTAGTGCCCAGGGACACTCACTTTATAGGTGCCCAGACTTTCAACAGTTGTCACGACCTAGTCGTAAGTCGTGGGCGACTAAGTCGGGACATTGCTATCGATGCTTACGGAAGCACTATGCAAGTAACTGTACTCATAGGAACTGGTGTTCGCATTGTGGCTCACAGGATCATAACTCACTCATTTGCAACGCAGATGAGAACATCGGTGCTCCCCGGCAGCAAAATCAACCTGCTGCTCGGCTGGTCACCCAATGTGCAGGTGGTCGAGACACGCCAACTTCGTCAAAAGCGCGTCATGTCTCACCAACACCACCAGTGCATATCACTGGTGTGATCCAGGAAGAAGCGGACCCATCGTCAGCACATCATCATCATGAGGCCCCACCGGTGCAATCCATGGCTCATCACCAGCCAAGGCTACGAGTCGGTGACAGAGCGCATCTTGCTCAGACCACCTTTCATTCACTCAGGTTTGGGTCACGTATGAGCCCTGATAGGGCATGAGATAAGGTAACTGTTGGTGCATATATGGGACCATCACTCCCCATAACTATTTGTCCTACTGCAATAGTAATGGTCAGGTCAGGTGATGGTCAATTTGTCAAAGTCCGGGCCCTGTTAGATACAGGAGAATGTGTTTCAATCATCAAACAATCATTAGTTCATCATTTAAAATTGCACCAACAGGGTAATAGTAATACTCTTTATGGAGTGGGTCATCAAGCAGTTAATACACCGGGCACTGTTGTCAAATTAGTCATTAAACCCGTAGGAACTCAATTACCAATAGTTGGTACCAGGGCAATGGTTATGTTCACATTATCAGGAAATATCCCACCATATGATATTAAATTAAAGAATCAGTTAAAGTCATCAAATATTATTCTTGCTGATAGCAACTTTGATAAAGCTCGAGATGTAGATATCATACTTGGTACAGATGTGCTCAATTATGTACTTGATGGTTCAAAGATTTCAACAAACATTCCAGGGATAGCGGCTTATGGATAATGTTTCGGTCACGTCATCATGGGAGCGATACACACTCAACAGTCACCATCGACGGTCACATCACCCGACCAGTCGGCAGGCACTTCAGTAGAAGACTATGGACTCCATGCAGTCAGACTGGAGGAAGTCTTAGAAAAGTTTTGGAAGGTGGAACAGCCCCCTTCGAAGCCAGCTGTTCATCCGGATTACTTGGAATGTGAAAGGTTGTATAATTCAAGTACTCAACGTATGCCAGATGGCAAATATTTGGTTAGGTTACCATTACTTTCAACAAGGCCACCATTGGGTGAATCAAAGGCTTTAGCCATTCAACGATTGCGATCTTTAGAAAGAAAGATGGCAAAAAGTTCAGTATTCGCAAGTAAATACAAAGAATTCATGAAGGAATATGAAACTCTCGGTCATATGTCAAAATCGGACTTTCAGTTAGACTCCGAACATTTCATCATCCCTCATCATGGCATATTCAAAAAGGGAACGGATAAGATCCGTGTAGTATTCGACGGGAGTGCTCGTTCATCAACAGAAACATCACTAAACCAGTGTCTTCACACCGGTCCACCACTTCAAAATGATATTATCCAAATATTGTTAAATTTCAGACGGCATCAAATAGTCTTCACGACCGACATCAAGCAGATGTTTCGAATGACCTGGATACACTCTGAAGACAGGAAGTACCAGCTCATCTTGTGGAGAGAGGACCCGTCTGACCAAATTCAGGTATATGAATTGAATACTAATACCTACGGCCTACGATCAAGTCCATTCATTGCAATTCGAACCTTGTTACAACTCGCCGATGATTGGGAGGCTAGTCATCATGAATCATCAGCTTCAACCGTCATCAGACGAGACACCTTCGTTGACGATATTCTCACGGGCGCAGACTCGTTATCAGAGGCTCAACACCTCAAATCAGAACTCATCGCACTAATGTGATCAGGTAAAATATTTACTTTTATCAGAAAACTACTTTGATGGAAATCTTCTAAAAGTCAGACAACATAAAAAACAGACGCGAAGTGCTTCTAATATAGCATTTAACGTTCCATGGTTTAACAATCTCTACGGAAAATTTCAACTAATGTACCAAATACCTAAATTAATTAACGATCTGCCCATAATATTAAAACAACAAATAAATGAAAGTAACATTAAAAACAAGCTAAAACAGCACTTTTTGTCATTATTAATAAAAAATAAATAATAAAAAAAAGATATACCTACATGCCCGTATTAGTATATGTGTGCGTGTGTGTGTGAGTGTGTGTGTGTGTGTGTGTGTTTGTGTGTATACGTGTGTGAGTATGTTTGTGTAACATGAGTAATGTATCTCAATATAAATAAAACAGTCCACTTTTCAGGATATAAAATCCACCCGTGAGTTTGCGCACTTACGACTACCCTACAATAAAATGTTGCAATTCAATAATAATTATGTAACTTGTACTAGAAGTTGTATTAGATGGCGAATGGCAGTGTACGGTAAAACCAAAATTGGTTTTTGTGACACTGTACATATTTAATAAAATGTATACTTTAGTAAAATTTACAAATAAAAAAAATAAAAAATGAAAGGCGCCAAATATGAGCTCAGGAAATGGTCATCAAATTGCAATGAATTACTGCAGGATTTGCCGCAGGTACACTGCGAGCTACCCCATCAGTTTGATACTGACGATAAAAGCTTTATTAAAGTATTAGGTATTCAATGGGACCCAGTATCAGACTCAATGTCATATCAGATCAATGTACCGCTAGGACAAGCAATTACTAAGCGTCATATCCTTAGTACAATAGCACGCCTGTATGACCCGTGTGGATATTGTGCGCCTATTGTGTTTCGATTCAAGCTGTTTCTTCAGACACTATTTTCAGATGGAGTCAAATGGGACGAACCTGTCAGTAATAGTCAATGTCGTCAGTGGGACGAACTCATTCAAGACCTTAATTATTTGTCAAACTTGCAGATACCTAGATGTGTTGCACTACCACAGACTGTCTCATATTCACTTCACGGATTCGGAGACGCTGCAGAGACTGGTTTTGCCGCGAGCGTCTACCTCAGGACCGTGGACGCGTCAGGAAATGTCATGGTACGTTTACTTATAGCTAAATCAAGAGTAGCTTCTCAGAGATCAAAGCAAACGATACCAAAACTGGAACTTAGTGCCGCTCATCTAGTGTTCAAATTATTGAATCATGTATTAGAGTCATATGACAGTTCAATTCAATTTGACAGCATCAATGCTTGGTCAGATAGCACAATCGTGTTATCTTGGATAAACACAAAACCATACATGCTTCAAACATTCGAGTGTAACAGAGTTCAAGACATTCAAAATTCAAAACGTTCTATGAGATGGAGACATGTACGTTCCGAATTAAACCCTGCAGATGTCGCCTCACGAGGCATGGCGGCTGAAGATCTCATACATTTCAATTTATGGTGGTCCCCAGACTGGTTACTTAAGGAGGAGTCACAATGGCCTGCGTTACCAGTTACTATGCCTTACGATTTACCTGGATTCAAGAAATTGGTCAATCTTGTTACCCCTGTCGAACCATGGGAAGACGCGCTGTTATCACGTGTCAGCTCGTTCAGTAAGCTCATCAATATTACCTCATTGGTACTTAGATTTTGCCGAAATATTAGATTGCCTAAAGAAAGACGGAATCTTAACTCTACACTCTCATTAGACGAGACTCGTGAAGCAACCAGACATTGGATTAAGAAAATTCAAATGGATTCATATAAAGATGAAATTATATTAATCAAGCAAGGAAAATTGGTCTGTAAATCGCTACAGAAATTAAGTGTGTTCGTGGATGAAGATCACTTTATCCGAGTCGGTGGCCGACTACGGAAATCAACATTGCCTTACGGAGCCAGGCATCCATATTTGATACCTAAGGATCATAGGTGGGGTCAATTACGCATAGAATATTATCACAAGTCATATTGTCATGCGGCGACAAACGCGCTCATTGCTATACTGCGGCGAGAGTATTGGATTACGTCAGTCAGACGTCAAGTATCAAAGGTCATCAGAAATTGTTTAGTTTGTTTCAGGTTCAATGCTTCATCTCAGCCACCATTTATGGCAGACCTACCAGCTGATAGAGTCACGGCCGCACGACCATTTTCAGGCGTAGCGACTGACTTTGCTGGACCTTTCTTAGTCAAAAGCAGTTTACTAAGAAATGCGAAATCACTCAAAGCTTACCTGTGTGTTTTTGTATGTTTAGGTACAAAAGCTGTTTATCTCGAAGTGGTCTCTGCATTGACCGTCGAGGCCTTCATCGCGTCATTCACCAGGTTTGTCAGCCGACGAGGGCTGCCTTCACTAATCAGATCGGACCGAGGTACCAATTTTACTGGTTCTAATTCGTATCTAAAGGAGATCACTCAGTTCTTGTTGGACAACCAGATTATCCTCAAGGAGGAGGTCAGAAAACAGAGCATTCGCTGGGAGTTCAATCTTCCTGCATCGCCTCATATGGGGGGACTATTTGAGGCTGCAGTCAAAAGCGCTAAAACCTCCTCAAGAGAGAGGTGGGCGATACCATTTTAACATTCGAGGAACTGTCTTATCTATTTACTAAAATAGAGTCTATACTTAATTCACGGCCTTTTGTGCCTATGTCAGAGGACCCCAGTGATTTAGAGGTTCTCACGCCAGGTCATTTCATCATAGGTCAGCCACTAGTTGCCTTGCCAGAAGCTCACTGGAAGGAAACTAAAATGTCGCGATTGTCCCGTTTTCAAGTTATTCAGAAATTGTACCAGACGATCTGGTCGCGCTGGCATGTTGAGTATCTCAGTACACTACAGTCACGTAATAAATGGTATAAGCATATTAACAATATAGAGCTCAACGATTTAGTTCTTATTATTGACGAGAACTCACCCCCTCTTCACTGGTGAAAAAGTAGAGTTATTGAATTGTTTAAGGGATCAGATCACATTGTTAGATCAGTTAAATTAAGGACTCAAAGCGGAGAGCTTGTAAGACCAGTGGTCAAATTGTGTAAATTACCGATACCAATAGAAAGTAATTAAAGTTAACCATTGCACATCTGTGTATATATAGTGTTTTCATTCTTAAAGTTAAGTCATGTGTATGAGTCATATTATGTGTCATTGTTACTATAAGTAGAGCGCATTAAGGACTTCAAGTATTCAGTTAATTTCCCCCTGGTGGCGGGAGGAATGTTAATCGAAAATTAACATGTTTGTATATACTTCATTGTGTATCATCTTAATGTTTAACGCCATTGCGTTATCGATCTTACGTTCAAAAAAAAAAAAAGAATCACTTGTCATTCAATCAAAACCTGTCTAGTTTATAAGTATAGATGTGAAAAAAGATGGCAGTCGGCCATGCATTGGGTTTCTCATAAAGGGCGTGTGGACGCCATGTAATATTAATTATATTAGTTAAATCAGTTGTTCATTGGTTTTGTCATCAAGGCGTGAGGATGCCAGTTCAATATTAATTATAGTCATTCATTGGTTTTCAAATTCATGGACGTGTGGACGCCATTTTATGTTAATTATAGTAGTTAAATCTTGTTACCTATTAAAATCAGTGTGACAAAGTAAAGTGTTTATTTTTCATCATCTGAATCATCATCATCAACTATCAACGTCTCAAGGGGTCTAAAACGACGCTTCGAACCCGCCGTACGCGACTCCTTGAGAAAGTCATCATCAACGTGTACGATCCTTGGCCGTCGCGATCACGGCTGGCCGAGAAAATCTACGCACAGGAGTGTACGGAATTGTCAAATGGCAATTTATTCCCGTAGAAACACAAACCTGCTTAAATTCATTAAAAAAATATTCTCAACTATTTTCTCAATAAGTATAAGTGTTCCCGCCAAGGCCGGGGCCATCTGTATGGCGGTTGACTCAACGGTTGTTGACGACCGCGTCCACCGGCCTGGCGCGGCACCACCGCTGCGCGACGCGCGGCCGCTCGCCCCGTAAGCAGACCGCGTCTGTTCGTCTCAAGCTATCTACCGCGCGTGCACGAAACAGCTGATCGCAAGACGTACGGACGATACGCGCCCTGATATCGCTTTGGACTGCCCTTAATGATAGTGCCTGTGAATATAGTGCCTGTGATTAGGTGAAAGAACTGTGTGCTGTGACGCGACCATCAAATCGCCTACATCGCCGCCCGTCAGCTCGCCTCCCGTCTCCTGCCTCATCATCCCAGGTAAGATTTCCGACCTACCCACCTTCTTTACTCTGCTTTTCTTTACTCTGCTGTATTTGGCGGTGTTTTTTGACCCGCAAATACATTCTGGTCATTCGAACCGGTAAATAAATAAAAAAAACCGGCGACCTTCCCGTAACCAGTAAACTGTTTCCCATTACACCATAACTTGGTTTCACGTTCCATCAGCTCATTCAATTACAGTCCGCTAAAAAATAATTTTACATTTCATTTCTAAATTCAGTTGTTCCCGTAACATTACGAGTTAAAGTTATATCTCGTGGCAAACCTACCAGCAACAATAAAAATATCGTCGGTAGTCTGAAAACATTTGTGTTAGGATTGCGACCACACAACATTCGAATTATTTTAACGCAATTATTTCTGCACGTTGCTTAATTGTTGCTTTTGTGTTGCTTGTGACCAATTTTGTCTTACGTCGCTGACTAAGCGCGCTTGTGTATTATAACGAGAGATTGTATGCAATATTATTATTTTTTTCCGTTTTATTTTTTAATGATTTTTTTTATGTTCTTGTCGTGTTAAATCGGCTCAGTTCTCGTGCATGCTCACCACGCGTGCCAAGTAGCGTGCTTTATTTTTTTCGCTCGTGTTAATTTTATATATTTTTTTGTTTTTAATTTTTGCCTTTGCGATCGGCTCATTCTTTGTGCGTGCTTACCACATGAGCTTAGTGTGTTTCATTTAGTTTCATCAGTTTTTTTTTAAATCGCTTACGGCTATTTGCGTGCGTCGCCTTCGCTTCTACACACGTTTGCCCACTTGTGGGACACAGACAGAGTGTCCCAATTTTTTTATTAAGTTTTTATTATTTGTTTAATTTTTTTTTTTGCGACCGACTCATTCTTCGCGCTAGTTTCCGCTACAGGTCTGCCCAACTGTGGGCTACGTACAACGTATCCCACATTTTCTTTTTATTAGATTTTTTTTCTCTTTTTCCTTTTCCTAACGCTTTCCCGGCTGATTGGATGCGCCGCCATCGAATACGCATGCGCTTGCCCACTAGTGGGCTACGGATAACGTGATTTTTTTGTTGGTTTTTCCTTTTGCGGTCGGCTAATATTACGTACGCGCGTTCAATAAACACAGACATACACATACACATGCGTCTGCCCACCCGTGGGACATATACAAGGCGTCCCAACGTAGTTTATTGTTGCATTAATTTTAGCCCATTTGCCCTTACCTTGGTGAACGGGTGCGTCCGGCCCAACTATAGAATATATACAGGGCGTTGTTCTTTTTACTGCTTTTAAATTTGTTTATTTTTTTATTATTTTTTTTGTCTCCTTTTAATCATCGCGATGCCGACACAGTCACAAGCCGCGATATTCAGGGAGGCCGCCAAAGCTATACACCAGCTCCTAGAGGTGGGATCAAGGATCATTGCTGGCGACACCAAACATTCCATAACGGAATTTAACGTGCGTTTCGCACAAATACAAGGCGTAAAGGACAAGCTGGACTCAGTATACTACAACATTATCGACGAAGAGAACTCAGACGAGGGGATTGAGAAGACATACACTGAGAACCACACCAAAGCCTCCGGAGCGTACCTGGGGATACTTATGGCTAGCGAGGAAATCTCAACCTCTTCCACGTCATCCCCAACCCATAGCGCTCAGCCCAGTTTCGGCGTCAATACGCCCACAGCCGTCCTCCCCAAGATAGCGCTGCCCAGGTTCAGCTCAAAAGTGTAGGACTGGCCTTCCTGCATTGCGCTGTTTAGGAGTCTGACTGACGAAATAGCGACCCTGTCAGACGCAGTCAAGCTCCACTATCTCTTCTCGAGTCTCAGCGGTGAGGCATTAAGTATGGTGTCCCACTTAAAGGTCACCAATGAAAATTTTGCCATGGCCATGGACATCCTCACCAAGCGGTACGAGAACCGCCGGGTTCTCATCGATAGTTTCGTCGACATAATCCTGGGGCTGCCAAGCATCCACACGCGCTCGAACATCCGCACACTGTTCCTCACGCCATTCATTTCAGCTCAGTGTGCCCTCAACAATTTAGATCTGCCCATAGGAGACGACTACGTGTTTGTGTCAATAGTGGTGCGGAAGCTCAAGGGCGAGCTCCGCACGCTATTTGAACGCAGGCACGGGTCCAGTAACACCCTGCCTACTTTAAGGGACCTTATCTCCTACCTCGAGGAGCACGCGCGCTGTGTGGAGACAGAGTTCTCCAAGATTGCCCAGCCGCAACCCATTCAGCCCCAGCCCGGCCCTTCTCGTAACCGCGCGCCTCCACAGTTGCCCCATCGCACTTATGCTCAGATGGCTCAGCAACAACCCGACCATTACCGTGGCCGCTCCTCAGCTCCATCGCCTCACCGTGCCTTTGATCAGCCTACTCACCAACCGTTCCGCCCAGCGTAGCAAATGCGTCACCGCCCATCCACCTCCCCGGCTCGCAGTCAGCCCTTCCCCGTCTACTCGGCCTTCCAGCAAAGCTGCTCCTTAACATCGTCCTCGTCCTCTTCCTCACGCTCGACGCCCTACTTTCCCTATTGTGTCACTAGAGGACATAGGCTCATGACGTGCAGATGGTACAATGCCCAGCCAACACAGGGCCGTTGGGACTTTGTACAGGCACGCGAGCGCTGCCAGCGTTGTCTCGGCCGTCACTACGAGAGCGAGTGCAGGTCAAGGGTGGCATGCAAGGACTGTGGGAGCTCCAACCACCACACGTCCCTTCATCGACCAGACGACTCAACGCACCCAGTTCATTCGTCAGCTCATATACCCCCTCAGCTGAGGGAGCACTCGAGGGAGCGCCCCAGAAACAGTAGGCGGCACGAACCCGCACATGCTAAATAGGTGCAACCCAGCTCTGCTCACAGAGCCAGCCCGCCCAGGTCCGGGTCGCCAGGTAGGCCCCGCGAACGCCGCCATCAATTATGACTCCCAATTATCACGGAGCACCCTAGCGAAGAGGTAGATTCAGCCCATGCCCATTTAGACCATGCCCATTTAGCCCATGTCCCTTTAGCCCATGCCAAGTCAACCCATGCTCACACAGCTGATACATACTCAGCTCATACAATCTCAGCTGCTACTCAATCAGCTCACTCACCTTCTGTGCCCACTGGCACACCCATTTTGTTGCCAACCGTCTCACTAAGAGTCGCGGACGTACATGGCCATCTTCACACAGCCTTCATTGACCACTACCACAAAATACACTGCCACCCTGGCGCTGACACTTTACACGCTATCCTCCGTCAACAATTTTGGATATTGTCCGCGCGCCGTATTATTAGACACCGAGTCTTTAAATGCATTAGATGCTTTCGATGCCGGGCCCAGCCGCAAGCGCCCTTCATGGCCGATCTGCCAGCCGATAGAGTTACGCCTCAGCCAGTATTTAGTCAAGTCACGACCGATTTTGCCGGCCCATTCTTCGTTAAATCTAGTACCCTACGTAATGTTAAACTCTTAAAAGCGTTCTTTTGTATATTCGTGTGCCTCTCCACTAAGGCGGTTCATTTGGAACCGGTCTCGGACCTCAGCACGGAAGCGTTCCTCACGGCGTTACAGCGTTTTATAGCACGCCGCGGTGCCCCGGTTCTCATCCGCTCGGACTGCGGTACAAATTATGTAGGCGCTAGAAATCAGCTCATTGAAGTACAAAACTTTCTTGCCTCGAATAATGACACGATTGCGCACAAGCTCGCTGGTCAGCATATTACTTGGTTGTTGAACGTCCCTAAGGGACCATGGTTCGGTGCGTTACATGAGATCAACGTAAAATCTACAAAGCAACTTTTATATCGCGTAATTGGCGAACAACACCTCACATTCGAGGAATTCTCCACAGCTAAAAGCTCAAATCGAAGCTGTCCTTAACTCTAGACCTCTCTGCCCACTTTGGTCTGATCCTTCAGACTTTCAGCCGCTTACAGCCGGACATTTCATTATAGGCCGCCCACTAACGGCCCTTCCCGAACTATCCGTGGAAGATAGGCCGATTTCCACACGTAGGCGATTCCAAATGGTACAGGCCCTTTCCCAGCGCTTCTGGACGCTGTGGACCCAGTCCTACCTTCACACCCTCCAAACCCGCTCCAAATGGTTGTCCCCATCCTCCCCTCCCCGAGTTGGCGAGCTCGTCCTCATCAAGGAGGACAACCTGCCTGCCCTCCAATGGAGACTGGGGCGCATTGCTCGCACCCTGCCTGGGAAGGATGGCGTCGTGCAGGTGGTAGACCTGGACACCGCGAATGGACATCTTCGGAGGCCTGTATTCCGGATCGCCAGGCTCCCATTGGATGAGCTCACCCTGGGCCCCGGAGGATGTTCCCGCCAAGGCCGGGACGCCCATTTAAATGATACCGCCATTTGTATGGCGGTTGACTCAACGGTTGTTGACGACCGCGTCCGCCGGCCTGCCGCGGCGCCACCGCTGCGCGACGCGCGGCCGCTCGCCCCGTAAGCAGACCGCGTCTGTTCGTCTCAAGCTATCTACCGCGCGTGCACGAAACAGCTGATCGCAAGACGTACGGACGATACGCGCCCTGATATCGCTTTGGACTGCCCTTAATGATAGTGCCTGTGAATATAGTGCCTGTGATTAGGTGAAAGAACTGTGTGCTGTGACGCGACCATCAAATCGCCTACATTGCCGCCCGTCAGCTCGCCTCCCGTCTCCTGCCTCATCATCCCAGGTAAGCCTTCCAACCTACCCACCTTTTTTACTCTGCTGTATTTGGCGGTGTCTTTTGACCCGCGAATACAATAAGTATAAGTAAATTAACAAACTTCGCATGAATTTTTTTTTTTACTTTTAATTAACATAATCAATAAAACATTTTAAAACATCCACTTTAAAATTCATCAAATATGTGAAAGTATAGTGGGTAAAATGGTCAATAAAAGTAACAAAATAATGTTTGTCGTCGCCGGTAGTCGGGCTGACCGGACCGCATGAATCCGAATGAATGATAAAAATGGTCTATTATGAACAGACTTTCCTTTGTCTTTTGGAAAAAAGAACTGACGACTTTTACCTATTATGCATGGCTCAGATAATAATATGCCGTCAGTAGATTAATGTAACTAATCATTAATTTATGATCAACTAAATTTTTAAGAATTATAATTCTTTGCTTCTTTACATATTCTAAGCGTTTATGCCATAATTCAAAAGATTTCGAAGCGTGAGATAATTAAATTACATACACATCACGACTATCATCCCCGAAGGGTTAGTCAGAGACTAGGCAATGAGGATAGCAAGACTGCAGTCATTTGCCATAGTCCACTTTTCACTAAATAGCGAATTTAAATAAGTTGAGAGTAAAATCATTTCAAATTCAATTTTACAAAGGTTATTGCATAATGCAATTTGTTATTGTTATAGATATGAACACCATTTGAATCAAATATATAGCAATCATTGGACTTGCTTGCTTGCTGCATTTGGGCAGAAACTTTTGGGGAAAAATAAAACGATCCTCGAATCGTCGATTGTACCTTGAACTCCAGATTTGTCCTTTTCCATGAGCCAAAATTGAAATTCTATTTTTAGCTACGCCAATCTTTATAGAACAGGGTAGTTTGGTATGTGAAGAAAAATAATCTTGTTGATTAACATGTAATCGGTAGCTCCACAATCTAAAAGAAAAGAAACATGATTAGTAGAATTACTTGTTTCGTTTCATAACTCACAATAATTTGAAGTCATAAAAGCAATACTGCCCTCGGTTTCCACGTGATGAACAGCGTTTGCTGTACAGTTAAAATTACTGTTGCTGCCCTCGCGTTACGACAACTTCTTGAAAAAAAACGGCAGTCTTTTTTAATGTGATTTCTACGGCCACGTGCTCGCAGTACAGTTTCGTAATTTTATGCGTTGAATTGCCACAATATTGATTTCTTCTTGAAGATTGAGGGTACACATTTTTATTCATCATGTCCGGTCCATAATTATTACGCATAGAAAACTTCTCTGTATTGGTATGCGAAACTTTAAATTCGGTAGATATTTCGGTCTTCAACTTAACTTCATGATCTAGCAGACGAGTTTTACGAATGCTAGGCTATGGTAATCCTCTCCTAGCGTTTACAGCGCCGTGATCACACCGCTATATTATGAGGGTAAGGTGAGTGATTCTCGTGAAATGTTGGAATAGCCGACATCAGTTGCAATTTAAGGTGAATTAACGCTAACTGAGTCGCCAAGCTTCTTCTTACATAAATTTTGTCAAGATTGATTTAGTCGCGGTTGACCCTTTTGCAAATTTCATAAAAGCATTGCCCAAAAAGTCATCTCTCGTACCTTTAGCAATCAGGTTCCGTTTCAGCAAATTTTAATCGAGGCTGTTTGGTATTTCTTCATCACTCACGTACAGCACTGATTATTTTAATATGAATTTACTATTAAAATTGACTTATAAAAATTACTTTTGAAAATTGTGGTCCCTGGGCCCATAACCTATTGGCAGGGACGCAGTGACGGCAAAGTAAAACTTCGTAGTTGTCTAAACGAATGCTTTTATTAAAGTGAGTGATAAAAATTACTTTTGAAAATTGTGGTCCCTGGGCCCATAACCTGTTGGCAGGGACGCAGTGACGGCAAAGTAAAACTTCGTAGTTGTCTGAACGAATGCTTTTATTAAAGTGAGTGCAAATCCTTTGATACAACGGTTTTATATGAAAAGTCGCTTGAGTGACTAATACAAAAATAGTGATGTTACACAAAGTAATCGTATGGAATATAAACAATAGATACAATTGAATAGAGTATTTTCGTATATTCTAACAACCCTAATTTATTAAAATATAAATAAATTAAATATAAATTTTAATTTACTACTACTATCTAGTAAAGTAGTAAATTTTTTTTAAAATATTATATTAGGTGGTTAGCATTCACATTCCTTATTTTAATTTATTTGGTTGAAAATACAATAAATAACTACCGGTCTAAATTGCCCCGACAAATCAATTTAACTTTTTTTTTTTTAAAGTAGGTAAATTTATTTCTCATTAGTCTAATATATAAATTGAAATTATTAATCAAAGAAATGCTAAACCTAAACAATTATACATTCATTACAAACTTACAAATTAAAATAAATAATTCATAAATTAAAATAAATATACTTAACATTAAAAAAAAAAAATCGTAGTACTTACAAAAAAAAAACCACTTAATCTAATAGGCCACCGCGCGTCACTCCTGGCTCAAAGGTTCCCATGATACCGGCCGCGTTGCCGCGCTGTATCGCCAGGGAGATCCTTTGAACCAGATATGACTTGCAGCGGCGATCGTAGCTACGATCCGCCAAGCGGTGCCCTACTTTGGCAATAAAAGATTTTGCTTCCGAGCCCCACACTCCCGAAGTCTCTACCGCAAAGGGGACAAAAAGGTACTGAGCCTTTAAAGCCTCATACTTTAGGTGCTTTTGCCTCGCGGCAGTCTCAGCGGCAGACCCAGCAGTCCGCGTTGTGCCGGGGAGATGAGACGCCGCGAATGTGCTGACACACGTCGCATCCCTTAACAAGCAGCGGCCTTTTTCCCAGGGAACCAATGTTAAACCATCGGGTCTCTTGCCGTCTGTGCGACTTAGGCCCGGAGGTTCCAGCGTGCAAGGAATATTAGCTGTAATTAACGCTCGTCGAATGATGTCGTTTAGCGCGTGATGTCTTGGGAACCTGCCTGCGCATCTAGAGCAGCTCAACCCATGGTGGCCATTAGCCTCAACCTGAGCTCCACAAACACAACGATGCGGCTCACAAATGTTGCAACCGAGCCTCAATCCTACCGCTACACGCCAGATCTACAGCGCTCGCGCCATCCATGACTTCAGCGAGGATCAGCTTAGATCGGACATCGTCCCAATTTTTTTGAATTTCGGGGTGATCGGGGGGGGGGGGGATAATGATCGGGACAAAAAATCGACCAAGCGGCCAAGGCCTCACGTGCAAAAGGCAGCTGAAATCCGTTACCATTAACATTAAGTATGTGAATAACTGGACTCAGCGCCCCATGCATAGAAGCCAAGAAAGCCGGTAACGCCGTAACCTGTACACGACGAATGCCAAGTCCACCGTGCCTTAATTAATTTCAAAATAAAATTAATTAATAAAATTAATATTTTAATATAATAAAACTAAATTAATTTCAAATAAATTTTGTAATAATTTTGTCACCTCTAATTTACTGTCTAAATCAATCTAAACCTTATTACAAAGCTATTACACACCCAAAAACTCAAGAAAATTCTATGGGTAAAAAGTGACGCAGCGAGTCTACAATAATTTTAATTTTAAATACATTTTATTATAGTGTTCCTTCTACTACCTAACCAGTCAGCTAATATTTCAGCGGTAAGAGCTATGGTCGTGGGTGGTTGGAATAAAACCAGTACCGTCCGGAGTATGAAAAGAAAATTAAAATACCCTGTCTATTATAAAAAATTAAAGTTAGCGTTTAACCAGATTAACTATATAAAAACCTAAAACCGTTGAACCGTGGAATACCGAAATAAAATTAAAAATAATGGGCGCCAGGATCGTACAGTCGATCCGGACCTAGGAGACGACGTTAACCTACAACTTCACAATACAGGTCGAATTCGCAGATCCTCAAAGTTTGATAAGTTTACTAAGCAGAAGAGAAGTCTTCCAATGATGCAAAATAAAGCTTTCATAAAATATACTTACTTACTAAAAAGTTAAAAAGAAAATAAACGTGCCTACAAAAGAAATATTTGTTTTTATTTCAAAAGGTAACTATTAGCAATTACAAAATATCTTGCTTAATAGTTACCTTGGTAAATTCTGATGTATCCTAATTTACCCAAGAAAAACAAACTGCCTGGTATGTCGCTTTGGCTCTGGCTGAATGTAGAAAATGTTGTTACCTCATACTAAGCATTCAAGATTAAAAAGTTACAAATGTCATACATCAATCTTGAGCTAAGATGGCGGCCAGCTCTAAAGCTTCTTAAAAATGTAAGATAGATGTCCGTCTGAACTTGTTCACTATATAGTCTGTGGCGGCCCGCCCGCGCCTGGAGCACCCCGCATCCCGTGACAAATTTACAAAAATTTCCTTTGTACAAACCTTGTCCTGACAATTACAAACACAACAAAAAAGAATAAGCCAAATAGGTGCAGCTATTCTGAAGTGATGCGCGCACAAACGTTCGGGCCAATTGTTTTTTTTTATTATTAATATAGATCAATATACACACGCCTTCGAATCATTGCTTGAGTCGGCAACTGACGACTTTTAGATGATAGTCACCTACACCACACCCACAGATATAGATTTACATAGATAACGTAAATGCATGTACCTCGCGTGTCCGAACCCCGACAAAGCGTCAAGATTGGTCAACGCTAACTTCAGTCCGCGCGCGTCTGTTGTTATTTTAAACGGTGTGTGGTCACTGCATCATTCGTTTAATTTTAATTTACAAGTATTTGGGCACGAATTTTATCAAATAAAACCGAATAAAACACAATGAAATTAATTTGAATTGATTAAGATTCTGAAAACTATGTTTCTGAAATTATTAGTAAAGTGATAACTGGGTTTCAAAAATAAAAATAAAACATAATGATTGGCCCTTTAAGACATTTGCTAAGTTTGACCTCATGTTACTCTGTGTATTGACGTATAATTCACTGCCAAAATATGTAGTACCATTCCGAAAATACCTAAAAACAATTTAAACATGATTTGGACTCACCAGCCTGGTGTTAAGATATATTTTTAAGTATTTTTTGTAATAAACACCCAAAAGTAGTATTATTGGCCCCCTGAAGCACAATAATTGACCTAGCTACCTGACAAACAATGACCGGGCCAATCATTGCACACGTGGTGTGCCAATGAATGTAGTGGATTATGCAATAGTGATGCGAAGCGAAGAAAAAAGTCAAAATGCGTCTTTATTTACTTGCATTTTTTTAAAAGCATCCTACCCCTAGACTCACATAAATAAAGTTTGATCAGCTGTCAACTGTACTTAAGAAAACCCTAAAAAGGCAATCTGTAAATAAATATTGGACAACATCACAGACATTGATGTAACTCCCGAGATAAGTAGCTAAAGCACTTGTGTTAAGGATATTAAATAAATAAATAAATAAATTTTGTTTACGCTCACACCAATTATCTAGACCAAGATGAGTATTCTTGTGAAACTCGTTTATATGGTAAGATAACGGATAAATATACATAAACATAGAAAAAACACCCAGACCCGAAATCAATTTAGAAAAACAGTTTTTTTCTAAATTGTACCCGACCGGGGATCGAACCCGGGACCTCAGAGATGGCGACACCATGAAAACCGGTGTACAAACCACTCGACCAAGGAGGTCGTCGAACCAACCAATTAGAATCAACGAAGGTACCACAATTTATAATAACACCCAGGCACAGAACAAATACATGTGTTCATCACACAAATGTTTCTCCTGGGTGGGATCGAACCCACGACTCTCGGCGCAGAAATCCGGGTTACTACCAAATGCTCCATCAAGCCCGTAGGTAGTGCCCAACCTAACCAAGGTACAGTAACACTTATTATTAAATACCTAGGTGACTATAAAAATGGATTTACACTATACAAAACAAAGAAGAAGGTAAGGGTAAAGTCAATGATATTATATAAAACAAATGTAAAGTTATTTAATTTTTGATTTACTGATAAAATAAAAATTAATTAATTTTTTTATTAAAACACGCACATCACTACTATGTCTCTTTGGAGCTGATATGATGATTGGCCCTGATGGAATACAATCATTGGCCGCGGTCAATCACTTCAAAAGCACAATGATTGGCCCTGCCAGTTTTTGTTTACAAAATGTTTATGACGGCTTTTGGACCAATTTTAAAAATAGCGTTTATAACTCGACACAAATTAAGTTTAACATATAATAGAATATTGTGAAACCGTATTTTAATCATTGGCCGTCATGCTATTCAATTAGACGTTCATATAACTCGTAAGTACAATGATTGGCCGTCCATTATTCCTTTTTTGATGTGAGATAGCCGGTTATATTTGAGTTAATTAGCACGTAGTCAATCTAACTAAATGAAAAAAATAATTCATTTACTATAACAAATCGTAATAAACAAGAAACGAAGCAATAAACCTAACCAGCCTTAACAGATTTTGCTAAGAATCCACAGCACATCGACGCGATCGCAACACACAAACAAAAATACTTTTTTTCTCAGTGTTGCTGCTAATTAAATCATAAAGCTACTACATGGTGTTGCCAATTATGAAATATAGGTTGTATATTTTTATTTTGTTAGCTTTATTTCTGCTGGTAATTGTTAATATCTTGCTTTAAAACTCAAAAGGTCAATCATTGGAGGGGGGCCAACAATAGTACTTGTTACCTAAATCAAAATTACTTTATTTAGTAACCTAAAAATAAGCACTTTGAAACGTCTACATTTAATTTTACTTCTATGGATGGATGGATGGATAGGCATAGGAACCCACCCACCCACCCCATTTTATTTATGTTTCCTAATTAAGTATCTTCAATATCAAGATAACACAGTTCGAGTGTTTTGCATTTTTACCAATAAGCGAAATTGAACCAACAATTGAACTTCGTTTGAGTAAGGGTACAACACTATTTTTTATTTGCCGTTAAGAGGTATCATTACTAATCACTTTAGTCCATCTAATTAAAAATCAGAGTACAATACTTAAGTAAAATTTTAAACACTGAAAAAAGACGACAACCTCAGGCGGGAATCGAACCACGCACCTTCCGCATTCCGGGCGGCTGCCTTAACCACTTGGCTACCGAGGTCTGGCTTTCAACCGTCGAAATTTGTCAGTGCTTGATGCTTATGTTTTTTAGTCAACATTGCTTCATCAAATCTTAGAAGTTTTCACCTCTGAGATCCGAAAGAAATATTTTTACAAATATTTTAACATTCGGTTAAGATGAAGCTGCGTTTATAGATTAATGTATAATAATAATACTTATTTGACAGTAGCTTTGCGTATGTATAAAAATTTGTTCGTTTGGAGGACTTTCGTCAAATTTAAATTTAAACCGCCACTGTTTTCGTCGTGCCGCCGAGTACACGCGGAACGTTATTTGTTGTGAAATTCTGTGTTTTGTGGTTTGTCAAATTTGTTAACAAGAAGAGTGATTATCAACCGCGGTAAGTTGCTCTTTACGTAGGTATTTGTTTCGTTCTACGATAAATGTGATCCGAGTTTTGGTTGCAGTTACATTTACAAGACTAAAAATCAAAAGTCTAGTTTTTGCTATTTCAAATTTTAGATGACTTGCAATTATGGGACCGTTTTTTTATGAAGAACGAAAATGCTTGTAATGTGACAGTAAAATTACTATGTCGATCTATAACTGCCGTACTATGCATAGTATTATTGTCTGAGTAGGTAGTTAGTAGTGGTAGTAATAATAATGTTTCGTTACTTTAAATAATGAAAGATGTTGTGCTGTAATAAAACTTAATATGGTATAACATTATAAAACTGTATACCCCGATTTTTAATTTTTTTCGATAAAATCACAATAATCTATCACTTTAAATTTGTAAGCTATTTTTCATAGCAATACCCATAGAAAGAAAAGTAATAAAGCAATATTAGCATTTACCCGCCAGGGCGTGTATTTGCAACTGTTGCTGCCTGTTTCACGTTTTTATTTTTATAGTTTTCTTTTATTTATGACATTTAAATAAATGTTAAATTTACTAATTAAAGAAACTTTCGAAAATTACTTGGTGCCTATAAATATAAATCATTATCAAGCGATGAATTAAGGACATCTATATTTTTAGTTGCAATTACAAGACTCCACCTTAACAATACTCACATAAAGTCAAATATGTTTTCTTTATATGAACGATTTATCTTACTTCAAGACCTGTGTAATAATCTGTGGTTGTTTGTTATACAAATAGCACTTTTCACTAAGTGGGCGTTGCCCGTCAATAAAATACGATATAAATAAAGTAAAGTACACATCTACCGACGTGGTTGAGTAATAAACACTAAAATTTTATTGCTCGTTGATTTTTTGCGTATTTTACCAACATTAAATCGAGTTTGCCTAGAGTGTTATAAATAATTAGAAAGCTAATACAATTTGC
This sequence comes from Scoparia ambigualis, assembly GCA_963921215.1. NCBI lineage: Eukaryota > Metazoa > Arthropoda > Insecta > Lepidoptera > Crambidae > Scoparia > Scoparia ambigualis. The sequence continues at coordinate 52,593,021 of OY992502.1, read as the reverse complement.
TAAATAACAGTCATATCGGTGCAGTGATTTGTTAAGTGAAATTTGCGTATTTGGATAAGATATTTGTGAAGTTGCAATCTATCGCGGGGCCGTCCATGACCTACGACAACCCGCGCAGCGCTCACTGTGTTACCGCTAAGCGCTTTAATGCGCTGCAGTGTTTGGAGCGTTCGGCGTTTTATACTGTTTAGGCGCCTTTGTCGCTGTAACCTGTCCAGATCGGTGTGACGTCAAGTTTGGTTGATAATTAGAAACCGCCAACAAAATGTCAACAAGTGGAAGCTGTGCCGGATGCAATAGTAAGATTACGAATAGATTGTTTATGTGTTGTTGCCAATGTAAACTGATGTACGATTTTGATCGTGTGAACATTAGCGAAAAACGGTTCGTGCTTTTAGACAAAGACCGCAAATCTTCTTGGACTTGCCAGGCATGTAAAAATCGAGTACCTAAAGAGGATAATCAAAACACGCCGATACGAACCCCTGTTTTAGACGCAAAGGGGACGGATTTGCTCGACTCGTCAGGGAGCGAAAACGAACATTACGAAATATAAAGCCGTCCCAAACCAAACTTCACGGTTCGAAACCTGCGGCGGGCTCTTCGCCGGCATCTATTGAGGATATTAGTAAGCTGTTGGATAAAAAACTTGCAGCAGCATCACCGGTAATAAGTAGCCTGCGCAGTAAGCTCAAAGAAGATCAACAACATCAATGATAACTCAGGAGCTAAACTCTATCGTAAACCAGTTAAAGGCCGACTTTACTAAAACCACAGACTTCTTAGCCGCCGAGCAATCGGATTTAAAGTTACGTCTAAATAAAAAAGACCAAGAAATAAATGAACTGCGCAACAATTCATCACAGTTACAAAACGAACTAAAATTGCTTGGCAGCCGTCTGTCCACTCTTGAGAAGCTTTCACGAGGTAATAATTTGAAGATCCATGGAGTACAGGAAGCCTGAACCGAAAATTTAATTCAACTACTTAAGAATCTCTGTCAATCAATCAATACACCAATTTCGGATGTAGATATTAGTGTTTGTCGCCGAGTTGCCAAGATGGATCCCGCTTCGAAGAGACCCCGTAACGTGCTTGTGTCGCTGTCATCTCCGCGGCTTCGTGATAATATATTGGAAGCTGTTGTTTAGTTTAATAGAACCCAAAATGACTAACTCAACTCCTCTCATTTAGGAATTCAGAGAGCTACCAATAAAGTATATGTATCCAAACATACCTCCTTCGAATGTAAAAAGCTTTTTAAAGAAGTAAGAAGAATTGGAGGAGAAAGAGGATTTAGATTTATTTGGGTGAAAAGGGGCCTAGTGTACGTACGCAAAACCGAAGATGATATCGCTATACTAATAAGATCTGAAGACTGTTTAAAAAAACTAGAGTAAGCCCTTAATTTATTAGTCAATTGCAGTTTAAGTTGTAACTGTAACGTAATATTTAAATATTATATTCTGAATAGTTTTATGTTTAAAAAAAAGTATAGGTAAATCTAAAAGGACAAGATTTTTTACGTTAGGTTTATTAAATGTACATTCCTTGAATACAGGTCATGAGGAGTTGTTAGATAGTGTTGCGGCTGGTGATTTTGATGTTTTATGTCTTAATGAAACTTGGTTGCAAAAAGATTCGAATCTTGATTTATACTCTATACCTGGGTACAAGTTGATACACAGACCTCGTTCCGGTCGAGGTGGGGGTGTGGGTGCTTATGTAAGGTCCTGTTTGCGATCAAAGTGTTTACACCATTGTAATCGCCACGTCTGAGTGGCGATTACGCGACGTAGGGAACTGGTAGGTAGGTAGGTAGGAAGGCTTACCTGGGATGATGATGGGTGATCGGGCAACTGTAGGAGACGGGACAGCGAGCTGGCGGGCGGCGATGTAGGCGATTTGTCACGGCACAGCACAAAGTCACTTTACGTTATCACAGGCATTCAGGCGTTCTCTTCACATTGGGTTCAGGATACCAGCGCGCGTATTTTGTGGGCGTCTCGCGGTAGTTCACAGACAGACTGGTCGGCGCGGTATCTCACTAAGCCAGCGGCTGCGGGTCGCGCAGCGGTGGCGCCGCGGCAGATAGGCGGACGCGGTCGTCAACAACCGCCTTACCGATGGCGGTATAGTTTGAATGGCCGTCCCGGCTTTGGCGGGAACATCCTCCGGGGGCCAGGGTGGGCTCATCCAATGGGAGCCTGGCGATCCGGAATACAGGCCTCCGAAGATGTCCATTCGCGGTGTCCAGGTCCACCACCCGCACGACGCCATCCTTCCCAGGCAGGGTGCGAGCAATGCGCCCCAGTCTCCATTGGAGGGCAGGCAGGTTGTCCTCCTTGATGAGGACGAGCTCGCCGACTCGGGGAGGGGAGGATGGGGACAACCATTTAGAGCGGGTTTGAAGGGTATGCAGGTAGGACTGGGTCCACAGCGTCCAGAAGCGCTGGGAAAGGGCCTGTACCATCTGGAATCGCCTACGTGTGGAGATCGGCCTATCTTCCACGGATAGTTCGGGAAGGGCCGTTAGTGGGCGGCCTATAAGGAAATGTCCGGCTGTAAGCGGCTCAAAGTCTGAAGGATCAGACGAAAGTGGGCAGAGAGGTCTTGTGAGGACCGCTTCAATTCGAGCTAAAAGTGTGGAGAATTCCTCGAATGTGAGGTGTTGTTCGCCAATTACGCGATATAAAAGTTGCTTTGTTGATTTTACGTTGATCTCATGTAACGCACCGAACCATGGTCCCTTAGGGACGTTCAACAACCAAGTAATGTGCTGACCAGCGAGCTTGTGCGCAATCGTGTCATTATTCAAGGCAAGAAAGTTTTGTACTTCGATGAGCTGATTTCTAGCGCCTACATAATTTGTACCGCAGTCCGAGCGGATGAGAACCGGGGCACCGCGGCGTGCTATAAAACGCTGTAATGCCGCGAGGAACGCTTCCGTGCTGAGGTCCGAGACCGGTTCCAAATGAACCGCCTTAGTCGAGAGGCACACGAATATACAAAAGTACGCTTTTAAGAGTTTAACATTACGTAGGGTACTAGATTTAACGAGGAATGGTCCGGCGAAATCGGTCGTGACTTGACTAAATACTGGCTGAGGCGTAACTCTATCGGCTGGCAGGTCGGCCATGAAGGGCGCTTGCGGCTGGGCCCGGCATCGAAAGCATCTAATGCATTTAAAAACTCGGTGTCTAATAATACGGCGCGCGGACAATATCCAAAATTGTTGGCGTAGGATAGCGTGTAAAGTGTCAGCGCCAGGGTGGCAGTGTATTTTGTGGTAGTGGTCAATGATAAGGTCTACAAGTGGGCTAGAGCTGGGAAGTATGAGCGGGTGCTGCGCGTCATATCGGATAGACGCATGGGACAGTCGTCCACCAACTCTAAGGAGCTCATTTTAATGAGAGGTGACAGCCGCTGGAGTCTGACGGAGCAGATTTTGCCAGTTTGAAGGCGGTGGATGTCCTCCGCAAACTCATTGTGCTGGACACTGCGCACCCAGTAAAGTAGGGCCTCTCTTCGTTCACTGACGTACAAGGGGCCTGAGCGTCGTGAATCTGGGTGGTGTCTGCAGTTGTGCAGAAAGCGTTTTAGACAAGCTGTCACTCCGACGAGCTTGTCTAGTGAACTGAACCGAGTGAGCAGGTCAAAGTCAAGACGGGGCACTGTGACCAGTGACGGGACGTGTTTGGGCTTAAGGCCGGGCAGGGCGTGATGGCCCAGAGCTAAGGGCATTGCAGGCCAAGACTCACAAGGCTGTCCAAGCCACGTGGGAGACCACCATAGGTCGTGGGCTGACAGGGATTGCGCCGACATCCCTCTGCTTGCGCAATCTGCCGGGTTGAGCTCGGAGGGTACGTGTCGCCAGGTACATTCTGGTGAGCCTGAGCTGATTTTGACTACCCTGTTGGCTTCAAATGGTTGAAGACGGTGAGGCGGTGTATTGAGCCAGGCCAGCACTATCGTACTGTCTGACCAACATTTATGTTGTTGTATACTGATATGGGCCGATAACTGAACCGACACACGGATCATGAGCTGGGAGAGTAGGGTGGCGGCCGACAACTCTAACTTGGGGATTGTGAGGCGATTCTTGATTGGTGCGACTCGCGACTTGGCGACAATCAAGTGTACTAAAGTATCTCCGGAGGCATCGAGCTCATGGAGGTAAACAACGGCGGCAAACCCGGCCTCAGAGGCATCTGCAAACCCGTGAAGCGAGTATGCAGCTGAGCCTTTGCTTGCACAAACGTGCCGAGGGAAGCGAATGCTAGACAACAGCGGCAGATCCTCTGAGATGTGGTGCCACTCCTTTTGCACTTCAGAGGGAGTGGGCTCATCCCATTCCAGCTTCAGTAGCCACAATTGCTGAAGCAGCAGCTTTACGCGGAAGATAACGGGGGAAACCCAACCGTTTGGGTCATAAAGTGAGGCTACGGTGCTTAAAATAGACCGCTTTGTGACATGTGTGATGGGGGGCAGAGAGATGCGGTAGGTGAACTCGTCTGACTGAGGGCTCCACTGTATACCCAAGACCTTAATGGACGTGGACTCTGGGTTCATGTCGAAGTCCTTGGGCATGTCGCATTGGTTGTCGGGAAATCTCTCGAGCAGCTTAGGCGAGTTAGATGTCCACTTACTGAGCTGAAAGCCGCCTAGGTCTAGCAGACTTATCAACTCGTCCTGAAGTGCTTGGGCGGATTCAACCGTGTCATGACCACACAAGATGTCATCAACGAAGATAGACTTGCGAAGAACCTGAGCGGCTCCAGGGTAGCGATGGCCTTCATCATCAGCCAGCTGGAGCAGGGTGCGGATTGCATGATATGGGCTTGATCTTAAGCCGTACGTGACTGTATTGAGGGCGTAGGTGAGCAGAGGGTGATCTGGTGAGGACCGCCATAATATCAGCTGATACCGTCTCTGGTCTGGGGCAACCAGCACATTTCTGAACATCCTCTGGATGTCAGTGCTGAAAACGACTGGATGCGTTCTGAAGGACATGATGATGTCCACAATGTCCTGTTGAAGGGCGGGGCCTGTGTGTAGGCATTCATTTATGCTGACACCATTGGAGCTTTTGCAGCTACCATCAAAAACAATGCGCAGCTTGTCCGACCCTGACTTAAATACGCCATGGTGAGGGATGTAGAAGTGAGGTTTATGGGCGAATGTATTTGGGTGACAGGGAGCCATGTGCCCTAAGTCGATGTATTCGGCCATAAAGTCGACGTATTTAGAACGCAGAGACGGGTTCGCCATTAGCTTCTTCTCAATATTGAGGAATCTGCGTAACGCGATAGGGTGAGTTTTGCCTAGTTGAGGGGCGTCCTTTAGAAAGGGCAGAGCAACCGTATATCTGCCTGAGGGATCGCGTGTAGTGGTAGAGCGGAAGATTTCCTCGCATTGTTCCTCCAGGGGATCATTATGAGTGTGAGATTGAGGGAGGGGCTCCTCAGACTCCCAGAACCTTTCCAGACTCTGACGTATGTCCTGGGCTGATTCAGCTGAGTCTGGTTGTGAGCTGACGACGTGAGCTGAGTTAACCTGCTGCGCCGGCTGCGCATACAAGTCCTCAATGGGTCCTATCAACGCGAAGTCGAAAATCGTGCCGAAGGCTATGGGCTTGCCCGGGCCCAACGAGACCTTAGTCCCGTCCAACACTTGACCAAGAACGTCCGACCCCAATAAGAGGTCGATCGGGGCTGGTGTGTGATAAAGCTGGTCAGCCAATGGCACGGGTGGCTGGCCTAGTACGTGGGAAATGTTTGGTACCTTCTCTAAGGGAAGGTAGCCAGTGACGTTTTTTAAAATGTGAGCTGTGGCAGTAATTGTAGGAGTATCATTGTGAGTGGGTCGGCATACTATTGTTATTGCCGCCTTTGACTCATGTTTGTGCTGATTCCCAACTCCTGTAATTTTTAAAGAAGTGGGTTTTGATGGCAGGTTCAAAAGTCGTGCCATGCGTGACGTTATTAACGTCAGCATACTGCCACAGTCCAATAAAGCTCTGGCTATGTGATGATGGCCATGTACGTCCGCGACTCTTAGTGAGACGGTTGGCAACAAAATGGGTGTGCCAGTGGGCACAGAAGGTGAGTGAGCTGATTGAGTATCAGCTGAAATTGTATGAGCTGAGTATGTATCAGCTGTGTGGGCATGGGTTGACTGGGCATGGGCTAAATCTACCTCTTCGCTAGGGTGCTCTGTGATAGTAGGGAGTCATAATTGCTGGCGGCGTTCGCGGGGCCTACCTGGCGAACCGGACCTGGGCGGGCTGGCTCTGCGAGCAGAGCTGGGTTGCGCCTGTTTGGCATGTGCGGGTTCGTGCCGCCTGCTGTTTCTGGGACGCTCCCTCGAGTGCTCTGTCAGCTGTGGTGGGGGCACATGTACAGACGACGAATGAGCTGAGTGCGTTGGGCCGTCTGGTCGATGGAGGGACGTGTGGTGGTTCGTACTCCCACAGTTCTTGCATGCCCCCCTTGACCTGCACTCGCTCTCGTAGTGACGGCCGAGACAACGCTGGCAGCGCTCGCGTGCCTGTACAAAGTCCCAACGGCCCTGCGTTGGCTGGGCATTGTACCATCTGCACGTCATGAGCGTATGTCCCCTAATGGCACAATAGGGACAGTAGGGCGTCGAGCGTGAGGAAGAGGACGATGACGATGATGAGGAGCAGCTTTGCTGGTAGGCCGAATAGACGGGGAAGGGCTGACTGCGAGCCGGGGAGGTGGATGGGCGGTGACGCATTTGCTGCGCTGGGCGTGACGGTTGGTGAGTAGGCTGATCATAGGCGCGGTGAGGCGATGGAGCTGAGGAACGGCCACGGTAATGGTCGGGTTGTTGCTGAGCCATCTGAGCATAAGTGCGATGGGGCAACTGAGGAGGCGCGCGGCTACGAGAAGGGCCGGGCTGGGGCTGAATGGGTTGAGCCATGGCTATGTTGGAGAACTCTGTCTCCACACAGCGCGCGTGCTCCTCGAGGTAGGAGATAAGGTCCCTTAACGTGGGCAGGGTGTTACTAGACCCGTGCCTGCGTTCAAATAGCGTGCGGAGCTCGCCCTTGAGCTTCCGCACCACTATTGACACAAACACGTAATCGTCTCCTATGGGCAAGTCTAAATTGTTGAGGGCACACTGAGCCGATATGAGCGGCGTGAGGAACAGTGTGCGGATGTTCGAGCGCGTATGGATGCTTGGCAGCCCCAGGATGATGTCCACAAAACTATCAATGAGAACCCGGCGGTTCTCGTACCGCTTGGTGAGGATGTCCATGGCCACGGCAAAATTTTCATTGGTGACCTTTAAGTGGGACACCATACTTAATGCCTCACCGCTGAGACATGAGAATAGGTAGTGGAGCTTGACTGCGTCCGACAGGGTCGCCATGTCGTCAGTCAGACTCCTAAACAGCGCAATGAAGGAAGGCCAGTCCTCCACTTTTGAGCTGAACCTGGGCAGCGCTATCTTGGGGAGGACGGCTGTGGGCGTATTGACGCCGAAACTGGGCTGAGCGCTATGGGTTGGGGATGACGTGGAAGAGGGTAAGATTTCCTCCCTAGCCACAAGAATCCCAATGTACGCCCCGGAGGCTTTTGTGTGGTTCTCAGTGTATGCCTTCTCGGTCTTCTCGTCCAGGTCCTCCTCGTCAAGAATGCTATAATACACTGAGTCCAGCTTCTCCTTTATGCCCTGTATCTGTGCGAAACGCACGTTGAATTCCGTTATAGAATGTTTGGTGTCGCCAGCAATGATCAGTGATCCCATCTCTAGGAGCTGGTGTAAAGCTTTGGCGGCCTCCCTAAATATCGCGGCTTGTGACTGTGTCGGCATCGCGATGAATAAAAGGAGACAAAAAAAATAATAAAAAATAAAAAAAAATAACAAATTTAAAGGCAGTAAAAAGAACAACACCCTGTATATATTCTATAGTTGGGCTGGAGGTATTTGTTTACTAAGGTAAGGGCAAATGGGCTAAAATTAACGCAACAATAAAGAAGGCAAAACTAAGTTGGGGCGCCTTGTATATGGCCCACGGGTGGTGCAAACGCGTGTGTATGTGTAGGTATGTCTGTGTATATGTATGTATGCTTATTGAACGCGCGTACGTAACATTAGCCGACCGCAAGCAAAAAGCAAACAAAACAACAAAAACAAAAAAAATCACGTTATCCGTAGCCCACGGTTGGGCAAGGCGCTTACAATCTGGCAGACCTGTTGCCGACACTGGCGCGAAGAATGAGTCAGTCGCAAACAAAAAAATAAAAATAAACTAATAATAAAAAATTAATTAAAAAGGTTGGGACACTCTGTCTGTGTCCCACTAGTGGGCAAACGTGTGAACGTGTGTAGAAGTACTGTGCTCTTGTGGTGAGCACGCACAAGAATGAGCCGATTTAACACGACAAGAACATAAAAAATTCCTTAAAAAATAAAACGGGAATAACAACAATATCGTCGTCTAGACGCGGGTGTGTTATTACGTAACCAAAGTTATATGTGCAACCGAAAAACGTAAAACGCAAACGTAACGCAATAATTTAACTACTAAACCTAATGTATCATTAGCAGTGGTCGGAGTAGGTATATTGATTTTAGATACTTGCGTCATGATATCATAACATGGACATGCATTTCTTCCGGAATGTACCGGAGTTTCCAAAAATTTGGTAAATAGAGTAATAAAATAAAAAACCATATGTAAGCAAACAAAATTGTTTATTGTTAATACAAATAATCATTATTACAGTTTTATTAAAAATAATTATTTTTAATCCTCATCGGTTACAAGTTCTACATTTTGATTTTTTACTTAGGCCTTACACTTTTATTTAGGCCAAAGAGCCGGCTCAACATTAGCCAACAGGTCGAAACAATAAAGCTTTGGTCACCTATCCGTTGACCGGCCTGTGTGAGAGTGACTTAACCTCTACAATCAACGACCAAATGTGCGGCCAAGTGAGTCAATGAGTTCCAAAGGGGAAATAAGCCCAACAAATCTATAAACTACATTTCCTAAACTAGTTAATCGTTACTTACCCTAAATAATTATTAAAAAGCGACAATTATTAATAATTGTACCATCGTGATGGTTGGTTAGCGTTAGACGGGGGTTTTATAAAGGGGGGACAAAATTTCGTCCATTTTAGCGTAGGACGCACCGTTTCCAAGATATTTAAAGATTAACAAAAAAAAATCACTAATAATAATTTAAGACGTGATTTCTTTTCTTTTGCGAGATTGAGACAATGGATACGGCCAACATTAGAGATGGAGACCAGCGCCACTAGCAGCATAGCGTTGAGAGTATTGATACATTTTTAACTAGTTTCATGTAATAATTTCGATGTTTCGGTATTTTTATCATAATAATCCGGAAACTCGGAGGAGTATCCATATTAACATATACGTTTGATGTCAGTGACCTTAATTCAATATACCTACTCCGACCACTGATCATTAGACAACGATCTTATTACTTATTACAACGATTATATTACACAATTAGTACACTAGCTCGCTCAAATCACAAACATTGTATGACACCATAAAATCAACATCAACAACATAAACACTAAACTTGTTAGCGTAAATTAACTAGGAGTTAGCACGAATCGGATACTGGTACGAACTTTTATTTGGAACACGATACCCGAAACACGAATTTTTATTCGTGTAGGTAGGTCAACTTTGCAACGACTGTCGTGCAGAAAAGATTTTGTATGGAGATGAAATTATAAATGTTAGGAAGTGAAATAGATATAATTATGAAATATTATTTTTAGCGGACTGTAAATAATTAATCAAAGTTAAGGGCTGATTCGGGGCTGATTATGGTCGAAAGACCATGAAATTTAGAGGTATTCCGTGCTCGATGGACCAGAGTGTAATCGCCACGTCTGAGAGGCGATTACGCGACGTAGGGAACTGGTAGGTAGGTAAGTAGGAAGGCTTACCTGGGATGATGATGGGTGATCAGGCAACTGTAGGAGACGGGGCAGCGAGCTGGCGGGCGGCGATGTAGGCGATTTGTCACAGCACAGCACAAAGTCACTTTACGTTATCACAGGCACTCAGGCGTTCTCTTCACATTGGGTTCAGGATACCAGCGCGCGTATTTTGTGGGCGTCTCGCGGTAGTTCACAGACAGACTGGTCGGCGCGGTATCTCACTAAGCCAGCGGCTGCGGGTCGCGCAGCGGTGGCGCCGCGGCAGATAGGCGGACGCGGTCGTCAACAACCGCCTTACCGATGGCGGTATAGTTTGAATGGCCGTCCCGGCTTTGGCGGGAACAACCATCCTAGCGGGGAACTCGAACAGATTTGGTTCTCAGTCAAAATCGATCATCATACTACTGTAATCGGCACAGGCTATTGTCCCGAATCCGTGAACATCGGAACAGCTCTGGAATACCTAGATAACTCTCTTTCACTATTTTCAATGCAATTCGACATAATGTTTGCGTCTGGCGATTTCAATATTAATTGTGTAGATGAAGACGGTCGTGTAACTGTTCCCCACTGTTGGCATGATCTAATGAATAGTTATAATTTGCACCAAATAGTAGACAAACCTACGAGTGTCACTTCGACTACTATGTCCCTAATAGATCTCATTTTTACTAGAAAGAATTTAAAACCTATTTTAATCAATGTTATACACAATGACTATCTAAGTGATTACGTGCTTATTTTAGGCAAGTTTCCCCTTGCAAGTCACAAACCCAAAGCACGTTCTATTTCTTAAAGATCTTTATCAGAAAATGCTATTGCTATCAATAACGCAGCAAAGTATACTCCTTGGGACTTGGTTTTGAATTGTACAGACATTAACGATATGGTTAATCTTTTTAATTTACTGATCCTGGATTTGGTGGACACTTTCGCCCCTAAACAAACACGCCGATTTAATTGTCCTCCTGCCCCATGGATGACAGATACCATTAGAGAAATTAGAGCAACCCGCGATAAAGCCTGTCGTAGAGCTAAAACCACTGGGTCTGAATCTAGTCGTCAATACTATTGGGACTTACGAAACTATTACAATCGTGCATTAGCCCTGGAAAAACAAGCTTATTTCTCCCAGTTTGTAAATAACAATAAAAAGAATCCTACGGTTATGTGGCGTCATATAAATAAGGTCATTAAAAACGAAAAAAATAACTTTCTTCCCGATCACCTTGCTCCAATGCTCTTAATAACTTCTTTATCAGTAGCGTGCCATGTAGTCAGATTGATGACAGTACACTATCAGAAATCTTAGAACAAAAATATACGGACGCAACATTCAGCTTTTCAGTTTGAGCTGATAATAAGTTTGGTTGGAGAATAAAGATACGTTTGGAAACTTACTGTGTCTATCATTTCTGAGACATCCTATATCTCAGAAGTGGGATAGCAACTAAAAAACTGTAAGTACACGCCTACACTAAAATTATTGGCAACTTTAAGTGAAATGATGTTATAAGCTGAGTGATGGCGGCTTATTGTTAAAATGTACTTCCAACAGCATAATGCGGCAATGAGCTCGCCTACCTGTGCCTATCCATCCATCCATAAAAAATAAATTTAGACGTTTCAAAATGCTTATTTTAAGCTTACTGAATAAAGATATTTTGATTTGATTTGATTTGATTTGATTACCTAAACATCACGCTGCGCACATGTGCAGTAGTAATTATTTGGTATGACGTGGACTGCGGCAGTGAACTGATTTTGCGGTCCTATTGTCTAGTCTCTGGTTTACCTTTTGGGAATAGTGGTCGTGGGTGGATGTATGTATGGAATAAGCAGTAGTAGACAGCTTTCCGGTTTGGATTCTAGATTACATTGCATGCCAAGTTTAATCAATATACCCCTATAAAACGAAAGTAGGTAATTAAAAGTATATAATGTAATTGGTATGTTGGAAAAAATATGTTGCGGGGGTTTAACAGGGGGGTGTAAAATTTGGTTAATTTTGCGCTAGGACTAGTAGTTTACGAGATATTTAGTTTTTTTTGATATTTGTTATTAACTAATGAAAATTTGGTTTCGAGAATTGGAAGATGAACGAAGAGGATAATGCTCAATACAATCTGAAGGGACCTCGGCGCTCGCGCTCAAGGCCTAGAAGCTCCAGGCGTGCTAACACGCACAGAAGCGTTCGCGTACGCAGCCGTAACCGCAGCCGCAGCCGCCGCTTGTTAGAATGGAAGCAAGCATTGGAACTAAGTAATTTATGGTAGTTTGTAAGAAACTACATTTCGCCAAATTTAACTTGAGGTTGGCCTTTTTTAGTAAAATCAAGACTTCTTCTAACCTAGCTAAGTATATTGCTGGGTCCCTGCCAAATATCAAAAGGTCATTAATGTACACGGTGGCTTTATTAAACCGAACTGGACCAAGGACGTGGTTCATCATTCGCTGAAATACGGCAGGTGCGTTCGCGAGGCCAAACGGCATACGATTGTACTCATATTGACCGTCCGGCGTGACAAACGCGGTAAAGTGTTTACTTCGACCGAGATTGGTACCTGATAGTACCCTGACATAAGGTCGAGCGTGATGAACCACGCCTGCCCCGATAACCTAGTTATCTCATCTTCTATTACAGGTATAGGGTACCGTTCCTTAACTGTGATCGAGTTAAGTAGCCTATAGTCCACGCATAATCGAACACCGCCATCTTTTTTACGTAAAAGAACAATTGGACTGGCGTAATTAGACACTGACTCTCTGATAACGCCTGCCTGCAACATTTTGTCAATCATTAATCTAACCTTTTCTCGTTCGTGATGTGACAATCTATATGGTCTGTAAACTACAGGACGTTGACTATTTAGCTCGATATTCATCTCGGTAACGTTGGTGCAACCCAAATCTACCAAACTGTGTGCAAAACATTCCTCGTGACGTCGCAGTAGCTCTAAGAGCCTGTATTTATCGTTATCTGATACAGCCTCGCCTAAACAAATTTGATTCTCATTTAGACTCTTGACCGACGAAATTTCAGACGGTTGGTGTGAAGTTATTGGAGTTTCTAGGTTGAAGAGCCTATAAACAGCCTGCACTCTTTCTCCGCGTGAAAAAATGAAGTTTTCCTGTAAACAACGTGGTACAGCGCATGGTGTTACTGTAACAAACAAAAACCCATTTTTGATTTCGTAAACGCCACCACAATCTACATATTGATTGTTAGGCTTTCCTACGATTTTAGTATCTAATATCAGGCTCCCCGTGAATGTTGTCCCCGTCGCAGCTCGAACACATGCGGCTCCATAAATATTACATTGTGCCAATACCCTAACTCTTTCTAGGTGTTCTTCCTCTTCATGTGGGTCAGGTAGCTCTGCTTCGATGTTCAAGAACCGTAGCTTGTTTGAGTCTTTATAAACTATAATGTATGGCTCTTTCGAATAAATTTGACCAATAAGTATGGGCTTCTCTAGGAAACTACCTTTTACAATCGTACATGATACAGTAACAGCTACACCATCGATAGATAAAGTTAGCTGCGCAGAACCTTCCGATTGCACCAGCTGATTACCAAATCCCTTCATCGAAGACGGAGTATTATTATGACTACGCCCGAGGCTAGCAAAATCAGTTTTTCTTATAAGTGTTACTTCACTACCAAGGTCAACGAATGCTTCCAGAGCCATACCGTCAACATAAACTGTTTTTGTAAATTTATCACAAGGATTGCAATTCGATATGTGCATGGTCTTGGCTACATGATCTGTTTTTGCTAGCTCCGTTTCACGCTTATTCTTACATGTATCTGCCGTGTGTCCTACTTTATTACAGTGACTACACTTTACCAAAGGTTTTGAACATCTAGACCATAAGTGGCCCTTCTCCTTACAGTTATAGCAGAATAGATTCTGATTGGCCCTGAAACTCGATCGACTAATCGGTCTGTCATCCATAGGGTTAACAGCCCGTTCCATATGTAGTGGTTGGTAAACAGGGACTTCCTTGTTGTTGCTTAGCAAAAATTTCAAAAGCTGGTCTAGTTTTTGCATCGTAATGCCAGGGCACTAGATCTTATAGTCCTATCCCCAATACCGTGAATGATGCAATCGACGGCGCGCCTACCCGTAATTTCGCATTGATTAAGCAAAGCTAGCTTTTCGTAGAAATAAACCTCGACCAATTCGTTGGGCCTACTTTTTCGTCTACACATGTCTTCTAATAACTGACCATAGTTTTGCTCGGATGGAAAAGCGTTTCTTAACTTTGCCTGCCATTCATCCCAAGTAAACAAAATAGAATGAAGACTCTCGTACCAAGTCTTTGCTAGCCCTGTGAGTTTTTGCATAGCGAAATGAACAACGGTCTTTTCATCCCAGCTATAAATCTTCGCACATTCATTGACCTTTCTTAGCCATACGTCAATTTTTTGTTTTTTTTAGAAGGATTAAATTCAGGAATAATGTTTTTGTGACCCAAATTTCTATTCATGGAAAATGTGCTTTGGTTTAAAGGCTGAGATGGCAAGACGTCTTTAATAGATTGTATTATCTGAATCACATCTTTAGATGAAAAAGTATGGCTACATGACCTTTTTGTGCGATGACCAATGCTCGCTAAGTCTCGATTCATCCTGTCGTCGTCGTGGTAGCGACTGCAACGTTCCGGGCTCGCTCTTGCACCCTGCAGCTAGCTGTGATGACGGCCGCCGCGTTCTGTGCTAATCCTTGCGGCCGGCAGCCTGCTGCGGCTACGGTACTCACGACTGGTTCCAGGAACTGGCGTCTCTAGTCGCCGTTCACTTTGGCGCCGGTGCTGTTCTTTATCACGTTCTCTTTGGAGGTCCACCTCCATGCGGCGTATGCGACATTGCTCTCGTTCCAATGCTTGCTTCCATTCTAACAAGCGGCGGCTGCGGCTGCGGTTACGGCTGCGTACGCGAACGCTTCTGTGCGTGTTAGCACGCCTGGAGCTTCTAGGCCTTGAGCGCGAGCGCCGAGGTCCCTCCAGATTGTATTGAGCATTATCCTCTTCGTTCATCTTCCAATTCTCGAAACCAAATTTTCATTAGTTAATAACAAATATCAAAAAAAACTAAATATCTCGTAAACTACTAGTCCTAGCGCAAAATTAACCAAATTTTACACCCCCCTGTTAAACCCCCGCAACATATTTTTTCCAACATACCAATTACATTATATACTTTTAATTACCTACTTTCGTTTTATAGGGGTATATTGATTAAACTTGGCATGCAATGTAATCTAGAATCCAAACCGGAAAGCTGTCTACTACTGCTTATTCCATACATACATCCACCCACGACCACTATTCCCAAAAGGTAAACCAGAGACTAGACAATAGGACCGCAAAATCAGTTCACTGCCGCAGTCCACGTCATACCAAATAATTACTACTGCACATGTGCGCAGCGTGATGTTTAGGTAATCAAATCAAATCAAATCAAATCAAAATATCTTTATTCAGTAAGCTTAAAATAAGCATTTTGAAACGTCTACATTTATTTTTTATGGATGGATGGATAGGCACAGGTAGGCGAGCTCATTGCCGCATTATGCTGTTGGAAGTACATTTTAACAATAAGCCGCCATCACTCAGCTTATAACATCATTTCACTTAAAGTTGCCAATAATTTTAGTGTAGGCGTGTACTTACAGTTTTTTAGTTGCTATCCCACTTCTGAGATATAGGATGTCTCAGAAATGATAGACACAGTAAGTTTCCAAACGTATCTTTATTCTCCAACCAAACTTATTATCAGCTCAAAACTTATTAGCACTGGTTCAAAACTTCATCCACTTTAAATATAAAACTTAATAAATTTAACAATAACAATTCCGCGCTCATCGACTAGCCACGTCCGTTAACTTGAGGCGTCCGCATTCGAATGAGCGCGGTCCACTCCACCGAGCGAGCATCGAGCCAGCTCACTGACAGCCGCTGTCAGTGTTGCCAGCAGAAAAATACCAATGTCTGTGCAAATGTGACCAAAACCATAAATTATGATTTTATTCTTTTCTTTTTATTTAATTAAACAAAACCTTACAGATGGAATATGGAAGGGTCAACTCAATCATATACATGGAAATCTCGTCACATCCCACAGGCGTTAATAATTTTTTCTATGGCCGAGGTTGAAACCACTGAAAAGCTGAATGTTGCGTCCGTATATTTTTGTTCTAAGATTTCTGATAGTGTACTGTCATCAATCTGACTACATGGCACGCTACTGATAAAGAAGTTATTAAGAGCATTGGAGCAAGGTGATCGGGAAGAAAGTTATTTTTTTCGTTTTTAATGACCTTATTTATATGACGCCACATAACCGTAGGATTCTTTTTATTGTTATTTACAAACTGGGAGAAATAAGCTTGTTTTTCCAGGGCTAATGCACGATTGTAATAGTTTCGTAAGTCCCAATAGTATTGACGACTAGATTCAGACCCAGTGGTTTTAGCTCTACGACAGGCTTTATCGCGGGTTACTCTAATTTCTCTAATGGTATCTGTCATCCATGGGGCAGGAGGACAATTAAAACGGCGTGTTTGTTTAGGGGCGAAAGTGTCCACCAAATCCAGGATCAGTAAATTAAAAAGATTAACCATATCGTTAATGTCTGTACAATTCAAAACCAAGTCCCAAGGAGTATACTTTGCTGCGTTATTGATAGCAATAGCATTTTCTGATATAGATCTATATGTAATAGAACGTGCTTTGGGTTTGTGACTTGCAAGGGGAAACTTGCCTAAAATAAGCACGTAATCACTTAGATAGTCATTGTGTATAACATTGATTAAAATAGGTTTTAAATTCTTTCTAGTAAAAATGAGATCTATTAGGGACATAGTAGTCGAAGTGACACTCGTAGGTTTGTCTACTATTTGGTGCAAATTATAACTATTCATTAGATCATGCCAACAGTGGGGAACAGTTACACGACCGTCTTCATCTACACAATTAATATTGAAATCGCCAGACGCAAACATTATGTCGAATTGCATTGAAAATAGTGAAAGAGAGTTATCTAGGTATTCCAGAGCTGTTCCGAGGTTCACGGATTCGGGACAATAGCCTGTGCCGATTACAGTAGTATGATGATCGATTTTGACTGAGAACCAAATCTGTTCGAGTTCCCCGCTAGGATGGTGTAAACACTTTGATCGCAAACAGGACCTTACATAAGCACCCACACCCCCACCTCGACCGGAACGAGGTCTGTGTATCAACTTGTACCCAGGTATAGAGTATAAATCAAGATTCGAATCTTTTTGCAACCAAGTTTCATTAAGACATAAAACATCAAAATCACCAGCCGCAACACTATCTAACAACTCCTCATGACCTGTATTCAAGGAATGTACATTTAAATTAACATAAACTGAATTAACATAAACCTAACGTAAAAAATCTTGTCCTTTTAGATTTACCTATACTTTTCTTTAAACATAAAACTATTCAGAATATTATATTTAAATATTACGTTACAGTTACAACTTAAACTGCAATTGACTAATAAATTAAGGGCTTACTCTAGTTTTTTTAAACAGTCTTCAGATCTTATTAGTATAGCGATATCATCTTCGGTTTTGCGTACGTACACTAGGCCCCTTTTCACCCAAATAAATCTAAATCCTCTTTCTCCTCCAATTCTTCTTACTTCTTTAAAAAGCTTTTTACATTCGAAGGAGGTATGTTCGGATACATATACTTTATTGGTAGCTCCCTGAATTCCTAAATGAGAGGAGTTGAGTTAGTCATTTTGGGTTCTATTAAACTAAACAACAGCTTCCAATATATTATCACGAAGCCGCGGAGATGACAGCGACACAAGCACGTTACGGGGTCTCTTCGAAGCGGGATCCATCTTGGCAACTCGGCGACAAACCCTAATATCTACATCCGAAATTGGTGTATTGATTGATTGACAGAGATTCTTAAGTAGTTGAGTAGTGTAATATTGGGCATTCTAGATCACTTTTCACTCCATTGATCTCACTGACGTTCGATCAATGTCGTTAAAAAGTGATCTAGAATGCCCAATATTACTTTTTGAAATCACTGCCATTCGCTCGTATATATGTTTAAGCGCTATGCTTCAAAGTCATTTTATTGAAACTCCCGAAACACTGTGGTCAATAAGAAAACAGCTGCTATGAGATTTGTTAAACAAAAACAGTCATTAAAATTAAAATGCATTTGCCCACCATTATCAAATGAGTTAAAACGTCATGGCAACTTATTGCCGAACAGTATCCGTTGTATTGTTTGCGGCCCTTCGAATTGTGGAAAGACAAACTTAGTTATTAGTTTATTACTACATACAGATGGTCCACGGTTCCGCAACCTTTATGCTTATTCAAAATCTTTGTATCAACCTAAATACATATTTTTAGAAAAAGTATTAAATATGGTTGCAGGTACATCGTATCATAAATATAATGACAACACCGAAGTTTTGAGTCCACATGATGCTTTGTCTGACTCGATTATTATATTTGATGATGTTGCTTGTGAAAACCAAAACCACATCCGAGATTATTTTGCTATGGGACGTCATAAAAATATCGATTGTTTTTATATTAATCAAACTTATACAAAAGTACCAAAACAACTTATTAGGGACAATTCTAACCTAATTATATTATTTAAGCAGGACGATGTAAATTTGAAACACGTATATGATGAACACGTAGGGTCGGACATGACTTGGTCACAATTTCGAGAAATGTGCTCAACTGTTTGGAAGACAATATTCAATTATCTTGTAATAAATAAGGATTGTGAACGAAACAAAGGATGTTATAGGAAGACATTTGATACGTTTATAGAATTAGATTAATGTACAAAAGCAGTTGTAATTATGCCATAAAATCACTTTCATTTGTGACTTAAAGCTGAAAGGAAACCTATTTGTTGAAATGGAAAGAGATTTAAAAGAACACATTGTAAAATCAGCATCAGCTGTTAAAAGGAAGGTAGACTTAATAAAGGATGCTAAAAATTCTAACAATGTAACCCTGGAAACAATATTTAAACCTATTGTTGACCCTCTTAACATTTTAGCGAATAGAAATGATAAAAAGAACTTACAGGAAGTAAAGCTTTATGATCCCATATCAAAAAAAATCAGGAAAAATGAAAGCGAGAAGTCGTATTCTTCTTGTGAAGAATATATTGATTCTAATAGTGTAGATGAAGAGGAATATCATGACACACCACAAAAATCAAACAAAATCCTAACTACGTCACCTTTTAAGAACCATGATGTAAGTAAAGGTTCTTTTAAGTCCCTCCAATCATCACCAAACATTATAAATCAAGATGAGTCTTCCTCATGGTCTACGTCATCTGAAGTATATAATGCCATACCTTTTGGAATTAGAAATGAGCGAGGGAAACTTGAGCTTGGAAACACTCGCGTTCATGATGACGGTAGAATTCTTAAAGTTGGAAACATTACTTTTGAAAAGACTCTTGGCTTAAAAGAACTATTATATAAAAAGGTACCAAATCTAGATGTTATTACAGATGACGACCTTGAAAACTACAAGCTACTACTTATCAATACTAATGCACACAGACGTAACTTTGATCCTGCCAAACCAATAAACAGCAATAAAGGGTTTAAATATATGAGTATTATAAAACCATTATTTAAATTCTCTAAACAACCTACTAGTACTGAGAGTCCTCCACAGGGAAAAGGCATCGATCTTTTAAAAAAAGTTAAAGCAAATACAGATTTAGTTTATTGGGATGATCCAAATAAATTAATAGAACGATTGAAATTACTGCTTGCGTCAAAAGCTGCTGGTAACACGGGTTTGGATAGTGAAATCGTTGCAATAATTGAAGAACTGCGCGAAGCGGGCATCATAAATATAGAATATAAACAAATAGCACGGGGAAAATTAAGCAGTATACTCGCAGTAAGCAAAGCTTCGAGATTATAATGAATATAGATAAATTCGGTCATCACATTCATAAACGTTTGAGGTTATCTGAATACATCGATACCATAAACGATACGTTAAAAAGTGCGAAACGGGCGAATACGACTTAAAATCGTCAAAACTTAAAGGTTTATCATCTCCAGACAAGGACGATGAAGCTGTAAATAAGGCATATTTGGATAAAACTGTACAAGATCTAAGGAATGAAATAAATAAAGTTAATAGTCGTGTAAAAATTTACATCCAGAACTTAGAATCAGCTACTTCCAATCGCTTGTCTACTATGTTTTACTCAAAAACAGAAATAGACCGTATGATTCAAGCAAAGTCAAACAAAAATGAGTAAAAGAGATATAGTAGAAGAAATTCACAGAGCGGCGAGAAGAAATTTTCCTCGCCGATGTACAATTATAAAAGGAGTAGATGATTCATGGCAAGCTGACCTTATGGATTTTCAAAAGTATTCACAATTTAATAAAGGATATAAATATGTTTTAGTAGTTATTGACACTTTATAGAAATACGTTTGGACAAATCCTTTGAAGAGTAAAGATAAAATTAATGTCACCAACGCAATGGAAAATATATTATTGAATTCGTCTCGGAAACCAAAAAATTTGCAAACAGATTTAGGTAAAGAGTTTTATAATGAAAACTTTAAAGAGTTGATGAAAAAATATGACATTAACCATTATTCCACTTATTCTGTGAAAAAAGCAGCAATCGTTGAAAGAGTAATTAGAACGCTAAAAGGTCACCTTTATAAGCTATTTAGCTTATGCGGTCAATACCAGTGGATAAATAAAAATTTGAAAAACGTGGTACAAAGCTATAATAACACTGTTCATCGTATAACAAAATTTAAACCTATTGATGTTGACAAAAGAAATCAGACAACTGTAAAGTACAACATCATCAAATCACAAAATAATAACATAACGAAAAAAAATAAGTACGTGTTGGTGATCATGTTCGGATTAGTAAATACAAAGGTGAATTCTACAAAGGTTATACTCCCAACTGGTCAACAGAAATCTTCAACGTTCTGAAAGTTAACCATACAAATCCTGTCACATACCACTTAGAAGACAAACATAAGCAAATCATTTTAGGATCTTTTTACGGATACGAACTGCAAAAACCCAATTTCCCGATATATATCTTATTAAAAAGTTTTAAAGAAAAAAGGAAACAAACTCTTTGTCAAATGGTTGGGTCTCAGTGATGGTGAAAACAGTTGGGTTGACAGAAAATTATTAATGACTTAATATAAATAACGCCTGATTATGTTGTACAGTCACTTTACGAACATCAATGAAGGAAGGAAGCGGCATTGTCAACAATTTAATAGATAACATTCCGTTCGAGTTACACTTACCTGCATATCAGTTTTGTGGTCCAGGAACAAAACTTAAAAAACGCTTACTAAGAGGTGAACGGGGAATAAATAAAATGGATGAAGCTTGCTTGTATCACGATATTGCTTACAATAATAAAGATTGGAACGTTAGACAAAACGCCGATTTAGAACTTTTAAATATGGCAAAGAAAAGATTGAAATCGAAAGATGCTGGGAAAGGAGAAAAGATTGCATCATGGATAGTAAAAAATGCAATGAAAGCAAAACTTAAAGCCGGAGCAGGAGTGCGGTCATTCATGAAAGGTGTTAAAAAAATTCAAAAGCAAATGAAAAAAATAAAATGTAATGATAACCGCACGGCTATAAAATATGCGCATGCAGCTGCAAAAAAAGTGTTTTCCAATATAAAAGGAATACGCTTCCCACGCTGCATTCCTGTTCCGAAAACTGGTGGGTTGTTACCCCTCATACCAATCTTTGCTGGTTTATCAGCTCTTGGTTCACTCGCTGGAGGTGCTGCAGGTATAACAAAGGCTGTTAACGATTACAAGGTTGCTCAAAAAAATCTTCAAGAATCAGAACGACATAACAAGATGATGGAAGCTGTTGCACTTGGAAAAGGGTTGTATTTGAAGTCTCACAAAAAAGGAGCGGGCTTGTACTTGCAACCTCCAAAAAACTAATTAAACGGTTACCCAAACGAGCACTTACTAATTTAGATATATTAAAGCACTCGGTTGATATTCCATATTTTCGTGGCGTTTTTATGAGAGATACGTTACCCTCAAAACCAAGAAAAATTGAGTTTGCTATTCTTAATTTAGATAGTTCTGCAAATCCTGGAACTCATTGGGTAGCCTATGTAAAAGAAAATAATTACTGTGAATATTTTAACAGTTTTGGTAACTTGAAACCTCTTAGAATTAATAAAATATTTGAAAGATAGACACATAAATTATAATTACAAACAGTATCAATCTTTCGGTACTGTAAACTGTGGTCATCTTTGTATATTATTTTTAAGAAAGTATTGGAAAAATTATTTATATAGGTTAAAATTAAAATAACTTGACAGTATAAAAATGTCTTTCACTGTATCCATAACTGGGCAAGGAGCCTCATTAATAACTAACTATTCACCAACTTTAGAATTACGTGGGCAATATGAGTTCGGACTTATATACTTTTCTACTTTTAATTCTATTCCTAATATAGACGAAAGGAACAATAAGTTTTATTATGGTATCAATTAATTCATCGAAATTCCTGAAGAATCATATGAACTTCAAGATATTTGCGAATTTTTAAAAAGCAACATTAAGAACACTGCATTAAAATTGACTTGTAATAATAATACTCTCAAAACCAAAATATTTTGTTCAGAAGATGTTCATTTCGAGAAAAATAATTCCATTGGTAGAATTTTAGGTTTTGCTAACGACACAATTAAGGCAAATATAAGTTGTGAGTCTCAGTACCCAGTCAGTATTTTAGCAACAACCATCGTACGCATCGAATGTGACGTAGTTAGCGGATCATTCGTGAATGGGAAAGCAAGCCATATTATTTATGAATTTGTGCCTAATGTACCACCCGGTTATAGAATTATTGAAATTCCTAAAAACTTAATCTATTTTCCAGTCAATCAAAGTTCAATTAGTGCAATTAATATTAGGTTGTTAGACGCTGATAATAGACAGATTAATTTACGTGGAGAAGACGTACAAATTTATTTACATTTTAGAAAAAAATGATTAATTTTAATAAAAACCCTACCTCATCAGGTGTTCAAGTCAGTTCCAAAAGAGCAATAAGTAAAAGAACACCGTCTGACTTAAAAAAGAAGGTTACTAAAAATAATGAAGAATTTCTGAAGCTAGTAGGCTTGTTAAAATGAACATATTAAATATATCTCAGCCAACGTCATACGATAGCAGTATCGAGAGTTTTGAATATCATTCGTATAAGCCGTATGTAACAAAATTCAACAATAATGATGAAAAAAGAATATCAATCAATCAGCAAGATTTGTATGTGTTGCCGTCACGCAGCACTTTGTATATTGAAGGTAAAGCTGATGTATATAACAGTACCACTAAAGAAAAGGTAACAAGTGTGCATTTTGTAAACAATCCTGCATTATTTCTATTCCAAGATATTCGATATGAGTTAAATGGAATAGAAATAGATAAAATAAAAAATGCAGGTATCACAACGACAATGAAGTCTTATTTGTCTTTGAATGAAAATGAATCCAAAAGTGCAAAAGTTTGGGGTTGGTCACCTGCAGGAATAACCAATGTTACAAACGGAGTTTTCTCTGTCTCGATACCATTAAATAAAATATTAGGATTTGCAGAAGATTATGAAAAAGTTTTAATTAACTGTAAACATGAGTTAGTACTGTTGAGGAGCAACACAAATGTCAATGCAATAAAATTGAGTAAAGAGCAAATAGTGGAAAATATAACAATAAAAAAATCGTTTGGCGTGTTCCACATATTAAAGTGTCAGATCGAGAGAGAATTAATTTATTAAAACATTTAGAAAAAGATCGAGCCATTACACTAGCGTTTCGTAATTGGGACTTGTATGAATATCCGTTACTACCCAAGACACGTAAGCATACTTGGGCTATTAAAACTTCATCGCAAACAGAGAAACCTCGATTTGTTATTATTGCCTTACAAACAAACCGAAAACATAATGCTCAAATGTCAATGGCTGAGTTCGATTATTGCAATGTTCGTGATGTAAGAGTGTTTTTAAATTCATCATATTACCCCTACGAAGGACTTAACATAAATTTCTCTGAGAACAAGTTTTTATTAATATACGAACAGTATGCAAGGTTTCAGCAGTATTATCACGGACGTCGATCAGAACCGTTGTCGAGTTTAAAAGAGTTTAAAGATATTGCTCCTTTATTCGTTATTGACTGTTCTCGCCAACAAGAAATGCTGAAGGGATCAATCGACGTAAGAGTAGAAATCGAAACAGATCAAGAGATACCTGATCAGACCGCTGCATACTGTCTTATACTGAACGATTGCATATTTGAATATAAACCACTGAGTAACATTGTGAAAAAGCTATCATGAATAACGATACTATTATAGTGGATGTGCAAGGATTTAAGGATTTGAAAAATAATTTTATTGTAAAAGAGTTATCAATAGCAACTAAAAACCATACGCAGACGTTCTTAATTAAACCACCATATGCTTTTAAAAATCTAACAGATGAAGAAAAGAAGCAAATCCGGTGGTTAGAAAGGAATCGCGGGCTCAAATGGAGTGAGGGATTCATTGATTACCGTGAATTTAGACGAATAATAGTTCCGTATTTAAGCAGTAAGAAGGTATTAGTAAAGGGATTGGAAAAAGGAATATGGGTTCGCGAGCTATTTCAAGATTGTGAAATAATGGAGTTGGAAGAAATAGGTTGTCCTAACTTTTTAAAATTATATAGTGATTACCATGTAGATGTAAATAAATTTAATTGTGAGTACCATGCAAAAATGTGTGCTTTAAAAAATGTTCTGTGTCTAAAAAAGTGGTACACTTTAAATGTTAATTGAGTTATTAATGTAATAAAGTATTTTCCTCAATAAATCAAATGTGTATAAATATCTTTTTGTTTAATTACTAAAAGTAAAAAGGGTGAATGAAACGATCTTAGTATTCAATTCAATAATATTTATTTTAGAATTTCTTAAAAACTATAACTATATCCACAAACTTTTTTTGATATATTGCTAATGATAGCCTCTGTTTGATCCATTAAGGGGTCAATATGCTCTGTTACCACATACTGCGCAGATAATAATGGATCAGTATGATTTGTTTCCAAGTCCACCACTTCAATTTTAATTAATCCACGACCTTGAATCGGCGTACTTTTCATCACGTAAGAATGAGAATGCTTCAGATAACTTCTTCTTTTTCGAAGTCTCTTCTTGGTGATATTATTCATCACCTTGTTATACAGCGGGGAATCGCATCGCCGTTCATCTGCTCTCCAATTCGGATACTCCTCTGTAAATCCCTCGAGCATATCTTGAGCGTTCTGTTCAAAAGTGGGAGATGACGGTTGTACGACCTCCTTGTTGATGCTGAGCGAGACCAGGTTCTCTTGAGTATTCTAAAACATAAAATAAAATAATTCATTACATACATAAAACCACGACTATTATCTCCAAAGGGTTAGTCAGCGACTACGCAAGGAGGATAGCAAAAGCAGTCCTTTACCATAGCCCACTTTTCACCAAATAACGACACAATTACAACACAAACAAAATTAATTTAAAATCATACAAAATTATTTAAACTTACCATGTTGATATTATCTAGCTGGACTACTGACGCCTTCACTTTAATAATTGAAATTGAAACTAATTTGAAACCCATTTATATTAATGTACGTACATGATGGCACAGCAACACAATATAGGTAGTAAAACATGTAAGTAATTGGCAATTCAGCAAAATAAAAAGAAAGAATTGATATTATTAAAGAATGATTAACTTGCCAATAACGTGACCTGATTTGTATTAATTAGGTTTCATATTACCTTATAATCAGAAGAGTACAACCTACTCTGAATTTGACTTGTTCAAACTTGTTTGCATTAGAATTTTCTTACTTATTTACCGTCAATGTTTTATTATACAAAGATATATAATAAATTAAATAAAAATGCAAGTTAGTCGGTTACTTTTATATTTTATTAGGTATATTAATACAGCTGGGTACAGTAAATTTTACATTACATTTCATAATGTAAGTTACATTTCCTATTCAAACAATAAATGAATCTGAGCAAAAGCAACAACTTACATATTTTTTAACAATTTTTATAAATCAAAATATTCATTATATGTACCTACTTAAGTATATTGAAAAACTGGTTATAATAGTTTATAAAAAGTTAATATTATTTTAAATTCAACCAATGAATCTTAGTAATGGTAATAAATAATAATACATTTTTTTATTTCTCAAGCCTTAAGTATAATATAACTCTATAGTATAATATAATAATATAATTTAAAAACACAGTAAAAAAAATCATTGCTAAAATATATAATCCCAGTGGCCCCAAGACATAGTAGATATTTTATTTTTTAATATTACGCGTTTGTCATCATTACCTGACAAAGCTATCTTGTTCTGTTCTTGGGTAAATATTTCATGCTTTAAGGATTTAAAAATTATGTTTTTCTTTCTTAAAAAAGTATTTTTGTTTAATACGTTATTGTAATCTTCGAAATGTACGTTTTTCAAAACCTGTTTCTGGATACCTTTAGCCTTTTTTAACTCCTCTTGTACTGTTTTTATACAGTATAATTTTGATCGTAAACCAACAAATTCAGAAATTAAATTTTCACCTAGTTCATCTTTGAAGAGACCTGGTACTTTTTTGTTAAGACCAGGTATACCGTAACAGTTATTTAATGGATAATTACTAGTATCAAAATATCTAAGGAAATTCAACTTTAAATCTGTATAAAAATCTTTGCTTTCTATTGAATAAAGAAAACTGTCAGTATCCGTATAACAAAGCTTTAATTTTTCTCGATAAAAAGGTTTCATAATAGAGTAATGAAAATCAAACATATGACTTTTGGATATTTCTAATACAGAAAAGCCAATGTATATGGGTTTGTCTAAAGTAATTGTCTCGGGTTTCATTTGAACAGCTATAAAATTTTCTGTAAAAATAGTAGCACTATGGAAATTTGGTCGAGCTATTAGTTGCTCAGCACCGAAACTTTTCTTTGTTATATTCTTTTCATCATTCCACTTATTAACCAACTTCACGCTGACCCTTTTCTCGGTGTCTTCTAGTGTTTTACCAAATATACTATTATTTAAAAGTTTGAAGAAATCTTGTTCAAATATAGATTTGGCCTTTTTTCGTAACTCAGTGTTCATATCAATGTACTGTTTTAAGTATGGACTCTGATTGAATTGAATTACTCTATGTATTTTTTTTAGCAATAAACCATGTTTCAGACATGTTTTCAGATGGGAAAAATGAATGACATAAAAAAACTTATCGTATAAGTTTGGTATCAATTTCGAAGTTTTAGATCCTGGAGGAGCAAATTTTTGAGCACAGAATGGAAAATCGTTATGATAATTATGCAAATGGAAAGGGTATTCTAAGTCTACTTCGAGTATATAGCCAATGTCCCCGTCAATGGGTATATTATGAAAATCAATTTTTGAAATTTCTAGTTCACTTAATAACTTAAAATTTGAATGAGGTAAATAAGCGCACATAGCATAGCCATAAAGATTATTACAATCAATATAAACAAGGAAGTTATCACTTTTTGCGGGGTCATAAGTTTGTAAGTACTTGTTATTGGCTTTCGAATATCTTGTAGAACATAAACATATACCACCGCGTATGCCTTTTTGTATCATTCTTATTATTTCCAAATCATTTATTAATTCTAATTTAACATCTGTTTTTAATAGCATAGCGTCAAAACTTAGGCTAGGTGCTGTTAAGTAAAAAGAAGGATCCAGTTTATAATTCGTCTTACACGTTTTTCGAAAACTTTCGAAGACGTCCGCTAGTAAAAGTACATCTGACTTAAGATATAAATCAGTGTATTCTCCAAGGCTCCGTAATTCAAAGGTTTGCCATACTCTTTTTGCGTGTTCATAATCTACTATTGATATGTTGCAATTGTGCAATTTACTAAAAAAGCATTTATAAGGAGGTATTTCTTCTTCATCATAAGAACTCCAAGTAGTGACGTATTCGTAAGGATAAACCCCTTTACGTCTAAGTAAATTAAAATGTTCCTGAGAAGGAAAAAAAAATGATAGATGTTTAAAATCAATTGTATTTAAATTTGCAACTAGCTTCTCTAGGCTTGTGCCTAAAAATTTAAAAGAATCGACAAAACGAACAGGTATGATAGCTTCGTTATTGATTTGAAAAAATTTGGTAAACGATATGTAATTTTCTTTATTTTTTGCAATCACTTGTATCCTACCTGATAATTCTCCTAACTGTCGTATGAAAAGATGACTGTCGTAACCAGCTAAATTATGAAAAAATATGGGAACGAACTTAGGCAAACAATATTTTATATTACAATAAGAATGAGCTGCACCACGATATCGTCCAGTAAGATGACAGTGATCTTTTACTTTGTCGTCAAATAATATTTTGTTACAAAGATAACAGTTTTTAGCTTGAGCAAAATTGGTTCTATCTTTATCTGTTAAGAACATAGGGATCGATGAATGCAAAATATTATAAATTACAGTTATATCAGATAGAAGGTTATCAAAAAATTTATTTACACAGTCAGGTCCTCGATAAGACACGTATTTATTAAGGGAGCTGTCGTAGGAGCATACAACGTAGTAAGCAAATGCAGCTGGTACATGCTTTTGCGTAATCGTTGTGCAACTTGTTTCAGAATTTGGTTCAACTGACTCCAACAAAGATTCAAAGTCTGCGTATAAGACGAAGGGCATGTCTTGCATGCGTTCATAATGTTCAAATTGTATTCGAGTTCCTTGATTAGGTAAAATCGTTGCTACACCACTGCAAACGTGGGCTTCGAGCTTAAGTTTGTTATCAAAAAATATCATACAATCCTCACATAAAAATATTTTGGAATGATGTTTAGTTAACTGCTTGCGAAGTAATTTAGCTAAATCTTTAATTAGACAGTAATGCGTACGTTTCCATTTTCGAGAAAAAGCATGTTGACGTGATGTCTTTTACGTAATTCGCATTTGTACAGAGGTCCAACAACCTTACTGCTATTTTTAAGGCCATAAACATTAATACTTATGTTGGGATTATTCTTTTCAAAAATTCTTATATCTGTGAACCCTACTGGAAATGTCATATTTTTAACTTTAAGTACACTTTCAAAATGCGGATATGCGGTTGTTCGATTTGCGTTATTTTTTGCAGGAAAAAGTGATGCCATGACACACCATAAAAAGCAGTAATCATCCGAATTTTTAATGTTGATACATGCACGTTTGTTTTTTATAGCGTTAGGTAAATCTAAGTAACCTGAGGCTCTCAACGGGTTATATTTGTTTATATTTACTTCTAGATACAAGCTTCGTAAGTAAGCCCAACCACTATCTCTTTCCTCAAATTCTTCAACTTTTTTACAAATTTTATGGCTAATGTTTGTATACATATCATCAAAATTATAACTTTTATGTAAGATTATGTTTTCAGTAGCAAAAGATTTCATTCGAGTCATCCTTATGCAGAAAAAATTCAGAAAACAATTCGAAATTTACTTTAAGGTTTGTATAAGCCTCAATTCGGGCTGAGAGTAAAAGTTTCACGCGGAGGCGCAATTGCGATAAAAAATCAGCAGGAGAAACACATGCATACGTTCTTCAACGTCCTCGCATCGAACACGGTACGACGCTATGCGACCGCGAAGAGCGCTATGCACTTGTTCGATACCTTCGCTCTCAATTACAGAACTATTATTTTTGTGTAAAATACTTTTTAAATGAGCAGAGAAAGCATTATTTTTAACGGATAAGTTGCAAGTTGAACAGAATATAGTCTTAACCATTATGATTTTGTTTTCACTGTGTTAAAAATTACAAGAGGTTAAAGTAGTTTTTAAGTAAAATCTATAAAACCTAACACACATATAATATATAAGTAAAACTAGTTAAGTCAAAATTTACCGAAGAGAGTGTAACTAGTTAATATGTACCTAGCTGACTGTGACTATTTTTTCTTTTTATCACTAAAGAATACCCCCTCTTCAGTAAATTTTGATTTGGCTAATTTTATAAATTTTTTTATAGTCAACAATTCAGGAGACTCAGCTTCGCCTTGTAGTCGAACCCAAATTATTGCCTTTTCACACCTTTCAAGGCCGGTGAGGCTACACACCTCCTCAGCGTCGTAGAGACGCAGCTCCGCCACCAGTTCACCGTCGAGCTTCGCAGTCCGACGCGTTACCCCGCCTGGTACTCGTCGCGTTAGTACACTGTCGAAGGTCTGGTCTGTCTTGCGTGGAGGCGGCGAAACTTCGTTATCTGACTCTGAATCATTTAACCAGTCTAAAGCGGAGCTGGACCCTTCTTGTTTTTTCACAATCGTTGTTGAAGTCTTAGGCACCGACGATGAGTACAGGCATTTCTTCTTAGAGCTAGAAAGATAAGAAATGTAATTAAAAACTAATTATTAATATTGACGATATACGAAATAACATAAAATATATTAACAGGTTTTAAAAGTAATCAACGCAAATTACCTTATGCTTTCGTTGTCCGAGTCAAATGAATTGGCTAACACACAGCTTTTCTTGGCGGAGCGTTTAACTTGCTTGCTTTCAGACCTAAAATAACAATAAATATTAGTGACATTAACATTTAACATATGACAGTAAATACTAGTATGATTAAATAATAACATTTTCTGGTCTAGGTCACTGCTCCTCTACAGACCTTCTTTAATAACTTCTTTACACATAGAGAGAGATCCGTGCTTCGGAAGGCACGTTAAGCCGTTGGTCCCGGATGTTGTCGTAAGATGGCAGTCGTTAAAACCCACCAACCCGCATTGGACCAGCGTGATGGGTTATGGCTTAATATCCCCGTGCTATTATCCACGTGGGAGGTCTCTGCCCAGCAGTGGGACGTTTATAGGTTGATGATGATGATGATGATGACATAGAGATAACGGACCATAGCCCACCACGCACACCCAGTGCGGCTTGGTGGTGCTAACGGTTGCAGATGCAGAAGGGATCAACCGTTGACATACCTTACAAAGCATATACGAAGTCGAGCAAACACAACATGTTAATAGAAAAATAAAAATATTTAAAACTTACGAACATTGTTTTGGTGTATATCTTCTGGATGATTCTCGTAGCGATGTCAGAGTACCGAAGCACTAAATATTGGTCGAACTACTGAGCTTAGGCGTACTAGTGGTCGATCTGACTTAGGAAGCACTGATACGACAACTACCATTTTTCGGGTATTTATTGGAGAAAAGTGTTTAACAACAATTTTACTAAGCAGGAGTGATCAACTTTTTTTCTTTTTTTGCTTGTATACAATTAAACTATTAGTGCTAGTTTTTACTTTCAAGAATAACACCGTATGTAAAACTGTTAATTCCAAATATTTTATTATTATTATTACCTTTATTACAAACCAAATAGGTACATATTGGGCTTACTATAAACACATAAATTATCTAAGTAAAGCAAGCTTAATCGGTAGCGTAACCTTCTGTACTACAAACCGTTACCTATACGATGTACAGTCACGAGCACCAATATGTATACACTTTGCCACTTATTCCGTTGTATTAAGAGTTAATATTGTTTACATATTTTTGCTCGTGACTGTACACATACATGCTTGCATTCATCAAACCATTAACCTGAGCCTTTTTCGCGTTATAGTCAAGTACCTACCTAACCACTACATTAGCTGTTATATTTTAACGAGTGTACGTTTAAGCAAAAGTAATTAAATAAGTATTACAATGTTATAAATAAATATGTGTTATTAGTAGCAAGAAAGGAAGTAATTACAAAATTGAAGCAATGTTTGTAACCTCTGTTTTTTTAAATTTTAAGCAAAATATTTAGTTTATCGATTAGTGCGAAAACTTGCAGCGAAAGTATTTTACATTTCCTGTGTAATTGCTAACCTTTCGATAAAGCGCTGACGACGATTGTCCGGATGTGCAACATTAGGACTGTTTTCAATAAGCATGAAATTTACTATTACATTTCATCTTATGTAGTCTTTACGAGAGTTTCATAACCACCACAATCACAGATCGAGTTCACCACTACGTCATCGAGCTCCTCACACTCTAAAAGTTAAACATTTTGATGTACGTACTAAATTAAACAAATGTCTCGGTATGTTACAAGTTAGTCGCTCGGATATCGAGAGACGCGGGTTCGATTACCGTGAGGCAGTCTATTTTTATAACTTCGGTGTTTATGTACTCATATTATTCCCACAATAATTAAATCTAACCATATTTAGTGGGTACATATTCAAATCGACATTTGCTTTATAAGTTAAACCATAATTTGAAAGGTACTGTTATGAAAATCCTATCTGATCACTTGTTGCTAAACGTGACTTCAGCATGACATAATTAATTGTTACTTGTTGCTCTGTCTATCCCACTTGTGGGAATACGGCGTGATGTTTGTGTTTGTATGTATTATGAAAATGTATGTTTAATGCGTTTGTCAATTAAAACAGTATAGACTTAGCTTTATCTTTCTAATTGTGTTTATATTAAAGGTTATTCCCATTCTCCTGCAACAAAATGTCCCAAAGTCCTCCCCAGAAAAAATACAAATATATTAATTTTCATGCTCCTCCGTGATAAAAAATGGTCATCATCATCATCATCATCCAAAAGACGTTCACTGCTGGACAAAGGCCTCCCCCAAGGATCCCCACCACGTCCGGTCCTGCGCCTCACGCATCCAGCTGCTACCTGCAATCTTCACCAGATCGTCGGACCACCTTGTTGGAGGCCTGCCCACACTGCCCCAACGGCCGTCGGTTCTTCGAGCGATAGGCCCTGCCCACTGCCACTTATGTTTAGCAATTCTTCGGGCTATATCGGCTGCCTTAGTTCGTCTACGGATCTCCTCATTTCTTATTCGATAATATCTTTTATAATATTTGGTCTTTGGAGGAGTATAGGAATTGATGTATGGATTTCTTATATTTTCCAAACAAATTTTTGATGGCGCTTGGGAATAACCCGTATTAAAATTGTTTTCGTTAGCATTGAAACGGGAAGTTTCAAAGTCGAACTCGTAGTTAATGTATGTGTGTGTGTGTGTGTGTGTGTGTAGTGATTGCATACGTTGTTGTTGGTGGGATTGATATAAATAAGGTAACTAACAATTCCCTGCACAGTTGTCTGCATTGACTTAGATCAAAAAATACAAGTGTTTTTTTTATGAGAACCTTGAAAATGTGTTGAGTAGATCAGAGTCGACAATGACAATTGGCAACTGATTCTAATCAAAATACACAAGTGTTTTCCTTGGATCGAGGTTGAGGTGTTTCGGCATAAAACCTTTTCTTCCAATTGTTGAAAACCTTGAAAATGTGTAGAGTAGACGGAGTCATCGTATACTGAAATGAAGTTTGATTTAAAAACACAAGTGTTTTCCTATGGGTCGAGGTTCAACTTTAGCAAATGTTATTCATAGTTCAACTTATTCGGGGATCCAGTCCTGGGAGACCAGGAAGCCCCATCCAGCTTAAGTTGTGCTGTAATTCCATATTGTTAAAAACCTTCGCATTCTTAGACGGAATCCTTGAAAATGTGTTAAGTAGATCGAAGTCGTTGTATACAGAAATTAAACTATTACATACTGGATTCTGATCAAAATACACAAGTGTTTTCCTATGGGTCGAGGTACTACTTTGATAAATGTTATTCATAGCACTAACTTATTCGGGGATCCAGTCCTGGGAGACCAGGAAGCCCCATCCAGTTTAAGTTGTGCTGTAATTCCATATTGTCAAAAACCTTCGCATTCAGTAGACGAAATCCTTGAAAATGTGTTTAGTAGATCGAAGTCGTTGTATACAGAAATTAAACTATTACATACTGGATTCTGATCAAAATACACAAGTGTTTTCCTATGGGTCGAGGTACTACTTTGATAAATGTTATTCATAGCACTAACCTTTTCGGGGATCCAGTCCTGGGAGACCAGGAAGCCCCATCCAGTTTAAGTTGTGCTGTAATTCCATATTGTCAAAAACCTTCGCATTCAGTAGACGAAATCCTTGAAAATGTGTTTAGTAGATCGAAGTCGTTGTATACAGAAATTGAAATATGAATTCGATTAAAATACACAAGTGTTTTCTTATGGGTCAGGAATAAAATTTGACAAATGTAACTATATGATACACCTTGGAGCGTGGTGGCAAATAAAAACCGTATATGACGGATACTTAAGTTTAATAATGTGATCTCAATGATGAATCGAAACTATATTACAAAATGGCATTATAAACAATATAGAATAAATTGACCAAGCGCCTTCGGAAAGACTGAGGAGCGTAGCTGTTAATGTTATATTGCTATTTTAATCGTGTAGGCGCTTACGTTTAAACAACGCTTATACAGTACTGAGAGGTCACTAAGTCACATTCATTTATAGTTGTGCTGTAATTCCATATTGTCAAAAGCTCCTGCATCCTATCAACGAAAGACCTTGAAAATGTGTAAAGTAGATCGCAGTCGTTGTATGGCATTCTAAATCACGAGAAGTCGATTAGACATTCTAAAACACGAGAAGTCGGTTGGACATTCCAGATCACTTTTTGACGTTGACTGAGCGAGTGGCAGTGATTTTCAAAAGTAATATTGGGACATTCTAGATCTTTTTTTAACGACATTGATCGAACGTCAGTGAGATCAATGGAGTGAAAAGTGATCTAGAATGCCCAATATTACACTACTTAGTTGAATTAAATTTTCGGTTCAGGCTTCCTGTACTCCATGGATCTTCAAATTATTACCTCGTGAAAGCTTCTCAAGAGTGGACAGACGGCTGCCAAGCGATTTTAGTTCGTTTTGTAACTGTGATGAATTGTTGCGCAGTTCATTTATTTCTTGGTCTTTTTTATTTAGACGTAACTTTAAATCCGATTGCTCGGCGGCTAAGAAGTCTGTGGTTTTAGTAAAGTCGGCCTTTAACTGGTTTACGATAGAGTTTAGCTCCTGAGTTATCATTGATGTTGTTGATCTTCTTTGAGCTTACTGCGCAGGCTACTTATTACCGGTGATGCTGCTGCAAGTTTTTTATCCAACAGCTTACTAATATCCTCAATAGATGCCGGCGAAGAGCCCGCCGCAGGTTTCGAACCGTGAAGTTTGGTTTGGGACGGCTTTATATTTCGTAATGTTCGTTTTCGCTCCCTGACGAGTCGAGCAAATCCGTCCCCTTTGCGTCTAAAACAGGGGTTCGTATCGGCGTGTTTTGATTATCCTCTTTAGGTACTCGATTTTTACATGCCTGGCAAGTCCAAGAAGATTTGCGGTCTTTGTCTAAAAGCACGAACCGTTTTTCGCTAATGTTCACACGATCAAAATCGTACATCAGTTTACATTGGCAACAACACATAAACAATCTATTCGTAATCTTACTATTGCATCCGGCACAGCTTCCACTTGTTGACATTTTGTTGGCGGTTTCTAATTATCAACCAAACTTGACGTCACACCGATCTGGACAGGTTACAGCGACAAAGGCGCCTAAACAGTATAAAACGCCGAACGCTCCAAACACTGCAGCGCATTAAAGCGCTTAGCGGTAACACAGTGAGCGCTGCGCGGGTTGTCGTAGGTCATGGACGGCCCCGCGATAGATTGCAACTTCACAAATATCTTATCCAAATACGCAAATTTCACTTAACAAATCACTGCACCGATATGACTGTTATTTAGCAAATTGTATTAGCTTTCTAATTATTTATAACACTCTAGGCAAACTCGATTTAATGTTGGTAAAATACGCAAAAAATCAACGAGCAATAAAATTTTAGTGTTTATTACTCAACCACGTCGGTAGATGTGTACTTTACTTTATTTATATCGTATTTTATTGACGGGCAACGCCCACTTAGTGAAAAGTGCTATTTGTATAACAAACAACCACAGATTATTACACAGGTCTTGAAGTAAGATAAATCGTTCATATAAAGAAAACATATTTGACTTTATGTGAGTATTGTTAAGGTGGAGTCTTGTAATTGCAACTAAAAATATAGATGTCCTTAATTCATCGCTTGATAATGATTTATATTTATAGGCACCAAGTAATTTTCGAAAGTTTCTTTAATTAGTAAATTTAACATTTATTTAAATGTCATAAATAAAAGAAAACTATAAAAATAAAAACGTGAAACAGGCAGCAACAGTTGCAAATACACGCCCTGGCGGGTAAATGCTAATATTGCTTTATTACTTTTCTTTCTATGGGTATTGCTATGAAAAATAGCTTACAAATTTAAAGTGATAGATTATTGTGATTTTATCGAAAAAAATTAAAAATCGGGGTATACAGTTTTATAATGTTATACCATATTAAGTTTTATTACAGCACAACATCTTTCATTATTTAAAGTAACGAAACATTATTATTACTACCACTACTAACTACCTACTCAGACAATAATACTATGCATAGTACGGCAGTTATAGATCGACATAGTAATTTTACTGTCACATTACAAGCATTTTCGTTCTTCATAAAAAAACGGTCCCATAATTGCAAGTCATCTAAAATTTGAAATAGCAAAAACTAGACTTTTGATTTTTAGTCTTGTAAATGTAACTGCAACCAAAACTCGGATCACATTTATCGTAGAACGAAACAAATACCTACGTAAAGAGCAACTTACCGCGGTTGATAATCACTCTTCTTGTTAACAAATTTGACAAACCACAAAACACAGAATTTCACAACAAATAACGTTCCGCGTGTACTTGGCGGCACGACGAAAACAGTGGCGGTTTAAATTTAAATTTGACGAAAGTCCTCCAAACGAACAAATTTTTATACATACGCAAAGCTACTGTCAAATAAGTATTATTATTATACATTAATCTATAAACGCAGCTTCATCTTAACCGAATGTTAAAATATTTGTAAAAATATTTCTTTCGGATCTCAGAGGTGAAAACTTCTAAGATTTGATGAAGCAATGTTGACTAAAAAACATAAGCATCAAGCACTGACAAATTTCGACGGTTGAAAGCCAGACCTCGGTAGCCAAGTGGTTAAGGCAGCCGCCCGGAATGCGGAAGGTGCGTGGTTCGATTCCCGCCTGAGGTTGTCGTCTTTTTTCAGTGTTTAAAATTTTACTTAAGTATTATACTCTGATTTTTAATTAGATGGACTAAAGTGACATTAGTAATGATACCTCTTAACGGCAAATAAAAAATAGTGTTGTACCCTTACTCAAACGAAGTTCAATTGTTGGTTCAATTTCGCTTATTGGTAAAAATGCAAAACACTCGAACTGTGTTATCTTGATATTGAAGATACTTAATTAGGAAACATAAATAAAATGGGGTGGGTGGGTGGGTTCCTATGCCTATCCATCCATCCATCCATAGAAGTAAAATTAAATGTAGACGTTTCAAAGTGCTTATTTTTAGGTTACTAAATAAAGAAATTTTGATTTATGTTTTATTTTTATTTTTGAAACCCAGTTATCACTTTACTAATAATTTCAGAAACATAGTTTTCAGAATCTTAATGAATTCAAATTAATTTCATTGTGTTTTATTCGGTTTTATTTGATAAAATTCGTGCCCAAATACTTGTAAATTAAAATTAAACGAATGATGCAGTGACCACACACCGTTTAAAATAACAACAGACGCGCGCGGACTGAAGTTAGCGTTGACCAATCTTGACGCTTTGTCGGGGTTCGGACACGCGAGGTACATGCATTTACGTTATCTATGTAAATCTATATCTGTGGGTGTGGTGTAGGTGACTATCATCTAAAAGTCGTCAGTTGCCGACTCAAGCAATGATTCGAAGGCGTGTGTATATTGATCTATATTAATAATAAAAAAAAACAATTGGCCCGAACGTTTGTGCGCGCATCACTTCAGAATAGCTGCACCTATTTGGCTTATTCTTTTTTGTTGTGTTTGTAATTGTCAGGACAAGGTTTGTACAAAGGAAATTTTTGTAAATTTGTCACAGGATGCGGGGTGCTCCAGGCGCGGGCGGGCCGCCACAGACTATATAGTGAACAAGTTCAGACGGACATCTATCGTACATTTTTAAGAAGCTTTAGAGCTGGCCGCCATCTTAGCTCAAGATTGATGTATGACATTTGTAACTTTTTAATCTTGAATGCTTAGTATGAGGTAACAACATTTTCTACATTCAGCCAGAGCCAAAGCGACATACCAGGCAGTTTGTTTTTCTTGGGTAAATTAGGATACATCAGAATCTACCAAGGTAACTATTAAGCAAGATATTTTGTAATTGCTAATAGTTACCTTTTGAAATAAAAACAAATATTTCTTTTGTAGGCACGTTTATTTTCTTTTTAACTTTTTAGTAAGTAAGTATATTTTATGAAAGCTTTATTTTGCATCATTGGAAGACTTCTCTTCTGTAACCTGCGAATGTCAGTGCCTCCTGATATTGCACCAGTGCCTAATAGGCGAGATTTGGAAGTTATAAATCTCTTCTCAAAATTTTTATAACAAACAAAGCGTTTTAAGTTCAAAGTTCATCAACATTCAACGCCCGAAGAGTTTCACTGTTTATGCACTCCAGCCATTTATTGCGTCTAATAGCATTAACACATGGAAATACATGTAATTTAACGGTCTGTTAAACACTATCACAGTTGGGAACACTGCAATGATTAAACATCGTAGAAAGCACTAAAACGTAACTTAACACGAAATAATCTGAGTAATACTCAAGTAACACTTAGAAGTTATCTGGAGAAAAGATATGTACGGAAATAAAATCAAGATCGCCTCGACACAAAACAACAAGTGATGAATTGATGAAAGTGACGCCATTTTCAAAGATTTTGACAGTAGTGACATTCGCATCGGGAAGAAACTGTCATACATCATTCTTGAGATGCGTTCTCTATAGCAACTTTTTTCAGTAGGGAACATTTCTACCCGTGGGGGCCGCTAGTTACCAAAATAAAAAACGCATCCGCCATTTTATTTTTAACAGATATGGCAAAGTCAAAGGTCGCGCGCGTCATTCGTCTCCCTTCTTCGCTCGCGATTGGTTGTACGAATATTCCTTGCGCTCATAACTCCTGTTCTTGTTGTTATTGCTGTTAAGTTTTTGTTATATCTTTCCTTGTTACGTTGTTTTTTAAGTGTTGTTGTTCCTGTTTGTTGTTTTTTTGTCTAATTAAAAATCAGAGTTTAGTAGTAACGTTTGAATTAATAAGTTCAGAGTAAAATTGTCCGTGCAGTGTAATTATTTTTTATTAAAATATCAGGCATCACCTATCATCACATATGTGTCGATTAGAATCAAAGCCGGTCAAATCCAAAAATAACGGTTTTGAAACAAAGTATGCCACTTTCTTCTGTAGGAAATGTTCTATAATCTTACCAATATCAAAACCAGTGAAATCCAAAGCAATCCGTAGAAAAATCGGTTTGAAAATACGTTTCAGTATCAAAAAAAGTCAAATCCTTCTACGCTTAGAAACGAAAGTGGTCTAATCCTTGCAGCCAATCAGAAGCTAGAACTAAGTATGAAAATGACAGCCGGCAGGCGGCCATTTTGCTGAGTGTCGTGCGTGCGAATCGTGGGTTTGAGATTTTGTTACAGTTTTTTATTAAAAGTTGGTGTGTAATCACAACAAAATGGATAATTTAATAAATAAAACTACTCCGCGGTTATCAAGGAAAAGGATACAACAAAAAGCGGATTGGAAATGCAACAAATTGAAGAAGGAAAGGAAGGTTTGTATTACTCTTGATCACTCAGGCTGCGCTTCGTATCAGGGGTGCTTAACATAGGGCCTTACTATCAAAAATATATTATGATTATTTTTTAATATTATGAAATTAATGTGTACTTGATAATATTTTCTGTTACATAGAGGTGATAGGACGTTTTTTGAGACAGCCACTGAATAAAATTTTAGTTGTATTGTTTTCAAATGACTATTTTATTTTAGGTATTCTCCAAAAGAACTACGAACTACTTAGGATTAGATGTTAAAGTTTACGATTGGAAAAAGTCATCAGCTGAAGTTTTAAAAACTACAACCAATATGTACTTTTCAATTAAAAAATCAAAAAGATTTTTCCTTAAAAGACTCGTGACAACCAAAATGTTTATGTAAGAGCGGAAGAGTCTTATCAAAATACTTTAAATAAATATCAAAATATTTGCAAAGGCAAAAAGAAGGTGTCAACAATAAACCCAGACATAATACAATTATACGTTAACGTAAAACAAGAGAAATTGAATGATGTAAAAAATTTATTAATGACACATTTTGGAGAGAAGTAGGAAGAAATTTCTGATTTATATTATTATAAACAAGTGCTTACAAGAACTACGCCATCTACTGCTCATGCGGATGTTGTTAAAGTGTGTGATTTTTCCGAAAAATTACCAGCTATTATGGTTTAAGAAATTTAAAATATTCGTGTTAATAAATAAAAGTTAAATATATTTTTATATTTTTTGTTATTTATATCTATCCAAGTAGAATTGGTAACCCCTGACTCAGTTATTGTTTCAGTATCAAAATCAGCTATAGGTATCCATAGTGTTTAGAATCAAATATGGCTAAATCCAACTACATCAGAAACAAAACTTGTCAAATCCCTGGTTTAATTTCGGAATGGGTCAAATCCAAAATTCATAGTTTGTTTTATTTAAATCAGTAATACCAACCTAAACGAAGCCCTGACAGTTTAAATCATAAGCACTGCTTGTGCAAGGAGCTCAAAAAACAAAATCTTCGATTACCATAAATACTCTCGAATGGAGTTGACCAGTTTTGATTCTAATCGACACATATGTCAAACTTAAAAATAAAACTACAGATTGAATTTACAATGGTTCAAGTAAGTACTTTTACTAACTCTCAGTAATACCTATATTTTCAATATTACTGTGGTTCTCACTTTAATGTGAACTTATCGCAATCAATTGAAGGACCACCTTCTACATGCTACTTTTTCTTATTGAGTTAGCAGGAAAGAGTGACAATTAATGAATTTAGTTTTACAAATATTTTATTAAGAGTAGTCATTTACAGCAGTTGTAAAGTTTAAGTAGATTATAAAATATGGATACCTGTCAGTCACGCCTGAGGGTCCACCTTTAACCGAATATAACTTTTGAGTTCAGACTTTTACTAATTAGAGGTTGAATTTACAATCGTTTGAGAACTTTTACTGGACCCTCAATGGGAACGCACATCGACGGGTCTGAGCCTAGCAAAAATATTGTTAAGGTGGCGGGCGCCTACGCATGAGGCTCGATCAGATAAAGCCCGAACGGTCTAGCCGAGTGATCGCGCGGCAAACGCGCAGCGAGGCACTGGAGGGCAGCACGTGGAGGCGTCTGGCGCCGGGGGACGAGGTCTGGTGTCGTGACTATCGCGGTGGGGACAAGCAGGTTTCGGGACTAGTAACACGACAACTAGGTACTACAGATTACAGCGTGATGTCACGCGAGAGAACTGAGGTACATATAGGCATGTCGATCAAGGGGCAGCCACAGAGCGACAGGGAAGAGGTAGATGTTCCGGCAGAACAGTTCTTAAGCTACCGATTGTTAGTTCCTCTCAATTTCCACCCCTAGATCCAATTGTTGGCTCTTCTCAATTGCCACCCCCTGATCCACCTGCGGTAGCAACCGGTAACACCTTACATCCCAACTTTCCAATTTTTAGATCTAGGTACTAGGATAAGGAAACCTGTAAAAAGATATGGTTTGAGTTGGATTAGATAAGACGTTTATTGTTTATTTAGAAGTGTGTATGGCAGGAATAAGTATACTAATAATTAAGGGCGGAGATGTTGTGTATTCTTTATAAATAGGTACCATAACGTCAGTCATGGGGTAAATTAATAAAAAAAAAAATCAAAATCAATATATCTTTATTCAGTAAGCTTAAAATAAGCATTTTGATTCGTCTAATTTTTTTTACCTTACTCATTCAGGAAGTCTTTAAGCTGTGCAGAAGAACGGGCACAAGAAACTCCACAGCTTTAAAATAATATAGAAGTAACGACATTTACAAAACAACATGTCGTTACCAAATTATGCAATCAGTTATAAAGATAATGGATTAAGAAAAAAAACAATGTAAATATATTATTATAACCAGGCTGTTTTGTCTTCTAAATATTCCTTGACTGTGTAATAACCTTTCCTAAGTAAACAAGGTTTTACATGATTCTTAAACTTATTTAAAAGTAAATCTAGTATAGTACTTGGTATTTTATTATAATAGTGTATACCTTGCCCCAAGAAAGAGCCGAGAACCTTTTGTAACCTAAACAGTGGCATTACTAGTTTTGACTTATTTCTAGTATTGAAATTGTGTACATCACCGTGTTCAGAAAAAGTGTTAATATTGCAACGCACAAAAACTATACAATTATAAATATACTGCGATGCAACGGTAAGAACACCAACTTCCTTAAAAATATTTCTCAAAGAAGTTCGCGATCCCAGTCTATAAATGGTTCTTATTGCTCGTTTCTGTTAAATAAATATAGTTTTAACA
Organism: Scoparia ambigualis; assembly: GCA_963921215.1. Lineage (NCBI taxonomy): Eukaryota > Metazoa > Arthropoda > Insecta > Lepidoptera > Crambidae > Scoparia > Scoparia ambigualis. Next base: position 52,550,416 of record OY992502.1, on the reverse strand, counting down.
TCAGCCACTTTTCCCTACAAAAGGACGCCATACGACATGACACAATGAAAATAACTATAGTAAACAGTCCTAGCAGTTTCAACATCTGTTAGTTGTCTAATTTTTCTAATCGCATATGCTGCTGAACTGAGTTTGACGGCCAAATTCAATATATGCGGATTCCATTAAAGTTTTGAGTCAAGGGTTATCCCTAGGAAAACTGTCGAGTCTACCAAATCTAATTTAACACCATTCATTCTAACATCGGTTTGTTCGGTCTTGACATTTGGTAGTATAAATTTAATACATTTCGTTTTTTTAGCGTTTAGCTGTAAATTATTAGCACTAAACCAACTGAGTACCTCTGAGAGAGCATTGTTAACATCGTCATAATTATTCTTACATCTAGTCACATTAAAAATGAGTGAAGTATTATCTGCAAACAATACAATATCAGAGAAGTTTCCTACAAAGAATGGCAAGTCAATGATATATATCAAAAATAAAAAGGGCCAAGAATTGACCCTTGTGGAACTCCCATTTTTACATGAGAACCGGATGACTTAGTTCCATTAACGTCGACAGTTTGTGTTAAGATACGACTGTATCAAATTACGCGCAAGACCTTTGAGACCGTAGTAATTTAACTTCATCACCAGTGTCCGGTGCTCAACGCAATCGAAAGCCTTGGACAAGTCGCAAAAAACTCCAAGAGCGTTCTGAGACTTCTCCCAGGCATCAAATATATGTTTTATTAGAGCTACACCTGCGTCAGTAGTGGAACGACACTTAGTAAAACCGAATTGCTTACTATGTAAAAGATTATTTAAGTTAAAGTATTCCACTAACTGTTAGAGAATAATTTTTTCATAAATTTTACTAAGTGCTGGTAGTATTGAAATTGGTCGATAGTTACTGGGGTCTTCTTTGTTTCCCGATTTAAATATAGGTATAACCTTACTAAACTTCATAAGATCAGGAAATATACCCTTATCAACACACTTATTAAATATGTCAGCAAGATAGGGTGCAATAGAATATATAATATTTTTAATTATCTTTATAGACATGCCCCACAAATCACCTATTCCTTCCTTAAAGGCCGGCAACGCGCCTGCGATTCCTCTGGTTTTGCGGGTGTCCATGGGCGGCGGTGATTACTTTCCATCAGGTGACCCGCTTGCTCGTTTGCCTCCTTCTGCTATAAAAAAAAAAACCTGTGTTTTTCATTTTTAGTAATTTGAAAGTTTTAATAATATTTTTAGAGTCAATATATAGAAACTTAAAAGAAACATTACATTTGTTTACATGTTGTTCGAGAAAGGATTGTGCCGCCACTGGTGATGAATTTAAAATTGAGGTTGTTACCACAGGTATATTTATAAAGAAATCATCAAAAATATTAGCAATTTGTGCATCTGAATTGATAAGGTTATCTTTAACTTTTAGAGTAAAAGTGTTGTCCCGTGGTTATTAATTTAATTTACCAGTTTTACGGTTGATGCTCTGGAGGCCCTTACGGACCTTCCACCCCTGCACAGTGTCATAGAAACAGAGGCAAAGAAAGCGTTACATAGACTTAAGGTGGCCGGGCTGTGGGACGCATCTAACCACTCCGTCGCTTCATGTAACAATCGTTACATCTCAAAAATGCCCCCACGTGCTTCCTGTTACAATTGTTACATAATACAAAAGTTAAGCTAGACGCTCGAAATATCGCTAATCCGTGTCTCGCGGGACGTGTATGGGTGCCTTACTGAACGAACATGAACGAAGCATCAGCAATAGGAGCTGATCTGTCAAAAATAAAAACAAATAAAGTCAATGTGATTATTTTATAGTGGACGTGTTTATGTTGTGTTTACGTGCTCATCATGTATTTTTTTAAATGCCGTATTTTTTTACTTATTGTTTCTTTCTAGAGGTGTTATATATCAAAATACGCATAATTTCAGGTTCTAACTAATTATCTAGTTATTTGTTTTTAAACTGGATGGATATTCTGTTAAAATCTGACGAAATTAGGTCTTAATGTAAATTATTACAGTGGCGGTGGTTTTCTAGTGATTTCCTTTTGTGATTATTATTGTTAACTTCATGAATTGTATGTATTTACGGAGAATAATTACTAAATAGTGATTTAAAACATTAATCTCACTGTATTGTTGTTGTGTGCATGCAGATTGACTCTCCAAAGGCGCAACGTAAGTCTAACTTATAGCATGTTCCTATTATTACAGGAAGCAATAGAACTTTTTTTGAATTAGGTTGGTGGCACATATTTGTTTTTGGGCAGTTGCTTTTTTTGTGGCAGTTAGCTTTATTGTGGTGTCTTTTGGGTTTGATATTTATATTAGTACCTATATATTATTATTATTACATAGGTATTAATATAAAATATTCATTTTTATTCATTTGTTTTAATAATTTTCATTTATTATTACAGTGATTGTAAATAAAATAATCTAAACATCGTATATAACATTATATGTTTTATTACGTATCAAAGTCCTAATACATTTTAGAATTTAATATGTTTATTTTAATATACTTTAAACTGAAATAATTTATAATAAAAAAAACATACTACGATGAATATTTTTTTATTACATTCATTTAATAAATTAACATAAATAATTACTAAACAAAAAAAAATCTTTGTTTGCAAATAATCGCGACACACCCTATTCACAAACGTGTGTGCCCCGAACCTTATTTCGACGCCATATTGCCGATAAAGTGGTCGTCCGTGCGCTCTAGAGCTACATTTTGATGACTTTATTGCATAAAAACTATGAGTATTCTTAAAACGTATTGTATACGGTTGTAAACTACAGGCTTTGCTCTTTTGGTATATTTAAGTTTTATTTTAATAGCACCGTGTAAGTTTCGGCAATAAGACAACCAAAAACGTTCGATTTTTCTATCAAAGCTTTTGTTGTTTAACTTGTATGACTACAGTTTACTGGAAAGTTAATGTGTTTTTTACGAATTATAATAGACAAATATTGTATCTTTCTAAAACTGGCCATATTTTTGTTCTAGGCCTTCTAGATTTGTAGTAAAATAGGTTATAACATCCAACCCTATTAACAAGCAGATTACGCAGCACGCGAATTTTTGCGCGATTTTCTCGATTTTTTTCTGAATATTTTTTCAGATGAAACATATGTGTAATTTATTTTTAATAGAAAGATAACCTAATATAGTATACGTGTAAAATATAAAAAAGACATCACAGGCCTTTTGATTATAAAATATAAAATAAAATAGGAAGTAATCCGTGTTTTATTTCGTCACTAAAGTATAAACCATGTTTTTTAAATTAAAACAACACTTTGTCACCACGCATTCTATAAAAACAGATGCTCTATTCATCTAACTATTCAAAACAGTAATTGGTTTGGCTTAGATCGGCTCCAGTAGCTCACAGTCGATGTTTTTGTAACAATAGTCAGCAGGCGCCGGCCCGCTTCAAAAATTTGGCGCCACTCAAGCACGTGAGGGTAAGGGGCCCGCTGGGTGCGAGCAACTGAGTGGCTAAGCCTCTGACATACAAATTTATTTATTGAGGTTAAACAATAAATATATTTTGAAGTTTAAATAAATCCCGCAATCTATAAATTCGACTCTAAACAAACGTCACAAAAGTCATTTTTGATCGGAACGTGAGGGTCGAAGTGAGAGGCGAGTTTACGATAGGGCTTTAGAGAATCGACATGCAGGCTGATATTAGGACTGGGATACACGACAAAGAAGTTTATTGACTTTAATGATAAAAAATTTTCATAACTGCTTAATCATAATCTCCAAAATTTTAGGAAAAGAAAGCACAAGAATGGGACACTGACTCATAAGATTTATTTTATTTATTTCACAGACAGATAAGCTATTCTTCTAATCATTTTGGTAGTTCACCCGTCTCCAATAAGTTAAATATAAGTGGATACAAGTATTCATCCATGTGTTTTCCAAAGACCCAATCTATATGGTTGAATTTATCGTTTTCCATCTCATGATAAATCACGTTTGGTAGTCGAGGTCTCAAAAGTTTTACATCTGCAACCGTTGCAAGAAGATCATTCTTGCCGACGAGCAGGGCTACTCGGGTTGTCATCTTCTCCACAGGGTAATCAGGAGGCTGCAGAGTACCGTACTTTAACAAATTGCCGAGCCCATAGTCATAGCGTGAAAATTTCTTCCTATTATAAATCTGTGCCATATGATTAATGTTTCTTCTTGATGTACTTGTTGGAAACTTCTCTACAACTACTGGCATAAAGCTTTGTTCAAACTCAGCGGGATCATAACCAGCTACAGCAAAGAACACAGCTCTACACATGGCTTCGGTAAAAGTATTATTCACACAGAGAGCTTTATAACCTTGTACAAGTGTTGAATTGCCATTGAGCACCTCCTCTTCACCAGTAATTAGTAGGTTAGCATTTATTGGTATCCATAATGGTATGAGCAGCGCAAAGGGTGGTGGAATATGGTGTAAATACGCAACTGGAGCTAGTGCAATAAATATACTTATTTTCGCGTTATATTCAGGTTTAAGTGAACCCAATACAAAAAATACTTGAGTACCCTGAGAATGTCCTATAACGGGTATTTGACTTTGGTTTGTTTTATCTAAAACAAAGTCTATGGCAGCTGGTAAGTCCTTTGTGCCCATTTCTTCAAAACTGAAGTCCCAAAATGCCTTGTCCGTGTCAGGATTAAGAGTTTTGTGTCGTCTACTGAATTTGCTGCCCCTTAAGTTTATAAGCCACACGTCGTATCCCTCGTCGGCTAAAGCAATGCCTGCCGACGTCTGACCTCTTAATACATAAATATCGGCTTGTGATAAGAGTCCGTGTGATATCAGTACGGGCGTACCGTCTCCTACGATATGAAACATTTTGAGAATGTAACCATCTTCTGTTGTCACGTCGTACTCTTCAAACTGGTGTCCATATTTCTCAACTATTTGTCTGGTGCTGAGTAAAGCATCTTCAGGGATAGGCACTCTTGCATTGACAAACAAATTTTGCAGAATACAAAATGTGACGAAATATTTAATTAACAAGCACTGCATCAAATTCATAATTACTATTTAATATACGTTTTACAGTCTAATTAACCACACAAGAAACATTAAACATAATAAGTGTCTTAAAATTTTAAAAACTTTATTTATATGCAGACATATTATTTGCTCAAATGATCGCAAATCATTTAAAGCACTTGTCGGAAAATGTTGTATTTGTCAATTTGGCAAACATTTTTTAAGGCTCTTTTTATTTAGGTAAATATAGGTAACGTAATTCAAGTAGGTAAATAATAATTTAGGAAAGACGCAACATTATTTAGCTTAAAAATTAAACGGTGCAATCTACACTAATATCTGACATTTTGGTTAGGTTATTAAAGACCGGTGACGTAAATGGTCAATTATATTAGGATAAGTAATAACGGGATTATAACCCCGTCTTTGTTGTATCTGAGTAAATCTACCATTTCTATCGGCTTGGATCGTTTTTATAGGAATCTTCTAATACCTAGATCTTGATCATTTACTCATGGTCTACATGTCCCCTTATTACGTCATCTCATTGTTTTGGTGGATGGCTCTTTTGTTGATCTCAACACATCATAAGCAGCACTGAGTAATAGACCGTATTAGATTTTACGGCTGACACAATTCATCTTTGACTGTTTCGATCACATATAAAAACTAGATGCAAAATCTATAATATGATCGAAGCTATTCTGTTAAAACACTTAAACGTCAAATGTATATGTCAAAGCTGCCACTATTTGGCTATGATTTAGTAAAGGATTGTTCATCTAGTATAAGCACGGTCTGTGAATTTAAGTGATCGAAGTATGGCTGTCAAAACCACGGTAAAACCGTATACGGGTTAAAACCAACCACTAACAAGTCTTTTATTTTCGGATGTCGATCTTCATAGAATTCTGCGCCACTTTTGCATTTCTCCGCTGATTGTTTAACTGCAAATTTGTTGTTTCAACACACTTTCAAGTCTACGATGATCAAGTATTATTGCGCGCTTATCTTCAAAAGAATGCGCGTCATTCTCGCAGTAGTGATGGGCGAATATGAATGATTTTTTCGAATGATCATTCGAATGGGCAGGTATTCGAATTATTCGATTGTAAAAACAGTTATTCGAATTATTCAAAAAAACATTCGGATGAATTGCATCATTCGAATAAATTTTCATAAGTATTTAAATTAAATGAAACTACATATTATTAACTACGTTTTTCTCATTGGGCATTCATTATAATATTATAATGAATGCCAACAATAAACAAAATCAAATGACAAAATAAAATGCTATATGCAAATATAAAAAACAAATTGGAATTTCTTGCTAGGCTATAAATAAAATATATAGGAATACAAAATTAGAAAAAAAATAGAAATGACATAACTCCGTTATTAACCATGATTAACACAGGAGTTAATTCATGTTGCACAGCGTAAACGTACAATCATTCGAATGATTCGTTCTATATTTTCATTCGAATAAATTAATAAGGTCAAAAATCAATCGAAAATGGAATTATCATTCGAATGATTAATATTCATTCGAATGACGAATGATCTGTCGAATACCACGGATTGAATTATTCGAACAATTCAATTGTAAATTTTTAGAACAATCGCCCATCATTAACCCGGAGCCAAAATTTTGAAATTCAAGCTGTGCCTGAAAGCTAAAAAGAGAATCTTGTAGAAATCTTTAATAACCTATACAAAATGTTTACTAGAAAAAAATTAACCAGTCTCAGGAAGCTCGAGTGGGATTCGAACCCACGACCTTTGGATTACCGGTCCACTGCTCTAACCGCTGAGCTACCGAGACCCCAGAAGACTTGTTGAATTTTTCCTAGTAGTTGGATTACGCTGCAAGCCAGCGGTATTACGTCACTGTGAAGTCTACCCTCACATTCGAAAGAAATACTATTGCAAGTATTGAACAATCGATAAAGACATAATTGCTTATAAATATCTTTATTATCGAAATTTTGCAATCACAATGCTTTATAGATAACGGATAAAATGTTTACTAGAAAAAAAATTTACCAGTCTCAGGAAGCTCGAGTGGGATTCGAACCCATGACCTTTGGATTGCCGGTCCACTGCTTTTTTTATATTTTTTTTATTTCCGACTCGAGTTTCCTGAGACTGGTTGATTTTTTTTCTAGTAAACATTTTATCCGTTATCTATATAGCATTGTGAATGCAAAATTTCAATAATTTCCCAGGGACTTTAATGTCCCAGGGATTGATTGGACTTGCCCCTCGTCTGCTAGCAGCTCCAATGCTAAAATATTGTATTTTCAGGAATTCCTCTTAAGAACTAATTTAATTCAGCATAACTTTGTTAGAAATGGTCACGACAGGATACTCGATCTTGTTTTAACCCAACCCAATACATACTGCAAAGTCACGGAGGCGCATCTTTTAAGTCGCCTTGACATTCATCATCCTCCTTTAGACATAGCTGTAAAAACAGTAAAAACTCTCGCACTTAAGGAAAGAGATGAGACTAAATATAGATTTAAAAATACCGACTACTCAAATTGCATAGCTGAACTCTCTAAAGTAAATTGGAATCTGTATATAAATTTAAGCTGTGATGAGTTTCTACAAGTGTTCTCAAAACTTTTGTGGGAGTGTATAGATAAATATACACCTAAAATTAAAACAAAAAAGTTATCCACCGTGGTTTACAAGATCGTTGCGTAAAATATTAAAAGAAAAAGACGAGTTCCACAAGAAATTTAAAAGATTTGGAAACCCTCGCGATTTTTCGATGCTAAGATCTAGGACTAAGACAGCATATGAAACTAGTTTTAAAGCATACATACGTAGTATTGAAGACGGTTTGAGGAACGATCTAAAATTATTTTGGAGCTACACTAAGTCTAAGAGAAACACGAACGATCTGCCTAATCAAATGTCTTACGGTACCGATGTTGCTAATAATGGAGAGGAGATAGCTAATCTGTTCGCTAAACATTTTTCCTCTGTATATAGTGACCCCTGCTCAAAGACGTATTCACCCGACTTTCCTGAGTCAGGTTTAACCATTTCGAATTTCACCATTTCAAAAAGTGAAATAGAACAGGCTCTGAAGTCACTAGATATAGAAAAGGGTCCGGGCCTAGACGGAGCTTTGCGAAGACATGTGCGACTGCCTTGGCGGAACCTTTGTACATACTTTTTAACATAAGCCTTGGGTCTGGTTACTTCCCAACATCATGGAAGAAAGCTGTTGTGGTGCCCGTTGATAAGTCAGGCAACAAATCAGAGGTTTCAAATTATAGGCCAATCAGCATTTTGGGCTGTTTCTCAAAAATCTTTGAGAGCCTGGTGTATAAGCGTTTAAATTTTCACTTAAAACACATGATAAGTGAGCGACAACACGGGTTCTTCAAGGGTCGCTCCACTTCCTCAAACTTATTAAGTTACACCCACTACTTGACAACTGCTCTTGACAAGCGAATTCAAGTTGATTCCTTATATACAGACTTTGCCAAGGCATTCGACAAGGTGGATCACAATATTCTAATCCGTAAGGCATACCAAATTGGCATACACGGGTCGCTCCTGCGTTGGCTAACTTCGTATCTATCTAACCGCACTCAAATCGTCAAAGTGTACGGGTACGAATCATTGGCTATCACAACTAAATCCGGTGTTCCTCAGGGTTCGAACCTAGGCCCTCTATTGTTTGTCATGTTCATAAACGATTTAATTAACTCCATATCAAGCAACTGCCTTGCTTACGCAGACGACATAAAGATTTACAGTCAAATCAAATGCATGGATGACTGTGCAGCGTTACAAAGTGATATTAATCGTTTGTATCAATGGTGTTTCAACAACAATATGTCACTAAATATTTCCAAGTGCTCCCTTGTGTCATTCACCAAAAATAAACAGCCAATACACAACTGTTATGTTATAAACGGTGAACCATTGAAGCGACAGGATTATTAAGGACATTATTAAGGATCTTGGGGTACAGCTAGACAGTAAATTGTCTTTTGTCAATCATTACGACTATATAGTGTCAAAAGCCAATAAAATGATGGGATTCATCTTTAGAATTACTAAACCTTTTAGGAAACCTTCAAGCATTTTGACACTATTTTTCGCTTTAGTCAGAAGCTTACTCGAATACTGCTCAGTGGTGTGGTCACCATTTTACAAATCCCACATAGACAGAATAGAGGGTATTTAAAAGCGTTTTCTTCGACACTTAAGCACCAAATTCGGCCTGAGGCGTAAATTGGGCACGTATGAGGACAGATTAACACATTTCCAGGTGAGCACCCTTCAGTCGCGACGTGTCACTGCTAATTTATCAACGTTATACAAAATTGTTAATTCTGTGTGGGACACTGGTGATCTGTTGAGCCATTTTTCATTAAAAAGGTGGTAGTAAGCGAACGCAAAAACTTTTCGCATTGCCGACTTGTAACAGTAACACAACATTTAACGACCCTATTTTTCGAATGTGCAGAGCCTATAACGATGTATGTAAGGATTCGGATATTTTCTGTCTATATCATGCATCTTACCTAAAGACTATAGAAAAGCTGTAAGTGCCTCTTTTTGTTTTTGCGGTTTTTGTGTAGTTTTAATTATTATACATTTTTTTATTGTCATAGAAACTGTTTTTTTTAAATTTTGTTAATTTTGTTAGTAGGTAATATTATGTTTAATTTTTTTTTATTCTTTTTGTATCACTGTCGTTTTTTTTTGTATATAAAACTGTAGTTCACTAAAAAAATGCTGTGTTCAGCTATAATCGGAGTGCAAATTTAGCCTATATGTATTTGATATTGTTTTTATGTGTTTGTTGTAATTTGTATTCTGTTGCTGTACCTAAACTAAATAAATAAATAAATAAATAATAAAGATATTAAAAAGCAATTATGTCTTTATCGATCGTTAAATACTTGCAATAGTATTTCTTTCGAATGTGAGGGTAGACTTCACAGTGACGTAATACCGCTGGCTTGCAGCGTAATCAAACTACTAGGAAAAATTCAACAAGTCTTTTAGGGTCTCGGTAGCTCAGCGGTTAGAGCAGTGGACCGGCAATCCAAAGGTCGTGGGTTCGAATCCCACTCGAGCTTCCTGAGACTGGTTGATTTTTTTCTAGTAAACATTTTATCCGTTATCTATATAGCATTGTGAATGCAAAATTTCAATAATTAAGAAACCTATACAAAATTCTAAATCTTGAAGTTACCCGGGACCAGATAAATTATATAGTCGCCGAGTGGCAAATCTGAATACCGCCAAAGATAGGCCAAGAAACATACTGGTTACTCATTCAGCGTACTGTCAGGCTGTCACTGTTATAATAGAACCCTTAAGAGTGATACATTGAATACCGAACATCTCTCGCCCAAACGCAAGACACTTCATGCCGCGCCTAGGAGGGCAGCTATAAGGAGAAAATTTATAAATACATCTGGGTGAAATATGGCTGTGTTTACTTGTGCATGGACTATGGTACTAGCTGCATCCTGGTAAAGAACTAAGATACTTTACGGAAGTTACATTATTTTGTAATTTCAATAGTTCTTTTGTATTTTCCTAGACTTTCATACTTAGCCGTTTAATGAATTTATAATGTTGATCTTCAGAATGTTAACCGTATTAGATCTAAAACTGATGACGTTTTTCTTAATGTTATTAATAGTAACTAAGATTTAGTTTGTCTAACTGAGACAAACTCCAATGATGGTGTTTTTGATACAGAGGTGTTTGACGGTCTCTATGCGAAGCGATAGATATACTACAATCGTATGCAAAAAAGAAGGCGGTGGTGTCTTGATTGCTATTAAAAAGCACATTAACTACGTCCGTCAGACATCTTGGGTATCTAATTTCGAAGACATCTGAATTAATTTCATACCAGAGGATAAAAAAGTTAAGGTCGTTAATGTATGCTTGTGCTATCTTCCATTCTACCTTTCTCTTAATAATATGGATAAGTTTTGCACTAACTGTCATAATGTTGTACGTTATCGTGATCAAGAAGAATTTCTTTATATTGGCAATTTTAATACTCCTCACTTAACTTGGTCTAAATCTGTAGACTCACACATGATGATGCCTGTTAATCCCCAGGGTCAAAGATCAGACCTTTTTTTGGAAAATATGGCTCTCTGCAATTTTAACAAATTATACTTTATGATAACGGTAGTTTTTATATATAGTTTTTTCCACTTCCACGAATATGCAGCCATGTGGCTTTGAGTCCTTTAGTAAGCCATATATATACCACCCAGCTCTGGTGATTAACTTAAAGTCCGTAGATACGTCTTATACAAAATCTTGTAGACCTAAACCTTTACAATCACAATAACATTAAACCAAGAGCTCATGACAGTTTTTCTAAAATGTTCTCGCTGCAAGTTTATTAAAACAACACTTCCGTTTATACTCTCATCTGTCGGCGGCTATCTTGGCCAATATGGCGCATCTGTCGGAAACACTTCCGTATTACTTCCCGTTTATGTCCGGTCTAGGTCTAATGACGATACAAAATAAATAAATAAATAAACACTCCTTAAACAGTTTTGCCTTAAGATGTACCGAATGCTGCCAAGACCAAACTCGTCTTTCTACTTCTGCGTTCATATTTACAATTACAAACAATCAAATAACATTATAGAGGTAGATAGTTATTCGTCTCGGGTTTTATAACAGAGCTGTTAATTTGCTGACAGGATTTTTTTTCGTTACCTTAAATTAGTGACTTTTAGAAAATTTTAATCCGAGCCTTAAGAAGTTAAATTGTTGGCAGGTGTTTTAAATGTTACACGATCATTTATGCAAATATGTTTGCGTAGATACACGTGTTTTACATTTTTCTAATCTACTTATTCATGTAGAAGTCACTTGCGTAATTATAAAGACGGTGAAACTTATTTCATATTATAGGACATTCCCAGGCTACCCAAGTAAGTTTTTTAAAAAAATGTTTGCCGACCTTAAAAAAACATGGTCTTGGATTTACTACTTTAGGAAGTCTGAAATTAAAGATATTCCAATTAAAAGTTTTGGAGGTTATGTCTAAAACAACTAGTTCGTGTATTTTTTTTATCATAATCAACTGCAGATATATCAAAAGACTTAAATAGAATTACTTAGTATTTAGTGGTCACTAAAATTAGTACCACTTTTTTTTCACATTCTATTTTAAAATATTGCAAATAAGCTTATTTATATAGGTTCATTATTGTCTAATTATTTATTTAATATTGTATTGTATTGTATACGTTTATTTTATTTTGTAAGGTTTTTTAATGTTGTTGTTTTTTATTGTTATTCGTTTTTATTGTTTATCATAATTTGTCATTTTGTTAAGGCTTGTATATTTGTCCTTCTAATTTGTAATTATAGGTATTTCTTTTTTGTGTAGACGTCGCCCCTACTCAAGGCCCAGCTGCAAATCAGCGTTGTGGCATCTAGCTGCAACAAAAGCAGAGCTGGTTAGCCTTTTCAGCCAAAATGTTATTGTTCTAATTTTATTATTTTTTATTATTATTACCTACCTATAATTATTTTTATTTTTTTTAATAATTATTTTTATACTTTCGTTTGTTTCATAGCTGTAATTTTTTAATGATGTATCTAGCCGAATAAATGATTACTGTATCCGCGGGTCAGAAGACTCCGCTTAATACAGCAGAGAAGGGAGGAAGATGTGGGACTTACCGGGAGGTGTACGGGATCGCTGGAACCGGGAGACGAGCTGTTGCGCCATCTATGAACAACCTAGTACCAACCTTATTGCAATGTCTGCGTCCAGTTGATCATAGATGGCGTTACAACCGCGTCGGTAAAGACGGGCGACTGCTGTACCCACCAAGTAGTACTGTCATATAGACATTCAACATTATTAGATTAGATCTCATGATGGCTCCTCCATCTTTACATACTTTACAAATTGTTAACTTTAGCAAGAAATAAATGTGTCATTATACCTTGAGAGTTCTTTCGCTTTCCGGCCAACATAAATTGGTGACCCCGACGTGATTTAGCGAGAAGTCCGAAATACCCAGCATTCGCGGATTACGCGGCACGTGTTAGGCGACGCCACAAGGAGGCCGAGGAAGTGTGGGCTAGGTATACGAGGCAGTGGGCGACTTAACCGCTGCAAACGAAGAGAGAAAGACACTCCCAATAAGGTTGCGACATTTACGACGGCGTGAGACCCGAATTCACACCAACTACTTACCGACCACGTGCATCGCAACGCACGTGCACCGAACACGAGGTCCATACAGGCAGCAGGATTCTATAGTTCCAGACGCCGAGGAGTACGTGAGTGAGCTGGGAATCCCGTCTAATATCCTATCCCTACTTATTTTTTTACTTTTAATAGTAAAGTTCTATACATATAACCTATTTGTATCACTTTCAGTACAGTTGAAACTTAGAATCATGTCTAGTAAATCCGATAAGGAATCCGATAAATCTGATGATATAAATCCCAGACAAATACAAGCTAAATTAAAGGAGCTTATGATTAAAAGAGGTAGTTATAAAGGCAGACTTACCCTTTTTAAGAAATACTTAAATAATTTAAAGGTATCTACCCTCACATCAGAGCAAGTCATAGATTTGGAATTGCGTACAGAGACTATATTCAAAAATAACTCTAAATTCGAATCAATCCAGGAGGAGATAGAGGTTTTGTCCGATGATTTTGAGGGGCAAGAGTCCGAGCGAGAGACCTATGAGAAGTCATATTTTTCTTGTGTATCAAAGGCTAAACATTTTATAGATTTTAATAAGCATCAACGTGATGAAATGCCAACTAATGTTGAAAAAACTCAGGTTCAATCATCTATTAAGTTCCCTGAAATTTCTTTACCCACCTTCTCGAGGGAATTTAAAGATTGGCTAGAATTTAGGGAAACCTTTAACGCCTTAATCAATGACAGTTCTTTACAGCCTATACATAAGTTTAAGTATTTAAAAAGCTGCTTGCAGGGAGGAGCACTAGAAGTTGTCAGCTCGCTAGAGTATACCTCTGACAATTACCATATGGCATGGAAGTTGCTATGTGAAAGGTATAACAACACTAAACTATTAGTGCATAACCACTTAAAGTGTTTATTCAGTAGTGACACTATTATAGAATCCCAGAGTTCTTTAAGGTCATTGATTGATAACATTAACCGACAGACGAGAGCATTACGTTCCCTTGATATCCCCGCTTACGAGTGGGACTTAGTTATTATTCATTTTACTGTAAACCGACTGCCAAAAACTTTACAAAATAAATGGGAAAAACATGTAAGCTCACGTGAATTGCCTAGTTTGCAGGAATTCAAGTCATACTTACGTGCACGAGCGGACCTTTTCAGATCAAATTGATGGTATTATATCCGCAAATACAGACTCAACTATACCGACACAAACCACAACATTACAACCCACACAGTTTGTACGCGAAACACATAAAATTTTGGGATTAGAATGGGATAGTCAAACCGACAATTTAATTTATTCTATTAATATTAAACCAATGCAGACACCAGTCACCAAAAGAAAATTACTGTCACAAATTTCTAGTATTTTTGATCCGCTGGGTTTAATAGGGCCTGTCATAGTGACGGCAAAGTGTCTTATACAAAGGCTATGGCAGGACAAGACAGATTGGGACGAACCATTGTCTAACGAGTTAACTAAATTAGGGCTCGACTTTCAACGAAATTAACAATCATTGGTTAATTTGAAAATCCCTCGTCATGTCGCATTGAAGGGGCGAAAAACGTTCCAAGTACATGGCTTCGCGGATAGTTCTATTCATGCTTATGGGGCAGTGGCGTACATACGTAGCACAGATGAAACGGGGAAATGTACCGTACGTTTGTTATGTGCAAAATCGAGAGTAGCTCCTCTTAAAAAACAAACTATACCAAGATTGGAGCTATGTGCGGCTCTATTGCTAGCACAAAGTATTGACAAAATTAAGAAAGCGCTTAAATGTAAAATAGATGATATAAAATATTGGTCTGATTATAGTGTTGCCATAGCCTGGATAAAGGGTGATACAAAAAAGTTTAATCCTTTTGTAGCAAACCGAGTAGCTAACATTCAATTATTTATTTATTTATTTATTTTATTAAGAAACAAACGGTCATGTATAAACAAAAACATTAACAATATTATTGTAAATAGACCTATAGTTCCATTACTTTTGACATAAAAGCACGAAAAATAACAAAATAAAATCAAAGAAATCTAATTACACTTCCAAAAATAAAAGAAAATATAAATAAATAAAACAGTAAAAGTAATTTACGCAACGTTTGCATTTTTAACTTGCATACATTTAAAAGTAGGTTTTAATTTAACATACAGCCGCATCTCAAAACAAGTGACTACTAAGTACAAGACAACTAGGTACTTGGCTATGCTCAAGTAAGCTTCAGATACGGGTGTTGGTTCTAAATACATTTTTGACGTGACAACGTCTTAAATTAGGTTGCGGCTGGGAGTCACTTATGAAAAAGTGTAACGCTCGGTAACGTTACGATGAGTCACCGAACGAGAGAGAGGCCCGCCGAATGCCTTGCGTCTCTCTCCCACTCAACTATGTTTTAAATATAATTCTTTGTTTAAATAAATGTTTTAAATTGTTACTATTATTTCATCCTTCTTCCTACTATACGAATGAATATTCACATTAAAATTATTTTACCACTCAAAGTCGTTGTCACGTAAAACTTTCGCCCGTATACCGACTTTACAGGCAACCAATTTTTTTAATTTACGAATTGTACAACAAAATATATCCGTGTCTTTTAATAGTTCACATTTATTAAATAACTTACAAACACGTTTTGTAAATATATTGGCCACATAATGAGTTCTACTAGGTGTAATATGAAATAATTCTTTTTTACGGCAATTGCGCTCGCGCCCACGTGGTACCCTGAAGTAAATCTTACCAAGTAGTGAGGGGACATCAAACCGATTATGTATTATTTTATATAATAATACAGAATCAATACAGTCGCGTCTATATTGAAGAAGTTGCATATCGTTACGCCTCAATGAGTCATTGTAATTGTCGGAATCATATCCGAAGCTATTTCCGATTCGGTAATCTAGGGCTAAAGCCCTGTTTGTTAAAACAAACTTTTTCTAAACTTTCTCAATTCTATTAATATGTATGGCATAGAGTGGCTTCCATACAGCAGAAGCAAATTCAAGGCAGCTTCGAATGTAGCTGTTATATAGTATTTTATATATCAATGGATTTTTAAAAGGTTTCGCAATACGCAATACAAAGCCAAGCTGCTTGTATGACTTGTTTATAATAGAATCAATGTGGGGGATGAAAGTTAATTTTAAGTCCATGATGACCCCAAGATCACGAATTTGGGTCACTCTATTCAGAACCATGTTACCAAGTCTGTAATCGTAACGTATAACTTTTTTTTTTTTGAAAAAGTAATAGTATGACATTTATCAAAATTTAGAAACAGGTTATTTTCTCTACAAAAGGATTCAAAATGTAATAAGTCAGCCTGCAACAAATCACAATCACAGACATTACGAATAATTCGGAATATTTTAGTGTCTTGGGCATATAGTAAAACTTTAACTATAGAATAGAGTTAACTATAGAATTTGACACATTATTGATGTAAATATTAAAAAGTAAAGGACCCAAATGCGATCCCTGCGGGACTCCTGACGTGACAAGCTTATAATCTGAGATAAACCCCGCAAGAACAACAGCTTGACTCCTATTAGCAATATAGGACTTTATCCAGCGAAACAGATCGCCATGTATTCCGAAATGCCAAAGCCTTTGTAATAGTGTAAAATGGCAAATTTTGTCAAAAGCTTTGGCAAAATCAGCATTAACAGCATCTACCTGACATGAATCGCCCATAGCATTAAGAATGTCTTCAGTGAAAGCCAGTAAATTAGTTTCAACGCAGCGACCTCGAAAGAAACCATGTTGTTCACCAATAATATGATTTCGAACAACCTCAAAAAGTTGGTCTGTGACAATTTTTTCGAGTATTTTGGGTAACTGACTGAGTTTAGATATAGGCCGGTATTTTTTAATATCTTTTACCTTTTGGGATGGGAGCGATCCATGCCTGTTTCCATTTATCAGGGACACAGCCCTCCGCCAGCGATTTGATAAAAAGTAAGGTAACAGGTGCAGCTAAAGTTGCTGAACATTTTTTTATAAGAATGGGATGTACACCGTCAGGTATTGGTGTCGATAGTATTCAAATATTTTAAAACAATTTTTTCGTTAATTTCTATTGATCGATATCGATCAGGGGACTGCTCGGTGGTTCCAAATTTGCTACGTTAATTGAGCTGAGTTGTGATTTTTCAAAAACAGAGTGAAAGTGATGGTTAAATAAATTACATATCTCGTCACCCTTAGAAGAAACCAAATTTTTATATTTCATTATCTGTGGAAGTTCATTATTCGATTTTATTGACTTAACATATGTCCAAAAAAAATTTGCATTACAATAAAAAATTTTTTCTGAGTATGATATAAAATTTTGATAACATTCCCTTTCTACTTTTTCTGCTCTTTTACGTAATATTTTATAACTATCATAGTCAAGTGGGTTATTATAGCGTTTCCACAATCTATGAAATTTACATTTCTCCTTAAGTATTTTTTTTAGAGAAGTGCTATACCACGCTGGTTGGTTTTGGGATGAATATTTCCTGATGCGAGGCACATACTTACTAATAAGCGAATTTATTAATTTATAAAATTTTGATAAACTTTCTTCCATACCTAGGTTTGCAAAAAAGTCGGACCACTGTGTTTCAGAGAGTTCTGTATTGATTTTATCAAAGTCAGAAGCATAAAAATTTAAATAATATGAGTGAACAGGCTTAAGGGAAGGAACATAGTGCAACTTTAAATTTATGTTTAAAGATCTATGATGTGAGTCCTCATTAGTTAATGGATTAAGACAGTGTGTGACGGAGCAATCCACATTGCTGAATATCAAATCTAGATACCGATTATTACTATTCGGAATGCAGTTATCTTGTTTTAAACCGCTAAAGGTCATAAAATCGTGTGCACATTGCGTTAAAATATTACCACTTGGTATTAATAGCATTTCTAACGAAGAGTTATAAACTTCCCAGCTAGCCTCAGTTATATTAAAGTCCCCAGCTACCATAAATAAATCATTTGGGTGATCATTAATTATTTGACTTGTGATATCAAAGAAAGCGTCTAGTGTTTCCCTATGGCTTGGCCCGTGGGGAATATAAACGTAACAAGCAATGTGTAAATAACGCGGTTGTTTCCGTCCGGTTGATATTGACGGAAAAATATCACGATTACTTGCATTCAAAGGAATAGAAATCCATACACAGTCAGAATAAGCGCGCGGGAAAAATTATTGTCAAATCCAAAGGACTGGCATTGGGTATCTACAACTGACAACCTGCTGATATATTATCAAGAGGTATACCAGCGGACAAACTCACTTTCGAATCACTATGGTGGCAGGGGCCAATGTGGCTAAGCCACACCTGCACTGAGTGGCCCAAGCGTGGGGATATAGATATGGATGTGCAATTAGAGAAAAAACAATCCACTCTTTGTCACACAAATTTACAGGGTCATACTAACGAAACACGTACACATTTGATCTTGAAATGGTCTAGTGATACTAAGCTATTTAGAGTTTTGTCATACGTCAGACGTTTCACCCACAGCAATAGAATCAACACAACTAAGAAGTGGATAGGTCCACTGTCACTAGATGAAATAAACAATTCTATGTTAATTTTAGTGCAATTTTCACAAAGGGAATCGTTTCCAACAGAATATGATTTATTAAAAAACAATAAACCATTACCAAAGAGTTCAAAATTGATAGACTTGAACCCATTTTATGATAAGGGTGTAATAAGAGTTGGTGGTAGAAAAGGTGAGTCCCATTATAGTTACAATAAAAAACACCCGCTTATTTTACACAACGAACATCAACTTCCTAAACTAATACTAACCAATGAACACGAGCGACTGATGCACGCTGGACCTCAGCTTTTGCTCGCTACTATAAAAGAGCGCTTCTGGCCGATAAAGGGTAAGATTTTAACCAAAGCTATAGTCCGTAAGTGTGTACACTGCTTCAGAGCCAAGCCGCGTCTTACAGCACCGATTATGGGCAATTTACCTAGCAGCAGGGTGACGCCTGCTCCTCCCTTCTATACAACCGGGCTAGATTATGGTGGACCTTATATCCTGCGTGATAGGAGAGGACGAGGTTATAAGACCTATAAGTGCTATATAGGAATATTTATATGTTTCGCAATCAAGGCAATTCACATTGAGCTGATTTCAGGTTTACAAACAGATGCGTTTCTAGCTACCTTCCGAAGGTTCATAGCGTGGAGAGGCAAACCGAAGGAGATGGTGAGCGGTAATGGAACCATTTTTGTAGGTGCAAACAGTGATCTTAAGGAGCTGTATGCTTTTATCGAAAATAACACAGTTGACCTGGCAACTTCCTGTACAAATGAAGGTATAAGATGGAAATTTAGTCCTGGGTACTCTCCTCACATGATGGGTTTAGCAGAAGCGGCTGTGAAGAGTTGTAAATTTCATTTAAAGCGCGTATTAGGTAAGAGCCTTCTCACATATGAAGAGCTTTCAACTGTACTCATTCAAATAGAGTCAATTCTAAACTACGACCTCTTTGTCCAATACCTCTTCCTAATAACGAAGTAATCCCCATCCTTACCCCAGCTCACTTTTTAATAGGAAGACCGGCAATACGAGTAGCACTACCAGACTACGAGCATGAGGCAGTACCAACAAACCGTTTAAAGTATTTTCAACAACTTCAACAGATACAGCAACATTTTTGGCGCAGTTGGTCAAGAGACTAGAGTTAAGTACAGCCTCGATTCGTGCTAAAAGTGTAGAGAATTCCTCGAATGTAAGGTGCTGTTCGCACATTACGCGATATAAAAGTTGCTTTGTTGATTTTACGTTGATCACATGGAACGCACCAAACCATGGTCCCTTAGGGACGTTCAATAACCAAGTAATGTGCTTACCAGCGAGCTTGTGCGCAATCGTGTCATTATTCGAGGCAAGAAAGTTTTGTACTTCAATGAGCTGATTTCTAGCGCCTATATAATTTGTACCGCAGTCTGAGCGGATGAGGACCGGGGCGCCACGGCGTGCGATAAAACGTTGTAATGCCGCGTGCCTGTAAGAATGCCGGTTCCAAATGAACCGCCTTAGTTGAGAGGCACACGAATATACAAAAGTACGCTTTTAAGAGTTTAACGTTACGTAGGGTACTAGATTTAACGAGGAATGGGCCAGCAAAATCCGTTGTGACTTGACTAAATAAGGGCTGAGGCGTAACTCTATCGGCTGCCAGGTCGGCTATAAAGGGCGCTTACGGCTGGGCCCGGCATCGAAAGCATCTAATGAATTTAAAGACTCGGTGCCTAATAATACGTCGCGCGGACAATATCCAAAATTGTTGGCGTAGGATTGCGTGTAGGTAAGATGTCAGCGCCAGGGTGGCAGTGTATTTTGTGGTAGTGGTCAATGATGAGGTCTACAAGTGGGCTAGAGCTGGGAAGGATGAGCGGATACTGCGCGTCATATCAGATAGACGCATGGGACACGTCGTCATCGTCCACTAACTCTAAGGAGCTCATCTTTAATAAGAGGTGACAGCTGCTGGAGTCTGACGGAGCAGGTTTTGCCAGTTTAAAGGCGGTAAATGTTCTCTGCAAATACATTGTGCTGAACACTGCGTACCCAGTAAAGTAAGGCCTCCCTTCGTTGACTGACGGACAAGGGGCCTGAGCGTCGCATGTCTGGGTTTTGTTTGCAGTTGTGCAGAAAACGTCTTAGACAAACTGGCACTCCGACGAGCTTGTCTAGTGAGCTAAACCGAGTGAGCAGATAAAAGTCCGGACCGCGTACTGTGACCAGTGACGGGATGTGTTTGGGCTTAAGGCCTGGTAGGACGTGATGGCCCAGAGCTGAGGGCATCGCAGGCCAAGACTCACAAGGCTGTCTAAGCCACGTGGGAGACCACCATAGGTCGTGAGCAGCTTAAAAGGTGGCGGATGAATCTAAGGTTAAATGGGCACTGGGGAGCTTTCAACCATATAAAGCACCTGGACCTGACAATATTTACCCCATCCTACTACAACAGGGCGCTTCCATTCTGGGCCTCCATCTCTGCAGATTGTATAAAGCCTGCATTTGGTTATATACCCAGAACATGGAGACGTGTTAAGGTAATATACATACCAAAACCGGGTAAACCATATTATGAAGAACTCAAAGCTTTTCTGCCAGTAAGTCTCCAATCTTTTCTTCTTAAGACCTTGGAAAAGATGGTAGACAAATTTATCAGAGCGGGACCGTTAAAAAAATTCCCACTTCAGGGACTTGAATGCGCTTACCAGCCAGGGAAGTCAACAGAAACTGCTCTCCACCATGTGGTAAGCCGAGCGGAATCAGCCCTAAAAAATAAAGCGATCTGCGTCTGCACATTCGCAGACATTGAAGATGCATTTGATCGCACAACTCTTGACTCCATTAATGTGACAGCCAGAGATCATGGCGTGCCACAACCGATCTGCAAATGGATTGAATGCATGTTAAAGTGTAGAATAATCTACTCAGAACTGCTTAGGGAAAGTTTACTCGCGCAAACAACTCGAGGGTGCCCGCAAGGAGGGGTCCTCTCTCCTCTGCTATAGAGCCTTGTAGTTGATTCAATCATAGCAAAACTGAACCAAGGACCACTATATACGGTTGGTTATGTTCGAAATGAAATTCATTATGTATGTCCCAACTAGGGATGAATGGAGACAAGGACCACCGTCTCCAGAGAAGAACAGCCTAATCTGGTACACCGATGGATCCAAAATAGAGTCGGGTACTGGAGCAGGTATCTTTAGCAATGACTTCGAACATTGTCAAAGCATGGGAAAATTTGCAACTGTATACCAGGCCGAAATTTTTGCAATTCTCCAATGCGCAAAAAAGAATTTGGAACTCGCCCCCAGAAAACGAAACATATTCATCCTGAGTGACAGCCAAGCAGCACTCAAGTCACTTATATCGCCCCGTATCGACTCCAACCTTGTACTTGAAACCACAAAAGCTTTAAATAAGCTAGGTGGACACAACAGGGTGAGATTGATCTGGGTACCAGGCCACATGGGAATCCATGGCAATGAGATGGCTGATGGACTAGCCAGGGAGGGCTCAGAGACCCCATTTATTGGTCGTGAACCGTTTGTTGCGGTTACCTATCATAAATTCGAAATTTGCCTGTACGAATTTTATTTGGCCGAAAACGTTTTCTAATTCTTGGTTTTCCATAATTTACTTTTTACCGAAAACACAATTTACAAAGTTTTGAAATGCCGATTATCGATTGTTATTTTTTTTTCAAAATCTCTATGTTTTGAAATCCCAATCAACGTTTGGCCGAAGCTATTTATGCTAGACGATTCATTTTCCACAAACACGTTTCCAATATTATTAAATTATAACATTTCAATTAATTGAAATCCATAATATCATCAAACAACTTGTAATCGTAGTAACGTTTAAGCATGGAAGCAAGCATGCTCCACGCAAGCAAGCATGCAGCATGCAAACAAGCATGCAGCATGTAAGCAAGCAAGCTTGGAGCTTGCATGCAAGCTGCGGCATGCAAGCAAGCATGCAGCATGTAAGCAAGCATGCAGCATGAAAACAAGCAAGCAGAAAGCAACCAAGCATGCAGCAGGCATGCTTTCTGTCACGGCTCCGGCGCTGCGAGGCTCCGGCGGTCCCACGCGAGCTTAACGTCGCAGATGGGTTTCGCTCACCACCGCAGCTTCGGCTTGCTGGCCGGCCAGCCTCAGCTACGGCGGCGAGCGTTAAACCCACCTGCTCCTCAGCTCGCAGGTCGCCTCGCCCCTCCGCGCCTACGCGGGCTTCAAATACACTCCAGCGTAGGGCAGACAAGACTACGTGGAGTCGGTTTTGCCACGATTCGTTTCTGTCACTGACTTTTGAAACACAGAAACATAAAGTATTAACAAAAGTTAGTTTTTTTTTGTGTTATGTTCATGTTATTAGGTAAATAAACTTAAATGTCTTATTAAAAAAAAACTGGGTATGAGTACGATATTTTAGAGAAAAAGTTACTTCGAATTTTAATACTTCTAGATTTTAAATTTATTGTAAACAAAACATCTTCCAAAAGAAAAAAAGTGGTTTCGATAACCGGCAAATAGTTTTTCTGGAAAATGAAACGTTTGTATGATAAGTTTATGGGTTAACAAAATTATGTAAAAGCAACGATCTGGTATTTAAAACTTCGTCATACCGTTTTCGAACAATTGAAATTCGTACAGGAAAGTTTTGAATTTATGATAGGTTACCGTTTGTTGCACTGGCACCGAGCACCATCAACAAGGCCTTTAAGGTCCAAATCCAAAATAGGCATAAAACCGAAGGGGAAAAGCTACCCGACATGAAACACTCAAAATCCTTCATAGGTGGAGATGCCCTAGGACGGAGTAAAATCATATGCGGAGGTAGCAAAAGGCAGGCACGAACAATCATCGGAGCCCTGACCGGGCACTATGCCACAAAACAAATGCTCCATAGAATGCAACTAGCAACAGACAGCTTGTACAGGGCATGTGGGGTAAACGGAGTCCATGCAACACTTACTGTGTGGACTGTGACTCCCTTGCTAGGAAAAGAATGAGTCTCCTGGGATTCGCCTACCCGAAACAAAAAGATTTTAGGCTCTACGCCCACAAAGACATTGCCAAACTTATGGCAGTCGTTTTCACTGTGGAAATAGAGTGATAGGACGGGGTTGCACAAAAGATCCAAATGGGTCGACGTGCCGCTGCGAGAGGGAAACCTCTGCAGGCCCCACTAAGATAAGATAAGATATACATGTCTCGATAGACCCTGGCCTTAAAAAAACGTAGAAAAATTTAAGGGCCAGTATTGGCTTATCGCGCTCTTCCTGGCGGTCAGTGTCATAATGCCGTCAAGCAGTGTTTACCTCTCGCGTTTCGGCGAAATTGTTCGCAAAATGACCGTTTGCTTAGTGAAATTCTGTCGAAAAATCTTTTCGAAAAGGAAAGTCACGTTCCATCTGTAAGTATCGATAAATTTTAATGAAAATTCAAACTTTAACAAAATAACGGCCATGTATGCGTAGTGTTGCTGATATCAAAATGTAGGATTCCCATTTTTGGTGGCAGAACATAAAAGTAAGTTTATCTCACAGACATATAATAGAAGCAGACCAAACATTATTTCACAACTACATACTCGTAGATGAGAATAAAACAATATTTCTACTTCTTTCTCTCCAACCACAAATTAATGAGACTATCTCGTTTTTTTTTAATGTCGCAACACTTCCACACACATAGACAAATTGGACCGTGAGGCAAAACGCCATCTTGATAAGCTACAATTAAGCTACAAATGTCTTCATAGACTTGTCAACAAAGGACGTTACGTTCCATTGATAAGTTTTGTTGTGCCATCTAATCTCATAATGTTTTTTTTAGTCATTGTGTGATTATTATTAATCTTTCGGCATTGTAGAAGTAGTGAATAATTGTCATAAGTGCAAATCTCGTAAAATCTTAACGTAAAGTAGTTTCTGAAAGATTCTTGTGGTAACAATAATCAATTATATAGTAACTCTGATCTCGTTTGACGTTTCATATACTTGTACAATTTTACGGGGCCGTATTTGGCTCCAGTTTTCTTTAATAGGTATATTTTTGAAGATTGATTAGATTTAAGTATGCAATATATTTTTTCATTAGGGATAAATTAAATATGAGTAAATTATTTTTATAATATTGTTAACTTAAACACTATCCTATCCCTTTAACCCTATGGTAGTCGTAAGGATGTATTCTTGTATGAAAATGTGCATAAAATAATAACATTTTACATTTGTTTTTCAGAATTCATCTAAATCTTTACTAAAAGGTCCGGTAAGAAGCAATGCCAGCGGAGATCATGTTTTGAGGAATTTGCAAAATTTACAGCCGAGTACCTCAAGTGCTGTATGTGAGTTAACGTAAGTATTATATTATAGGGTATAACATGAAGAAGATGGGTCTGAGCAGTCTCTCAACTCTGTTACGTTGAAATATACAGAAAATGATAAATTTATTTGTTTTCAGAAACCTTCATCATTACTTCCTGAACAGACTCAGTAAAAAGTATCCCGGATATCAATTTTTCGGGTCTTGCAAAATATACAGTAACCCGCAGTCAGAGTCGTTGACTACTCGACCACCCGGCGGTCTTATCACTAGTTTAAAAATTGTGACATTATTTAGTGTAATTTTTATTTTAATAAAAAAAATACCAGCAGAGTATATGTATGTTGTTTTTAATTAAGTACTTATTTAATTTTTTTTTATTTTACCTAACGGTTCTAGACCGAGTATTTCATGCATTTTATTAAGAGATCTATTACATCTCAAATGTGATTTTTGCGTAAAATGCGCATTTTTGCATTTTGTAGTAACTTTTTAGTTGTATTTATCGTTATTATCAAATTAAGATAATAAAATCATGCTTAATATTACAAATCTCCACTCTGCGAGAATAAGCTGAGTTCGGACGCGGCGCATCGTATTTTGTAGTAATTTTGCAGTTATATTTATCGTTTTTATCGAAATAGGATAATAAATTCATTATACAATCTTTATTTCTCAAGAAGTAACAATTATTCTGGTATAAATTTTGCTCAATAATATCGTAGATAGGAGAAATTCACAGTTAACTTAAAGCGATTTTCGAAGTTTTTGGTTTAGAATAAGATTTTTTTCTATATAAAATCAATGATATCTAAAAATTCCGAGGACGCTACGCACTATACGACTATATAATAGATAACTTTCTATTTTTTTTCATTTTTTAGAACAGTAGTTTAATCTAGGAGTTCAAAAAAGTGCCTTCGCGCATTTTATGAAAACCTTCATCAATTTTGGGTTTCATAAAAAAGTTAAGCAAAATTTACATAAGCGAGGCCGCTACGTACTATGCCAATAGCTATTCTAGATTATTCAAGAATTCAAAACTGGTGATGTATTTTTTTTTTAGGATCATGAACGCCAAAATTGGCCATTTTACGCAAAAATCACAGTCGAGATGTAATAGGCCTATTAAGTTAATGAGGTGGCGTCGCAGCCAGATACAGATACAGACAGCCTGCCTGGCACTCAATGATAGATAATTTAGCATTCTACTGGTATTTTTTTTTAATTTAATGAGTATTTTCAAATGTATATAAAATATAAAATTATCCTCTTTACGTAGGTATAACATTATTATAGATGTAGGTACTTGAGGTCCCTTGCGTGCCTGAGTTCAGCCCCATTTATTGTAAATGTGTGCATAAAATTTGTCTGTAGGCGTTATTTTAATTTGTTGTAATGTTTGGTCTGCTTCTATTATATGTCTGTGGTTTATCTATAATAAGTATGATAATAAATACTCAGTCTTGTAAGTTAGTATTTATACATGGTCTTGTAGTAAATAAGGTAAATACATTAAATATAATCATAATTGAAACGTTTACAAAATTTTGCTGTTTTTTTTAAACTGATGTCTGATTTTTAAGAGCGAGAATAAATGTCGCGGTTGTCTCTCAAGAAAAAGTAAAATCCTAGAGCAACTAGGTATAACAGTAATCTGTTTACAAACATTCGTCATCGAATTTGGCTAGAGTATAGGTTCCTTTCTGAAACAAGAACATATATAATACTCGTACCTACTGTAATATTTTATAATACTATTATTATAAATTGTTATTGTGGTATGGTATCGATATTCGAAATGAATAAAATAATAATTATGTTTGAATGAAATGTACGTAAGTATTTATGTAAGAAGTGTGTGTTTAAGTATATACATGTGGTAGTACGTATGCTTCAGAGCTCGATGTCACATCGGCTAGCACGTTCGGCTTGCGATCTTGCCCGCTAAGCAACTTTCGCAATGCCGGGTCACTGGATGGGTGACCAAAGGACAACGGCGAAATAATTTTCAAGATAATTATTTAGCGTATTAAAATGTCGTTAATACGAATTTACATTACTTAAATTCATGAGATTTTTCAGACTATTATTTAGTCCTGACTAAGTCAGGAAAAAAATCAGTTTAAAAAGTAACTCGAATGACTCTGGTGGTGCCTGTTTTTATTAAGGTTTTTATTGTAGCTTCGACTTTTGTCTTTTGGCCAAGTAGGGTAATATCTAATAAGTTATCTGAAGTGCGATTGCGTAAGATTGTTCATGGATGGATGATCGTTACAATTGACGATCGATCGTAACATGTCAATTCGAATTGCGTAATTATTGTCCATTCCATGAAGACCGATGACTTAAAAACGTATCATGAATTTGCGTTTTATTATGAAAGTTACTCAATGAAACCATGATTTAATTTACAATAATCATCGAATAGTAAAAAGTAGTGTATGTTTTGTATCATTTTTTACCTCAAAAGTAAACTTTAATTGATAAAACATTGAATTGAAACTAAAAACATGTAAAAAATCTTTAAGTAACTAAACGCAAGGAACGAATGAAACGAGAGTTACAGCTACCGGACCCTAGATGGCGGGATAAGTTTTCTACTACTCGACAAAAGGTAGCGTTGTTGAGGTACAAAGTACTCTGTGGGGCTGACAAAAAAGCTAAAATGTCAATGTGACGCAATGTTGATTTAATAGTTTTTCATTAGAGCAGCAAGAAAAATACAAAATAGAGTATTTAAATTGTCGAATTTACACACAAGTAAGTAAAATATAGTAGATAAATTATAAAAATAAACAACACAAAGTGTAAACAATCTTTCAGTGTGCTGTATGTGACTGTAAAGTGAGATTATGAAAACAAAAGGTCATTGATGAAAACTAAATAAATAAACTTCTCAATGTGTATCTTTGCTTGGTAATTTCATATCAAAACAAATTCAGTGCCAAAGGCGAGAGTAATATCAAGTGGAAGCCTTACTCTTAACATTACCAACTACTTCGTGCGACAGCCTAAAAATGTACTAAAAGATCTCGTATCACAGAAATGTAGTTTGTAAGAAATAGCTACGCAGGATTCGTAGTCTGTGACAGAGAGTGTAGGTTGCATTACAAAGAGTCCAATTTGGAGATAGCATGGCCAGTCAGCGCGTGGATGAGTTTTGGCGCAATATCCTAGCTCCTAGCATGGGAGATGTTGAGTGAGTCAATGATGTTACAATAAAAAGAGGTAGATGCGTTACATGTGCCAAAAACTGGCAACAGAAAACTTTGCTATATGGCTTACCTTAGCATAGTCTCAGAAAAGCGTTGACATGTGTTCTGTGGACAGCGGTCTGTGCTAGACAGTGTCAGTATATTCGTTTCCGTAAATTAGTTTAAAAATGCCGTCCTGTGTAATACGACACTGTAGAAACAACACAATTAAGACTCATGGGATGTTAACATCGTAAAGCTTTGGTCCATTATTGACATTACATTAGTACTGACATAACCTATCTACCTCTTTTTATTCTAATATGTGAAAAACTGTAAAGCTACCTAGTTTTAACCGTTAATTAATAATAAACAGAGAACACAACAGCTGTTATTACTTTTATATTTTTCAGTATTGGCATGAACTAAAATACCGGAGCCGAAAGCGGGATACTGATATCCGGCAACATGCCTGTAGGACTGGCGGTAATCTAGCAAAAAAACCACTCTGAATTATAAAAAGCCGGATACTACTAATACTGGGGGATTCCCATAATGTAAGTAAAAGAAACAAAAAATAAATGTATTTTAAATAACAGTATGGTATCAAATAGAGGTTTTTGTGATGTATGTATCATTGTCACATTCCAGCTATTCCTTGTTGCTATCACCATGGATCTCATTATTTTCTGTTTTTGCAGCTCCCACAAGCTGTAACTGCAGTGCAGAACCCTCCAACGGTAGAATCTGCACACCATGTAAGTAAAAGAAATATAACTAAATGTACCTATACTATTATAAAGCTGAAAATTTGTTTGTTTGAACACATGATTGTATACAATGTTGGGTTGAATTAACTATACTACAATTGAAATAATAATGATAGTACAAATTGTCAAAAAAATCATTAAATACAGTCAAAATAAACAAATCTTTATCTGTCAAAAATTCATTGAGTGTGTAGTAGCATTTTTCCAACAACAATGTCTTTAATTTCTGCTTAAACGTAAAGTTATTATCACTGTGTCTTATTGATATCTTCTTATAGACATGAGGTGCATTACAAAAGACACTCTTACTCATAAGCGCGGTTTTTCAAAGAACATTGCAAAGTTTATCCTTAAATACAGTCAAAATAAACAAATCTTTATCTGTCAAAAATTCATTGAGTGTGTAGTAGCATTTTTCCAACAACAATGTCTTTCATTTCTGCTTAAACGTAAAGTTATTATCACTGTGTCTTATTGATATCTTCTTATAGACATGAGGTGCATTACAAAAGACACTCTTACTCATAAGCGCGGTTTTACAAAGAACATTGCAAAGTTTATCCATAAGTTGTGCAGATGAAAGAAATGTAAACAATTCAATGTTAGTTTGACAAAATTAGCGCATTCAAGAATGTACAGAAACGGAAGTGTAAGAATCTTGTAATTTTTAAAGTAGGGCTGTGTCTGTTTGTTGTAGGTTGAACATAGCTCTAATACAGCATTTTTGAGACCTAAATACAATTTCTTTGTCGGTTGCATTACCCCAAAACATGCCACTGTATCTCAATGTATATCCATGATAGGTAGTTAGCAAAGCCTTTATGCTTACTTTTTTACTAAGCTTATATAAAGCATACGAATGACTACTCAATATTATTTTATTTTATAGTTTTCACCATGGTTCTGGACCGAGGCGGGGTCGAACGGCTCAAGGGCGCAACCCTCGACCTTGTGAGTACTAACTACTATATTATAAATACTGTTGTATGGTTTTAGAGGCCACACACACATCTTGATTGTGATTTTTGCGTAAAATGGCCAATTTCGGCGTTATGGCTCTCAGAAACAAAAATACATTAACAATTATGACTTATTGAATAGTGTAGAATACCTATTGGAATAGTGCGTAGCGGCCTCGCTTTATGTAAATTTTGTTTAACTTTTTAATTAAACCCAAAATTGCAGAGAAAGATTTTCATAAAGCGAAGGCACTTTTTTGAGCTCATCGATTGAACTACTGTTATAAACAAGTGAAATAAAAAAATTATAATGTTATCTCTTATATAGTCGAATAGTGCGTAGCGACCTCGGAATTTTTAGATATCATTGATTTTATAGGAAAAAAATCTTATTCTAAACCAAAAAACTTCGAAAATCGCTATATAAGTTAACTGTGAATATCTGCTATCTACAATAATATTATTCAGCAAAATTAATACCAGAGTAATTGTTACTTCACGAGGAATAAAGATTTTATAATGAATTTATTATCCTATTTCGATAAAAACGATAAATACAACTGCAAAATTACTACAAAATGCGAAAATGGGCATTTAACGCAAAAATCACATTCGAGATGTAATAGGCCTCTTAAGAAGAGGCTTTTATTGGAGCAATAATGAATATTGGCTACGTGCTGGGTATTAACCCGTCGAGCGTCATATGTACGTATGGGTGTACAAAATAGTTGAGAGTCATGCGTGTCTCTTGTACTTACCGGTGTACAACAGACTTGGCTCAGATTGGTCGTTTTATTTTAATCGGTCCGAGTTGTAGTATACAAGTTTTGGCTATCAGTGAATTTTCTATGGTCCTTATAGATTAAATTAACATATCTAGTGGGATTCGGACCAAACGAAATATTTTCGAGAAAAAAAGAAAACCAAATGTTACTGCAGTTATGACCCGACGTCAGCCATATTAGTGAAAAGTTGTGTTGTTGTGATTTGTTTTTATGATGTTATCTCGACGTAAAATATGAGTTTTTGTATGATTCTTATCTATATTTACTGGAAACTTAATACAGATTTTGTGCAATGCAATAGTTGTGTGATATAGTGGCAATTTAAATTAAACGAAGAGCTAGAAGTATAATTATGATATTTTGATTTTGCTAACAACTATGGCTAACATTGTGTGTTATAAAGTTCTGTAATTTCCTTCATGTTTTGATTTTTTTGATAAAAGTGATTATAAACATTAATCAGTTTGTAGATTATTACATCAGCAACCTTTTTTTATTTACAGTTAGGCATATGTACTTTTAGGTCACATGTACACGGGCCGGCCACTTTTAATGGCGGCGGTTGTTTATTTTGGTTCCTTAGTTAAAAATCGTTTTGTGAGTGAAGTTCAGTGCCAAGGTGTTTATGATTCATGTGACCGGTGCATAGTAATGTAAACTAAAAAGTTATTATGTCAATTGTGTTGTGTGTCGTTTGTTAATTATTATAACAAACAGTAAAACCAAAGGTTACCTTTATGAAATATTGAAAACAAAAGAAAATCGTTCCAGTGCCACTACAAGTAAGTCTTTATTGTTCATTTTAAGTAGTTAACTACGTACAAAAACTCATACAGAAAAGAATGACACCTCATTCACGCGATAATCTCGTATAGTTATTACGCAACAAATATTTTTCCCTAATCAAACAATAAAAAAGTGACGTATCGCAAAATGCCTGACACGTAAAGCATTTAATGATTTAGGGTGGCTGGCGCGCCACGGGTTAAGACGCCGGCGACACGTCAGCCTCTCATACAAACGTTATACCAAAATAATAAAAAAATTGAGCGTGATTCATTGTACTTGTGATGTATTCGGATTAATTTGTGTAATTATTTTGGACTATTTTTTTATGGCGACCTAGATAAATACTGTCTTAATCCGAACATCACAAGTACAGAAAATAATGTTCTAATTGCAAATCATTTTGGTAATACGTTAGTATGGAAGGCTCATTTTAGGTGACCGGTCGCCAGCTTCTTAAGTCAACATACATAGATAAACAATCCATCAAAAATTTCTATTGTTTCAGACCGCAGGCTGCGTTATGATGACCCTCCAGATTGGGCACGCAGATACGAAGATCAGCGCCTTCGTATAGATAGAAATCGGGCGCGCTTGCTTTAACGCTTAGTGACGATAGCCGAAGAAGCGTTGGAAATTTTATTTTGATTTATTTAAGGGAAACATACAGCATATTATACACTTATAAAACAGAAGTTAATAAACATTTCATTAGCTAAAAAAGTTTTCACAAATGTAAAAAACATACAAATTAGCTTAACAACTTATCTTTAACAATGAAGGCCTCTACAAGTTACATATTTAACTTAATCATAACATTTTTATTTTGCTATAAGAAATATTAGAAATATTAACTACATGTAAACATACAATAACCTCTCTCATAGTCTCTCAGTACTTTTTTCAGTCACTAGCAGATGACAGACACTAAGTCCTCGGCCAGACTGTACTCAAACATATTATGTGTTCTCATTTGAGTGTCCATAGTGGGCACGCGGCGCGGAATACATTTTGTACGCCGCGCCGCGCCCGCGCGTGCAGTCTGGCCAAGGCCTAAGGGGTGTCTGTCATCTGCTAGTGACTGAAAGCAATGCTTCTTTTAAAAGAGTTAATTTTTCGAAAAATAAATCTATTTCCTTAAAACTATTATTAAAATTGTGCACGAACAAGGAATCTATTTTTTGCATATTTAATCATTAAAAGGTTTTTTAAATTTGTATTGCATTATTTTTATGAATTTATTTTGTATATGTTGGAGTGCATTAATATGTACATTATACTGGGGATTCCCTACAACGGAGGCATATTCAAGGGATGATCGTATAAAAGAGTTGTATAGCAAACATACTGTGGTATGATTTTTAAAATTACTACTTTGTCTAAAAATAAAGCCAAGCATATGATACGCTTTTGCTGTAACTTTTTGAATATGTGGCTGAAATGATAATTCTGTGTCAACTGTTACACCCAAGTCTCTCATCTCGGTAACCCTTGGTAGTGTTTCCCTATTTAGTGTATAATTATAATTTATTTATTTTTATTTCTTGTAAAGGATACAACATTTTCTGAAATTTAAAAAGAGTTTATTATTATTATAATATTCATATAATCTGTCCAAATCTTTTTGCAAACTATGACTATGAGATATTATGTACAGTAGGAGCCTAGAAAATTAATATTTATTTATTTGTAAATTTTTATTATGAGTTAAGTTATTTTTTAGTTTTTATTAGTAAGCGTTTAGTTTAGTACTCGGGTGAATACTAAACTAAACGCTTCTAAACTTTGAGAAGCTCCTAAACATCGACCTGTTGCTCTGAATATCTGTTACCCATAAAAAAAACGCCATGATGTTTATGAGGCTGTGAACAGCTAACTAGCGCCGCCAATCTATTTTATTTCATTCTAATTAAGGTAAATTTAAAAAAAAATGTTCGGCAATGTTCTTGTAAATAATTTCTTACTTTGTGTAATAATTAGTTTTAAAACATCGACCTGTTGCTCTGAATGTCTGTTACCCATCAAAAAACGCCATGATGTTTATATTTTTAATATATTTTATTTCATTTCTAATAAATAATGGTTTGGCAATGTTCTTAAAAGTAATTTCTTATTTTGTGTAATAATTAGTTTTAAAACTTGTTTTAGTCAAAAGAAGTCTTGTTTAATTTTTAAATAAGTTATTATTTAGTTTGTAAGCTAATTATAGCAGAAGGCTGGGGAGCTACTCCAAAATGAAATTTTGAGCAGCTTTTTGCTGTCTTCAATATTACAAACCCTAAAAATTAATTTTGCTATGTCGCAAACACAATGATTTAGGTAATGTTGATTGAAAAGTCCATATTGATCGTTAAATGACGAAATTAGTATTTGAAATTTTCATTTTGGAGTAGGCTCTGCTTAGACATTTGTTGCAAGGCTTTATTAGCACAATCGGTATCAATGTAATCACTAGGTAATATAAGGCTGTGATGTGAATAATATTTTCAAAGGAATACTGATTTAGTTTTTAAGTTAAATTTGGGCTGAAAGCTGCTTAGTCGTTTGTTGCAAGTATTATTACTAGTACAAATAGGTAGGCTGTTTTTTTACAAAAAAATATCTATATAAAAGTGTTTTAACTTGAGCTAGACTGACAATATTGAAATAAAAACAATATTTCTATTTTAATAGTTTTTATTATTTGTGGTGACAACATTCCCTCCACAGTATTTCCACTAACACTTGTCGCGAAGTGGCACCATCTCTGGCAAAGACTAGATGCGCCACCTTGCTTTAAAGACCCCAATGCTGTGTTCTACTGTGTTGCGAGTGCTGCAGTGGAGATCTGTATAGTGGGATTCTGGGGAATCTGGAACTGCCTGCAGAATCAGTCATCATGCACTCCCGCTGGGCGTATCCGGAATCCCCTTTAAGGGAAAAAAAATACTTAGGTATGCTGCACAATAAAGACTTGGTTCATAATGAGCTTATGTCCTATAAGTACGATTGCACATTTATTTTAATGGGCACAGTGGAGTAGGTCATACAAAGTTATTCCTTGTGACTGTTAGGACTTTTTGAATTTATAAAAAATATAATAATAATTGTGTCAAAGTTATGGGCCCTAATACAATATTAATATAAACTCGATATTACATAACCATGTTTGCAGAACTCCCACGTTTTTTTACTGGACTAATGTCAGATGACTTCACAAGGTAACTTTTAAGGCTTAACTTTGTAATTTTTTTTGTGAGACAAACTCAATTATCTATCAAACATAAGGGCAGCCTACTGAAAATTAGCCTATTAAAAAATAACAAGATGAGGGTCCAACAGTGACTACATGATGTGGACACATTTTTTATTATAAAGCTTAGCACATCTTTGGTGGAATAGCAACTCTAGAATAAGTTGAATTATGGAATGATATTCTTTGTTCAATGTCTTACCTAACAGCCAGCAAACTTCTCCATTTTCATGGAGCCTCCGCATGTGTGCTTCCAAAGGGCTCCTATTCCACACATGCGAGTCATGGCCTTCATATGAAGCCTCGACATGGAGGATGTTGAAATCCACATCACAAATCTAAAACAAACAAAAATTATATAACCATTGCATTTAAGAAACTATAGCACATTTTAAATGGTAATAAAGTTAGTTTATCATAGTTTTTGACAACATTAGTTGTAATATAACAATCACAGTACCTATTATAAAAATGCAATTTAATAAAAACTTACGATCATTGCATTCAAAGAATGATAATGCTTCCTATTGAAGAAAGCTTTCTCATACATGTGGGGTTGTATGATGGCAATGTGAGTGCCGTCAATACACCCAATCACAACACCCGGGACACCAAAGACATCCATGAATCTGTAAAAAAATATCCAAAGGAAAAATTATTGGCTTTAAAAAACAAAACAGAATCTTCAAACACTCATAATTTTTCTATTATTCATACCCTCTCATAAGAGTCATCCTGTCTTCTCTATTACTGGGAAATTTGATGTGCCGCAGCAGGACTTCTGGCTGATTGAGGGCATCAGTGACCTCAGCCACACACTTGTGAACAGAAGTCTGACTGTGCCCAAATTAAAGTCTTTGCCGACCCGTCTTTATAATTCCCCTGCATAAAAATCTAAGGCAGCCATGATCTGTAATGTAAAAAGATAACATTAAAATTAAAGTAGGTACCTACTTATCAGAAAAAATAGTAATAGTACCTAGTAAACACTCATTTAATTGCAAAAAAAGACTTACTTTTATCTCATTGCATCAGAGATCCCTGTGGACCTCTGTCTTTGCGGCATATGTGTCTTGAGCTCATCAACAAGTTATTGAAATATAGGTAAAGACAACCTATAATTGATCACAAATTAAAAGTATACCGACACACTACAATAAAAAATTAATTAATTAAGTGTTACTGTATAATTTGGACACTCTGATACCGATTGTCATGGGTCGCGAGTCACCGCAATCGTTTGACATTAGCAATGAGCTCAAAAACCTTACGCAATTCGAATTAGCTGACAAAATCAGTAAATCATTCACTCATCGATAAAATTGACGATCGTAATCGTAAACTATAGATGAAGTCCTTAGACAATTAGAATTTACCGTTTGACACATGAAACCTTACGTTATGAACTGTCAAATGAATACGATGGCTTTACGCAATCGCACTTCTGGTTTTAAAGGGCTTTGCCTGTCTTGAATAACAACACTTTCGATTTAAATATAATTACCTACGCTTCAGAAATACAATAAAAACGCCAATAAATCACAATTACTATTAAAATACTTTTAGTTATTGTGATTAAAGCTTTAGAGTATGGCAACTACGACCTGTCCTGTGAACCTGCCTGTCACTGTCATTGTCATATCATTTCGCTCGCTGTGGACTGGACAGTGGACTTAGGTTAGGACTACGATTACTTTAGATTTTGTTGTGTACTTTTGTTATAAACGATGGAAAGGACTACGATTACTTTGGATTTTGTTGTGTACTTTTGTTATAAACGATGGGAAGTCGTGTAAAACCCACACGCATCATGTGTTTGAACTGCAACATATGCGTAAATAAATTACGTCGATACCCTTCATTGGCTCTTAACTCGAGTCACTGCTATAATCTGCAGCTGGGTGTACCCTCAAATTGTAAGTACCTACAAGTATCTTGTAAAAGTTCATGAGAAAACTACCGCCACTGCCGGCTAACTCTTTTTGCTGTGCTGTGTGTGTTTTGTGTGTAAGAGCATTAGGGACCCCATAATGCTCTTGTTAATTAACCTGATTAATAACATCCTTGTAAACATAATGATGCAATAAAAATTAAATTGAAATAAGTACAGAAAACATGATTAATTATTCTTCGGGTCTCAACCGAAGACGATTACATATTACATGCAGCAGTACATGAGATGGTGCTATCTTCTTCACACTTTTAGATATATCCTAAAAAGAAATATCTTATTTCCGTTCCCTGCACTGGCAACCCCGCGTCACGAGACGTCATTACGTGTTTTTGTGTTATCGGAATCACACGTACTTTTCGTAACGAAATTAAATTTGTATTTAATATGATGGGAAAATGTTAAAGTTCGAAGTTGAGAGACAGTGACCATTATGGTATTCTTCGTAAAGTAAAGAAATCATTTTTAATTAAAAAACGTTTATCATCATCGGTGTCGGTGAATAGTGATAAATGTCTTATCCAACGATATTACGACACGCAGGTATTGGAACATAACGCTAATTTACCTGGAAAATTAACTATTAAGGAATGTATCATGGTTGTAAGGAACTAAGATCATTTATCATTCAAATTATCTACCCTCATTTTTATTGGTTTTTCTTGGGTTCTAAAATAATGATTGTAAGAAAATGAAAAGCCATTTACAACAAAAAAATTCTTTAAATGCAAAACTATTTACTTAGACACCATTGTAACAGTGTTTAACTTACTAAACGTATGATGTGTCGAGGATATATAACTGCTCAACAGTGTTGATGCTTTATTTTACTCAATGACATTGAATGTCATTGATTTTATTCCATACAAGCCGTATCGAGGTTACTTACACCAATTAGACAGTGCTGAGGTTCTATTTTACACCACGCAAGTCGTGTCAGGGTAACTTACTCCACTTTAACAGAGTTGAGGCTCCACGCATGCCGTGTCGAGGATATTTACTCCACTTTAACAGTGTTGAGGCTCCACGCTAGCCGTGTCGAGGATACTTACTCCACTTTAACAGTGTTGAGGCTGCACGCAAGCCGTGTCGAGGATACTTACTTCACTTTAACAGTGTTGAGGCTCCACGCAAACCGTGTCGAGGATACTTACTCCACTTCAACAGTGTTGAGGCGCCACGCAAGCCGTGTCAAGGATACTTACTCCACTTTAACACTGTTGAGGCTGCATGCAGGCAGTTTCGAGGATACTTTAACAGTGTTGAGGCTGTATCTTACTCCAAGCAAGCCGTGTCGAAGATACTCACTCCACTTTAACAGTGTTGAGGCTATATTGATGTTGTCAATTGGTGGATACATCAAGAAAGAAAATTCCAAGGAGCCCCTCTGGACTGGAAGCAAAGGAGCCACGCGGTTTTCAGGTCAGACCTCAGCATTATATATACTTATTAATTGTATTAGAATAATAATTAGACTTACTCCGCGACACAGCGGCTACACAAGCCGTGTCGAAGATACTCACTCCACTCTACCAGGGTTGAGCGAGGCTATATTTTATTTCAAGCAAGCCGTTTCGGGAATATGTACTTAGTACAGTTTAACAGTGTTGAGGCTTTATTTTACTCCACGCTAGCCGTTTCATAGTTTCTAACTCCACTTGAACTGTGTTGAGGATTTTTTACTCCACATTAACCGTGAGAGGCCATACCTATTTCACCCTAACAGTTTCACGTTTCTACGTCCTACGTGGAACAAAGCAGAGTTTCAACATCGTTGAGGACGTGGGTTCGATTTCCACCGGAAGTGGACATGTTTTCAACGTTTCGTTATCTTCGGGTTTACTTATCAATAATGATTTGGTGAAGACATCTTAAACTATGTCATTGATGTTTACAATGACTCAACCAGTAGCGGGAGAAACGAAGCTTGGCCATTCGCGCTGCTTGCAGCGCTAGCGCCTGTGCCCGTGCCAGCTGCGCCACTAGGATCTTCGATCTGTCGCCGTATATGACGGTCAGTCCGACGATAGCCTGCTTTCATTGAACACCCATAAATTTTACAATTTCTCAAAGAAGAACCTCATAAAAAATAAAAGGTTACTCATAATAATAATTAAAAAAAAAAAAAAAAATAATAAATGAAAAAAATTAAAATAATAATAATAAAAAAATGGTAATGTACATAAGCCTAAGCCTTTCCTAATTTAGTTTTGGAGCTTCGAGCTCCAAAACTAAA
Source organism: Scoparia ambigualis (assembly GCA_963921215.1). NCBI lineage: Eukaryota > Metazoa > Arthropoda > Insecta > Lepidoptera > Crambidae > Scoparia > Scoparia ambigualis. Next base: position 52,511,377 of record OY992502.1, on the reverse strand, counting down.
TTAGGAAATTGAAAAAATAATAATAATAATAAGCTCTGTTGGAGGTAAATATGAATAAAAGTTTTAAAACTTCACTTTCTGAGCATAATAATATTAAGACTCCTAATACCATAACCAAGTTTGATTCGGAAAGAAAACAAAAATCCAACGCTCTGTACAGGGTCTCGGGCTGATGCCCGGGCTGAAGTTGTGATCAACTTCGAGGTTCTTTAAACTCTAGGGGGGGGGCGCCACTGCGCGTAGTAGTATCATCAGCTATCGAGCTGCGATCAAGCCCACCTGCACCATTCACACCGCCGAGGGACTGCCGAGGTTCCGCCGGATATCTGACAGGGAGACGTTGGAATCAGAGCTCCTGCAGTCGCTTGATCTATTTTTATGATTGAATGACAGAAAGTGTGAGCTCACTAGGGATCGTAATGTTTTACATTGGATTCGTAAATGAATTATTCATTTTCCCGGCAAACCTATACAAAACAACTATACCCCAAAACCAAGTCTGTTACTTACTATCTCAATCTATGTAGATAAAAATGAATCGCCAAATGTGTTGCTAAGCGCACAAAAACGGCTCGACTGATTTGTCTGATTCTCTTTTGTTGTGTTTATAAAGGTCAGGACAAGTTTACAAAAAAAAAAAAGGTAAAGGATCTCACAGATTCACTTAAAATTTAAAGCAGCTTCAAAATAATTATATTTAAAAGAATCGATGTTTGCGCCACAGCGCAACGGCCATTCAAATCATACCGCCAGCTGTAAGGTGGTTGACACAGCGGTTGTTGACGGCCGCGTCCGCCTATCTGCCGCGGCGCCACCGCTGCGCGACCCGCGGCCGCTCGCTTCGTGAGCATACCGCGCCGACTCGTCTGCAAGCTAGCTATGTATAATGAGGGATTTAGATGAATTCAGGAATATTGACTACAGAATGCACAGGGCCGTTGCGGTTTGAATTTCCTACCTACACCAAGTTGTTTGAAAAAGAGAAGTTCTTAGCATTAATTGATTCATAAACTTTTTTGTATTGGCATCCTACATCCAGTCTTGTGAAAACATTATACGGATATACTTAGATACGGAGTAGGTAACTCTCCTACCATGCATTTTCACATATTATTAGTTTATTGGCAAAGCCATAATTTGACCTTACAAACCTTTACAAACGCAGAATGCATCACAAAATCCTGACCAAGCCATAACAAAAAAAAAACACTTACATGTAATATAAATTTGATAAAGCAGAAGGTATTGTTGTGGTACAGATTAGAATTTACATCCTTGGTATACAATGTGGCCTAAACTTGTTGTCCAAGAAAAAATGTTCTTCGGCCCTAAATAATATTTGTTATACCTAATTTCCTTTCAAGGCGAGCCATCCACTTCTAGATAGCCTTATCCAGGTGGCGCCAAATTATTAGTGAATCGTTGACCAGACATCTCTTGCAACAAAATCAGTAACATTAAATCAATACTGTATTTGATAATATCTTGGTAGCTTTATTCGAAAAATAATAACTTGAATCTTTTCAAAGCTGATAGTTATAAAGTTATCATTTCTAACCAAAAAGTTTGAGGAAGGTTCTATGTTGTTTAAATACGCATAGGTCTACTTTACTTGTCATCTAAGGGAAGTAATTTACTTTACATAAATGACTGTGTTTAACACAGTTTTGTTAAGTGTACACTAACTAAGATTTATTGCTCCAAATCAAAAATACAATTCAACATGGGACACAAATGTCATGTTAATTAAACCATATTTTCAGGACTATCCTTAGAATCAGATCATAATCATTGATTTGTCACTTATGATTCTTACACTATATTTTCTATTGTTTCTGCTCAAAAAACGCAGTCTATTAGTTTAATCAAAAATAATATATCAATACAAAATTATGTGATTGTGATTAAAATTACCGACTTCATTTAGACTTCAGGACCCGCGTTTGGCAACCGCTATCAGATTGTCCAATATTTGTAAGAATCCCAGTTATTTGTTGCTGGTTGTGCCAACCTCATAAAAAGGCGGTCAAAAACATTTGTTGCAGATAAAAAAAAAAGGATTCCAAGACAGTGGACGACATGCCGATACCGATATTTGTCTGTCTATTTGGAGCTCACAGTCACAATACTCGCTCGGCATTTACTGCTCACACTGCTCACAGATCTAGTCTGGAAGTGTTTCGCAGAGTTATTGTGGGCTGAGTCACTTAAATGTATTTGTTAATACTGTTGGAGAAATGTTTAGGTACAAATCAGAATGAATTTGTCAATGCAGTATTTACACAACAAAATAATAATACTAAATCAAATAAATAAATGAAATTGTTAAAGTCATTGTTTAGAAAACGACCAATGCATCGATAGCCATTAAATGCATCTTTTAAGGTTTAAAGGAGGCCTAAGCACTTATAAAAAACTACCTATATATTGTAAAGTTTAAAGTGACATAATTTTTTATTTTTATTGTGTTAACATTACAATGCTCTGAACATCTGCATGTAATAAGTAATCGTCTTCGGTTGAGACCCGAAGTATAATTAAGAATCAAACGAACTTACCTTGTGAAGTTTGATTCCAATTATGCGAGGGTCTCAACCGAAGACGATTACTTATTACATGCAGCAGTACATGAGATGGTGCTATCTTCTTCACACTTTTAGATATATCCTAAAAAGAAATATCTTATTTCCGTTCCCTGCACTGGCAACCCCGCGTCACAAGACGTCATTATTTCAGAGAATTTTGTGTTATCCTCCATAATTTTTTATTTTATTTTTTGGGTTGGGAGGGATGGGTTGACGTAATCGTCTTCGGTTGAGACCCTCGCATAATTGGAATCAAACTTCACAAGGTAAGTTCGTTTGATTCTTAATTATACTTCGGGTCTCAACCGAAGACGATTACTTATTACATGCAGATGTTCAGAGCATTGTAATGTTAACACAATAAAAATAAAAAATTATGTCACTTTAAACTTTACAATATATAGGTAGTTTTTTATAAGTGCTTAGGCCTCCTTTAAACCTTAAAAGATGCATTTAATGGCTATCGATGCATTGGTCGTTTTCTAAACAATGACTTTAACAATTTCATTTATTTATTTGATTTAGTATTATTATTTTGTTGTGTAAATACTGCATTGACAAATTCATTCTGATTTGTACCTAAACATTTCTCCAACAGTATTAACAAATACATTTAAGTGACTTAGCCCACAATAACTCTGCGAAACACTTCCAGACTAGATCTGTGAGCAGTGTGAGCAGTAAATGCCGAGCGAGTATTGTGACTGTGAGCTCCAAATAGACAGACAAATATCGGTATCGGCATGTCGTCCACTGTCTTGGAATCCTTTTTTTTTTATCTGCAACAAATGTTTTTGACCGCCTTTTTATGAGGTTGGCACAACCAGCAACAAATAACTGGGATTCTTACAAATATTGGACAATCTGATAGCGGTTGCCAAACGCGGGTCCTGAAGTCTAAATGAAGTCGGTAATTTTAATCACAATCACATAATTTTGTATTGATATATTATTTTTGATTAAACTAATAGACTGCGTTTTTTGAGCAGAAACAATAGAAAATATAGTGTAAGAATCATAAGTGACAAATCAATGATTATGATCTGATTCTAAGGATAGTCCTGAAAATATGGTTTAATTAACATGACATTTGTGTCCCATGTTGAATTGTATTTTTGATTTGGAGCAATAAATCTTAGTTAGTGTACACTTAACAAAACTGTGTTAAACACAGTCATTTATGTAAAGTAAATTACTTCCCTTAGATGACAAGTAAAGTAGACCTATGCGTATTTAAACAACATAGAACCTTCCTCAAACTTTTTGGTTAGAAATGATAACTTTATAACTATCAGCTTTGAAAAGATTCAAGTTATTATTTTTCGAATAAAGCTACCAAGATATTATCAAATACAGTATTGATTTAATGTTACTGATTTTGTTGCAAGAGATGTCTGGTCAACGATTCACTAATAATTTGGCGCCACCTGGATAAGGCTATCTAGAAGTGGATGGCTCGCCTTGAAAGGAAATTAGGTATAACAAATATTATTTAGGGCCGAAGAACATTTTTTCTTGGACAACAAGTTTAGGCCACATTGTATACCAAGGATGTAAATTCTAATCTGTACCACAACAATACCTTCTGCTTTATCAAATTTATATTACATGTAAGTGTTTTTTTTTTGTTATGGCTTGGTCAGGATTTTGTGATGCATTCTGCGTTTGTAAAGGTTTGTAAGGTCAAATTATGGTTTTGCCAATAAACTAATAATATGTGAAAATGCATGGTAGGAGAGTTACCTACTCCGTATCTAAGTATATCCGTATAATGTTTTCACAACACTGGATGTAGGATGCCAATACAAAAAAGTTTATGAATCAATTAATGCTAAGAACTTCTCTTTTTCAAACAACTTGGTGTAGGTAGGAAATTCAAACCGCAACGGCCCTGTGAATGCTGTAGTCAATATTCCTGAATTCATCTAAATCCCTCATTATACATAGCTAGCTTGCAGACGAGTCGGCGCGGTATGCTCACGAAGCGAGCGGCCGCGGGTCGCGCAGCGGTGGCGCCGCGGCAGATAGGCGGACGCGGCCGTCAACAACCGCTGTGTCAACCACCTTACAGCTGGCGGTATGATTTGAATGGCCGTTGCGCTGTGGCGCAAACATCGATTCTTTTAAATATAATTATTTTGAAGCTGCTTTAAATTTTAAGTGAATCTGTGAGATCCTTTACCTTTTTTTTTTTGTAAACTTGTCCTGACCTTTATAAACACAACAAAAGAGAATCAGACAAATCAGTCGAGCCGTTTTTGTGCGCTTAGCAACATATTTGGCGATTCATTTTTATCTACATAGATTGAGATAGTAAGTAACAGACTTGGTTTTGGGGTATAGTTGTTTTGTATAGGTTTGCCGGGAAAATGAATAATTCATTTACGAATCCAATGTAAAACATTACGATCCCTAGTGAGCTCACACTTTCTGTCATTCAATCATAAAAATAGATCAAGCGACTGCAGGAGCTCTGATTCCAACGTCTCCCTGTCAGATATCCGGCGGAACCTCGGCAGTCCCTCGGCGGTGTGAATGGTGCAGGTGGGCTTGATCGCAGCTCGATAGCTGATGATACTACTACGCGCAGTGGCGCCCCCCCCTAGAGTTTAAAGAACCTCGAAGTTGATCACAACTTCAGCCCGGGCATCAGCCCGAGACCCTGTACAGAGCGTTGGATTTTTGTTTTCTTTCCGAATCAAACTTGGTTATGGTATTAGGAGTCTTAATTTTATTATGCTCAAGTATGTCAATATTAGTAAGTTCGTTTGATTCTTAATTCTTACTTGTTTTGTTACCTAATCGGTCAGATTCAACTTTTGAAACAATAATTGTACACTTCCAAGCTTTAACGTGAATATAAATAATAATGTATAAGTAATTCATGTTTTTTTTAGGTTTTGAAAGATGACTAAGTCTGTGAGGCATGCAGAGATCTTGCCATGGTTGCAGTTAATCATAATTTAAGAAATGAAGTTCTTGGCAGGGAAGAAGCTGGAACAAGTACTAGAGGACATACAAATGTCTGCCTTTTATGTGGCTGTTCAACATTGCAACGACAAAGTGATATTGTATTAAGGGAAAACCCTACTGAAATGTAGCAATCTCTATAGAACATTATAGAAAGCAGAGTAGCACCACGAGAGGTTTGTATACTTTAAAACTTAACCGATAGCCTTCATTCAATACTACCTACTACATACTAAAAGTAATTGCAATAATTGAATTATTATGGTGTTTTTGTACAGTAAAAGTTAAGTACCTACTAAAAGAAAATATATTTATCACTGTTAATTTAACAAATTAAACAGATAGAATATAATGATATAATTTTATTCGCCCTGGGAACGTATTAAATAAGACAAGCCCGCTCTTACTATGGGGAGCATGTACGTTTCCATGGCAGATACAGGATTGAAGTGTGCAGTGAGCGTCTAGATTCATCTGAATACAACCTTAGAGGTGGTGATACAACATTAATAAGAGGGAAAATAAAGTCACGCCATGTTTCCAGAAGACAATATTATGTCTATATTTTAATAGAAAATAATGTGCCCGGATGAGCAGGAATAGTAGAATGTAGCTGTAGTTGCTTAGTTGGTAGACGGACGGTTGGATGTTGTGCGCATACTATAACGCTAGTTTGGTACCTTGGTTGGGCCAGACATCAACAAAATATTACAGCACCTGCAGGATTTCTTGACAATATTGTAATAAGAGAAGATGAGGAATAAAAAAATAAAATAGTAACCAAGTTTTATTTTTACTTACCTACTTTACCCATGAGGTGGTAGGTAGTAATCTATATATACTTTTACATAAAAGAGAATTTGCTATACCTACCTAAGTAATCTTCTATAATTTTAATAGATAGGTGTAGGTACCTACTTACTTACTTTTGTTAATACTTATAGGCTCTGAGTTAAATAGCTAATCTATATGTAAGCAGAGATAAAATCTCTGAATAATCAGTAGGTATAACTCAATTTAAAAAGAGGCACTTATAAAGGCGGCGCTCCTGTTTACCTCTCACTTACACAACACCTAAATGCTCTTTTTCTTTCTTGCCCTTATTTCATTATAAAGCCTTATCCATTGAGGTACATTAATAGCTCAATGACCTTATCTGACTTATCTTCATGTTTATTCAATCCCATAAAACTCTTTCAGAGTGGTAACGGCAAGTAATATACTACTACTACATATAGGTAGGTACCTAGTACCTAGTAGTCAAGTTTTACCTACCTAACCTAGTAGTTGTTTTAATTCGATAATATCATAGTTGGTCAGACATAACCTCAAAAACTTCAAACTGAAATATCTTTTTAGCTAGACTTACTACAATCGTATTTTTAACGTCAATCTATTGAGGAATTCAAGCTCTATACTTTTACATATTTTTCATACTAATACGCATAAAAAAATGTTGACAAAAATTTTGTATGGAGGTTCGCCATTGTCCTTTAAAACATCTCGAGCTCCTCCGTGCTTCGAAAGGCACGTTAAGCCGTTGGTCCCGTTAGTTGTCGTAAGATGTAAGTCGTTAAAATCCACCAACACGCATTGGGCCAGCGTGGTGGGTTATGGCCCAATATCCCTACATGCTATGTCCACGTGGAAAGCCTGTGCCCAGCAGTGGGACGTTTATAGGCTGATGATGGTGATAACGATGTTTGAGAAAGTGCGGGTGTATGTTTGCGCCACTAAAAGTTCAATATTTCTCGTCTCATGTAAACTACTGGACACGGATATTGATGAGCCGTCATCATATTATGTAACCTTTACAACTGTTCGACCACATAGCAAACATTTTAATTTTCAGAGTTCCACCTGATCCAGTAGAAAGAAGTCGTTTTCAAAATATTTAACTAAAAGGTTTCAACATAATAAGAAATTTGAGAATATGAAAGATATGTAACTCCAAACAAAAGTTATTTAAGAAACAAATACAAAGTGAACGCCATTATTGTTTTGATTTAAATTTAAAATATTGTAACGCGCGGTTTATAAAAGTATTGCCAAAGCCAGTGCTGCGCATACGAACATCACTGCATGCCTCCGCCTTCTTTCCCCCGCCCGCCTGCGGCCCGCGCCAACGCTAGGGTCCGCTGGCCGGCGCCCGTAGAGAGAGCTTCCCGATCGCCGAAGGGAACGGTTGAGTAACGATATCCTCCGCGAATCTCTTTAAGCGTGACGTATTAGGTATATCTTAGTTTCTGTACTTACCAGTTGTGTTAACAATAAATATATTTCAATCATTTAAAGTCTTTCGCTTTAAAATATTTAAATTTCTAATTAAAAAATCTATTTTGATTAAGTATTAAATGTAAATCACCCTGCCTGTTGCTTCTATTTCGTCCCTATTACAAACATATCACACGCACGCAGGCTTCCATTAGCGCATTATTTTATTGTACTCGCCCTCGCCTTCAATCATCCATTTCTTCTAAACACACCAGCTTCTTTTATGCGTTATACCTACATATACGATAGACATACCTAATTTATAAAGTTAAGTTAAGTTATGAATCGTTTTAAAATTGTATTGTGCATAAATACTTTTTCCCTACTTTATCGGAAATAAGGCATTCGCTGGCAACCATTCGCGCTAGTGTCAGTCAAACGCGGCTGTTACTCACACTTAGAATTCAATACAAAAACCGGGCGGATTTTGAGAAGCGTTTGTACCGCGATGCTCCGTCTAGACATGTATATAGTCAAAGCTGTTGAGATTCTAAAGTATTAAAATTTTGAATCGTTGGTCTTACGGTGTTGTTGTTTTGATTGTTGAGATTATGAATGTTGAGATCAATCAGTTCAGTATCAATCCCAATCAATCGACCTATGATAATTGATAGGAGAAAGTATTGGTGAAACGGCCGGAGAAGACGCGAAGATTCAAATCTACGCAACGCTTTGCTGAAATCTGCTTACCAACGCTACGCACGCTCGATAAAAGCTCAATTTGTAGTTTTTACATAAAATGGATACAAATTTAGATAAAAATTTGATTAGGAAATGGAGTTCCGTAAAAGCTAAACTAACTAACTATAAAATTTATAAGTTCATTAGATGACCAGAGTTTATCCGAACTATGAGTCCGAGTACTACAGCGTTTTAGTCAGAGCTCAGTGTTTGATAGGTTTTGATGAATGTAATAAAAATAATAATCAAAGAGCACAATAAATTAGATTTCATTAAATTACCTACCATTTCAATCCACGAACTTGACGGTTCGTACGAGTACTAGTTGGAGTTCCGAGACACTTTTCACTCGCTTATTCACAATTCAAGAGAAATAACAAACATTCAGATATTTAATTAAAAGTACCTAAAATCAGCTTTAAAAGGTTATACAAACATACGGCACACCACAATACTTAATTTCACATGTAAAAACGAAAGGATCGTCACCATATGAGTAGGAAAGAAAATCCTTCGGATTTGGTGTCGCGAGGGCTGAGTGTCGATGCACTTAATTTTAGTACGGAATCGTGGTCACACCAACATGTCACACCAGTGTGAAAAATTTTGGGGGGTAAGTTACTCGCGTCCGTAGGTTTACCCTTGAGACCCTACACGTGACCCCTGGGTGGTACTAAATGAGTGACACCAACTGAGTGGTTCGCTGCGTTGCAGCACGCATTGGGTCGGCTCGCCCGGCGTAATACCACCCCCTCACGAATTTTCGGCGTGAAACAATGGCACTCTGTGCTGTTATGTTTCGTCCGGCGAGTGAGTTCCGGAGACCCCTCCCCCGCCCCTCACAATTGATATGGCAGCGAACTTTGATTTAGATTAACCCCAGGGGGTACCGACACATCCAGTGTCGGAGAATCCCCCCTGAGTGTTCTCGCTCGGGCTGCCCTACGTATTCTGGGAAGGGCAAACGTTCGCTCGTGTCAAGGTATGCCGCAGGCAGGAGAAAGGCAAGACAATTGGCACCCCCTCCTACGCTTCGCGAGGACTTCTGCAACATCAGGGGAATCCACTCTAACTTGAGCGCCGTCCATTACCACCTCGAGACGGCGAAACCGGCTTTGCTCTTCCTCACCGAGACGCAGATATCCCCCCATCTGACATTTCCTACTTGCGCTACCCGGGATACAACCTGGAACATGCATTTGTGCCACGAGCCGGTGTTTGTGCCTATGTCAGGGAGGATATGTGCGTCCGTCGCCTTGGCAATCTTGAAGATAGGGACCTTTCCATCTTATGGCTACACGTCGACTGCGGACGTCATCCTCGCGTCTACGTGTGCCTGTATAGGTCCCACAGCGGTAACATCGGAACTGACCAACTTATGGAGACCGTCCAAACAGCGACAGACTCCCTTCTCCAACGGATCCCCTCGGCCGAGATTGTGGTATTGGGAGACTTCAATGCCCACCACGTCGAATGGCTTGGTTCACGCACAACTGACCACGAGGGTATAGCCGTTCATGACTTCGCTTTAGCCTACAGTCTGTCTCAATTGGTAACCGAGCCAACACGGGTTCCAGATGTGGAGGGCCATGCACCTTCTTTATTGGACCTTCTGCTGACCTCGCACCCAGACGGTTATCAAGTTTTTGTTGATGCACCACTAGGCTCATCAGACCACTGTCTGATTCGCAGCACTGTGCCTCTCACAGAAACTTCAAAACCGCAACCAGCGGCTAGCCGTCGAGTCTGGCATTATAGGTCAGCAGACTGGGATGGGATGCGAAGTTTCTTTACGTCCTACCCGTGGTGGCGAGTTTGCTTCTCGCTGGATGATCCTGATGTCGCCGCTGACTCTATCGTTGATGTGATACTGCAGGGAATGGAACTTTTCATTCCAAACTCTGTGGTTCCCATTGGCGGCAAGTCCCAACCATGGTTTGGTCGTGGCTGCAAAATGGCGTCTCGCCAAAAGCGACAACATTACCAAGCCTGGGCTAATGCGGTGTCATCAAAGGATCCAAACACCAGTGCGCTCAGAAAGAAGTACAAATTTGCCGCCAGATCCTTTAAGAAGGACATTGCCAAGGCGAAGTCATCATTCATAGGTAGAATCGGCGAGAGGCTAGTGCGTCTTCCTTCGGGGACGCGTGCGTTCTGGTCTCTTGCCAAAGCTATCTTAGGGAATTTTTGTCAGCCGTCCCTACCACCATTGCACAAGACCGATGACTGCCTGGCCTATACTGCAAAGGAGAAAGCTGATCTCTTGGGCTCTCTTTTCGCATCATACTCGACCTTGGACGATGGGGAAAACTCTCCACCAACCATACCGCATTGCGCTTGTACAATGCCAAACGTTCAGTTCCTGCAAAGGTCAGTTCGTAAGGCTTTTTTTTCCCTTGATATCCATAAGGCGAGTGGGCCTGATGCAGTTCCACCCATTGTGCTTCGGACGTGAGTAGTGAGATATTGGGCATTCTAACTCACTTTCGTTCGGTCGCAGATGCGACCTCGCTTGTTCGTTAGAATGCCCAATATCTCGAACGTATCGCAGTTTTGCAATGGATAGCATACCATCTTCTGTTTTCATGTCGTCCGTTTTAGATGTACAGATATTGTACATCTCAAACGGACAAATATTGTTATTTGTAAAAATGTACAAACATTTCACCGTTCGCTCACTCCGTTCGCTCTCTTGAAAAAGTGAATTAGAACGCCCAATAATCGATGTGGATTATTGGTATTTTCGTTATTTAAGCGTAGCAACCATTTTATGTTGTCATTTCTGTAAAATCCTTTTAACACTGCAGTCAAATTTAATTTTTAATCATAATATATAATGAAATTCTTAAAACAAAAAGAATCGTTAAAATTGGAATGTATTTGTCCAACTTCATTGTCAGGGGCAAGTCGACATGGAAAGTTATTGCCAAATACAATCCGTTGTATTGTTTGCGGTCCATCTAATTGCGGGAAAACCAACCTAGTAATAAGTTTATTATTACATAAAGATGGTCCACGATTTCGAAACCTGTACGTGTATTCAAAATCTTTGTATCAACCTAAATACAGTTATCTCGAAAAAGTTTTAGAATTGGTTCCAGGTACATCATTTCACAAATATAATCATAATAGCGAAATATTGAGCCCTCACGAAGCGTCACCTGATTCCATTATTATTTTCGATGATGTTGCTTGTGAAAATCAAAACAACATCCGTAACTATTTTGCTATGGGGCGTCATAGGAATATTGATTGTTTTTATATCAATCAAACTTACACCAAAATACCTAAACAACTCGTAAGAGACAATTCTAACATGATTATATTATTTAAACAAGACGACGTAAATTTAAAACATGTTTATGATGAGCATGTAGGGTCTGATATGTCATGGCTTCAATTCCGTGAAATGTGTTCAACTGTTTGGAAAATACCATACAATTATATTGTCATAAATAAGGATTGTGAGCGAAATAAAGGATGCTATAGAATGACGTTTGATACATTTATAGTCGTAGATTAATAACTACATATACGGATGTTATTATATTTATAAATCATTTCCACATGAGATTCGGAGATAAAAGGAAACCCAATAAAATGGAAAAAGATCTAAAGAGACAAATCGTTAAATCAGCATCAGCTGTTAAAAGAAAGTTCGACATGATAAAGGATGCACTAACTACAAGAAATAATACTTTAGAAACAATATTTAAACCCATAGTTGACCCTCTTAATATGATAGCAAATAAAAATGATGAAAAGCAACATGACAAAGAGACTTTTTATAACCCTTTATTTAAAAAAATAGAGAATAATGAAAGCGAAGAGTCGTATTCGTCTATTGAAGAATTTAACGAACAAAGTAGCGAAGATGATGAAGAAAATCATGAAAAATTCCGAACAACCGACAAAACCCTTACTGTATCACCTACTCAAGACCATGATGTGAGTGAAGGTTCGTTCAAATCGCTACAATCATCGCCAAACGTTAAAAATCAATCTTTATCATGGTCTACTTCATCTGAAGTATTTAGTGCTATACCTTTTGGAATAAGAAATGAACAAGGAAAACTTATGCTTGGAAAAAGTCGCGTTTATGATAACGGCACCACTCTAATAATTGGAAATCATAATTTGAGAAAAACTCTCGGTTTAAAAGAACTATTGTTTAAAAAGAAACCAAATCTAGATGATATCACAGATAACGACCTTGAAAACTATAAACTACTACTTATCGATACTAATGCACACAGACGTAATTATGATCCCTCTAAACCAATAAATAGCAACAAGGGATTTAAATACATGAATATTATAAAGCCATTATTCAAAATCTCTAGAAAACCGACCACTAGTACAGAGAGTATTCCTCGAGGAAAAGGTATTGAACTCGTAAAAAGAGTAAAAAGAAATACAGATTTAGTTTACTGGGACGATCCTAACGAGTTAGTAAAACGACTGAAATTACTGTTCGCATCACGAGATGCTGGTAACACTGGGTTAGATAATGAAATTATTGCAATCATCGAGGAACTTCACGAAGCCGGTATCATAAACAAAGAATAAAAACAAATAGCATCGGGAAATTTGTGCAGTATACTTACAGTAAACAAAGCATCGGGACCGCAATGAATATAGATAAATTTGGTCATCACGTTCATAAACGTTTACGATTATCTGAACATATTGATATCTATAGCGATACGTTACAGAAGTCTGAAACGGGAGAATACGATTTAAAATCATCCAAACTAAAAGGCTTGTCGTCTCCAGACAAGGACGATGAAGCTGTAAATAAAGCATATTTGGATAAAACAGTTCAAGAGCTGAGAAACGAAATAAGCCAAGTTAATAGTCGTGTATTAATTTATTTAAAGAACTTGGAATCAGCGAGTAAAGACCGTTTGTCTTCTATGTTTTACTCAAAAATAGAAATAGACCGTATGATTCAAGCCAAACAAAAATGAGTAAGAAAGAAATTGTAGACGAACTTCACAGAGCGGCGAGAAGAAATTTTCCACGTCGAAGTACAATCATAAAAGGAATAGATGATTTATGGCAAGCAGACCTTATAGACTTTCAAAAGTACTCACAGTTTAATAAAGGATATAAATATGTTTTAGTCGTAATTGATACTTTATCGAAATATGTGTGGGTTAATCCTTTGAAGTCAAAGAATAAAAGTTGTGTTACAAATGCAATGCAAAATATATTAACCACGTCATCTCGAAAGCCCAAAAATTTACAAACAGATTTAGGCAAAGAATTTTACAATAAAAATTTTAAACAATTGACGATAAAATATAACATAAATCATTACTCCACTTACTCTGTAAAAAAAGCAGCAATTGTTGAAAGAGTAATAAGAACTCTAAAAAGTCATCTTTACAAATTATTTAGCGTCTGCGGTAAATATCAATGGATACAAAAAAATTTGGAAGACGTTGTACTATGCTACAATAACACTATTCACCGTGTAACAAAACTAAGGCCTATTGATGTTAGCAAAGAAAACCAGATGATTGTTAGGTCTAACATTATTAAATCACAAATTACCAGAAAACATCAAAAATTTAAGTTCCATGTTGGTGATCAAGTCCGGATAAGTAAATACAAAGGGGATTTCTACAAAGGTTATACTCCAAACTGGTCAACAGAAATATTTTATGTTATTAAAGTCAATCATACAAATCCAGTTACTTATCACTTGGAAGACAAAAATAAACAGAGAATTTTAGGATCTTTTTACGAGCATGAATTACAGAGAACCAAATTTCCAGATATTTATCTTATTGAAAAGGTTTTGAAAAGAAAAGGAAACAAACTCTTTGTCAAATGGTTAGGTCTCAGTGACGGTGAAAACAGTTGGATTGATAAAAATTTATTGGTGCTTTAATATAAACTAAGCATTATTATTTATACGCTCACTTTATAATCATCGATGACGGAAGGAAGTGGTATTATTAACAACTTAATAAATAACATTCCGTTTGAGTTACATTTACCTGGATATCAATTTTGTGGTCCAGGCACAAAACTTAAGAAAAGATTACTCAAGGGCGAACGAGGTATAAATAAATTGGATGAAGCTTGCATGTACCACGATATCGCTTACAATAATAAAGATTGGAACGTTAGACATAACGCCGATTTAGAACTTTTAAATATGGCAAAGAAAAGATTGAAATCGAAAGATGCTGGGAAAGGAGAAAAGATTGCATCATGGATAGTAAAAAATGCAATGAAAGCAAAACTTAGAGCCGGAGCAGGAGTACGGTCATTCATGAAAGGTGTTAAAAAAATTCAAAAGCAAATGAAAAAATTAAAATGTAATGACAACCGAAAGGCTATAAAATATGCACATGCAGCTGCAAAAAAAGTGTTTTCTAATGTAAAAGGAATACGCTTCCCACGCTGCATTCCTGTTCCGAAAACTGGTGGGTTGTTACCTCTCATACCAATCTTTGCTGGTTTATCAGCTCTTGGTTCACTTGCTGGAGGTGCTGCAGGTATAACAAAGGCTGTTAACGATTACAAGGTTGCTCAAAAAAATCTTCAAGAATCTGAACGACATAACAAGATGATGGAAGCCGTTGCACTTGGGAAAGGATTGTATTTGAAGTCTCACAAAAAAGGAGCGGGCTTGTACTTACAACCTCCAAAAAACTAATTAAACGGTTACCCAAACGAGCACTCACTAATTTAGATATATTAAAGCACTCGGTTCATATTCCATATTTTCGTGGCGTTTTTATGCGAGATACGTTACCATCAAAACCAAGAAAAATTGAGTGTGCTATTCTAAATTTAGATAGTTCCAGAAATCCGGGAACTCACTGGGTAGCCTATGTCAAGCAAAATGAATACTGTGAATACT
The DNA here is from genome assembly GCA_963921215.1 of Scoparia ambigualis. Classification (NCBI taxonomy): domain Eukaryota; kingdom Metazoa; phylum Arthropoda; class Insecta; order Lepidoptera; family Crambidae; genus Scoparia; species Scoparia ambigualis. The sequence continues at coordinate 52,495,987 of OY992502.1, read as the reverse complement.
TTAACAGTTTTGGTAACTTAAAACCTCCGTTAGAATTAATAAAGTATTTGAAAAATATGCACATAAATTATAATTACAAACAGTATCAAACTTTTTGTTTGCGCCATCGCGCAACGGAATAGAGTGCATTTTGGAATGCACTAAGCCGTCGCCATGTTGACGCCGCCATGTTGACGGCCGGCGTCGCGCGGGAGTCAGTAGCCTTTGACAGCTCAAGACGAGATTACGCGTCGCGCGCCCTTGAACACAGCCTTCGAAATAAGCAGTACATAGTACATAGCATATGTGTAAGGTTACGCCTAACGAACCGCCCCTAGTGAATAGTTTCGTGTAGTGACTGTGCGCCAGGAAACCAACCAACATCGCCGCCCTCAAGCCTCGCCGCCCGTGGTCAGCTCGACCGCCGGTTCCTGACTCATCACCCCGGTAAGTTCCTTTCCACCTCCCGCCTAACAATCTTTACTCTGCCTTCTTTACTCTGCTGTATTCGGCGGTGTCTCCTGACCCGCGAGTACATTTTGGTCCTTCGAGCCGGATCCCCCTCTGCTCACCTACGCCCTCAATACAGTCACGTACGGCTTAAGATCAAGCCCATATCATGCAATCCGCACCCTGCTCCAGCTGGCTGATGATGAAGGCCATCGCTACCCTGGAGCCGCTCAGCTTCTTCTCAATATTGAGGAATCTGCGTAATGCGATAGGGTGAGTTTTGCCTAGTTGAGGGGCGTCCTTTAGAAAGGGCAGAGCGACCGTATATCTGCCTGAGGGATCGCGTGTAGTGGTAGAGCGGAAGATTTCCTCGCATTGTTCCTCCAGGGGATCATTATGAGTGTGAGATTGAGGGAGGGGCTCCTCAGACTCCCAGAACCTTTCCAGACTCTGACGTATGTCCTGGGCTGATTCAGCTGAGTCTGGTTGTGGGCTGACGACGTGAGCTGAGTTAACCTGCTGCGCCGGCTGCGCATACAAGTCCTCAATGGGTCCTATCAACGCGAAGTCGAAAATCGTGCCGAAGGCTATGGGCTTGCCCGGGCCCAACGAGACCTTAGTCCCGTCCAACACCTGGCCAAGAACGTCCGACCCCAGTAAGAGGTCGATCGGGGCTGGTGTGTGGTAAAGCTGGTCAGCCAATGGCACGGGTGGCTGGCCTAGTACGTGGGAAATGTTTGGTACCTTCTCTAAAGGAAGGTAGCCAGTGACGTTTTTTAAAATGTGAGCTGTGGCAGTGATTGTAGGAGTATCATTGTGAGTGGGTCGGCATACTATTGTTATTGCCGCCTTTGACTCATGTTTGTGCTGATTCCCAACTCCTGTAATTTTTAAAGAAGTGGGTTTTGATGGCAGGTTCAAAAGTCGTGCCATGCGTGACGTTATTAACGTCAGCATACTGCCACAGTCCAATAAAGCTCTAGCTGTGTGAAGATGGTCATGTACGTCCGCGACTCTTAGTGAGACGGTTGGCAACAAAATGGGTGTGCTAGTGGGCACAGAAGGTGAGTGAGCTGATTGAGTATCAGCTGAAATTGTATGAGCTGAGCATGTATCAGCTGTGTGGGCATGGGTTGACTGGGCATGGGCTAAATCTATCTCTTCGCTAGGGTGCTCTGTGATAGTAGGGAGTCATAATTGCTGGCGGCGTTCGCGGGGCCTACCTGGCGAACCGGACCTGGGCGGGCTGGCTCTGTGAGCAGAGCTGGGTTGCGCCTGTTTGGCATGTGCGGGTTCGTGCCGCCTGCTGTTTCTGGGACGCTCCCTCGAGTGCTCTGTCAGCTGTGGTGGGGGCCCATGTACAGACGACGAATGAGCTGAGTGCGTTGGGCCGTCTGGTCGATGGAGGGACGTGTGGTGGTTCGTACTCCCACAGTTCTTGCATGCCCCCCTTGACCTGCACTCGCTCTCGTAGTGACGGCCGAGACAACGCTGGCAGCGCTCGCGTGCCTGTACGAAGTCCCAACGGCCCTGTGTTGGCTGGGCATTGTACCAGCTGCACGTCATGAGCGTATGTCCCCTAATGGCACAATAGGGACAGTAGGGCGTCGAGCGTGAGGAAGAGGACGATGACGATGATGAGGAGCAGCTTTGCTGGTAGGCCGAGTAGACGGGGAAGGGCTGACTGCGAGCCGGGGAGGTGGATGGGCGGTGACGCATTTGTTGCTCTGGGCGGAACGGTTGGTGAGTAGGCTGCTCATGGGCGCGGTGAGGCGATGGAGCTGAGGAACGGCCACGGTAATGGTCGGGTTGTTGCTGAGCCATCTGAGCATAAGTGCGATGGGGCAACTGAGGAGGCACGCGGCTACGAGAAGGGCCGGGCTGGGGCTGAATGGGTTGAGCCATGGCTATGTTGGAGAACTCTGTCTCCACACAGCGCGCGTGCTCCTCGAGGTAGGAGATAAGGTCCCTTAACGTGGGCAGGGTGTTACTAGACCCGTGCCTGCGTTCAAATAGCGTGCGGAGCTCGCCCTTGAGCTTCCGCACCACTATTGACACAAACACGTAATCGTCTCCTATGGGCAAGTCTAAATTGTTGAGGGCACACTGAGCCGATATGAGCGGCGTGAGGAACAGTGTGCGGATGTTCGAGCGCGTATGGATGCTTGGCAGCCCCAGGATGATGTCCACAAAACTATCAATGAGAACCCGGCGGTTCTCGTACCGCTTGGTGAGGATGTCCATGGCCACGGCAAAATTTTCATTGGTGACCTTTAAGTGGGACACCATACTTAATGCCTCACCGCTGAGACATGAGAATAGGTAGTGGAGCTTGACTGCGTCCGACAGGGTCGCCATGTCGTCAGTCAGACTCCTAAACAGCGCAATGAAGGAAGGCCAGTCCTCCACTTTTGAGCTGAACCTGGGCAGCGCTATCTTGGGGAGGACGGCGGTGGGCGTATTGACGCCGAAACTGGGCTGAGCGCCATGGGTTGGGGACGACGTGGAAGAGGGTGAGATTTCCTCCCTAGCCACAAGAATCCCAATGTACGCCCCGGAGGCTTTTGTGTGGTTCTCAGTGTATGCCTTCTCGGTCTTCTCGTCCAGGTCCTCCTCGTCAAGAATGCTATAATACACTGAGTCCAGCTTCTCCTTCATGCCCTGCATCTGTGCGAAACGCACGTTGAATTCCGTTATGGAATGTTTGGTGTCGCCAGCAATGATCAGTGACCCCATCTCTAGGAGCTGGTGTAAAGCTTTGGCGGCCTCCCTAAATATCGCGGCTTGTGACTTGGTCGGCATCGCGACAAATAAAAGGAGACAAAAAAAATAATAAAAAATAAAAATTAAACAAAGGCAGTAAAAAGAACAACACCCTGTATATATTCTATAGTTGGGCTGGAGGTATTTGTTTACTAAGGTAAGGGCAAATGGGCTAAAATTAACGCAACAATAAAGAAAGCAAAACTAAGTTGGGGCGCCTTGTATATGGCCTACGGGTGGGCAAACGCGTGTATGTGTAGGTATGTCTGTGTCTGTGTCTGTCTGTATGCTTATTGAACGCGCGTACGTAACATTAGCCGACCGCAAGCAAAAAACAAACAAAAACAACAAAAACAAAAAGAATCACGTTATCCGTAGCCCACTGTTGGGCAAGGCGCTCACAATCGGGCAGACCTGTTGCCGACACTGGCGTGAAGAATGAGTCAGTCGCAAACAAAAAAAATAAAAATAAACTAATAATAAAAACTTAATTAAACTTAACGTGTGTAGAAGCGAAGGCGACGCACGCAAATAGCCGTAAGCGATATAAAAAAAACTGATGAAACACACTAAATGAAACACACTACGGTCATGTGGTGAGCACGCACCAAGAATGAGCCGATCGCAAAGGCAAAAATAAAAAATAAAAAAATAGATATAAAATTAACACGGGCGAAAAAATAAAGCACGCTATTTGGCACGCGTGGTGAGCATGCACGAGATCTGAGCCGATTTAACACGACAAGAATATAAAAATTCCTTAAAAAATAAAACGGGAAAAACAACAATATCGTCGTCTAGACGCGGGTGTGTTATTACTTATTACGTAACCAAAGTTATATGTGCAACCGAAAAACGTAAAACGCTAACGTAACGGATGCATACACGAAAGCAACATAAAAACAACATGCAGAAATAATTGCGTCAAGATAATTCGGATGTTGTGTGGTCGCAATCCTACCACAAACAAATTATACCTACCTCACCAAATTTTTATTGGGGTAGGGTAAAGTTATGTGAACAAATGAATTCCGTAATGATGGCACAAATTAGATTATGGGCGGAAACGATTATTTTTTTTTTAAGTGGACTGTAATTAATGAATAATTAATCAAAGTTAAGGGCTGATTATGGTCGAAAGACCATGAAATTTAGAGGTATTCCGAGCTCGATTGGACCAAAATGTACTCGCGGGTCAGGAGGAGGAGGAACAATGCGAGGAAATCTTCCGCTCTACCACTACACGCGATCCCTCAGGCAGATATACGGTCGCTCTGCCCTTTCTAAAGGACGCCCCTCAACTAGGCAAAACTCACCCTATCGCATTACGCAGATTCCTCAATATTGAGAAGAAGCTAATGGCGAACCCGTCTTTGCGTTCTAAATACGTCGACTTTATGGCCGAATACATCGACTTAGGGCACATGGCTCCCTGTCACCCAAATACATTCGCCCATAAACCGCACTTCTACATCCCTCACCATGGCGTATTTAAGTCAGGGTCGGACAAGCTGCGCATTGCTTTTGATGGTAGCTGCAAAAGCTCCAATGGTGTCAGCATAAATGAATGCCTACACACAGGCCCCGCCCTTCAACAGGACATTGTGGACATCATCATGTCCTTCAGAACGCATCCAGTCGTTTTCAGCACTGACATCCAGAGGATGTTCAGAAATGTGCTGGTTGCCCCAGACCAGAGACGGTATCAGCTGATACTATGGCGGTCCTCACCAGATCACCCTCTGCTCACCTACGCCCTCAATACAGTCACGTACGGCTTAAGATCAAGCCCATATCATGCAATCCGCACCCTGCTCCAGCTGGCTGATGATGAAGGCCATCGCTACCCTGGAGCCGCTCAGGTTCTTCGCAAGTCTATCTTCGTTGATGACATCTTGTGTGGTCATGACACGGTTGAATCCGCCCAAGCACTTCAGGACGAGTTGATAAGTCTGCTAGACCTAGGCGGCTTTCAGCTCAGTAAGTGGACATCTAACTCGCCTAAGCTGCTCGAGAGATTTCCCGACAACCAATGTGACATGCCCAAGGACTTCGACATGAACCCAGAATCCACGTCCATTAAGGTCTTGGGTATACAGTGGAGCCCTCAGTCAGACGAGTTCACTTACCGCATCTCTCTGCCCCCCATCACACATGTCACAAAGCGGTCTATTTTAAGCACCGTAGCCTCACTTTATGACCCAAACGGCTGGGTTTCGCCCGTTATCTTCCGCGCAAAGCTGCTGCTCCAGCAATTGTGGCTACTGAAGCTGGAATGGGATGAGCCCACTCCCTCTGAAGTACAAACGGAGTGGCACCACATCTCAGAGGATCTACCGCTGTTGGCTAGCATTCGTTTCCCTCGGCACATTTGTGCAAACAAAGGCTCAGCTGCATACTCGCTTCACGGGTTTGCAGATGCCTCTGAAGCCGGGTTTGCCGCCGTTGTTTACCTCCATGAGCTCGATGCCTCCGGAGATACTTTGGTACACTTGATTGTCGCCAAGTCGCGAGTCGCACCAATCAAGAACCGCCTCACAATCCCCAAGTTAGAGTTGTCGGCCGCCACTCTACTCTCCCAGCTCATGATCCGTGTGTCGGTTCAGTTATCGGCCCATATCAGTATACAACAACACATATGTTGGTCAGACAGTACGATAGTCCTGGCCTGGCTCAATACACCGCCTCACCGTCTTCAACCCTTCGAAGCCAACAGGGTAGTCAAAATCAGCTCAGGCTCACCAGAATGTACCTGGCGACACGTACCTTCTGAGCTCAACCCGGCAGATTGCGCAAGCAGAGGAATGTCTGCGCAATCCCTGTCAGCCCACGACCTATGGTGGTCTCCCACGTGGCTTGGACAGCCTTGTGAGTCTTGGCCTGCGATGCCCTTAGCTCTGGGCCATCACGCCCTGCCCGGCCTTAAGCCCAAACACGTCCCGTCGCTGGTCACAGTGCCCGGTCTTGACTTTGACCTGCTCACTCGGTTCAGTTCACTAGACAAGCTCGTCGGAGTGACAGCCTGTCTAAAACGCTTTCTGCACAACTGCAGACACCACCCAGATTCGCGACGCTCAGGCCCCTTGTACGTCAGTGAACGAAGAGAGGCCCTACTTTACTGGGTGCGCAGTGTCCAGCACAATGAGTTTGCGGAGGACATCCACCGCCTTCAAACTGGCAAAATCTGCTCCGTCAGACTCCAGCGGCTGTCACCTCTCATTAAAGATGAGCTCCTTAGAGTTGGTGGACGACTGTCCCATGCGTCTATCCGATATGACGCGCAGCACCCGCTCATACTTCCCAGCTCTAGCCCACTTGTAGACCTTATCATTGACCACTACCACAAAATACACTGCCATCCTGGCGCTGACACTTTACACGCTATCCTACGCCAACAATTTTGGATATTGTCCGCGCGCCGCATCATTAGACACCGAGTTTTTAAATGCATTAGATGCTTTCGATGCCGGGCCCAGCCGCAAGCGCCCTTCATGGCCGACCTGCCAGCCGATAGAGTTACGCCTCAGCCAGTATTTAGTCAAGTCACGACCGATTTTGCCGGACCATTCCTCGTTAAATCTAGTACCCTACGTAATGTTAAACTCTTAAAAGCGTACTTTTGTATATTCGTGTGCCTCTCGACTAAGGCGGTTCATTTGGAACCGGTCTCGGACCTCAGCACGGAAGCGTTCCTCGCGGCATTACAGCGTTTTATAGCACGCCGCGGTGCCCCGGTTCTCATCCGCTCGGACTGCGGTACAAATTATGTAGGCGCTAGAAATCAGCTCATCGAAGTACAAAACTTTCTTGCCTTGAATAATGACACGATTGCGCACAAGCTCGCTGGTCAGCACATTACTTGGTTGTTGAACGTCCCTAAGGGACCATGGTTCGGTGCGTTACATGAGATCAACGTAAAATCAACAAAGCAACTTTTATATCGCGTAATTGGCGAACAACACCTCACATTCGAGGAATTCTCCACACTTTTAGCTCGAATTGAAGCGGTCCTCAACTCAAGACCTCTCTGCCCACTTTCGTCTGATCCTTCAGACTTTGAGCCGCTTACAGCCGGACATTTCCTTATAGGCCGCTCACTAACGGCCCTTCCCGAACTATCCGTGGAAGATAGGCCGATCTCCACACGTAGGCGATTCCAGATGGTACAGGCCCTTTCCCAGCGCTTCTGGACGCTGTGGACCCAGTCCTACCTGCATACCCTTCAAACCCGCTCCAAATGGTTGTCCCCATCCTCCCCTCCCCGAGTCGGCGAGCTCGTCCTCATCAAGGAGGACAACCTGCCTGCCCTTCAATGGAGACTGGGGCGCATTACTCGCACCCTGCCTGGGAAGGATGGCGTCGTGCGGGTGGTGGACCTGGACACCGCCAATGGACACCTCCGGAGGCCTGTGTTCAAGATTGCCAGGCTCCCTCTGGATGAGATCACCCCTGGGCCCCGGGAAGATGTTTGCGCCATCGCGCAACGGAATAGAGTGCATTTTGGAATGCACTAAGCCGTCGCCATGTTGACGCCGCCATGTTGACGGCCGGCGTCGCGCGGGAGTCAGTAGCCTTTGACAGCTCAAGACGAGATTACGCGTCGCGCGCCCTTGAACACAGCCTTCGAAATAAGCAGTACATAGTACATAGCATATGTGTAAGGTTACGCCTAACGAACCGCCCCTAGTGAATAGTTTCGTGTAGTGACTGTGCGCCAGGAAACCAACCAACATCGCCGCCCTCAAGCCTCGCCGCCCGTGGTCAGCTCGACCGCCGGTTCCTGACTCATCACCCCGGTAAGTTCCTTTCCACCTCCCGCCTAACAATCTTTACTCTGCCTTCTTTACTCTGCTGTATTCGGCGGTGTCTCCTGACCCGCGAGTACACTTTTGGCACTACGAACTGCGGTCATCTTTGTTTATTATTTTTAAGAAAGTATTGGAAAGAAATATTTATATAAAGGTTAAAATTAAAATAACTTGACAGTATAATAATGTCTTTCACTGTATCCATAACTGGGCAGGGAGCCTCCCTCGTAACAAACTACTCACCTACTTTAGAATTACGTGGAGAATACGAGTGTGGACTTCTGTACTTTTCTACATTTAATTCTATTCCTAATATAGATGAAAGAAATAATAAGTTTTATTATGGTAATAATGAGGTCATTGAAATTCCAGAAGGATCATATGAACTTCAAGATATTTGTGATTTTTTAAAAGGCAACGTCAAGAATACTGCATTAAAATTGAGTTGTAATAATAATACACTCAAAACCAAAATATTCTGTTCAGAAGATGTTCACTTTGGGAAAAGTAATTCCATCGGTAAAATTTTAGGTTTTGCTAGGGAAACAATAAAGGCTAATATAAGTTGTGAATCTCGGTATCCAGTCAGCATTTTATCTACAACCATCGTGCGCATCGAATGTGACGTAGTTGGAGGATCATTCGTGAATGGAAAAGCAAGCCATATAATTTATGAATTTGTACCTAACGTGCCACCAGGCTATCGAGTTATTGAGATACCCAAAAACTTAATATATTTTCCAGTCAACCAAAATTCAATTAGTGCGATTAATATTAGATTACTAGACGGTCATAATAAGCAAATTAATTTACGAGGTGAAGAAGTACAACTATACTTGCACTTTAGAAAAAAATGATAAATTTCAATAAAAACACTGCTACAGTTTGTACTCAAGTCAGTTATAAAAGATCATCTACTAAAAGAACACCGCTTTTACTAAAAAAGAAACTTACTAAAAATAATAAAGATTTCCTAAAGCTAGTAGGCTTGCTAAAATGAATTATTTAAATATATCTCAACCAACGTCATATGATAACAGCATTGAAAGTTTTGAATATCATTCATACAAACCGTATGTAACAAGTTTCAACAATAATGATGAAATACGAATACCCATTCATCAACAAGATTTGTATGTGTTGCCTTCACTCAGCGCTTTGTATATTGAGGGCAAAGCGGATGTGTATAACAGTACTACTAAAGAAAAAGTGTCAAGTGTGCATTTTGTTAATAATCCAGCGTTATTTCTATTTCAAGACATTCGCTATGAATTAAATGGAATCGAAATAGATAAAATTAAAAATGCAGGCATAACAACAACAATGAAATCCTATTTATCGTTAAATGAAAATGAATCCAAAAGTGCTAGAGTTTGGGGTTGGTCTACTTCAGGAACCACCAATGTTAGTGGAGGCGCATTTTCTGCTTCAATACCATTAAACAAACTATTAGGTTTTGCAGAAGATTATGAAAAAATTATTATAAACTGTAAACACGAGTTAGTACTTTTGAGAAGCAACACAAATGTCAATGCCTTGAAATTAAATAAGGAACAAGTTGTAGAAAATATAATAATAAGTAAAATTGTTTGGCGCGTTCCGCATGTTAAGGTGTCAGATCGTGAGAAAATTCATTTGTTAAAACATTTAGAAAAAGATAGAGCTATCACACTAGCATTTCGTAATTGGGACTTATATGAATACCCATTACTACCCAAAACGCGTAAACATTCTTGGTCTATTAAAACTTCATCGCAAATAGAAAAACCGAGATTCGTTGTTATAGCTTTACAAACCAACCGAAAACATAATGCGGAAATGTCTATGGCAGAGTTCGACCATTGCAATATCCGTGATGTAAGAGTATTTTTGAATTCATCGTATTACCCTTATGAAGGACTAAATGTCAGTTTCTCAGATGATAAGTTTTCTTTATTATATGAGCAGTACGCCAGATTTCAGCAGTCTTATCACGGTCGCCGATCAGAACCCTTGCTGTCTTTAAAAGAATTCAAGGCTATTGCTCCTTTATTCGTAATTGACTGTTCTCGCCAACACGAATCATTAAAAGGATCGATTGATGTGAGAGTTGAAATCGAAGCAGATCAAGAGATACCTGATCAGACCGCTGCATACTGTCTCATACTGAACGATTGTATATTTGAATACAAACCTTTGAGCAATATTGTAAAGAAGATATCATGAACAGCAATACAATAATAGTGGATCTGCAAGGATTTAAGGATTCAAAAAATAATTTCATTATTAAAGAGTTAGCAATAGCAACCAAAGACCACACACAAACATTTTTAATTAAACCACCCTATACTTTTAAAACTCTATCAAATGAAGAAAAAAAGCAAGTTCGATGGTTAGAAAAAAATCGAGGGCTCACTTGGAGTGAAGGATTCATCGATTATCGTGAATTTCGAAGAGTAATTGTTCCTTATATAAATGGCAAAAAAGTGTTAACCAAGGGATTGGAAAAAATAATGTGGATTCGAGAGTTATGTCAAGATTGTGAAATAATAGAATTAGAGGAAAAAGGTTGTCCCAATTTTTTAAAATTATATAATGATTACTGTGAGAAAGAAAACACAAATTTGTATTGTGTTCATCACAATAAGAATTGTGCATTAAAAAATGTACTATGTCTTAAAATGTGGTACTACGATAAATTTAAGCATGATTTCTTTTAAAAAACATGAACTTTTTATTTTCGTTTCTTTTTATTTTTGTTATTATATCTAATTATAGCAAATTATAATGTATTTAAAACATTTTTTTTAAATAAAGGTGTAATGATAATAAATGTATTTCTTTTACTTTTTGAAATAATATATGATCTTTAGTAAAGAACATTATAAAAAACTACATGTTTTTAAATCTGTTTGTCAGTGTGTTAAATTCTCTAATTAGGAAGTAATATTATTCATAGGTCATTTATATTTTCTTTGTGCATATTTTATTAAATAGAATAAAATAAAATTTTAGAAATAAAAACATTTTCTTTATCTACTTTCAACTTTAATAATAATCAGTTACATAAATACCTACTAATATTAATAAACAACAATAAACAATAATTATTTATATCACATAAAGTATATTTACAGTCTTAATCTTATCCTATAAAATTAATAACTATCACCGCACAATCTTTTCGAGATCTTTCTAACTAAGGTTTCCGTAAGGTCCATAATTTCATCCACCGGATCCTGCACCACGTACTGGGCACTGAGCACCACACTTTCATCGTCGTCGCCATCGGCTCCCTGTGCCGTCGTCCTCGCTGCCTGATCCGCTGCCAAATCCAATATTTTAATTTGTATCAGTCTTGATCCTCTTTGCTCCTTACTGATGACGAATGACTTCAACGAAACACCATTCTTTTTTGAAGGTTCTCGTTTTTGCTTGCTGTTTCTCTTGTCGATCTTTAATTTGGTGGGTTGTTTACCAAACAATTCCTCACATTGCTGAGTAAAATTTTCAAGAGGGTCTTGGGCGTACTGCGAAAATACGATTTCCGACGATTCAGTCATGATCTGTAACAGAAAGAACAAAAGTTTTTTTTTGTTTTTTTTTTTTTTAAGTATTTTTTAAGTATTTACACTTACCAGAGAGTTCAAAACGTGTCTTTCTAAGCAACGGTGATATAAATATGAATTATTATATTACTAAGCGAGCGAATTACGAAATTGCATGGTTTGCACTTAGTGGGCGTTGACCTTAATGCGGGGCATGTACTTTGACCGTGAATGAAATAAATAAAACCACCGATATTAGACAACTTGATTTACTAATTATTTATTTATTTATGTATATATTAACATCGAATACGCATTAACGTAAATCTAACACAAGCTAGACTTTCTTATAACTATTACAATGTTGAAACATATTAGAAGTAGGTTTACACAACGTTTTAAAAAATTCTCTTCCAGACAACTATTTGAATAGAGAGAGCTAATAAACTGCAAAATCGGAGTTGCTAACAATTTAATTCGGTATTATAAACTATTATTACAGGTTTATAAAATAGTTACTATAATAATATAATAAAATAACTATATAAGTTACCAAATAAATTTCAATGAAACGCCTTCAACACAAAATTGAGCAATTACCCGTTTAAAGATAACTTGATTTATTATTTATTTTTATATATTAACATCGAATACTTATAGCATTAACGTAAATCTTACACAAGCTAGACTTTTTTATAACTGTTACAATGTTGAAACTTATTAGGAGTAGGTTTACACAATGTTTTAAAAAAATCTCTTCCAGACAACTATTTGAATAGAGAGAGCTAATAAACTGCAAAATCGGAGTTGCTAACAATTTAATATAAACTATTATTACAGGTTTATAAAATAGTTACTATAATAATATAATAAAATAACTATATAAGTTACCAAATAAATTTCAATCGAACGCCTTCAACACAAAATTGAGCAATTACCCGTTTAAAGATAACTTGATTTATTATTTATTTATTTATGTATATATTTAACATCGAATACTTATACTTATAACTTTAACGTAAATCTAACACAAACTAGACTTTTTATGACAATGTTGAAGCATATTAGAAGCAGGTTTACACATCGCTTTAAAATATTCTCTTCCAGACAACCATTTAGATAGAGAGGATAAAATAGAAGTTGCAAGCTATTTAATTCGGTATTATAAACGATTATAACAGGTTTATAAAACAGTTACTATAATAATATAATAATTTTACTGTACAAGTTACCAACATAAATTTCAATAAAACACCTTCAACATAAAATTGAGCAATTACCCCAAGCAACAGTTTCAATGCTGTTTTTTGATATCAAACGCTTATCATCGTTTGAAGATAATACAACTTTATTGACACTGCGTGTAAGTATCTCGTGTTTTAGTGACTTAAACAGTAAATTCTGTTTACGTATCAGTTCACCACTGATTAAAGTTTTTTCGTAGTCAGATTTATTTATATCTCGGACAACACATTTTTTCACACCTTTGGCTTTTTTCAAAGTAACCTTCTCAGATTGAATGCAATATAACTTTGGACGTAACCCAACAAATTCATTTATTATTTTACCACCCATTTCATCTTTGAACAGACCTGGTACTTTCTTATTTAAAAGTGATAAGTTATATGGGTTACTTGGACTATAGTTGCTGGTATCAAAATAAGCTAAAAAATGCTTTTGGAGATCATAGTAAAAATCACTAGTATGTATTTTATAGATAAAACTGTCTGTATCAGTGTAGCACAGTTTAACGAGATCCCTATAATGCGGTTGGATAATGGAATAGTGAAAATCGTACATGTGTTTTTTTGATAGCTCTAAAACAGAAAAACCGATGTAAATGGGTTTATCTAAAACTATCTTTTCTGGTTTCATTTGAATAGCAACCAAATTCTCTGAGAATATAGATGCACTGTGAAAATTTGGTCTAGCTATTAAGGAATCAGCACTTAACTTTTTTTTTTGTTTTATTGTCATAATCGCTCCATTGGTTCACTAACTGAACATTCACTCGGTTTTCACTATTTTCAAGGGTTTTACCGAATATACTATTGTTAAGTAGTTTAAAGAAATCCTGCTCAAATGTGGAAAGAGCCTTTTGTCTAAGCTCAGTGTTAAGGTCAATATATTTCTTTAAAAAGGCTTTTTGACGAAAAGTTATAACACGATGTATTTTTTTCAATATTAAACCATGTTTAATGCAATTTTTTAAGTGAACGTAATGTATAACGTATTTATATTTATCATATAAATTGGGAATAAGTTTCGAAGTCTTGCCTCCAGGAGGAATACATTTCTCTGGGCAAAATGGTAAATCATTATGCGTGCTGTGCAAGTGTTTAGGATAAATCAAATCTACTTCTAAAATATATCCATGATCCGCGTCATCTTTTACATCAGTTATTTGTAGGTTTTCTATCTCTTTTTGATTTAGAAACCTGAAATCAGACAAAGGCAAAGGTTGACACATAGCATATCCATATAAGTTATTGCAATCTACGTATACAATAAAAACTTCATCTTTTCGCGGGTCAAAATGTTCCATATATTTGTTATTGCTTTTAGCATAACGATGCGAGCACATACATATACCTCCTCTTATCCCATCTTGTATCATTCTTATGATTGCTAAGTCATCAATAAGCTCTAACTTTATACCAGTCTTCAAAAGCATGGCGTCAAAAGACACACTAGGAGCAGTTACATAAAATGCAGGGTCGAGTTGATAATGTAGTTTTGACGTATTTCTAAAATTTTCGAAAATATCTGTCAGTAACAGTACATCGGTCTTAAGATAAAGATCAGTGTATTCGCCGAGGTTTTTTATCTTAAACTCTGACCACACTAATTGTGCATGCTGGTAATCAGAAGACGAAATATTCTCATTGTTTAATGAATTGTAAAAGTCATCAACGCTTGGGAGATTTTTTCCGCATAACGCTCTATACAGTTCATATAGTCATAGGGATAGACACCTTTTCGTGTAAGTAATTTGAATTGCTTTGAACAAGGGAAAAAGTTTCTCAAATGTTCAAACTGACTCGGTGTCATATTTTTAGCCAGTTTATCTAAGCTAGTTGACAAGAACTTAAAGGAATCAACAAACCGTAGTTGTACGCATTCATTTGTTGAAACTTGTATAAACTTTGTAAACGAAACATAAGATTCTTTATTTTTAGCTATTATTTTAAGTGCACCATGAGCTTCTCCTAGTTTAGTTATAAAAAGATGGCAATCGTAACCCGAAAGATTATGAAAGAAGATTGGTATAAATTTAGGAAGCTTAAACATCAGATTACAATAGTTATGTGCCGCCCCGCGATATCTACCAGTCAAATGACAATGGTCTCTAACTCTGTCGTTGAATAGTAAATTTTGACAAATATGACAACGAGTGGTCATTTTAAAATCAACTGCGTCTTCCTTATTAAATATGATCGGGACGTTATTCGATAGTTGGCTATTAATCCAATGAACGTCATGATAAATACTTTTAACAAATTTATCTACACAATCGGTTCCACGGTAAGACACAAGACGATTTCTACTGGGATCGAACGAACAAACTATGTAGTAAGCGAATGCTATAGGAACGTGCACCTGACGATCAGCGGTGCTCGCGATACCCGGGTCAGCCTCGCACCCCTGCACCGGGACCAACATGGTTTCAAAGTCGGCGTAAATTACAAAAGGCACATTCTGTTTCCGACCATAATTCTTAAACTCGATTACCGAACCCTTTCGAGGCAGTTGGGTCATTACGCCAGCACATATATGAGAATCTATATCATCGTTAGATCTGAAAAATAGGAGACATTCATCACAAAAAAATAATTTACCATGATGTTTTGTAATTTGGTTTCTGACCAAACGAGACAAATCTTTGATAAGACAATAATGTGAGCACTTATCTTTTTCTAGTAATAATAGATTAACAGTTTTTCGGTTTCGTTTGCTGTACTGTGATTTATACAACGGTCCAGTAATCTGTTTACCGTTTTCTAATCCATAAACATTGATTCTTATATTTGCATTATTTTTTTCAAACATACTAATATCAGAAAAAGTTACAGGAAAATCCATTCCGTCAATGTTGAACAGATTACTGCAATGTGGATACGACGATACTCTCTGAACGTTCTTACTGACAGGATAAAGAGCCGCTGTGACCGACCACAAAAAACAAAACATATCTTCATTACGTATATTTACACAAGCCTTTTTAGTTTTAATGCTTTGCGGCAAATCAATGTACATAGATCCACGAAGCGGTTGGTATTTATTTATGTTAATTTCAATGTGACTATTACTGAGTAATGTCCACCCGCTATCCCGTTGTTCAAACTCACTTACCTTCTTCATTAAATTGCTAACTATATCTGAGAATAAATTTGTAAAATCATAATTGAAGCAAATCGTTATATTTTTAGTTCCAAATGATTTTACTTCCTGAGTGCTATTTTTTATCATTAAAAATAACAAATATACTTCAAAATTAACTTTTATGCAGTTGTGGATAGCAAGAGACTGGTCTATCAAAGATTTAACTTTATCTCGAAGGTTATCAAAGAAAACAGATAAAGATAGTTGCTCACTCTCGTCTCGAGCAGTTATTCTATAGGTAGCTAAACGGTTACGAAAAGCAGAGTTCACTTTTTCTATACCCTGACCTAAACTAATTACGTTGTCAGTATGTTGCTTATGCTTTCTACTTCTTAAGTGCCCTATCCACTGCTTGCTATCCACAGTCAAACTACAAACTGAACAGAAAGGCATGATTAATTGATTAATTACTTAAAGTTATGTTAATTATTGAAGCCTGATTGAAATTTATGTTGGTGAATTATAAACGCTCGATGTACAATATGTATTTATTTTGTTTATAAAGTATACTAATTAAATTACAGACTACTAATTTAAATTATTAAATTAAATTAAATTACAGCCTACTTATTTAAATTTAATATTATTAGAGTAGAACGTGGGCTCCGATTCAAATAGAGAGCTCGCTTGCCTCACAAACTTCTGCACGTGATCCCAGTGCGGAGTGTCGTTGTTGGTGCGCAGCTTCAACCACAGCAACGACTTCTTCCACAGGTCGTCGCCGCCAGCATCGACGTCCTCCGAGTCGAAGACTTTCAACTCGATGTAGAATGAGCCGTCGAGGTGCGCGGTACGCCGCGTCTGCCCATTAGCAACACGATTGTATAGCACCGACGTCGCTGAGCTCTTTCGGTCGCGGTCGGTAGGCAGTTCACCTTCTTGTAGGTTGAACACGTCGAAACTAGGAGCCGGTGCTTTTTTCTTATTAGTTCTGAAAAAGTAAAAGCGTTCTGTTAAAAAAGTATACAAAATCTACTAACACCTGTGAAGAAAAACACACATAAGATTACATTTGCAGTGATAATCCACATTAGACAATGCAAGAGACAATGTAAACTACAATTATCGCTATAACAATAATTTATTATACCTCGAACGGTCGGTCGGAACGCTTCTGTTAGCCGAGGTCTTGCGCTTAACAGACTCCTTCACTTGCTTGGGCTTGGCGCGCTCGCGCTGCACCGGGCCGCTACTCTCGTACTCAGAATCACAGGCCGACGACTTGCGCTTAACGGACTCCTTCACTTGCTTGGGCTTGGCGCGCTCGCACTGCACCGGGCCGCTACTCTCGTACTCAGAATCACAGGCCGACGACTTGCGCTTAACGGACTCCTTCACTTGCTTGGGCTTGGCGCGCTCGCACTGCACCGGGCCGCTACTCTCGTACTCAGAATCAGACCTGTGAAATAATCAATCATTAGCACATGCAAACAGAAACTAGCCTTTTCCATCACTGGAGAATGTGATAGTGAAAAATATTCTAAGTGTTTTAACAAGGTTTAGGACTTAGAATATTTTTGTTAGTTACTTGAAACAACTTACATTTTAGTTGTAGTAGGTATCGGGAAACTCACTATGAACTGTAGACTGTAGAGATCGACGTGGTACAGCTTGACGAAGAACTTCTAAGACTTCTTGCAGATGTAGCGCGATGGTAATAAAGGCACAGACAGAATGAAGCACTGATCGAATAATACTCGATTTTATTGGCAAATATTGATAATTTGGCAAAATGTGTTAGGGTTGTCACAAAAAGTTTAGAATGGAAAACGGCGTCTCACGTCACGTATGTGAAAATAAATCTATATAATTTAAAATGAATATTGGTAATTTAGGTAATTTTATTTAATTAAAACATTCTAGAGTTTTGTTGTGGTTTTTAATTGTTTATTCGTTTCTAGAATTTTGTTGTGGTTTTTAATTGTTTATTCGTTTGGTTATTTCATTGGTGTTCTTCTATATTATTATTGCATGCCACATTGGTGTACATAGTAATGAAATAGATAGGTACAAAAGGTGTCAAAATAAACAATGTAGCGCTCTGTAAGGGCATAACAATAACAATTTAATGAGTAAATGTTTTTTCTTTCTATTTTTCTTAACATAAGTTATTGTCTAATATCATGCTAATCATAATTTATAATCAATATTATACTGGATTTTCATTAGGTTTACTGACTCTTGATATTTTTGTAACAAAATACTGATTTCCATTAAACTATTAACAGAACACTATTGTGTTCAACAATTATTAAACTTTACCATAGCTTTCCGTTTTAGAAACACAATACTTACAAAATAAAAACAGAAATAATTAATACAGAAAAAAGTAAAAAGCCTTAAAATTGCTTGATATCTCCATTATAAAAATTCATCAATATGGTTTCGAATGTGAAAACGTTGCGATGAGAGCAACGTTTGCTGTAGCAATATTTTTGCCAACCCTAACGCATTGTGCATTTGTGCACAAAAGCATTTCTGCAGCAACGTGAATTTGCGTGAAGGACGGAAATAGAGTGATGAAATACGTACAACCTACATATCGTATTGGGACCAGTGTTCAACACTTTCACACCAGTGTTCAACACAGTTTTCATCACAAAAAATAACAGATTTTCATTGAAATTCTACGGGATGACAGCTAGGAGGCAGGTGTTCTGTATTCAATTGTTGCTAAATACTAAAATCAGTTTTTTATGATTAAAAGGAAAAAATATGTTGAACACTGGCGCCACTACCCTAAATGTCCGCGTTTAAAATTTTCAGTTATAAACAAGTTTATAAATAAAAAGAAAAATGTTCATATCATTTATCTTATTATGTCCCACTGCTGGGCAAAGGCCTCCATCATTGAAATCGCTATCATATTGGCTTAATACCCATCGTTGTGATTACACCACGCTTGTCAAATGCGAGTTGGTGATCATAACAAACACACTTTGCCCGACCTGGGAATTGAACCCAGGACCTTCGGTGTCGGTAAGAGCGCTTTGCCACTCGGCTACCGAACCTATCATTTATAGTAAATAAAATAAATGATTATAGGAATCTAACCCGGGACTTCTGGTCTGAGGCCTGATGTCTTAACCACTAGACCACAGAGGCGGTATTAAAGGAATACTAAAAAAAATATAACAACTTGAATATTAATTATGTTAACTATCTAGAATGCATAACTATCCAGTCATTGACAAAATTTAGGAATTGAACCCATGACCTTCTCGAGTATCGAGCCGAGCGCTTTGCCACTTGGCCACCGAAGCGATCGTTTATAGTAAATAAAATAAATTAATATAAAGGAATCAAACCCGGGACTTCTGGTCTAAGGTCTGATGTCTTAACCACTAGACCACAGAGGCGGTATTTAAGGAAAACTAAAAAAGTTTATAACAACTTGAATATTATTTATGTTAACTATTTATAATGCATAACTATCCCATCATTGACAAAATTCGTAACGAGTAAAGAATGTCACGGTAGCTCAGTGGTTAGAGCAAGGATAACGAAAAGACATTTTAGTATGGCGACATCTGTGACAGTAAATATTTTAATGTAAATTATTTTCTCTTCTTAATTTTAAAACGAATCACTAGTAATTATAAATCCCACTTTACTATACTTAGAGACTTAAATTACTAGTTGGTTAAAAACACTACACACAATCCAGATTCGTTCATAGCAGCTTACATAATATTGTTAGCGCTGGGAATCGAACTTCGGAATACTCTTAAATACGTTAATGTTTAATCACACAAAGAATACAGAATATTTATTTTTATATTTTAGAACTTAATTTATCATTGTGTAGTATAAAATTAACAAGATGCAGTTTCTTTATGATGATTTATATGTATATTGTGAAAAATTGTTACAACCTACAATATTTATTTCTTATTTTAATATATTAAACATCTATGTCGAAATAAGAAAATCGGTTTTCGTCATATTGAATCAATCAGGAATCAAATTTAGAAATCGTAATTTGACGAAAATAAAATGCTCTCTGTTTTGTTTACTAAACATCTTATCATCCCATATGAATTTTACTTAGTTTTGATAAACGAATACAAACGTCGGACCACATTCAAATAATATTTTGTTTCATTCATCGATTATAGTAAATAATCAGGAACGGGTGCATTTAGGTAGTGATTTAGGTATGAGTATTGGTAATGCGTCATATCGCTACATCCGGCATCCGCATGGCGCAACGAAGCCGCGCGCAGCGGGAGGCGGGCAACTAAATGCTGATGATGCGTTTTAAAGTAATTACGAAACTGGTGTTTAAATAATTGTATTATGAACCAATTAATTGACAACATCGGCTATTTACATTTATTTTGTTTTTAACGTTCTTAATATAATTGCATACTTTTCGTGCCGATACTCATTCTAAAATATTGTACATCTCAAACGGACGACATGAAAACAGAAGATGGTATGCTATCCATTGCAAAACTGCGATACGTTCGAGATATTGGGCATTCTAACGAACAAGCGAGGTCGCATCTGCGACCGAACGAAAGTGAGTTAGAATGCCCAATATCTCACTACTGACGTGTGCTCCTGAATTGGCACCAGTTCTAACGCGCCATTTCCGGCTCTCTTACACTACTGGCGTCGGCCCGAGCTCTTGGAAGACAGCCCTTGTCCACTCGATTCCAAAAAAAGGCGATCGCTCAGATCCGTCCAACTACAGGCCAATAGCTATTACCTCTTTACTCTCCAAAGTAATGGAGTCCATTACAAACCGCCAGCTCTTAAGGTACCTAGAAGAGAACCAGCTACTAAGTGATCGCCAGTATGGTTTTCGTCGCGGTCGTTCGGCTGGTGATCTTTTAGTGTATCTTACTCACCGATGAGCGGAAGCAGTCGAGAGTAAAGGGGAGGCACTGGCAGTTAGCTTGGACGTAGCGAAAGCTTTTGACAGGGTATGGCACAGGGCTCTTCTCTCTAAACTTCCATCATACGGGCTTCCTGAGAAATTGTGTTCATGGGTTGCCAGCTTTCCTACTGGGCGTAGCATCAGAGTCGCAGTTGACGGTTCGTGCTCCGACATGAAGCCCGTGAATGCTGGAGTCCCGCAGGGGTGTGTGTTGTCCCCTACTCTGTTTCTTCTGCATATCAATGACATGCTGCATAACAACAGCATTCATTGCTATGCGGACGACAGCACTGGGGATACGGTCTACACCGGGCGAGCTAATATTTCTCTGGAAAGCGTCATCGAGAGCCGGAATAAACTTGTGACTAACACCGAGAACATGTTATGTCATATCTCGGATTGGGGCCGACATAACCTAGTCCACTTTAACCCCTCCAAAACACAAGTTTACGCATTTACCGCGAAAAAACATCCCTTCGTCGTACCTCTGAACTTTGAGGGAGCTCCCCTTGATACCAATCCGACTATTGGAATCCTTGGCGTCGATATTTCGAGTGACGTTCAGTTTCGTGGTCATTTGGAAGGTAAAGCTAAATAAGCTTCGAAAAAGCTGGGTGTGCTTAATAGAGCGGGTCAGTATTTCACGCCGGCCCACCGTTTACAACTGTATAAAGCACAGGTCAGGCCGCATATGGAATACTGCTCCTATCTCTGGGCTGGAGCAACCCAATATCAACTCCTTCCATTTGACCGCATTCAACGCAGAGCTGCTCGAATCGTCGACGACGTGGTTATTTCAGGTCGGCTCGATCCACTGGCTCTTCGGAGAGAAGTGGCGTCTCTCTGTATATTGTACCGTATATATCATAGGGAATGTTCTGAGGAATTCTTCATCATTCATTCATTCAGGTCATTTCTTGCCTCGATCAACAGTGTTGTGGAACCAGCTCTCGGCGGCGGTATTTCCGGACCGTTACGACTTAGTGATCTTCAAGAAACGAGCCCATTCCTTCCTTAAAGGCCGGCAACGCGTCTGCGATTTCTCTGGTTTTGCGGGTGTCCATGGGCGGTGGTGATTACTTTCCATCAGGTGACCCGCTTGCTCGTTTGCCTCCTTCTGCTATAAAAAAAAAATCAAGAATATTTTTTATATTAGTCACACTGCTAGTATTGCAACACCTTTTATC
The DNA here is from genome assembly GCA_963921215.1 of Scoparia ambigualis. Taxonomy (NCBI): domain Eukaryota; kingdom Metazoa; phylum Arthropoda; class Insecta; order Lepidoptera; family Crambidae; genus Scoparia; species Scoparia ambigualis. Next base: position 52,474,005 of record OY992502.1, on the reverse strand, counting down.
GTCTAATTATCAGTGAGGTGAAATATTAATACCTCGATATTAATCCTCGATCAACAATGATGATCGAAGCCAATGATGAATAAAAACACCGAAGTATCGATATGATTGTTAGTGGTAAAAGGCTCGTTTTTAAAAATAATAATTTATTTCTCAATGAATAACCAGCAATTGAAATATTAATAATGCGCTAGTTATTAAGATAATAATAATTTATTTCATTCAATAGATTCTAAACGTTTAAGTGTACCGCTGTCTATGTATTTTGTATTGTAAACTTAACAGCCCTACCACCCACCAAACAGAGCACACGAAGATGTACCCCCCGCTGGGAATCGAACCCAGCAACTCTGCGTCTAAAACTGGTGGCTTAGCCACTAGACCACATAGGCGGTTGCTCATATTGGGTCCATATTATTATTGGCTTACCTAAAGTTCTTTACCCGAAATTATTCTTCCTACCGATTTGTAATCCGAAAAACCACTGTTCCTAAAATTTTTCTTCCTAAAGTTTTCATTAATTATCAAAAGTAGTGCGTGAAGCGATTAAGAAGCATCCAGAAAATTTCATCTGGAAGATGGTCACAAACTATCATCAGCGTTTGCAAATCCAGAAGTGTCGTTTTTGTGTGTGTCAAACCAGTGTTTGTTAAAACGACACTTCGTTTTTGTCCAATCAAATAAAATCAAATCAAAATTTCTTTATTTAGTTAACTTAAAATAAGCATTTTGAATCGTCTATACTTAAATTTACTTCTTTATTTGGATGTATGGGCACCCGAGATTCAGGAAGTCTTTTAACTGTGGAGAAGAACGGATGCAAAAAACTCCACAGACTTATAATAATATAGAAGTAACGACATTTTCTTCTATATTATTATAAATCTGTGGAGTTTCTTGCACCCGTCGGCTAACTACCAGAATAGACAGATAGCGTTTATTGCGTCATGTGGTAAGTACATTAAAGGTCTTAAAGAAGTGCATAAAACCCAAATATGAGCTCCGTAGTGGCACTGCAAAATGTGGTTATAATTTCATTTTTACTTACTAATGAAAAAATTACATTACAATTTTTTACCTACATATTAATATAACAGTTAAAATATAATATTTCATTAATAATAAAATTTTAATTTAAAATAAATCCATGATTAAAATTCAATTTTAATAATCCAGTTTTCAATTAATTGCACAACACGTTTAAACTATTAATTACCAACTCATAATACAATTTTAATATCATCTCTTTAATAAATAACAACTCAAAATAAATAATAATAAATATATAAATTATCCTACGATCACCCCAATTATCTAGCCCAAGAGAAGCTTCGTTATGAAACTCGTTAAATGGTTACTATACAACAGATAAACATACTTAAAATACTTAAATACATACTTATTATTCATAGAAAACACCCAGACCCGAGACAATTTAGAAAAACAATAAATCAAAATTGACCAGACCAGGGATCGAACCCGGGACCTCAGAGATGGCGACACCATAAAAATCGGTGTACAAACCACTCAACCAAGGAGTTCTTCAAATAATTTAACCATCAAATTCAATTCATAAAAATTAATGACACCGTTAGTGTTGTGTATGACGGTAGTTGGCTAAATAATGTGATGGCGGCTTAGATTAAAACAAAAAGGGAAGATACGGCATGCTCCTACTTGTAGTCATTCAAAATATAGTCCTACTTAACTACATAAGCAAACACTCACACACGCACACCTATTATAGTGTATATCGAGCGAGCGAGGCAAAGCGGTAAGTTTCAACGTCAGCGCGAGGGAGTCAGCGAGTAGCGCGTTGACGTCTCGGTCGCTTCGCAACAGAGGGCCTAGTCAACTGGCAAACGCTCGACCGGTGACAGCGTCAAAATCGCTCATCAAATTCGCTAGGCTACATCGATATCGATAAGCTAAGGGATATAGAACATACAGGCTTGTCTTAGTATTTTTTTGTTTGATGATAATGTAACGCTTATGTAAGATTAATAAATAGGTAGTAACCACACCGATCCTTTTGAGTTTTAGTGAATTGAATGTCACTTTACTAAGAAATTCGGGTAGACTCCTTGAGACAATTTGAAAAATGAATCAATCGCTTTTTTCGCCGGAAGTTCGCCAGGCAAGCACGTTTGTAAATAAGTACTTATAATGATAACGAGTGACTTACCTACCATAATATGATATTGATATGAGACCAAACCCATTTTTCAGCTTATAATATAAATAAATTAAGACTGAAGACCACAAGCAAACGCTTGCTGCCAAGAATTTCTCAAATATTAACAACTTTACGTCCGTCTGTAATGAAATAAGTGATAACACTAAATGTTACAAACCGCGCGAACATTTAAACAGTTTGATCTTAGATGCGAGTACCCACTAGGTAGTGATTAAAACGTTTGCATCTTGTATGAGTACATCGCCTAAAGTAACTCTATGGCGTAGCAGCTAAGGCTTTCGGGTTTAGTTGTCTAACTACAACACCTATCACATTACTTTTCTAATTGATTATTGTCCTAAATAAAATAAAATAAAAAACATTCCAAGTACATGATTTTGCTAGTAAAATTAAAACTAATTTTAAAATATGCAAACTAGCGAAGCAATGTACTTACTGTTACTTGAAAGGTAATGCTAGAGGTTCAACTAGTGCAAAAATTCCCCGCCCGCGCTGCACCGGTTTGTGATCTTGCCAGTTAGTTACGCAACTTTCACATTACCGAGCTAAAGGATGGGTAACCAAATAAAAAGCGTCTCGAGCTCCTCCGTGCTTCGGAAGGCACGTAAAGCACACTGCGGTTGTATTGGCTCAGGGCTTAAGCCTGTTATAGCCCAGTCTGCCTTAGTGCTGTCGTTCATGTGGGAACGATCAGGACGTTCATAGGATGACGATGAAGACAACATCGCCTTAATATAGGATTGTTTCATTGTTACTTATTTATAGCGGTAGGTACCAAAAATAAGTGAAATTAAAAGTCAAATCATTTATTAAATATACGCCTTCACAGACACAATGACATGATCGTGGTCTCTACGCGACAAGTTAAAATATTTATTTATTTTACATTATTTATTTCACTGCCATTCATTATGAGTTGGTTGATAATGTTTCGAAATAAAACATAGGATTATTTATATGTTTACCAAAAATAATTTTAAAACAATTAATTTTATATAATTACCCTAGTATGTTGATAATGAATCAAGTACAACTTTAAGCCATGTTTAATGCAGTTTCATTGTTGTATACGACATGTGGTACACATCCCTTTATTGTGAGCCTGATGCAGCATTAAATATTGGTGTTATTATGATTAACCATGCTTTTTGAAGGTATCCAGAATCTCCTAAGGAATTGGAACAATATACTTACTTATAGAAAATTGTCATACATAAAAAGTTAGTAGGTAGTATTATTTACCAAAAATAATTTAAAAACAATTAATTTTATTTATTTATTTTATATTCACAGGTGAATCGACAGTTCTATAAAAAGTATAACACTGAAAATGTGAAACAGCAAACCATTTACAGATTCACACAAATAAAAATGTGATAGTAACATTACAAACTCAAGCAACAATTACAATCGATTACTTCACAATCGCCAAATTGATAATAACTAAACTATTACAGAGTATGCTAGATATGGAACTTAATTTGTATTATATGTATAACAAGCCACCTTATGCTAAGCCACCTATTTAAAGAAAAAACAATATTATAACAAACACAATAGAACCCACCAGATTTAATAATCGGATAATAATAATGCAAGTTTATACATATAATTACCTTTGTATGTTGATAATGAATCAAGTACAACTTCAATAGCTTAATGTTATGACTAGTAGAAATTGATATAAGTAGGTACTTAAACATTTTCTATAGGTACCTACTGCAAGTAAAATTAAATATCAAGTAAAAAATAACATTAATGTTGTATTTCTTAATATATTCTTATTTCCTTACCTAACTCTCTCAAAGTCAAAGTTTATTAAATATGAGGCTTCACTTTCTCTTATTGACATTAAAACTATATGTGTATAAAAATAAATGCCAATTGTGTGTATAAGAAGGTACTGTTTTTTAGTACCTACCTAAGTAAATCTTTTTAATAAAGTACAATAAACTTAGAACTAAATTAACTTTATACTTAATTTTTCCCCATCATATAAACCAAATCACTATTTTATGGGTTAAATATATTTATGGCACACTGTTCCTTTTCTTAAAATAAAAATGTTGTCAACGAAGGTACTGTTTTTTTGTACATAAGTAAATCTTTTTAAATAAAGCACAATAAACTTAGAACTAAATTAACTTTATACTTAACTTTCCCTCATCAAATAAACCAAATTACTATTTTATGGATAAATATATTTATGACACAGACTGCTCCTTTTTGTAGAATAAAAACGTTGTCAACATTAGAGCTCCACAAAAAAAAATCATATAAATAACTAAATTCAACGATGCCAAAGCCATGTTCAATGCAGTTTCATTGTTGGATATGACATGTGGTACACACCCCTCCTTTCTTGTGAGTCTGATGCAGCATTAAATATTGTTGTTATTATCATTAACCATGCTTTTTGAAGGTATCCAGAATCTCCTAAGAAATTAGAACAATATACTTACTTATAGAAAATTGTCATAGATAAAAAGTGAGTAGGTAAGTACGTATGTATTATACAAAATTGCTTGATATTGTTTTTTACCAAATAACCATGTTTGTTCACCATTCTGAGGAAGTCCATCCTCCAAATTATGAGGTAACATTTAAGATTTTTGAATCGTCGTCTCAAATCTGCAAAACCACATAAAATAGTTTTATCTTTATGTCAATACTCTTTATTCTAGCAATTTTAACAAAACTGACATTTCCTGGTAAATCCCAATATAATAATAGGCATAATACTTACCTTTATTATGTAAGTAATAATTTATTTATTAAAACTTACCGTTTGAACGTAAGGACTGATATCTTTTCCTATTAAGAAAGATGCTTGTCTGTATAAGATTTATAGGGTATAGTCAATAGGTACACCTTACTACACTTAGAGCCTTGGTTTAATACTCTAAGCTACCTGGCAAATTAAATCTTCATTGGAACCTGTAAAACAAATAGGCAATCTAAGTTATAAATTGATAAATGGACATTATGGATAGGTTACATTCAATATTTATACAAAAAGTCCCTTACTGTTGTCTTATTCTTGACCTTTCTTGTCATGATTAAAGGTACTTAGGTGGATTTATTTGGCCCAAACTTTTGTATGGTTTGAGAGCCCCTACAAATTGTTATGCAGCGACTTGCGCTTCGTTGCGGAAAATGTTGCATGACACACATTTATTTGGTCACTCACATCGCAACAACTATATCAGCACGCAATTCCCGGCAGACCTTAGTTAGATATTTGAAAATTCGTAAACGAGAACTCCGAGAACTATTCACAAGTACAACAAACTCGATTTCGTTAATTTGCTCCAAGTAACGTAGGGAAACATTTCTTCCTTAGCGCCTGAGCACTTGATTATCGCAGTCCACAATAGCCCTAAAAAGAGCATTTTAAACAAAACTTTCAACACAACACACAACTATTCCTTCATCAGCTGATCAAACAATCGCCATTTTGTGTGAATTTTTATCTTCAATGTTTGAGTGATTGCTAGATTAGCGATTCTTGGCTTGTCAAACTGTCAATTAGGTCTATTTTAGCGTAAATTTTACGTCGTAGGTAACTTTTGCTTATGTCAATCCCATACATTCGGTTTATCGTAGCGAAGATTTCGTAGCGTTTCATTTGTTTGCCAATTGACTAGGCCCTCAGACGAGTATGTACGACCGATTCCGACGCCACTGCGGAGTAGCGTCTTTCTCTTTTTCACACAGTAGAATATCCGCAATAGTGCGATGTAGCCTGTTCGCTCGGCAAATTAAGACTGAAGTGAAATTGTGCCTTTAGGCCTGATTTTGGCGGCTCACTCACGAGACGCTAATGCCGTATCTTCCTTTTTTGTTTTAATCTAAGGATGGCGGATGAAGACTCAGAGATGCAAACGGAGGCGAGACATCGCGCAGCTAGTCCGCCCGTGACCACGGCCGGTGCAACTCGATCGAAACGTCGTCGTCGGGTTTAAAAGGTATGCGTAGAATGTTTTGCGTTAAATCCCATCTAAAATTGTGTTCATAATGGAACGCGAAAGTTTAACCCCTTGAGCACCGTAAAACCAGACACAATTGAAAATCAATTATTTCGCGACCGCCGGCGGTGTTATGATCCTTGACCTATTAAAAGTGTACATAATCTTGTAAGAACTTCAATCAGATATGGCAATAACATCCGCGCAAAAAAAAGGTTGATATCGTCATGTATTAATTAGGTACCTACTTCTTCAGTTTTCCTGCATTTTTCGTTGATTTTCCCTAATTTTATTTGCAACTTGGAGAGCTTGAACTGCTTCATCTGGATTCCTGGGATCTTCCCACGTGACTGTTAACTTGTGCTTTCCAAAGGATTCCGATAACCTGTTATTTACAACGACTTTGGCTGTGGACTTCGGATTACGATTGTGCTTCACACTTTGGATTTTGTTGTGTGTTGTTACATTTGAGATTTTGTCTCTCTTGGAGAAAAGAAAGAAAATCCCAAACGCAAGCTTCTGTAGGTTTGTTATGAAATAAAACTATAAAATGTACACGGCTAGGTAATAAAATGAAAAGTAAACAATAATGATAAATACGAATAAAACACCTTAAAATCACCTTAAATTCAATTCAATTATATTAAAGTAAAATTATGTATTTTTGATTTACCTATTTTGCTAAGGGGTTAGTGTCATTTTTTCTAAAATATTAAGTTATTTGGTTATTTTTGATATCCCTTAAATTAATACAAACTTCTTTTATTTGGCCGAGAAAACAAAAAAACTATGGGTCGAAAGCCAATGCTCTAAGGTCGAAAGTAACCCGACAGGTAAATTATTTTTATATTAATTTTATTATAATTTTGTTACCATTAACCTCGTGTCGCGCGGTAAAAAGCATCGGATACCGTTGAGTGTCGACGCGTTGATCTGCTGATCTCAAGTGGCCTGACCTATTTTACTATTTTGCTTATATAACCTATGATTCTCGTCTGTTTTTTATGAATTTTACATTTTTAGAAACCTAGAAACATTGTCTAACCAATAAAATTAAGTAATAACAAATACATACCCTTTTTACTGCATATTATAGAAGCATTTTTGGAGGAAAATTCTATTAGATATAATCTTAACGTGACATTAGATTTCTTTTGCAAAAATGACATAATGCATTTAATTGACACTAAAAATTATGTTAGTAATTTTTATTTGACTAGGAATAATTATTATCTGCCAAATTATTATAAGCGATAAATAGCTTTATCGCTATCATATTGTATTCCACGGACGTTAAAAATGATTTAGATAGGTACAGAGCGTTGCCAGTCGATGGCTCAGGGAGGGGGGCAAGCCGATATACTTAAATGAAGCAGGCGATTGTAATAAGTACGGTACAAAGTCCCAAATTGTGTAAACTCCTCGACCCCTTCACTGTACATAGAGGCGTGCCTAAGGTTTTAGAGTAGGGCAACATTATTTTCTTGTAATTTTTTACAGTTTATTACGTATTTTTTAATCTTTCTTTTTCTTTTTAATAATTTTCTTGTGTCTTTTATTTATTTTCTTGTACTTTACAACGTCACCAACGCATTTTTATATTTTCCATGCATGTCTAAAACATACTTCGTGCAATTTAGCAGATAGGTTTCTTTTAAGGTGTATATATCGACGCAAAAAAGCGGAACTGCTGTAACCCACAAAATGTAAAATGTCCACCAGAGCCAAAAAACTTTTGACATTTCGGAAAAAAAAATCATATATTCTTTATTATTAAACCTACAAATGCCATTTTTTGAACACTAATTTATTTTTCGAGCTGTTATCTAAATAAATACCTAAAATTTTCTAGAAGTTACTTTTGACCTATATTTCTGTGGGTTACAGCATTAGCACTTTTTTTTTGTTACGATAAAACGCTGTAAATGAAACAGATAATTGTATGGGCGACTCGAAATCAAGTATTTTCCTATAAAGCCAAATTGCAGTAAGTACTTATTACAATATATTTCAATAGCCTTAATTTCGAATTAAACGCTGTATATCTATGTATTCATGTGCATTTAAATATCATAACTGTTAAAAGTTAGAAAAGATAGTAAAATTAAGCGATGTAAGTATGAAATGACATTTATTTAATGTCTTTTTAAAATGTTTAGGATTAAAATCATTACAAAACACATTGAAAATATTAAACAGAATTCAAAAGATAACACAAGGCTAACAACAATTAGCTATTTAGACTTATTAAAACAAAGAAAAACAGCTTCAACAAAACAATATCACTTCTAAAGTTTCACTGGAGTTGTACCTAGTTCGGACTACGGTTCTACTCATTTTCTACTCCTAAATTTTTTTGTCCGTAAATCCATAACATGTTTACCATAAAATTCAATAGCCATTATGTTCAAAACGTCGAAATTTTGTTTTTTTATTATTATCTTTCTTTCTAATACAATCTATTCTGTTCTAATATCGAGTACTAATAATAATTTATCATCATCCTAGCCTTTTGCCAGGTCATTTGGTCGGCTCTCCGTATCATTTTGCACCATTCCTCTCTATTTTGCGTCAAATCTAGACTTACGCCCATTGTCTTCATATCCTTATTTATTGTGCTTGTCCAAGTCGCAGGTGGGGGACCTCGGTGTCTCTTACCCTCGGAAGTGTTATTTAGCGCACTCTTAGTCATGTGCTCGACATCTCTGCGCATCACATGGCCGAACTATCGCAGTCGGCTCTCGCACATGTTCTCTTGAATTGGCACAACCTTGAACATGTCACGGATATATTCATTCCGAACCTTACTATTAGCGTTACGCCCCCAGCCCACCTAAGCATTCTCATTTCTGTACAATGCATCATAAGCTCCTCTTGCTTGCGCATCGGCCAGTATTCCGCACCATACAGAAGGGCAGGTTGAACTGCTCTCTTGTAGATATTCCATTATACTCGAACAGGCATTTGCGAGTAACAAAGTACCCCAGTCAGTGCTCTCCACTTTTGCCACCTAGCTTGAATCCTGTTTTCTATGTCTTGTTGGTACTCGGTTCACTTGTTATACGGATCCAAGGTACTTGAATTTGGAGACTTTATTAAGGGGAAATTATCTATCAGTGCTGGGGATACGATCGCATTTACGCCAGAGAAATTGCAGTGCATGTATTCCGTTTTTGTTCGGCTTACTCTGAGGCCTCGGCTTTCCAAATGGTTGCTTCACAGGGATAGTTTGTTTTGCAGGTCTTCAGCAGATTCCGACACGAGTTCTATATTATCGGCATATAGTAGTGTCCATGGAACAGGACGTTGTAGATTTTCAGTGACGTAATTCATGACCGTATTAAGCAAAAATAGGCTTAGTTGAACCCTGATGCACTCGTCTCTACGACTTCGTGACCTTGTGGTTACATTGTCGTACATGTCTTTTACTATATCAATGTACTGTTTGGGAACGTGCTGTGCTCGAAGCGCTGTCCATACAAGATCTTTTGAAACTATCAAATGCTTTTTCAAGATCTATAAAAGTGAAGTGAAATCCTTTCCAGATGATTTATACTTTTGTAAGAACAGTTTAATAGAGTGAATAGCATCTATAGTTCCTACGCCTCTTGAGAAGCCACATTGGTTTGGCGTTAACTTTATAAGCTGAGATAGTCTTCAAGCTATCATGATTTCCCAGAAATTTTAAGGAGTGCGAAGTTACCTTTATGGCTCTGTAGTTCCTTTCTAGTAGTCGCCTTTATTTTTATAGAAAGGTATGATATCGCTTTTTCTCCGCATGTCAGACATTTTGCAATCTTCTATAACTCTATTCAAAAAGTTTGCTAACCATACTATGCCGGTATCGAATACTTTACAAGTTTCAGAGTACTTTCAGAGTTCTAACTACCGGATTTTCATCTGGCCCAGTTGACTTGTTCTTTATTCGACAAAAAACAAATTTTACTTCCTCAGGTGTTTTTAGTTCTATTGGACCAGTTAGCCTAGCTAACTCCGGCACCCTATCTCGTAGGAATTCTTCGTTTAATAGTTCTGCAAAGTATTTTTGCCAGTGTTCATTTATGTCTTTTTCTTGTGTTACGAGCCTACCGCATTTTACCTTTTATGTGAAGCTGACGTGTGGTAGCTAACTGGCTAAGCGCTTATTGTAGGGCTATCAGTTGTGCTGCTTTTTGTAGGTGTGGTATCCATTTTTTTCTGTAGAATTCAGCGGAGATGTGTTGTAGTCAAAATGCTACAGCCGTCTAATAAAATAAACAGGTACCTTGGGATTTTATAGAGGGTCAATGTCGCCAAAGTCAAGAACTTAAAACATGTCTGTTTTCTTACTCCTTCACTTAAAGAAGGATAACTCCTGAAACATGATTATAATTTAAATAAATATGGTATCAATTCAAGCTCACAATAAAATCTTTAGAATGGTCCTATTTTCATTAATCTTTACCAATCGTTTAGGTCTTAAGTTCGTTCGAAACAAATCACAAATAGTAGGTAATTACACACTTTTGCACACATTTCTAAATTTCTTAAGTAAATACTCGCTTCGGAAATAATGCGATGGTATCGTTGGCAAAAATTCTTTAAAATCTATTGCATGTTCCATTACTTCCTCTTTAGTTTGATTATACCCACCATTTATTCCACTATCATTAGTTTTTGCTTGCCCATCAACCATCGTTTCTAATACGAAGAGAATAAATCGTTGAGTTACGTCCAATGTATTCAAAATATATTTTTGACAAACTTTTCTTCGACCTTCGCCTTCACTAATAAAATAGTCGTATTGGATGGCCCTCTAATATGTTTTTTACAGCACACTGAGCTATCCAGTCTTCTTTCTTTGATGACTCTAATAGTTTAAAAATATGAAAATAAACTTTAGCGTCTTTCCTCAGGTGTTTCTTTCCACACTCATTTCCACACTTGTTTTCTATCCATAGATTAGATTTTATTGATTTCTCTTTTATTTCAACTAATTTTCCTTTATTGTTTGCATAAGATTCACGAACTTCCTTCTTTTTCTTATTTTCTTGCCGTATACCCGTTTAAGTTTTTTTTAAATTTTAATGTCTTTCTTTATCTTTTTCTTTGCTTTTATTATCTGCAATGTATCCACAGATTACACACATTATCTTAATTTCAGTACTAATAGATATTTATATTGATTAAAATAGTGGTCCAATAAAATAATACCAAATCCAGATTCGAAACATTAATGATCTACTTTTATTCTAATAACTAAAATTCGTTCCATTTACGTTTCAAAACGGCTCCAGTCACGCGGAGAAAATCGGTTACAGCAAAAACAACACACTCTTTCGTCTGTCGCGTTTTGACCGAGTGGCGCAGTAAGCCGCCGGTTTGAGGCGTGGGCGTGAATTTTAATGGCGGTAAATTCACACTAAAATGACATAATTTTACAAATTTAGACTTTTTAAATTGGCGTAAATTCTAATTGTCTATATTACCATGCTTGTGTGAACTGTAGTAAACCACGACGACTAACAATTTCTTATCTAATAAATGTTGTAAACGTGGAGCGTTATTTTAGGCAAAAACGCTGTAACCCGTACCGTTCAAAATTTCAACAGCGCTGTAACTATCAGGATAATATAATTTGCAAAAGATGAATTGGTGTAAATTAAAATGATAAAAAAAGCCGTTTTTTATGCTATTTGCAGCACACGTTTATGTGATCCCTCAAAAAATAGGGGTTAATTAAAACGCTGTACAAAATTTTCTTTTGGTCGTAGAGACATGGGAGTCAAACCATTCAACGCAGAATATTTTTCTATTTCCGAATCAGCAATAAAAAAAATTTGACCTAGTTGCGGGTTACAACGTTTCCGCTTTTTTGCGTCGATATACATAGGTACCTATCCGATTAGAAATAATTTAGCAACATTCCCATGAAAACACGGGAGACAATACGCGGACGAAGTCAGGCCGACAACTTGTTTAGTTAGATAGGTAGTTAAGAAACAGATTTTGCATTTTTTATAATAATAGTAGATAAACACATCGCCCAAACAACTAAATTAAAAAGTAGGACAGTCTGCATTCCCCCAAGCATCCATAGTATCCGTTGGTCACAGGGATAATTAATTAAAGTAAAACTAAATATAAAGAAATAGCGCGTGGCAGACACCATGCACCCACTCTACCGGTTACGGACCACCGATTTCAGAACGCACGCACCGAGCGTTCCCGCGAAAATATTTTTAAACAATTCGCCATTTTGCATTCCAAAAAATACAACGCAGCTCTTATTGCCCACGCGTTACAGTTCTGATTCGTGTAACAACTCTTTGCCTAATGTTACATTTGATAAGGGCGCAGCACAATCAGAAGCGTTTTAAAAAATAACCTCTAAAGGGTCACTTTACGTAATTGAACTGCGATTTGTTTTTATTGGGGAATATAATAATCTATTGTAAGTATTTTAGAGGATTTTTAATAGTTATTTTTTCTTTTTGAAAAATAACACAAGGCTCATCTCCTTTTTTTATTTAACGCGTTTGATAAATTAAATTGCAGCTGGTTGTATTATACACGATTCTAATTTATTATTTTGATATCATGTTACCTACCTTTATTACAAAATGTTACAATTCATGTATTTTATAACATTTTGAAAACAAATGTAACGGATGTTTCAATTATAATAAAATAAATACTTATGCCATAGCCGTAAGCATAGGTGCAGTAATTTCAATTAATTTAATAACTTCAAGAACACTGATAATGAGCAGACAATTTTTACTAGCTGGTTTTTGGTAAGTAAAGTATTTTTGATATGACTTACCTGCAACCACAGAATTTACCATAATCGGTCGACGTATTCGCACGGAGGACAACACCGTCAAATCTCGAGATAACACCATGTAATCCGCTGCATACAATTACGGGTACAAATGGCATTTGACAGCCTTTGTGCACTGCAAATCCCCACAAAGTCAAAACACCTGGTACCACGCGACGTATCGGCAATAAGCACATTATAGGATCATCCCTTTACCAACCGCCCTCACGAGGTTACCTGATACGCGAGAATCCCTCCGTACTCCCACGTGGCCCTCACATTAAAATAATACTTGTAAAAATATAGTTATATCGTATGCGCACGCCTGGGCTTCCGCTCAGCATGATCTGTGGTTCGCAACTTTTATTATTAGGAGGGTGCATCATTCCCTCGCCTTGCGTCATGCCAATAATTAGATTAGATTAGATTAGATAACTCTTTTATTGCAACAGTTTACAATACAAATACATACAAAACAAGAAAATAGGTAAAATACATAGTCACAATTTGGCGGTCTTATCGCTATGAAGCGATTTCTTCCAGACAACCAGTCGGATGGAGAGATCATATAAACTCGAAAATCGGAGGTGTAAATTTTACGAAACTAACAATTATGTTAGTAATTTTTATTTGACTGGGGATAGTTATTATCTGCCAAATTATTATAAGCGATAAATAGCTTTAACGCTATCATATTGTATATTAACGTCAGCCAAAAAGTTGGCTAAACAAGTTGCTTCTATTGAGCAATGTATATTTGACATAGACGTCAGTAGTGCTTCTACTGATATTCCAATTAATTATTTAAATTAAATTATAAGACAAAAGAGGAACACTCTTGCGAAATGTTTCATAACACAATTAAATTAAATGAATGTAAAAATAGCCTTAGGAAAAGGCTATTCCAGGCCTTCCCCTGTCAATCGTTAAATTTAAAAAATGTACAACCTATGAACATTGTTCACAAGAACATCCAAGGAATGATGGGCAAAGATTTAGAGATTGAATTGTTCTTGAACCGTAATAAAATTGATTTTCTTTGCATAACCGAACACTGACTTAGAGACCATCAGTTCATGTTCAATTTTAAGAATCATTCGGTAGGAAGTTCATTCAGTCGAGGAAATGCTATACATGGTGGCTCCTTAATTATTGTTAATAAAAAGTTTAAATTAAATGAACGCAAAGACATAGTGAGCCTCTCGGTTGAGCGAACAATAGAAATAGCTTGTGTGGAGTTGGAGCAGTTTGTTGTATTAAGTGTATACAGACGTTATATGATTTTTTTTAAAATTATGGATGAGGCATTACATAAGGTCCGCAATGTACGTACAACTAGAATTGTTTGCGGTGATTTTAATATAAATTTGTTAGAAAATTCCACGTTGTCACTTAAAATTAAAAACTTATTTCTTTCATACAATATTTAATTTTCATTCATTTATTATATTTAAGGCAGAACACGGCTACGATATTCCACTAAACAAAACCAAGCAATGCCAGACCATTGTTGGATGATGCAATATCCATTTTGCAATGAGGTCTGACACGTCCGCCACATGGTTAAGAGCCCTGCGTCGCCTGGCGACAAGACATGATTCGGACACCATGAAAAGTGTCTGCATTCCTAGAGGACAGTCAATTGGTTAGCAGCGCTCAAGCAAAACATTTAGGAACAATGACATTGTGATACTTACGTGCTGGGATATCCTATATTTACGCGTGGCTGCCAGCGGCGTCACGACCGGTCGGTTGTGGCACGGATCCCTGCAATTAATTAAATTTCGGTAGATTACAACACGCTCCACAACAACAAACCTGATACTTCCCTAATATCACAAGCAACACGTACCTCTTTAAACTGACTCTCAACACATCACCACACCACTCACGCCAGAGAATGAAATCATTTCGGCGTCGCAACTCGGCAGCTTTCCTTTCGCCGGAAGACTTATAAATCGAAGGCCAGCTTATCAAATATACCCGGAATCTTGGAAATTATTAACAGGGTTGCTCCATGAGAATTTTTCCTTCAAACTATCAAAACGTCAAATATGACGTTTTCATCTCTCGTTCTGACACTGAAAGAATCTGTTAATAATAAAACTACATGAACTAGAGACAAGTTAACGTTTAGCAATCTGAATTGCGTCCTTTTTTTAATTTGGAAATCAATTCCACTCGAGTTAATACCCTGTCCAAATATTAGGCAGTATTAGTTTCCTCTCTGGTAACCCCTACGGGCAGAGAAAATATCCATATAAAAAACAATTCTCCAATTCGAATGTTCTAGATAAAAGTCCTTATAGAAAAAATAGTTCTATTTCCGGATGTGCTTGAATTAAATTTAATTACGTGTTATGTCAAATACAAAACGTAAACACGGAATTACGTAGATCTACTTAGATTTAAGTTTATATCTTTCTAAAACTGATTTAGAAAGGTGTATTAATTGAAAATGCAAGAAAAGTGTGTCTTGTAATGTGTCAGCCAAGGCTCCATGTCTTAAATTAAAAATGGATTATAGTCTAACAAGCCCCAATGATTACTATTTTTGGAAACCCTATCATTCAAAAACAATGATTTCAGGTATGTACTATTCAACCATTGCGAACCCCTTTTGTAGATTAGTAAAGGCAGACAGGGCCCTGAATTAACAACTTAACAGTTGGAACGCTTTACCCTCAAACGCACATTGTATCAAAAACGATACGAAGTTGTTTTCATTCCGTTTCACCATTTAATAAAGTATTTTGGGATGGTTTCATTATATAAACGATTCCTTTGCCTATTTAACTTTACATAAAAAAGTGGATGAACGTCACTGGTCGGCCATTTTTTTCTGTCATTTCGAAGAAAGTAGATGCACCCTGCAGTTTTTTTTTTGTTTTTCGCTAAATTTATCGTATTGAATCACAATGTCGTTGCGGTATTTTCCCACGTAAAAATATCCTAAAATGGTGTCAAAATAATGCAGAGCAGATCAGGATCGATATTCTAGCTAGCCACCACTCAAACAAAGAGTTTAAAAATTTTCTGGAAAAGTACAAAAAATTAATCCAAAGAAACGTGCTCCATTGAATGTTGATGGTGTTAGCGAACCGAGTCAAATTGCCAACGTTTTTAAAAACCATTTCTATGTTGAGCCGTTAGTAGGGGGTGATTGCTCTGCGGCGGTGATGCCCGATGCTGATGTCCGTCTACCTTGCAAGTCGCAGGTACGGTTTTCTGCTAAAGATATAGCTAACGTTATAAGAAATATGACTAGGGGAAAGTCCCCGGGGCATAATGGTCTCAGCGTTTAGCATCTTCGCTACGCGGGTGTTCACTTGCCTAGGGTGTTAAGTATGTTGTACACATTTTGTATTACACATACTTTCCTGCCGGAAGACTGTATGAAGACGGTTGTTGTGCCAATAATCAAGAACAAAACGGGCGACTCTTCGGACAAGGGTAATTATAGGCCCATATCGATAGCCACTATAATAGCCAAGGTGCTGGACGGTTTGCTTGATGACATATTAAACCCTTAATAAAGGAGTGGCACATATATTGCCACTATATTTTGAACTTTATACAATTGAGGTAAGGTCGAAAACCAATGAAAAATTTAAACATGCTGTGCCCGTCAAATGGTTAAAAACACATGTACACCTCCATGGCTCATAGTTCGGTTTTCAGACTGGATTGTCAACAGATACAGCTATATATTGTCTCAAGCACACCGTTCAGTACTACACTGACAGGAAGACTCCTGTCTATGCATGCTTCCTTGATCTTTCTAAAGCTTTCGATATGGTGTCTTATGACTTGCCGAGGAAGAAGTTAAAAAATGAGACAGATGTGCCTAACGGAGTAACTAACATTCTTGATTATTGATACAGAAACCAATTTAACGTTGTGCGCTGGGAGGGGGCACTGTCTGATGCCTATAAATTGAAATGTGGGGTGAGACAGGGTGGGCTAAGCTCTCTACGTCTTTTTAATTTTTATGATAATAAAAATAATGTACCTACCTACTTTAGTCCTATTCAGTCCCTCAATAATAATGGACTTATTGAGGGACTGAATAGGACTAAAGTAGGCTGCTCGATAGACGGAACTTTTATTAACAACATTAGTTACGCTGATGATATGGTCCTGTTGAGTCCTTCCATCAGTGCCTTGAGGAAATTGGTCAGTGTCTGTGAGAACTTCCCTGCTTCATCGAGTACGCGGTAGCAACAACAGCATTGTAAGAGTTCTGGCTTGTCGAGTGGACTGCCCTATGCTGAAGCATTGGATCCGGCTTCATGTCCTTGGTGCATGAAGTAGGTACCGGATCTAGAATAATTATGTTGCCCTATATTCTACCTTACTAACATAGTTCTTAAGTGCATTGTTACTAACAAATTCTATGGACATATGTCTGAATTAAATAAATAAATATATATAAATATAAGGTGACTGCTAGAAACCGCAAAAAACTTCTAGGGCTGGTCAGGTCAAGTGTTTTAAACATGACAAAAATGACAAAAAAGAAATTCGTGTTTTTTAAATTTTTAATTAAATAATTCATTTTGTATATTTTAATTAGATGGTCTTTGAGTATCTAATTTATTTTAAACTAATAACATAAGAAAAATAAAATTAAAAACAATTAAAAATAACGATTAATTACAACGCGCGGGCAACGAACGGCTGGCTGCACACACCTGCTGCGCTGCGCTGCGCATGAGACTCAAGTGAGTTCAGTGACTCGACTCAGCACAGCAGTGCCACAGTGCGATTCTCTAAGTTAAAGCCGTAAAGTTGGTAGCACCGCCTGCCGCAGCGATAAGAATTTACTTTGTCTCTTTCATATTCATAGAATTGGAAAGAGACAGCAGATCACAGCCATGCGCACAGCGTCTACGTGTCGCTCGCTCGCAGATTTTTTCGGCAGTCAACTTATGCCTTCTGTCTGGTGCATTCGTGTCGCGTGTGCGTAAAAATGCCTAAAAAACGCCGAATTAGTGTAATAATAATTATGTGCCGATCACAAAAGTTGTTCTAGTTTATCCTTTAATAAATTTTAATTTATTTACAAAATTTTAGCACAGGTTTTCACTTTTATTTAATCATTAATACATTAGTTTGACAGTGGGAAGCTTATCACCTTTCCTGTGCGCTAATGTAATAAACTGGAATGCTCTATAACACCATGTAAGTACCTGCCTACCTATTAATTACGCAGCAGTTTAGGTATCAACGTTGCCTTTAATGCGATACATTAGTTTAACTTAATTTAGTGTGTAGCACTTTATCTTCGGACATCAAGTTATTTCTTGAAAATGAGGAAATGTTTTGTTTGCTCTGAAGGTTATGCTCAGTGACTTTAGCCAAGATGTCAGTTTGACAAGTCTCTTTGACGTTTTACCCGTTCCAAAACGAACACTAACACTTTTCGATGTTTCGGTAGAAAGTTATTTATCGAAGCATTGTTTTTATTAACAACTTTCGTTTATTCATTTTTTAGAAACAAATATCAATTCAATATGTAAATTAAACCTCATTAGATTTTCAGTATATTTATTGAAAAGCATGAAACGGATCGGAGCACTAGGTCCTAGATATCGTTAAGTAATCGATTTCTTATTCAATTCCTTCTCATCGTTTGATCGATTAGGAATCGTTTTAAAAAATTATCTGTAAAATTGTAAGTTTGATATCAACTTCCAATTAAATTTTATTGTATGCAATATGATTATACATAAAACCGTAAGGGTCGTTTGGTCTTCCTCCATACTTCTCAGTAAGCATTCTTGCTGCTTTGTGTTTTTATAATCGATTCATTCGATTATATTTTATCGTAGTTCTGGCTGAATGGCTGTCGATGCCTCTGTCTTTTAATTTGAGATGACGTAGATCCGTTTTTATTTTGGTCTTTCTTTTTCTGATTCCGAAGTCACCATGTGAAGGCGAAAATAATTAACTAAATTGTTGGAAAAGGAAGAGAGGGCGAATGGCCCGCTTTAAATTAAACAAAATAGTACTGTAAACCCATGCTGTGAACCATGGTAAGTTGGATTACATCCAAATGCTGTCTCATGATTGAGCACATTTCACTCGCCATGTGCTAATCACATTTTTGGTTGTTACAGGGTTTTCTGTTTTAGTTCACCATTCATCTCAATCTCTTCTAGATTGGATTACCTAATGTAACCTTTTGGTTTTACCATCAGGGTACTAAATCACCAAGGTGGAGCCGGTAGTTTTCTCCGGTGACTACCTCTTTGGAATCCCAGCATTTAATGCAACATATCCGTTGATCTGGATGGAAGGTCTCTGCTGCGACTGATCAACCGCTTTGCCACTATGTGAGGGAAGCAAACCTCTACAGCACACGGACCATCAAATGGTGAAGGTTTAGTAGTGACCAACCTACTGTTCAGCTACTGTATGTATAATTAAATTTACTATAGAACTTTAAGTAGTAATGTTTAAACCTTATGGTGTATTCAAAATGTACACTACATTTTAGATAAAATAAATGTAACTGTGAATTTAAGTCTTATTTGTTTATCTCTAAAATCGCTTGCTCCAGCGTATAAGGCGCCCTTATCTTAAAATAAATTCTAATACGCTGTACTCCAGGATCGGAAGAATCACTCCCTGATCATGTTCTCACCTAATTGAGTAAGCCGCACTTCAATTGTAAGCACGAATTAGCACATAATGCAGTCCGTTCATATTTCTACGACACCAGCTGTGCCCAACATGAGGTACACGTTGCAAGTGTAAGTAAGCAAGACTGAATAATGAAATAACGCTTGACTAACAACAACACAAAATAGGTAATACATACTTATTTTAGTTTAGTTGTCGAAGACATGAAAGGTCGTTGGTCGTACCTTAGAAAACTACCTACATTTGATCTTTCATTTGTAAGGAAAGGTAGCTGTACCTATCTTCTCATAATGTGTGATAGATTTTTTTTTGTAAGACGTAGGGTAGGATTGAATTGAAATTACGCTCATACCATAACACTTATCATAATTACAGTTAAAATGTGGCCATAACTTGATGCAATCGATAGTCGTTGGACTTAACTGCACCTTATGCCTACGCACATTTCAATTAAAGGAAAATAAATGGGGTCTCATGATTGCAGACTAACGTAGGTACTTAACGCCCAGCTGACGACGCGGACGTGTCAACCGACGGCCGGCCGACAGTTCGTTGAACTTCGTTGCCCGCGCGTTGTAAATAATCGTTTTTTTAATTGCTTTTTATTTAATTTTTTTTTATGTTATTGCTTTAAAATAAATAAGATACTCAAATACAATCTAATTAAAATTTACAGAATAAATTATTTAATAAAAAATGAAAAAAACACGAATTTCATTTTTGTCATTTTTGTCATGTTTAAAACCCTTGACCTGACCAGCCCTTGAAGTTTTTTGCGGTTTCTAGCAGTCACCTTATATATAGAGGACGTAGGTAAGTCTTTAGTTTTTCATAAAATTATTGTATTTTACATTTTTTTTAATACTCTCAATAAAAAGAAGACCGCTGATCTGTGGGGTAATTCCGTGGACGTCGCTAAACCAGCAATTATGACAATAGAACCAGTTTTAGCTTGCATATTAATTGAATGCATTGACTGTGGTGTTTTTCCTGACCTAATGAAACATAGTAAAAATAATTATATTATTTAAATCAGGTAACACTTCTATCAGAGGAGCTCGATGGCGCAGCGGCTAGCGCATTCGGCTTGCGATCTTGCTCGCTAAGCCATTTTCGCAATGCCAGGTCGCTGGATGGGTGACCAAATTAAAAACATCTCGAGCTCCTCCGTGCTTCGGAAGGCACGTTAAACCGTTGGTCCCGGTTGTTGTCGTAAGATGGCAGTCGTTAAAACCCACCAACCCGCATTGGGCCAGCGTGGTGGGTTATGGCCCAATATCCCCAAGATATATATCGTGCTATTGTCCACGTGGGAGGCCTGTGCCCAGTAGTGGGACGTTATAGGCTGATGATGATGAACACTTCTAACCCCACGATTGTTCACTGTATTTAGTGTATGTTTAAAACCAGCAATGAACTGCAAAACTGCAAACCTGCAATGAACAGGGTAGGAAAATAAAAGTGTCATGGCGGTACAATAGACAATAGCATTCACTTCAGTTTCGGTTCAGAACACGGAATGGCGGAACGGTCCGCTTACGGTTTGCTGTTTTGATTTCCCATGGCTGTGACAGCCCAGACCTTATTATATGGTGTAAAACCAACCGCGGTTTGTACACGCTTATATTTCTGACGGCAGAATTCGCGTCGCGTTTTTGTGATTTCAGTTTCAGTTTGTGTAGGTACATGCCCACGTGCATTCGTTGTGAATTAACAGTTAATCGGCTTAAATCTCGTCAATCTCTTTGTAACCAGCCATCGGAGGCTGCGATGTTTAATTAATCGGACGAACAAACGCGACGGCAGCGCGTATATTACGAACATTACTTTGCGTTTAACAGGCACTGTTAGCCTCGCGTGGTGAGCTATTGGGAACCGATTCCCGGCGATATCGTCGAGGCGGCGGCTGCTCGGCGAGTGGGACGGTGCGATCTGGACAGCCTCTTGGAGTCAGCCGGCGTGGCAACGCTGCCAGAGGCCAGGAGCCATCACAGCAGCTGAGCTGCAACCATCCTATTTCCTTCCTCACCTCTGTCCTCTCCTCAGGTTGCAAGGCGGGCCAACCTTCGCATCATTCGGTGAGTACATAGTCATTAAATTAAGTTAGTAAGATTAACGCTGCGAAGCACAGCTAGTTTCAAGGAAGCCATAATCGTTGACCTGGTGGTCCATGGTCTGTTTGAATCATTTTGGTAGCAGAGCGTGGTTTAAAACGACACGGATGGTCCGTGTCGTTACTTGGAACTGTTGTGCCTTTCGGAAGGCCAGCAGAATTAGGTAGCCGCCTTAATCGTTCCACTGTAGCTCGGGCAGGGAGCTATATAAATATGTCCACCTGATAGCTTATGATTAGTTAATTACATTTAATAAGTTTGTAATTACATTTAATTACATGGTATGTAATCATAGATTGTTTTAGTAGTGCTAGCGGGTTGTCTGTGAAATTGTTTTTCCTCGGTCATTGACAACAAGTACTCAATCAATGTGTATTCGCGGGTCAGAAGACACCGCCAAATACAGCAGAGTAAAGAAGGTTAGGTGGGAGGTAGAAGGGAACTTACCGGGAGCAGGCTTGACGAGGTCGCTGGAACCGGGAGACGAGCTGACCACGGGTGGCGAGGTAGGTTGGTTTCCTGGCGCACAGTCACTACACTACACAATAGGCATTCAGGCGTTCTCGTCACTTAAGGTTCAGGAGTCACTATAAACCATTTCGGTCAGGCTGTTGCATGCGCGGTAGCTAGCTAGCCAAGTCGCGCGGTCTGCTCACGAAGCGAGCGGCCGCGGGTCGCGCAGCGGTGGCGCCGCGGCAGATAGGCGGACGCGGTCGTCAACAACCGCTGAGTCAACCACCTTACAGCTGGCGGTATGATTTGAATGGGCGTCCCGGCTTTGGCGGGAACATCCTCCGGGGCCCAGGGTGGGCTCATCCAATGGGAGCCTGGCGATCCGGAATACAGGCCTCCGAAGATGTCCATTCGCGGTGTCCAGGTCTACCACCCGCACGACGCCATCCTTCCCAGGCAGGGTGCGAGCAATGCGCCCCAGTCTCCATTGGAGGGCAGGCAGGTTGTCCTCCTTGATGAGGACGAGCTCGCCAACTCGGGGAGGGGAGGATGGGGACAACCATTTGGAGCGGGTTTGGAGGGTATGAAGGTAGGACTTGGTCCACAGCGTCCAGAAGCGCTGGGAAAGGGCCTGTACCATCTGGAATCGCCTACGTGTGGAGATCGGCCTATCTTCCACGGATAGTTTGGGAAGGGCCGTTAGTGGGCGGCCTATAAGGAAATGTCCGGCTGTAAGCGGCTCAAAGTCTGAAGGATCAGACGAAAGTGGGCAGAGAGGTCTAGAGTTAAGGACCGCTTCGATTCAAGCTAAAAGTGTGGAGAATTCCTCGAATGTGAGGTGTTGTTCGCCAATTACGCGATATAAAAGTTGCTTTGTTGATTTTACGTTGATCTCATGTAACGCACCGAACCATGGTCCCTTAGGGACGTTCAACAACCAAGTAATGTGCTGACCAGCGAGCTTGTGCGCAATCGTGTCATTATTCAAGGCAAGAAAGTTTAGTACTTTGATGAGCTGATTTCTAGCGCCTACATAATTTGTACCGCAGTCCGAGCGGATGAGAACCGGGGCACCGCGGCGTGCTATAAAACGCTGTAATGCCGCGAGGAACGCTTCCGTGCTGAGGTCCGAGACCGGTTCCAAATGAACCGCCTTAGTCGAGAGGCACACGAATATACAAAAGTACGCCTTTAAGAGCTTAACATTACGTAGGGTACTAGATTTAACGAGGAATGGTCCGGCAAAATCGGTCGTGACTTGACTAAATACTGGCTGAGGCGTAACTCTATCGGCTGGCAGGTCGGCCATGAAGGGCGCTTGCGGCTGGGCCCGGCATCGAAAGCATCTAATGCATTTAAAAACTCGGTGTCTAATAATACGGCGCGCGGACAATATCCAAAATTGTTGGCGTACGATAGCGTGTAAAGTGTCAGCGCCAGGGTGGCAGTGTATTTTGTGGTAGTGGTCAATGATAAGGTCTACAAGTGGGCTAGAGCTGGGAAGTATGAGCGGATGCTGCGCGTCATATCGAATAGACGCATGGGACAGTCGTCCACCAACTCTAAGGAGCTCATCTTTAATGAGAGGTGACAGCCGCTGGAGTCTGACGGAGCAGATTTAGCCAGTTTGAAGGCGGTGGATGTCCTCTGCAAACTCATTGTGCTGAACACTGCGCACCCAGTAAAGTAGGGCCTCTCTTCGTTCACTGACGTACAAGGGGCCTGAGCGTCGCGAATCTGGGTGGTGTCTGCAGTTGTGCAGAAAGCGTTTTAGACAAGCTGTCACTCCGACGAGCTTGTCTAGTGAACTGAACCGAGTGAGCAGGTCAAAGTCAAGACCGGGCACTGTGACCAGTGACGGGACGTGTTTGGGCTTAAGGCCGGGCAGAGCGTGAAGGCCCAGAGCTAAGGGCATCGCAGGCCAAGACTCACAAGGCTGTCCAAGCCACGTGGGAGACCACCATAGGTCGTGGGCTGACAGGGATTGCGCAGACATCCCTCTGCTTGCGCAATCTGCCGGGTTGAGCTCGGAAGGTACGTGTCGCCAGGTATATTCTGGTGAGCCTGAGCTGATTTTGACTACCCTGTTGGCTTCAAAGGGTTGAAGACGGTGAGGCGGTGTATTGAGCCAGGCCAGGACTATCGTACTGTCTGACCAACATATGTGTTGTTGTATACTGATATGGGCCGATAACTGAACTGACACACGGATCATGAGCTGGGAGAGTAGAGTGGCGGCCGACAACTCTAACTTGGGGATTGTGAGGCGATTCTTGATTGGTGCGACTGGCGACTTGGCGACAATCAAGTGTACCAAAGTATCTCCGGAGGCATCGAGCTCATGGAGGTAAACAACGGCGGCAAACCCGGCTTCAGAGGCATCTGCAAACCCGTGAAGCGAGTATGCAGCTGAGCCTTTGTTTGCACAAATGTGCCGAGGGAAGCGAATGCTAGACAACAGCGGCAGATCCTCTGAGATGTGGTGCCACTCCGTTTGCACTTCAGAGGGAGTGGGCTCATCCCATTCCAGCTTCAGTAGCCACAATTGCTGAAGCAGCAGCTTTGCGCGGAAAATAACGGGAGAAACCCAGCCGTTTGGGTCATAAAGTGAGGCTACGGTGCTTTAAATAGACCGCTTTGTGACATGTGTGATGGGGGGCAGAGAGATGCGGTAGGTGAACTCGTCTGACTGAGGGCTCCACTGTATACCCAAGACCTTAATGGACGTGGACTCTGGGTTCATGTCGAAGTCCTTGGGCATGTCGCATTGGTTGTCGGGAAATCTCTCGAGCAGCTTAGGCGAGTTAGATGTCCACTTACTGAGCTGAAAGCCGCCTAGGTCTAGCAGACTTATCAACTCGTCCTGAAGTGCTTGGGCGGATTCAACTGTGTCATGACCACACAAGATGTCATCAACGAAGATAGACTTGCGAAGAACCTGAGCGGCTCCAGGGTAGCGATGGCCTTCATCCTCAGCCAGCTGAAGCAGAGTGCGGATTGCATGGTATGGGCTTGATCTTAAGCCGTAGGTGACTGTATTGAGGGCGTAGGTGAGCAGAGGGTGATCTGGTGAGGACCGCCATAGTATCAGCTGATACCGTCTCTGGTCTGGGGCAACCAGCACATTTCTGAACATCCTCTGAATGTCAGTGCTGAAAACGACTGGATGCGTTCTGAAGGACATGATGATGTCCACAATGTCCTGTTGAAGGGCGGGGCCTGTGTGTAGGCATTCATTTATGCTGACACCATTGGAGCTTTTGCAGCTACCATCATAAACAATGCGCAGCTTGTCCGACCCTGACTTAAATACGCCATGGTGAGGGATGTAGAAGTGAGGTTTATGGGCGAATGTATTTGGGTGACAGGGAGCCATGTGCCCTAAGTCGATGTATTCGGCCATAAAGTCGACGTATTTAGAACGCAGAGACGGGTTCGCTATTAGCTTCTTCTCAATATTGAGGAATCTGCGTAATGCGATAGCGTGAGTTTTACCTAGTTGAGGGACGTCCTTTAGAAAGGGCAGAGCGACCGTATATCTGCCTGAGGGATCGCGTGTAGTGGTAGAGCGGAAGATTTTCTCGCATTGTTCCTCCAGGGGATCATTATGAGTGTGAGATTGAGGGAGGGGCTCCTCAGACTCCCAGAACCTTTCCAGACTCTGACGTATGTCCTGGGCTGATTCAGCTGAGTCTGGTTGTGAGCTGACGACGTGAGCTGAGTTAACCTGCTGCGCCGGCTGCGCATACAAGTCCTCAATGGGTCCTATCAACGCGAAGTCGAAAATCGTGCCGAAGGCTATGGGCTTGCCCGGGCCCAACGAGACCTTAGTCCCGTCCAACACCTGGCCAAGAACGTCCGACCCCAATAAGAGGTCGATCGGGGCTGGTGTGTGGTAAAGCTGGTCAGCCAATGGCACGGGTGGCTGGCCTAGTACGTGGGAAATGTTTGGTACCTTCTCTAAGGGAAGGTAGCCAGTGACGTTTTTTAAAATGTGAGCTGTGGCAGTGATTGTAGGAGTATCATTGTGAGTGGGTCGTCATACTATTGTTATTGCCGCCTTTGACTCATGTTTGTGCTGATTCCCAACTCCTGTAATTTTTAAAGAAGTGGGTTTTGATGGCAGGTTCAAAAGTCGTGCCATGCGTGACGTTATTAATGTCAGCATACTGCCACAGTCCAATAAAGCTCTGGCTGTGTGAAGATGGCCATGTACGTCCGCGACTCTTAGTGAGACGGTTGGCAACAAAATGGGTGTGCCAGTGGGCACAGAAGGTGAGTGAGCTGATTGAGTATCACATGAAATTGTATGAGCTGAGTATGTATCAGCTGTGTGGGCATGGGTTGACTGGGCATGGGCTAAAGAGACATGGGCTAAATGGGCATGGTCTGAATGGGCATGGTCTTGTTCTGCCTCTTCGCTAGGGTGCTCCGTGATAGTTGGGAGTCATAATTGCTGGCGGCGTTCGCGGGGCCTACCTGGCGAACCGGACCTGGGCGGGCTGGCTCTGTGAGCAGAGCTGGGTTGCACCTGTTTAGCATGTGGGGGTTCGTGCCGCCTGCTGTTTCTGGGACGCTCCCTCGAGTGCTCTCTTAGCTGTGGTGGGGGTATATGTACAGACGAATGAGCTGAGTGCGTTGGGTCGTCTGGTCGATGTAGGGACGTGTGGTGGTTGGAGCTCCCACAGTCCTTGCATGCCCCCCTTGACCTGCACTCGCTCTCGTAGTGAGGGCCGAGACAACGCTGGCAGCGCTCGCGTGCCTGTACAAAGTCCCAACGGCCCTGCGTTGGCTGGGCATTGTACCATCTGCACGTCATGAGCCTATGTCCCCTAGTGGCACAATAGGGATAGTAGGACGTGGAGCGTGAGGAAGAGGACGAGGACGATGATGAGGAGCAGCTTTGCTGGAAGGCCGAGTAGACGGGGAAGGGCTGACTGCGAGCCGGGGAGGTGGACGGGCGGTGACGCATTTGCTGCGCTGGGCGTGACGGTTGGTGAGTAGGCTGATCATAGGCGCGGTGAGGCGATGGAGCTGAGGAACGGCCACGGTAATGGTCGGGTTGTTGCTGAGCCATCTGAGCATAAGTGCGATGGGGCAACTGAGGAGGCGCGCGGCTACGAGAAGGGCCGGGCTGGGGCTGAATGGGTTGAGCCATGGCTATGTTGGAGAACTCTGTCTCCACACAGCGCGCGTGCTCCTCGAGGTAGGAGATAAGGTCCCTTAACGTGGGCAGGGTGTTACTAGACCCGTGCCTGCGTTCAAATAGCGTGCGGAGCTCGCCCTTGAGCGTCCGCACCACTATTGACACAAACACGTAATCGTCTCCTATGGGCAAATCTAAATTGTTGAGGGCACACTAAGCCGATATGAGCGGCGTGAGGAACAGTGTGCGGATGTTCGAGCGCGTATGGATGCTTGGCAGCCCCAGGATGATGTCCACAAAACTATCAATGAGAACCCGGCGGTTCTCGTACCGCTTGGTGAGGATGTCCATGGCCACGGCAAAATTTTCATTGGTGACCTAGGTGGGACACCATGCTTAATGCCTCACCGCTGAGGCTTGAGAAGAGATAGTGGAGCTTGACTGCTTCCGACAAGGTCGCCATGTCGTCAGTCAAACTCCTGAATAGTGCAATAAAGGAGGGCCAGTCCTCCACTTTTGAGCTGAACCTGGGCAGCGCTATCTTGGGGAGGACGGTTGTAGGCGTATTGACGCCGAAACTGGGCTGAGCGCTATGGGTTGGGGATGACGTGGAAGAGGGTGAGATTTCCTCCCTAGCCATAAGTATCCCCAGGTACGCCCCGGAGGCCTTTGTGTGGTTCTCAGTGTATGCCTTCTCGGTCTTCTCGTCCAGGTCCTCCTCGTCAAGAACGCTATAATACACTGACTCCAGCTTCTCCTTTATGCCCTGTATCTGTGCGAAACGCACGTTGAATTCCGTTATGGAATGTTTGGTGCCGCCAGCAATGATCCTTGATCCCACCTCTTGGAGCTGGTGTATAGCTTTGGCGGCCTCCCTAAATATCGCGACTTGTGACTTGGTCGGCATCGCGATGAATGAAAGGAGACAAAAAACTAATAAAAAAATAAACAAATTTAAAGGCAGTAAAAAGGACAACACCCTGTATATATTCTATAGTTGGGCTGGACGTATTTGTTTACTAATGTAATGGCAAATGGTAATGCCAAAATTAACGCAACAATAAAGAAAGCAAAACTAAGTTGGGACGCCTTGTTTATGGCCCACGGGTGGGCAAACGCATGTGGATGTGTATGTCTGTGTTTATTGAACGCGCGTACGTAATATTAGCCGACCGCAAAACAAAAAACAAACAAAACAAAAAAAAAAAAAAATTACGTTATCCGTAGCCCACTATTGGGCAAGGCGCTCACAGTCGGGCAGACCTGTAGCGGACACTAGCGCGAAGATTGAGTCGGTCGCAAAAAAAAATAAAAAAAACGAATAATAAAAACTTAATTAAAAAAAATTGGGACACTCTGTCTGTGTCCCACAAGTGGGCAAACGTGTGTAGAAGTACTATGCTCTTGTGGTGAGCACGCACAAGAATGAGCCGATTGCCAAGGCAAAAATTAAACAAAAAAATATATAAAATTAACACGAGCGAAAAAATAAAGCACGCTACTTGGCACGCGTGGTGAGCATGCACGAGATCTGAGCCGATTTAACACGACAAGAACATAAAAAAATCCTTAAAAAATAAAACGGGAAAAATAACAATGCAATCTCTCGTCATAATACCATACGTAACGTAATAATTTAACTACAGACTCAAAGTAATATTAGGCAACAATCATTTACACAAGCGCGCTTAGTCAGGACAAAATTGGTCAGTGTGTGCTAATGCATCAAACCAACATAAACAATGTGCAACTTAATTAGTAAGTAAGAAATTAACACGAATCGAACACTGTTCTTGGAACACGTTCTTATTTTATTTTTGTAGGTAGGTTAATAATATTTCGCAATGCACTTTGCAACGTCTATCGTGCAGAAAGGGTCATGTAAGGTAATGAAATTAGGAATGTTACGAGATGAAATTTAAAAATAAGAAATTAAAATTAAGTTACGTGATAACTACGAGATATGAGGAAATATTATTTTTAGCGGACTGTTGTGGTGAAACCACTTACCTTTTCCACTTCCTAGGTATTATTTCATGTAATCATCTCATATTTTAACTTCGTCTTATATATTTGCTTTTATTTTTCCTCGCTTCTGCAACGATACATAATGTTTTAGTAGCTACACACTACACTACACACATCGCAATTCCTTTATCTAAACACATTTACTTACGTGTTCTAAATCACGAAACTTCGGACACTATTTTTCGACACTTTTACGTATCCCACAAGTTTCGGATCACTTCGATAATCTTATTATGCGTTTTTCCTTGTAATATTTAAATGTATCTCACTTTAATTGTTTTCTATTTACTAAATATTGTATTTTGGTTACGTTTTGAAGTATCTGACAACTTATTTTTGCTTCGTTGCTATGCAACTTATCAACATAATCCAATCAAAACTTTTTGACTTTCTTATTTATACATTTGGCCATCTAGATTTCTCGTTTTAAAAATATTATTTTGAAATTTATGCAGAACTCAGAAACCGAGGTTTCATTATAAAGTTCAGCCGACGACTAATCATTACATCTCTAGCTTTGGATTCAAAAGGTTTACTCTACTGAGACGATCACCAGCTTCCGAATTGGAAGGTCAAGACTCCTTACTTTCCTCTTCCAAATTGGAAGGACTAGTCTTCAAGTATAAACACCAGCTTCCGAATTGGAAGACTACGGCCTCCAGACATCGCGCGCGCCTACGCCTGCCTGTGCCTGTCTCGCCTGTCAGCCTGCACCTTCGCCTGCCTGCGCCTGGTGGCGCCTGCCTGCCTACACCTTCGCCAGCCTGTGCCTGCTGGCGCCTGCTGCCTGCGCCTGCCTGCGCCTACCTGCACCTGCCTGCGCCTACCGGCGTCTGCTGTCGGCGCCTGCCTGTCGGCGCCTGCTTGCCTTCGCTTGCCTTCGCCTACCGGCGCCTGCCTACCGGCGCCTGACTGTCTTCACTTGCCTGCGCCCTTCGACGACTGCCAAGATCAGCGCTTGCCTCCACACCTTCGCCTGCCTCCACGTCAGCTGCACCTTCCCCTTCACTTTTTATATCATTAAATTTCATTTTAACCATCATCACCTCCATACTCACCATCCTCACTCACCTTTTTATTTTAACTTTGTTTGTAATTTTATTTTGACTTATAAATATTTGTAAATTTCTTATCATCTTTTCTTTTTTAAATGTCGCTTCACGACATTTTGGCGCCCAACTAGCTTTTAGATTCTAATCTCTTCTTTCTTTTTACCCACTCCCTAGAGATTTTCTTTTTTGTGTTTGCTTTCTTTTTCTTCACCATCTATGCATTTTTTTCTCTCTAAATTCTAAAACAACACTTTGTCTAGTGATTCTACAGTTCTTTACACATTCACCTACTTAAACTCTTTTCATTTAATATTTTTATTTTCAGTTTTACTAAAGCTGAAAATATTTCTCCTCTTCAACATCCCGCAGCAGCCGTTCCAGAACCTGCTCTTACGACTCCTGCTGCCCTTCCTCTCCAACCTTACTGTCAGGTACCTCCTCAAACTATTCCAAACCTTCATCTTTTCAAATCTTTAAAAAAAATTTAACTCTTACCTGTATATTTTTTTTTAAAATCTTTATATTTTTTTGCTATATCTCTAACTTTTTATATCTTTATAATCTTTAACTTATCTTTGTGTACTTTTTTTTGGAGACCCTATTTGTTCGACTGGCAGATGGCACTTTACATTCAGCTCAATCTTAACTTCTCCTTCATCTTCCAAATTTAATATGGTATAATATATGTTTTAATCACATTCACATTTTCATTCCATTAGCTCATTAAGGTTTTTGTTTCTTTTTGTTTTTTTTTTTACTTAGTCTGTGCTCTTAAGCACACTTTAACGTTCTATAACGTTACTCAAGATCTATCTATTGATCTTCTCTATAACTTTAGTACCTAACTACTTTAGTTATCAAGCTTTGAACCCTACCGTTCTTAGCTACTTTATTGCTTCGAGCCCTACCGCTCGTAGCTACTTAAAATATTATGCTTTGAGCCCTACCGCTCTCAGCATATCTTAATTTACTTCATTTTTATTTTCATTTCTTTATTTCTTTTTTTTATTTTTTTTTGTTAGGAGCGGCTGACTACTCCCTAAAAAAGCCTTAGGTCTAACTTTCCACTTATAGAGCGGTCGACAACTCTTTAAATAAGCCCTAATCGTCATTTTAAAACACCCTTCTAGAGTGGTAGTCATTGAATGTGAACTCCACCCTTATTGAATGCAGATGATAGTATGTAAGAGAACGTATGTCTGTTTGTTAGGCGATGTATGTCTGTGTGAAGTTGTGTTTTACGGTTTCTTTAGAAATATGCTTTAAAAATTTTCTCTGAGTCAAAAATTTTCTGGGGTCGTGGGGGAAATGTGGTGAAACCACTTACCTTTTCCACTTCCTAGGTATTATTTCATGTAATCATCTCATATTTTAACTTCGTCTTATATATTTGCTTTTATTTTTCCTCGCTTCTGCAACGATACATAATGTTTTAGTAGCTACACACTACACTACACACATCGCAATTCCTTTATCTAAACACATTTACTTACGTGTTCTAAATCACGAAACTTCGGACACTATTTTTCGACACTTTTACGTATCCCACAAGTTTCGGATCACTTCGATAATCTTATTATGCGTTTTTCCTTGTAATATTTAAATGTATCTCACTTTAATTGTTTTCTATTTACTAAATATTGTATTTTGGTTACGTTTTGAAGTATCTGACAACTTATTTTTGCTTCGTTGCTATGCAACTTATCAACATAATCCAATCAAAACTTTTTGACTTTCTTATTTATACATTTGGCCATCTAGATTTCTCGTTTTAAAAATATTATTTTGAAAGTTATGCAGAACTCAGAAACCGAGGTTTCATTATAAAGTTCAGCCGACGACTAATCATTACATCTCTAGCTTTGGATTCAAAAGGTTTACTCTACTGAGACGATCACCAGCTTCCGAATTGGAAGGTCAAGACTCCTTACTTTCCTCTTCCAAATTGGAAGGACTAGTCTTCAAGTATAAACACCAGCTTCCGAAGACTACGGCCTCCAGACATCGCGCGCGCCTACGCCTGCCTGTGCCTGTCTCGCCTGTCAGCCTGCACCTTCGCCTGCCTGCGCCTGGTGGCGCCTGCCTGCCTACACCTTCGCCAGCCTGTGCCTGCTGGCGCCTGCTGCCTGCGCCTGCCTGCGCCTACCTGCACCTGCCTGCGCCTACCGGCGTCTGCTGTCGGCGCCTGCCTGTCGGCGCCTGCTTGCCTTCGCTTGCCTTCGCCTACCGGCGCCTGCCTACCGGCGCCTGACTGTCTTCACTTGCCTGCGCCCTTCGACGACTGCCAAGATCAGCGCTTGCCTCCACACCTTCGCCTGCCTCCACGTCAGCTGCACCTTCCCCTTCACTTTTTATATCATTAAATTTCATTTTAACCATCATCACCTCCATACTCACCATCCTCACTCACCTTTTTATTTTAACTTTGT
The DNA here is from genome assembly GCA_963921215.1 of Scoparia ambigualis. Taxonomy (NCBI): domain Eukaryota; kingdom Metazoa; phylum Arthropoda; class Insecta; order Lepidoptera; family Crambidae; genus Scoparia; species Scoparia ambigualis. Next base: position 52,441,171 of record OY992502.1, on the reverse strand, counting down.
TTGTAATTTTATTTTGACTTATAAATATTTGTAAATTTCTTATCATCTTTTCTTTTTTAAATGTCGCTTCACGACACTGTATTAAAATTGAAAATTAAAATAAAGTTAGGTTCAGATTAGGGCTGAACCTTAGCGGTTATTCCGCGCTCGATTGGACCAAAATGTATTCGCGGGTCAGAAGACACCGCCAAATACAGCAGAGTAAAGAAGGTTAGGCGGGAGGTAGAAGGGAACTTACCGGGAGCAGGCTTGACGAGGTCGCTGGAACCGGGAGACGAGCTGACCACGGGTGGCGAGGTAGGTTGGTTTCCTGGCGCACAGTCACTACACTACACAATAGGCATTCAGGCGTTCTCGTCACTTAAGGTTCAGGAGTCATTATAAACCCTTTCGGTCAGGCTGTTGCGTGCGCGGTAGCTAGCTAGCCGAGTCGCGCGGTCTGCTCACGAAGCGAGCGGCCGCGGGTCGCGCAGCGGTGGCGCCGCGGCATATAGGCGGACGCGGTCGTCAACAACCGCTGAGTCAACCACCTTACAGCTGGCGGTATGATTTGAATGGGCGTCCCGGCTTTGGCGGGAACACAATGCTTATCACATTACAACATGGAATCGTGTTGAGTCGGTATCTTTAATAATTGTTGTGATTTATTGTTACATGTGGTGACCACGGTTTAGATTTTATTTAGGTGGGTAGATCATTATCATCAGAGAAGTTATGGAGTGTGTTATGTAACGGAATAGTGTCTGTCACACTAATTGTATTTTTTTACCTACCTACATTAAATTCAATCTTTATTAAGAAGTTAATTAGGGCCTCAAATGATATGACATAATGTAGGTTGCTAGTTATTTGAATAATACGGTAATAATAATATTATGTTTACTGCCTAGCAACGGGCTTGATATATATGTAAGCCGGTTATAATTTTATTTCTAGTTATGTGGATAGAAATAATTACATTCGGATAATTTGTTATAGCACTACGGTTGTTTGAACATGTGTTATTGTTGTTTATAAGTTAGTATACATAACTAATTCTGAATTAGTGATTTGTTTGCCTCAGGAAGGACTTGTAATTTGATAATAAGTTTATTTTTTATTTTTGTTCGGTTGTTATTGCTTATAGACCTAATCGGAGTTAGGTATACAGACCTAATCGGAGTTAGGTGTTTAGATAGTTAGGCATTTAGTTAGGCTTATAGACCTAATCGGAGTTAAGTATTTTTTTTATTGTGTTGTAACTCGTAGGTAACATGCCGGCAAACACTGTCACTGCGATTAAAGCTAGGATAGGAAGTGAGCTGCGATGGTTTGCGTCAGCTCGTGCCTTGATGGATAGACTGGACAGACAAGAGGCATTCTTAGCACGGGCTTTGGTTGTTGATTCATGTATGGAAGTGATGTATCGGTGCAACACGGATCTCACGGAGTTGGCGGCTGATGATAGTGATGTACTGCTGTCTTTGGAGAAGGGCCTTGATCAGTGTCAGCAGTATGCTGATGACATAGTGCAGAGAAAGATGGAGATTTTGAATGCTCGCTCCACCGGTGGAGTCAAGGCAGAGCAACCATCTTCATCTGGCATTTTGTCACGCCTGCCTAGCATCGAGCTACCGGTGTTCGATAGTGACCTAAACCAGTGGGTCGGGTTCATAAATTTATTTGACAGCCTGGTCCATGATCGGAAGGACCTAACGGCATCGTACACGATGGCACAGCTGCGGGAGGCCATCACCGGTGAACTTGCGGAGTTGGTGGCTCACCTGCCAGTGACGGAGGATAGCTACCTTACGGCCCGGCAGATACTGTTCGATAGGTATCAAAACTAACGGCGGTTGGTAGATGCCCAACTGACACGGATTTTTACTATGCCTTAAGTGGCTCGGGTCTCTGAAATTCGGACAGAGATTTTGAACCCGATGACGACAGCCACTAAGGCGATTGCTAATTTGGGCCTGCCTATTGACCAGTGGTCATATATATTATTTTATATTGTTATTGGTCGGCTCCCAATGGATCTGCAGACCAGATTTAAACAGCAGCGTACCGGGGGCAACGAAGGCCTTCCTACGTTGACTGAGTTGTTGTCGTTTCTGGAGGGAGAATTTAGACGGGCTGACAACGTGTCAGTAGGACTACACCCCTTGGGGCCACGTGACTCTCGGAGGGGTCACGTGATGTCGGGTGCCTCAAGAGAGGATGGACGTACGGGACCTACTCAGCGCTTGCATGCGCTAGTGACGCAGGCGGAGCAAACTCGGTGCTCGTATTGTCGGGAGCCTGGGCATGACGTCACTCGGTGCGACGGGTTCGGTGCACAACGGGTGCAAGGACGGCGGATTATTGTACGGCAACGGAGCTGGTGCTACATGTGCTTAGGTCCTCACATGGCACAGCAGTGCTCACAAGCTGGGGCTTGCGTATTTTGTGGTGGTCGGCATCATGACCTCCTCTGTCTAAATATGCCCGGGATGTCAGACCACCAGCAAGGACTTAGGAGTCCTGTACGGGAACAGCCACAGGCTGACGGAAGTAGATCCCCACCGGGGGGGTCTTGGTTGCGAGCGCCTTCGGATGTGCGCAGTGGTCAGAGACCCACGCAAGGTCGGTTGGAGGAGAGGTCCCATCGGGGGACCCCCTCTCATGTTGGGATTGGGGGGCCGACCCCAGACGGTTTGGGACCCAACCAACAATATTATAACGAGGGGCCCGATTGGAAGCCCATTCTTGTCTTGTAACTCATGCTCCTGTCCCTACGGGGAGGAGGTCTAGGAGAGGTATGGCCATTGGGGGCGACAATCGGGCTGCAGCGGGCGGGTGCCATTGGGCACCGTCAACCTACACTGGGGTGGTTCGGTCACCACCCCGTACCGCGTGCCCGACCCATGGGTCAGGAGAACTTCTTACTTTCGTCGCCGCCCCCTCTCCCACCGGTGGGACTCAGGGGGACTCGGGTCCCAAATAGTAAATTGTTGCCCAACCGTGCGTTGCTCCCAAACCAGGAGACTATTTTGTTTCCACTGCGCACAGGCTTGTGGGTTGGTTGGACAACACAATTAACAAGTAATATATTAATAAAATATTTTCATTCTATACGCGTTATCGGGACGTCGTACGGTTCGGAGCGTCGTGTTTCGGCGTGCCTTGTTATCGGCTCAAGGCAGCCACGACGCAGCCTGCCACCCGTTTGTCTGTCTATCTACCAAGGCGTTTCATCTCGAGGTAGTTGCTGATCTGACGACGGAAAGCTTTCATTGCTAACTTGGACAGATTTATTTCCCGTAGGAGACTGCCGTCGCGGATCCGTTCTATTAACGGAACCAATTATATGTGGGTGCAGAACGTTACTTACGAGAGGTAGTTGAGTTTTTAATGTAAAACGGGTGGATATCGGAACAGCCTTTTCCTGTCGGGGCATCAACTGGACAGTCAGTCCTCCGAGAAGTCCCCACTGGGGTGGGATTTGGAAACTGTTGTTAAGTCGGCAAGACATTTAGCTCGCGTGATCGGACAAACCGCTCTAACTTTGAAGCATTAACTACGGTTTTTGTAGCGACGGTGTAACGACTGCTTGTTGTTTAGGGGATAGGTTGGGACCTATCCGGGCGGGTGACAGTTTAAAACCAGCAATGAACTGCAAAACTGCAAACCTGCAATGAACAGGGTAAAAAATAAAAGTGTCATGGCGGTACAATAGACAATGGCATTCGCTTCAGTTTCGGTTCGGAACACGGAATTTTTTATTTTATTTTATTTTATTTATAAGTACACAAACAGAATTACAACTAAGATCAACATACAGCAACAAGTGGAAAAACACACAGGATAAGTTGCAGCTCCAAAAAGGAGTGTACATTTACATGCATTATCAATAAATAGTTGATATAAAGTTAAATTAAATTAGATTACAATAAATTAAATTAAGTTATTAAATCGATCAAGTGCTGTTTAAAAATTTACGAAGATAACAATACATAAACTCATAAAAAAAATGTATGACAATAAAATCAAAAGAGTTTTCATGACAATCAATGAGAAATCAATAAATAAAGGTAATTACATAAAATAAATATATTACACGAGTATTTAACAAATAAGTATGATATAAAAAGAAGGAATGGGCTAACCTATTGACAGTAATTTGCAAACATCCGTCTTAAATTTGTAAAGTGATAGGTTATGGATGTCAGGCACGTCGCCAATATCTGACGCTAAATCATTAAAGTCGCGACAAATACGATGTATGGGATTGTTGAATGCAACATTATTGGAGCAAAGGGGTACTGCAAAGGTGAGCTGCTGCCTCACCGATCGCGACGGTACTCTCAACTGGAGTCTATTGAGCATCGAGGTTGACACAAAGCCATTCAGCATCTTGTAGAGAAAGGATATACCGTTTATTTTACGGCGCTTCTGCAAGGTCTCTAGCCCAAAATACTTCAGTCGATCAGCGTACGTGAGAAGGTCTCGTTTACGGCCATGTCGATACGTCAGTATTCTAAGAAAATGTCCTTGTATTGCCTCTACACGGTCTATATGCGTAAGGTACTGGGGCGACCAGATTATGAAAGCGTACTCCAGTCGGCTCAGTATAAGGGAGCGGTACAGATGCAGCGCACTCTTAGAGGATTTAAATTCCCTAGAAGCTCGGCATACGAAACCCAACTGCTGGTTACATTTTCTAGCCACAGTATCGAAGTGCTCGTTAAAACTCAGCTTGCTGTCGAATACAACGCCGAGGTCTCTGACCATCTGTTCACGTGCAAGCGTCTCTCCACCGACTTTATAATTAAAGATCTGTGGATTTTTTTTGCGAGTGAACGTAATTACAGCGCACTTACCGACACTTAGCTTCATGTTGTTTTTTGTACACCACATCTGCAGATAATCAATGTCAGATTGAAGTGACAGGCAGTCTTGCAAAGAGTTAATCTGCGCATATATTTTTAAGTCGTCAGCATATAGCAGTTTCAAGTTACAGAGTTTAGGCACTAAGTCATTGATGTAGACATTGTACAATAAAGGGCCTAAGTGTGAACCCTGTGGGACACCAGATGTTATAGAAACTGACTGTGAATAATAACCTCTTAAATCAACAAGCTGACTACGATTCGAAAGATACGATTTCAGCCAGCGTAAAAGACAACCGTGTACACCCATGGAATCTAACTTCTTGAGCAGGACTGTATGACTAACTCTGTCGAAAGCCTTCTGGAAATCTGTATAAATTGCGTCTACCTGACCACGACCATTCAACACCCCGCAAATAAAGCCCATGTATTCAATGAGATTACTTACCGTTGACTTACCCCTAACAAACCCGTGCTGTTGTTGGTGAATGTGTGGGCTTAGGTGATGATATAACTGATCGTAAATCAGTAATTCGAAGACCTTAGCAAAACACGAGAGCAAGCTAATAGGCCTGTAGTTCACACAGTCACTGGGGTCGCCAGACTTGTGGATGGGAATAATATGGGCAAGCTTCCACTTATTCGGAAAGCAGCCCGATTTCAGTGATTTTTGGAACAAGATGTGCAAGGGTATGGAAAGCGCACCAGCACAAGACCTAACAAAGCATGGTGGTATGCCATCAGGACCTGCCCCTTTATTGACATCTAGTTTCAAGAGGATTTTGCGGATATCGTCTCTAGAAACAACAATGCTTGAGATGGAGTAGGCAACGGGGTGTTCATAAGAGCAGTTTGGTTTCTTGATTCAGGCGCAAAAACGGTGGAGAAGTATTCAGAAAACAATTCAGTTACCTGCTCCCCCCACAAGCAGTTCTATTGCCAAAGTGTGTACTCATAGGAACAGAAGGGTTTTTCCTCTTACTCTTGACAAATGAGAAAAAAAGTTTAGTTGATTTTGATAGGGAGTTCTCCTCATTATTTTTGAAAGACTCATAACAGGTTTTGATAAGTTTCTTTGATCTACGCCTTAGAAGGTCAAACTCATCGAAGTCTCTGGGGTTGCTTGATTTTTTGAACTTCTTATGAGCTCGCTTCTTTTCGATGATGCAGGCTTTTAATGAAGCCGAAAACCAGGTCGGGTATAGAGAGCTGTGTCTGCTCTTTAGGGGGGTATTTTTTTTAATAGTACTATCAAGAGTGCGGTAAAAGCATTCGACATCATCATTAATGTTTGTATGCGTTAGTATGCCATCCCAGTCAACATCGTTCAGCTGTTCAGAACATGTCTCGGTGTCGCATTTACGGAAGTTAAATGTTTTCCTGGTCTTACCTGGCAGGTTCCTAACTGGTAGAAAAAGGTCCGCCTCAACTTGAAAAGCAGGATGGTGGAGGTCAGGAGTAGACAGGGGAGAGCACTCAGACAGTTTTATGTTTTCTAGGTCAGTCATACATAAGTCAAGAACTCTACCATTATGATTGCACACGTTGTTATATTGATACAGACCACCCAGGCCCAACAGGTCAATCAAAAGAGCAGATTTGGCGTCGTAGGCATCACTAGGCAGAAACCGAGAAGGATACATGACATCAGGAGACCATGACAGGTGAGGGAGGTTGAAGTCGCCCAGGATAATAGTTTTACAGTTATCATTGTTGTTATTCAAGAGAGTCTCACAACACTTTTCGTAGAAGGTTTGACATAGAGACAGATTAAGGTCTGGTGGTAAATACACAAGACATATATTAATAGATTGTCCCGCGGGACTCCCCGTACAGTGAACTGTAACCCACAGGTCTTCAATGTTACTTTCCAACTCAGAGTGTCTCGCGGTTGCATAACTTCTCTTGACAGCCAACAAAACCCCTCCTCCGGAGTGCTTAATTGAACAGCTCGTTTCTCTGTCCCTACGATAAACGACGTACCTGTCATCCACAAATTCGCTGTCATAAAAGGAAATATTCAAGTTTGTTTCACACAAACAAATAATATCATAATCATCATTCAATATATTAATGTACAATTTATTTAATTTAGATTTTATACGATTTACATTTGATAGAAAATACGCATTAAAACAATTAAAATAATATCCTAAATAGCGTAATAAGCAAACGTAAAAATTATAATAATAAAATAGTAATTATACTTTAATTATGAGGAAAGTTTATCCAGGCTTGAAGTGTCCTTTAAGTAAATAGCAGGAGAGTTATCGTCCTTTCTCAGGTAAACACGACCGAACTTCACCCACACGTATTTATAGGCCTTATCTTTAGCTGCCTTCCTAGCGGCCGCGTGAAGATCCTTGCAATCCTTTGAGAGATGTTCACTCACATATACTAGGCTTGTTTCACCGGGGACGCCAAAGTGCAAAGAGTTCAGAGGTTTCTTTGAATTTTTCCTGTTGTATCTCTTGACATGAGAAATTACAAGGTCACGGTGTCGCTCTGACGGCAGCGTTACCAAAATGTTTCTAGGTCTATTGGATGCAGGATTCAACTTTGCCACCCTTCGACATGATCTGATTTCAGCGTCTGTGATTGGAAGTTCAATTTCCTTACACATGTTTTTAATCATAGCGACAAGGCTCTCACTACGTCTTTCCGGTACACATTGGAACTCGACATTACAACTCCTAGATGTTTTCTCAACGGCCCTAAGGCGTGCTTCTATTTTATTTAATTCTGACTGCAAAGTGCAGTTTTACTGCTGGAGTTCGACAATTTTATTATTAGCTTTAGCTAATGAGCAAGTTGAGACTTTTAATTCTGCACTAAGGAAGTCCGTGGTTTCACTAAATTCCTGTTTTAAGTTTCCAATTGCGATGCCTAACTCAGACCTAATTTTTTCCTGGATCTCCATTGACAGCGTAACTCTTATGCTTTCCAACTTTTCGTCGATGAGATCTTCAAACTGTCTCATAGTAATGGACATATCCATGTCCCTTACCTGCTGCGGTTCCGTGGGTTCACATGAAAGACGGGAGGCATCAATAAGTAATTCATCACAAGACATATGTGAGCGAGTAATTGATGTTTCAGAGGCATTCACAACGGTGTCGCGCGGGGAGGCGATAGGCGTGTCATCCGTTCTGTTACGCCGAGTAATGTTGATACATAAGTCACAGCGCCACGAACGTTGCAGCTCTTTAATGTTCGATTTAAAATAAGATTCCTACAAATTTAGGCATTGGTGGTGATGACCCCTTTACAGGCAACGCAACGAAGCAGATTGGTGGTCGCCACGGTCTTATTGCATGCTAAGCATTTCATTTTGATACGATTGTAAAGTAGTCACGGAGAAGTTAGCCAAGAACGAGTTGTGAGTCAAGCGCCGAGCAATGTAAAGCAAACGTATCGGCAATAAAAAAGTACCTATCGTGAGATGGATGACGTAATTTTTCGCGGCGATTAGCGTAGACGTATATACTGGTACGTAATTTCGACCGCGACCGACCCAGCGGCCGTGGCTCAATGGATAAGAGTTAACCACTTACGCCAGGGGTCCGGGGATCGATCCTTGCCAGCCGCTCCAAATTTTATTTTCACTTTGCACTGCTGGAGACTTCGGATGAGGTTTGTACAGCTGTAAGGGCGAAGTCCGGGGCTCCAACACAAATTAAATAATTTAAAAACTTTATTTCAAAAATTTGTAATACAAGCTGCGACACGACCGCCTGCGAGGAGAAACGTACGCCGAGAAAAAAGGTGGAACGGTCCGTTTACGGTTTGCTGTTTTGATTTCCCATGGCTGGGACAGCCCAGACCTTATTATATGGTGTAATACTAACCGCAGATTGTACGCGCTTATATTTCTGACGGTAGAATTCGCGTCGCGTTGTTGTGATTTCAGTTTCGGTTTGTGTCGGTACATGCCCACGTGCATTCGTTGTGAATTAACAGTAATCGGCTTAAATCTCGTCAATTTCCTTGTAACCAGCCATCGGAGGCTGCGATGTTTAATTAATCGGACGAACAAACGCGACGGCAGCGCGTATATTACGAACATTACCTCGCGTTTAGCAGGCACTGTTAGCCTCGCGTGGTGAGCTAGTGGGAACCGGTTCCCGGCGATATCGTGGAGGAGGCGGCTGCTCGGCGAGTGGGACGGTGCGATCTGGACAGCCTCTTGGAGTCGGCCGGCGTGGCAACGCCGCCAGAGGCCAGGAGCCATCACAGCAGCTGAGCTGCAACTATCCTATTTCCTTCCTCCTTTCCTCCTTTCCTCTCCTCAGGTTGCAAGGCGGTTCAACCTTCGCATCATTCGGTGAGTACATAGTGATTAAATTTAGTTAGTAAGATTAAGGCTGCGAAGCGCAGCTTGTTTCAAGCAAGCCATGATTGGTGACCTGGTGGTCCATGGTCTGTTTGAATCAGTGTAAATAACTTGCTATTAAATGAGGGAAAAACCAAAGGTATAAGATTTGTATTGTCTAATGTTAAGCAGGTAATAACTAGTGTACAAATTAAAGTTAAGAATGTAAATTTGTTGACACCACTGTGTTTATAGGCATCACGTTGGATGCCAAGCTTTAGTGGGGCCCACATATAGCTAAATTGTCGAATAGACTTAGCTCTGCGGCTTATGCAGTAATGAAGATCCGTCAATTAACTGATGTTGATACCGCTAGATTAGTTTATTTCAGTTACTTTCCTAGTGTAATGTCGTACGGCATTTTACTGTGGGAAATGCTGCCGACATTCAAACTATCTTTGTGCTGCAGAAGAGGGCTATTCGAGCAATATATAAGGTGACTGCTAGAACCCGCAAGAAACTTCAAGGGCTGCTCAGGTCAAGTATTTTAATTTACTATTTGTATTTTTATATTTGTGGTTTTATTAATGATTTAATTTAATATAATTTAATTTGATTTAACTTGATTTAATTTTTTTTTATGTGTGCACGATATCCAGTAAGCGCCGTGCTCTGCTGCAATCGAAATGCAAATTTAACTGCATATTATTTTTATTGTGTTGATGTTCAAATATGATTTGTATTCTGTTGGCGTGCCTTAAATAAATAAATAAAAGTATTCTAAAAGCTATTTCTAATTGTATATAATTAATATACCGTATATTTTACATTTAAATTATTATTTTGTATTTTATGACCTGGTAATGACATATCTTTTTTTTTGTAAATGTCGTTGCTTCTGTGCGCTGTGGTTACTTGCGCCCGTTCTTTGCCACAGTTAAAAAAATATGTCCTGAATGGGTGGTAGGTTAAAAATTTGGACAATTCAAAGTACTTACTAATTGAGTTTATTTAATAAATATATTTTGAGTTTGAGTATAGCTTTTTATTTTACCAACGGTTAAAAATTCTTTTATACACAAACTTTGACAATTCAGAAATCATGTAAAACTTGCGCTAAATCACATTCTTTTAGTTACACTCTAAGCCTATACACTTATCATCATAAAACATTCAACACTTTGCACCTGCATTTGTAAACAAAACTATGGAAATATAATACAGCTCAAAGCGCCATTTTTATTCTAAAACTGTTTGTCCATTTCGCGAACACTTACGTTTCAAACATTTTTACACTATGTAACAAGAGATAAATGTTCAAGAAAATCATATCGAAACAATATATATATATATATACATATATATATATATATACATATATATATATACATATATATATATATATATATATATATATATATATACATCTTTCATATATATAATATATATATTTCTTATATACATCTTTCTGTTTAATTTGACATTTGATACTTGTAATTTACTTACGATAAATCATCTAAACATCTTGTTTAAAGCAGTGGCACTGACACTACAGAAAACTGTTTGTCATTTTCGCGAACACTTACTTTTAAATATTTTTACACCATGTACCAAGAGCTTGCTTGAAGCGTCCATGAATAGACCCAAACAAGCATTTGGCGTAGGATGTGCAAGCTGTGTCGCTGTAGAAAGGCTGTCCCTACAAAAATAAAATGCCTGTTCGATCTTCGGGTCCCAAGGCATGGGTTTGTTACCCTCCAACTTGGTGGCTGTGAGAAAATCGAATAGTGGAGCTTGTGCTTCGGCAGCTTTTGGTATAAATCGTCGGTAATAGTACAGCATACCTAAAAATCTTCGTAGACCTTGAGCGGTCTGGGGACGGGGGAATCCCTTCAGGGCAGCAATCTTTTCTTCTGGTTGAAGAACACCGTCCCGGGAGATCTTGTAGCCTAGGAACTTAATCTCGTTTGCGCCTAGAACACACTTAGCAGGATTAATGACACAACCATAGTCAGTTAACCGCTGGAACAAGGTGCGCCGATGAGAAAGGTGTTCCTCAGATGTCTCGCGCACATCTGAGGAACACCTTTCTCATAAACAAGAGTATCGTTTACGTACGGGAAACAGAAATTCAGCTCCCTAACCATCTCATCGATAAAACGCTGAAATGTTGGTCCCGCATTTCTCAAAACAAACGTTATATAAGGAAATTCAAATAATCCGAATGGCGTGGTGATGGCTGTTTTGCAAATATCAGCTGGCTGCATAGGGATTTGTTGGTATACTTTTACTAAATGTATTGTGCTGAATTTTTTTTTTAATGTGACACGTCATACTGACTGCATTCTGCCTGACGGTAAGCAGCCGATGTAGTCCAAAATAATGAGAGCACTCCCCACCGTGGAACAAGCATGGTAACAAGCGCACCTATTCATGACGGCCTGCATAAATGCCGTTTCACGCCCCGTTTAAAAGACTCGGGATTATAGGAATTGCGAAACACATGCGCTGGTATTCCAAAGCCGAATGGTTTTACAGAGGAACGACTTGCCAAATGAAAGGAGAAGGCGGGATTAGATCAAATAGTTTTTCAGAACACTCTCCGTAGTAATTTCGGTAGAAGACACTGAGAGAAGCAATGTCTATACGCAGCTGGAGGTCCTGAAGGGAGGCTGTAACCTCAGCACCTCCAATAATGCGTACCGCTCGCCTTTGCAGTCTATCAAGTGCATCAAGGAAGTATTTAGCAGAGCCGTCTCATAGATGGAAACAATACTCCATACTCGATCGCACCTGAGTCTTGTACAGCAAACAGCGCTGCTCGGGAGTGAAAAACCGCCTCACCTTATTAAGAATACCCAACTTACGGGAGGCAGTTAAAATAATACTCTCGATGTAGCATTTTGGATTCAGTTCCTGGCTGATGTCCATGCCAAGAATGCTGAGGTTCACTGAAATGGGTAAAGGAGAGCTCTGAAGAGAGGATCTTGGACGAGAAAGCACAAACCTGGGTCTTTCTGGCATTAAACTTAACCAGGTTTTCAGATCCTCACTTGGAGACACGATCGAGAGTCAGGTTCAGTTTGGCAACCAGTTCTTGCCTTTTCACCACGATATCAGCTTGCTTTGCCGCAGAATGTCCTATGTATCGCTCATGCATCGTACTGGCATCCGCATAACAATGAATATTACCCAAGGACAACATGTCATTGATATGCAGAAGAAATAGAGTAGGTGAGAGAACAGAACCCTGCGGCACTCCGGCATTGACTTTATAGAACTCGGAGGAACTACCCTCACAAAGACACGAATCCTCCGCTCTTCTAACAAGTCTGTAACCCAGGCGCACAAATGAGGCAGCACACCAAAAGCCGGCAACTTGGAAAGAAGGGAGCGATGCCATACTCTATCGAAAGCTTTGGCGACGTCAAGGCTAACTGCCAGAGATTTGCTATGCTTGTCCATCGCTTCACCCCATGCGTGAGTTACGTACGCTAGAAGATTGATCAAGACGCCGTTGATTGCTGGGGTCTGAACCCATACTGGCGATCATGGAGCAGGGAGTGATCTCTAGGTAGTGAATGAGCTGGGAGTTAGTTATCCGCTCAAACACCTTGCACAGCATAGAAGTTACAGCGATGGGTGGATAGTTGGCTGGATCCGAGCGATCCCCTTTTTTGAGGATGGGTTGTATGTTCGTTTCCTTCCAAGACACCGGCACAACAGTGTCGTAAGACATCCTAAACAATCGTGTCAACACAGGAGACAACTCAGCCGCGCATCTGAGCAGCACAATTGCCGGAACACCATCCGGCCCGCTAGCCTTCCGCACGTCGAGCGACCGCAGCACGGCACGTACATCGCACTGCCTGATACGAATATCAGGCATGGTGTCCCCACAATGTGCTATAATAGGTGGAGCGGCGCCACAATTGTCGATACGCGAATCAGCCGCGAAAACGTCAGCCAACAAGTTCGCCTTCTCAAGCGGCTGGTAGGCTAACGAGCCATCTAGATGTTTCAACGGAGGCAACGAGGGAGAGCAGAAGTTGGCCTGCATGGCCTTAGCGAGCCGCCAATAGCTACGGCTACCTGTAGGGTGCGAGATCAACTCCTGCCCTACCTGCGCGAATCTTTGTGCATCCCGCTCCTGCGAGAGCCCTTTTATTAAACCTAGAGGCCTTGTTGTAAGCCGCCTTCAAGGAGCCGGTACACAGGTCATTTAGTGCGCAAGTCCTCGTCCAAGCACGATACGCCGCCTGCTTGCATTCAGCAGCTTTGGCGCATTCGCGATTGAACCAAGGCCGTTTTCTACCAACGCTGGCAAGATCTGTAAACGGAATATAATATTCCATACCCAACAAGATCTCATCAGCAATGGCAGAAGCGCATACCGACGGGTCCTTTCCAAGAAAGCAGCTCTGGCCCCATGAGACGGACGCAAAGTAATCACGCAATCCGTCGTCCCAATCTGCCGACGAGTAGTGCCACAGACGACGCTTGGTCTCCACCGTTTTCGGTGGACTAGCGCTATGCGGTGCTGTGGCAATGACTAAGCAGTGTTTAGACGAATAGGCGCTCTAGCTGCGCTCTTTATTCTTCCATCGTAAATAAAAGTTTTATTAAAAAATAAAAATATTCTGACTCGGAACAATGTAAAAATAAACTCTAACACCTGGTCACCACTCAGTCAGTTCGTTCCACTATAGTAAGGGAGTTATAATACAATGAAATAGTAAAAATGCTACTTACAATGGGTTTGACAATAATAAAAAGTAAAAATTTAAATAAAAAACTTCAAGGCAAGGATACTGATGATCTTCGGAAGGGAATCCACTTCGAAGGGACTGATGAATTTAATGCTCAGCTTCTCTTTAGATGGAGTAGGACTTCGCTGCGGCACGATTATCGGCACGTAATTCGTTGCTCGTTGTACGGATGTTGCACGTTGTATCGTTGGTGATGAAACGGCAAGCAAATCGTAGCTAGCTCGTCGTACAGATGTTGCACGATGTAAAATGTTGATTTTCGTATACCTTATTCGCTACTCATTGGAAATCATAGACCGTTGGATGGAACCAGAGTTTTCTTAGAAAACAAAATTAATCACGTCGGGGTCACCACTTTGGAGGAATATCCATATTAATGAATTGTCTTTGGCAATATGTCAAGGTTTACTCATGTATACAAACAAAATTAGGTTAAGTTTTCTTTATTTAACTGAAAACCTTGCCAAGAAGTATTTTAGAAAGGGTTGTATTAATTGAAAACGCTAAACAAAGTGTCGAGTAGAGTGTCAGTCAAAGCAACAAGTCTTTAATGCGAAGACATAACGATTTTAATTCAACAAACCGCAAAGACCTATTCTTATAGAAAACCAGATAAATTACCACCAACGTTTTTAGGTAAGTAATTGTTATTTTTAACTGTTGCGAACTTATCTGTGGATTAGCAGAGGTAAGGCGGGTACCAAAGGAAATGGCCCAAAATACATACAATAAAAGCCCAGAGTTGACAGCAATTAAATGTTTACCAACGGGTCGACTATAATAGACATTTGAACTTACCAAAGGGATAACCCTGAAATCCGTCGGGTATAAGACCGATATCATACTTATCATAAGAAAATAAATTATTAAGAATTTATTGATGTTGTAATTGTGTGTTGGTTATTCAGTTGTTTCGTTTTTGTGCTGAAGCGGTTGTGAAAAAAAAAGTTCCTATATTATATCTTTCAAATAACTTATTTTTTGTATATTTCATTATTTTCTATATCTAACTATATACACTGCGTCTAAAAATACTGTAGGTTAATTCAAGTCGCCTTCATATCTGGCCCAAGAAAGGTAATATATTATCGAAATAATGTGGACACAACTGCCTAATGTGCGGCGGCCATGTATGCAGATACATCAATATTCTGAGGTTGCGTGGCGATTGTAGAGTATATAGCAATAATAAGTTCATGATTGAACGTGTCTTGATTTAATTCGGCACCTTAGTAGCGTGTTTCCTTCTTCGTCATTAATGTTCACTATGTCGGAATGTCTAAAAACTTCCATAGAATACACGCCGGTTTCTCTTACATGACAGCAGTGGCATCTTGCATTTTAGGCACTGTGCTCATAATCGGTTCGGTGCAGTACGATCTTGCCAGCTTCACATGGTAAGTATGTCCCAATAGCAAAAATAAACATCTCATCGTAGGTCATTCTTAGGGAAATCTTCAAGTAATGTTGCCTCCATCTTCTGAAATGCAATGTTTCTTTGAGCGTTTAGACGTTGTTGATCAACTTAATCAGCCAGTAAGTTTGGCCTATTAACATTTCGTTCTTTTATTTTTAAAAAGCTATTAGTCAGGCGACTGTCATTGTAGCTCTCTTGGGTTGCGTTTATCAGTGCTGTGTAGGCTGCGCCCGCCGCGCAGCGTCGTGTCTGCTATCTATTTCTAGCTTTAACAAAAACAAGGTTATCAAGTTCAATATTTTTTTAGGTACACAATAAGATTACTCAGACTGCACGTAAGAAGTTTTTGTCGACTCTGGGTTATTATTAGGCCATCTCCTTTACAACGTAATGAACCTTCCCAAACACCAGAGATTTGACCGATCAGGGCAAATCTCGACGCTGGCCCTCCAGCGTTACACTAGACTACAAACAACCAAACTAGAAAAAACAACCAAAAGAAAACCCCACCCGCACTACACAATATCATAAACGTTCCTGTAAAAAGCTATTCGTATTGTTGGGACTATGCATAGTAGGATACACAGGTCTGAATTTTGTTTTTTTTCTCTGTCATAGCATTTAATATAACTTGTCAATAGCAACAACACGTGTCGTGTTGTGAGACTCGATTTTAATTGAATCTACCGTACAATACTAAATGTACCTTTAAAATATATACCACATGAAATTGGCTTAATGCTAAACGCGAAGCCAATAATTAAGTTTTATTATTAACAATGATTGTATGTTATCTGTTGTACGTAACAAGATTTAAATAAAATTTAAAAAAAATATTACAAGCACTCGAACCGATTTTTGCAGTTGCTGGATGCTTTCGGGGTTTTGGCTTTAGATGGGTGCGAGACGGAGCGTAGACTTCATCAAAGACATCTTTCCAGCATAATATTGACATTCCATGTCTCTGTCTGCCTCTCCATTGCTCAAGCAAAATACAGGGATCTAAATAGTTTGTTGAAAACATTTAAAAAAAAGGTTTATTTACCTGAGTTATTGCGATTTAAAGTCCACTATAGAAAGTTTAAAATCGCATTGACTCAGTTATTTAAACGTTTTTTAAAAATGTTTTCAACAAAATCGACTTGGAAGTTTGTATGGAAAACCGAAATGCGTAAACCCTCTTAATATAAATCAATTGCCGAAATGTTTGTACGCGCATTGCTTTTTCCTCGGTGAATACTGCCAGTTTTGAGATTTTTTTAAATAACCTTAATTAGTTTTTTTAGAACTTTGAATACATACAGTTGTGCATTGTAGTTGGAAAGGCGGGAGTTTTCATAACTCACGTCCTTAAATTATCTGTACTAACTTCAGGCTGATTGGATGATATAGTTCTGATGTTTTGCAATTTAGCTAAAGGATTGAGGGTGGAATCTCGCTTCGCCGCCTTCATATGTGGGTAGATGCCTGTGCTCGCACGCGCCGCCAGCCGGAGCGGCACTGCGCGCTTATATATCGAGGTGACAATATAGTCCGGTCGTGGGACATTAAATTCCATAAAGAAGTTTTGATAATTCTAAAACTTTTCGTTTTTGCTGAGTGGATAGAATATGTGAATTGTGAGCTACTTTTAAAAAGTTAGAAGTTTTATGACTGTGCTTTAGGTATGGTTTAGGTATTTCATAATATTTCGTGTAACGTAATGTATATAATATTAAAGTTTGAAATGTTGAGTGTTTTATAATAAGAACTATCTTATCTTTGTGTTGTAAAAAGTTTAGAAACTTAATATATGTGGAACTATGAAAATCACAAAATCACTCTTTTTGTCTTTAAATAAAATTTTAAAATTTATGAAATAATATTTAAGACTTTCAGTGGTTAGTGGTATACATGTTGAACAAAGTTTAGAAAGTTAAGTGGTGTGCTTCTTTGATCATTTCATTTTTCTTTCGTAACACACGCAATAATAAATTAAAATTGACAGAATCGCTCATACATGTCCTTTATAATACTATTTTATACCACACAAAAAAATTAGAAACATACATACAGTGCATTTTGTTTAAATCACGAATTAAATATTTGGCTAACGTACGTTTCTTTATGCGGACGCGGGCGGCTGCGGACGCGGCGCGGCGGTGGCGGCGGGCAGGCGCGGTGGTGGGGGCATACCTACCTACACTCTATATGACTGATAATCCACTTGTCACGTCAGACGAGTGGATACATGGCGAATATAATACAAGAAGACGTAATGCAGAAAAGTAAACTAAGTACCTTAGCCTACTTACTTTACATCTTATCTGACAACAAAACATTATTAAATGACAAGTTTTGAGTAGTTAAGTACAGATCGCGCAATTCTTCTTTCAGATAAGATTATTTTACAATTATCCGAATTGGATGAATGGGATGAAAACGTACGTAACGTAAACGGATGAGTATGTAACATATTCTTAATTAAAAATAAAAACTGCAAATGATTAAGTACTTATCTGTTTATTTTTCATTTTGGTTAATCAATCTATCATCCTGTCATGTTCACAAATCACAATAATACGAAAGTAATTTTTAAGATGTACTAGGCTATAGAATTGCGTATCTAGCTAGGGTCACATCACACGATTAAAGTTTTTTCCACAACCCTTACGTGTTTTTTAGACAATTAATCAATTTTATTAAGAGCTTCAGGTAAGTATGCAAAAGTATTTCCTAAATTATAGTAAGGTAAGTAGGTACTCTTATTATCACTAAATCATTCATCACTACCTAGGTACCTACTAATTATAAAACACAGTCCCCCCGCGTCTGTATGTCTACGTAAGTACATAGGTACCTATTTACTTAATTAAGTATTATAATATCAATTCTAATAGTCACCTACAATTATTAAGTACCTACCTATATTATTACAATTTACAAGTACCTAACTAGGTTGGTAGTTACTAGGGCTTGCTCCCGGGAATTCCTGGTATTTCCTGGGAAATTGACTTTTTACGCAGTACCGGTACTGAGAATTTGTTTCTCGGGAAATTCGGTACTTTTGGTACTTTTGTTATAACTTCAAATTACGCCAATATTAAGCTCCGCGTTTGCGGTAGTCGTTACCGGTAACCTCGGCTTATGCTTAGTTGCAAACAATACAAATTTCGTAGCGTTACCAAATTTTTGTCTCCACGGTTCTCAACCGTGACGTCACCGGTACTTTTTCTGGGGAAAAAATTGTAACTAATGTACCCGTACCCGTACGGTTTCATCGTCATCGCACTCCAATGATTTGATAATTCCATTTAAATAATTTCTTTTTTGTTTGCTAATTTAGCTTTACCTTCCAAATGACCTTGAAACTGAACGTCACTCGAAACATCGACGACAAGGATTCCAATAGTCGGATTGGTATCAAGGGAGAGCTCCCTCAAAAGTTCAGAGGTACGACGAAGGGATGTTGTTTCGCGGTAAATGCGCAAACTTGTGTTTTGGAGGAGTTACAGTGGACTAAGTTATGTCAGCCCCAATTCAAGACATGACTTAACATGTTCTTGGTGTCAGTCACAAGTTTATTCCGGCTCTCGATGACGCTTTCCCGAGAAATATTAGCTCGTCCGGTGTAGAGTGTTACTCCCTTACTGACGTTCGCGTAGCAATGAATGCTGTTGTTATGCAACATGTCACTGATATGCAGAAGAAACAGAGTATGGGCTAACACACACCCCTGTGGGACTCCAGACTCCAGCATTTAAGGAGGTTCATGTCAGAGCACGAACCATCGACTACGACTCTGATGCTACGCCCAGAAAGAAAGCTGGCCACCCACGAACACAATTACTCAGGAAGCCAGTATGATGAAAGTTTAGAGAGAAGAGCCCTGTGCTATACCCTGTCAAAGGCTTTCGCTACGTCCAAGCTAACTGCCAGTGCCTCCCCTTTACTTTTAACAGCCTCCGCTCATCGGTGAGTAAGGTACACTAAAAGATCACTAGCCGAACGACCGCGACGAAAACCATACTAGCGATCGCTTAGTAGTTAGTTTTATTTTAGGTACCTTAAGAGCTGGCGATTTGTAATGGACTCCATTACTTTGGAGAGCAAAGAGGTGATGGCTATTGGCCTGTAGTTGGACGGATCTGAGCGATCGATTTTTTTTGAGAATCGGGTGGACAAGGGCTGTCTTCCAAGAGCTCGGGACAACGCCAGTAGTGTAAGAGAGCCGGAAAACGCGCGTTAGAACCAGCGCCAACTCATGGGAGGAACTGCACCAGGCCCACTCGACTTATGGATATCAAGGGAAAAAAGAGCCTTACGAACTGACCTTTGTAGGAACCGGACGTTTGGCATTGAACAAGCGCAATGCGGTATGGTTGGTGGAGAGTTTTTCCCATCGTCCAAGGTCGAGTTTGATGCGAAAAGAGTGCCCAAGAGATCGGCTTTCTCTTTTGCAGTATGGGTCAGGCAGTCATCGGTCTTGTGCAATGGTGGTAGGGACGGTTGACAAAAATTCCCTAAGATAGCTTTGGCGAGAGACCGGAACGCACGCGTACCCGAAGGAAGACGCACTAGCCTCTCGCCAATTCCACTTATGAATGATGACCTCGCCTTGGCAATGTCCTTCTTAAAGGACCTGGCGGCAAAGTTGTACCTCTTTCTGAGCGCACTGGTGTTTGGATCCTTTGATGACACCGCATTAGCCCAGGCCATGTAATGTTGTCACTTTTGGCGAGACACCATTTTGCAGCAACGACCAAACCATGGTTGAGACCTGCCGCTAATGAGAACCACAGAGTTTGGATTGAAAAGTTTCATTCCCTGCAGTATCACATCAACGACAAAGTCGGCGGCGACATCAAGATCATCCAGTGAGAAGCAAACTCGTAGTAGGACGCAAAGAAACTCCCGTCGCACCCCAGTCCGCAGACCTATAATGCCAGACTCGACGTTTTTGAAATTTCTGTGAAAGGCACAGTGCTACGAATCAGACAGTGGTCTGATGAGCCTAGTGGTGCATCAATAGAAACTTGATAGCCGTCTGGGTGAGAGGTCAGCAGAAGGTCCAATAAGAAAGGTGCATGGCCCTCTACATCTGGAATCCACGTAGGCTCTGTTACCAATTAAGACAGACTGTAGGCCAAAGCGAAATCATGAACGGCTCTACCCTCGTGGTCAGTTTTGAGTGAACTGAGCCATTCTACGTGGTGGACATTGCAGTCTTCCAATACCACAATCTCGGCCGAGGGCATCCGTTGGAGAAGGGTCTGTCGCCGTTTGAACGGTCTCGGTTTGGACGAATTTATATTATTTACTCACCTTAAAACACTCATGATAAAAATCCATTGTATATAGACTCTTTTAAATTTGAAACATGCGACTCGGATGACCTCTAACCAATTCCATTCGACAAAGTGATGCCACAGCTAGTATAGCAATTAGCAAAACATTTTTTTTATTATAAAAATTTTGTGTAATATTTTGATTTGCTCATTGATCCATTAATCAAACGTTAGTTACATCTGGGTTAAAAATTCAGTACCAAAAAGTACCGGAAATTCCAGGTTTTCCCGGTACCATAGTTAGCGCAGTACCGGGAATCCTGTTTTCTCCACAGTACCAGGACTGCAAGCCCTAGTAGTTTCTTACTTAATGGAGTAACTGCTAATACTACTTTACGTTACATAACATACTATGTAACATATACATACGTCTTCTTTGGCACAAGTCTAAACTCCATTTCGGTATTAAACCCTAGTGTTTATACGTTCTGCTCAAGGTCACCAGCGCTCGAGCTCTCACGTACACGGAGTGTCACTTGGTCACTCAAAATAAACATGTATAGGTAGCACAGTAATATATATTATATTACCGTTTAGGTAGTCTGATGTGGCGTTGACTGTACTGACATACCTAGCCTAGGATTATATGAAATGGTAATTTGTTCACATTTAAGTACACATTATAAACACCATAACTTGTAATAAATTAAGTAAGTATTCAGATTAATTATTAATTAAAAGAAGACAACCCAAAAGTCATTAGAAGAGATAAGAGTACGCGATAGAAAGAGAGGCAACTTCTAGATGAATTTAACTGCAGATAAGGGAGCGGTGTGCGACCTGAATTGCATTTTATTGTGTCTTTGCAAGAGTCGCTATTTATTTAAATGACTTTGCGGAGTGAATCTTCTGTACTTGTACTATTATGTAAGTATTATATGGTATTATGCACAGATAAGGGGCAGGGGCAAATAAGATAATATCGTCAGCTTACTGCAAGAAATCATTAAAGAGCAGTAAGTAAGTAGTAAGTAGCAGCAATAGCTACAAAAACTACAATGTGTCCTAATAGAAATAATTCAACTTGTGACGGGTTGAAACAAATAATACTGCTTTTGGCGGTGTGACCAGTTAGAACAAAATTTTGTTTCTATTTTTTGTGTGGTATAAAATAGCATTACAAAGGCCATGATGAGCGATTCTGTAAATTTTAATTTATTATTGCGTGTTTAAGTTTTCATCCCATTCATCCGATTCGGATGATTGTAGAATAATCTTATCTGAAAGAACAATTGCGCGATCTGTAAGTACTAACTACTCAAAACTTGTCATTTAATAATGTTTTTATTGATGTCAGCTAAGATGTAAAGTAAGTAGGTTCAGGTACTTAGTTTACTTTTCTGCATTACGTCTTCTTGTATTATATTCGCCATGTATCCACTCATCTGACGTGACGAGTGGATTATCAGTCATATAGAGTGTAGGTAGGTATGCCTCCACCCCCGCGCCTGCCCGCCGCCACCGCCGCGCCGCGCCCGCAGCCGCCCGCGTCCGCATAAAGAAACGTACGTTAGCGAAATATTTAATTCGTGATTTAAACAAAATGCACTGTATGTATGTTTCTAATTTTTTGTGTGGTATAAAATGGTATTACAAAGGACATGTATGAGCGATTCTGTCAATTTTAATTTATTATTGCGTGTGTTACGAAAGAAAAATGAAATGATCAAAGAAGCACACCACTTAACTTTCTAAACTTTGTTCAACATGTATACCACTAACCACTGAAAGTATTAAATATTATTTCATAAATTTTAAAATTTTATTTAAAGACAAAAAGAGTGATTTTGTGATTTTCATAGTTCCACATATATTATGTTTCTAAACTTTTTACAACACAAAGATAAGATAGTTCTTATTATGAAATACTCAACATATCAAACTTTAATATTATATACATTACGTTACACGAAATATTATGAAATACCTAAACCATACCTAAAGCACAGTCATAAAACTTCTAACTTTTTAAAAGTAGCTTACAATCCACATACTCTATCCACTCAGCAAAAACGAAAAGTTTTAGAATTATCGTAAGTAATTTATTTCCGGCTACGCGACTAATACGCCTTGACCGCGTTCTGTGGCTCGCAAGTTACGCCGAGTCCTTCCACGCCAGTCGTCATATTGGGCCGTAAATTAATACGTGTTCAAGCCCGCTGCCCGTATTGTATGTCGACATCGTTTTTAGTGCTGCATTCTTCGAAGAAGTTGTGATTCGTGTGCACGAACGTTCGGGATACGTGTCACGGCGGACAGCAGTTTCCTACTATAGGAAGCCCTCGTGCAGTGCTATATTTGACTCTTCGATCGAGAGATAGTGTTTGTTGGAGTGCCTAGATCCAGATCTGGACCTGGTGAGCCTACCTGAAGACCTAAGGTTAGTTGCATGCATTGGACTATTTCTTCCATCAGCCTCATCTGTTTCAATCTTTCGAGCCTTATTTTTTGATCTAAAGAGTGTAATCATTCCGCAGTGAAGTGACTATTTACACGTCGCCCCACCATAATATTAGTCCATTCGAGCCTAGGATCCATCCAGCTCATAATCTAAGTCACTTTTAATATTTAACTTCGCTTACGTAGGTTTTGGTGAGCGTTCTGACCGCCATCTTTTTTCACTTACTAGGATACGTAATTATTGGTATCGTAGGTACCACCTTAATACTTTATTTACAATACGTAATCCTTGGTATTGTAAACTTACCTCCTTTATTATTAAACTTTATTTAGTTACGTCTTAATAATGGCACCTGATAAATTGGAATCAGAATTATTGTCCCTTACTGCAAAAAAGGATATTATGAACGAATATATCGTTTATATGAGTTATCGAAAAATATTTCCACGTATGATTCTCGTTCTAACGAGTTATTTTTATGTCAATCTGAAACGGTTACTAGTGTGTATAACAAGTTTGAAGCAATAATCGATAACATTAACGCAATTCAATTTAAAATTGATGCTACTAAAGAACTGGACTACTCTAGTTTAAATTCAATAGAGGATTTATATTCCAGTAAATAAACAGTCCAGTAAAAACGTAATCTCATACTTACTAATAAATCGGTACCAACCGGTCAGAAAACGAGTAATATTAAACTGCCTCCGATTCAATTACCTTCCTTTGATGGTAAAAGGGAAAACTGGCCGATATTCTACGAAACATTTCGTAGTAACGTGCATTTAAATAATGATATCACGGACTCCCAGCGTGTGCAGTACTTAATTAGTAACTTAACAAATGATGCTTTGAAAATAACTGCAGGTATTGTACCGACAGGTGATACCTATAATATAATTTGGGACAGTCTTGTGGATAAATATCAAGATAAACGCAGCCTAGGTGTTCATTACCTAAATAACATACTGGATATTAAAAATTGCACCGGCACCGCAGGTGGTTTGAATATGTTTATAGATAAATATTCGGCATCAATTGCTGCATTAAAGCAGTTGGATGTTCCCGATTTGGTTGATTTTGTATTCTTACATTTAGGTTTGAGGAAAATTGATTCCCAAACATTGCAGCAATTTGAGAATACTGTTAGGGAGAATAAATTACCGTCTTTATAAGGAATTTATTTAATTTATTCAAAATTACTCGAAAGTGCTTAAAAGGTCGAATGATTCGCAGGTAGAACCGCGCGCAAAGCCTAGTATGGCTCCCAAGCGCAATTATAACATGCAAGGTAGTACTTTTAAGACGTTTGTATCTAACGAACCGGTTTCGAACTGTGCGCTGTGTAGTGCCTACGGCTATCAGCTGATTCATTGTCCACAATTTATAGATATGAAATCGCCAAAGGTTCGTTTCGAGTTTATTAAATCGAAACGGGGATGTGTCAATTGTTTAAGTACGTCGCATACTTTACTTAAATGCAAATCTAATAATGTTTGCAAATACTGTAAACAAAAGCATCATACTTTGTTGTATTTTTCTAAAAATAATGCGATCGAGTGTACCGTGGAAATTGCCACACCTGACCCCCGCGTGAATCCACAACCGCCGCCGGTACATACCGTGTCGCTTAGCACAGGTACTCATCTAACTAACAAACATATTATATTATCTACCGCGCAAGTATTTGCGTATGCACAATGTACGCATACGCAGAGCGTAACCCATACAAAACTCGTCGTTAGATGTTTATTAGATAGTGGGTCACAGAATAACTTAATAACTTTGGATTGTTGTAAACGTTTGAACATACCTATTATCAAGTTACGTAATTCTTCCTTACAGGGTGTTGGTATGATTTCAAAACCCATTCATGGTTTTATTAACTTAACGCTCGAATCGCGCATTAATCCAAATAATAAATACTTTATTCACGCACTACTAGTGCGTGAATAAAATATTGATTGAAATATTGATTGCATAAAAGATAAACTCCCTTCAACTTTTATTCCTATGACTGACGACTTATCGTATTTAATTAATATACCTTTAGTCGACTCGAGTTGGAACGTACCTGGTGAAATTGATATCATTCTGGGTGCACAATTATTCCCGTACATATACTTAGGAAATAAAATCGAGTCCAACAACCGCATGCCTCCAGCTGTATCTACTAGCTTTGGGTATGTACTCATGGGTGACCTTATAAGACATTGCGACGAATCAAATATAAGTCATTCATATTCCGCGCTTTCTAATATTGAATTAAGTTTACAAAATTTTTTTGAATTAGAAGAGATTCCTTCTCAACGTTTTATTAGTCCAGACGAATTGGAATGTGAAAATATTTTCAATAATTCGGTTTTATCTAAACAATAGATATTATGTCGATTTACCATTCTCGCGTGACCCCTTTGAACTAGGTAATTCCCGCGTAGTCGCTCAATGTCGTTTACAAGCACTCGAGCGCAAGCTCGCACATGATTCAACCCTACGCGATAACTATAATAAAACTGTAGCCAATTATTATAGCTCAAGGGTATTTTTCAGAAGTTCCCGATTTTGAATTGACAGATGAGGGCTACTATATACCGCATCACGCTGTAATCGGACCGGATAAAGACTCCATTCGTATTGTTCTGGACGCTAGTGCTAAAACGCACTCAGGGTTATCACTTACTGACGTCTTACATGTCGGTCCTAATTTACAGGCAGACTTGTTTTTATTATTATTAGATTTTCGTATCTTTCCTATTGCCATGACGGCAGACATAAAATCTATGTTTTGGCGTAAATGAACGCCACCGCAAGTTGTTGCGAATTCTTTTTAGGTTCAACCAACGTGAACAAATCCGTACTTATAATTTTAACCGTGTTCCGTTTGGTTTGAAACCTAGCCCATACTTAGCTATGCGTACAATTCGTAATCTTGGAATTGAACATAGTGACCGCTTTCTTGAGGCTTCTAAATTAATAGACACTCAATTTTTTATGGACGATTACGTCTATTCAGCTCCTGATGAGCAAACCGCCATGAGATTATCTCATGATTTAATCGACTTATTTAAGTTAGGTTCCTTTGACCTTGTCAAATGGGCAAGTAATTAGCCCGATTTATTAAAACACTTCCGGAATCACACCGCTTGCCAGTCAATTTTGCTGACTTGGACAATAATTATTTTAAAATTCTAGGTTTAACCTGGGAGCCCGCTAACGATTACTTTTCATTACCCACAATCGCTGTGGATAATAAATGCACTAAACGCACGATTCTATCGCTAGTGGCCCGCTTGTTCGACGTGCTTGGCCTAGTAGCTCCTGTCGTATTATATGCTAAAATACTTATTAAGGAACTTTGGTTAGCGAAAATAGATTGGGATGAAGTTCCCCCGGAACCTATTGTCAGTCGTTTCTCTATATTCGTACGTGATTTTCCGACACTTTCGTCTCTAAATATACCTAGATAGATCGGTATTTTTAGTGGATTGGTAGTTAATGTCGTATCTTACTGTGATGCCAGCTTCAGTGGCTATGGATGCTGTATCTATTTACATATAACCAACCCTGAAGGTATCACGGTTCGGCTTTTGTGTGCAAAGTCCAAAGTTTCACACGCTAAAATAACGACACTAGCTCGATTAGAACTCGTAGCCGCTCTGCTTCTTTCTAAACTTACGCGTGTAGTAATAGATAAGCTATCCGCTCGCCTACCTATAGCAGGTGTTTATGCATTCACGGATTCTATTATAGCTCTTTCGTGGATCCACTCATCCCCTCATAGGTGGTCTATATTTTTTAGTAATCGCATCGCTACGATTCAGGAAAATTTACCATCGTCTTGTTTTAATCACGTATCTGGGAAAGATAATCCCAGTGACTGTTTATCGCGTGGCATGTTGCCTTCCGATTTAGCCGCCCACTCTTTATGGTGGCATGGTCCAATTTGGCTTCAGCAACCTATTAGTGAATGGCCTTTAAAATTCACTCCCTCTAAATGTGAAACGTTACCAGAATTTAAATCTAATACTTTTGTCACTGAAATTCTTAAGAGGCCTATCACATCTCGAATGTGATTTTTGCGTAAAATGCCCATTTTTGCATTTTGTAGTAATTTTGCAGTTGTATTCATCGTTTTTATCGAAAGAGGATAATAAATTTCTGCATAATATTACAAATCTCCATTCTGTGAGCATAAGTTGAATTCGGTCGGCCGGCGCATCGCATTTTGTAGTAATTTTACAGTTTTATTTTCGTTTTTATCGAAATAGCATAATAAATTCATTATAAAATCTTTAATCCTCATGAACAATAACACTGGTACAAATTTTGCTCAATAATATTATTGTAGATAGAAGATATTCATAGTTAACTTATAGCAATTTTAGAAGTTTTTTGGCTTAGAATAAGATTTTTTTTCTAAATAAAATCAATGATATCTAAAAATTCCGAGGCCACTACGCACTATTCGACTATTTAAGAGATAACATTATATTTTTTTTCACTTGTTTAGAACAGTAGTTCAATCGATGAGCTCAAAAAAGTGCCTTCGCGCACTTTATGAAAATCTTTCTCTGCAATTTTGGGTTTAATTAAAAAGTTAAGCAAAATTTACAAAAAGCGAGGCCGCTACGCACTATTCCAATAGCTATTTTACACTATTCAATAAGTCATAATTGTTAATGTATTTTTGTTTCTGAGATCCATAACGCCAAAATTGGCCATTTTACGCAAAAATCACAGTCGAGATGTAATAGGCCTTTTAATACTGTACCGCATATTTTGAATCTTGTAGCTGACCGCGTTTGTTCCTGGAATAAACTACTACGTGTATTCGTTTATATTCTTAGATTTATGAAGATAATACGTACTAACGAGCCTGTTCGAAATATTCTATTGGCTCAAAATTATATATTACGCTTGGTTCAAAATATTTATTTTTCTAGCGACATCAGTTTCTTCCTTCTAACAAATTACGTAGTTTGTCAGTTTTTATTAATAAGTCCAATATCTTACATATTGGAGGTAGGCTGTCTAAGTCCGACCTTCCCTATGAAGCCAAGTATCCCGCTCTTTTGCCTAAACGGCACCGCGTTGTTGATCTAATTATTGATCATTTTCATAATACTTATTGCCACACTGGCCCCGGGTTATTAATGTCTATTATAAGGCAGCAGTTTTGGATATTAGACGGTAGGACGGTTATTCGCGCTCGCTGTCGTACTTGCAATACTTGCTTTCATTTAAAGCCCTCTCATCCGACACCCAAAATGGCTGACTTGCCGGGGTATTGTGTACGGGACGCTAAAGCATTTGTACACACCGGGGTAGATCTAGCCGGACCACTTGCGTATATACCTATCCGTCGCAGGTGTCAGCGTTCATCTAAAATATACATAAGTTTATTTGTATGTTTGATCATCAAGGCCATACACATCGAACTCGTTTCGGATCTGACTTCCATAGCGTTTATCTCAAGAGATTTATATCTCGCCGCGGTCCAGTGTCTGTAATCTACTCAGACAATGGTACCAATTTTATTGGCACTAAGGCGCAGCTTAACGATATTTACTCATTTTTATTAAACTCGACTGGTCAATTTGAAATTACGCAGGAACTTCTTAAAACCCGCATCGGATGGACTATGATCCCGCCGCGAGACGCTCACTTCGGAGCTATGTGGGAGTCTAATATTAAAAGCGTCAAGACGCATTTGTATAGAGTTATAGGGAAACAACTTCTTACTTACGAAGAGCTCCTAACTGTGCTTACGCAGAAAAAATGTCTCTTAAATTCACGACCACTCTCCGTTCTATCATCAGATCCCCATCCGGATGTGCTTAATTCCGCGCATTTTTTAATGTCTAGTCCGATAAAATACTTGCCGTCCTCTGAATTGACAGAGGATAGTATGAATTTACCTAATCGTAAAAAGCTATTGGACCAGCTCGTTTTATCCTACTGGAAAAAATGGCGTATTGAGTACTTGCATACGTTGCAAGTCCTTCAAAAATGGCGCACACCTGATCGTTCTATAGAGATAGGAGTAGTGTATTATTGGACATTCTGGCCCCTAGTCGTCCGCTTCGTTTCCGATCGTTCGCTGCGCTCACTCCAGTTGACAGAATGCCCAATAATACACTACGGATTACATCCGTACCGTTCTTCCTAAACCAATCAGCACCAGACCATGGTAAGATTATTTTACTGAATGTTCTGCCTAACACATTCGGCTGAAGACCCGTGGTAAGTATCTTCCGAGAGACCCGTGGTAAGATTCTCTCACCAAATGTTCTTCCTAACACATTCAGATCCAGACTTATGGTAAGATTCTTTCACTGAATGTTCTGCCTAACACATTCAGATCCAGACCCATGGTAAGATTCTTTCACTGAATTTTCTGCCTAACACATTCAGCTCCAGACCCATGGTAAGATTATTTTACTGAATGTTCTGCCTAACACATTAGGCTGAAGACCCGTAGTAAGTAACTTCCGAGAGACCCGTGGTAAGATTCTCTCACCAAATGTTCTTCCTAACACATTCAGATCCAGACCCATGGTAAGATTCTTTCACTGAATGTTCTGCCTAACACATTCAGATCCAGACCCATGGTAAGATTCTTTCACTGAATGTTCTGCCTAACACATTCGGCTGAAGACCCGTGGTAAGTATCTTCCGAGAGACCCGTGGTAAGATTCTCTCACCAAATGTTTTTCCTAACATATTCAGATCCAGACCGATGGTAAGATTCTTTCACTGAATGTTCTGCCTAACACATTCGACTGAAGACCCGTGGTAAGTATCTTCCGAGAGACCCGTGGTAAGATTTTCTCACCAAATGTTCTTCCTAACACATAAGATCCAGATTCATTCACAGAATGTTCTGCCTAACACATTCGGCTGAAGACCCGTGGTAAGTATCTTCTGAGAGACCCATGGTAAGATTCTCTCACCAAATGTTCTTCCTAACACATTCAAAACCAGACCCATGGTAAGATTCTATCACCGAATGTTCTGCCTAACACATTCAGCTGAAGACCCTTGGTAAGTATCTTCCGAGAGACCCGTGGTAAGATTCTCTCACCAAATGTTCTTCCTAACACATTCAGATCCAGATTCTTTCACTGAATGATCTGCCTAACATATTCGGCTGAAGACCCGTGGTAAGTATCTTCCGAGAGACCCGTGGTAAGATTCTCTCACCAAATGTTCTGCCTAACACATTCAGATCCAGACCCATGGTAAGATTCTTTCACTGAATGTTCTGCCTAACACATTCGGCTGAAGACCCGTGGTAAGTATCTTCCGAGAGACCCGTGGTAAGATTTTCTCACCAAATGTTCTTCCTAACACATTCAGATCCAGACTCATGGTAAGATTCTTTCACTGAATGTTCTGCCTAACACATTCAGATCCAGACCCATGGTAAGATTCTTTCACTGAATGTTCTGCCTAACACATTCAGATCTAGACCTATGGTAAGATTCTTTCACTGAATGTTCTGCCTAACACATTCGGCTGAAGACCCGTGGTAAGTATCTTCCGAGAGACCCGTGGTAAGATTCACTCACCAAATGTTCTTCCTAACACATTCAGATCCAGACCCATGGTAAGATTCTTTCACTGAATGTTCTGCCTAACACATTCAGATCCAGACCCATGGTAAGATTCTTTCACTGAATGTTCTGCCTAACACATTCAGATTTAGACCCATGGTAAGATTCTTGCACTCAATGTTTTGCCTAACACATTTGGCTGAAGACCCGTGGTAAGTATCTTCCGAGAGACCCGTGGTAAGATTCTCTCACCGAAAGTGGTTCCCTAATACTTGACAACTGGTTTAGCATAATGAATAATTCGAAAGTAATATCTCTCTCTACTACTTATTATGTGTTTTTATTATTTACTTACCAAATTTTACTATTACCGTTACCATTTTTGCATAACCTTTGAAAACATACGATTACCTTGAAAAAGATATAATTACCTTGAACTTTATTTTAAGTAAAGGTAAAATAAAGTTCAAGGTAATCTTGAACTTTATTTTACCTTTACTTAACATCACTATATAAAGTAAAGGTAAAATAAAGCGAAATAAAACACTCGCAGAATAATCATTTATTAAATACGATAATTACATAAATAAAGATTTTTTGCGAGTTCCGTTTGACCAAAAACTCTGACGTTCTTCATGTTGAAATTTCTTATCGATTCGGACGGTAATGTTCCCTTTCGCAAAATGTCCCCCTTGATGAGACGGCCCGTTATCAAATTATATTCTGGACGACGCGCAGTCTTTTTTGCTCACAATCTGAAAATAAAAAAGCACAATGAAAACTAAGGCTGTGAAATACATATGCCTACCCAAATGTTAGCTAAAAATCTCACCTGATACGTAATTATATAGTAATGCATTTTTTGAGAATTTACGTATTGGTCCTTAAAACGCTGATCAGTGGAACAGTACCTAAAAGAAAATGTAACTGTTAATTTTATGATTTACGTACCTAGGTCTGTTTAACACCTTCGCTGCGTTAAGATTTTCTTAGAACTTTCAGATAGTGCGTTGGAGATCTATTATGACTCGTAGTTGGGCTTAATTTCTGTGCGTATGAGACCTTATCGATCCCATAAAAATATGTATTTGTAAATCCTTTATACCTTACTGAAAAACAAGAGTATCGGTTTGTAAATATCCTGAGGTGTAATTAACAAGTTACTCTATCCTAATATAGCTTCGCACAAAGTTTTGACAATTGTATAAAGAGTAAATACTAAAATTATTTATGGTATCGTTTCCATCTCACAACGCAAGAAATGATGACATAAATTATATAACAATTTGTGATGGGAATAGAGTGAAACAGCAGTTATCGATTACATGATTTTATTAAAAAAATTACACAAAATGTCTTTCATTGAAGCATGGTAGGCACATTGTTTGATTGCATTTAATGCAATAAGTGATTATACGTTTGGTTTTGCTTTGCGTCGACTTCGCAAAATGAGTTTTTTTTTGTTTAGTATCAAAATTTTCTAAATCAGATAAATAACTGTCACTCATTAATGGAGGATATATTTGAATATCTTCTGTGATTTTAACTCTGTCCGACGGTACACTACTCTGTGGCTCATTTTTTACCACCCTTTTGTAGTTTAACTTTATTGCGCCATCACAATCACTCGCGGAATCATTTATTTGTAGGTTTAACTGTCTTCTACAACTTTTTGTACGATTCATTGTTATTTTCGCGAGAAATACTTAAGCGCGAGTCCTTACGTTAAAACTTGTCGCGCAACATTAACCTTGGCGAGCGATGCCCGCTCCGCCTGCGCACCGCTCCTTGCGTCTACGAGGCCTACAAATTAGGAGATATATCATATCTCCTGTCGCACTGAGTTAATCTAATTTCATCTCAGTGCGTTAGGGACCTAATCGATCTCCAATACATTTTATTGTGAAAATCAGTTACCATTCTAGTGAGAGCTACAAATATATATTTGTCTTTTTCCTACGGTTAGAAATAAAGGTGTAGTACGAGTAGCTTCCCGCAAAGAGCGAGAGAACAAGATTTTGAACCCCGCACAGGCTGCAAGTTACGTAGGAGATTCTTTATACACCCTAACGCAAGGAACGTGTTAATTTTAGGTATTCAGTATTTAATTTAATGTTAGAGCGAATTAAGATATATTTAAGTAGTTAAAGATATTTTAATACGCTCTAACATTAAATTAAATATCGAAAACCTAAAATTAAACAGAATTATCAATGAGAAAGATTTTTAAAATGTATAGGAGAATCCTTTGTGCCCACTTTAAGGATTTTTTCACTTTGAAGCACAAGTACTAAATGGTCTTGGATTTTTAAAACAAAAATTGTATCTTAAATTATAGAGAATTTATCGATCATTCTTTTTCATACAAAAAAATATTAAAACATAAAATGGCGTTTATTGAAAAATAATTGTATGGCATAAGAAATTCTAACGATTGTTATTGTTATTTTATTTTGATTGCCATAGGTGAAATTAGAGCAAAAAGTGATCAAAAACGGGGCTTCTGGCTTAATTAAACCTAAAATTATCACTCAGACTCAGACACAGCAATTATTATTTTTTCTTATTGTGTGTTGGTATATTTCTGTAGACACAATTTTGTTTTAATCTATGCATGGCTCTTTTTAAAACACCAATTTATTAATTTAAGTACCTAGTTATGGTACCCCCTCGCCCCTCTGTCTTAGATTAAGAGGGCTTACATAGTCATTTCTACTTAAGTTCTAAGAAATATAATTGTTTAGGCTAGCTCGACGGAGCCGAATCCTGCATGTCTTGTGACTCGAAGAGATTCATTATTAAATAGGCCTCCAAATCGGCAACACTCTCTAGTTTTATTCAATTATAATTTTTAAAAACTAATTTAGACTCTCCCAAAACTTGACTGGCGCAGCCGGTAGGATTTGCTCAAGGCTGTGTCGTTATCGCTTTAATTAAACGGGTGTCCAAATTCGCCTGTTAGTGATCGCGGCGCGAATAGCGTTATAGAGTAAATCCTCGAACAAATAAATTAGTCAAGGAAAGTGGTTGCTGAATGCTGAGCATGGGGCGAATCGGTTTGTGAGTACAACTTTTCGCCAATCCTTTCACATTCCCCGTGTTTCTCATTATTTGTGTGTGTAAAACGTTACTGGTAATTTTTCATAAAAATCTGAAGGTGCCTAAATTAAAAATAGAAATAAATGTTATTGGTTACCTTGCATTAAAATCTGTAAGTGCCTATTAAGTTAAAAATAAGTAGTTATAAATATAAAAGGTTTAAAAATAAAAATATCTTTCTAAATACCTTATTTTAAGTAAGTAAGTAATAAAATTAATTAAAATGGTGCAAGAAATTATTGCCATTCCTAATGAAATTTTACGTCTCATCCCATTGTATGGAGGTGATAAAAGACAACTAAACTTATTTTTAAGAAAAAGTGAATATGTTATAAGTAGATATAGAGGTTCGGAAGAACAAAATGTATATGTGTATCACGCCGTGACTAGCCGGCTTACAGACAACGCAGCCGCGCTTTTATCAGAACGCGAAGATATACTGTCTTGGACCGAGTTACGAATTTTATTGGAACAACATTTTGGGGATCCGCGTAGCGAGCAATGCATTAGTTTAGAATTGGAATCTTTAAAAATTAAAAACGGTGAGACTTATTTAGATTTCTGTAACCGAATACAGAGTGTAAGATCGCTTTTAATATCAAAGGTGAATTTATCATCAGATGAAAATATGAAATCCGCGAAAATTACCATTTATAATGACATGTCTTCAAAAGTATTTTTATACAATCTACCTGAGGAAATGGTGCGTATAGTGCGAGTACGGTCACCAGGAACCTTAGAAGATGCATTAAAAATAGTACTTGAAGAAGTAAATTTCCACGAACAGTACAAAATGCGAAATCGAATTTCTGGTAATACTCAAAAGCCATTAACAGCTGAAAATCAAGGATTTTAATTTAACAGTTTTCAACAGAACCGTAACTAAAATCCTGGATTCACACCAAAATTCAATTTCGGATTTTCACCGCAAAATAAAGGTCCACAATTTAGTCAGCCTAACATGGGTTTCCACCCACAATTTAACAAGCCTAATTTTAACTACGCGGGTCCACAACAGTTTGGATATCGACCGAACGTAATGCAACAACAGTTATACATATTTATATTTATATTATAGGGTACCGACCGAACTTAGCACCACAACAATTTGGTTATAAGCCTAACTTTATTAGGACCCCACAACAATTCGGGTACCGACCATTTACCGCTAATAACCAACCGCAACAATTCGGATATAGACCTCAAATACAGCCACCTCACCATCAGGCTACTGATGTGTCAATGAGGACAATTCCTCTTAGACCACAAGAGGGTTTTAAAATCAACGAGTTAGACATCAATAATGAAAATAATAACTTTGATTACGAACAGACATACGATGAGACCTACTGTGAAGATAACGTTGACTATGGCAGTTATCTCACTGATCAACACGAATATGAATTAGGGACGGAACAAGATAATTCTCAACCAACTGAAAATTTTTCTATAAAAGCCTCGAAGGAAGAAACGAAATCATAGAATTAAATTGTGATCCTAATTTAAAATTACCGTATATATACATTCCTGAAATCGACGCCAAAATGATGATCGATACAGGAAGCTCTAGATCATTTTAAATTTTATTCAATTTAATTCCGATGTTAGAATGCCAAGTGCATTAGTAAACTGCGAAAAAGGATACGCATGCACAGTTATCCAAAATACATCTGATAAAACCTTACAACTTACCGTAACACAACCTTTGACAGTTATAAAATATGAAAACATAAATTGCTATCTAAATTATACGGAAAATATTACAGAAATAGAGACTGACGCATAACTTGAAAATAATTTACAAAAGCTGCGACTTGATCATGTAAACGATGAAGAAAAAAATAAAATATACAATCTTTGTCGAGAATATAAAGATATTTTTCATTGCGATCAGTTACCATTATCTTTTACAAATCAGGTGAAACATAAAATCCGTACAAAAAACGAAGACCCGATATATGTCAAACCGTATAGACAATCACCCGCACAGACAGACGAAATTAACAATCAAGTAAAAAAATTATTATTAGATAACATTGTTAAAGAATCCCATTTCCCTTGGAATGCTCCTGTACATCTAGTCCCTAAAAAGATGGATGCTTCCGGAGAAATAAAATACCGCATGGTAATTGACTATCGACGGGTCAATGACATAACTATTGATGATAAATACCCTCTACCCAATATTAACGATTTATTGGACAAATTAGTTAAAAGCGTTTACTTTAGTACCATAGATTTAGCTAGTGGGTACCACTAAATCGAGGTAGAAGAGGACGACAGACAAAAAACCGCCTTTACTGCGAACGGCCATTTTGAATTTATCAGAATGCCGTTCGGACTAAAAACAGCGCCGGCGACGTTCCAACGCACAATGGACAATGTATTGAGGGGTCTTCAAGGATTACACTGTATGGTTTACCTTGATGACGTCATCGTATTCTCCACAAGCTTGGCAGAACACATTTACAAATTACGACTTATATTTGACAGACTGAGAGCCACCAATCTTAAAATTCAGCTCGATAAAACAGAATTCTTGAGGAAAGAAGTACTTTACCTTGGACATGTTATAACGGAACATGGACTACGTCCTAACGACGATAAAATAGACTCAGTACTTAAATTCCCTTTACCTAAAAGCACTACTGAAATAAAAGTTTTCTTGGTCTTGTAGGCTATTATAGAAGATTTATTCCCGATTTTGCGAAAATCACAAAACCACTTACTTCATGTTTAAAGAAAAGAAATAAAATTGTTATCAACCAGGAATATATTGATGCTTTTAATAAATGTAAAGAACTCTTGACACATGCTCCTCTACTACAGTACCCTGATTACGATAAGCCATTCATACTCACTACTGACGCGTCCAATGTAGCTTTAGGTGCGGTATTGTCACAAGGGACAATAGGTAATGACAAACCTGTTGCGTATGCTAGCCGTACCTTGAGCGACACCGAAACTCGTTATAGTGCTATCGAACGCGAACTGCTCGCTATAATTTGGTCAATAAAGCATTTCCGTCCATATCTATATGGAAAAAAATTCCTTATTTATACAGATCACAGGCCGCTAGCCTGGTTAAACTCTTTGAAAGATCCGAATAGCAAGCTCACGCGGTGGAGATTGCGTTTACAAGATTATAATTTCGAAATCATATATAAATCTGGTAAACAAAACACAAATGCCGATGCCTTATCCAGAATTAGAGTAAATGCATTAGATTCAGATGATGAAGGACATTCCACGCAAGTGAATGTTGATGAAGAGGACGTAAACTTACAAGAACATATGGAAGATGTTATAAAGAATATAAAACAATTATCAAAAAAAACAAAAACGCCGTTCATCTTCAACAATGTCAATTTCAGAGATAAGTAAGACTACTTCAGCAAGTCCGATGACCATTTCAGACGATGTAGAACAATATCCTATTAGATTGCCGTCTGCAGAAAGTAATAAGTCACAAACTATACACTCTGCTATAGAGCTAGAATCAACAGGTATACCCATCTTACACGAGGCAATCGACACCAAACCCAATCAAATTTTAATATTTTCTTGGTTTAAAAACGAGTTTAATGTAAAAGATATTTCGAGAAAAAGACAAAAGATTTTAGAAGTTTTTATGCCTACAGATAAACCGGAGCTTATTAAGCAATTTTTAAAAGAGTATATTCGACCAAAAATTAAATATTTCATTTACTTCGAAGAGGAAAAACATCGTGCACAGTTTAGCAAATTAATAATAGAGTTATTCAAGAAAGAGATGGTACAGTTATATGAATGCACAGAACGAATAGTATACGTTGAAAATGAGGGTGAACAAAAGGCAATAGTATTAAAACATCACGAAGGCAAAACGTGCCATCGCGGAATTAGGGGAACATTAGTACGAATCCGTAGAAATTATTATTGGGAAAACATGTCAGAAACCGTTACTGCTATTATTAACGCTATTATAATGAAGTAGGAAACCTATCAAACCTTTACTTCAGTTAACTCAAACTCAAAATGCTCCGTTTCAAGAACTGTTTATTGATACATTTTCTATTGAAGGAAAATACTATCTGACACTAATCGACGCATTTAGTAAATTAGGCCAAGCTATCGAAATTTCAAATAAAACTACACCGGAGATTGTAAGAGCTTTAATGAAATATTTCTCTTTTTATGGCATTTCCAAGAAAATAAGTTCAGACCCAGGTACCGAATTCAACAATGAACTTTTAAAAGAATTTTTAAGTTTACATAAAATCTCACTTCACATTGGTACACCTAACAACCCTAATTCTATGGGTTTAATTGAAAGATTACATTCCACAATCATTGAAATTTATCGAATCGCCAAATACGAAAGGAAATGTACTGATGCCGCATCAGTCATGACATACACTATAATGGCTTACAATCACACAATACACTCTGTAACAGGGTTAACGCCGTTTGAAGTCGTCTTTGGACATACTGATACAGATAATCCATTTAACAGTAATTTAGAAAGGTCTTATGTACAACAATTAGTTAAAGATCACTCCAAACGTACAAAATTCTTATATCAATATTTAACCGATAAAATAATAAGAAGTAAGGAAAAGATTAGAGACAAACAAGGTGGAGAAACGGGATTCGAGTTTCCCGAAGGACACCTAGTTTACGTAAAATATATTAATAAGAGAAAAGGTAAAGACAAGGCAAGATATCGCAAGGCTAAGGTTACAGGAAAAACTTGTAAAAATGTAGTTCCACTTATAGTAGGCGATAGAGAGATAAAAGCACCAATTAAAAATATAAAACGCCCTCCACAGGTGGTGTATTCTGACCTTAGCGATGCCGGTGCTGGCCCTTCGTCTGCAAAACCTTGAAGGAAATCCAGGGATCCTGCCTGTAAAGGAAGGTCAAGCTCATCTACAAATAGATAACTGGACAATTATAAAAAACATAAATCTGGAAAACATTTATAACGATTTAACCTATACCATATCAAAAATTACGGACTTAAAATTTTAGTTACATTAAATGAATCATTTCCTCATGATTTTATTAGTATCTTAAAACATGCGGAATATCTTCGCGATATTACAATAGATAAATGTCACCAACTGATGCCACAACAACGATTTAGAAGAGGTCTTATAAATCCACTAGGCTCAATCATTAAGATTATCTCAGGAAATCTTGATCACGAAGATGCAGTTAGATACGAAAAACTAATCTCCGAATTAAATAATAACCAAGTTGTTGTTTCCAAAAAGGTTACTTTTATTTCATCTATGTTAAGTAGTATTGTAAATACAACTGAAATTATTAACAATAACACAATTAACTTAGACACACGTTTAAAACAAGTAGAAACTAGTTTAAATGAATTAATAAATAAGGAGAATGATTGGCTACTATCCTTATACCTAATGGGACTATATAATCTATTTGTTAGTAATTTCAGAACCATCTTTATTAGACTAAGTGAAATTGAAACTGCATTAGCATTAAGTAAAGGCTCTATATAACATCAGTCGATTATAAACTCAACAGAACTTTTGGCACATTTAAAGTTAATTTCAAATGTTGGAAACTTGGTGTATATCCCTAATGAAGATAACTTAGTTAAATTAGAAGAAACTTTTATTGTAAAATCATATTTAAAGAAAAACCAGATAACGTTCATAATGGAAATTCCCTTGATAGATAACATTACATATAATTATTTTAAATTGTACTCCTTACCTGTATTCCAAAAAAATGTTACCTTCACTATATTCCCTAAATACTCTTACCTATTGGCGAAAGGTGTAAAATACTTACCGATTATGAAAGCGTGCCGCAGTCTTGCTACAAGAGACCACTTCCTCTGTACGAATGATGACCGGGCGATGTACCAAGATGTCACCTGTATGGAGCAGTTAATGAAGTTTGAAAGCAATCTAATTGTACTCAGCATCAGATTCGCATCGAAGACGTAAAAATACAAAAAATCAAACCTGGAAATTGGATTTTATATACAAAACTGAAAGAAACATTAACACAAAAATGTAATGGTGAAATAAATAGATATCCAGTACTCGGGACTTATATACTTACCCTGGAAGATCCATGTGAACTAGAAATATCCGGTATTCAAATTCATCACCACCAAATTTATACAGAAAGGGACTATGTACCTGCAATTCCCGTTATCAATTTACCGCAGTTACGAGCGAAAACGACGCTATCCAGTACACGTGCACTTAATATGAAGGAGGTCAACTTAGATGAAATTAAATACATGTCGGAAGTGCTAAAACATAGTGAAGTGATCGACAGTGTTTCCAATAGTAAAATAGATTCTAATTTCAGTGTTTTTATTAATGTTATATTATGTCTTTTAACTTTAATTTTACTTATTATAATTCTGTATGTCTTTAGATTTAAAATTATGTCTTTTATGAAAAATTGTCGGAAAAATGTTAAAAATGATTCCGATAATTTTCCATCTGGGGATGGAGGAGTTATGGTACCCCCTCGCTCCTCTGTCTTAGATTAAGAGGGCTTACATAGTCATTTCTACTTTAGTTCTAAGAAATATAATTGTTTAGGCTAGCTCGACGGAGCCGCATCCTGCATGTCTTGTGACTCGAAGAGATTCATTATTAAATAGGCCTCCAAATCGGCAACACTCTCTAGTTTTATTTAATTATAATTTTTAAAAACTAATTTAGACTCTCCCAAAACTTGACTACCTACACCTAGGAACTTACTATGAAAATGGGTGACGGTTGTTATTACTATCCCAGTCATATAATAAATCACAAACCCAGTTTCAAAAGCTACACAAAAAGGATAAAAATATACTTACATTTAATGTTGTACACTATTAATGTACACATTATGATTCCACACATTTAAATCATATTTTTCACTTTTTGTTACGAGCAGAAATGAATGAACACGCTCTAAGAAACCTCGCGTCATAATGTCGAAAACGTGGGAACTATAAATGCATTCGAGGGCACATCGAACAGACCAGGAGCCAGGAGTTGAAAGCTATACACTGCGCACTTGTAATTATTTTATTACAATCATAGACTAATAATAACATGCATTTCGATTAACACAATTCAGTACTATTTGAAATCGTTTTATTTATTGTAATAAGTTTTCAGTTCTTTAGAAGTATTGTATTTTATTGAATTCCTAAGTCATTAATATAGAAACACAGTTATCATTTAAATATACCATCTTTAGAATGTTAGGAAAAGTATGTGTGTATCAAGTTTTTTCTAAATTTATCCTATTTGCGTTTATATCAAACATGTTGGCCCCTGATCTAACAGTGTGCGCATGCAGATTCAGCATTAAATGCTAACGATGTGTGTGTACGGATGTAACATTAAAGTTTTGTTATTTTCTTCATGTTGCGATGGATGAAAACCTGTCAATATTTAAAATATCTGAATGCAATGTGTTTCATAAAATGATGAGAAAAAACATGCGAGTCTTGAGATAAAACTTGAATTTTTATCATACTTATTCAATAAAATGTTTGGTTAACACCCAGACCAAGACAAAGAAATATGTTCATGCACACAAATATTTATCTTGTTCAGGAATTGAACCCAAGACCTTAAATGATTAGAATATCTACCTTAGGAGAAATGTTTTTGCTAATTAATGTTAATTTTTCTCCTTGTTTATTTATTTTATTAGATATTAATAAGTCAATAAGATTTACCTAAATAAATAAACGCTAATTCAGTACCTACCTATTAAAAATAACTCACCATAGTTTTTAGACATTTAAGAAATTAACAAACACCTTACGTTTTATTTTTAGTTAAACTGCAACATAGTGTAATACAATTACGTTTCCGATAATATTCCAATTCCAGAGGTATTAAGTGCCTTGCTATTTCGTTTTTTGTTTATTATAATTAATAAAAGAATATGTTTCAAAGTTCTATGAAATTTATTGTGACTTTGAGGACATGGTTTTTTTTTGTATGGAGCTTGGTACTAAAATCAAAACTCTTTGAACCAAAGCATGTTATGTTAAAATCAGAAGACTAAATTATCTTCATCTCATAAATGAAAGCAAAAATATTTTAAAGACCCCCGTTTTTTTATTATTTAATAAAACAAGTTGATTTTTTTGCTTTAAATAGCAACAGTCTATTTAATTGGCAACATCTGCGATTCAAATGAACAACGTTTTATTTTTGCTGTGAGCGTTGTATGAAAGAGACAGCGCTATACAAATAGTCGGGGTGTCTTTTTCAATCTAAGTATTAGAATAGTTACTTGTTCGATAATAAAACGCAATTAATGACGTATGTATGACGTTTTGAAAACGTCACTTTTCAATATTGAAATAATGTCATCCATCAAATCAGACGGCTACCACACGTTCTACTCGCTCGTTGTGTTTCGTTGCGTTTATTGTTTTGAGATCTTTTACGACCTAAGCTTACTTCCCTAACTTGAACCTTGCCTAACGTTGACTGTGCTGTGCTTCTGGACTCTCGAATTTGCCGAACGATTTGAAACCTGCTTTTCTTCCCCTGACTTGAACCTTGCCTGACGTTGACTGTGCTGTGCTTTTGGACTCTCGATTTTGCCGAAAAATTTGAAATCTGCGTTTCTTCCAAAGTCTGTTGGTTAGTTAGTGATGATTCTTACTTTTTATGTTTTGATGTAGATTTTAACATAGCCTGATACCGTTTTTTGTGTATAATGTATGACTTTACAGCCTGATACGTTTTTCGTGTGTATTTTATAACCTATTCTAAAACTCCTTGCACTACATCCAAGTTGAACCTATTCAGACTGTGCGGACTGTACCTACAGGCGTATCTTATGATTTATCGTTTTTGGTTTATTTTCAGATTCACTTGGCTATTCTTACAATAACCATGACACTGTGTTTTAACTGCAACATAGCTTTAAGAGCGAATAGCCAATCTTTTGACATATTAGACATGGCTCCAGAAATTGTTTCTATAATTGAAGAGTGGACTGCTCGAGAGGTCAGTAATTTCACTGTTATATTTGTTATGCAACATCTATCCTTCTTACACAGCGATAAGTTACTCAGTGGTTGCTGTAACCCATACTTACTACTTCAACCTTAATTCTGACTTATTTTTCTCTTATTTATCAACACCACATTAGGGGTGTTGAAAGCAAAATAGTATGAACATTGTTAATTGGTCTTTATTCAAATAATGAATATTTTGTTTTAGGTATCAAATGCAGACCAATTGTGTGAAGAATGCTTTGATTTGGTTATTGCTGAATCAATTAATAACCAAGGTACACCTGAGCAGCAAGTTAGACATCAATTGATTTGTGTAAGCTGTGGAATTTCTATAGCACCAAGAAGTGGAAGACGCTCTCGTCCTTTGCCTGAGGGAAATCCTGAAAGGACTTATGTGGCAGGACTTATCCTTCCTCGTGAGGTATGTATATCAATAAAAGAATATTATATTAATATAAAATATGAATGTTTGCCCACACCAATTGTCATGGTATCAAAGTAAGCAACTGAATGTTTGTGTTACGAGTAAGAGACAACGGATTTTTGCCGGGGACGTCTCCTAGCACACCTAGCTAGAGTCAATTTAGAAAGAATATGTTTCTCATTCACGAATTATTAATTTTTGTATTGTTGCTTTTTTCATATTGTGATTTTGAAATCAATTCATTGACCAGAAAAATTAATTGTGTATTAAATGTGGTTATGCAAAATGGATCAAACCCACAAATGTGTCTTAATCAAGTTAAGACTTAGAAATTGATCTTTTGAAGGGTTTATATAAGATACATTTTTAAATCTTTCTGTATACTTTACTATGGTATTGTTTCATTTGTGGGTTAGATATGTTTTGCTTATCTACATCCAAGTGGCAACAGACAAGCTTAATCCTTTTAGTAGATTTTAAGAACAAATAGGGTAACATGTACTATTGTTGGCCCACCTCCAATGATTGACCTTTTGAGTTTTAAAGCAAAATATTAATAATTACCAGTAGAAATAAAGCTAACAAAATAAAAATATACAACCTACATTTCATAATTGGCAACACCATGTAGTAGGTTTATGATTTTATTAGCTGCAACACTGAGAAAAAAAGTATTTTTGTTTGTGTGTTGCGATCGCGTCAATGTGCTGTGGATTCTTAGCAAAATCTGTTAAGACTGGGTAAGTTTATGGCTTTGTTTCTTGTTTATTATGATTTGTTATGGTAAATGAACTGATTTTTTAATTTAGTTAGGTTGATTACGTGCTAATTAACTCAAATATAACCGGCTACCTAACCTCAAAAAAGGAATACTAGACGGCCAATCACTGTACTTACGCGTTATATGGACGTCTAATTGAATGACATGACGGCCAATAATTAAAATACGGTTTCACAATATTCTATTATATTTTAAACTTAATTTGTGTTAAGTTAAAAACGCTATTTTGAAAATTGGTCCAAAAGCCGTCATAAACATTTTGTAAACAAAAACTGGCAGGGCCTGATTGACCGCGGCCAATGATTGTATTAGATCAGGGCCAATCATCATTTTGGCTCCAAAGCGACATAGTAGTGATGTGCGTGTTATAACTTAAAAATGAATTAATTTTTATTTTATCAGTCAATCAAAAATTAAATAACTGTACACTTATCTTCTTCATTGTTTTGTATAGTGTAGGTATTTTATTTAAATACAAATCCATGTTTATAGTTACTTAGTTATCTAATAATAAGTGTTACTGTACCTTGGTTGGGCATTACCTACCTACTTTAAGACGGGCTTGATGGAGCATTTGGTAGTAACCCGGATTTCTGCGCCGAGAGTCGTGGGTTCGATCTCCACGCAGGACAAGCGTTCGTGTGATGAACCTGGTAATTGTTCTGTGTCTGGGTGTTATATATTTTAGTATATAATTACTTTGGTACCTTCGTTGGTTCTAATATCCGTAACACAAGTGCTTTATCTACTTATCTCGGAGT
This sequence comes from Scoparia ambigualis, assembly GCA_963921215.1. NCBI lineage: Eukaryota > Metazoa > Arthropoda > Insecta > Lepidoptera > Crambidae > Scoparia > Scoparia ambigualis. Next base: position 52,396,458 of record OY992502.1, on the reverse strand, counting down.
AACATTAATGTCTGTGTTGTCAAATATTTATTTATAGATTGCCTTTTCAGGCTTTTCTTATGTACAGTTGATAGCTGATCAACCTTTAATTTTGTTAGTGTAGGTATAGGGGTTAGGGTAGGGGTCTAGGGATAGGTAAGATAGGGGTAAACGCCACGCAAACGAAGTCGTGCCGGGTCCACTAGTACAGTATACGTCTGATTTTTCTTTCCGAAATTCTGATCTCTAGGTATATCGAAAACTAGTCGTGCCATTGCATTTGTTTGACGCTCAACTCAAAACAAGTCAGACACGATTGTCGGACGTCTTCTGACGTATATTGAGTGTTGAAACAAATGTATCGTACGAACGCCTTCCATTAGTCGGATCAGACTATCGAATCGCAGGAAAAATGTGACGAATATGCATTCGCATATTCGTCACATTTGCTTGGGTGCCCTAAATAATGCACTTCGGCTAGTTGTTCGGCTTCGTAGATCGACGTTTTTGTCACACGCGTGTACGGTCGCGGCCTTCCGTGCCTGATCAGTTTGGAGAAAAATTCCCGTGCGCGGTTATCGCGATGTCTAGGAAGCGTGGAGCTTGCAATCTTTAAACTCAGAGTAAAGGATTTTTGCTCGTGTACCTTGCACTTGTACCTACCTAGGTATATATTTTTTATTTAATTGCTTCAGTACTTAAGGTAATTTTTCTTTTACATTTTTTTTTTCTACAGAAAACATAATGCCGAAACCGCCACCTGGGAAAACATATGAAAAACAATATACTGCACAAGATCTCGAGAATGCAGTCACAGCCATTAAAGATGGGATGCCCAAAAGAGAAGCCGCTCGTAAATTTAATATACCTAGAGCAACATTGCAGTTTCGAATTAGTAGCAACTTCATCAAAACCAGACCAGGTCCATCAACAGTACTTACAGAAACTGAAGAAAAAACACTTGCTGATTGGATAGTTACGTCGAGTAAAAAAGGATTTCCTAGAAGAAAAGAAGATGTTTTACATAGTGTGGAGCAGTTCATGAAAAAAACACCAAGACCTAGCAAATTTAAAGACAATAAACCGGGAGAAGGGTGGTATAAACTTTATTTGAAAAGACATCCAGAAATCGCCGAAAGAACTGCAGAAGCAGTAACCTCGGCAAGTTCTAACGTTTCGGAAGAAAATATAAAAAAATGGTTCAAACAAATAGAAAATTCATTTACTGATGAAGAGCTTAAAATCCTTGATGATCCAAATAGAATATTTAATGGAGACGAAACAGGCTTTCAACTCTGTCCTAAACAGGGAAAAGTTTTGGCTGAAAAAGGGTCCAGAGATGTCTACGAAATAGATATGGCAGCAGCGAAATCAAACATAACTGTCATGTTCACTTTTTCCGCATATGGATCAGTTACACCACCTATGGTAATTTACCCACTGAAGCGGATGCGTGCAGACATTCGAAATTCTGTTCCCCCACATTGGGGAATAGCACTGTCAGACAACGGGTGGATGACGAAGGAAATTTTTTTCCAATATGTGACAAACATTTTACACCCTCACCTTGTGAGTAACAATGTTACATTCCCTGTGATTTTGTTCGTCGACGGCCATAAAAGCCACATTAACTATGAACTGAGTCAGAAATGCAAAGAATTGGTTATAGTGTTAGTTGCTCTGTACCCAAATGCGACCAGAATACTCCAACCAGCTGACGTGTCAGCATTTAAGCCCATAAAAAATGAATGGAGGAAGGCTTTGCTCGAATGGCGACGAAACAACATATCTAAGCAACTAACCAAGGTGGACTTTGGACGGGTCCTTACCACTGTTGTGGAAAAGTATATAAAGAAGGAAGTCATAACAAATGGGTTTAGGGCTTGCGGATTATATCCCTGGAATCCTAACGCCATAAACTATGCCAAATGTCTTGGGAAACAAAGACAGGCGAAGTCTGTACCGAGACTAGAGAAGAAACTGACAATGTCAGATTTTCAAAAACTTGTGGGATCAGATATCTTTTCTAAACTTCAGAATGAACTTTCAATTGAAGACAATCGTTTTCTTAAAGCTTTGGAAAACATCTACAAGCTCCTAAAAAACGAGACGATTTCTGTCGATTCTTCAAATGTTCAGAGGCGTATATACATTGAAGATGAATGGGTACCAATCGATGATATCCCTGTTGTGATAGTGCCTAGCGCCAGTGAAGCAGTTGAAGAATTTCCCACAATTACTTCGTCAGAACCAAACGCTTTGGCTAACCATGATCTTATGATAGAAGTTACAGAAACAGATCAGATCGAAACATATGAAGGCAAAATTAATACGGAAAGAAAAAATAAATATTTTTAAATAAAAAGTACGGAAATTATGGAAGTAGAAAATATGGAAGTAGATATAAACCAAAAAGAGCACAAAGTATTATTGGCTGTCAACCTAGAAAGTATTACAAAATCTGAACACGTCACAGACTTAAAGAAAGATAACCACAGAAAAAGATGTATTATAGAAACTCGAGAAACAGAAATGATCAAAGAAAATAATATGAAACAAACAGAGCACCTGGACATAATTGATGACTTACTGGAATTAAAAGAAAATATACAAGCTAAAAGTATCAAAAACATGAATAACGAAGAAAATCTAAGAAAAAATAATATGGATGTTATCGAGATGGAAAAGTGCACAAACGTGCAAATTGATAGCACATTTCAGAATGAGACTTATGAAGAGGTAGAGGAAATCAATATTGAAAAATTCAAAAATGATTTAGATAACATACCAGTGTGTATGGGGAAAATGCAAACAGAAGAATCTGAAAATTTACACAAAAACGTGAAATGGTTAGAACAATTTTTTGAAAAACTTGATAGTGCAGACAGTCTTAATAAAATAACTACTCCAGCAAAAATTGAGGAATTCCTCTACAAAGCACCGACGCCTCAGCGCAAAGGAAAAATCTTAACCAAAAATTCTAGTATCTACGTTTTAACCAGCGAAAAATGGCTTGAATCTGAAAAAGAGAAACAAAACGAAAAAGAAAAAGTTAAAGCAGAAAAAGAGGAACGAAAAAAAAGCAGAGAATCAGCCAAACAAGCTAAAGTAATAGAAAAGGAAAAAATGCAAAATAAAAAAATAAATAAAAGGAAAGGTACTGATGATAAGGAATTTCAGCATGATATATGCAAAAAACGAAATGCAGGTGTAAACAAAAATAAAGAAAAGCAAAACATAATCGAAACAAAAAAAGAAGTAACGCTTCAAGAAACTAAGAAAATAAATGGAAATGTGACCGAAGTATTAACTGACACAAAAAAGAATAATAAAACACAGAATAAATATAAGTGTGATACTAAAATAACCAAAGAAACTGATGAGACTGAAACTATTATAATAAGCAAAACAACCCAACCCATATGCCTAAAGCTTTAATAACTAAAGAGACTGATAATATAAAGAAAAAAGAAATGCAGAACAAGGGTGTAAAAGGGTGAAACATTAATAAGTACCAAAACGACTGAGAAAAAAAGGAAAATAAAAATCCTGTCAAGTATTCCAATATCAGCAGACAATAATGTAAAGAGAAGACTTTTTGACGAATCTTGTAATGTTCGGCCAGACTTCGTTTTAAGCAGACCTAAATTATTCAACCGACCAGCTACATTTCAAAATGAACAGGAACTCCAAGTGTACTTAAACAGCTTAGCTGACAGTCAGTGACTATGTTAGAGTGTGTGCTAAGTCCCTATCTCAGTATTTAGTTGAAAGTACCTACTTTCGTTTTAAGTTCCTACCTAGATGCAAGGTGCCATTATATATGTGATACACAAACACTTAAGTTACTTACCTAGATTAAGAGAAGCGCAGAGTGCCAAAAAATTGTGATACGCAAATACTAGAGTAAGCATAACATTGTGATTGGTCCATTAAAGTTTTTATTATTTTTCATTTTTCCAGTGTAGTTATTAAGGGAAGCGTAGAGTGTTATAAAATTATTGTGACACGCAAATACTAGAGTAAGCTTAACATTGTGATCCGTCCACTGTAGTTTTTATTATTTTTCATTTTCTAGTCTACTAAATAAGATAAGCGTAGAGTGTTCTCAAATTATTGTGATACGCAAATACCTAAACGCATAACATTGCGATCGGTCAATTACGGACTGCTTAGTATTTTTAATTGTTTAGCCTAGCTAGTTAATAAGAGAAGCGTAAAGTTCCATAAAATTGTGATACACAATACAATATTTAGAGTACTTAGAGTAAGCATAACATTGCGATCGATCCATTGCAGATTGTTTTATAATTTTTAATTTTTAGACATTTTTCATAAACTATATTCAAGAAGTTGTTAATTTTTGTATTTTTTTGTTTTGGGTAAGAGAAGAGAATTTAAAATAAAATTTACCTAAGTAAATACGGTGCGTACGTACCTACCTAATAAAAAAGGTGATAAAAATGATGCATTTTGATTTTTTTCTTTCCTTTCGCATCACTATTGCATAATCCGCTACATTCATTGGCACACCACGTGTGCAATGATTGGCCCGGCCATTGTTTGTCAGGCAGCTAGGTCAATTATTGTGCTTCAGGAGGCCAATAATACTACTTTTGGGTGTTTATTACAAAAATTACATAAAAATATATCTTAACACCAGGGTGGTGAGTCCAAATCATGTTCAAATTGTTTTTAGGTATTTTCGGAATGGTACTACATATTTCGGCAGTGAATTATACGTCAATACACAGAGTAATATGAGGTCAAACTAAGAAAATGTCTTAAAGGGCCAATCATTGTACCCGTTACCCTAGATTAAATTAAGAATTGATTCAAATTGTTTTAGATTCCTTAAGATACTAGAATTTGTAATGCCTGTTGGCAACATGCTCACCGCAGAGTATTGCATGCCAATCAATGCCAATCAATACTCCTATAGAAGATGTCCAGGAATCTGTGCCTCAAGAAATTGTTGAGCTAGTGCCAGAACAAGATAATAATGAGCCACAGCAACTAAGTGTTGAACGGATAAATCTTAGTTTATATACTCGCACTCCAGACACTGCCAATCATTGTTTTGTGCCAGAATGCTTTAATGAACAGCGCCAACGTGTTCCTGTGTATGTAAAAAAAAATATTTTGGTAAATTATAAAGTATTTGTTACTTCAAATTCACGTGTGTGTCAGGAACATAATAATATACGTCTGTACAATTGGGAAATACTCAATGAATATGAATTCATGAATCAATTTTCTTCTTTACAAATAGAAGAGGTGATTGTCAGAAAACAGTTCGGAAGTGTTTAATTTCGAAGATGTCGAAAACATGAATGATGGCCTGTGTCAATACTGGACAGGACTTACAATACTGAACTTCATGCTACTGTTTCGTACAATTGAGAATGGTTTAGTTAACTTGAAAAAGAAAAAATGTGCATTAGACTTGTACCTTGTTAAAATTAGAACAGGAGAACCATTTTCCCGAATCGCAAGTATTTTTCAAATAACTACGAGTGTTGTTAAATCTTACACAAATAAAACAAGAAATTGTTTAATATCCAATTATGTTCTACTACATTTAGGCACAGAGCATATAACAAGGGAAGAATTCCAATCTAGGAATCTTTCAATACCACAAGGGCTCTTTGGAACAACCTTGAATAATCTTATAGCAATTTTTGATGGTATGTACTTATATTTATATTCAAAAATCATCAAATTATCTCTTCCAGAAAAAGACATACAGTCTCCATAAATTCCTTAATTTAGTTAAGCCATTCTTAATTGTGGCCACTGATGGTCATATTTTAGATGTATAAGGGCCATACCCAGCCACAACATCTGATGCGGATATAATGAAAATGTTGTTTGAGAACCCTAATTCTGATCTAAGAAATTACTTTCAACAAAATGATGTATTTATATTGGACCGTGGATTTCGAGATTCTCTTCCATTACTCCGGTCTTTAGGATACTCAATCTACAAGCCTGAGACACGTAGTGCAAATGAAGGTCCTTAACTATCCACACTTAAAGCTAATAAGTCTAGATTGGTCACTTTATGTAGATGGGTGGTTGAAGTTGTGAACGGTCGGTTTAAACGGGATTACAAAATATTTAGGAATAATTATTTTAACAAAATGTGCAAACATTTGATGTCAGATTTTAAAATTGCAGCTGCATTAATAAACAATTTTCATCCTGTTATAACTGACCGCCCTGATGCTGGACTAATTTTAGAAAGAGCCATGAATAAATTAAACTTACCTAATTACTTAGCTAATTATGTAGAAAGATTGAACTTAAATCGACACAGGGCTAACTTCATTAGAATAGACGCTCAGATACCGGAAATGAATATGTTCCCTCAAATGGAAATGTCAGATTTGATTTTGTTTGCTTTAGGGACCTACCAAATTAAACAGGCTAGGTCCTACTATGGGGAACATATTCGAACTAACGGTACATTTGTTGTAGAAGTGAGTGATGATATCATTAGCACAAATGTGCCAGGAATATCATCGTCATCACATGAGACAGTTCTGATACGAGGAAGAATCAAATCCCGTCATCAGGGTAATAAATTGTACTACACATATATCCTGCTAAACCTAAATAACATTAATTGGCAGGAAAAAATCTGTGGGTACTATTGCTCATGCATTATAGGCAAACGTACCAACTGGAAGTTGTCTCATGTCAAGACGATGGTATGGTATCTGGCTTGGGCCCGGCATCAGGATGTCATATCACCACCCGCTACATTTCTTGATGAAATTTTGGTGAGAGAAGAAGAATAAAAAGTGCGTTTTATAATAACTTGTTTTATTTACATTATCCTAATACAACACTATGAGTAGCCAATTATTATACCTAATAAATAAATCAAAATCGACATGTTTCGATAGAAATCAATTGTTTTTTGTGGTATATAGGAGAGGATGCTGTATAGGTAGTGCCAAACTTCTAGCTCGCTCTGAGATTGCGACGCGCAAGTGTACAGTTGGCAACATTATAATTGAGTGTTATAATAATTAATTATAAAATAAGATCAATATAATTTATCAATTACTTATGGTTTTATTTATTTTTTAATATCAAAAATTAACCAGGATAAATTAATTACAACAATTAAATTATAAGCATACATATATTTAAAAAAATAACATTTTTAAGAAGCTGTGGAAACTGTGTCTTTTCTTATCAGGAGGAGTACAGAAACTGTACAAAGATCTGACATATTTGCTTTGCAATAATTCTGCGCACTGTCCATTTTGATCTAGTAACAGCCGAAATTCTTTTATGTCTATGTTATAGGTCAATTTATAAACTTTTGCCAGCTTCTTTCTTTATAAACTCCAATACGTTATAAATATTTTCTTTCTAGCTCGCCGACATAAAACGGTATTACGTCTAGGCATTTTAACAGCCTTTCAAAAAGTTAACTAAAACCTTTTAAAAATCGACAACATAAAACCGTACCTAACGTAACAAAAAACAATAACAAAAACCTAATATCGCGACGCGACCAAATAAAATATAGGTACACATGACTGTACTTGCGAGCGCGGTACAACGCAGCCTGCACTCCCTAACCGCTTACGTCCCGCAGATACTGAGATAGTGTACTATTGCGACGTGATTACGCTAATCGCCTCGGATTCACAGTGAGCTAGAAGTATGGCGCGGATTATACCACCTTATGCGTCAGTCACCGAGTAAAGTGTTTCATTGTTCACTGTTGTAGTAACGATTATAAAAAAGTAACACTCGGCTTGATAGCGTTCGCGCACATACACACAAACACAAATAATAACCACATAGTACAACGTAAGTTGAAATAGGTTATATGCGGCAAGCCCAAGAAGACAGGGTGAAATGGCGCACATTAGGGGTGGCCTATGTTATGTCCAGCAGTGTACTAATATAGGCTGATGATGATTATTGATGATGATGATGATGTTATTTAGAAGATTATCTAATAGAATTATTGTTCTGAGCCTACAACCATCCGTCAGTGTCAGTGTTATGTCAACAAACTGTCATCATATTAAAAGCAGATAAAGAAATTACGTTCGGATACATACAATTTAAGTTCGGATACATAGAAACGTGTGAGTTTCGTACAATACAAATATATTTTTTAATAAAAAAACGGGGGTCTTTTAAAATCTAGGAATTATTCAAGATAATAGTATTTAGTCTCCTGAATAAGGAGGTGCGGAAATTGTATTGGTTCAATTTATTTTTATTTTAGTACTAAAAAAAACCATGTCCTTTGATTTACTTTTCGCTGACGTTTTATTTATCGATTACATAAATTACGGAATTTGGCAGTAAAATCTCATTATTTTCGTGCAATTTCTGTGGACGGTCAAGAAACAAGTTCGTGATTATTTAAAATGTTAGTAAGTACCTACACTCGGCGTCAAAAAAATCGCACCTTTTAAAATTCTTAAACCTTATGTAGAGGATAGTGTTGGGTATCATTAGAAAGGTAACAAAAAGGAGTATCAAAAAACAATTAAATTTAACTTTCTGTTTAATTATAATTATACAAACAACATTAAAATTAATAAAATAATAAAAATCCTTAATTAAGTCCTAATTAACAACAGATAATTTACAAAGAAAAATGTACAAAAAGTGTCTTAAAATTAACTTAAAATCTAGTGTTACCCCCCCTTGCCCTGATCACGGCTTCCATACGGTCCCTCATGGACCTCACCAACTTCAGGAGCTCTTCTTGAGGGATAAGCCCCCATTCTTCAATCACCGCGTCTTGGAGCTCCTGTAGAGTCGAAGGAGCTGGATCCCGAGATCGAACCTTACGTTTAAGATGGTCCCAGAGGTGCTCTATAGGATTCAGATCCGGACTTCGCGCTGGCCACTGCATCACAGAGATTTGGGACCTCTGCAAGAAGTCGCTCACGATGCCTGCAGTGTGAGCGCGAGCGTTGTCGTGCATTAATGTGAACCCCTCGCCAAAAGATTCGGCAAAGGGGACCACATGCACTTCCAGGACCTCAGTGACATAGCGGCGAGCAGTCAGCGACCCTTGTCCGCGAGCACCTCCAGTCCGGGAGACGCAGACAAGGTCGGTTTTGCCGGCAGCAGACATACCGCCCCAGAACATGCAGGATCCGCCACCATATTCCACCGTCTCCTGGATGCAGGCTTGGGCGAAACGTTCACCCTGCCTCCGGTATACTCTTCTCCGTCGGTCGTTGCAGAAAAGACACACTCGCGTCTCGTCTGAGAAGAGAACAGCTCTCCACTGCTCAAGGGTCCAATCGACGTGGTCACGAGCAAACTGCAAGCGGGCTCGCCGATGCGCTGCAGTCAATTTTGGACCCGTAGCAGCTCTGTGGGCCGCTATCTTCTTCTCCTTCAATCTTCTTCTAACCGTAGATACGCTTACGGTGCGTCTGCGAACTGCCTGGAGCTGCTGTTGCAACTCAACAGCGTTGGAGAAACGATTTCTCAAAGAGTTCGACACAACGAACCGGTCGTCTCTTTCCGAAGTGCAGCGACGTCTACCCGAACCGTGTCTGCGGATATAGCCACCGGTCTCTATGAAGCGCTGGTACACTCTTCGAACGGAATAACGGCTCAGGTTCAGTTGCCGGGCGACATCACACTGCCGCACCCCTGATTGCAGTAGTGCAACCACTTGAGCGGCTTTATCAGCTGTGGTATCCATCAAAATCTGTGCGTGTGTCCTCTTCAACGGTTGAATAGCGAATGACCCACATTGAACCCGTGTTGACCGTTTTATACCCACAAAGGAAGCGCAACTAGCAACTCTCACGGGTAGCAAAATTTGCATCGAATTTTTGTGACACTTTATTTGTTGCATTAGGTTTTATTTGATAATGAAAAGTAATGTTTTTTATTAAGTTAATTAAGTAACCTTGTAAATAAAATCATAATTAATGCGACTGCATGTGCATATCAAGAGTAAATGACATTTGAAAGTGATTTTCTAAGAGGTGCGATTTTTTTGACGCCGAGTGTATATACTACTTATATTTTTGTTTTTCTTTCTAACCGACTTCAAAAAAGGAGGAGGTCCTCTGTATATTATTATAAATATTCAAATGTTTTTTCTTTATAGGTCGGACTCTGAGTACGCATCCAGCACCGAAGAGGTCGCCCCAGTAGTAGTGCCAGCACCACAGCCAGCCAAGAGCAAGGAAAAAGCGATCCCTTAGAGTTCAGCCGTTCTCGCCGCCGCCGCCGCGCCCAAGGCGCCCAAGCCGAGCAAACGCAAGATCACCATCGCTGCTGTCACCAACGCCCCAGCTCTGTCAACGCCTCCTTCACCTCGGTAATTATATTATTTTACTAGCGTGGTACCCGTTCCCGTGGCAATATCGGGATAAAATATAGCCTATGTCAAGAATGTAGCTTTCTAATGGTCAAAGATTTTTTAAATAGGTCCGGTTATTTCGGAGCCTATTCAATACAAACAATCAAATCTTTCCTTTTTATAATATTATAGTAAAGATTTACAAGATTTTTTTATGAGATGGTTTCATTCTATATTAATATTAACAAATGCAATCCTATTCATAGCTACACCTATTAGTTTTAAAAGCCATCAAAGTGAATAAAATCGACTAAATAAAAGTACAACAGATTTTTAAATGCTAAGTAATATAAATTAGTATTAAAGTATTTTCTTTATTTGTTCACAGGGCGAAGAAAACCAAAAATTTATTTTCTAAAATAAATAAGGACTAACAAGCATCGAGCAGCAACCAATTCACTAGCGGCGTAACCTCTAGTTTCACATCGCGGGTGTCTTCGGGCCAGTGTCGTCGTACCGCAACCACTGCCGGCGAGTTTTACGTGGATCTGAAAATCTACAACACCGATGATGTTAGGAACACTCCGGCAGTAGAGCGGTACAAGAAAGCACTTGCATCTGTGAAACTACAGTGCTGCGAACAATCGCGTGAGTGGGAAGCTCTGCAGGACTTCCTACGTCAGGCCTACGCTGTTTTTGAAAATATTGAGCCTACGTATTATTTTTTTTATTATTATTATTTATTATTCTAATTTTTGGTTCAGCAATATGCCATTTTGCGCAATTTGTAACACATCTGTTGGTTCAACATCTTGGGTAGGGCACTTACGCAGTCGCGTGCATAAACAAAATAATTCCAGCCAGCTAATTAGCAATGGTGTAGAAATTGTTAGATCTGAATTTCGCTCTCGTATAACTTCGTACCGAATTACCGCTTGCGAACCTGATAATCAAGTGTCTTTAGATGATTTTTTAAATTCTATTCGTATAAAAATAAAGCCGCTTTTAGATGAACCTTAAAGAAACATACATGTTTAAAAGTAAATTTTGAACTTTTTGCCATTTTTGTGCTATTTAAAAATATTGTGCAGGAAATTAAATCCTTTAATACAAAAAAAAAATATAATTTATAACTACTATGATTTCGATAGTATATTTTCAAAAGTAGTTGATACATTAAAAAAGAAAATAGAAGAGTTTCAGGAGAGCGCCAGCGGCTGGGCATTTTTGAGTAATTCACATTTAGAAATGAACGTATATAAATACCAGCCATTAGTGGTTCGTCTTATTTAAAACTACCTAAATGTATACAAAATAAGAAAGCTTGTGTAAACATTCAAAATAAGGATCGGTTCTGTTTTTTATGGAGCGTAACAGCAGCTCTGTATCCAGCTCATAACCACCCTGAGAGGGTAGGTATCGTCTTATCCTCACTTCCAGGATGTTTTAAATATCGACGGAATCTCTTTTCCTGTTACGTTCTCAGACATGAAAATCTTCGAAAAAAACAATTCCAAGTTGAGTTTTATTATTTATGGTTTAAAGAATAATAAAAGTATTATAGGACCTCTGTACAAATCTGAAATCACCAAAAAAAAAAAAAAACATTCATTTGTTACTGTTAGATAACGGTCTGATTTCGCATTATTGTCTAATCAAAGATTTGTCGCGGCTTCTCACAAATCAAATTACTGCTCATCACGGCAAACTATATTTTTGTGATACGTAGGTACTTAGTGTTTTTTACTACTTGTGTAGAACTTGAAAATCATGTTTGTAGCGGAATTGTTACTGTATTACCGCAAAAGGCTTCGGTAATTAAATTTCAAAATTATGATCGAAAACAAAACGTTCCTTTCGTAATTTATGCATATTTTGAGACTATTTTAGTGGAATATAAAGAAAATACCTCGGTTTCTGATACGGCAAACACAAAAACACTACAACGTCATACCCCGGCCGCGTTTGCATATAATATAGTGTGTTCTATGGACGCAAGTTATAATTGCTATTGTTTGATATAGCTAGTCTACATCAACTGACTTCCCTAATAGCGATTCTCTGCTACCAGAGAAGGCACGGTTCAGAGGTCCTGTTCCGGTGAACCTGTAGACCGCACCCTCTCGACTTAAAGATATACTAACTAAACTTAAATTATAATTAAACTAAACGACTTACGTACTATTCTTCCCTTGAGACACGCCGCTCAGCCCGGTGCAGTCCGCCGCGCCCAGGCCGCTGCTGTGTTGGTGAAGGTAGCTCGCCTCCCCGGCGACTGCTCTGGCTGCAGTGGTGGTGGAAAGGCTCTAAGCGTCCCGTGGCTACCCCTGAGAGCTCTCAATCCCAGACAAATACGTACCACTGATGCACAACAACACTTAGTCCACTTAGTTTAAACTTATTAAAGTTCACACTCCAACGCGAGTACACTGCGTGGGTCTCATACCAAAGGGGCCAAAATGCCTCGTGCTTGACGACCGCTGTCGAAGCTCCAATCAATTAATTGTTTGTCACTAGCCCGCCCTGGTACTAATGTTTTACACTGTTTAATTATTACGGACTCACCAAAAATCCAACGTGAGTGCGTGACACTGACACTGACATTGACAGTCGTCTGTCAAATACAAATTAAAACTAACACAAAAGGTTGCCACCCGTAAGTGGCCATTTTGTTCCGAACAGCTATGTTTCATATCTTGGTATTGATTGTGTTAGTAAATTTATAGAATGTATCTATTGCGATGTTCGAGAAATTCATTCAATCTTGTCTGAAAATTCGCCGATGATTTTTACATAGCAAGATGCTGCTGATTTCATGCATGATTTTTCGTTGTCATATATGTCAAAATTTTCTTTTTTCTGATAAAGTGCGCGATCACTGTCATATAATAGGCTTATATCGCAGTGCGGCACATAAATATTGTAATCTGCAATACAAAATACCAAAGTTTATTCCTATTTTTTTCATAATTTAGCAGGGTATGATTGCCATTTGTTTATAAAACAGTTAGGCGAATTGCCTGGAAATATTACGATTATACCTAAAACGAAAGAAAATTATGTATCATTTACGAAATTTATTTCTGTTTCAGGTCAAGAATCTATACAACTACGATTTATAGATTCGTTTAAATTCTTAGGTACTAGCTTGGGTAAATTAAGCAAAACTATAAAAAAGATGAATTTGAACATTTGCGAAATCATTTTCCTATTTAAACGCAATTCAATTTACTTACACGCAAAGGTATATACCCTTACGAGGAAAATTATGTATCATTTACGAAATTTATTTCTGTTTCAGGTCAAGAATCTATACAACTACGATTTATAGATTCGTTTAAATTCTTAGGTACTAGCTTGGGTAAATTAAGCAAAACTATAAAAAAGATGAATTTGAACATTTGCGAAATCATTTTCCTATTTAAACGCAATTCAATTTACTTACACGCAAAGGTATATACCCTTACGAGTACATGAACTGTTGGGAGCGTTTTCATGAGCGATCTCTCCCAGAAAAGATCATGTTCTACAGGACTCTTACAAATGAGCATATTACTGACGAAGATTACCAACATGCACAATCAGTATGGACTCAATTTAATATAAAAAATTTGGGTCAATACACAGATTTGTATTTAAAAACAGATGTTCTCTTATTAACGGACATTTTCGAGAAGTTTAGAAAAACTTGCAAACTTTATTATCAGCTAGATCCAGCTTTTTATGTAACTGCGCCTAGTTTGTCTTTTGATGCGATGCTTTTCAAAACAGGAGTCGAGTTAGAGCTCATTGATGACCTTGCAATAGTGCGTATGATGCAATCCGGTATTAGGGGTGGGGTGCATGTGCTCGCACAGACACGCTACAGCCAATAATAAATATATGTCTGAATATGACTCGCTAAAACCAGACACCTACGTAGTTTACATAGATTGTAATAACTTGTATAGATTCAGCATGTGTCAATCTTTGCCATCAAATTTTAGATTTTTACATCGAGAAGAAATTGATATGCTTGATTTCGTTAATATACCCAACGACGCGGAATACGGTTATTTCCTTGAAGTTCACTTGAGCTATCCGAAAGAGTTACATGACAGACATAATGATTTACCGTTTTGTCCAGAAAAATGCATCTCTCCCGGAGGAAAGAATTCTAAACTTGTGCCCAATCTTTACGATAAATACTTCTACGTTATTCATTACGTTCATTTAAAAACTTGTATAAAACACGGATTAATATTTAAAAAAATTCATCGTGTAATAGTATTCCGACAGAGTCCTTATTTAAAACAATACATCGACCTTAATACCAGTCTAAGGCAAAAAGCTCAGTTTACGTTCGAACAAGACTTTTTTAAATTGCTTAGTAATAGTATTTTTGGTAAAACATTGGAAAACAACGAGGAAAGGGTTAATGTGCATTTAGTTAATGAATGGAGTGATCAGAAAAATAAAACGAAAAAAAGAAATAGCGCTGATAAATTAATCGCGAACTCGAATTTTCATAGTGCTTCAGTTTTCTCTGAAAATTTAGTTGCAATACAAACAAAACCTGAACGGGTAGTTTTAGATAAGCCAATATACATAGGATTTGCAGTGTTAGAGCTATCTAAAAGCCACATGTATGACTTCCATTATTCGGTTTTTGAACCATCATATAAAAATCGTTTACCAAATTGAAACCAGAGACTTTTATAAAGATTTGAAACAATCTTTTATAAATTAATTTGAAACAAGTAACTTTTCTGAACAAAATAAATATGGTTTACCCCTATTAAACAAAAAGGTCCCTGGTCTCTTTAAGGACGAAATGAGCGGAGTTATCATTACTGAATTTGTGGGATTACGATCAAAATTATATTGTGTAAAATCGACTAATAGCACTATTAAAAAAGCGAAGGGTGTACAAACATCTATTGTTCTTGAAATTACATTATCTGATTATAAAAGAACTTTATATCAAGGCGACATAGTGCGAAAGACAAACGTTTTATTTAAGTCAATCAAACATGATATTTTCACGCGTAGTCTTAATAAAGTAGCGTTATCTTGCAACGATGATAAGCGGATAGTTGCGGCTGATAAGGTGTCTACGAAAGCTTGGGGCCACGTGTCAATACTTAAAATTTAATAGCATTGTTTCTGTTTGTAAAATTCGAACCAAAAATTAGTTAGGTATTATGATATCTAAAGGTGTGTATACGGGGATATACTTTTACACTGATATTTTAATGTACATGTATTTTTAAATGATATCGTACTTTTAGGTGAAATGGTAATATAATAAGTATATGAAAAATTATATTGTATTGAGCTATGTAGGTAAATAAAATTAGTTATAAAACGTATAACAACTATTTCCATTTGAATTTGTAATAATTGGAATTGTTATGTGTGTACTTAATTGTTATGTGTATTGTTTGTAGTGTGTTGTTTAATAAATTATGTAAACTGCTAAAACGGAAATAAAGACGAATACTTAATATAATTATGATCTTTATTTCGATCCTTAAAAATCATTATAAAAGTACATATTGGTGTATTGTAGTAGGTAGTAAACACTGAGCAGGTTTAAACATGAAAATACATAAGACATCAACCAACGCGCGGAATGCGCTTCGGTATCTATTTACAAAAGTATTTTCTGCAATAACAGCGAAATACCTAAAAGAGCAGGTTAGAACTTGAACTTGGCAATCAGTGTCTCATATTGCTGATTCGGTAACATAGAAAATTAATCATGTTTTATTAGTATTCTATATAAATTCGCTCTCGCTGCGTTCACACTTAGCTCGTGTTGTGTATTTTCGTTAGTCTAAACGTGGTCAAAAACATCTCTGTTTGTCACAAACCAGCTACGTTGCTACTCTCGATAATAGGATTCCGAAATGTCACATAAAAATCGAAATGATGGATGCTGTGGATACACCTGATAACGAAGTTGTTATGGTAGCTGTTACGTTGTAAAATCAGGGCCCTGTCTGCTTTTACTAATCTACAAAGGGGTTCGCAATAATTGAATAATACTTACCTGAAATAATTGTTGTTGAATGATCGGGTTTCCAAAAATAGTAGTCATTTTGGCTTGTTAGACTATAATCCATTTTTTCTTTAAATTAAAGACATGGAGCTTTAGCTGACACATTACAAGACACACATTTTCTTGCATTTCCAATAATACACCTTTCTAAATCAGTTTTAGCAAGATATAAACTTAAATCTAAGGAGATTTACGTAATTTCGTGTTTACGTTTTGTATTTGACATAACACCATAGACAAAATGACAGCCACCGTAGCGACGCCTAGCGGTAGCGGGGCGAAGTGGCTGTCAGCTTTTAGTTTCACATAAAAAGATTCAATTTTAATAATAGCCGATACTGTTCCGATAACAAATTACATAATAAATTAATATGTATAATATTTACTTTAAATAATTAAATTAAATTCGAGCAAATCCGGAAATGGAACAATTTTTTCTATAAGGAATTTTATCTAGAACATTCGAACGGGAGAATTGTTTTTTAAATTGTTTTTTATATGGATATTGTCTCTGCCCGTAGGGGTTACCAGAGAGGAAACTAATACTCCCTAATATTTATACAGGGTATTAACTCGAGTGGAATTGATTTCCAAATTTAAAAAAGGACGAAATTCAGATTGCTAAACGTTAACTTGTCTCTAGTTCATGTAGTTTTATTGTTGACAGATTCTTTCAGTGTCAGAACGAGAGGTAAAAACGTCATATGTGACGTTTTGAGAGTTTGAAGGAAAAATTCTCAAGGAGCAACCCTGTTAATTATTTCCAAGATTCCGGGTAGATTTCGTAGGCTGGCCTTCGATTTAGAACACTTCCGGCGAAAGGAAAGTTGCAGAGACACGACGCCGAAATGATTTCATTCTCTGGCGTGAGATGGTGTGCTATGTGGTGAGAATCATTTTAACGAGGAATCCGTGCTACAATCGACCGTTCGTGAAGCCGCCGGCAGCCACGCGCAAAGATAAGATATCGCAGCGCGTGCTTCGAGAGGCCCGTCTCGCCGACAGGATTTAGAGCTGGGCCCTAAAGCCTGGACGCGAGACCTGTTTCTTCGGGGTACCAGCGGCCACCTGCTGCCAGACGAGCTGTCGCCGCCTAGCGGATGAGCAGGCGTTGACGGTTTTTTTTTTACCCAATAATTTTGGGATCATTGTTTTTTTTTATTATGGAACATTTTTTAAAATAAGGTTTCGACACCTTAACTTTTTTTTTTTATACTAAGCCCGGCAAATGACCCCACTCCACCTGATGTTAAGTGGAAATGAGGTCCAGGCGCGAGGACAACTGGTGCAGCGTAAGAGACGTAGCATCAGTCATCCTCACTCTGCCGGCCCACAAAGTGCTTCTTCACGCCTCGTTTGAAGGACCCTATGTCATAGGTAGGAGGGAATACGTGTGCTGGTAGACTATTCCATTTTTTGGAAGTGCGGCAAAGAAACGAGTCACCAAATTTCTTTGTGCGTGATGGAATGTTAGAGACTAAAAATGGGTGACTCCGGAGAGCAGCACGCGTACTCCTATGGAGGAAGGGAGAAGGAGGGATGAGGTCAAAGAGTTCTTCAGAGCACTCGCCATGGTATAAACGGTAAAAGACGCTGAGTAACGCAATATCTCTACGCAATTGCAAAGGCTCGAGAGTTTTAGTGACCTCCGCATTGCCGATAATGCGCACAGCGCGGCGCTGCAATCTGTCCAAGGCATCGAAAAGGTACTTTGCGGAGCCGTCCCAAAGGTGAGAACAATACTCCACGCAAGACCGCACCTGTGTCTTGTATAATAGACACAACTGATCAGGCGTGAAGAATCGCCGCACCTTGTTCAGGACACCGACTTTACGTGAGGCATTTTTAATCACGGTTTCGATGTAGTCCTTTTGGTTCAGATCACAGCGGATATCCATACCGAGCATGTTAATACTGCTCTGCAAGCCTAGAGATGTACCCTGAAGAGAGGGAAGGGGAAGGAATGGCGACTTTTTCGCTGTGAACGCGCACACCTGTGTTTTCTTGGCATTGAACTCCACCAGATTATCAGAGCCCCATTTAGAAATGAGGTCCAACACCCGATCGAGCTCAATGACAAGATTTGCTCGCTTCATTTCGGTGTCTACCCGCCCAGCCGTTGGGTGACCGTTATATCCCCCATGCACTGTGCTATCATCTGCATAGCAATGAATGTTTCCAAGAGGAAGCATGTCATTGATATGCAGAAGGAACAGCGTGTGGGATAGAACGGAGCCTTGGGGAACACCAGCGTTCACCGACATGAACCGCGTAGCGCATCTATCCGAAAGGACACGGATTCTACGTTCATGCAGGAAGCTAGCTATCCAGGTACAGTACTGAGCGGGCAAACCGTATGCCGGGAGCTTGGAGGGAAGAGCTTTGTGCCAGACCCGATCAAAAGCCTTGGCTATGTCAAGGCTAACTGCCAGGGACTCGCCACGCTTGTCAATTGCCTCACCCCAGAGATGTGTGACGTACGCTAGAAGATCACCCGTTGACCGTTTTGGCCGAAACCCATATTGACGATCGTGAATTAGGGAGTGATCTTCTAGGTATCGAATAAGCTGTTTGTTCAATATTCGTTCTAGGATTTTACACAACACTGAAGTTACGGCTATAGGGCGGTAATTAGTCGGATCTGACCGATCTCCTTTTTTAGGGATCGGTTGCACATTAGCTTCACTCCAAGATTCCGGCACACAACCCGAAGAGAGCGAGAGACGGTACAGACGCGTTAACACAGGGGACAACTCCGCTGCACACATTTTCAGAACTATTGCTGGGATGCCATCAGGACCGTTAGCTTTCCAGACATCGATTGACTGCAGTTCCGCACGGACATCACACTGCCTGATTTTAATATCAAGTGAGGAATTGAGGGTGGCTGTGCATCACAGTCATCGATCCGGGAGTTAGCCGCAAAGAGTTTGGCCAGGAGATCGACCTTTTCCTGCGGCTTGTGAGCAAGACATCTCAGTGGTGGCAGCGAGGGTTGGCAGAAGTTGGATTGCACGGCTTTGGCCAGACGCCAGTAGCTACGGCTGCCCGTAGGATGCGTCAAGAGTTCTTGGCCTACTCGTGCAACGCGCTGGGCATCCGCTCTAATGTAGGCCCTCTTACACGACTTGATGGCATTATTATAGGCTGCTTTAAGCGAGCGAGTTTTGGGATCCCCATGAGCTTTACCTCTGATCCAAGCGCGGTATGCCGTCTGTTTGCTCCCAACAGCGCTGGCACACTCGCGATTGAACCAGCGGTTGCGTCTGCCTTTGCTGATGACGTAGGAGTGTGGAATATAGTATTCCATTTCTAATACTATCTCATCAGCAACGGCAGTGGCGCTAGCGGTCGGGTCCTTCCTACTAAAGCAACGCTGCCTCCAAGGGACGGATGCAAAATACTCCCGCATACTGTCCCAGTCTGCCGACGCGTAGTGCCAAATCTGGCGTTTCGAAACCGCTGTTGGGGGGCGCGATGCCAAGGGCACTATGCTGGATATCAAGCAGTGATCCGAGGAACCTAAAGGAGCTCGAATCTCCACCCAGTATCCAGGTGGGCGACTCGTCAGCAGAAGGTCGAGTAAGGAGGGCGCATGGCCAACTATGTCTGGGATCCTGGTGGGCTGGTTCACCAGTTGCGTCAGGTTATGCGTGAGAGCGAATGCGTGGGAAGTTCTACCAGCATGGTCTGTTTTGGAGGAACCTAACCACAACTCATGGTGGGCGTTGAAGTCCCCCAAAAACACCAGTTCCGCCGATGGACACCGCTCCTGCGCATCATCTGCTACCCGACTAAGATGTTCAATTAGTCGAGTTGTCTCCATGTCGCCGTTATGAGATCGGTAGGCGCAGACGTAGACACGGCAATGAGAGCCTAAGTCGACGTGTACCACTAGGAGGGAGAAGGAAGGGTCCACCAGACAGCGCAGACGGCGACAGCAAACATCCGCCCAACGAATAAGCAAATTTCGGCTTTCGCTTTGAAGGATTCTTCAAGCACAAAGCCGGGATAGTTCGGGTAGGTGGTGTCAGCTAGGCGGATTATTTGCGTCTCCGTCAGGAACAACATTGCTAGCCGTGCCGTCTCAAGATGGTGGTGGACGGTATTGAGGTTTGCATAGAGCCCGCGGATGTTAGCGAACTCCACGTAAGGTTGTGGTGGGGGTGTGCACCGCCGTAGTACCAGTTTTGTTGTTAGGCACTGCCATTTTAGGAGTGGAAAGTGAGAGGCGTGAATCGAGAAAATGATGCCGCAATGCGAATGGTCAAAGTGTAGTGGCCTGTTTCCCCAGGAATTTGCCCACAGACGAGTATTATTAACCTGCCGAACGGAAGGGCCCCCGAACCCCCCCCCGGGAATGGCCGCCGGGACCCCACCTTTCGGTCACCAACCGGCACGACGGACCACCCCGAGATTATGCGTGGCATGGTGAGGCAGCCTCACGAGCTGGTTAGGCTCGCTTGGGCCCCTGTACTGTGCCACGGGCGGCCAGCGGGACAACCGTTTCTACGGGTCTCCCTGGTCGGCAGGTTAACGAAGTCCTCCTGGCATTGGTTTGACGGAAGCCTCCACAGACCAAATACATCGCAGCATCATCCTCTCGAGCTCTGGTTGTACGCTGGCTGATCCCGAAACGCAACCGACAAGCAGTCACTTGACGGGTTTTACACCATGCGTACGTTGGTCACCAACCAGACGGGTCAAACCCTACCACCAGTGGAGCAGATCATCGCTCGAAAGAGTCTCTTAGTCGCTTCTTACGACACCCACCGGACGGAGAGAGGGGCGGCGATTGGTATTCTTTCTCCGTCACCGCACGGATAAATTTTCGTTTTACTATCCAACTACACCCAGCGTTGGGGAAGTTGTGAAACATTTAAGGATCTGCGAGTTCGACCTGTGTGAAGTTGAACAGTGACGTCGTCTGCAGGTTCGGGTCGACTTTTAGACCCTGGCGCCCTTTAATATTAATTTTACATCGGTGTAACCCACGGTTCTCTAGTTTATTAGCGTTAAACGTTTGATGGTTTTGATACGGTTAAACTGATTAAAACATTTAATTTAATATTTTTATAGACGGAGTAATATAATTTTAATTTCAACATCATACTCCAGACGGTACTGGCTTTATCCCAACCACCCTACGACCATAGCTCTTACCACTGAAATATTAGCTGGCTGGTTAGGTAGTAGTAGGAACAGTATTATTAAATTTATTTCAAATTAAAATTATCACCGACCCGCTTGGTCACTTTTGACTCTTAGGATTTTCTTGTGTTTTAGGGTGTGTAACAGCTTTGTAATAAGGTTTAGATTAATTTAGATTATATATATATATATTAATATAGATATTATAGATTCGGCGTGCGTTGTTACTTGTGAACGGACGTGTTGCTGCCTATCTCTAAACAATTTAAATAATATTTTGAAATATTGTGGGAGCCCCGGGCCTCGCCCCTGCTGGTGTCGGAACCTCGTCGGACCTCATCCGAAGCCCAACGGTGAAAAGGTTGAGAAAAAAAGCTGAGGCGGTTGCGGGGATCGAACTCCAAACCTATGCGTGAGTACCTCACTGTACCTCTGTCCGCTGCGCGCTCGGCTACGGCCACATGCTCCGTCGCGGTCGAAATTAACGACCATCACCTACGCAACCGCAGCGCGCCCGACTGTCGACAAAACCCGAGCGCCGCACGAACGATTCCGAACATTCCCAATCACTGCTACATATCTGCGTGCAGCGCTACGATTCCGTTACGACGGGCTACGACCATCTGGACTCGAAAGTAAATCCTATTCGTACTATCATAAGCAAACGAATCGCAAGAAATGAGAGATGGCTACTTGTTTGGGATGCAAGAAAACTGTTCCTATTGATCACACTTTGCAGTGCAACACATGTTTCAGTTATTATGACTACAAATGTTTAAACATGATCAGGGAATTATTTAAAAACATACCAACAACTTCAAAACATCAGTGGATGTGCCCGTGTTGCGTGAATGTTACGCGACGTCGGGGCGATAATAGCGCCACACCGGTCCGTGGAAACAACAAAACATTAAACGACACAGTAATGTCCTGCGACGACTTCGCGCAAGATCAAACTAACACCTCCTATGAGCAAAATTCGGATTTAGGCCCCCCGGGCCAGGCGAAGGTTATATTACGCTTAAACAAATGAGTGAGCTTCTGGACAACAAGATCGAAAAAATCAAAGATAACTTAACGACACACATAGAAATCACTATAAAACATGAAATAAACTCGGTGTTTTAAGAATGGAAAAGCCAATTTGACAAAGTTTACGACCAAATTAATGCACAACAAAGTGACTTGCAAAACCAGATCACCGTAGCCTCAAGCAAAATCGCGGCGCTTGAATACGATAAGTTTAACCTTCAACAGGAGTTGAATAACCAGGGGCAAGCCCTGTTGCGCAATGAGTTCGAGATTGTTGGATTAACCGAGCCCCCAAGAGAGAATCTACTCCACACCATCCTTGTCCTATCTCAAAAGGTCGGTATGAAGCTAGAAGACAAGGACATCGATATGGTTGCCCGAGCGGGTGCGCTGCGTCGGCCGATACGGGATACCAACACAGCCATGGTCAACGCTGATAAGCAGATCTCCGGCTCTACAAGGCCAGTGGTACTCCGCTTTATTCGACGATCGACACGGGACGAGTTTATGAAGGCTTGCATATCACGGAAATACATCACCACCAAGGATCTGGATCTAGAAGGCCCTGCAGTTAAAATTTACACTAATGAAAGACTCACCGCATATAATAGAACCTTTTTTCGTGACACCAGACTGCAGGCTAGGCAACATGGGTTCAAACATTGCTGGACAAAAAAATGGTACTATTTACGTTCGTGCCGCCGAAGGGGCTCACGCCAGGGCCATCAGAAACACGACGGACCTTGAACGGGTTTTCGGTGGTGTCGAAAGAGGCCCCAATAACTAATGAGTCAAATCGGCGTGACTCCATTGTCATATTCTGCGGTCGAGCTCCTTATTCTTATTTTTATTTTTATTATCTTACAGTTATATACCATGTATGCATGCTTCTTTATTCATTAAATTTAATTTGTAGTTCTTATATAAAAAATCATAATTATGGCCTCAATTACATGATAATTCATAACGTAGTACGTAAAGGTTACACTACATCAATATTACACTCCACATCTTATTTACTACGATCACACGATAACCACATATTCATTGAAAAGTACACAATTTATCCCAAATATTTAGCAATGTCAGTTTTTCATCTTGATTCACTTATCACGTTAGCGAGTCACAACCGTCAAACAACAAGTAGTCGATACTTTTTCTCTCTATACGGCCTTTTTTGGCCTTTACAAAATTTCTCTTTTTACGATGGAGATTTCTCCACTTTGTGGAGTAAACTCCGGTCTTTATGTCAATAAACGAACTAACAAAGGAAATGGACGACTCGCTTAACGTTGACTGTTTATCCTTAAGTCGATTAAGAGACTGTACAACCCACATTACGACACCTAAATGGGATTTTAAACTACTAACCTATAATATACGGAGTCTAATAGACTCCGATAATTTTGTAGTCATGCTTCATCAACTTGATATAACCTATGACGTGGTAGTGTTGACCGAGTGCTGGCTAGACAAACAAAAGAACATAATTCAACTTGATGGCTATACGAGCTTTAGCACAAATATAATCACTAACAAAGCAGGAGGAGTAGTTGTTTTCGTTAGGGATTGCCTCGGAGCATCGGCTACGGAGATCGACTTTAAAGGAGAGGCTAATTGTCTACGAGTCGAAATTCTGGGATTTATTACTGTTTTGGGTGTATATCGCTCTCCATCATTGCGAAATATAGATAACTTCGTAGAAATTCTGGACCAAAATCTCTGCTCACTAAAACACAAAAAACATTTCTTAATAGCAGGTGATTTAAATATAGACATAACAAGTAACACTGCCGATACTAAAAACAATAACTACCGCTGTCTCCTATCAGAACACGGCTTCGTCCCTGTGATCACCAAACCAACCCGTCTGACCTCCTGCCTAGACCACATATTTATGAGACCCTACAGCCCTGCTATTGGTGTCGTCTGCTCAAATAGTGCCACAGACCACAGTTTAGCAATGATTGCACTGTCGCTACCTAGCAGAAAGAAGGACGCACCTAACAGATATATAACTCAAGTTGACCAATCAGCCGTTGCGGAAGATCTCAAGGCAGTGGACTGGTCAGTCGTCACCGAGAAGACGGATGCTTCAATTGCTGCACATGCGCTAACTTCAACTCTTCAAAATATACTATCTAAGCATACACGTAAAATAAGGACCACCCGGTCAAAACACATCGCAAAGCAATGGATAACTCCAGGTCTGATCCGCTGTATAAATAATCGTGACAAACTCCATTTATCCTCACGAAAAGACCCAGACAATCCCGTTCTGAAACTGACCTACACACGCTACCGAAACTTCTGCAATGATCTTTTACGTAAACTAAAAAACAAATACAATGCGGAGCAGCTTGAAAAAAACCACAATGATCCAAAAAAACTATGGAGGGCAGTAAATGACATTTGCCAAACGACTAAGAAGAAAAGACAACCTGAGGAACTACTGCACTTAACTAACAACACAAAGGAGTCACTCTCTCTCTCTTACTGACACACATACTTTTCAACATTAGGTGAGAAGTTGGCTAACGATACCCTCTTAAGGACTAACACTACGCAGGAATCATTAGCAAATGCTGTCCAGATAAGAACATCCCCTGTGGACATACTCTTCCTGACGCCTACTGACCCCCTAGAGGTTGACTGTCTAGTCCGGAACCTGAAAAATAACAGCGCACCTGGGATTGATGGAATTACCAGTGGATTGCTTAAGCAAAACTGTGATGTGTTAACAGCCCCCTTAACGCACGTTTTTAATCTTAGTTTGTCCAGTGGAACCTTCCCTGATTGCTGGGGGACTGCTGCCGTGTCTCCAATCCATAAATCGGGGACGAGAGGCTCACCTCATAATTACAGGCCGATTTCGTTGCTGAGCATCATGTCTAAATTATTAGAAAAGATAGTCCAGAGACGGCTCGCGAGTTTTCTCGGAAGTCACAAACTGCTTACGGAACGGCAATACGGCTTCAGACGGGGGAGATCGACTGATGAAGCGGTGAGTCTGTTGTCGTCCTTGGTTACGGGGTACCTCGATGCTGGCCGTTGCTGTGTCGGAGTCTTCCTGGACCTTGCCAGGGCCTTTGATACAGTTTCAGCTCCCATTTTGCTTTCTAAGCTTGAAAGGATGGGTGTAAGAGGTGTGGCCCTGTCATGGTTTAGAAGCTATCTTACGGAGCGGAGGCAATGTGTGCGAGTAGGTGACTACGTAAGTGACGTGCAGTCCGTTCACTTTGGGGTGCCCCAGGGTAGCGTATTAGGACCCACCCTCTTCAACATATACATCAATGACCTCCCTTGCATACCGCTGCCTAACGCTGAGATGGTTTGCTACGCCGATGACACAGCCATCTTGTTCAGTGGGACCTCCTGGTCACAAATATTCCAGCACGTTGAACAAGGCCTGGCTTCTATGGCCCGATGGTTGGAAAGCAACCTCTTATCCCTGAACATCGCCAAAACAAAGTTTGTGACTTTTCATAAAACGGCCACGTCGAAGCCTGCCCTAATACCTCCAGTCAGAATCCACAACAGTAGCTGTCAGTATGCCCATTCCAGTCTATTTTGCGGATGTGACAGAATTGAAGAGGTTCAAGTTTTAAAATACCTCGGAGTTTTTATAGATAACAAATTAAATTATCACCATCATATAACCTCACTATCAAGTCGTGTTAGGAAGATCATTCACGTGATGCTGTTACTAAGAGGCGCGGCACCGCCCTCAGTCCTACGGATGGTCTATCTTGGGCTCTGTCAGTCGGTCATCGGCTACTGCATATCCTCGAGGGGGGGTACGGACAAGACGTGGATGTTAAAGATCGAGAGAGCTCAGAGAGCAGTGCTAAAGGTGATGATGAATAAACCTCGTCGTTACCCCACAAGTCAGTTGTACGCTGACAGCCAGGTCCTAAGTGTGCGTAAGCTGTACGTTCTTAACGCCGTAATAACAACACACAAAGTAGTTGTCTGCAATGATAACTACAAAGAGCTACTTAAGAAACGCGTATTCAAAATTACAACACCGACAGTTCGCACCACATTCGCTAAAAGACACAGAGAGTACCTTTATCCTTACATATATAATAAAGTTGTAACCAGATGTAAGATCAAAGATTGTCAACCATCTGCTGCTAAAGTTGAGGTCATAAAATGGCTCCACACACAAAATTAAAGAGATACAGAAGTTTTATTGAGTGGTTATACCTAAATGAAAGAAACACACACACACGCACACACACAAGACACACGCGCACACACACACACTCACACACACACACACACACACACACACACACACACACACATTATATACGCATTTACGCACTCTTTCGTTATTTCCATACTTACATAGCATATTATACAGTGTAACGCCATAATAAATGAAATTAATAAGATAAGCTTTTCTAACATATAAGCTCAAAGTTTTAGATTTATATACAAAAATTCTTTTATTAGTTACTTTATTTATAATCATTTTTTACGCAGCAGGACAGCAAACTATGATGTAATCTTGTGTTAAAACTGTTTGGCATACTGTCCACGAAAATGTTAACAACGCACACAATATAGTTGAAAGGTTAATGTTTATACAGTTAAATTCTTCATAGCCCCAAAAGACAGGATTACCTAGTATGAGCGCTATAGGTAATTTGTTATTGTTGTATGTATTATGTATTTTTGATAATAATAATAATAAACATATTTCGCTTTTGGTACTGGCTAAATTCAAAATAAATTCAAAAATTTAAACAGTAAATTAAAGTTGGCAAAATTATTAGAAAATTTATTGGAATTTAATTTGAGATTGACCCTAGGGTCAGTTTCGACTGATAGTTTTTTTTTGTTTTTTTCGGCTTAATAAATTAAAATGAGTAACGTAAATTATGAGTACCTAACATAATATAAGGAAAAATTGTGACTAACCCCCTCATTTAAATAATAGTAGTGAAATAAAAATTATAATTTTATTTTATTGTTGTTGAACAAAATTTTAGGGTGTGTGTTCTTTTACAATATACTGCCTAGCTGTTGAACGTTTTATGGTTTTATTTTATAACAACCCACTGAAGCTTGCGTTTGGGATTTTCTTCTTTTCCCCAAAAGGGACAAAATCCCAAATGTAACAGTGGCGCACTCAACGTGTGTTTTGGTTAGGGATAGTGGTTATGTCTTATGCTATAACTTATAAGCCAGAGTACCAATAGCGTTACAGAGCCGTGGGGATTATTAGTTTTAAGAAAACCGTCACACGTGCAGTGGCACGGATTCGAACGACGAACTTTTATTCGTTCCTTTTTTAAATATTGTGTAATTGTGTCCCGGTGCAATTATTTTTTTTTTGAACGTTCTTAACACTAATTTTATTTAAATACAGGTGATATACTTTTTTATACAAGTGTTAATTGTACTTGGCTGGATTGACCTTATTTTTGAATGTTTTTGACACAATTTTTATTTGAAAATAAGTGTTTTTTTTTAAATGCAAGCGTGAATAGTATTATTATTATAATATTGTGTTTGTGGTGGTTTATTACTATTTTCTGTGGATTGTAACTATATACTTAGGTTGAAACTACATATTAAGAAAGCCAGCTTATATTTTAGAAGTTTTTTTAAAATTACAAAATGGAACGCTCAATTTGTTTTAATTTGCTTCATAAAGACGAGCTTACGTATGAGGTGGAGATTCGAGACGCAGCACCGGCGACAACGGTAGAGGGATTACGAGTTCAGATTAGGGAAATTAGTAAACTAGTTTGCTCAGACGATATCGTGGAGACTACTCGGGATCCTAAAGTAGAATTACAAATTATTAAAGCCAAATTGGCAGAGATCGCCGAAGTAATAGGTAAAGATGCTTCAAATTTTAAAAAAATTAACCGTATAAAGGCTTTAAGTTCCCACCTTTTTCATCGCTTGGGCAGGGTTACTCCCCCTCCTGAACTTGACTCCGTATATCAGACTATTGACAAAGAGCTTAACGGTTATTTGTCAAAAGTTTATAATATTAACGCGAGTTTTCATGCGTCGTTTACATCGGCACCAGAGACACCGAACGTGCTTGAAGTTGAACCTACTCCTGAAGTCGTGTATTATAGTAAGAAGGATGCAACAGTCAGATCTCTCGACTGTAAATTTAATGGTACCGGTTGCGCGAAAGCTTTCATAGAGCGTCTCGAAGAATTTTGCGAAGCTAGGGGTATAAGCGAAACTTCGTTACATAAATCAGCTCTGGACTTGTTTTCTGATGGTGCTTTGTTGTGGTACCGTGGTATTAAAGCGTCGCTTTAACTCACAGCGTTCGCTCCGCCAGACTACGATATGCGTCTCATTTCAGAAATTACTAATAGGACTCAGGGGCAAACTGAATTGTCCTGTATTTACATAGCGGTCATGGAGAACCTCTTCAACAGGCTGTCTTATAGAGTAGCGAAACCTGAGCGTTTGGCACGGATTAAGTTCAACATGCGGCCGGAATACGCGACGGCGTTGTCAATGTTGGCGGTCAATACCCTGGAGGAATTGAAGGAGAATTGTAGGCAACTCGAGCAAGGTTTTGTTATCAAGGCACAGTTCCGTGAACTGCCGAAACCTACCGCTTCTTTTGTTGCACCCGACTTGGCTTACCAAGCTCCGAGGGGTTCTTTGAGAATCGAGGCCGTGCAAGCTGAGCCTGCTATGTATTGTGTTCGTTGTAGGGTAAGGAGCCACTCATTATCTACTTGCAAATCCACAGAAGTAGTTTGTTTTCGTTGCGGTAAGAAGGGTGTGAGGACCTTCGTGCCCCAACTGCAATAAAAGAGCAGTCGGGACTAAAGGTCAATCCTGTCAGAACTGCAATTCAAAAAATTAATTTACCGGAACTACCATAATAGCCATAATTTTATTAAGTCTGATTGGGACAACTATTTAAAATGGTTACAAGTTTTTTTAAACTCTTTAAGAGTAGATTCAGTACGTTATAAGACTAGGGAGGATGGTCGGCCGCATTTAACCGTTTCTATATATAATGCGGATTTTTACAGTTTACTTGACTCGGGTTCATGCATTTCAGTATTGGGTTCCGATGTTGGCCAACAGTTCATAAAAGCTGGTGCAACCTTACATTATGATGGGTGCTTGGGCAACATCGTAACAGCCAATGACTCGCGTGCAACCGTAAAGGGTTATTTATATTTACCAGTTACTCTTATGGGAGTGACTCAAGTTATTAAATTTTATATAATTCCTGATATCACCACACCGTTAATTTTGGCGTTGATTTTTGGAAAGCTTTTAATTTAGCTCCTAAATTTTTTAATAAATTGCCTTTTAAGTATTTTCAAAACTCTAAACACCGTACTTGCGTCTCTGAGGTTCGGCATTTGCAGCCGTTTGATGAATTAACACCCGTTCAGAAGTTGAAAGCGGAGTCATTAATAAATGAATTTAAGAAGGTGTCCTTTGAGGTTAAAGGGTTAGGTCATACCCAACTGTTGCGTCATAAGATAGACACGGGTGATGTTTCTCCTATCAAACAGCGTTATTATCCACTATCAGGAACTTAACCGCCAGCTGGATGAGATGTTAGAGATGGGAGTAGTTGAGCCTAGCAATAGCGCGTGGAATAACCCAGTCCTATAAGCTCCTAAACCAAACGGAGAATAGCGATTTTGCCTTGACAGCCAAAAATTGAATGCAGTCAGCAAACAAGATGCTTATCCGCTTCCCTACGTCTCTCACATCTTAGATCAGTTGCGGGACGCTCGATACCTTTCGTCGATTGATTTAAAATCTGCATTTTGGCAAATTGAGCTTGACTCCGCTTCATCTAAGTAAAAACCGCATTCACGGTTCCCGGACGAGATCTTTTCCATTTTAAGGTTATGTGCTTTGGGTTGACGGGGGCACTAGCCACCCAGCAACGGTTAATGGACATACTGTTTGGTCCTAAGTTTAATAATAAGGTGTTTGTTTACTTGGATGACATTATAATTTGCTCATCGACATTCGAGGAACACATTTCGCTTCTTAAACGTGTTTTAGAAAAGTTACGACAGGCTAAGTAAACGATTAACTTACAAAAATCCTGTTTCTTTCGTCGGGAGTTAAAATATCTAGGTTACAGGGTAGATGAACATGGTTTACACACTGATTCGTCGAAAGTTTAGTCAATAGTCAACTTCCCACACCTACCACCCGGAAGGAGGTGAAAATGTTCCTTGGAACAGCGTCGTATTATAGACGTTTCATTAAAAATTTTAGTTAGATAGCGGCCCTTTAAATGCACTTACGAGTACTAGCAAAAAAGCCCCGCCTTTTAAGTGGACTACTGAGGCAGAAACCGCGTTTACTACTTTAAAAACAGCGTTGGTCTATGCCCCAGTATTGGCTTGTCCCGATTTTTCCCAGCCATTTGAGATTCATTGTGACGCATCCAGTTTTGGGATAGCGGGCACTCTGACTCAGTTTATAAAGGGAGAGGAGCATCCAATAGCATATTGCAGTCGTTCACTGAATTCGGCAGAACGCAATTATTCGGCGACGGAACGGGAGGCCCTAGCGGTGGTTTTTGCTGTAGAACACTTTCGTCCTTATGTGGAGGGAGGTCCTGCGTTTAAGGTGATAACCGACCACTCGAGTCTGAAGTGGTTCTTTAATTTAACCAATCCTACGGGTCGATTAGCTCGTTGGGGTTGTCGGTAATCGCCTTACAACTTTGTTATTGAGCACCTCAAGGGCAAGGACAACGTAGTTCCAGATGCACTATCGCGTGCCGTTCCGGAGCTCGAAATAAAGGTGCCTGGCGCAGACACTTGGTTCCAAAAGTTGTGGGACAAGTGTGTTAGTACTCCTAGGTCGTGTCCTAACTTTATTATTAGAGACAATAAACTAAATCAATCAAAATCGATCAAAAAATAAATTCGGTGTGGCGAGTGATTATGATTGGAAACAAGTAATACCGGAGGGAAATCGTCTTGAACTATTAAAGAATCACCATAGTGGTGAATTATCTCCACATTTTGGAGTATTTAAAACCTATAAACGACTTGCACTACGTTACTACTGGCCTAACATGTATAAGGATGTAACTAACTACGTGGGGAAATGTGATACGTGCGCCGCATATAAACACTCACAATTGCCAATCCCTGGTCTCTTAGGTATCGCGAAAGACTGCTCTAAACCGTTTGAAACAATAAGTTTTGACCTCGTCGGTCCTTTGCTACGGTCTAGAGCGGGCTTCACATATCTTTTTGTGGTCGTATGCTGTTTTAAGAAATATTGTTTGCTCTTTCCTTTACGAAGAGCTGTTGGTAAGTCTATAGCGTAGAAACTTGAAGATGGCGTTTTCTTGGCATACCCCGTACGGTGATAGCGGACAACGGAACGCAGTTCGCGGGCAATGAAATTAAATATTTGTTGGAGAGGTACAAGGTACCTCAGGTTTACTTTACACCTCGCTATTTCCCCAGCGTAAACACAGTTAATCGTTATAACCGTACGATTATGACCGCCGTATCAATTCTTGTGGAGGATGACCATAGATCGTGGGATGTTAATATTTCGAAAATTCAGTATGCAATAAACACTTCCACTAATGAAGTAACACGTTTTACCCCATTCTTCCTAGTACATGGTAGGGAGGCAGTTAGTTGCGGAGAGGTTTTCGGCAATAATACCGATGGACCGCTCACCCTAGCGTGCGCTTCTCGCAGTGTATATGCGGACCAGTTAGGCGTGTTAGAGGAATTTTTTAATAAAGTGAAAGGCGCGCTTATTAAATCACATGACCGTAGTGCTCGTCATTATAACAATGGGAGGAGGCCCTTAGAATTTGAGGTGGGTTTCACATGTGTGGAAAAAGACATATCCACAGAGTGACGCCTCCAAATTTTTGATGGCCAAATTAGCTCCTAAATATGAAAAATGTTTTATTAGGAAAAAACTTTCCCTCCTAGTGTATGAATTAGAAGGCAGTACTGTTCCGGTAAAAACCTTGGTGAATGGCACATCAAGGACTTTAAGTCTTCATGGGAGGACTGAGATGTTTTAGTTTTAGTATTTAATAGATCATTGTATCATTGTACAATGTTTTGCTTGTTGTGAGGGGTTGAAAAGTGACAAAGGAGGGCTGTATATGCCCTGTAGTCGCTGCTGTTGTTGGCATTGGTGGCTGTATATGCCACGGTGCTGGAATTTGTTATGTTGTTTAGTTTGTTGCTAGATGGTTTAAAAGTGACGAAAGAGGGCTGTACTCGTATATGCATTTAAGTCACTGCACTTTGTGCGTTTGTGGCTGTATATGCCGCGGCGCTGGAAGCTCTTTTAAGAGGAGCTTGATGTTTGTTGTTATGTTTTTGCGCATTGGAAAGTTTCGACTTTTGGCGTGGTGACATTCTTTTTGTTAAGTTAGAATGTTTTAATTACTTTTTTTATTATTTTAATATTATAGGTTAGATACCTTAATGAAAGGTTCAATCTCCGGACCGTTGGTTAGGCAACGTGGTGATAGTCCTGAGGAAGGTGGCCATTTATTGGCGGGCGTGTAGGCTGCTTTGACGGAATACGTTTTAAGTTGGATTTATTTTTGGGGCGGTTAGCCAAACATTTAGGTGGTGGATGATGTTTGTTGGGTTTGTTTGTGGGTTTTTTTTTTTGTTTACGGCTACCCGGCCGTGTATACTGGGCATTTCTTTAAATATTTGCTTATTGGTAGGAGCATTGAGATGTTTGTGTATTAAGGAGGTATCGTTTGTTAGGAAGGGTAGATTTGGACGTGTAGACGATTCTTACATGTATTTATTATTTTATAGCTCTTTGGGTTCGTCTTTTCCATGTTTGTAAATGGATCAGACTTAACCCGTGGAACATATATAGACGTTGGTGTATGTATTTCTTATGTTGTGCCTCTCTAGGCTTCGTCTTTTCCATATTGCTTAATGGATCAGACTTACCCAGTGAGATAACTGTAGGTCTATTTCAGTAACCTATATAGTTAAATAAGCCATTCACCTTAGCCGATTAGTGACTGGTACCAAAAGCCTTAACGCGAGGCATCAGTGCGGTTGGTGACACTGTAATAATATGTTAACTGCATAGCCACCAATTTCTTAGATTTATGTAAGAGTATATTATACTTGACATTATTATATTTATTATGTCTATTAGTTTATATTCATATAGAAGTTTGTATCGGGATATTTGTATATTTGAATATATATATATATGAAGAATTGTCCTACACAAGT
The DNA here is from genome assembly GCA_963921215.1 of Scoparia ambigualis. Lineage (NCBI taxonomy): Eukaryota > Metazoa > Arthropoda > Insecta > Lepidoptera > Crambidae > Scoparia > Scoparia ambigualis. Next base: position 52,362,701 of record OY992502.1, on the reverse strand, counting down.
CTGTGTTTTGTTGTTTTCACTGTCATAGCACATTATATACACTCGGCGTCAAAAAAATCGCACCTTTTAAAAATCATCTTTAAAAATTCTTAAACCTTATGTAGAGGATAGTGTTGGGTATCATTAGAAAGGTAACAAAAAGGAGTATCAAAAAACAATTAAATTTAACTTTCTGTTTAATTATAATTATACAAACAACATTAAAATTAATAAAATAATAAAAATCCTTAATTAAGTCCTAATTAACAACAGATAATTTACAAAGAAAAATGTACAAAAAGTGTCTTAAAATTAACTTAAAATCTAGTGTTACCCCCCCTTGCCCTGATCACGGCTTCCATACGGTCCCTCATGGACCTCACCAACTTCAGGAGCTCTTCTTGAGGGATAAGCCCCCATTCTTCAATCACCGCGTCTTGGAGCTCCTGTAGAGTCGAAGGAGCTGGATCCCGAGATCGAACCTTACGTTTAAGATGGTCCCAGAGGTGCTCTATAGGATTCAGATCCGGACTTCGCGCTGGCCACTGCATCACAGAGATTTGGGACCTCTGCAAGAAGTCGCTCACGATGCCTGCAGTGTAAGCGCGAGCGTTGTCGTGCATTAATGTGAACCCCTCGCCAAAAGATTCGGCAAAGGGGACCACATGCACTTCCAGGACCTCAGTGACATAGCGGCGAGCAGTCAGCGACCCTTGTCCGCGAGCACCTCCAGTCCGGGAGACGCAGACAAGGTCGGTTTTGCCGGCAACAGACATACCGCCCCAGAACATGCAGGATCCGCCACCATATTCCACCGTCTCCTGGATGCAGGCTTGGGCGAAACGTTCACCCTGCCTCCGGTATACTCTTCTCCGTCGGTCGTTGCAGAAAAGACACACTCGCGTCTCGTCTGAGAAGAGAACAGCTCTCCACTGCTCAAGGGTCCAATCGACGTGGTCACGAGCAAACTGCAAGCGGGCTCGCCGATGCGCTGCAGTCAATTTTGGACCCGTAGCAGCTCTGTGGGCCGCTATCTTCTTCTCCTTCAATCTTCTTCTAACCGTAGATACGCTTACGGTGCGTCTGCGAACTGCCTGGAGCTGCTGTTGCAACTCAACAGCGTTGGAGAAACGATTTCTCAAAGAGTTCGACACAACGAACCGGTCGTCTCTTTCCGAAGTGCAGCGACGTCTACCCGAACCGTGTCTGCGGATATAGCCACCGGTCTCTATGAAGCGCTGGTACACTCTTCGAACGGAATAACGGCTCAGGTTCAGTTGCCGGGCGACATCACACTGCCGCACCCCTGATTGCAGTAGTGCAACCACTTGAGCGGCTTTATCAGCTGTGGTATCCATCAAAATCTGTGCGTGTGTCCTCTTCAACGGTTGAATAGCGAATGACCCACATTGAACCCGTGTTGACCGTTTTATACCCACAAAGGAAGCGCAACTAGCAACTCTCACGGGTAGCAAAATTTGCATCGAATTTTTGTGACACTTTATTTGTTGCATTAGGTTTTATTTGATAATGAAAAGTAATGTTTTTTATTAAGTTAATTAAGTAACCTTGTAAATAAAATCATAATTAATGCGACTGCATGTGCATATCAAGAGTAAATGACATTTGAAAGTGATTTTCTAAGAGGTGCGATTTTTTTGACGCCGAGTGTAGTTATTTACAAGAAAGTTTTAAGTTATTGTGTAGTGAAGCTACACGGGTAAGTTTTCTTTTGGTTGTTTGTGCTTGCTTGGTTGTTTGTAGTGTAGTGTGACGCTGGAGGGCCAGCGTCGAGATTTGCCCTGGTCGGTCAAATTTCTGGTGGTTGGAGAGGTACTGTTACGTTGTAAAATCAGGGCCCTGTCTGTCTTTACTAATCTACAAAGGGGTTCGCAATAATTGAATAATACTTACCTGAAATAATTGTTGTTGAATGATCGGGTTTCCCAAAGTAGTAGTCATTGTGGCTTGTTAGACTATAATCCATTTTTTCTTTATATTAAAGACATGCAGCCTTAGCTAACACATTTACAAGACACACATTTTCTTGCATTTCCAATAATACACCTTTCTAAATCAGTTTTAGCAAGATATAAACATAAATCTAAGGAGATCTACGTAATTTCGTGTTTACGTTTTGTATTTGACATAACACCATAGACAAAATGACAGCCACCGTAGCGACGCCTAGCGGTAGCGGGGCGAAGTGGCTGTCAGCTTTTAGTTTCACATAAAAAGATTCAATTTTAAAAATAGCCCAAACAGTTCCGATAATAAATTACATAATAAATTAATATGTATTATATTTACTTTAAGTAATAAAATTAAATTCGAGCAAATCCGGAAATGGAACTATTTTTTTCTATAAGGACTTTTTCGAACGGGAGAATTGTTTTTTATATTAGGATATCTAGACTCTGTATTTATATTAGCCTTTATTGTTTCCATACCAAATCCCAAAATTTTACCCAGTGACTCCTTTTTATTAAAGTGAACTTCTTCTGAACAAAAAATACTTGTTTTTAGTGCGTTGTTGTTAGCAGTCAATCTGAACGCAGCATTTTTGATATTGTTCCTAAGATAATCACAAATATCTTGAAGTTCATAAGATCCTTCTGCTATTTTAATTACACTATTATTACCTTAATAAAATGTATTGTTTCTTTCATCTATATTAGGGATGGAATTAAAAGTTGAAAAATATAATAAACCACACTCATACTCTCCCTCTAATTGTATTGTAGGAGAGTAGTTTGTTATCAAAGAAGCTCCTCTACCCGTTATCGACACAGTGGAAGACATGTTTATACTGATAAAGTTTATTAAGTTACTCTTAATATAAATGTTGTTTCCAATACATTCTTAAAAAATTTAAACACAGATATGACTACAATTTATGGTACCAAACTTTTGATATCGCAAATAATTGTAAGTTATTGACATGCTCCTTAAATAATTTATTAATTCTAATGGAGGTCTTAAATTACCAAAACTATCAAAATATTCGCAATAGTTATTTTGTTTGACATAGGCTACCCAATGTGTACCTGGATTTTCAGAACTATCCAAATTTACTATAGCACACTCATTTTTTTTTGGTTTTGAGGGGAGCGAATCTCTCATAAATACTCCTCGAAAAAAAGGGATGTCAGTTACGTGCTTCAAAATGTCTAGATTTGTAAGGAGGCGTCTGAGTAGCCCTTTGCTTAGTTTTTTGAAGGATTCAAGTATAATCCAGCTCCTCTTTTATGTGCTTTAATATACATCCACTTTCCAAGAGCAACAGCTTCCATTGCCTTGTTAAGACGTACAGATTCTTGTAGGTTCTTCTGAGCAACCTTGGAATCATTAACAGCTTTTGGTATACCTTCCGCACCATCAGCTAGTGAACTGACGGCTGACAAACCAGCAAAAATTGGAATAAGAGGTAAAAAGCCTCCAGTTTTTGGAATAGGAATACATCGTGGTAAGCGTATTCCTTTTTTGTTTTAAATAGTTTTTTTGCAGCAGCATATGCAAAATTTATAGCTGTACGATTATCTTTAGATTTCAACTTCTTTATTTGAGATTGTAACTTTTTCACAATTTTCATAAATGGACGTATTCCAGCACCAACTTTGAGTTTTGCTTTCATAGCATTTTTTACTATCCATGACACAATTTTTTTGCCTTTTCCAGCATCGCTCGACTTTAGTCTTCTTTTAGCCATAATCATGAGTTTAAATCAGCTTTACGTCGAACGCTCAAGTCTTCGTTATTGTAAGCAATGTCGTGGTGCATACAAGCTTCATCTAATTTATTTATACCCCGATCACCTCTTAGTAATCGCTTCTGAAGTTTAGTGCCAGGCTCACAAAATTGATAACCAGGGATATGTAGCTCAATTGGTAAGTTATTAATAAGGTTATTTAAAATACCTCTACCCGTCTTCATTAATCTTTTTTAAATGAATAATTTTCACTCCACACACCATTTATATTACAAAAGTAACGCCCTCTTATCCACCCAACTGTTTTCTTCATTACTGAGACCTAACCATTTAACAAAAAGCTTATTGCCTTTTCTTTTTATAACCTTTTCAATGAGATAAAGATCAGAAAATTTTGTTCTTTGCAACTCGTGTTCGTAGAATGAGCCTAAAATTAAATGTTTATGTTTATCTTCTAAAATATACGTAGGTGGGTTTGTATCGTTAACCTTAACTAAATTAAATATTTCCGTTGACCAATGCTTATACGGACACTATCATTAATACAGAACTTAGGTTGTTTTGTACTAGATGTCCGTGTTCGCATAGTGTTAGATCTAACAACCATCTGGTTTACTTTATTCACATCAACAGGTTTGTATTTAGTAATACGATGAGTAGTGTTATTGTATGTTTCTACAACTGAATTCAAGTTTGGTCCTAGCCATTGGTAACAACCATATAAACTAAACAGTTTATAAAGATGATATTTTATTGTACGAATTACTCGTTCTACAATAGAAGCTTTTTTGATAGAATGTGTAGAATAGTGATTAATATCATACTTCTTTAACAATTTTTGAAAAGCATCATTGTAAAATTCCTTGCCAAGATCAGTTTGTGAATTATCAGGTTTTCTTGATGAAGAAGATAATATCTCATGCATTGCTTTGGTTACACTACTTTTGTCTTTTGATTTTACGGTATTTACCCATACATATTTTGATAATGTATTGATCACCACCAAAACGTATTTGTATACTTTATTAAAATGTGAATATTTTTGAAAATCCATAAGGTCAGCTTGCCATAAATCATCCATACCTTTTATGATAGTCCTTCGACGAGGAAAATTCCTTCTTGCGGCTTTGTGAATTTCATCAACTATGTCTCTTTTACTCATGTTTTATTTAATTTAAGTTTAATCAAATTATCTACTTCTGACTTTGAATAAAATAACTTTGTTAAACGGTCCGATGTTATATTTTCCAAATTTTTTAAGTACAGTTTTATATCACTCTGAGTTTTTTTTTATTTCATTTCTTAATTCTTGAACGGTTTAATCCACATACGCTTTGTTCACTGCTACTTCGTCTTCATTTGGCGATGAAAGATCTTTTAATTTAGACAATTTCAAATCGTAGTGCCCAGCGTCTGATTTCACTAACGTATCGTTAAAAGTATCAACGAATTCTGTTAACCGTAAACGTTTATGAACGTGATTACCCAACTTGTCTATATTCATCGCTGTCTAGATGAGTCGGTCACCAAAAATGTACTGCGTAATTTTCCTGATGGAAGCTCTTTAATTTCTACATTAGTTATGAGACCAGCTTCATACAATTCTTCAACAATAGCAATAATTTCGTTATTTGCCCCAGTGTTGCCTGCTGCCCATGATGCTAATAGTAATTTTTATCGTTCTACTAACTCGTTCGGGTCATCTCAGTAAACATAATCAGTATTTTCTTTTACTTATTTCAAAAGAGGAATACCCTTTCCTTTTGGAATACTCTCCACGCTTATGGTAGCATTTCGAGAAAATTTGAACAAAGGCTTAATAACATTAGTGTATTGGAATCCCTTGTTGCTGTTTATTGGTTTTGATGACTCAAAATAACGACGATGAGCATTGGTTTCTATTAAAAGCAATTTATAACCTTGTAAATCATCCACCGTGACCACATCTAAATTGGGTCTCTTTTTAAACAACAGTTCTTTTAACCCTTCAGTTTTTGTCAAAGTTTTTGTTCCAATTCTCAAGATTTTACCATTGTCAAAAACGCGGGTTTTGCCAAGCAATAATTTTCCACGTTCATTTCTAACTCCAAATGGTATATTGTCAATTACTTCAGATTATGTGGACCATGAAGATTGGTTTTTGGTACTTGGCGATGATTGAAATGATTTAAAAGAATCATCGCTAACGTTGTGGTTTTCAAACTGTGGTACAATAATGGTTTTGTCGTAACTTTTATCTAACTCGCTATGGGAATAGTCTTCTTCTTCGCTGATAAATTCATTCAAATCTTTATCAGAAGTACATGCTGTAAAGTTATCATCATTCTTAGATTTCTTCATCAACGGTTCAAGAGTCTCTTCCTTGCGATGCTTACCTTCATTTTTGTTTGCTAACAAGGTGAGAGGGTCTACAATGGGCTTAAATATTGTTTTTAATGCCATATTATTTGCATTCTGTACATCTTTTATCATTTCAACTTTTTTTTAACAGCTGCTGCGGATTTAACAATTTGTTTTTTGAGTTTTTTTTCCATTTTAAAACCATTCGCTCACTCGCAAGTCTCAAACGGAAATGATTTATTAGTTGTTATACATCTTATTTTGTTTGGTAGTCCACCACAACAAATGTGTCAAATGTTGACCTGTAGCATCCCGTGTTTTTCTCACAGTTCTTATTAATCACAAGATAGCTGAAGGGTTTCTTCCAAACAGCGGAACATAGTTCACGAAACTGTAACCATGACATATCAGACCCAATATGTTCATCATACACATGTTTTAAATTAATGTCATCTTGCTTAAATAATATTAGTAGATTTGAATTATCTCTTACTAATTGTTTAGGAATTTTTGTGTAAGTTTGATTAATATAAAAACAATCAATATTCTTATGACGTCTCATTACAAAATAATTTCTTATGTTGTTTGATTTTCACAAGCAACATCATCAAAAATTATAATGGAATCTGATAAAGCTTCATGCGGACTCAATATTTCACTATTGTGATTGTATTTATGTAACGATGTACCAGTAACCATGTCTAAAACTTTCTCCAGATATAAGTATTTAGCTTGGTACAAAGATTTTGAATAAACATACAGATTCCTAAAACGCAGACCATCTTTGTGTAACAATAAACTGATAACTAAATTTGTCTTTCCGCAGTTTAATGGATCGCAGACAATGCAGCGTATAGTGTTTGGTAATAAGTTACCATGTCGTTTACTCACTTTTTAGGGCGGGGGACATATACAGTCTAATTCTAATGATTCTTTTTGTTTAACGAATTTCATGTTATCGTTTAAATTTAACCCTTATGTTTTGACGCGTTTTATGAAATATTATTATTTAAATAATCTCAGGTGTGACAAATGGATTTACTAAAAATGTGCCTTACCACTGAACTTGTTATTTAAATGCATTCGATCGCAAGCAAACGAGCCATAGGTTTACGCCTTCACTCGCTTTGTGAGCTAAAATACTCATTAATAGTTGATTATTGGGCACTCTAGCTTCGAAGCGAGCGAATCTTACCTGTCTCGCTGGTCTGGAGCTGAATGTGTTAGGAAGAACGGTACGGATGTAATCCGTAGTGTATTATTGGGCATTCTGTCAATCGGAAGCGAAGCGGACGACCGGGGGCCAGAATGCCCAATAATACACTACTGATAGGTACTGTCGTTCTTGTAGAACCAGATAACGTGCCACCTTTGACTTGGCCATTAGGTATTATAACCGAAGTTTTCCCTGGGTCGGATGGTATAGTTAGAGTAGCATTAATTAAAACCGCAACAGGTACGTACAAGCGTCCTGTCGTTAAGTATCCTTTGCCAACACAGTAACTATTATTATAATTATCCGCTAGTTTTAAGCATAATTTAGTTAGTAGTTTAACATACGTGCGTTATTAGTTAATTAGAATCGCGTATATTGCTTTAAGCTTAGTATTGCTCTAAGTAACCTCTTTAATTGGGACCGTTATACATTGTGTGTATTCTTATAATAATATAATTCCCACCGCATATAATTTCATCGCTTAAAGCGCATCTATCCTCGTCCTTTCATTATTACCTTTGAAAGCTCTTCGACCTTTCAAGGCGGGTAGCATGGTGAGGCGGGAGTTTTCATTACTCACGTCCTTAAATTATCTGTACTAACTTCAGGCTGATTGGATGATATAGTTCTGATGTTTTGTAATTTAGCTAAAGGATTGAGGGTGGAATCTCGCTTCGCCGCCTTCATATGTGGGTAGATGCCTGTGCTCGCACACGCCGCCAGCCGCAGCGGCACTGCGCGCTTATATATCGAGGTGACAATACGCCTTGACCGCGTTCTGTGGCTCGCAAGTTACGCCGAGTTCTTCCACGCCAGTAGTCATTCTTCTTCTTCTTCTTATGGTGGCACTCCATTACTAGAGGTCAGCCGTCAGCTTGCTGAATTCATCCTTGTTCCTCGCCATTCGGAACAGTTTCTCCACGCTGGTGATTCCGGTCCATTCCCGAATGTTTTTAAGCCAAGATTTCTTCCGTCTGCCGACGCGTCTTTTCCCTTTTATTTTGCCCATCATAATCAATTGGAGCAGTTGGTATCTATCATGTCTTATAATATGACCCAGATATCCAACTTTTCTCTTCTTGATAGTACGCAACAACTCTCGGGTCCTATGGACGCGCTGGAGGACTCTTTCGTTAGAAACCTTCTGCATCCAGCTAACGCGAAGCATACGACGGTAGCACCACATTTCCAACGCCTCTACACGTCGTCTTGTGTCCTCTTTGATGGTCCACGTTTCACATCCGTAGAGCACAATGGGCCAGATGTAACATTGTAGCAAGCGCGTTCTGAGCCTTAAGTTCAGTCTACGACAACATAAGACCTTTTGCATTTTATTGAAGGATGCTCGAGCTATTTCTATCCGGGTTTTTATTTCCTGATCACTATCCCATTCTTCTTAACCCAAGCACCGAGGTATTTATATTGCCGCACACGCTCTAGTTGTATACCTGCCACAGACAGTTTCGGGTCAAGGTCTTTGTCTCTGGCTACTACCATGTACTTTGTCTTACCGATGTTCATATTAAGCCCAGCTCTACTACTGACGTCACTAACTCTGTCTACGATAATCTGCAAATCCGCGATTGACGACGCAATTAATACGGTGTCATCAGCATAGCGCAGATTATTTATAGACTTGCCGTTTACTATAACGCCAACGCTCAAGTTTTCCAGCGCCTCAGTAATCACGGCTTCGGAGTACACGTTGAAGAGCAAAGGCGACAAAATGCATCCCTGCCTTACTCCTCTGCAGATATCGACTTCTTCGGTTTCCTGAGATTCAACTCTCACAGTGGCTTTTTGGTCCCAATACAAATTTTGCACAATTCATAGGTTTTTTCCATCTAGCCCAATGTCTTCTAACCTTTCCATCAATGTGTTATGCTGCACTCGGTCAAATGCTTTCTCATAGTCTATGAAGCATATGTAAACATCATTTTGCATGTTTCTACATTTTTGTATCAGGACATTGAGAGCGAATAGGGCTTCACGAGTGCCAACACCGGCTCGAAAACCAAACTGACTTTCCCCCAGTTGTTCGTCGCATTTAGGTCTTATACGATGATGTATGATACTTAGAAATACCTTTAGCATGTGACTCATTAGACTGATTGTACGGTATTCCTCGCATTTTCTAGAGTTCTTCTTTTTGGGGAAAGTGACAAATGTTGATCTTAACCAATCTTTGGGAAATTTCCCAGTATCGTATATTTGGTTAAATAAATTCGTTAATAAGTCAACATAGTCGTCCTCTATTAACTGAAGTACTTCTATAGGGATGTTATCAGGTCCAAGGGCTTTTCCTGTTTTGGTTGATCTTAGTGCTCGTATTACCTCGTTTTTCAGTATCGGAGGTCCTGTCTCATCGGTTATAGGAACCTTTGCACTTCGTGTTAAGCCAGTAAACATCCCCTCTATGTATTTCCTCCAGACTGTCTTTTTGCTGTCAAGATCGAGTAACAAATTTTATTATTATCGGTCAGAATGTGTATCTTGGCTTTCCTCCATGTTCCAGCCATATCTTTGATTTCCTTGTGCATATTAAAGCTGTCATGTTTTTCCATGAGATCTTCGGTTCTTTCACACTTCTTTATATAAAATGCCGTACGATTTACACGTACATTTCAGCCGATATAGTTTTGTCCAAACTGGCATAGCGAGTTGGATCAGTGGTTTTACACATTCTTCTTTCCTCCATCAGACCAAGTATGTTGTCAGTCATCCATTCTTGTTTCCTTGACACGCTTGGCTAAGTTCGTTTTGACAAATGTCATCGACCTCTGACTGCAATGAGGACCAGATTTCGTCCGTCGACTTCGATGTTAGATGAGACTCAGCCCACTGATTGATCTTGTTTGAGACGTTTGATCGAACATTATGATCTTTGAGTTTTTTCATGTCTACCCTGAGACTTCGTATTTGCGGATCATTTTCATTTTGCACTCAAATGATATTACCACCGGATTATGATCAGATCGTATGTCAGCCCCAGTCGTTGTATTGGGCCGTAAATTAATACGTGTTCAAGCTCGCTGCCCGTATTGTATGTGGGCATCGTTTTTAGTGCTGCATTCTTCGAAGAATTCTTTGGGGGTCAAAGTTGCTCGTATCCGTAGGTTTACCCTTGAAACCCTACACGTGATCCCTGGGTGGTGCTAAATGAGTGACACTGACTGAGTGGTAGAGCCACGCTGCGTTGCAGCACGCATTGGGCCGGCTCGCCCGGCGTAATACCACCCTCTCACTAATATTCGGCGTGAAATAATGGCGCTTAGTGCTGTTGTGTTTCGTCCGACCAGTGTGGGTTCCGGAGGCCCCTTCCCCCCCCCCTCCCAATTCCTATTCCTTCCTTAAACCTAATCTCCCTTGAAGGCCGGCAACGCGTCTGCGATTCCTCTGGTTTTACGGGTGTCCATGGGCGTCGGTGATTACTCTCCATCAGGTGACCCGCCTGCTCGTTTGCCTCCCTCTTTTATAAAAAAAAAAAAAAAAAAAAAGAAGTTGTGATTCGTGTGCACGAACTGTTTGGGATACATGTCACGGCGGACAGCAGTTTCCTACTATAGGAAGCCCTTGTGCAGTGCTATATTTGACTCTTCGATCGAGAGATAGTGTTTGTTGGAGTGCCTACATCCAGATCTGGACCTGGTGAGCCTACCTGGAGACCTAAGGTTAGTTGCATGCCTTGGACTATTTCTTCCAACAGCCCTATCTGTTTCAATCTTTCGAGCCTTATTTTTTGATCTAAAGAGTGTAATCATTCCGCAGTGAAGTGACTATTTACACGTCGCTCCACCAGTAGTAGTAATTGAAATAAGAGCGGCTTTCCTGTATTTTTGTAAATAAAATAGGTATTTCGATTGTCCCTTCGTAGTTTAAGATATATCAAAAATGTCAATTATTTATTATTCCATATGATTATGGACTCAGATTGACAATACGTTCATAAGATTTTTTTTTACAAGTATACTTGTTTTGCAAAATTTACAAATCGTTTAGGGGAACAAGCATATTCATTAAAAAAGGTGTGTCGTTGATAGATGCGGATATCTAATATGTGTCGCTATTTACTCCGTTTGAATATGCGCGTTAGTGCAGTGGGTCTTGAAAACTCAAAATTTCTTTATTCAATAAACTTAAAATAAGTATTTTGAATCGTCTAAATTTATTTGGGTGGATGGATGGGCACCCGCCCACCCACTCCACCCTTTAAGGAAGTCTTTTAGCTGTGGAGAAGAACGGGCACAAGAAATTCCACAGCTTTAAAATAATATAGAGGTAACGACATTTACAAAACAACATGTCGTGACCAAATTATACAATCAGTTATAAAGATAATGGATTAAGAAAAAAATAATGTAAATATATTATTATAACCAGGCTGTTTTGTCTTCTAAAAATTCCTTGACTGTGTAATAACCTTTCCTAAGTAAACAAGATTTTACATGATTTTTAAACTTATCTAATGGTAAATCTAGTATAGTACTTGGTATTTTTTTATAATAGTGTATACCAAGGCAAGCCCCAAGAAAGAACCGAAAACCTTTTGTTATCTAAACAGTGGCATTACTGGTTTTGACTTGGACGCACCAGTTCGTAAAATCCTTAAATCAATACTATCGAAAAGAGCTCATTTTTGTCTACGATTTTTTCTGTGGAAGTTTTGTTTTATAAATCTCAAAACCAGTTTTTTTTTAAGTTTAAAAAAATATTTTGGTTCAATTTCAGTTCGTAAAATCGCTAAGTCCATAAATCTCTAAGTTCACGAAAAATACTGAAAAAATAACTTAGTCCGGCAATGTTTGTTTTGTTTACGTCAAATTTAACGGTTAATTTTTTGTATTTTTTGCTCGTTTTTGTTTTGATTTTAAGTTTCAACTACCTTCCTTTCGAGTGTAAGAATGCAGTTCAACTTTTATCAAAATGGACATCGAAAATAAATTACGGAGGTAAGTAGGTATTTTTCGTACGAAATATGTATTACAAACTATTTAGAAGTGAGTAAAGGTTCACAAAAGAATTATATTTACAATTTTTAGATTTATCGAGGAGACCGGAATATTCAATGAATCGTTTGAAGGACGACATCGGCGAAAACGACATCAAAAAATTTATGCAGTACATTACAGAGATCGAAAGGGCTTTTTACGAAGAAATTTTCCAAGAAACGGCTCTGCTGGTTAATGTTAATAACCCGGATGATTCCTGCGATAACATTGAATAAAGAAACATGCAAGACGCAAAGTCACATTTAAGGTCTGTTCAAACCTGAGCGGTATTCGCTACCGCTGTGGGTAGCGGCAGCAAAAATACCGCGCAGGTCGCTCTAGCCGTGGAACTTTATACTAAATACCTGAACGAAACCCGCGCGGCAACCGCGCGGTATATACCTTTACCCACAGCGGCAGCGAATACCGCTCAGGTTTGAACAGGCCTTTACGTTCTATAATACTTTCTTTAATAATTTTCTCTATTCGTCAAAATATTTCATTTATGTTGTCAAAAATATTATTATCTCTTTGTAATTGTATGATCTCACCTAGGTTAGTTTATAATCGTAACAATAAGTTAATTTTTGAGAGATATGACTTATAGAAAAGTTGATTTTAAGAGTCTTTTTATACTATTTAGTAGCATATTAAAGTTATTAATTTTTTGATTTTAAGTACCTACTCAGCGTAGGCACATTTCAAATCTCAACAACAATGATCATTTACAAACAAAATAAGTACTGTAAAAACATGTTTTATTATTCTATAACAATGTTAGTTTTGTCAAAGCCACAGTACAAATTACTCCTAAAAACTAACTAAGTCCTCATAAAACTGCCAAAAACCTCTTATGCCAAGAATTTGAGTTAAGTCCAAAAACGTTGTTGATTTTTTATTATTTTTAAGCAAAGTATACAGTTCTGTTGATTTGGTCCAATAAATGCTTGTATTTTTTTCAATTTATGACAGTGGTTTTTTATTAATAAAACTCATAGGGAAAGTTTCAAGGTTTATTTTTAACCTTTATGCGACTGTAGCTCAAAACGCAAAATCTTGACTAAGGGAACACCAACTTCCTTAAAAATATTTCTCAAAGAAGTTCGCGATCCCAGTCTATAAATGGTTTTTATTGCTCGTTTCTGTAAAATAAATATAGTTTTAACATGAACCGCTGTTCCCTACAAAAGGACGCCATACGACATGACACTATGAAAATAACTAAAGTAATGAGTCCAAGCAGTTTCAACATCTGTTAATTGTCTAATTTTTCTAATCGCATATGCTGCTGAACTGAGTTTGCCGGCCAAATTCGATATATGCGGATTCCATTGGAGTTTTGTGTCAAGGGGTATCCCTAGGAAAACTGTCGAGTCTACCAAATCTAATTTAACACCATTCATTCTAACATCGGTTTGTTCGGTCTTGACATTTGGTAGTATAAATTTTTAATACATTTCGTTTCTTTAGCGTTTAGCTGTAAATTATTCGCACTAAACCAACTGAATACCTCTGAGAGAACATTGTTAACATCGTCATAATTATTCTTACATCTAGTCACATTAAAAATGAGTGAAGTATCATCTGCAAACAATACAATATCACAGAAGTTTTCTACAAAGAATGGCAAGTCATTGATAATTATATCAAAAATAAAAAAGGGCCAAGCATTGACCCTTGTGGAACTCCCATTTTTAGTTCCTGACTTAGTTCCATTAAGGTCGACAGTTTGTGTTCTAGAACTAAGATACGACTGTATCAAATTACGCGCAAGACCTTTGAGACCATAGTAATTTAATTTCATCACCAGTGTCTGGTGCTCAACGCAATCGAATGCCTTAAACAAGACGCGAAAAACTCTAAGAGCGTTCTGAGACTTCTCCCAGTCATCAAATATATGTTTTAGAGCTACACGTCCTGCGTCAGTAGTGGAACGACCCTTAGTAAAACCGAATTACTTACTATGTAAAAGATTATTTAAGTTAAAGTATTCCACTAACTGTTCGAGAATATTTTTTTCATAAATTTTACTAAGTGCTGGTAATATTGAAATTGGTCGATAGTTACTGGGGTCTTCTTTATTTCCCGATTTAAATATAGGTATAACCTTACTTAACTTCATAAGATCAGGAAAGATACCCTTATCAAAACATTTATTAAATATGTCAGCAAGATAATGTGCAATAGAATATATAATATTTTTATTTATCTTTATAGACATGCCCCACAAATCACCTGTGTTTTTCATTTTTAATAATTAGAAAGTTTTAATAATATTTTAAGAGTCAATATATAGAAAATTAAAATAGAACATTACATTTGGGTACATGTTGTTCGAAAAAGGATTATGTCGCCACTGGTGATGAATTTAAATTTGAGGTTGTTACCACAGGTATATTTATAAAGAAATCATCAAAAATATTAGCAATTTGTGCATCTGAATTGATAAGGTTATCTTTAACTTTTAGAGTAAAAGTGTTGTCCCATGGTTTTAATTTACCAGTTTCACGGTTGATGATATCCCAAGTGGCTTTTATTTCATTATTAGATTTTTTTATTTTATCTTTAATGAAAATAGATTTTGCTAGTATGCACACTTTCTTAAACAATTTAGAGTAATTTTTAACATAATTCTCTAAAATTTAAATTATGATTATATTGTCTTAAATTATTCTCATACAGTTTACTACTTTTATAAATACCAGTCGTGGCCCAGTCACAGAACTTAAGTTTTTGTGAAAACTTTATTAACTTGTTACGCTGGATCCCCGGATCTTCCGAATTCCAACGCCAAATCGTCTTCACTTTAAGCACATCTGCCAGTTATGCGTTGATGTCTCTAGAGATGTCCTCATACGTAGCCTCCACCTCATCGTCAGGGTGTCTTAGTTGAACCGTATAACTGTATTAACCTTCAACGAAAACCGTTTAGTTATTCTGAGTATATGATACGCTACCTTTGGCGACACACTTCCGGTCTTGACAACGTTGTTCACGAGAGAGCTGTGGACGTTTTACCCGGTACCACCCTGGGACAGTAAGTTGTTCGCCCTCGCGGAAATAGAGCAAGTTATCAGACTTTGAAATTTGAGAATTTTCTCCTCCCTGTCTTTTTCGACTTCAATCGCACAATGCCCCACCGTATCTTGCTCAATTCTTTCTCCAGTTCGCAAACCTTCTCGTCAGTCCGCTCTGTGTACGTGTGTTGTAAGTTGCTAGGGTCAAGGTTCGTTGTTAGCGGTAGCCAGGCATTTGCCGGCGATTCTTAGCACCCCTGCCCTGTCGCTGCCTTGGCCGCTACTGTTTCTAGGGCGAGCAATTAGGGGCCGAAGTTTAGTGTTGTAGTTCATGATAAGGGGATAGTTGCCATAATCGCAATGTTTGGCAGAAGAGTTTCGCAGTATAATGAAGGTAGGTACTCTGAGAGAGATGCTGTTGCCCATCCTCTGGGTTATCCCCCAGTCACCTTCTACGAGTTGGCGTGATGACATTCTTTATCCCCGGTGGCACCACAATGGGTTGTGTCATTATCGTTCATTATTATTATCAATATAATCAAAAATCAATTGCCGAAATGTTTTTACGCGCGCATCACTTGAGAACGGCTGCACCTATTGGGCTAATACTTTTTTGTTGAGTTCGCAATTGGACAAGGTTAGTGTAAAATATTTTTTTGGAAATTCGTCACGGGGGCAGATTAAGTCGCGGGCGGGCCGCTAGTTTTTAGGGTTCTACTAAGACTTCGCTGTCTTTCCGGCCGTCTGTCCGTCCGCCTTTGTGTCACCAGGCTGTATCTCAAGAACCGCGATAGCTAGACAGATGAAATTTTCACAAATTATGTATTTATGTTGCCGCTATAACAACAAATACTAAAAACATAATAAAATAAATATTTAAGGGGGTTCCCATACAACAAACGCGGTTTTTTTGTCCTTTTTTGATCGATATCAATAATGGCCACAGGTAGGCACTTGAAATATTCACAAAATATTCAGTTGTATTTTTACTTTAATAATAAGAAATAAAAATAAAATAAATAAATATATAAGGGGAGCTCTCATACAAAACAGTGATTTTTTACCGCTTTTTGCCAGATATTAAAATCAGCACCAGGTAAACGCTTGAAATGTTCACAAAATATTTAGTTTCATTTAACAATTAAATATTTTACTAATATATATTTTACTAATATTTAAATGTTGTATGGAACCCTTCGTGCGCGAGTCCGACTTGCACTTGGCCGGTTTTAGATATAAATATTGTGAGATAGACTCGAACCACTTGAGAAAGTTGTCAGATCGTCCCATAAAAAGACGTAATTTATAAATTATGTATAATTATTTATAGACTAAAAATCAATCTATATAAATAGGATAGAAATAAAAAGCGATTGGCGAGAATGTTAATATACATTCTTGTGCACCACTTCAGAACGGCTTTACTAGTCAAATTAGGTGCAGGTTATTTTATTGTTTGTAAGTAATTATCAGGACAAGGTTAGTAAGTATATTTTTTTTTGTTTTGAAAATTCGCCACGAGGACACGCGGACGAAGACGCTTACGTTACTTCTTACTGTTCTTTAAAAATAACTCACAATTTGTAGTTGTTATCATTGATACAAACGCAATCGCTACACTTGAACACACAATGCGAAGTGACTCAGACCATTAATTGTCTATTAACGTCATACTAAACATTTGACATTAAACAAATGTATTTTTTTCATTTCGCATTTGCTCACCTGGCAATCGCGTCACCTCTATAGAAATGTCGAAAGAAGTAAGTTTGTTTTTTAGAGAATACTTTTAATATTTAACAATGACCATGACTGATGTTAAGTAATCAATGATATTCTCCCTAAACTCCTGAATTTCAGTAAATATCACTCCACTGCTAAGCTCTATAAAATCCTTTATATCATCGGCCCGTTACGATCCTTTTGAGTAAGTATTAATTGTCAATGAGGAAGGAGTTGATTGATGACTTATTTCTATTTCAGCAATAGACCGTTGTATCAGTTACAATTTATTGATACATTTATACACAGATTCACAGCTATTATCCCCAAATTGTTAGAGACTTGGCAATGAGAACCGCAGAAGCAGTCCTCTGCCATAGTCCACGTTTTCCCCAATATACAACTGCACATGTGCTCAACGTGACAGGTGGTGAGCCTATCGCAGCTCGATGCTGTTGGATGTATGTGCAGTCTTTAGTCCGTTAGTCCTCTTTTACGACACCCAAGGGAAGAGAGGGGTTGATATAATTATTTTAGTGAGCCGGCGTATATACCAAACATTCATTTACTGAATCAAAACCCGATAGGAGCTTTTCTTGTTGACTTAAAATAACTTAAAATATACTCAACTCATGAATCCCGTTCAAAATGTCTGGTTTCCTTGGATAAGTTCAGTCCATTTGTTAGAAGGCAATACTTCATACACAAAGCTCTTCTCTGCAAGCTCCCGACATACGGTTTGCCCGTTCAGTTCTGTAACTGGATTGCTGGTTTCCTGCATGAGCGTAGAATCCGTGTCCTCTCGGATGGATGCGCTCCGCGGTTCACGTCACTGAACGCTAGTGTTCCACAAGGCTCCGCTTCTGTATCCCACACGCTGTTCCCTCTGCATATTAATGAAATGCCTCCTCTAGGAAACATTTATTGCTATGCGGACGTTAGCACAGTGCATAACGGATATAACGGTCACCCAAAGGCTTGGCGGGGCAAAATCGAAATGAGGCGAGCAAATATTGTCATAGCTCGATCGGGTGTTGGACCTTATACCGGGGAACAGGGAGTGTAAATGAACCGCAGATATGTTGCTAATACACTGATTTGTATATATTATTATATTTGCATATAAATTAAATACCTACATCATGTCTTATCTCTATCTAATGTTTCATACTTTAATTATCTATTGGTATGGACAGCCTCTTTAATGATTTTATTAACTGCATAAGTACGTGACGAACCGGCACAGACCTTCTTCTTCTACTTCTAAGATACAAACTATGTCTAGTTAGAGGGTTCCGGAGGCCATCCCCCCCCCCCCCCCCTTTCTCACAATTCCTATTTCATCCTTAAAGGACGGCAATGCGCATGCGGTTCCTCCAGTTTTGCGGGTGTCCATGGGCGGCGGTGATTACTCTCCATCAGGTGACCCGCCTGCTCGTTTGCCTCCTTCTACTATATAAAAAAAACAGATCACCACACGCGGATCGACAAAGTCAAGGTAGTCACTGCACTGATAAGTTGTTACTTGTTAGATGCACTAGAAAGAGATAAATACAATAAGTGAGCGAGCACATGATTGTGCGTGCGTGAGCGCAGGGGAAAAGAGAGATTAATGGTTACTTAGTTCTAATTATTTTTTGTAGGTTATCTATAAAGATAACTTACATCAATAATTTTAGAATAAAATAACTACCTTTCATTTCGAGCGCTCAAAACGAACTTTACTTTCAATGTATGAAGTTACAAAAACGTGGCAAACTAACTTTGCATATTACTCCTAAGATAAATAAGTAAATAAATAATTCCATTACTCCCGTCAATCATGTTTTCATGAGTAACGTGAACTGATATGTGCATTTCTCACATATCAATCTGAAAATAATAAATAAATTACCATCAATTCCAGTCAATCATGATATTAACAAAATGCTCTAAGAGAAACGGTACGGCCCACCTAAACCCACTTTGACACAATATAATATAGGATAAATAAAATAAAGAAAATAGAATACATTGTTATGTTTACAGACGCATGTAAGTAACTATACCAAATTTGCATAAAAATCATTAAGTACTTAATTTTTTTTGTTTATTTATACCTATTAACCTTTTTGACAAAATACTAATAAGCGACTATACACTGTGCCTAAAACATTATGCAAATTATAATTATGTATAAATAAATATGTCATAAGTATAATTAAGCCACAATACATAAGGTTGCAAAATATCAATTATCCCAAAGTAATGTTATGTAAAAAAACATATGCCAAATTTGTTATGCCTAACTATTTTAGGAATTAGTACATTATATTAACGAAAGGTATCCCCAATATTCGTTTACATTTCATTTCATATTCAATTCAATTCAACCCAGTGTCAATTCAATCCAATATTCTACCCAATTTGTTATGCTAAACTACTTTAGAAATTAATACATTATATAAACGAAAGGTATCCTCAATATTTGTTTACATTTCATTTCATATTTCATTTTATATTCAATTCAATTTAGACACAATAACAGTTCACAAACCATGACAGATACTTAAAATTAATCTTATACTTTAAACACACGTTAGCTTGGAACCTATTGAAATTGTGCACAACATTCACTTAAAATATATATACCTAAAGTTAATTAATTTCGATGAGCATACAGTAAAGTTATAAAAATGTACCTTTAAACAAAAATTTGCTTAAAAACATTACTTAAATGAAATATTCACTAAAAAATAAAGTAAAAAAAGGCTTACTTAACTTAAACCTTAACCTGATTAGATGACTTTATAGAGACTATATATGATTTTAGAGTTTGGTGGAAAATATCCACTTCCTTACTAATCTTATTGTAGTTCCTAAACATAGTGAACAGTGGATCATTATGCGATACATTGTATGTCGTCAAAGGCACATAAAAGAGTTTCTGAGTACGGTATTTTCTAATCATGAGCTCAACTTCATTCAGCAATTCAGTAGCATCCCATATCGAATTTACCATCTTATATAGTATGACAAATCCTTGTAAAGACCGTCTACTCTCTAAGGTGTCAATTTGAAAATATCTTAACCTATCTTCATGTGACATAAGTTTTCGCCTTAAATCCATTTTGGAGCAAAGATGTCTCAAAAAGCGCTTCTGTACAGACTCAATCCTGTTCCTATGTTGATCATAGTATGGAGCCCAAACCGACGAGCAATACTCCAACACACTGCGAACCAGTGCATTGTATAACAAGACTATACTGTTTGGATCTCTAAATGGGCGCACAGATCTTAATAAAAAACCCATTGTTTTATTGCATTTAGACACAATACAGTCGTAATGCCGTCTAAACGATAGCTTGGAATCAATCCATACCCCCAGATCTTTTACTACAGTCTCTCTCGTTAATTCTACATTATTAATACTATAAGGATAATTTACAGGATTCCTTTTTCTGGATGTTAGTAGATGACACTTGCTAACATTAAGCGACATGTTGTTTTTTTGACACCAATCTAAGAATACTTCAATATCTAAACAACCTGAAGCCTCAGTAATTTTCATAAAAAAATTTATGTCATCAGCATATGCAAGACACTCAGTGCTGATCAACTCCAATAGATCGTTTATGTAAACATAGAACAACAATGGACCTACGTAGGTAAATGATATGTGTAATCTATCCCAGCGGGCCTCTGTATATCAGTTTGCTGATGATACTTGCCTCATAACCGCACACCGAAGCTTAGAAGTTGCGCAGCATGCTATGCAACTCGAATTTAATAGGTTGTGTACATGGGCACACGATATCGGATTATCTATTAACTTTCAGAAAACCAAACTGGTTCACATACACTCACCATATCTTAAAAGTAAACATATACCCCGAGTCGTAGTACATAGTCATAATTGTATGCATTTACAGCCTAAGCATTGTGATTGTACACCGCTAGAAACCGTTAAAGAACATACCTACCTTGGGCTAAAAATTGATTATAAATTTAACTGGGGTCCTCATATAGAACATGTATGTAATAGACTAAGGGCAATACTTGCCAAACTATGTATCCTTAAACACAAACTCCCGTATAATACATTAAGACTATTGTACATGGCACTGGCAGATTCTGTCATTGGTTACGGTATTTCAAGTTATGCAAGAACTTATAAATCATATCTAGATAATATTTATAACCTTCAAACTAGACTGCTGAAAACCATTGTTCCTCTTAAAATTAAATTTAAATTTAAAGATAATTATGATCAACTATTTCAGTATTGTAATGTGATGAGTGTCTTCGATAAAGCTAAATTTGCAATGATTGTTGAAAATAGTGAAAATATTAAGTTACTAAAAACAAAGGCAAGACCAACATCTCTACGTACATTGTCACATCTCGCTTTGTATAAAATACCTAAATGTAATAACAACTATGGTAAAAGGGTTTGGATGTGTAACCTCCCCAAGATATTAAATGAATTGCCTAAAACTCTGATAAATAAAATAAAAGACAAGAACACCATGCAAATTAAAAATATATTAAAAAAATACTACTTAAAAGATAAAAATCAAATCCCAACATCAATGGTCGGCTCCACATCCAAAATCACAATGTAAAAAAATAATTATAAGGGCTACTTAGGGCGTCATAATCTTAAATCTTAAGATTCTGCCTGACTATGTCTGTATTTTTTATGCAACTTTTTGAAATAAACAGATTAAATTTAAAAAAATATATATTTTTTTTTAACCTAGATTTGAGCTTTGTGGAACACCAGCTGTTTAATTAAACAAAATTTCTATTTAACCCAGTTTCAATTCAACCCAATTTCAATAATACCCAATTTGTAATGCCAAATTATTTTAGGAATAAATAAATTATGTCTACGAAAGATTACCCCAATATTTGTTTTTATTTCATTTCATATTCTATTCAATTCAACCCAATTTCAATTCAACCTAATTCAACTCAACCCGATTCCATTTAACCCAATTTCATATCAACCTAATTCAATTCCACCCAATTCAATTCATCCTAATTGAATTCCACCCAATTCAATTAAACCCTTTTTTTTACCCGGTGTAATCCCTCCTTATGGATTCCAGCCTCCAGAAGGGAGACTGGATATGTGGGACTCTCCCGTCCCCCTTTCCACGACGTAATCGTCGGGCGAGAGCGAGGGGCCTACCCACTAATCACCGGGGGACCAAACTCCGATAGCATAAGGCTGAGGTGGCGGTCACGGGACCTAATCCACAAGGGCAATGACCACGCGAGAGCCACCCCGTCGCCGTGTGTTGGCCTATAATCGCTGCATGGCAGCCATTACGCGCCATCACACGGCGACTACGCGCGCGAAAGCTCTGCAACAAAACCGCCCATTTAAGGGGCAGACAACAGCCCCATTCAATTAAACCCTATCCAATTCAATTCAACCCAATTCAATTCAACCTAATTCCAATTCAACCCAATTACAATTCATTTTCTCACGATTGATGCGAATTTATATCTCACAATCATAATAATCTTTATTGTTCTAATTGTGGTTACATAAAGGTCTTATCAAACTAAATTTATTTGTGTCCCTCACAATGAACCTATTAAAGGCGTACAATGTCATCAAGACATACATAACACACACTAATGAGACCAAACTTATTTATGTTGATCAAGTCTTTAGGTCAAACAATTCTCGCACATCATAGAAGTTATTTTTATTTAACCATTTATACAACTTGTAAATTATTCATCATCATCATCATTACCTGTGATGCGGTGGGCTCATTACCTGTCACGTTGAGTACATGTGTGCAGTCGCTATTTAGTGAAAAGTAGACTATGGTAGAGGACTGCTTTTGCTGTTATCATTGCCTAGTCTCTGAATAATAAGCAAACAAGCGTTTTAAATAAACTTTGATGTATTCGAAGTTCATTATACAGACAGGTAGGTATTTAATAAATAATAATATACGGCGCGCGCTCTAGTCGGTGGTCGTTCGGCGAATTTCTTGGCGGGACGCGGGGCGCGTGGAGCGTGGCGCGTGGCGCGTGGCGTGTGTTATTTCGTGTTATTTCGTGACTATGGATACTAAGTCGAAATATTAGAGTTAATTGATTATGCTTTAACTGATGATAATGAATGATGATAATATGAACGTTTAATGCTAAATGATATTCCCCCCAAACTCCTTGAGTTTCAGTAAACATGTGGGACTTTACTGAGATCTCGCACGGGCTTCTTGAGAGAAATTAAAAAGTGATGTTGCACAGTTTTGTTTTATTTGCCAACACTCATGTTCGTTCACGAACCATTAACAGTAAATAATCCACCATTATTTCACATTAATATTCGACAAAACACAAATAAAAGAAAATAAAACTAAACTGCAGACATAAGGTAAAAGACTTAAACTTAGACTGAAAGTAAAGACTTTCCCGCCAAGAAATCTTTTTTTAAATTTTAAGCTATAAAAGTTGCCATTGAAAACACGTTAATTCATGTGTAAGGAATGACTTACAAGTCACCTTACACATGCAAGCTTACTCCATGTTTATTAATAACGATGCAATTTTAAACTTAGCACTTGCCTAATCTGAAAGTAGTCCAAGCGTAAGTTTGGATTTAACAAGGAGTAGGCCATTTTAATTAATGGGACGAAACAACTTTAGGTAAAATTACAAGAATTAGGTATACACTCGGACTCGTAAAGTTTATTATTTTTTTTTTACTTATTTTACATTAATCTATGCTTTTATTCATTAGTTAGTTCACCATTTTCTAGCAAGTTAAATACAAGTGGAAACAAATAATCAGCCATTTCTTTTCCCCAAATGAAATCTATATGGTTGCATAGTTGGTTTTCCATCTCATGATACATCACGTTTGTTAGCTGACGTCTTAAAATATTAACATCTGCAATAGTTGAAAGATGATCATTCTTGCCGACGAGCAGGGCTACTCGGGCTGTAATATTCTGCACAGGGTAATCCGGGGGCTGCAGGGTACCGTACTTGAGCATATTGCCAAGACCATAGTCATATCGTGCAAATTTCTTCCTAAGATAAATCTGTGATAAATGATCAACGTTTTTCCTTGAAGTACTTGTTGGATACTTTTCGATCACCACAGGCATGAAGCTTAGTTCAAACTGAGCGGTATCAAAACCATATAAAGCAAATAAACCATTTTGACAAATTGTTTCATAAATAAGATTATCCTCACAGAAGTTTTGATACAATTGCATAGTAGTTGAATTAGTTTTTAACAACTCTTCATGACCAGTCGTTAAAAAAATGGTGTTTATTGCTGGCCATGCTGGTATTAAAGCAGTATAGGGTGGTGGTAAGTTGTGTAAATAAGCGATTGGAGCTAATGCAATAAATATACTCAGTTTTGCATTATATTCAGGCTTAAGTGAACATAATACAAATATTACTTGAGTACCCTGAGAATGTCCTATAACGGGTATTTTGCTCTGACCTGTTTTATTCAAAACAAAGTCTATGGCGGCTGGTAAGTCCTTTGTCCCCATTTCGTCAAAACTGAAATTCCAAAAAGCCCTGTCCGTGTCAGGATTAAGAGAAGTATGTCGTCTACTGTATTTGTTGCCTCTGCAGTTTATTAGCCATACGTCGTATCCTTTGTCAGCTAACCAAATGGCCATCGATGTCTTGCCTCTAAATAAAAACGTATCGGCTCCTGATAAAACACCATGAACTCCCAGTACGGGCGTACCAGTATTTCCTACAATATGGAACATTTTGAGAATGTTACCATCTTCTGTTGTCACATCGTACTCTTCAAACTTGTGTCCATATTTCTCAACAATTTGTCTGTTACTAAGTTTAGCATCTTCAGGAATGTCCACTTTTGCATTGGCGAAAATGTTTTGCAGAACACAAGATGTAAATAAAGTTTTTATCAACAAGCACTGCATTAAATTCATAATTAATAAGTAATATAGGCATATATTACAATTTAATTATCCACACAACTGATATCGAATGAAATGAAAAACATGAAACTTTAAACATTTCATATCTTTATAGGCCGACATATTTGAACAAATGATCCGAATTCGCATATTATTAAAAACACTTGTCGGCAAATAGATGGCTCCTACGTAAACTGGCGTAATTGAAAATTTCATGATTTACAGGAAGGAGAGCGCTATATTTTCAAAACATAAAGACCTGGCTTCTTTTTCATATAGGTTTCATATGATTAAATACTTAGAACGCGGCTCCATTAGATACAATGGAAATTCTATACATTGATCAGTGCGCGGCCGCACAACAACGCTCACTTCGTTGCTCCACTCCTTTCCGCGGTTGTAATGATTTCAGCTAGACATCCCAGTTAGAAAAATGGCGTCGGCGTCAGTTACTAAATATTATCGTCAGGCAGGATCGATTGAACGGTCGTAAAGTGATTTTTATAAAAATATTTTTATTGATGAGTATGTCCACTTTTCTAACGTTCTTTCGATCCCTGCCTGACTACCTGTGTTCTATGCATCTAGTATTCAGTACCCGATGCATACAACTTACAAATATACCTATTCAGCCAAATAAAACTAAACTTAGCAACCGTTTAAGGCAACATGAACTTTCATCACTCTTTGTTAGCAATCTCACAAATACAGTTCTAAACTGAATAGATAGTTCGAAATTGTTGCTCGATGTCATACTAACTTACCTAAAACTCACCAGATATTGTGAAATATTTAAATATCGTAGCAATCAAACTTAAACTCATTTAGATAAAACTCCTGAAAGACAGAAGTCATCAGCTAGTTCAATAGACGTTCAATGAAATTTGTCAATCAAAAATAATGGAATGTATTTAATCGCCTAACTAATAATTCCCTCTTGTCAAACAAAATAAATCAAAAATAGCAATAAAAGTACTAACTTGCACACGAAAACGCACTCTATATAATTTAAACTGGGCATCAGTTTTCTAGTCTAAGCAAAACTATTTGAATTGGTTATCTGTTTTCGGAATGCAGATCTAATAATTAATTCGTTTAACAAAATATGTCAATCTATAAATAGTCTAAAATCCGAGTATAGGACGACCTTCACCGGGAAGGTTAATGGATGAAAAGTATTTTTATATCAAATTTCATATGATAAATAATATATCGCGTATATAGTGGGTTGGCTGAAAAATTTCAGTCCAGTACAGTCACGAGCATTAATATATATACATTTTCACATTTTCTAAAATATGTAAACAAATAGCATTTTAAAAATATTTACTCTACAATGTGTACAAAATTATGTAACCATCAAATTGTGCTAAAATTAGGTATACGTTGGGTTTACATTAATGTAAATGATACATAACCAATAACAAGTAAATACTCACTATGTATATATCAAATTTATGTAAACATGAGAATGCTATAACATGTATACTGTGGCGGCCTACGTCGCCACATAATTTATTATCCTCACGTATTGGTTAAAGAGTTTGTAAGCACATTCCCAAATGCGTGCAGATCCGATGCTGATGATACTTCACTTTTATTCAAAGTGAAACGACGACACCCAAATTATGACGATGTGAATAATGCGGTCTCAAAGATTGTTCACTGGTTTAGTGTTAATAACTTGCTATTAAACGAGGGAAAAACCAAATGTGTAAGATTTGTATTGCCTAATGTTAAGCAGGTAATAACTAGTGTACAAATTAAAGATAAGAATGTGAATCCTGTGGACACCACTGTGTTTCTAGGCATCACGTTGGATGCCAAGCTTCAGTGGGGCCCACATATAGCTAAATTGTCGAATAGACTTAGCTCTGCGGCTTATGCAGTAATGAAGATCCGTCAGTTAACTGACGTTGATACAGCTAGATTAGTTTGTTTCAGTTACTTTCATAGTGTAATGTCGTACGCCATTTTACTGTAGGGAAATGCTGCCGACATTCAAACTATCTTTGTGCTGCAGAACTCTCTCAGAGAGAGATTTAAGGATATAAGTATAATGACAGTTGCATCACAATATATTTATGAAAATCTTGTGTATGTTCATAAAAATATTGAAATGTTTTCAAAAAACAGTGATATTCACAAATGAAATACTAGAAGTCAGAACAAATTAGCAGTGCCTTATACTAGGTTCCATAAAATAAATAATTCTTTTAAGGGTCTGTGTGTACGATTATACAACAAAGTACCAAATCGCACGTTTAATAAAAAAAAGATGGAACTCAAATATCGTGAGTTTGGAGATTTTCTAATAAACCGCATGAATGCAACGTAAAGAATAGGCAGACTTTGACAGCTGCGCTCTTCCGATCAAAGTGAGCGAGATGCATGGTCATCCTTCTCTTTTCAATTAACACGATTGGACAAGTCGATTCTAAAAAAGTGGCGTGATTTAGTGATCCACCGGCCGTAAGTGTAGAAGGAAGTGTTGTTGTTTGGTGTGACACGAAATAAATCTGTTTTTGATTAAAAGGTTAGTATTTAAGGTTTGATTACTTAAAATTAAAAAGGATAATTTGTGTAATACATCGTTTTCTACGAAAATGAATTTAATAATTTTGGGAGCATTTTGAATTAATTCTTTTTTGTCTTAAAAGTGTACTGAAACTACAAAGCTAACGCGTAATACTTCGCTTTTGTTTTAAAAATTACGTCTTGGTTACTGGAGTAATTAACTCTGCATCAATTTATTGTAAAAAATATTAAATCCATTAAATATCATTCTGATTTACTTCACTTTATAATTTAGAATGATAGAAAATTAGCTAAAAATATTTAATATCAATTCTTTTTTCTTATTATTGGCACGATAAAAGTAAGTTTTAACTGTGTTCATTATTTTCACGTAGGTTATAAAAATGACATCTTGGAGGTCTAAGAGAATCCTGGACTTGGTATCCCAAACGAAGATTGATTCTGAAAATCAAGAATTAGGGGATAGCGATCGAAAAGGTTACGAAGAGGTAAATAATTGAATTATAAAAACGTTTTAGTGTTTAAAATAAAAACCTATATCTATTTACATTATAGTTAGAATAAAAGAGCGGACTTACAATCGAATTGGCGTTTTTTCAGCATGACAACTTATACCGATTAGTATTTAGATTATGTATTTTATTTTTGTTCTTTCAGATGAATAAATCTGTTGAAATCGAAAAAGAAAACCAAGAAAATGTGTTTACCGAGTCTAATTTAGTAACTGAAGTGCAAGAGACGGCACCGATCCAAGAGTTGCTGGTGATTGAAAAAAAATACGTAAGCCTTGTACCCGATTATAGCAGCGATGCAACTCTGAGTGAAAATGAAAATACAGGTAAAAACCATAATCCTAAGCTTGATGATCACGCCTCTAATGCCTCGGAGAATTTGTTAACTTCAGCCAACCACAGTAAAAGTTCACGTTCTTCCAGTTCATCGTCTTCAAGATCATCTTCATCTAGTTCTGATTCTTCTGGTTCATCTTCATCAGGCTCCTCAAACTCTAATAGATTAACACGTAAACAAAATGCCAGCTTACAAATAGTTCAAACAGAATTTGAAGAAAACAGGCCATCTTGCTCCGGTGAGGGACAGCAAAGAGAGTGCAGAAATAACAGTGTGGCTAATTACAATATTTCTCCTATATACACCGATCAAAGTGATGTTGATCTCAGTGATGATGATCCTACTATAGATTTTAACACGTTATTTCAAAGGCCTGTCAAAAGAAGTAATTTTCTGTTTAATGAAGCATCAGCCTCTGACTCTGACTGTAGCACAGAAGAAAATAGTCGAAGAGGTCGCAAGCGAATGAAAAATATAGAAAAATGGCAACAAAATAAAGCAAAACGTCTAAGAAATAAAGGTGAAACATATATTTCTATGGCAAAATCTCGTAAAACGGTTCCAGGTCGCTTTATTAAAGATTCGTGTACCGAAAAATGTAAGTTAAAATGTGCAGAGAAGGTTTCGTCTGATACTAGATATAATATATTTTGTAACTTTTGGGATCTAGGTAACTTAGAAGCACAGAGGTCTTATATTCGAACATGTTTGCTAGACGTGACTCCTAAATATAAATATACAAATTCCGAACGGCCCAGGCGTCCAAATAAAGCCTTTTATTTTACTGTTAATGACCAAAGAATCAGAGTTTGTAAAACTTTTTTTAAAAATACACTCTCAATTTCTGAACGAATGGTTTATACAGTACAATCTAAAATGAATGATGGTTTTGTGATGAAAGACTAACGAGGTAAACACAACAATCATAAGAAACTTTGTTCTGAATTACTAGAGGATATCAGAAAACATATTGATAGTATCCCAAAAATAGATTCACATTATGTAAGATCCTCGACTTCAAAACAGTACATTGGTGGTGATAAAACAATAAAAGATTTATACAATGATTTTGTAGCACAGCAAGCTATGACTAACAAGGACGTAGGTAATTATATGGCATATTATAAAATTTTTAGTAATGAATTTAATTTAGGATTTTATCAGCCGAAGAAAGATCAATGCGATTTATGTGTATCGTATAATAATTCGAATAATGAGCAAAAACAAGATTTAGAAGAGAAATTCCAAAAACACTTACAAGAGAAGACTTTGAGTCGTTCTGAAAAACAAACTGATCGTCAAAATGTAAATAAAAATAGCAGAGTCGTAATTTACGATCTAGAAGCTGTATTACAATGTCCGAGAGGTGACACATCAGCTTTTTATTACAAATCTAAGTTGAATAGTTATAATTTGACTTTAACAGAATTATTAAATGGAGATAAAAAAGCATACGAACACGTACACTGTTATTTTTGGACTGAGGTAGATGCTAAGCGGGGTGCCAATGAAATAGGGTCATGTGTCTGGGAGTACTTAAAAAATGTGTGTGCGGAAGATGCAGAACCTAAACAGATTACATTTTACTCTGATAATTGCTGTGGGCAGAACAAAAACAAATACATTGCAACATTATATTTGTTTGCTGTAACTCATTTAAATATTACCAGTATTACACATAAGTTTTTAATTAGGGGGCACACACAGAATGAAGCTGATAGTGTCCATAGCTTGATAGAAAGAGAAGTAAAGAAAAACTTAAAATCGGGTTCAATTTATAGTCCAGATCAATATGTTACAATAATAAAAAATGCCAAAAAAAGTAAACCGGCAATTAATGTACATGAATTAACATTTGACTCATTTATGAACTTAAAAGCTCTTCAAGAGGAGTGGGGTTACAATTTTAATATTGACAAAAATGGAAAGACTGTAAACTGGAATGATATTAAGGTTTTACAAATGGTGAAATCAGAGCCATTGAGCTTTTATTATAAGACTTCGTACAGTGATACTACATTTAAGCAAGTAGATGTTAGGAATAAAAGGAAGAAAATGACTAATATTTCCGAAATTTCTTTGAGTCAAGCTTATGGTCAAAAGCAACAACTGAGTGAAAACAAAAAAAAAGATCTAAAAGAGTTGATAACTAAGAAGTTGATTCCTTCCTTTTATTCTGTTTTTTATAATTCAATAATTGACTGATTTTGATGCCTGTTTGAAATTGTCTGATTTTTTTGGTTACGCGTAATGAATAATTTGATGTTATTTGGCATTTGAGATATAAAAGAGACTGATTAGTTATGTGAAAAATAATTGAACGTAGAATTTACAATAATTGTAAGGCGTAAGACCTGTCAAAGTAAATTCTTCATCAAAAGTAATTTTGCTCAAGATTACTTAATTCGATTTTTTTTACTTTGTTTTTGTTTAAGATTTATTTTTGTTTTAATTCACAATTTTGATTGTTGAGACGTTTATAATGCTAGTGATAAATAAAAAGAAACTGATTGTTGCTTCGTAAACATGATAATAACCTCATAATTTAAAGGTTTACTTTTATGAAAGAAATTTACTTTTATTTTGTTTTAAGAATATTTTATTTTATTTCATGTTAATAGCAATTTGATTGTTATTACACAGTTTATTAACTAGTAAGAGACACAAAAGACTGATTATTGTGAAATTTGTGAAAAATGCTTACAATTGATAAATAATTTTGGATTTATATTGTTTAATAAATGACAGATATTTCATAAAACTTTGTTTTACTTTAAACAATAAGATGAATCTTAGTTTCGTATTTTCTCAAAAACTGATATAATGCTAAAGTATTTTACAATATTTTATTTTGTTTAATAATAAAAAGAACTAATGTCGAATGCTATCAAAATTATCACTTTCGCTTTAAAACTAAAATGAATTATTTCGACTTAATACACGTTAATTTGTCATTATCCTGATTTCATTTTTGCATAAACAGATTTAAGTCAAAACTTTTTTTTTTCTATCAAAATCAATTAACTTAAAGACATTTTAGCAAAATGTGCATATTATTATATGAATCTCTATAGTTTAACCTAATGATATCAGCAGTTAAAGTGAAAAAAAATATAACATATAATTATATATTTTCAATAAAAGACGGCACGGAAGAAGTGCTAAACTTTAAACGCTAATTCCCACAAGTTGCTATTTTTGAGTTACATCTTTTTATTTTTAAGCGTGCGAAATGATATTCAGAAATTAGATCTTGATAAATTTAAAATCAAAATCAAAGAAAAGCTTTATAAAAAAGCTTATTATAAAGTGTCGGATTACACAGAAGACAAAACAGCTTGGGTCTGAAATGCTCCAAGTACCTACTCCAACAGCTATTTCTAATTGCCTATAATTCATTTATATAGAGCACCATTCTTAATTAAACTATTTACATTCAAATTCATATTTTGTATTTTGTGACCTGGTAACGACATATAATATATATATTTTTTGTAAATGTCGTTGCTTCTGTGCGCTGTGGTTTCTTGCGCCCGTTCTTTGCCACAGTTAAAAAATGATGTCCTGAATGGGTGGTAGGTTAAAAAATATTTGGACGTTTCAAAGTACTTATTAATTGAGTTTATTGAATAAATATATTTTGACTATTGACTATTGACTATTGATGAAGATATGACACGGCATCATCTTTCCAACACCTACGTAGTTATTATTGTATAAATAGTCTTGTAAGGTTTAGATAATAAATTAGTCACAATGTAGCCACTGAAAATATACAACATCACATAAAGAGACGCAGTCGTTATTTACCATCGACATGGAACCCACCATCATCACAACCTCGCATACTTTTCCCGACGGAACACTGGTGACCCCGCTCAAGCAACAAGCAACCTTCCAACGGAGTACCCCGAAAAGAACACGTGAGTCATTTGCAATATCTACACATCAACCATGGCAATAACATTCTGTGCAGCGACGGACGCAACAAGATTTTCACAATAAAATCACTACGCCGAGCCACACCGAGCTGCGACTGCGTCATTTAACATCATTCTTACGGCTCCCACAACTTTGGCTTTCTTTCCGGCACATCGTATCAAGAACGTTTCATCGACCAAGGCAAAGAAATAAGGTACCCAGAAAAACAATGCGAAATAGAATATACTAACGATTTCATTACTGTACACATTATGTTATAAATTATTATTTCGTCACTTTATTCGAAGATATAGACTTAAAATATATGTAATTTAAATATACATATAACAGTCTAACAGGTAGTCCCTTTATTGTGTGAGCAATATCCGCACGCTTTTAAGATTTTTAAACTAAATATCGTTTAAAAAAACGGAAAAACTATTTTAGGCACTGGTCACCCCAGTGCCTCGTTTCGGTCCGCCGATGCCACGCTTTCACGATTGCTTCATTCTTTCATTGTGCGCGCAACGGAACGCACGCGTTCCTTTACCTTACATAATGCCGAAACGTAGTGCTGAAGTTCAGATCGCTTATTATACAAAGAAAATTAAAAACTTAAAAGTAAAGAAACCCAGCGTAAACGTATTATCATTTACTCGGATTTGTCGGATTGCGGAGAAAAATCTGGTAAGCAAGCATAACTTTTATACTACCCACATATTGGTTAATTAAATTTTATCGTGCTTATTCCTATCATAAGAAAATTTAGTAAGATTACAACGCTTATGAGTTGACCGAGAGTTAACCAAAAAGCATGTATGGCCTGAGAGTTAACCGTGAGTTAACCAAAAGGTATCTGTAACTGATCAACTATAGAGTTGACCGCGAGTCAACCGGTTAAGTGGTATGAAGCATACTCATTAGTATTTTGTTGCTCATTTGCACATTAACGCATCGAATGTTTTAGGGATAACTATAATTTTTTTTTTATAAAAAATACTTGTTTTAGATGTTGTAATCAATGATACCGAGAATAATGATCTTGTTAAGAATCAGCTAGAATCGCCACCTCAAATTGAGGCCCAAGAGGAGGCGGCGTCAGCACCAGAGCAGGAATTACCTATGTTAGACCCTGAGGTGTTGATGGCCTTGGGAGACCTAGTTCCCGAAAAGGTCACATATGGTGACGATATTCACCCAGATTTAGCACAAAGATGGGCTCCTGTCCTCCGAAAAGGTCTGACAGACAAAGATCAGAGAGATAAGTTGTTTAAGGAATACGCAACTCCAAAAAACTGTAAGTTGTTTAGAGCTCCACTATTAAACGCTGAAATATCTGCAGCCGTCTCTGAGTTTGCTCGAGCACGGCATAAGAAAATCGAAAGTTCCTAACAACAATTAGGCGTAGGCCTTACAGCTATTAATAGAGCTATGACCGTATTGCTTACGAGCGGCAATAAGGTACAAGCTATAAAGTATTTGTCGGATGCTTGCAGGGTCTTATCTGACCTACATGCTTCAGAGACCCGAACAAGAACAAAATCTTTAACTCAAGGTTTGGAAAAATCATTTTTGAATCTAATTCAAGACTGTGAACGAGACGAGATGCTTTTCGGCCAGGATTCACCCGACAAAATCAAAGCCTCAAAAGCCATCGAAAAGCAAGGTTCTCTAATTAAAAAACTTGACAATAAGACTACTCCAGGGATATCGTCTTCTCGTTCGACAAGACCGCAGGGAAACTGGAGAGGCCCCTCTCGCTCGACGCCGAGCAGGGGGGGGGTGGGGAGGTTCCAGGAAGGGTCCCTACACGAATCAGAGACCTTCTTCGTCGACACCGAACAGTTTCAACCCATCGCGAGTTTGGAACCGGCCTTCTCGGACAGGCCCTCGGACATAAAGGTACATGCCGGCAGATTAAAGTATTTTTACAGTTCTTGGTGTGATATAACAGATAATAGACAGGTCCTTAATTGGATTCAAAATGGTTATCAGATACCTTTTATCAAAAAGGTAAAGTTGGTTACAAATAAGCATAGCAAAAAATAAAAATGGATAATGCTATTAAAAATTTACTTGATCTCGGGGCTGTATCTGTGTGTGAACCATCTCGTGACCAGTATGTATCTGATATATTTTTAGCACCAAAACCTAATGGTGATTATCGATTTATTTTGAATTTAAAATCATTGAATAAATTTGTAGAAACGACACATTTTAAAATGGAGGATTATAGGACTGTCGCCTTATTAGTATCAGAGGGCTGTTTTATGGCCACAATAGACCTAAAGGAATCATATTTGTTAGTTCCGATGACCTCCAAACATAAAAAATTCCTAAGATTTCAATTTAAGAATAATGATTCACAAATAATTACATACGAATTCAATGCGATTCCTTACTGACTTTCCGTTGCACCGAGAACCTTTACAAAGATAATGAAAGTAGTTGTAGGTTATCTGAGATCTCGAGGTTTCAAATCGGTAATATATTTAGACGACATTTTGTGCCTGGGGTCTACTTTTAAAGAGTGCTGTAACAATGTAACAGAAACACAAAAATTGTTGGAATGCCTAGGTTTCGTTATATATTATGATAAAAGTCACCTTATTCCCGTAACTAAGTGTAAATACTTAGGTTTCGTGTTCGATTCTGTAAAAATGTCTATTAGTTTGCCCATCGAAAAACAAAATACATTTATGCTCTTGTCCAAAACTATTTAGCCTTGCCTCGATGTACGATTAAAGAATTTGCTCATTTAATTGGAGTATTAATAGCAGCTTGTCCAGCTGTAAACTATAGCTGGACGTACACAAAATTGTTAGAACGCGAAAAGCATTTAGCTTTACGTAAATGTAATAATAATTATAAAGCAAAATTTACTCCTTCAATTAATATTTTGCCGGATCTTATATGGTGGGCCAAAAATATTTTATTTATAAAAATTAATTAAGAAAACCTTACTTTTAGTTAGAAATCTTTTCCGATGCATCTAGACACGGTTGGGGTGCTTTTTGTAATAATTCGCGGACTGGTGGAAAATGGAAATCTGACGAGCTGAAGTTTCACATAAATTACTTAGAACTTAAAGCAGCATTCCTAGGATTAAAAACGTTTGCCCAAGACAAATTAAACTGTTCTATTTTGTTGCGCTGTGATAATATCACAGCTATCAGTTGCATAAATCGAATGGGGGGAATTCGATATCCACATTTAAATGAAATTACCAGAGATATCTGGCAATGGTGGGAGAAGCGAAATATATGGTTAAACACGTCGTATATTAACACAAAGGATAATGTAGAAGTAGATCAACAATCGCGTAATAAGAACATAGATACGGAGTTAGAAATATCAAGTACCATTTTTCAAAAAATTTCCGACATTTTTGGCGAACCTGACATTGATCTCTTTGCTTCTCGCGCCAATGCTAAGTGTAAAAAGTATATATATTGGATACAAGATCCTGATTCTTTTTCAGTGGATGCTCTAACCATAAATTGGCACCCATATTTCTTTTATGCTTTTCCCCCCTTTCCCCTGATTTTGAAGTGCCTTCAAAAGATAAAAATCGATAGAGCGGAAGGAATATTCGTGTTTTCGTACTGGCCTTCGCAGCCATGGTTTCTTTTTCTGAGAAACATGTGCAGATCGGATTTTTTTTATTTTGATGCTAATGATCACATTGTAAATTTCTATTACAGGAAAAGGCAACAGTTCAAACTTACCCTGGGTGTCGCGAAGCTCTCCGGGAATCTTTCTTAAGAAAAGGGACCCCGGAAGCAGCATTAGATATTATGTTATCTTCTCTAGCCCAAAATACCTTTCAACAGTATAGTGGCACGTACAAGTTGTGGTGGTCATATTGTAATGACTTAAATTTAGATCCCTACAACTCTTTCCTTACTAATCTTTATAACCAAGGGGCGGCATACGGTTCACTCAATAGCCATAGGTCAGCAATGTGCTTATTGTTAAATTGTGATTTTGGTAATTATAAATTAATCACCAGATTCTTTAAAGGGGTGTACAAACTTAGGCCAGCTCTTCCCAAATACATAGGTACATGGGACCCCCAAACGGTTCTAAATCATATATCACAATGGAAGCCTCATAGTGAGATTTCCATTGAAAAATTAACAAAAAAGGTTACCATTCTTTTGGCACTTTGTACTGCTCATAGGGCACAGACTTTGTCGCTCACAAAAATTAATAATATTAAAATAGGTTCCAATGATATCAAAATTATTGTTTGCGATATAATAAAAACCTCTGCCGCAGGGCGAGCTCAGCCATTGTTAATTCTTCCATATTTTTATGTTTGCGCCACCGCGCAACGGAAAACAGTCGTCGCTGCGCCGTAATAGAGTGCATCTTAGAATGCACTAAGCCGTCGCGCGGCCATGTTAACTAGTCGCCGCCGGCCGGCGCCGCGCAAGAGTTAGTGCCTTTCGAGATCTCAGGGCGAAGCCACGCGTCGCGCGCCCTCGAACTCAGCCCACGAAGTGAACACATGTGTGCAGTTAAGAGCTAGTGCAATAAGCTCGACCTAAACGCCCTTAACCAGTGCCCCTAGTGAACTGTTTAGTGTAGTGACTGTGCGCCAGTAACTCAACCTACCCCGCCGACCGTGGACAGCTCGTCTCCAGGTTCCTGTGTATCCCTGTAAGTACATCCTTCCTTCAGCCTTCCTGCCTTCAGCCTTTAACCTCGTCGCATGTTGGTGCCTTAAGCGCCAACATTTTATGATAATGAAGATATCCGTCCAGCGACTGCTATTAAAGATTACTTGTCAAGAACGGAACAGTTAAGGACGGATGTTATGGATAAACTTTTGCTGACGTTCAAGCCACCACACAGAGCAGCGACGAGTCAGACGATCGCGCGGTGGGTGAAGCAGGTGCTAGCCGAGAGCGGAGTGGACGTGGCGACGTTCAGCGCGCACAGCACGCGCCACGCCGCCGCCACGTCTGCTGCCAGGGGCGCAGGCGTCTCTCTCGACGTGATTCGAAAGACGGCGGGTTGGATGTCGACTTCGAGTAGGTACATTTGCACGATTCTATGATCGACCAATTGTAAATGAGGACTGTTTCGCTAGATCGGTGTGTTTCCAAAATCCTAACTGATCCGTTTTAATGAGGTCGGATAATGTTAATTTTTGTTTTACTAGAGGTTACTAGTTATAATTTAATAAATAGTACTTAATTACTTTTGTGAATAAACTGATTTCGTGTTCATTAGGTCTTTGACTTTCATATTAGACAAATATTACGTTTTGGCAAAACCAACCTAATTGTCTCTGAACATCTACCTGTTAGACTGTTATATGTATATTTAAAATACATATATTTTAAATCTATATCTTCGAATAAAGTGACGAAATAATAATACTATTCACCCGTTTAACCGCCTCACTTTTACCGACTGACAAAGTGGTTTGAGGTATGTAATTTATAATTACGGGAAGAGATATTTAAAAGCATTATTTTACCAGTCGATTGTTATATGAGATATTATTACACTTCATAAGACACTTAAATGCTACTACCTACCTCCAGTGCGAATTGATTTCTCCGGTTATCTGACAAAGAGCCAAGGAATACGCCAGTCTGAGAATAATTATGAAGCTATAATGAAGTTGTACTCAAAATGAAGATATTAAACAAGTTTAAAATGCTTTGATTGTGCAATAAGAATACAGTAGAATAAATAAGCACAAAAATGAACCACGTTAGGGTAACTAATGTAATAATAAGATTTTAGTCAATTTTAATTATATTTTTAGCTAGGCACTTATTTCCTTATTTATGTATATTGAATGCAACATTTTATCTCTATGTAATGTTTAATCTTATCTTAGTCAATTCTGATTTTAATTTTTTGGTATTATATCTGTTTATTATTAATTTATTATTTACGTGTCTATTGTTGGAATATGCGTAATTTTAAGTTGTACTTATGTCATTTAAAAATCTAATTTGTGTGTATAATATAGTCTTGGTATAACGTGATAAAAAAATTATATTAGTAACAATATTATGATGTTGAGAGAGATTTTATACATTTTAAAGAAAAATTAAGTTTCTTATTAAAATTAGTCGTGTAATCGGTCGTTTTTAAAAGGTATACCTATAATAAGTACTTTGTTCAAATATCGGAAACAGCTCTCATTAGCAGCATTCAGCAAGCCAGCCAGCCTCAAGGTTCCATCGCAGCAACGTATCGCTTCCTGGATCCTCGGCATCACTCGACGGTCAAAAAAGTATCGTCGCACTCCACACGTCTCGACTCACAGCAGGCATGGTAGCACACGCTCGTCTCGAGTCACTGTAGACTGGAGAACGCTCGTATTGTCAATGAAGACTTGAGCACGCTCATCACGACTTAATGTGGATTAGAGCACCACTGGCATCTCCAAGCTGAAGACCTGATGGATTTTTCCCTTTTTCTAGAGGGGGAGTACTGTGGCGGCCTACGTCACCACATAATTTATTATCCTCACGTATTGGTTAAAGAGTTTGTAAGCACATTCCCAAACGCGTGCAGATCCGATGAAGATATGACACGGCATCATCCCTCCAACATCTACGTAGTTATTATTGTATAAATAGTCTTGTAAGGTTTAGATAATAAGTTAGTCACAATGTAGTCACTGAAAATATACAACATCACATAAAGAGACGCAGTCGTTATTTACCATCGACATGGAACCCACCATCATCACAACCTCGCATACTTTTCCCGATGGAACATATACAATTTCAATTTTAAACTAATTTGGAAGTAGAGACTGTGTTGGCTTAAATATCAAAAATATGTATACACAATTCAGTTTCAAAATTATGTAAACAAACGGTAAAAAGTGTATTTTCATTAATAACTATAATATTTTCTTACAAGCTTTTAAGGTCTTTCCTAGGACCACCTTCTAGCTCCATCATCAGATCAGACCCTGGTAACCATTGAAAGACAAACTACTTGTCAAGACGATTCAAACGAGCACAAACTCGATGAAATTATGTTGTTTCGAAGCAAAGTTCCTATGGCCACCTTCCGGCTCCATTATCAGATCAGCACCATGTCATCATATTATTGCATTGTCAAGCGATTCACACATGTTTGCAAAATTTCAGCTTAATCGGTAACCGGAAAGTGGATCAAAATTGAGTTGCAAAATTCCACCCGAACAATAAGACATAAAAGCTTGTAAAAAATATTATAGTTATTAACGAAAATACACTTTTTACCGTTTGTTTACATAACTTTGAAACTGAATTGTGTATACATATTTTTGATATTTAAGCCAACACAGTCTCCACTTCCAAATTAGTTTAAAATTGAAATTGTATACGTGTTATAGATATTCTCATGTTTACATAAATTTGATATACTTAGTGAGTACTTGTTATTGGTTATGTATCGTTTACATTAAGTGATCCCAAGGTATACCTAATTTTAGCACAATTTGATGGTTACATAATTTTGAACACATTGTTGAGTAAATATTTTTAAAATACTATTTGTTTACACATTTTAGAAAATCGCTGGTCCCTGTTAAGAATGTCAGTAGTACGTTTTGGAAGATTTTCACTTCTTTACATTTTTGTATTCTAAATACAAAGATTTTTAATATTCAGTAATAAAAAAAAATCTAGTTTTTATTATAACCAATTTACCCAACTTAATAATGTCTGTTTTAACTCAAACGTCCGATTAAAAATGTAGGAAGAAACAACGCGTCGTTTTTAGCGGGGGGGAGGGGGCGAGGACTGCACAGAGCGAGCGCGGATCTGCCACTCACAACTTTGTCAGCGGGAAAAGCGTACGCTCGATGTTTACAGATTGTTCAATGTGTATTACGATAATTATTACCCATTTTAGTGATTAATAAAAATGTCTAATCGTTCAAAACGAATCATAGACCTAATAACAAAAGCTCCGGCCAGGTCACTCCCCCCAAAGAAACGAAGATGTGAAGTAAATCATAATATTACCACTCATTCTGGTAAGGATTACATTATTATTATTATAAAGTTGCAATACACTCTTAATAACAGTAGCATAATACTATTAAATTTGTTTTAGTTTAGTGCATAAATTTATCTAGCAACAAAGTTCCGATACGATTAAAACTGTTGGTTATGGTAGATCCGACATTTTTAATCGATACAGTAAATTCATTTATGTCAGTAGTGACCGACATTGTTAAATGTAGTTTAATACATTCATTTTGCCAGATGTGCCACAACTGACATTATTAAATGTAGCTGAGTATGTTTGGTTTGTCCAATGTTCCACTACTGACATTTTATTATTGCTATCCTTAGTGGCTTGTTATGTCGGATGTGCCACAACTGTCATTTTTAAGCGTGAGATATGTGATTTGAGTGGCAAATAATGTATTTTGGCTTACGTCTGGGTGCTTTAGAAGATCGGTTCCGTAATTTTGAATGGAGTTTTTTTTACAAAAATATTGCTTCTGTTTTTTTTAGATCGAGAGAGCTCACCAATACCAGAAGAGTTTCAAGACGAGTTAGTTCAATTAAAAGATTTGCTGGGAGATGACATCTTTGATGACAATATCACTGAGTCAGACGATCCCACCGCGCCAACAATTTCACATGATTTTGATGCTGCTACAACTAATCACAATTCGGTGGAAAAACCAAAAGATGCCGCATCAGCACAATCGTTGGTTCAAACATTGGAAGATTCATTATTAATTGATAACACTGATAGTCTTTCGACGTCAATACCATCACCAGTTCATACCCATGAGGAATTCTGTGGAGAATCTTTTTGTTCTGTCTGTGTAGAGAAAATTGTCACTAACGATGAATTATATGGTATAAATCTTCCCACACCTTCAAGTATCACGGCAACTTCTACAAACGGAACTCCAACTTCTAGAAAGATTTCCCGCAAAAAAACATACAAACAGGACCGAGGCAAGAAGCGATTGCGTCACAAAGAAAATTGGGTTGTTACTTTAAGGAAGAAGATGAAAAATGAAGGCAAAGCATTTGTAAATCAGAAAGGGAAACATATTGCAGAAAAAAGTTTAGGACAACCTTGTGGACTTAAATGCCGCTATAAGTGTACTGAGAATCTCCCTCAGATCAACGTCAAGTCATATTTGACAAGTTTTGGAGTCTAGGTAATCGTCAGAAGCAGTGGGAGTATGTTGTTAAGTATACGAAAAAGATGCATAAACGCCGTCAAACCACCGAAACTGTTAAGCATGATCGGCAGAATACGTTTGTGTATTATGTTCCAACAGCGAGTAAAAACCTAACAAGAGTTTGCAATACTATGTTTCTTAGTACCATATCTTCAGGAGAACGTATAGTCACAACTGCTTGGAAAAAATATGATGGCGATACGGTCGTTGATATTGACAAAAGGGGTCAATATGACCATAAACGCAACGTTTTAAATGATAACATGTTGCAAAGTGTTCGAGATCATGTGAATTCTTTAGATCCCACGGAGTCACATTACACTCGAAAGGATACAAAGAAGCTGTACTTAAATAATATAAAAAGTACATCTCGGATGTATGATTTGTACGCCGAATGGTTTGATCCAAAAACATATATAACAAAAGCAAACAAACGCCAATATCGTGATACTGTGAACTCGGAATTCAACCTCGCATTCCATAAACCTAAAAAAGACTTATGCGATGTTTGCCACATTTTTAGGAACAACCAATTTCCCATTGAGGAAGAGAAAAACTCTTTCCTCAAACATCAGGCTCACAAAAAAATTGCTCGACAACTTAAGCAAACAGACAAATTAGAAGCCTCTAATGATCCAAGAATAGTATCAGCTACCTTTGATTTCCAAAAAGTGCTACAATCGCCACATGGTGAGGTAAGCATATTTTATTATAAAAGGAAGTTAAATTCATTAAATTTTACAGTATATAACCTTGCTACCAAAGACGCCACATTTTACATGTGGCATGAAGGCACTGCTAAAAGGGGTGCCAATGAAGTATCGAGTTGCCTGTACGATTTTATTAAACATAATGTTCAAAATGGGGTTCACGAGTTTCGGTTTTGGTCGGACAATTGTGCAAGGCAAAACCGAAACCGCATAGTCTTTGCCTTATATTTGCTTGCTGCTAAAGAGTTTAAAGTAACCATCGTACACAGATTTATGGAAAAAGGACACACTCAGAACGAGGGTGACTGTGTTCATTCTGCAATAGAAAGAGCAAGCGATCGTTAGTTATTTTATACTCATGAAGAATGGTACTGTTTGGTACGTTGGGCAAAATCTGAGGGCAATCCATATACTGTGAAAGAAATGGCAAATGAAGACTTTTATAATTTCAAAAATTTACTGACTAACAAGAACTGGAACAAAAATACTAAAAATGAAAAAATGCAGTGGACACAAATACGAGAAATAAGAGTTCAGGCTAATGTTTATGATCGCATGGAATATAAGTATGATCTTGAAGAAAACCCAAAGACAATAATTATACTCAGATCACGCAAACGAAACACACAGCGCATTGATAAAGAATTTGAAATATCTATAGCTTATGATGGACCATTACGCATCCCTTTTGATAAATATAAAGATTTAAATCAAATGTGTGCCTCAGGTGTAATACTAGAAAAATATAACAGTTTTTACAAAAACTTAAAGACCTACAGGAGTAGGGCAGAATTTACTGTGCAATTCTTAAAGTCTTTTGATATGCTATTAGTATTTTTGTTTTAAGAAATATAAATCTGTTTGTATGAACTAGATTTTAGTAGTGAATAGATTTAAAAATATAGCTGGTTTTGGTATACTTTTTAAGTTTTTTAGAGAACATGTTTTGATGAGCAGATAGTTTAATTGTAGAACAGTCATGTTTCTGATGTGCAATAAGTTTATTAGAGGAGATTGTTATATTTTCATAATATTTTAACACAGGTGCAATTAAAAATATCCCAAAATGAATCACTAAAATTATTCATTCTTCATTAAAAATGGTATTATTAAATAAAAATGGTCTTCTATTTAGGAAAATGTGTATCTTTATATCAATATTTACTTATACCTAGAAAAAGTATAAGATACGGTACAAGGTACAACGTTCTAATAATTATAAATATAACTACAACAGTGATATTCTGAGTCCACATGAAGCTTTACGGATTCGATCATCATGTTTAATGACGTTGTTGTGACGACGACGCATGTGAAAATCCGAACAACATCAGAGATTATTTTTCTATGGGACGTCATGAAAGCATTGTTTGTTTTTATACAGGGTTAATTATGGACCCCCTGCAAATTTTTTTTACGTGATCCTGTAACAGCAGTACTACCAAATAATGAAATAAATTTTTGTTTACAACTTTTTCTTAAGAAAATTAAAATTATTGTCTCCTAGCGCGCAGCCTATCGCGGTTATTAAAGCGCATGCGCGTGACCACTTTTATTCACCACGTGCATTAATGACAGCGCCGTCACTTTGACTGCGAGGGTGAGCGCACGCACCTAGATTTATAGGAAATAAAAAGCAGGCAAAAAAATTGTAATTGGAGTGACGTTTCGTACTTGGATTGAGCAACACTGTGCCGAAAAATTAAATCCATATAATCATAAAAACAGTTTCTTTACATATTGTGTCTGTTTACAAAGTACCGTAAAGTGTTGGTGCAGCTGTGCAAGTGTGGATTCCATAATTAACGGAGGAATAGTGGTGTTTTTCATGGCTTTTTCATAGTCAAAATATATTAATTTATCGTTTGGCGGGTGGCTAAAGGACCTTATTTATACACGAAAACACAAAACTATTTACATCGCACTGTCCACCAGCGCCATCTAGTGTACGTCGGCGGTACCAACGCGCGGACACAGTAAATAGCACCGCGCGGCGACATCTGGCGGCAACGAACTTGTTTGCTGTAGCGAAACAGCTTCGATTAGTGCGGTGCTTCTACAACATCGACACAATCCATCAGTCATGCCAAAGTATGGAGGTTGTGAAGACCCGTTGACGGCGGTAGGTGCCGCTACTTGTAGCTTGTGCCCGACGATTTACCACAAGGGCTGTGTGGGTTTAAGGGGAAAAGGCCAAAATTGCTAAGGACTGGGTCTGCCCGTCTTTTAAGCAGGGCTTCCGTAAGGGTGACAACAGCCAGACGCCGGTGAAAAGCATTTGTGGACCATCAATTTCCACTTTACCACCTTCGGGGAAGACCAGCACGGGAGCGGCATAAGTTGTTCTTCCACTCCTCCCCAATAAAGCTAGCGATATCGAAACAAGTAATTTTCAGCGAGAGTTCGCAGATGGCATGACAGAGATGCGTGAGTTTCTGAACGAAATGAGGCTGCTGAGGGAGTCGATCACGGCCATGTCGGAGCGGCTCAACAGTGTGGACTACAGACTGGATGGCATGGAGTGGAGAATCGAGGCCTTCGAGAGCCGTGAGCCTGGAGATGAACCCGGACAGGAGCCGGAGCTGGAGCGCACCATAGCCGCGCTGAAGCT
The DNA here is from genome assembly GCA_963921215.1 of Scoparia ambigualis. NCBI lineage: Eukaryota > Metazoa > Arthropoda > Insecta > Lepidoptera > Crambidae > Scoparia > Scoparia ambigualis. Next base: position 52,317,998 of record OY992502.1, on the reverse strand, counting down.
CGAGCTCAACGAGCAGGATCAGGAGGCTCTGCTGGCGGATCTCGACATTGGCCACGTTCCCGAAGAGAAGGGGGAGAACGTGATGCACACCGTGACCGTGCTGGCCGCCCAACTGGGCGTGGCGCTGGACGAGCGCGACGTGGTGTTTGCGGAGCGCGTGGGTGTGCCACCCGAGGAGGGCGGCCGCGTGCGCCGCATCGTGGTGCGCCTGTCGCGCCGCCACCTGCGCGACGAGGTACTGCGCGCCGCCCGCGTTCGCCGCTTCGTCAAGTCTTCTCAGGGGGGCCGTGTGTACGTCAACGAGCGCCTCACTCGGTCGAATCGTACGCTGTTCAACCAGGTCCGCGCGGAGTGCCGCCGGCTGAACTGGCGATACTCCTGGACGAAGCAGGGTCGTATCTTCGCTCGCCATAGTGATGGCAAGCCTGTCGTTCGGTTTCGCTCTGAGGAGGACTTAGCGCGGGTTTTTAGAGCTTAACCATCGTGACTCACGTTCACCTGCAAAATATTTTTAATATTAGTTTTCATTGCTAATTGTTTAAAGTTACCACATTGTTTATCTTTGTTTTCATTTTCAATTGTCATACTTGCCTGTTTGTTTATTGTAATATTGTTTAATTTTTGTTTGTTTTGTTTACAATCGCAAACTCAACAAAAATTTAAAACTACATCTTTACAAAATTAATACAAATAATATTATTACAATTACTATATTCTTATCACTATCATTTTATACTTTTATTATCTTATACATATTTATTTATTATTTACACACATACATACGATAAGTATAAGAACCTGCAAGTTGGTAGTTTTAACGCTGGCTCACTCTCCACAAAACATGAGGATTTTCTAGTGGCTGTTGAGGAGCTGAACCCAGATATTTTGGCTAAAAACTGTCTTATGATGAAACTGAGGAATTTTTAATGAAACCCTAGTATTATCCCTGTCCAATGTGACCTAGCTACACACACACGCACACCCCTACACACCCCAACACCCCCCCACCCCCCCCCCACCCCCCACCCCCCCACACACACACCTTTATATTTTTAATTTTTAAGTTTACCTAGTTGGAAATTTTATTATTTTTTAAATTGTACTTTTTTAATTGGTTATTTTTAAGTACATGAATTGCTGCCTCTTCATTTTCTTGTCATGCATAATCTTGGAAACAGTTGTTTGGCATTTTTATATCAGTGTCCATTAAGCCTGAGGGAAGGCGTTAGCGTCTGTCATACAGTTTTTTAATAAACTAGCACAGGCGTTATCGTTCAACCGTATCTTGCTATGTTTATTCACATAAAATGTCACATTAAATAATTGAAGATACTATGCTTGTAGAGAAATGAATAAAGATTAAATTAATAAAAAAAAAACTTGGTTGAGGGCGGGAGGGGAGGACAGGGCACCCAGGCTGGCTGGCTATAGCTTACGACATACCCCTAGACCAGATCACATTCGGGGTGGGCGTGGGGGTGGAGTAGGTTTTTACGTTCGTAAAGGCGTTAATGCGCGCACATGCCCTCACCCCACGGCACCAATGGTAGACAAACAAATGTGGTTAAACGTGCGTTTGCTAAACCAGGTCATAATTATAGGCACAGCTTATCGCCCACCATGGCTGGATGTTGGTGTCTTCTTGGATGCCATCACTGACTCCATCACATCTTTTGCCAGGTGTGACGGGCTGATTCTGCTGGGAGATTTTAATATAGACCTCCTTGCTGCTTCAGGCAGTGCATTTCGTTTGCTGTCGCAGTTTTTTGAGACACTGAACCTCGGTCAGATGGTGACAGAACCAACCCATTTTACTGATCACAGTAACAGTTTCATTGATATCATCTGCACAAACACACGCACATCAAGGATCACGGTCAGACACCCCCCGGATCTGACAGGTCACGCTATGGTGGCGGCGGAGTTTAAAATAAAAAAAGAAAAGATATGCCCTCGATGGGTGGGATATAGGCCAATTAAAGATATACTGCAGAACTTATGGGAAAATGATCTTAACCGAATTGACTGGAGTAACTTTAGTAATGCAAAATGTGTCAACTCATTAGTAGAAAATTTTACATCTTGTCTAATAAACTTGTTTGATCTGCATGCTCCGGTTAAAACACGTAATATTTAACATCCTCCCCACCCTTGGATCACAGACACTGTAAGATCAATGATGCACATTAGGGACAAGTATCTGCAGTCCTACAAAATTAATAAGACTGAGTCACATAAAGCCCGTTACACAGAAATTGAAAAGTATTGTTGTTGAAGCCATTGAACGTGAGAAGAGATGTTACTTCAACAGGCACATCAATTCCAACATTAAAAACTCCAAAAGACTTTGGCAGAACTTTAAAGATACTGTGTTATCTAATGATGATGAGTTGGAGGAATACCTAATACTATATAGCCTAGAGGGAGTACTGATGCTGCCACACGACCAGAACTGACATAACACATCCTCGTGTTCTAGGATGTACCTGGCAACAAAAGATAATAAAACTGGAGTAACTTTTGAGCTCGGTCAACCTGACCACATTATTATTTACATTTACAATTATTTATTTACAAAAAAGCTATTTTATCGAACAGAAAATTCAATCACTCCAGAAAGAATACCATAGTCATAATTTAAACTCAAATTAAATTTGATCGTCAAATAGTATTATCAATTAAGAGCGCTTTCACATATAGGCGTTTTAGTCGTGCGACTGCAGCGCTTCTAAGTAGCGCTGCAGTAGCGCGATTGGGTATCCATAAATGATTCAGTCGCGCGGCTGCAGCGCGACAGAAGCGCTCCGAGCTTGTGGTGGCGGATACGCCGCGTAGCTGCGTGCGATCAGTCGGTGTAATCGGCGTTAGATCAGTGTTGCTAGCTCATCTGTAGCAAGTTGAAAATTACCTACGTTATAATCTTATACAAGGTTGATACCGAAATAATAACCGAAGAAGAATGAAGAAATACCGTTGGAATCCATATTGGAAATGAGCTAGTCACCCCCACCTTCAATACGCGTCTGTAGCGCGACTGTGAAGCGCAGCTGTCGCTAGCGACGGCGCCGGCGTCGCGCGCGACTTAGCCGCGCTACAGCCGTTGTGGTGTGAAAGGATTCGACGTGCAGCGCTGCAGCCGCGCACTTAAATGCCTATATGTTAAAGCTCTCTTAGACATTAATGAACCAAATAGTTAACCAAGATTAACAGACTCCTGTCCTTCTCACAAGATGTAACCAAATGATGAAGTATCAGTCCTTCTTACTGATACCGTATCACAGAAAAATCAGCCCTTCACACCGATCGAGTCATTAGCAACTAGCATTCCATCCTTCGCATTGGTAGCCACGCTTCAGACAACGATAGAGCAGTATTAGTCCTTCTCACTAATACACCTGATAAAAATGACCACGAGTTTGGGGCTGGTTACCCTGTCCATGGGTCAATGACGGACAATGACTACGAATTTGGGGCTTGTTACCCTGTCCATGGGTCGATGACGGAGAATTACCACGAGTTTGGGGCTGGTTACCCTGTCCATGGGTCAATATAATAGAGATCGCTGAAGAATAAGGATCCGCTGACCCTTAATGAAAACCCTTAATGGGTTTTTGTGCGTCAGCAGATCTTTATTCTTTACACGCTCTTACAATTCTATCTCTTGTCAAAGTAAATTCAGTGCACTAAGCATAATGAAACAACTACACCTGTTTGCATCGTAGTTCCATGCGATGACACCCGCAAGTCCACCGTATTTTTACTAGCGCCAGCATCGCTGCCGGTGGTTGTCGTGATGATCAGCAGTGGGCGGTCCTCTTTTATCGTTAAGTTTCATCTTTAAATACGACTGAAGCTTTTGCCATACCTTGCATACGGCAAACTCGTGGCTAAAATTCTGAAAAGTGCAAAATACTTGAGACAGCAATTTGTTTAGTAGTAATGTAATGTTATTTTTTTTACTTCAATATGAAATAAGTGAAGTACAGACAGTAGCCGCGTAGGCATTTACTCTCCCTTTGTATACTGTTACTCAAATTTATAAGAAATGCAGAATACCAGATGTTTTAATACCGAAAAAAGGAATTAGGGTCGCTCGTGCAATAATTGCAGATATCTCGAAAACGAAGCCTCGTAGCGTAAACATAATGAAATTTTCACCCCTTGTACAACCCCAGTTCATGTCCGACACTTTTAATTAACATCCTCTAAACAACATTTAAAAAACCTTCGACTGAGGGTGGAGATAAATCCCAAACTTAAAACTCAAAAACTTTACTTAATGCCACTTTTAAAATGAAATAGCTATCAAAAATATACTCACCTTGTGTAAGAAGTCCCTTGAAGCCAGGCTTTGCTTAAAGCAGTCACTAACACAGCATGTAATATTTCTTGGCTTTACATGTCATGTCGAGTAAAGCAATCCACGTGCGGTCATAACCATGACTGTCTTGGAGAGAGATGGTCGTCCACGAATCGTCAATAGTGACACGTACTTTGCTCGTACTTTTTAATCAAAATTTCACTCAAAAGTTATCAGTTTTGCCTATACTTTACATCAAATTCTTCCTTATCTCGAGAACTAGCTAATGGTGTATTTTAATCATAGTGGTGAAAAGTGAAAGTGGTGTAAAACACGAAAACTGTTTCTGTTCTGTGGGTATTCGCCAGTTTTGTACCCAAAGTTGTTGGGCTCATAACAATAGTGTTGGACTTTGGACCTCGTTAGGTGACAAACTGCTTGAAAGTATTTTAGGTATTCTATTCCGTCCCTTATTTTCAACTACAGATCTCACTCATAAATGGTCTAGTGGTCAAGTGCTTACGTCTAACGGACAGGCTCTTACTTGCGATCCGAGTTCAAACCCCCGAACAAAAACTTTTTGTTATCATTGCTTTTTTTTCTGTTTTTTTTTTTAATTTGCATTTTGTGAATTATTAAACTAGCACAAGAAGTAGAAAGCGAAGAAAAGGGAGAAAGAGAGAGGAAAAAGAAAAAACTAGCATTTTAGTCAAGCGTACATACAGTAAGCTAGACTGTCTAAAGCACGTGAAGGCAGCGTTGGTTCATGCCAAAGAACACATACCATCTGGCGTCGAGAAATCGCCTTCCTCGGAGCTGGACACCACCGCTAGACCCGCACCCGTCCCCGACAGTGTGGAAAACACCGCCATCCACACGAAACTCGACGCGATCCTCGAGGAGGTGAGGACGTTGAAGAGTATTACCAGCCAGCAAACATCTGTGCCCCTTGCAGATGCAGCGCCCCGTAGAGTTGAAGTGCGCCCGACCCTGCATTCCGTTATCGTCACGTCAAATAACGACCTAGACAACGGGGATGCGGTTATAGAGAAGATACGCGAGGCCGTGGACGCCAAGGAGGGTTGGGTAGCGGTTTCAAAAATAAGGAAGGCTAAGGGAAGCAGAGTCATCGTGAGCTGCGATACAAGGGAAGAAAAGGAAAAGGTGAAGAGGCGAATTGACGCCGCCGGGAAAAAATTGGTTACGGAGGACACTAAAAACAAAGATCCGCTTATAGTGGCCAAAAATATACTGAAGGCCCGAACAGACTCCGAAATTTTAGAAGCTTTTAAAAAGCAGAATAAGGATGTCTTCAGGGATCTGGACGAAGAGCAATCCCAAGTGTCGATCCGATATAAAAAGAAAGCACGAAACCCCCACACACACCATGTGGTCATGCGAGTGAGTACGAAAATCTGGAACAGACTTATGGACAAAGGCTACCTACACATAGATCTACAGCGCATCAGAGTAGAGGACCAGTCACCGTTGGTGCAGTGTTCCCAATGCCTGGGCTATGGGCACAGCAGGGGTTTCTGCAGGGAGAAGGAGCCGGCGTGCAGCCACTGTGGGATCGCAGGACATATTTTAATGGACTGCCCCACATGGACGGACGCCGGCGCCCCTCCTTCCTGCAGAAACTGCTGCAGGGCCCAATTAGCGCAGAGGGACCACAATGCATTCAGCGGGGACTGCCCAATTCGCCGTAAGTGGGATAAAATAGCCAGGTCCACCGTGGCATACCAGTGCTAACGGCGTTCCAAATAGAACGGCTCCCTATCACGTACTACAAACCAACCTACAAAGAAAGAAGTTGGCGACGGAAGAGCTTTACATAGAAGCGGGGAGACGTAAAGCAGCCATCGCCCTTCTACAAGAACCTTACATTGGTGCGGGGTCAAAAATGAAAACTCGTTGAAGCGTGCGACTTTTCCAGAGCGCTGGGCCGGGCAACGTCAAGGCGGTCATTGCCGTCTTTGACCCCGACATTGACGTCGTCCAGCACCCCGATCTAACCACCACAAACATAGTGGTCGTAGAGGTCAAGACCAGCGCTTGGAAAATATCGCTCGTAAGCTTTTATTTTGAACCGGATACGCCCATTGAACCCTACCTGGCTGCTCTCCACAAGATTGACGAAAAGCTGGGTCCCAACAATATTATCATGGGAGGTGATTGCAATGCTAAGAGTGCGTGGTGGGGAGGCCACACGAGTGACCACAGAGGAGACGACATGGCGGGTACCATACACGAAATGGGATACTGTATATTAAATAGCGGCGGCATACCAACATATGACGTCATACGAGGGGGTCGGCGATACACAAGCAGCATCGACATCACGATTAGCGCGGAAAACTTACTTACACGCATTGTAAAATGGCAGGTCGTCGAAAACCTCACCAGCTCAGACCATAACGCTATAGCTTTTGACATCAATATACAAAAATCGCGGGGGGTGGGGATCGAGAGAACAACAAGAATATATAACACTAAAAAAGCTAACTGGGAACAATTTAGAACAGATTTTAAAAACATTAAAAAGGATAATAATTTAGACTTAAACCAAATTAATTTAATAAATAATAAAAAATCAAATTGAACGTAAAGCTGATATATACAATCAAGTAATAATACAGGCAAGTAAACTCTCGATCCCTACCAAAAATAAGAAAACCATACTTACCCTGCCTTGGTGGTCCGAAGAGTTGGCCGAGCTGAAGAGGAGGACGACCACCAAAAAACACCGCATCCGCTGCGCTGCGCCGCGTCGTAGGGCTGCCGTAGTCGCCGACTACCTAAAACAGAAAAAAGAGTATGAGACCGCCGCCGCTTCCGCACAGACCAGATCGTGGATGGCTTTCTGCACTAAGCAAGAAAAAGAATCCGTTTGGGATGGCATTTATCGAATACTGAAAAGAACAACAGCTAGGGAGGAGGATCTACCACTCAAAAAGAATGGCAATCAACTGGACGCAGAGGGCTCCGCACAACATCTTGCGGAAACATTTTATCCGGAGGACCTAGCCGCAGTGGACAGCAGCACACACAAGCAAATACGCGCTCAAGCAGAGACGGTTAATGTGGGGTCAAATACTGATGTACTTGACCCACCATTTACAGAGGCAGAGCTGCGTAATGCTGTCTGTTCATTCAACCCAAAGAAGGCTCCCGGAGGGGATGGATTAACAGCAGACATATGCAAAGAGGCAATTAGCGAGGACCCAGAATTGTTCTTGGGCATAGCAAATAAGTGCCTCGAGCTGGGATCTTTCCCGAAATGTTGGAAGAAGGCCACAGTGGTCATCCTTAAAAAGCCCGGTAAGGAGGACTATACGACTCCAAAGTCATACAGACCAATCGGCCTCCTACCGGTACTCGGAAAAATATTCGAGAAGATGCTGGTGGGCCGGCTAAAATACCACATCTTACCTAGACTGAGCCCATACCAATACGGTTTCATGCCCCAACGCAGTACGGAGGACTCCCTATATGTCCTTATTAACACCATAAGGGATAATCTTCGACAAAAGAAGATAGTTACCCTAATATCCCTGGACATAGAGGGAGCGTTCGATAACGCTTGGTGGCCAGCTATAAAAACTAGGTTGGCGGAGGAGGAGTGCCCAATAAATCTCAGGAGAGTGCTAGAATGTTATATGTCCGATAGGGAGGTAAACATTAGGTACGCCGGCAAAGAAGTACATAGGAAACCCTCAAAGGGTTGTGTGCAGGGTTCCATCGCGGGTCCCATCTTATGGAACCTACTACTAGACCCCCTCCTGCACACTTTGAAGGATCAAGGAGTCCATGTACAAGCCTTCGCGGACGACATTGTCCTACTCTTTGCCGGCGACACAGCACAAAATATTCAGACACAGGCCAACCCAGTGCTCGGACATGTTGCGGCGTGGGGTGGTCGTAATAAGCTCAATTTTGCGGCTCACAAAACGCACAGCATTGTTATAACAAAGAAGCTGAAGTACGACACCCCCCGCCTCAACATGAACGGAGTACAGATCGAAAATAGGCCCGAGATCAAAATCCTGGGTTTAACAATAGACCACAAGTTGACCTTCAACACGCACATTAATAACATCTGTCGGAAAGCCGCTGCTTTTTATAAACATCTCTCGAAAGCGGCACGCGTGAATTGGGGTCTTACACCTGATGTGTGCAGGACAATATACACCGCAGCGGTGGAACCCGTTGTGACGTATGCAGCTGCCGCGTGGGCCCCGGCGGCCGACAAGGTCATGACGCGCAAGCAGCTGGATGCGTTACAGCGGGGTTTTGCACAAAAAATGTGCAAAGCGTATAAAACAGTCTCACTCACCTCTGCCCTGGTTCTGTCCGGAACGCTTCACCTTGACCTCCGGATTAAAGAGGCCGCTGCCCTTTATGAAGTGAGGAGGGGGGTGCCCTGGCCAGAACTAAAGGGCAGAGACATAGACACTCCACACTCCGCATTACACTTGCCGCATCCGGCAGAATACACCAAAATTGACATTACTCACATCACAGAACAAACACAAATACACACAAACACGCATAACATACAAATATACACCGACGGCAGCAAGATAGACGGGAAGGTCGGAGCGGCACTATCTCTATGGAGAGACGCCGCCGAGATTAGAACGATCAAACTTGCACTGCCGTCGTACAGCACAGTTTTTCAGGCAGAACTACTCGCACTCCACAAATCTTCGGAGGTAGTGCTCAGTAGGAAAGAGCTTTCTTTTGGAATTTACAGCGACTCGATGGCAGCCCTGCAAGCCGTTACCGGCGTAAATTCCCTCCACCCCCTCGCAGTTGAAATCCGCAAAAATATCGGTACAGCATTTAAGCAAGGCAAAGCTGTAGCTTTGCATTGGATAAAAGCGCACGCGGGGTTGGAAGGGAATGAAAGGGCCGACGTGCTAGCCAAGGAAGCCGCTGTGAATTCCAAAAGAAAGCCCGACTACGACAGGTGTCCTGTTTCATTCGCAAAGCGTCTCATCCGCGATGGGACGCTGGGCGAATGGAACCGGAGATACCAGTCGGGTACTACAGCCGAAGTCACAAAACTTTTCTTTACAGACGCCACCGCTGCATACAGAGTCACACGAAAACTCACGCACACTAAATACACCACACAGGTACTCACAGGGCACGGCGGGTTTTCCGCATACTTACACAGGTTCAAGTGTAAGGACAGCCCGTCGTGCGCCTGTGACCCTAACACCGACGAAACACTAGTACACATCCTCTCCGAGTGCCCTATACACACTCGTGAGAGGTACAATGTTGAGGCGGAATTGGGCACCCGCATTGTCCCAAAAAATTTCCCGGACCTTCTGTCCGCGGAAAATACAAGAGAAAAGTTCCTAAATTATTGTACGAAGCTTACAGAAATTGTTTGTAAGCGTAATAAGTAGAAAATAATAATAATAAGTAAATGTAAAAAGCCGAGAGATTGTGCGCATTTATGAACAATGCGCATCAAATCTGCTCATGTGCAAGAAAAAAGATAGATAATTATAAATAGTATATAAGATTGCAAACAAAAATGTAAACTTAATAAATATAAGATGAAAAAACAAATGCAATAGAAAATTAAGAAATAGAATAAGATATAAATGTAAACATAGCATAGGAAAAGTAGAATAAGAAAAGCAATTTAGTAATAAGCAAAATGTGTAAATAAAGCCAACCTAGTTTGTAAGTTTTTCATGCTCATGTTTTTCAGGTGTAGTGTACATTATTTCCCTGCTCAACCCTGTAAAAGAAAATAGTATAAATAAGTAAAAATAAAGAATTAGACTAGATAGAAAATAATGAATAGAGATTAGTTAGGAAGATGGTGAAGTTTGAATTAAGCCAGTAGACGGCAAAACCCAGCCGTATAGTATAAAAGATGATGAATGGTAATAGAGAGTTATGAATGAAAGTGCGAGAGGAATAAAAGAGAGAACTGGAATGAAAGAGAAAAATAGAGAATAAGCCTCCCATACTGTGGGAGAAGGTCATTAGTAGATAGGAAAAAAAAAAAAAAAAAAAAAGCTAGAAGAGCCGTAATGCTTCACTGCGGTGCTTGCGGTAAATTCCTGTCGTCGGCGGGCGCCGCTGCTTGTTCTGTGTGCCCGCTGAAGTACCACAAAGCTTGTCTGGCCGTTTCAGACAAAGCGAGCATAAGCAAGGATTGGGCTTACCCAAACTGCAAGACACTAACTCGCAAAAGCGACAACACTCAGACGCCGGTAAAGTATCTTTGTGGTACGTCTCTTCTATTGACAGCGCATCAGTATCTCCAAAAGCCAATGCAATTGTGGATGCGCCGGACGGCAGGGAGGACCGTCGGGACCGGGAGCTAGCGGTGTTCATGCCGGAAATGCGGGAGTTCCGTAAAGAGATGCTAGAGCTGCGTGATTCCTTGTCGGCGAGACTGGACAACGTCGAGCAGAGGCTCGAGGTTCTCGAGCAGCGCCGGCTGGATGTCAGCGCGTAGGTGACTGCGGAGCTGGAGAGCACTATAGATGAGCTGAATCAAGAGCTCAATGACCGCGATCAGGAGGCTCTTCTGTCTGATCTAGAGATCGGGCAGCTTCCTGAGGAGAAAGGGGCGAGTGTCGTGCAGGCCGTGACCGTGCTGGCCACGCGGCTGGGGGTCACCCTGGAGCAGCGTGACGTGGTGTTCGCGGTGCGGCTGGCGCACCGCCAGCTGCGCGACGAGCTGCTGCAGGCCGCGCGCGTGCGCCGCACTGTTGCCGGCGCCGCGGGCGGCCGCGTCTACATCACAAGCGGCGCGCCACACTCGCCAGCTCTTCCAACAAGCTCGTGAGGAGTGTAAGAAACTGCAATGGCGGTACTCCTGGACGAAACGGGGCTGCATATTCCTTCGTCAGGCGGACGGCTCGCCTGCATACCAGCTCCGCTCCAAAGCGGATTTGGAGCAAGTCCTCGTATCCCAAAAGTGACTCGTACGATCCTATGAACATTTCTGCATATTACCAACTGTCACTGCTAAATGTTTGCTTTGCTTGAAATCATATGATTCTGAATTTTTGAGTATGTGTTTTGTTGTGTGCAATTAATTATGTTAAGTTATTTTTAACCGACTTCAAAAAAAGGAGGAGGTTCTCAATTCGACTTATGATTTGATTCGATTAATGTTTTTTTTTTATTATTATTTTTTTTTTGTATGTTTGTTACGCGATATCTCCGTAAGTTGTAAACCGATTTTGAAAATTTTATTTGAAAGGGTATGCTTGCTGAGTGGTCCCATTGTAACCTCCTCTCCCTTCTTATAATCTAACCTCTCCCCTTTGTATTATCCTCTGCTATGCCTTAAATCTAAACCTTTTCCACCTATATGCCTAGCTACCTTATAATGCATACACACATCTTCGCCGCTTTTACCTTAACTTAACTTATTATCTAATTCTTAAACTAATTAACCTAATTTATCTACAATCTAATGGTTGTGTCTGGAGTTTTGTAGAGTGTGTAGCGTTTGTATGAAGATGGAACCTTAGCATAGCTTAATTCTATTTGCAGTGAATTTCAGTCAAGCAATGTAATATTATAATAACTACTATTTTGGCCAGATCGTCTAGTGAACCCTCCGTTGTTAACCGCATTTAAGTAACTCAAGTTCTTTCGTGAAAGTTTAGTAATTGGCTTATCCCTGTGTTAAATTATTTTCTCCTGACCTAATTACCTACCAGTCTATAGATCATAACATAAATATGTGTAGCCTAGCAATGACTCCGTCTGAACTGTGACCTAAATCCTTCACTGCAGCTGCGGGGAAGATTAGTAGCCACTCAAAGGTAATCAGATGATAGCTTAGCTTGTAGGTATTATTATTTATTATCAGTAGTATGATACATAAGAAGCCTGGTGCAATTTATATAAAGGTTTAGTGGAATTATAAAAGTCTTGTGGAAGTATAGGAGCTCCATCCTCGCCCCCTATCGTGCCATTCAACGCATTCGTCCTTCAGGCCCCGCCACTCCAACTTCATCTTATAAAGAGTCATCACAACTTATGACTTATTTTCTCTCATATTAGGAAATATATGTTAGCATTTTAATTATCTTTATTCCTCATAAATCAATAGTGTTTACCCCAAGGCTGGCTATCATCCAAATATTCTTCTCACATTAAGAAGTTAATTGTTTAATGCAGTAACTATGTCTTATGAATTTACTTTTAGATATCTTTGACCTTCAGGAAGTGAACTTAAGTTAATTACTTTTCCATTAACTTCCTCCCTTTGTCTCTCAGACTGAGTGGTTAATTTGATAGACTACTAAATCATAGTCAGTATACTTTTAGTAGGTAGTTAATTATCCCTGTTAATCATTAAATCAATTACATTTAAAGTTATCTTTTACTCACTTTAATAGCTGTAAATTAGACGGTACTAGGTATTAGTCTTATTGATTTAGATTGTTCCCATCAAATATTTCTATGTTTCAGATTATTAGAGTTAAGTACTTACATATCTTAAGAGGTCTATTCAAATGGTATTAGTAGACCATTGTCAGGCTAGTTAGCTGGTTGTTATCAATCAATTATTTCTATGTTTCAGATTATTAGAAGCTCATAGCTTGCAATGTCTTCTTTCAACGACTTATCCTAGGTTCTAAACTGGTTTTAGTTGTTCAGTTTGTATCAGCTTATTTTTGCTAATAGGTATCGGATGTAAAACTTTAACACCTTGAAGAGTGTAGCGATATGAGATCGTATTGCATCCCAGGGAAAGCTAAAAAATGCCTGTTTGGTCATTTCAGTATTAGAAATCAAACATCACAGTACGACTAAGCTTATTTGCTATAACTTTTTAGTATTTTTCTTGTAATAGGAAACCAGTCTAGACTTTTAGGTATTCCAAAGTAATGATGGTACGATATTATCATGCTTCTATTAATTATTTAAAATGAATAATTAATTGGTAACAACTTTAGGGAAACAATTAGAATTTTATCGGCCTACGGTAACAGATTACTTGCCCAGCTAGGACCCACATCACTTCATCATAATTTTATTTAGCGCCGTAACTTAATTATCCCTACCTTATTAGTCTGAATTAATAACTAACCATATATATATATCCGCCTACCTATAGACTCCTACAACTTTCCTCACTTGAAAAGGCCTATATTTTGTCGAACTAACAGTCCCTTTTGTGTACCTTGCAAACTAGGCCAAGCCTCATTTAATTTAAATTCGTGGTGTGTGGTGAGAGTCGCATTGCCCCTGAAAGCAACTAACTCCTAAATGTTCTATCAGTCGAGCCAGTATACTCAGTGTGTTATTTTCCTATCACTACACTGTATGTATGGAGGTAGACTCGAGATTGGACTGGGTCATACGGGTCTACCTCCAGCTAAATGGTGTCTGACCTATCTTCAACTTTCACTAGGGAGACAACTGTCTCTCCCCCATTACTCCGTCGAAGATAGTGTATTGTTTAGCGTAATGATGTAGAACGCCGATCTTATTAAATACAATCAAAGATCATCCAGACCGAAGTCTGTTGAAAGGTACATAGGTTTTCGTTGCCACCGTTATGCGTTTCCGCCGATGTACCCCGGAATACTTCATTCCGTTAACGGATTCGAGTTGCGACCGCAATAGTTTACTTTATTAATCACTTTCAATTTCACAAATCTTAATTAATATCGCAGCTCGAATATCACTTAGCGCACTATCAAAGCTCGGACGCTATTTTTCCCGTATGAGTAGTACCGCACTCTTAAGTTGGACCGCACCGCCGACGTCCCAAAATTGAATGCCCGCTAATTTTCCGCCCTTTTCCCAAGCATCTTAACTTTCGCGCCACACGCCTTCGACACTTTTCCGCGCGAGACCGCTTTTCTTCCCTTCAACCAATCGCTAGCCGCTTCCCCGATGCCCCCCCGCCTTCGCGTCGCGCCACGTGGAGCTATCATCCGACCTCTCTTTCTGTCTTTTTCTCAACCTCTCGCTCGCTCATTGCCGCTTCCGCCGCGCAATTCTAAAATTTTTCCATAATCTAACCAAATCTCGTCCGACAGCCAATATTTCATCTTTGAATATCTAAATGTAGCCTTCTATTAACAATTCCCTCTTAATAATCCTCCACTTAAGCCAATAATCCTATATTTTGGGAAATTATCAAAAGTTCCGTATTCCGACCATAGATGGCGTCCGCCCGTAGGTGAACCACTTTGCCGACCCCCAAAGCCCCGCGAAATTCAAAATAAAAATAAAGTCCTAGTCAACCTAGCAACCTTACGCGAAGCCCAAGTAAATGACTTCCGCTAGACGGCGCCTATGTCGCAAGGGACGCGCAGAGCAGTCCCCGCGAAATTCAAAATAAAGAAGTCAAACTCGCAACCTTATGCGAAGCTCAAGTAAATAACTCACGCTAGATGGCGCCTATGTCGCAAGGAGCACACAGAGCAGTCCCCGCGAAGTTCAAACTAAAGATAAAGCGTTAGACCACGGACCATTATTCTGAACTAGTTTATTATTCCCTTTTTCATGCTTATTATATTAATGGTGCTACGCATTAATATTTATGTTAGTGCTACTCCCACACATTCCTTACTAACGGACGGATACCATTCATTCTGTACCGTTACAGCCGCCCCCGATAGAATTTAAGCAGATAAAGTACCACTCTTATCTGCGGCGAATTATATCTAAACCCTGTACTTAATTAAGTACAAAATAGCACGTCCTTCCTTGCCAACCCCATTGTCATCCTAGCCCTCTTCCTCAAAGATATTCCTACTTTTTATAGTTTCTCCCCAAATCCCTAATAACTCCTTCCTCCATAAGCTTTCTTATTGCAAAATAGCCCACACCCCTCATTCTATTCAACTGACACAAAATCATAATCGCATACCCAGTTCTCGTGTTCGAAACGAAATCCCAGTAAACTTAGTCTCGGTAAATATTTCCCAATAACTTAGACATCTACCATTTCTTTAATCATACACAACCTCCGAATAATGATTTGCCTTTTGTTTACCATCATAACAACAAATCATAATATAATATAAATCAATATAACAGTCTCTTGCGCTGTCTACTAACGCCCCCTAGCGGAAACTCTTCAACTCTATGACGATTCCGACGTAAAGTTTATAACATCTTCCGGACCATTCAATTATTCTATTCTTTAAATTATTTTCCTAGAATAATTTCAAGTACATCTGTCATCATGGCCTTCTTTTAACTTACGTCTTTTCTTACAACTTGCTCCGCATCTAAATGTTGCAACCTAGGGATCGAACCTGGGATCTTTCGTGGGTGAAGCATCAACCACTTCGCCGTCATGGTCTTTTAGTTCCAACTAGGTTAATGAATAATAATTAATAATTTGAATTAAAACTTTCCTTCATACTTCAACGCTACCAATCTCATCTTAGCTTATATAATTACCTAAGATAACGAAACGTCGGAACAATTGTCTACCTCAGGCAGGGATCGAACCCGCGTCCTCCACAATCCCTAATTAGCTACTTCTTTCAACCGAAACCTATTTTCCTCTCCGCGGATAAGAAATCTTAACCAAACCCCCCATAACAACCAAAACCAGTAGGCATACCATCATCGCCCAAGAGTTATAACTTTATTTTAGATGAGATACATCTAATGTCTAATCCTGCAAACAACCGAGATAGAATACTAGACTCGCTTCCGTCCGGTACGCAGTGATACCGTGCATACAAATAAAGGTCTTAACGCCTTACAATAAGGTTGTCGATCGTAAATACTTATGGATAAACTCCCTCACTCTAAGGTGGTACGTATCTCGAAACACGTCCTTGAGTTTTGAACTAGATACCCCGTAGTTCAGATCTATTAGAAGTTTGTGTGCTATGTATATCTAACTGTCAATGTATGCGTCATCGATAAGTACTTGTAAGTACCCCGGTACGCGCTGGACATTGTATACCAATTGACAAGTACTGAGCTTATGCGTATAAGCAAATACTTATCCCAAAACCTATCTAGTAACTATGTCTCATCCCTAGTTATTACTATGTATGAAAGACACCATTTAGTCTCATTTGCTAAAATATAATACGTCAATATCCCCTTACTTTCCTATACCTTTGAAAAATATCATTTTCTTATTAAATTAAACAGACCGGTAACTATCTTATCCGCCCCCACAACTCTACTTAACTTCCTACCTTTTATATTACTAATAACGGTCAAATCGGTAAATAATAAGTCATTAAAGGTGACACTTCGTCTTAGTATTCATGGTAATTAATATCGTGAGTTCCTTCTCGTATTTACTGAATTCCAAACTGCGTGATTCAATAGTGCTAGTTTCTTTTTATTTTTATTTTTTTATTAGATGATTTTAATTTTACACTCGCACAAGACACATTATTAAGATGGTAATCTCCCGAATGTTTGTAACTCTAATTGGTTACTCCTTAATTACTCTACTCTACTTTCAGCCTTCCGTCCAGATTGTAAAATTCCCCAGTAGCGCGAGTTCCACTGATAACGCTAAAATGAAATGCTATCAATAACCTCATTTCCGCAGCTACCGGTAATATCTCTCTGTTGTTTAGTCAAGCATATTTACCCTGGTCCACACTCCATAAGGCGTCCTCGAATGGAATTACCCTACAGCAGAATTGTCACAACTTTTAGAAAGGCTAGTTTAGGAAATGAAGCTAAATGGAAACCACTTAATTTTATTGTGTGCTGAGTAATTCCCACTTCTACAGCACAGTTCCGAAACTTCGATTCAATTACTTCACCAGGTAAATCAAACAACCCACACGCTTAACTAAGTTCTATTTGTGCCCAGTGCGACTAAAAATATTCGAACACCCTAAACAAGCTACTTTTACTAATTTAACAGTGCCAATTAAGAATGCTCCCTTGTGTCATCTATAATTTTATTGTGTGCATAGACGACCAAAGACCTCGCTTTCAGCATGCCTTCTTCGTTGGACCCGCTTAGTTAAATACTCTAATCAAAATTCTAAAGTTACAATTGAAAATGTCAAAAGTTCGAATATTATGCAATAGAGAATTTCTCTAACATAGTTACTCCACCTCTTCGCACTATTTAGTCAGGCATATTGCAATTCAAGTATTTATTTTAATTTATAATGACCTATCTTCTCCACCCCTGTTCACATACTTTAGCCATCCCTATCCACAGCTGCGGTGAAGATAATTAGTTAATGAACAAAACATCCTATAAACATTCTATGTTACTACCGCAATCACAAGAAATATTTACTAGAAGGATTATCTATCATACAGCTGACTATAACAAAATGAGTTCCCCTTATCTTTCTCCGTTCCTCTTTTAACGTAGAAGACAACAACAGACAATTAACAATTAATTACTTATAATTTAGAACAACCCTAGGTAAAACGCTACCACAAAACTAGTATAGAACAGAATAATACTAACCGAAGTAAACTTTTGTATTCACACTTGCAAATAAAATTTCTTTATCTTTCCGTGATGAATGATTTTGATAACACTATTTCATCAACTCAATGTCCCGGCCTACATATGTGAAAACTCCCAATCAATTAGTTTGTATAAAACAATCTAGATGCAACATCGAAGGCTGTTGCATTTGGCGCTCACACTTCGCAAAGTGATTGAGTTTGAAAGTCCGCAGTATCTTTTTGAAAAATTGGATTGGGTTAAATGCTCTCATACAAAGTCTTTGAGAAGTACTAGGGAAACCAATTTGGTGATTCCTAAACACAAAACCAAATTATTCAGGGGGAGTTTCAAATTTGCCGCCACCAAAATTTGGAACGACCTGCCGCCGCCACTAAGAGAACCTATGCCATTATGTACATATAAAAAACACTTCACCATTTATCTTATACAAAACCAGAGAAACTCCACAACTGCACTTACGACATAGAACCACTTCCACCAGAGACGCTCATAAATCTCTCAAGTGGGAAAAACACACGCACACAAAAACACATACACACATACACACACTGGCACATTTTTAAATCCTTTCTTTTTTACCCTCCTCACAAGCACACCTTTTTTAACACCATATCCAAATCCGACCTCTCCTCAAGGGGGACAGACTGAAAATCGGCGCTGAACCTAGTTCAGCATTATGCTGAGTCTGTTACCCATTGCCCACAATAACGTCCCTACATAGTTATAAGTTAGTTAGTATTAGGTTTTAGATTGTAATCATTTTTTTTTTATACCTTTGTAGCTGAATTGTGGCAATAAATCATTTTTATCTTTATCTTATCTTTATCTTTAACATGCAGTTCACATTAACTAACAATTTTAAGGTTGTGCCATAACTTCGACAATAACCTACCTTAGCACTAATTTTAATCATCTACAATTACATCACGTACATATTAGATGCCAATAATCTAGATTATTTAAGAATTCTAGCAATTCTAATAAATAACCAACAAGATCCTCCCGCTTGTGACAGGCGGCGCTAACCTTGCCACAAGTTAAAACGCGTTTCGTTCGTCCTATCATTCCTAACTTTTAACCAATTCATTGAGTTATTATTTACTAATCAACTGTTAATCATGCTTATTTAATTTCATAATAACAATTTTAATATAGCAGTATTAGAATATTATTGTAAGTTCCAAACATCAACATTACTGCTTAAGTATTTGAATGGCCTAGTGCGAACTAGGTTTCAGGTCTCACCTCGGGAAAATAAATTTCTTAGCGACTCTAAAATCCATTACTAATAAATTTATTATTTTCTTCTGACATACAAAGATAGGTTATGACTCTAGGTCGGGTTTTGTAACCTTGAACTATGCCTACCTCCATGGTAATCTCGGTTAACTATATATAACGAAATATGTCCAATTCGGCTGATTTTATTAAATTTAAGTTATACTACTAAACAGTACGTGTCCTAAGAACGTCACACATCCGAAACCCATTTTTAGTTCTAATTTCTTTACTCAACTAAATTAGAACATGTATATGTTGACGCGAGACAACATCCGAATAATTACTTTGTATGATGTGAACTGTGATAGCTGATTTTGTATTTTAATATCTATAACGCAATATCAGGGAATTACCTGTTAATAACCTTTACTCTAAGAGATTTATTCTCAGCTCGCAATGCCAGTTGCTTTATTTCCGGCATGAATGGTTCTGCAGACTATGCGTCTAAATTTAACCTACAACTTAAAATAGTGGTATATAAAATCGTTCACTGTTTTATAAGTAGTTTGTGTTAACTTTTAGAATGTTAAAATGATGGTTAACTATTATTATGTGACATCCGCCCGCAACTCGCCTTTATAATCGATGTGGTAACATATGCTATTGATCCCCATAGCATAACAGTGCTATAGTTCATTAAATTTTCTGCTATATTCCCCCTCTCCCCCCCCCTCTCTCACTCAGCCTATCTATATATGTTTTTTTTTTTTGATTTTTTTTTTTTCCACACGCGCCCCCAAGAATCCACATGACCTATTTAATTTGCTTTTGGCCTCGGAAGCTACCAACCTTATTAGTCACCAGTCCAGTAATAATGTTTTAATATATTATCCAATATGTATTAATATTTTAAAGTATACATTTTATTTTATTTTTTTCTTTTTCAGTACAATCCCAGTAACTACAACAATCTACCACCAGTGCCTACTCTCCTTCCACTACATCTGTACGAGCCCGAAGCAGCTTCAAGATGCTGTTACCCCGGCCCAGAAAATGGGCCTGCCTCAAGCCCTACTACCAGAACCCACCATTACGCTAGTTTCATTATTTTATAGCTATGTTATTAGAGCCTCTGATCACTCGTCCCCTTGTCTCCTCCCTCTCTCTCTGGTCCATTCCCTTTACCCTAATAGTAGTTATCCTTGCCATCTAATTATCGTTTCTCCGACATTACTATTTTTTTTTAGAAAAAGCCGCCAACACACCCCTACGTCAATATTCATTTACAAGTCTCAACCACTAAGATCTAATTTTACTACTTTAGTATCTTTAAAATAACTGTTACCCAGAGGGATTTGTTAAGACCAGCATAATGTATATTAACGTGCCTTTTCCCGACCCGACTGAATCTATATAATGCAAAGTAATGTCTTTTATTATTAAAATCGAACTTATCTACTAAACAGGGTACCTGAGGTTCTTCTCTTTTAATAAACATTTTTCAAAGTACATAAATCTTCTTATTAAAATTAAACTTAGCCACTAGGGTAACATTGACTACATCACATAGCTTAGACTCCTTATTTACTTAATTACAATATTAAATCTTTAATAATAAAATAGCGGGGACAATAATTATGTCTTATTCCTCGACCAAAGATAACCAAGCTGGAATAATTCGATAATCCTTGCCTAATAGACCAAGAGTAACAACCCAACTAAGGTACTTATAATTATATCATCACATTACACATTAATCTAATTTAATCTACGATCCTTCCTCATCTGGCTCAACCTATCTCCCCTCCCCTGTCAAAGGTAATTACAGCTAACTACTTTTCCCGGATCAGCCTCAACCCAGAGCGGTGTCCAAAGTTATCGATAATAGCGAGATAGATGAATTGTGTTGAACTTCCCCCTAACCTTGTCGGTATTTGGATCCACTAGGACATAGACATTCTGGTAGGGTCTAGCAGCGACAACAAAAGGTCCCTCGTACAGAGAGGTAAATTTCTTTGTAATCTTCTGACTGGCATCTGACTTATTTAGCTTCCTTATCTTTACTGTATCCCCAATCTGATATTGTATTATTCGATATCTTCGGTTAAATTTATACTGTCGATTTTCCCCTGCTCTTTCTAAATTAACCCTGGCTGTTTCTCGTATCTGTGTAACCGTACCCCTAGCAACCGGTCTCCGAAGTACCCTATCAAAGGTCATTTTAGTGGGTTCCCCATACATAATTTCACAAGGAGTAAAACCTATACTTTCATGAAAGGTGTTATTATAGAGTATCTCTAGCTTGGGCAACACCGAAACCCAACTTCTATGATTGCTCCTACAGTAAGTTCTAAACAGTCGTCCTGTAATGGTGGTGAGACGGAGACCCGAAATGAAACAATGTCTTGCGTTGAATCAAATCCTCTTTATCCTCTAGTGTATCATCTTAAATACTAATTAACATCACATCTATACGTGACTAGAGGAAGGACGCCTTGTCAATCAGGAAGACCTTAATTATCACGTACTATTGAGTACGTGCTGATAGTGTAATTCACTATATCACACCTCCCCTGAAAAGGCTAGGCATCCCTTCCCTGAAAAGTAAACTCTTATTTTCTAAATATCTTAGTCCTATTCTTATGAACTATATATTCTTTATTATTCTTTAATATTTTTACATTAGTACCTAGCTCTTCTAAAACTTCAAATGGACCTAAATACAAGTCATTCAATTTATTATAATTTTCATTCTTATACAAGAGTAGATCACCTTTTTTGTAGTGTACTTCCTTACAATCTAAATCATAATTAGTTTTTCTACTTTGTTTTGATATTAATAAGTTGTTCCTGGCATCCTTATGAGCTTTTTGCAATCTAAATTTTAACTCCGATGGATAATTGTCGTATACATATAAGGGATCAACTTTACTAACTAAATTACTAGGTACGTTACATGTTTTCCCAAAAACTAGTTCATAAGGGGAGTATTTGGTACTAGTATTTACAGAATTATTATAAGCAAAGCACCAATATGGTATCCAGGTACTCCAATTTGCCGACTGATTCTGTGTTTGTATTCTCAAGTAACATCCGAGATGTTTGTGCCAGTTTTCTAGCGAACCTATACTCTCATGATGATAGGGTGTTGAATTTAACTTATCAATATTTAGCAATTTACATACTGTTTCTAACGTGGAATTAATAAATTCCGTTCCACAGTCAGTCGCAATAACCCTGGGAGTACCATATCGTAAAATAAAATTTTCAGTAAAAACCCTAGCAACAGTTTCAGCTGACTTATCAAGTATTGGGTAAGCTTCTACAAACTTTGTCAATTCGCATTGTATTGTTAATATGTATTTATTACCCAAATTATCGACCTCCAACGGCCCCACAATATCTAAATATAATTTTTCAAAAGAAGTAGATGCTGTAGTGGTTATTACCATTTTCTCTTTATTATTTTTATTACAAAATTTCTGCTTTTGGCAATCTTTACAGCGAGTCACATATTCAGTTATGTCTTTTTGCATATTACTCCAAAAATATTTTTTTCGAATATTCTTAGTCATTTTATTTATGCCTACATGACCACTTGTCGGCAATAAATGATAATCATTTAGTATAACACGTATCAAGTCTTTATTTGTAACATGTTCAACTTGGTTATTAATAATAAATAACCGCGGTAATTCTTTATGTTTCATGAAAGTTTGGGTCAAAATTTTAATAAACTTTTTATTAAACCCATTTTTAATCACAACGACTTCTACAATATTATATTTTTTACATAATGCACTCAGTTCTCCTATCGTTGCGTCTCGGCGCGCCTCCGTTAGTAGAGATTCCTGATTTATGTAAATAGTAGAGTCACTAAATAACATATCACCCGTCTGTGAGACGTATCTTTTCTTTTTCCTCAACTTCACGAAGTTTTCATACGAACAAATATCTAACCTTACATCATTTTGTGATTTCTGCATAATATCTACCACTCTTGGTTGCCTATGATCAACAGGGGGCTCAACCCTGCTACTTCCAGAGGTAGCGGGTTCATTATTTTGCTCCATGGTTCTTTTCATTGAACGGGTTAATACCCCCAAAAATTTTGAATTTAGATTTTTTAACTCGTCTGATGTTATAATGACTCTCGATAAGGCATCTGCCGTTACATTTTCGGAACCTTTTATGTATTCAATATCGAAATCATATTCTTCTAAACAAAGTCTAAACTTAGTTAAACGGCTACTAGGATCTTTTATGCTAAATAAATGAACCAATGGTCTATGATCTGTTAATATTTTAAATTTTCGTTCGTATAAATATGGTCGAAAATGTTTTATAGCCCACACTACCCCTAATAACTCTTTATGAATGGTTGGGTAGTTTATTTCTGAACTGTTTAATTGTCTGCTTGCATAAGCTACGGGCTTATTATTTCCATTTGATAATACAGCCCCCAAGGCTACCCCTGACGCATCGGTTTGCAACCGGAAAACATTATCTTTTCCAAAATCTGGATAATCTAAGACAGGAAATGAACTAAGTGACTTTTTTAAGGTCTGAAATGCCACGTCACATTCTTCCGTCCACTGAAACTCGACATGTTTCTTACAAAGACGGTTTAGTGGGTACACTATTGTGGCAAAGTTTTTTATGAATTTTCTATAAAAGTTCGCAAAAGCCACAAAACGACGAATCTCATTTACATTTTTAGGTACTGGGAACTTTTCCAAGACCTCGATTTTACTGTTGTCTGGCAACACCCCGTTTGGCGTAATAACATGCCCTAAATAATTAATTTCTTTCCTCAAAAATTCGCACTTACAAGGGTTTAGTTTTAAATTAACTGACCTAAACCTCTCAAATACACTCATTAAATTTGTATTATGCTGCGATAGGCTTTTCCCGAAAACTATTACGTCATCGAGATATAGAAAACATATCTCGTAATTTAAACCCGATAGAGCCATAGACATAAGTTTAGAAAATACGCTAGGACTCGTTTTGAGACCCATAGGTAATCTTTTCAGTTGATATTGCTTATCAGCTGTAAAAGAAGTGAATTTCCTACATTCTGGTGATAACCCTAGCTGGTAATAACTAGAACTGAGGTCTAAATGAGAATAGTATAAGCATCCCGAAAGTGAGTCAATAATTTCTATTTACCCTTTATAACTCTTTATTTACCCTTTCTGTTGTATTAGGCCTAGGATTTCGAACAGTAGTATGCACTATTCTTACCCCAGCCCTCTCCATCTCACTATTCCATACCTTACTTACGAATTGGGACCCATTATCTGACAATATAACTTTAGGCTTAATTATTTTAAAGAATTTTTTCATTCCCCCTACCACCGACCTAGAAGTAGCTTTTCGCAAAGGGTAGAATTTGACAAACTTACTGAAGGAATCTTGGATCACTAAAATATAACTCATCCCAAAAAGTCCCGTTGGCAAAGGCCCATATAAATCAACCATCACCAATTCGCCTATGTCTTTAGTGATTATCGACCGGCACGGCCCAACATACTTTATAGTATTGCTTTTAGTAATTTGACAGTCATGACAAGCCCTTACGAATTGTTTTATATATCTAGTAATTCCTCTCCAATAAAATCGATCCCTCACATACTTTATAACTTTGTAAGCACCTTGGTGTCCCATTTCAAGATGTACTTGTTTAACTAAATCTTCCCGTAGCCGTTCGGGCAAATAGACCACCTTCCCTAAATCCTCCCTGGGAGTAAAATATAAAATATCGTTATCTAACTCACATCTCCCTATTATCCTACCTAACTTACTCCCTTTTCTTTTTTGCGATAACCTTTCCACTATTTCCCTCAGCTCAGGGTCCTCTCGCTGTAATTTAGAAAGGTTCCTAAGGTTCTCATTTAACTCCTCATTCACTTGCGTTTCTGTATATAATATCTCGGGACACCTAACCTTTTCCTCCTGCAATAATTCCCCCTCTGGCAGATATCGCGATAATATATCCGCTGCTACATTTTCGGTGCCCTTGACATGCTGTAATTCATATTGAAATTGCTCTAAATAATTAATCCACCTAGTAACCCTAGCATTGTACAGTTTCCAACTCCTAGCAAATATCAAGGCTTTACGATCAGTACGAATAATAACCTTCGTCCCCCTCAGATATGTTTCAAACTTAGCTAGGCAACAAATGACAGAATAGAATTCTTGTTCGGTGACCGTCCAATTTAATTGGGCTCCTTTAACCCAGATAAGCCTAAAACCATTTTTTTCTTAAAATATATAAAAAAAAAGTTTTATTTAGTTAAACTACCTCTAAAATACATGAATAAAATATTTAATAAAATATCGGATTGTAGGCTTTTCCGGAAAAGCCTGTCCTATATATAGGACAGTAGGATAATAGGTGGTAGGTAATGTAAAATATCAATATAGTTAAAATGAGACATTTATTTAAGAAAAATGTACGAAAACATTACTAAAAGTATTCAAAACGTAAAGAAAAGGTTACAAATTTGAGTTAAGCATAAAAAATCAAAATCAGTTATGAGTGATACTCCACAAAACACTTAACACACAATCCTACATCACATTTTCTGCAGCGAGTCAAACATTGTTTGTGACACTGACGGCAACGTGTCTGCCTTTCTTGAGGAATAACTAAATGATTTTTTCCGTCTTTGCGGCTATCCGCATGTTCATGTTGAGAGGGTCGACTTGATCCTCTTTTCACACTTTTTCTGTTCGACTCAATCAAAGCTGTTGCAACCCTCCTGCGAAAACCAAGATGGTCAAGTTTTCCATGGTTTGTTTTATAAAGTTGCCAAGCATTATGCTCACACAGATCAATCATGTGTGTAAGCAATGGCATATACCATTTTTTACCTCTTATGCCAATACGATAGTGAGAAATATTCTCATCAGAACGGTCGACTCCTCCCATATTTTTGTTGTAAATTCTTACCATATTTGGCTCGTCGACGAATATGTTTCTTTTTTCTTTTTGAGAGAATCGCTTTGCAGGTAACATAGGACTTATTCCGACAGAATTTGAGGCGATGCTAAATATATTGTTATCATTCCACTTAGCTATTATGAATTTGTTGTCATGTGTGGTTCTGAAATCCAATGCACCTCGGTCTTTTTTCTTCAATTCCTTTGATGAAATTAGTGGACATTTATGTGTTCTATTTTCCCGAATTGTGCCAGTACAACGAAGGCCCTTCTTAGATATCTCTTCCAACAAAGGCGTCCCCGTGAAGAAGTTATCAAAAACAATATGATATGGAATGTCGAAACCACGTGAAATCAAAACATCACAAAAGGTGAGCACTACACTAGCACCCAAACCAAGATCTTTGTATTTTGGATCACACATAGTTGTGGCACCTTGATAAGGCTCCATCCATAAAACATACCCCAGTCGTGTAGCACCAACCCATGACTTGAAACCATACCGGATTGGCTTACCGTTTATATGTTGCTTACAGCCATGTCTACCATAGTATGGAATCATAGCCTCATCTACGCTGTAATATTCTTCGACTGGAGCAAACTCTAAAAACTTCTCATTGAGCTTTGTTACAAGTGGGCGTATTTTTGTAAATTTGTCATGGACATCGAGATCATCATTGACATGAAGATGGCGAAAAATAAAGTCAAATCTATCCCTTGACATAGCTGAACTAACTAGCTCATTCTTTGAATCAGGGGAGTTTTCCCAGTACATTCTTCTTCGCGGTAGCCATGCATAACCACTAACCAACAATACACCAATAAAACATTTCATTTCTTCAATAGTAATGTCTCCTGGCATGTTTTTCTTTACAGCAAACTTATTACTCTCTGAGACCAGTAAAGAAATGATATCTTCGTCCATAAAATTTTCGAACCACTCAATAGGAAGTTTTTCTTGAAAAGCTCCTTGAAGTTCTGGCCAATCTACTGGAGATGTTTCTATGTCCTTTTTCCTCCACGCATAGGTCTTTTTACGTTTAGGTCGACTCTCGTTAGGCTCTTCTTCAGTGTCACTAATGGGATCGTCTTCTTGACTATAGATTTCGGCAGGTTGAAGCAAAATATTCCTTGGCAAGTTATTCACTGTTACGTTATCTTCTTCCCCTGAATCTTCATCAGTGCAGCAACCAGGGTCAACAGGAGGTGGAAGAATACATATTGCAACCTCTTTGTTACCACCTTCATTATCGGAAGCGTCTTCCAAAGCATCTAAAATCTCATGCGCGGTAAGCTGCCTAGAAACAAAAAATATTATCCTTATTATCCTACTGTCCTATATGTAGAACACCTTTGTTTAGAAGCAATTTATTATAATTTTACAAAGTATAACATAATATTTTTTTACCAAAAATAATTTTAATACTCTTTAGAACACAGCAAACATAAAATTTCAAACCAAGATTTAAATAAATAAAAAAAATACGTACCTCTTTCTCGCCATTGTTGATCTTCACTGTAAGTACTCACTTTTCAGTAAAATAATTATAAATTTTCCTTTGCTAGATTTTGTATTATAATTTTTATATAACACAGCACTATAACCTTACTTTGAAACACGACAACTGAAATCAATAGCTTGCATGGGTAGTTAGATAAAAATAATTATTTTCACTGTCCTACATATAGGACGGTAGGTTTATCTGGGTTAAGTATTTTACTATAAAACCCTAGCACCCTGGGTTCCCCCTCTTCATCTAGTTGGTACAAAATTCCGGCTATCCCTATTCCTGAACTATCTGTTTGCAAATAATAAGGCTTACTGAAATCAGGATGCTGTAGTTGTACCGTGGCCACGAATAATGCCTTAATATTGTCAAAAGCTGTCTGTTCAATTTCTCCCCAATGCCATTTCACTTCTTTCCTTAGTAACTCGCATAACGGTTTACTATGGAAGCTATACCGCGGTATAAACTTACGATAAAAATTGCACAACCCTAAGAATCCGCGCAAATGCTTTATCTTCCTAGGCCGTGGATAGCTCTGAATGCCCTTGACCTTCTCAGGATCTGTACTGATCCCTGTTGTTGAGATAATGTACCCTAACATTTTGACCTCTTTACTTAAGAACCGGCATTTCTCTTTGTTGCAAGTCAGTCCAGCCCTTTCTAACTTTCCTAGAATTATGTCGAGGTGTTCTAGATGTTGTACCAAGTTGCCTCTAGTTATGACGGCCAAATCGTCCAAATAATTAACGCAAAACTCCCGTACCTCCGGTCCTAATATTATATCCATGGCCCTACTAAAACTACCCACCGCCGTCTTTAGTCCCTGTGGTAATACATTATAAACATAGGATTTCCCATTAAAGGTGAACCCCGTATACTTTTTACTTTCTAACGATATAGGGAATTGGAAATACGCACTATTCATGTCTATGGTGGTAATGTAATTAGCCCCATGGAAGGAATTAATCACATCTAATTGTAACGTAGGTTTCTCAGTTTCTGCTACCATGTACTGATTTATACCGCGAGCGTCTAGCAGTACGCGTATTGTCCCATCTCCCTTAAGTGTGAATGTTAACGGACTACAATAAGGCGTGGAGGCCCTACTAATTATACCCTGGTCTTCCATTTCTTTTAGCTTTGTTTCCATTTTTTCTCTATAAGCGTAAGGTACCGGATATGACCTCTGTACTACAGGAGCATGGTTTTCCATTTCGATCACATGTTCATAGCAATTGGCCCTCCCTAGCTTAGACGAAAACAACTTTGAATATTTCCCTAAGAGGCTTTCCAACTTCCTTAAACCTTCCGAGTCCAATTCTATCCCTACCTGTATCCCAGACGGAACCTTTCCCCCGTTGTCACACACTAACGACTCAACTTCTACATTAACCAGCTCATTCTGTGTAACAAATTTGATAATATGGTCGCCCCCCTTTGTGCTGATACTAATTCCCACTCCTCTCCGGTTTAAGTCGATTTTAATCTCATTTTCCTTCATCCAGTCAAACCCTATTATTAACGACCTAGATAGCCCGGGCACTATCAAAAACCTTGTATCTACTTGCAACGACCCTAGCCGTAGCGGCAGAAGTACTAACTGTCGTATTTCCGCACTCTTCTGTCCAACCGCTGATTTAACTTGAAAAGGTCTCACGGGCATCAACGCTATCCCCGGTTCCCTACTTTTTAATTCACCCCAAAACTCGTCAGAAATACAGGTTAAATCGCTCCCGGTGTCGAACAATCCTAGGATCTTAAAGTCGTATATCCGTACCTCAACTTCGGATTTATAATTCGATAGTAGCTCCCCCCTATCCTTTTCTTCCTCGAATACTGAAGCTACAACCCTAACTAGATTACCCTTCATTTGACCCTGTTCAACCTTCAACCTTAACGTCTCTACCAACCTCTGCTCGACATGCATTTCGACGGGGTACGCCTCACAGTGTCCTACTCCCTCTGTTTTTCCTCTAACCAAAAGTTTCCTTATCAGGGGAATTGCTAGTCCTCTACCATTTAATCCTAACGTTTGTCCTGGTTTCCAATTCATCCTACTCATCATCTGCCAACCTTTGCTCCCTAAGGTTGAGGCTGATCCGGGAACAACATTCTCAGCCTCCTTTAGTTTAATCCTGTACCTTGTTGATCAGCTGTAATTCCTACGTCCTCCTCTTCTACCGCATTGATTATTTCCCTTGGACGCACTACTGGGTTTTGCATGGCCGCCGGCTTCCTCCAAGCGGGATAAGTTTTCTTAGTATTTCCCCACCTTCTCTCTGCCCCCCTAGTGCCTTCAGGTATGGAGTAATTATGAGCCTTTTGTTTCCCTATGCTTTCCATGTCCCTCAAAAATTCAGCGGTGCCAATTATGGTGTTTATCCCACTAGTCGCCCAAACTTGTTGTACATTTTTAGGATAGTGTCTTATAACGTCCGAAACTATCTGTTTTTCCGACATGGGATAGCTTAACATTTGCGCCTTTCCTACTATTTGAAGAAAATGGTTTAACATGGACGGATTCTTTTGCCTATCCCACCATCCTTGTACCATCTCCCTTCTCAACTCGCTCTGGACATTTTCGCCCCAATAAGTGGCTAGAAAATCCACCTTAAACTCCTCTACCTCTATCCATCTTTCCTTATAAATTCTAGCCCAATCTCGAACCTCTCCTACCAGGCATTCTTGTATCTGATCCAGCTCCCTTCCAACTCCTATTCCTCTCTTTAGGTACCCCTCTAAATCCTCCAAAAAGGTGATAGGGTGTTCAGTAGATTTGTTTCCGAATTTAGGTTTTTCCGTGTTTACATTTTTTATATTATACACTATGTGCCCCGCAGTCCCAATAGTAAGCTTCCCTTCCTCTCGCGCCTTCCTCGTCCCCACATCGTTTTCAGTAGTCTCCTTCCTCAAACTCTCTTCCCTCTCTTTTAACGTGCTAGATCCCTCTTCTCCTATTGTCATTTCTTCATTATTAATTAGTTGTCTTTCCCCTCGCACTAGGGTACCTACTCCCTCAACTTCCGCGCTCAGCCTAGCGACCTTTTCCGTAAGCACTCCTATTGTTCTCTTCATCATTTTGTATATTAATCCTATCCCGTTCTGCTTCTCAGTTGTCTTTCGGTCTAAGACCCGCGCTCGCTTAGCTGTTCTCCTAGGTACCTCGCACTCCTTTTCCCCCGTCGCAGTCCCCCTCATGATTCCTTCCTGTTCCCGGCCTGGTTCCTTATCCTCATTGACCCTCATCCGTTTGGTTACCCTCCTAGTCACTCCTATCTCCCTTCCGTTCTCAAGGTTCCTCTCCATCGACTCAGTTGGCTCTCCAGATGTGGCTACGTCCTCATACCTCGCCGGCTGCCTATGGGTCCTTTGAGACTTCCGGGTAGCCATCTTCTCTAGTTATCTAAGTAAGTTGTAACTCTTATGTGTACCAATTCGGAGTTGAAGGAAAGGAAGCTAGCGGCGAAGCTCTTCCTTTCACTCATCTCCTCCCATTAGTTTATTTAGGAAAGCGTCACGAACGATGTGTGGTTCTCCTTCTTTTTTTTTTTTTTATTAATATTATTAAAAAATTTCTATTCTAAATTTTTTTTTTCTTTTCTCTACCATCATTATTATATTTTCTTTCGACCCCTATTTTGTCCCGAAGCTCAATTAATATCCACCTTCCACAATTATCCATCATCCGTTTAGGTATCCTCGAGAAGTATTTCTTTTTTTTTTCTACTAATTCGCCTATCGTATTCCTACTAACATCTCTTCAGCATATATAATTTCTACCGTTCCTCAATTAAATATAATTAAAGCCGGCTCTAAGATAATTATAAATATAATATTTTAGTGTCGTGTGTGTGTAGAATCAAACTTCGACTAGTCAATGATCCCTAGTAAGTCGGCATGGTTGCCCTAGAAGAACCATCAACTAACCAAAGCTAGCGTCTGGGATACGCGTCAGAATATTCTCCTTCGGCACTACCCGATTAGTCAGTACCAGCCTCTTGTACAAGTGCCTCTTTCGATTTACCCACAAGCAAAGCTGCTGGCTTATGTAGACGCGGTCAAGCATCCGATTCAATGTTTTTGTCTGTAAAATGGGTGATTATGTTTTGCTTTGTGTACTGTAATTGAGTATTGTAACAAGTACTGATTGGATATGATTTATAAAATATATATATAATATTTTGTAGTAGAATAAACTCACTACTCCCTATTCTGTGCTATGCTACCACTAGTATACTTCCTACACTTTCTCACCCACAAGAGTATCTCCGCCCAAATATATTTATATAAAACCAATAATTAAATATAACCAAGTGCAGGTTCTAATGTACTTATAAATATAATAGATTAGTGTCGTGTGTGTGTAGAATCAAACTTCGACTAGTCAATGATCCCTAGTAAGTCGGCATGGTTGCCCTAGAAGAACCATCAACTAACCAAAGCTAGCGTCTGGGATACGCGTCAGAATATTCTCCTTCGGCACTACCCGATTAGTCAGTACCAGCCTCTTGTACAAGTGCCTCTTTCGATTTACCCACAAGCAAAGCTGCTGGCTTATGTAGACGCGGTCAAGCATCCGATTCAATGTTTTTGTCTGTAAAATGGGTGATTATGTTTTGCTTTGTGTACTGTAATTGAGTATTGTAACAAGTACTGATTGGATATGATTTATAAAATATATATATAATATTTTGTAGTAGAATAAACTCACTACTCCCTATTCTGTGCTATGCTACCACTAGTATACTTCCTACACTTTCTCACACAACACTTAACTAGTAATATCATTTTTTTTTTTTCAACATCTTAATCGTTCAACGGAGATAGACAATTGTGCAAGATACCCTTCTTAATGGGCTAATCCAACCCAGCGAATTTAATGATTTATCTATCTCTACCTATCCTAACTAATTAGTCATGTAGTAAGGTCTTCCCTTTTCACCGCTCTCCCGACTTAGATATTTCTAGGTAACTCACAACTGATAATATTAGGTAAGTAGGTATAGTAAGCTGTGCCCAGCGAGCTTTACTTCTGCGTACGTTAACCTCATCTTAAGCTAATAATAATCCTTTATAAACCTTCATAATTAACTATTTATCACGATTTCAATTATACGGTAAGAAGCGACGATTACCGGTAACGACTACTTACAACGCTGCAAGAGTATTTCAATTATACATATTATTAATAGACCGCACCCTTTTACCATCATCCAAAATAAAATCTTTTATTGGTAACCCAACGCCATCTAGCCTCGCTAACAGGTAACCTCCCCACAACAGAGTAGATATTAGATAGTTGTTTCCAGACGGTAACGACTTTTATCGCCTACTAGACGTATTTATCCGTTTATATTATGCATCCCAAACTACGTTGCTTTTAAACCAAAATTCCTACTAGCAATGAATAGTCATATGATTCTATCCCCTACATGACATCCCTGCTACTTGTTATTACTTCTAATCGCGATTCCTCATCAACGCGTGTATTTTGAACCGTAATACTATTTTATGTTACTTTTCCTAGGATTTTAGCGAACTAACAAAATGAAGCGGCATTTCCCTTGTGCAGAGCAATTGTCCCCATCTACATGTCACATAATAATAATTTCACCACAATGTCATTGCATTCTAATCTACTACGTGATAAGTATTAGGAAAATCTCTTTCAATGTAAAAATCGCAGGTATTAAAAATAACAGGTATGGAAAATAACAGGTGATTCCGCTTGCTATAACAAAATCACATGATTACGCGATAAGGAAGTTTCCTCTCCGATTGGTTTTATGACTTCATGTTTTATAATCATTCCTAATTCTAGATTGTTTATGGTGTCGCTAAATCATTGGTCTCTATGGTCCAACCATAGACAAAGAACGTAATAGTCCTTGACTAGCCTAAACTACTCTATGGATTTCAGATGTGAGACTCAAGTACATTATTATATTTTTTTTTTCTCTAACATAACCAACAAAATAAATTATAATACGTGGAATAGCACATCAACTAAAAACCGCAATCGCTCAACGATTATTAGTCAAAATATAATTATTATTAGTTTTATATTATGCTGTTAGCGTCATAACTTTATAATATTGTACAGCATATCGCCGTCCTATAATATAAATTGAATCCTGCAATAATTTAGTTGGTTAATTCTGTCCAATCTCGCCCCCTTGCCTTTCCATCCGACAGCAATAATAATTAAACCGCCCCCTATTCTACAAATCTTTCTAAATCAATAAATGTTGAACTATGTCACCCTATCGACCTTTTACGATCCTAAAAATAACTCAACACAAGGCTGTATGAACCAGTTGCCTATGCCTATATGAAATCTATCACCAGGAATAGAAACAAAACTACAGTTACCATAGCTCCTAACGTCAACAATTATTATCTTAGCGTCCTATCAAAAATTGGATACCTGGTTTCAGTATTCATAGATAACTCAACAATTTTAAAATTTAATACTCCAGACCCCCGGATAATAACTATATCTATGTACTTCGCGCACTTATGATACTTTGGGAAAACAACAACGCACGGTACCTGATGCTGGCGAAATCCGCCATTAAATAAAGAAGAAAAAGATAATAACTGAAAGGTATTGTAATTCAAATAATACTCATTACATTATTGTTTTATAGTTTTATCTCCTTTGACCTTTAACCTAACCTGAGAATCTTTTTGTTACAGATTTCGTACAACAAAATTTAGCTCCAGCTCTCATTGCGACTGTCTACAATATTGGTCGAACCCGTAATACAAAGTGAATGAATCAACTTTAGAAGACAACAACGTTTATTGTGAAAAGTGTCAAATTATAATTCACCCACTATCAAGAGCCCGTAATACAAAGTGCATGAATCAACTCCAGAAGATCCAACAAAGTTTATTGTGAAAAGTGTCAAATTATAATTCTTCAATATCTCTGAATTAATTAATCTTCATTGAATTATTCCCTATTAAGCCAATTCTAAACTCACGCATCGCAACACGACAACAATTTGTGGGAAAAAAAATCCCACTTCTAAATTAAAGTATTACCGCTTGACTGAAATCCAATACAACTATATTAATGATAATTTATAACTTAACTTTCTGATCCTGGTCACGGCTTACCAAATTGTAACCTCCTCTCCCTTCTTATAATCTAACCTCTCCCCTTTGTATTATCCTCTGCTATGCCTTAAATCTAAACCTTTTCCACCTATATGCCTAGCTACCTTATAATGCATACACACATCTTCGCCGCTTTTACCTTAACTTAACTTATTATCTAATTCTTAAACTAATTAACCTAATTTATCTACAATCTAATGGTTGTGTCTGGAGTTTTGTAGAGTGTGTAGCGTTTGTATGAAGATGGAACCTTAGCATAGCTTAATTCTATTTGCAGTGAATTTCAGTCAAGCAATGTAATATTATAATAACTACTATTTTGGCCAGATCGTCTAGTGAACCCTCCGTTGTTAACCGCATTTAAGTAACTCAAGTTCTTTCGTGAAAGTTTAGTAATTGGCTTATCCCTGTGTTAAATTATTTTCTCCTGACCTAATTACCTACCAGTCTATAGATCATAACATAAATATGTGTAGCCTAGCAATGACTCCGTCTGAACTGTGACCTAAATCCTTCACTGCAGCTGCGGGGAAGATTAGTAGCCACTCAAAGGTAATCAGATGATAGCTTAGCTTGTAGGTATTATTATTTATTATCAGTAGTATGATACATAAGAAGCCTGGTGCAATTTATATAAAGGTTTAGTGGAATTATAAAAGTCTTGTGGAAGTATAGGAGCTCCATCCTCGCCCCCTATCGTGCCATTCAACGCATTCGTCCTTCAGGCCCCGCCACTCCAACTTCATCTTATAAAGAGTCATCACAACTTATGACTTATTTTCTCTCATATTAGGAAATATATGTTAGCATTTTAATTATCTTTATTCCTCATAAATCAATAGTGTTTACCCCAAGGCTGGCTATCATCCAAATATTCTTCTCACATTAAGAAGTTAATTGTTTAATGCAGTAACTATGTCTTATGAATTTACTTTTAGATATCTTTGACCTTCAGGAAGTGAACTTAAGTTAATTACTTTTCCATTAACTTCCTCCCTTTGTCTCTCAGACTGAGTGGTTAATTTGATAGACTACTAAATCATAGTCAGTATACTTTTAGTAGGTAGTTAATTATCCCTGTTAATCATTAAATCAATTACATTTAAAGTTATCTTTTACTCACTTTAATAGCTGTAAATTAGACGGTACTAGGTATTAGTCTTATTGATTTAGATTGTTCCCATCAAATATTTCTATGTTTCAGATTATTAGAGTTAAGTACTTACATATCTTAAGAGGTCTATTCAAATGGTATTAGTAGACCATTGTCAGGCTAGTTAGCTGGTTGTTATCAATCAATTATTTCTATGTTTCAGATTATTAGAAGCTCATAGCTTGCAATGTCTTCTTTCAACGACTTATCCTAGGTTCTAAACTGGTTTTAGTTGTTCAGTTTGTATCAGCTTATTTTTGCTAATAGGTATCGGATGTAAAACTTTAACACCTTGAAGAGTGTAGCGATATGAGATCGTATTGCATCCCAGGGAAAGCTAAAAAATGCCTGTTTGGTCATTTCAGTATTAGAAATCAAACATCACAGTACGACTAAGCTTATTTGCTATAACTTTTTAGTATTTTTCTTGTAATAGGAAACCAGTCTAGACTTTTAGGTATTCCAAAGTAATGATGGTACGATATTATCATGCTTCTATTAATTATTTAAAATGAATAATTAATTGGTAACAACTTTAGGGAAACAATTAGAATTTTATCGGCCTACGGTAACAGATTACTTGCCCAGCTAGGACCCACATCACTTCATCATAATTTTATTTAGCGCCGTAACTTAATTATCCCTACCTTATTAGTCTGAATTAATAACTAACCATATATATATATCCGCCTACCTATAGACTCCTACAACTTTCCTCACTTGAAAAGGCCTATATTTTGTCGAACTAACAGTCCCTTTTGTGTACCTTGCAAACTAGGCCAAGCCTCATTTAATTTAAATTCGTGGTGTGTGGTGAGAGTCGCATTGCCCCTGAAAGCAACTAACTCCTAAATGTTCTATCAGTCGAGCCAGTATACTCAGTGTGTTATTTTCCTATCACTACACTGTATGTATGGAGGTAGACTCGAGATTGGACTGGGTCATACGGGTCTACCTCCAGCTAAATGGTGTCTGACCTATCTTCAACTTTCACTAGGGAGACAACTGTCTCTCCCCCATTACTCCGTCGAAGATAGTGTATTGTTTAGCGTAATGATGTAGAACGCCGATCTTATTAAATACAATCAAAGATCATCCAGACCGAAGTCTGTTGAAAGGTACATAGGTTTTCGTTGCCACCGTTATGCGTTTCCGCCGATGTACCCCGGAATACTTCATTCCGTTAACGGATTCGAGTTGCGACCGCAATAGTTTACTTTATTAATCACTTTCAATTTCACAAATCTTAATTAATATCGCAGCTCGAATATCACTTAGCGCACTATCAAAGCTCGGACGCTATTTTTCCCGTATGAGTAGTACCGCACTCTTAAGTTGGACCGCACCGCCGACGTCCCAAAATTGAATGCCCGCTAATTTTCCGCCCTTTTCCCAAGCATCTTAACTTTCGCGTCACACGCCTTCGACACTTTTCCGCGCGAGACCGCTTTTCTTCCCTTCAACCAATCGCTAGCCGCTTCCCCGATGCCCCCCCGCCTTCGCGTCGCGCCACGTGGAGCTATCATCCGACCTCTCTTTCTGTCTTTTTCTCAACCTCTCGCTCGCTCATTGCCGCTTCCGCCGCGCAATTCTAAAATTTTTCCATAATCTAACCAAATCTCGTCCGACAGCCAATATTTCATCTTTGAATATCTAAATGTAGCCTTCTATTAACAATTCCCTCTTAATAATCCTCCACTTAAGCCAATAATCCTATATTTTGGGAAATTATCAAAAGTTCCGTATTCCGACCATAGATGGCGTCCGCCCGTAGGTGAACCACTTTGCCGACCCCCAAAGCCCCGCGAAATTCAAAATAAAAATAAAGTCCTAGTCAACCTAGCAACCTTACGCGAAGCCCAAGTAAATGACTTCCGCTAGACGGCGCCTATGTCGCAAGGGACGCGCAGAGCAGTCCCCGCGAAATTCAAAATAAAGAAGTCAAACTCGCAACCTTATGCGAAGCTCAAGTAAATAACTCACGCTAGATGGCGCCTATGTCGCAAGGAGCACACAGAGCAGTCCCCGCGAAGTTCAAACTAAAGATAAAGCGTTAGACCACGGACCATTATTCTGAACTAGTTTATTATTCCCTTTTTCATGCTTATTATATTAATGGTGCTACGCATTAATATTTATGTTAGTGCTACTCCCACACATTCCTTACTAACGGACGGATACCATTCATTCTGTACCGTTACACCATTGTCACCATGACAAAATCTGATGATGACATCCCAGAAAAATCGAGGGCATTCCTTAAGTTTTATACGGATATATAATGTTTTTAGTGTATTTTACAACGCTACACCAATATTTGCGTCTGGTAGTCTTTATCATGTGGCTGAGCTGATGATGAAAGGTCAACTCCTTAACGGTTAAGAGTTAAAAGATAATTCTTTCAATTTTGTATGCACATTTAGACTTCTAGTTATATTTTTACTAGTTCATCAGATGAGCTGATGAAGGAAGGACTTAACCCTCAAGAGCCAGTAGTTATGGAATAATTCTTTAATTATCATAATATAGACCGTGGCGAGTCTCCCTCCAGGACAACGAGGTATGTAAAAAAGGCACTTCCCATACGGAACGGAATTTGGATAAGCACGTAAACGGTGTCTTAATTGATAACCGCCCACAGCCTTAATTGACTTTAATTTTATAAACGTTTGCGTATCAAACCAATTCGAAGAGAACGCTCCTCTTCGGTTTGTCTTTAGTTTTATTTGATCGGCGCTGCCTCATTAAGACAGCTCTTCTGGATGGTCTACCCATAATGAAATATCTTTTTCTGCCACCGGAATCATAAAACTACGTTGTATTTTTTCTTTAAAAAAACACGTTAGAGAATATCAGAATATAAGAAAAAACATAATAACGAAAATATGTGGAAAAGCCCAACAACCATAATATTAATTATCTACCACAATCCACAACAAACCTAAAAAATGAAGAAATATGCAGCAACTTTAATTATTGTAACTAAAAACTCAAAAATAATGTTACTATTTTACAAAAAAATAAAACTGCCTTCAAAAAAACCTAACCCGAAGAAAACACACAATCAGCAAATTTTCATAACCAAACTAAAAAAACAACAACAAAAACAATACAGTACTCTGACACTAAAAAGTTATAAATAATCTTTTTATAACTCAGAGTTAAAACAGTAAATTTTATTTTTTGTTTGGCTGGCACCGACTCCAAAAGTAACTGATTATCTATAGTAAATATTCAAATAATTTTAGTGTTACATTTTGTCGATACCTAATTATTTATGATTATTGTAAATATTGTAATAAATTATTTTGAGTAAAATTTTGGTTGTCAACAGTAATCGATGTATAACGTATTGGTTATAGTTTTAGATTTTGGTAGGTCCCAAACTGTTAATGAGATTTAACTCTGAGTTATAAAAAGATTATTCATAACTTTTTAGTGTCAGAGTACGGTATTGTTTTTTTTGTTGTTTTTTTAGTTTGGTTATGAAAATTTGCTGATTGTGTGTTTTCTTTGGGTTAGGTTTTTTTGAAGGCGGTTTTATTTTTTTTATGTAGAACAAGAGAGGTTAATGAATGATAGGTATTTTTTATTGAGCAACATTGCATTTTCTTTATTTTATAAAATTAAAACTAATAAAATTGTTTTTAGGTCAACTTATATCCTAGGTAAACTTAAAATTATTGAATTCAACACTATATAAGGTGACTGCTAGAAACCGCAAAAAACTTCTAGGGCTGGTCAGGTCAAGTGTTTTAAACATGACAAAAATGACAAAAAATAAATTCGCGGTTTTTTATTTTTTATTAAATAATTCATTTTGTAAATTTTAATTAGAAGGTCTTTGAGTATCTAATTAATTTTAAACCAATAGCATAAGAAAAATAAAATTAAAAACAATTAAAAATAACGATTATTTACAACGCGCGGGCAATGAACGGCTGGCCGGCCGACTGTTGACCCGTGCGCGTTGTCAGCTGGGCGATAAGTACCTACGTTAGTCTGCAATCTTTTGAAATGTGCGTAGGTATAAGGTGCAGTTAAGTCCAACGACTATCGATAGCATCAAGTTATGTTATGGCCACATTTTAACTGTAATTATGATAAGTGTTATGATGTATGAACGTAATTTCAATTCAATCCTAGTAAAAATTGATCACACCACACATTATGAGAAGTTACAATTATATTTCCTTACAAATGTAAGATCAATGGGTAGTTTTCTAATGTCGCGTCCGTACGCTAAGCACTTGCCGCTAACTCCAAATCAAATGACCAGATGACCATTCATGTCCTCGACAACTAAACAGCCCAAAGCATTGTGATAATAAGTATCAGTCTTACCTATTTATTTACACTAAATTAAGTTAAACTAATGTCTCGCAATAAAGGCAACGTTAATACCTAAAAAGCTGCGTAATTAATAGGTGTCGGTAGGTACTTACATGGTGTTAAATAGCATTCCAGTTTATTACATCAGCGAACAGGAAAGGTGATAAGCTTCCCATCACACATAGCAGGCTTTGGACTGTCAAACTAATGTAATAATAATTAAATAAAAAAGAAAACCTTTACTTACTTAGATCCTAGAAGTTACTGACATGTCAAAACTTTGGCCTTTTGTTGATGACAAACTCTTTCACATTTTTTTTACAAACATGAATAGACAAACTTAAATAATTAAAGCTATCGTCCAAACTTGCATATTAAGCGAATTTACAATTATAAAAGTTATTAGATTAGATCAATAATTTATCTGTTAATTTTTATTAGTTAATTTGGTAAACCAAAAAACTTATACTATCAAGTAAATGTTAATAAATCTAGATTGCAATTCAATAGAAAAAGAAAACAAAACTTTAATTATCCATAACCACAACGCACCAACAACAACGCAACATTTTAAGAATCATTTGGTAGGAAGTTCGTTCAGTCGAGCAAATGCAATACATGGTGGCTCCTTAATTATTGTTAGTAAAAAGTTTAAATTTAAGGAACGCAAAGACATAGTGAGCCTCTCGGTTGAGCGAACAATAGAAATAGCTTGTGTGGGGTTGGAGCAGTTTGTTGTATTAAGTGTGTACAGACCTCCTTCAGCATCATATGATTTTTTCGAAAAAGTTATGGATGAGGCATTACATAAAGTCCGTAATGTGGGTAAAACCATAATTGTTTGCGGGGATTTTAATATTAATTTGTTAGAAAATTCCACAATATCAACTAAAATTAAAAACCTATTTCTATCATATAACTTAAATTATTTATTTTTGGAGCCGACAAGAATAACTGCCACTTCGGCCACCTGTATTGATAACATATATACAAATGTAAAACCACTGGCTAAGCAAATTATTAATAATCTGGACTCTGATCATTGTGGCCAAATGGTCAGCTTTCCACACCAGCGTGTAAACAAGTGACGAAAAAGAATATCACTGTTGTACCAAAAACTGCAGGTCGGCTGGAACGCTTTAAAAGCAATCTAGATACAAAATTAAATTATTTAGAATACAATGACAACCCTAATGTCTTTTATAATAATTTTTTTAACATTTATTGTTCAGAATTTAATAAAACTTTTATTCCAAAAAAGATCTCAGTTAGTGGTACTGTAACTTTTAATGAATGGGCTACAATTGGTATTCACAGAAGTAGGAAACGCCTTTATGAACTTTATGGTGAACGCAACTATAACACCAGCGATGACTTCAAATTATATGTTAAAAATTATTCAAAGTTATTCAAAAGAGTATGTCGACTAGCCAAGGCAAACTATTTGAGTTCTAAGATTAAGAATAGTAATGACAAAATAAAAATTACATGAAATATTATAAATAGTGAAACAGGAAAGGTCAAAAGTCGTAATAATGAGTACAATTTAAATTGTGATAATAAAACCTTGACTTCTGATGCTGATATTGCTGCAGCATTTGAGAGGTTTTTTACTGACATTCCAGTTTCAACTACAAAAGCCTTGATTTCCTCCCCCACTGTAGCTGAATCTGTTTTGAAGGAGAATGTTAAAGATTGTGAAAGTAATTTCAGTTTTCAAAAAATTTGTGTTATAGATATAATAAAAACATTTAATACTCTCAATAAAAAGAAAACTGCTGATCTGTGGGGTAATTCCGTGGACGTCGCTAAATCTGTAATTATGACAATAGCTCTAGTTTTAGCTTGCATATTTAATGAATGCATTGACTGTGGTGTTTTTCCTGACCTCATGAAATATAGTAAAATAATTCCATTATTTAAATCAGGTAGCACTTCTGACCCCTCTAATTTTAGACCTATTTCTGTGCTACCCACATTTAGTAAAATTTTTGAAAAGTTAATGCTAGACCAAATGCAAATTCATTTTTATAAAAATAAACTTTTACATTGTAAACAATATGGTTTTACTAGGGGTCGCTCTACAACTGACGCCGGTGTTGAGCTTTTAATCCAAATATTTGATACCTGGGAGGAATCACGATGCCCTAGGGGTATTTTGTGATTTATCCAAGGCTTTTGATTGTGTTTTACATGAAACTTTGGTCAGGAAGCTTAACCACTATGGAATTAGGGATGCTTCTTTGAGCCTTCTAATCTCATACATGAGTAACAGGATTCACAAGGTCGACATTAACGGTAAAAGATCTCCGGGATCAGTGGTTAAAATGGGAGTTCCGCAGGGTTCAATACTTGGTCCATTCTTGTTTTTGGTTTATATTAATAACTTACCTTATTTTGTAAAAGACAGTCATGAGATAGTATTGTTTGCTGATGATACTTCACTTTTATTCAAAGTGAAACGATGACACCCAAATTATGACGATGTGAATAATGCGGTCTCAAAGATTGTTTACTGGTTTAGTGTTAATAACTTGCTATTAAACGAGGGAAAAACCAAATGTGTAAGATTTGTATTGCCTAATGTTAAGCAGGTAATAACTAGTGTACAAATTAAAGATAAGAATGTGAATCCTGTGGACACCACTGTGTTTCTTGGCATCACATTGGATGCCAAACTTCAGTGGGGCCCACATATAGCTAAATTGTCGAATAGACTTAGCTCTGCGGCTTATGCAGTAATGAAGATCCGTCAGTTAACTGACGTTGATACAGCTAGATTAGTTTACTTCAGTTACTTTCATAGTGTAATGTCGTACGCCATTTTACTGTGGGGAAATGCTGCCGACATTCAAACTATCTTTGTGCTGCAGAAGAGGGCTATTCGAGCAATATATAACCTACAGGCTGGTGACTCTCTCAGAGAGAGATTTAAGGATATAAGTATAATGACAGTTGCATCACAATATATTTATGAAAATCTTGTGTATGTTTATAAAAATATTGAAATGTTTTCAAAAAACAGTGATATTCACAAATTAAATACTAGAAGTAAGAACAAATTAGCAGTGCTTTATACTAGGCTCCATAAAATAAATAATTCTTTTAAGGGTCTGTGTGTACGATAATACAACAAAGTACCAAATGATATTCAGAAATTAGATCTTGATAAATTTAAAATCAAAATCAAAGAAAAGCTTTATAAAAAAGCTTATTATAAAGTGTCGGATTATACAGAAAACAAAACGGCTTGGGTCTGAAATGCTCCAAGTACCTACTCCAACAGCTATTTCTAATTGCCTATAATTAATTTATATAGAGCACCATATTTAATTAAAGTATTTACATTCAAATTCATATTTTGTATTTTGTGACCTGGTAACGACATATAATATATATATTTTTTGTGAATGTTGTTGCTTCTGTGCGCTGTGGTTTCTTGCGCCCGTTCTTTGCCACAGTTAAAAAATGATGTCCTGAATGGGTGGTAGGTTAAAAAATATTTGGACGTTTCAAACTTTAGTTTTTTCAGTACTTATTAATTGAGTTTATTGAATAAATATATTTTGACTATTGACTATTGACTATTGCACCAGCAGGTTTACATTGTACACAAACTAACACACTTGGAATATCAATTCTAAG
The DNA here is from genome assembly GCA_963921215.1 of Scoparia ambigualis. Classification (NCBI taxonomy): domain Eukaryota; kingdom Metazoa; phylum Arthropoda; class Insecta; order Lepidoptera; family Crambidae; genus Scoparia; species Scoparia ambigualis. The sequence continues at coordinate 52,274,325 of OY992502.1, read as the reverse complement.
ATTAACATGTTACTGTATTGACTACAGTTTTATGGGATTTGTTGTGTTGGTCATAAAAATATCCAAAAATGTTTGCTCGTAAAAGTTTAAAAGGATCATAACGTAATGGTTAAACAAGCTACTGATGGTAATTATTGAGATTCAAACTGGTACGCATCGCATCACTACTAGTGCGACTAGCTGTTTTTGGTCTGCATCACGTGAATTCAGAATTAAGAAAAATAAATCAACAACAAAATTAGGTATTTTTATGTGGATGCTACATAGGTACTTGAAATCAATTTATTAATTTTTCGCGCCACCGTTTCTTTTTTCTAATAAACAACGTTTTTCTTTTATCACGAATTCATATCTTATTAACATTGAGATATTAAAACGCCGAAAAAATTTACTACCTCAGATGGGAATCGAACCCACATCCTCCGCAATCCGGGAGGCGGGCGGCGTTAACCACTCCGCCATCTAGATATTTTTTGACATGTCAAAATTTTTCAACGCATTTGACTTGTGTTTTAAGCAACAGTGTCACATCAAACCTTTTTCACTCTACATCCATTACACAATTTACACACGATATGAATTACGAATTCGAATTCATATCGAAAAAGAACCGCTCATAGTTAGCGGCAGCCCTAAATAGATATGGATCGTCGCAAGCGTCTTTGAAGAAACGCCGCCACACACAGTATTGCCAAATTGACGGATTTCTCGTCAGATCTGCCGGACTGCATGCGAATGCGAGCTGTGCGCATGACTGTCATCTGCTGTCTCTTTCCAATTCTATGAATATGAAAGAGACAGAGTCATTCTCATCGCAGCGGCAGCCGCTGCTACCAACTTCACGACTCTAACTTAGAGAATCGCACTGTGGCACTGCGCTGCGCTGTGCTGAGTCAGTCACTGCACTGAACTCACTGATTCTCATGCGCAGCAGGTGTGTTCAGTTTCCTCGTGGAAATTTTGTTGTGTAGTGTAGGTACCTAGTTGTGTTGTGGTATGTGAGGTGCATTTGTGTATGCGCGATTAAACTAATAACTAGTATGAGTTAATTAGTGAAGGATTAGTATTATTATGAATAGGCTATCGTGAATAAAGTAATCAGTTCAGTAACAAATTAATGATTTGAGTAACAAATGGGTGTTAAGTCGTATTAAGACTTGTAGGTCGAATAGGTGGTGTTCTTTTAAACACGTTGAATAAGTGAAATAATAAAGTTATTTTAGTCCGTCCTTTAATAAATTTTATTTTATTTAAGTACGTAATTTTGGCGGAGGTTTAATTTTTTTTTTTTTTTTTATTTATTTATGTAATATTACATTAGTTTGAAAGCCTGTTAAGTGTGATGGGAAGCTTATCACCTTTCCTGTTCGCTGGAATAAACTGGAATGCTATTTAACACCATGTAAGTACCTACCGACACCTATTAATTACGTAGCTTTTTAGGTATTAATGTTGCCTTTATTGCGAGACATTAGTTTAACTTAATTTAGTGTAAATAATTAGGTAAGACTGATACTTATTATCTCAATGCATTAGGCTGTTTAGTTGTCGAGGACATGAAAGGTCATCTGGTCATTTGGTTTGGAGTTAGCGGCAAGTGCTTAGCGTGCGGACGCGTCATTAGATACTACCCATTGATCTTTCATTTGTAAGGAAAGATAATTGTAACTTCTCATAATGTGTGGTGTAATAGATTTTTACTAGGATTGATTTGAAATTACTTTCATACACTTATCATAATTACAGTTAAAATGTGGCCATAACATAACTTGATGCTATCGATAGTCGTTGGACTTAATAACTGCACCTTATACCTACGCCTAATTCAAAACATTGCAGACTAACGTAGGTTCTTATCGCCCAGCTGACAACGCGCACGGGTCAACAGTCGGCCGGCCAGCCGTTCATGCCCGCGCGTTGTAAATAATCGTTATTTTTAATTGTTTTTAATTTTATTTTTCTTATGTTATTGGTTTAAAATTAATTAGATACCCAAAAACATTCTAATTAAAATGTACAAAATGAATTATTTTATTAAAAATCAAAAAAACACGAATTTCTTTTTTGTCATTTTTGTCATGTTTAAAACACTTGACCTGACCAGCCCTAGAAGTTTTTTGCGGTTTCTAGCAGTCACCTTATATATAGATACCATAGTAGCGTCAATGCTAAACATTACTCTAAATTAAACTTCATACATTCCTTCGGTTTGTTACGTTACAGCAATGTTACTATTATTACATACTGTTTGTCACTCGGATGCGCCGCATTTTTATTATTATGTCGGTATTGCTTAGTGTTGGCTTCGGTTGCTCGCTCTGTTAGTATAAATATATTTAAAGTAAAGAGGTAAGTTCAAAAAATCTTAAAGTTGGGCTTTTTAATGCGGGGTCACTCGGTACAAGACATGAAGAGTTCATTGTGGCCATGGAAGACTTAGACCCGGTTATCCTGGCTATAAATGAGACTTGGTTGACAGCTCAGGGGGATGATAAGGCACCACAGATATCGGGCTATCGGCTAAGACATAATCCCAGACCTGAGCATATGCGAGGGGGCCGTGGTGGTGGGGTGGGTTTTAACATTCGCAGGGGAATTAACGCTCGAACATGTAAACATCCTGTAAACTCTGAGGTAGAACAAATGTGGCTGAGTGTGCGCATTAAAAACCAGCGAGTTATTATTGGAACTGCCTACAGGCCACATTGGTTCGATGTGGGTGTCTTTTTGGAAGCGATTACGGACTCTATTGCCTCCTTTGCTAATTGTGATGTGTTGATATTGCTAGGCGGTAGGTCTAAACAGTTTATGCAGTTCCTAAATTGCGTCAACTTGAAACAGGTGGTAACTGAGCCTACACATTTTACATAGAGCAGTCATAGTCTGATTGATGTGATCTGCACCAATACTCGGATTCTTAAGGTTCTTGTTAAGCACACACCTGAACTCGGAGGTAATGCAATGCTTACGGCTGAATTTAAAATACAGGCCATTAAAAAATATTCTAGTAGACCAGTTCAATCATTATCTTGATGCTATTAATTGGGATTATTTTTATAAAATAAGTGACATCAACATTCTTGTGGAGGCTTTTACCACTTGTCTAATTAAATTATTTAACCTGCATGCTTCAATTAAAACTAAAAAATATAAACATCCACCACATCCATGGATCACTGATTCCGTTAAGACGATGATGCAGATCAGAGATGATTATCATATGAAATTCAAACTACACAAGTCGGAGGCTTTTAAAGCTTGCTATAAGGATATGAAACAGCTTGTTGTGGAAGCTATTAAAAGAGAGAAGATATGCTTTTTTGACAGACTCATTAATAAGAACAAAAATATTATTTAAAAATTATGGCAGAATCTAAAAAAAATGTAATTGGTAGTAGTAAGAGAGGTTAGGTTTGGGGGTTAAAGTTACTCGCGTCCGTAGGTTTACCCTTGAGACCCTACACGTGACCCCTGGGTGGTGCTAAATGAGTGACAATGACTGAGTGGTAGAGCCACGCTGCGTTGCAGCACGCATTGGGCCGGCTCGCCCGGGGTAATACCACCCTCTCACGAATATTCGGCGTGAAATAATGGCACTTGGTGCTGTTGTGTTTCGTCCGGCCAGTGAGAGTTCCGGAGGCCCCTTCCCCTCCCACCCCTCCTCACAATTCCTATTCCTTCCCCTAACCCTATTCTTTTCTTAAAGGTCGGCAACGCATCTGCGACTCCTCTGGTTTTGCGGGTGTCCATGGGCGGCGGTGATTGCTTTCCATCAGGTGACCCGCCTGCTCGTTTGCCTCCTTCTCATATATAAAAAAAAAAAAAGGTGCAGAGCTTCCACCTTCTTTCAATGACCCAAATCTGATTAATGCGCATTTTCTAGACATCCCAGGAGAAAAATGTGTGCCAATATCTCAGCTAACATATTATGAGTACCATAGACATAGCATCGGGATTCCGCAAAGACCACAGCACAGCAACTGCCCTCGCAGATGTTGTAAATCAGTTACTAGCTGCTCAAGATCAGGGGAACCTAAATATTTTATTGCTGCTTGACTTTTCGCGGGCATTTGACTCTATAAATGTGGACCTCTTATTGTCAAAACTAGCTTATTATGGAGTCGATACCAATTCGATAAAATGGTTTCATAGTTGCCTGGGGAACAGACAACAGTATGTTGAGTTGGACAAAACAGATGGCTCAAGACTGTGTTCAGCCAAACTTCCTGTAACTCGTGGGGTGCCTCAAGGGTCCATTTTAGGGCCAATCCTCTACATCCTGTACAGCGCTGTACAGGATGTATAGGATTGGCCACTGGATCACTTATATGCAGATGATCTGCAATTGCATTTTCCCCTTACATACGTAGATCATGCTGTTGCTGTAACAAAGGTAAACGAGGACTTTGTAACGGTACAGAATGAATGGTATCCGTCCGTTAGTAAGGAATGTATGGGAGTAGCACTAAAATAAATATTAATGCGTAGCACCATTAATATAATAAGCATGAAAAGGGAATAATAAACTAGTTCAAAATAATGGTCGATGGACTAGGGCTTTATCATTATTTTGAATTTCGCGGGGACTGCTCCGTGTGCCCCTTGCGACACAGGCGCCGTCTAGCGTGAGTTATTTACGTAAGCTTCGCGTAAGATTGTTAGTTTGGCTATGGTCTAGGGCTTTATCTTTAGTTTGAATTTCGCGGGGACTGCTCCGTGTGGCCTTGCGACATAGACGTAGGTTGGCAAGCCGGTTCACATACAGGCGGGCGCCACCTATGTTCTGAATACGGAACTATTTATAATTTTACAAAATACAGAATTATTGGCTTAAGTGGATGATTATTGAGAGGGAATTGTTAATGGAAGGCTACATTTAGATATTCAAACATGTAATATTGGCTATCTGACGAGATTTGGTTGGATTATGGAAAAACTTTAGAATTGCGCGGCGGACGGCGGCAATGAGCGAGCGAGAGGTTGAGAAAAAGATAGAAAGAGAAGGAGGATGTTATCTCCACGTGGCGCAACGCGAAGTTCGCGTATAACAAATAATAAGCGACGCGAAGGCGAGGCGCATCGGGAAAACAGCTAGCGATTGGTTGAAGGGAAGAAAAGCGAAAGGATGGGGAGGGATGTTAGGCGCGCGTGGCGCGAAAGTTAGGATGCTTGGGGGAGAGAGGGAAATTAGCGGGCATTCAATTATTAGACGTCGGAGGCGCGGTCTGATTTACGAGTGCGGTACGAACTCATACGTGAAAACAAGCGTCCGAGCCATTTTAGCGCGCTAAGTGATATTCGAGTTGCGATTTTAACTAACATTAGAAGTGAATATTAAAGTAAAATTCTTGTTATCGCGACTCGAATAATTGTTAACAGAATGAAGTATTCTGGATCATATTAGCGGACACGGATAACGGTGCCAACAAAACTAATATGGTTTCAACGGACTTCGGTCTGGAGGCATTTGACTGTATTTAATAATGCCGGCGTTATCTGTTAAAACGCTAAATAATACACTATCTTCGAGAGAATAACGGGGGAGAGACAGTTGTCTCCCTAGTGAAAATTGAAGATAGGTCAGACACCAATTAGCTGGAGGTGGGAACGTACAACCCCGTCCAAAACCGTCCCGCCTCCTTACACACAGGGTAGTGTTAGGTTGACACACTGGGTATTCCTGGCCCGACGGATAGTCAGCTTAGGGGTCAGTTGCTTTCAGGGGCAATGCGACTCACGCAACTCACCACGAAATTAAGTTAAATGTGGCTTGGGCCTAGATTGCAAGGTACACAAGTAGGGACTGTTAGTTCGACAAAATATAGGTATTTCAAGTGAGGAAAGCTGTAGGAATCTATAGGTAGACGTCTCATATATTGTTAGTTAGGGGAGGACGGCAAGGTGTTTGCACGCTGTGCGTACATAAACTAGGTACGTGGGCCGCGGGGCCAGGCTGGATTAATTCAGACTAATAAGGTAGGGATAATTAAGTTACGGTGCTAAATAAAAATTACGATGAAGTGATGTGGGTCCTATCTAGGCATGTAATCTGTTACCGTAGGCCGATAAAATCCTAATTGTTTTCCTAAAGTTGTTACCAATTAATTATTCATTTTAAATAATTAGCAGAAGTGTGGTAATATCGTACCATCATTACTTTGCAATACCTAAAGTCTAGACTGGTTTCCTATTACAAGATAAATATTAAAAGTTATAGCAAATAAACATAGCTGTACTGTGATGTGTGATTTCTAATACTGAAATGACCAAACAGGCATTTTTAGCTTTCCCTGAGGTACAATACGGCCTTAAAATAGCTACACTCTTCAAAGTATTAAAAATATACATCCGATACCTATTGGTAAAATATAAGCTGAAACTAAACAACTAAAACCAGTTTAGAACCTAGGTTAATTCGTTGAAGGAAGACATTACAAGCTATGAGCTTCTAATAATATGAAACATAGAAATAATTGATTGATAACAACCTGCTAATTAGCCTGATAATACAGTCTACTTATACCATTTGAATTCACCTTAATGGTCAAAGACCTCCTAAGTTATGTAAGTACTTACTTCTAATAATATGAAACATTGAAATATTTGATGGGAACAATCTAAAACAATCAGACTAATATCTAGTACAGTCTGCTTTATAACTATTAAAGTGAGTAAAGGATAACTTCAAAATATAATTGATTCTATGATTAACAGGGATAATTACCTGATTTACTACCTACTAAAAATATACTAACTATGATTTAGTAGTCTATCAAATTAACCACTCAGTCTGAGAGACAGGGGTGGAAGTTAATGGAAAAATAATTAACTTAAGTTCACTTCCTAAAAGTTAAGGATATTGAATAAATTAAACATCTTTTAATAAACTTAAGATGTGATAATCTGCCAATGCAGCCCATACAATGTAGTTTATAAGATCTGTATAATAAACACTAAGAGTGAACCAAAGTAATTTTACTTCAAATGATAGTATTCTATTTAAGTTCACTTCCTAAATGAGTAGGATATTGAATAAATCAAACATCCTTTAATAAACTTAAGATGTGATAATCTGCCAATGCAGCCAATCCAATGTAGTTATATTGGAACTTTATAAGACCTGTATAATAAATACTAAGAGTAAATAAAAGTAATTTTACCTGTATTAATAGCATTCTATTTTAGCCACCGCCTGAAGTGGGGTTTGAATAAATTATCCACCCTTTATAGAACTGAATATTAATTTTCTAATAAGACAAAAGGACAGTCAGTTAATATTGTTACATTGTGATCTCTTTGTAATAGACACAATAATCAGAGAAATAAGTGTGTCCGGTTGAATGCTGGCTTCCCACCTCTGTTCAATAAGTGATATCATAAGGCATAAGTTATTGCATTGAATAATTAAGTTCTTAATGTGAAAAGGATATTTGGATGATAGCAAGCCTTGAAATAAACTCTATTGATTTATGTGGAATAATAAGAATTTAAATTGCTAACACATAGTTCATAATGTGAGATGAAATTAAATTTTGAGGAGATATGTAAATTCTCAGTTTTAAAGAATTAAAGGCACAAGCTAATAATTAATGTTAAAGCCAATGTGACGGAACTATAATTAAACCATGAGATGTATAGTACGCTATGGAGCGGTGGTGGGGCTCATAAATTGCACAAGAAATCTTATGTATCATGCTATTGTTAATAAATAATAATACCTGCAGGCTAAGCTATCATCTGATTATCTTTGAGTGGTTACCAATCTTCCCCGCAGCTGCAGTGAAGGATTTAGGTCACAGTTCAGACGGAGTCATTGCTCGGCTACACATATCTATGATATGATTTATAGACTGGTAGGTAATTAGGTCAGGAGAAAATAATTTAACACAGGGATAAGCCAATTACTAAACTTTCACGAAAGAACTTGAGTTACTTAAATGCGGTTAACAACGAAGGGTTCACTAGACGATCTGGCCAAAATAGTATTTATTATAATATTACATTGCTTGACTGAAATTCACCGCAAATAGAATTATGCTATGCTAAGGTTCCATCTTCATACAAACACTACACACTCTACAAAACTCCAGACACAACCATTAGATTGTAGATAAATTAGGTTAAATAGTTTTAAGAATAAGATAATAAGTTAAGCTAAGGTAAAGGCGGCGATGATGTGTGTATGTATTATAAGGTAGAACTATGTTAGAGAATTAGGTGAGGTGGAGAAGTTACAATTTGGTAAGCCGTTACCAGGATCGGAAAGTTAGGTTATATTTTATCATTAATATAGTTGTATTGGATTTCAGTCAAGCGGTAATACTTTAATTTAGATGTGGGATTTTTTCCCACAAATTGTTGTCGTGTAGCGATGCGTGAGTTTAGAATTAGCTTAGTAGGGAATAATTCAATGAAGATTAATTAATTCAGAGATATTGAGGAATTATAATTTGACACTTTTCACAATAAGCTTTGTTAGGTCTTCTAGAGTTGATTCATACACTTTGTATTACGGGCTCTTGATAGTAGATGAAGATTAATCCTTGTAATGCTTGCTGTCAGCTGTAGTTTAAACCTTGTTGTACGAAATCTGTAACAAATAGATTCTCAGGTTAGGTTAAAGGTCAAATAGAGATAAAACTACAAAAGAATAACGTACCTAATGAGTATTATTTGAAATACAATACCTTTCAGTTATTATCTTTTTCTTTTTTATTTAATGGCGGGTTCTTGATAGATTTCGCCAGCATCAAGTACCGTTCGGCTGAGGCAGTGTTGTTTTCCCAAAGTTTCATGAATGCACAAAGTACCTACTTAGATATAGTTAATAACCAAAAATCTGGAGTATTAAATTTTAAAACTGTTGAGTTGTCTGTGAATAGTGGGGTCTTTAGAGGTATTTGACAAAGAGGATTTAATCACTACGTTTAGTATTTGATTTTTGAAAAGACGTGACGCTATGAGATATTGGAGTTATGGTAATATTAGGTTTGTTTTATTCGGTGATAGATTTCATGTAGGCATAGGCAACTAGTTCATACAGCCTTGTGTTGAGTTATTTTTAGGATCGAAAAAAAGTAGATGTTGGCGATAGGGTGACGTAGTTAAACATTTATTGATTTAGAAAGATTTGCAGAATAGGGGGCGGTTTAATTATTATTGCTGTCGGATGGAAAGGCAAGGGGGCGAGATTGGACAGAATTAACCAACTTAATTATTGCTGGATTCAATTTATATTATAGAACGGCGATATGCTGTACAATATTATAAAGTTATGACGCTAACAGCATAACATAAAACTAATAATAATTATATTTTGACTAATAATCGCTGAGCGATTGCGGTTCTTAGTTGATGTGCTATTTCACGTATTATAATTTATTTTGTTGGTTATGTTAGAAAAAAATATAATAACGAACTGAATATTAGGCCTTACGTCTCACATCTGGAATCCATAGAGTAGTTTTAGGCTAGTCAAGGACTATTACGTTATTTTTCTATGGTTGGACCATAGACATATGATTTAGCGAGACCATAAACAATCTAGAATTAGGAATGATTATAAAACATGAAGTTATAAAACCAATCGGAGAGGAAACTTCTTATCGCGTAATCATGTGATTTTGTTATAGCAAGCGGAATCACCTGTTATTTTCCATACCTGTTATTTTTAATACCTGCTATTTTTACATTGAAAGAGATTTTCCTAATACTTATCACGTAGTAGATTAGAATACAATGACATTGTAGTAGAATTATTATTATGTGACATGTAGATGGGGACAATTGCTCTGCACAAGGGAAATGCCGCTTTATTTTGTTAGTTCGTTATAATCCTAGGAAATGTAACATAAAATAGTATTTCGGTTCAAAATACACGCGTTGATAAGAAATCGCGATTATAAGGAATAACAAGTAGCACGGATGTCATGTAGGGGATAGAATCATGTGACTATTCATTGCCAGTAGGAATTTTGGTTTAAAAGCAACGTAGTTTGGGATGCATAATGTAAACGGATAAATACGTCTAGTAGGCGATAAAAGTCGTTACCGTCCGGAAACAACTATCTAATATCTACTCTATTGTGGGGAGGTTACTTATTAGCGAGGCTAGATGGCGTTGGGTTACCAATAAAAGATTTTATTTTGGATGATGGTAAAAGGGTGCTGTCTAATAATAATATGTATAATTGTAATACTCTTGCAGCGTTGTAAGTAGTCGTTACCAGTAACCATCCACCACCAGGCAAATTAGTAGTAAAGAAAAAAAAAAGAAAAAAAATATTTCTCGAGGATACCTAAGATTGACGGATGATGGATAATTGTGGAAGGTAGATATTAATTGAGCTTGGGAGCAAAATAGGGGTCGAAAGAAGAATATAATAATAGTGGTAGAAAAAAAAAATAGTTGACTGGCTTGAAGTCGAGATTTAACTGCAAAATTAACGAGTTATAGCACTGTTATGCTATAGGGATAACAATAGCGTATGTTATCACATCAATTATAAAGGCGAGTTGCGGGCGGATGTCACGTCATAATCATTAGTTAAATCGTTTTATCATTTTAAAAGTTAACACAAGCTACTTGTAAATCAGTGATCGATTTTATATACTACAATTTTAAGTTGTAGGATATATTTTTTTTTTTTATAGCAGAAGGAGGCAAACGAGCAAGCAGGTCACCTGATGGAAAGTAATCACCGCCGCCCATGGACACGCGCAAAACCAGAGGAATCGCAGGCGCGTTGCCGGCCTTTAAGGAAGGAATAGCCTCGTTTCTTGAAGATCCCTAAGTCGTAACGGTCCGGAAATACCGCCGCCGAGAGCTGGTTCCACAACACTGTAGTTCGAGGCAAGAAATTTCTTGAAAATCGCACAGTAGTAGACCGCATAACTCATAGTCCGTAGAAACATTCAAGCCGGAAATAAAGCGACTGATATTGCGAGCTGAGAATAAATCTCTTAGTGTAAAATTTATTAACAAGTAAATCCCTGATATTGCGTTATCGAGATTACAATACGAAATCAACTATCACAATTCGAATCATACAAAGTAATTATTTAGATGTTGTCTCGCGTCGACAGGTACAAATTTTAATTTAGATGGGTAAAGACATTAGAACTGAAATGGGTTTCGGATGTGTGACATTCTTAGAACACGTATTGTTTAGTAGCATAATTTAAATTTAGTAAAATCGGCTGTATTGGACATATTTCGTTTTGCGGATATATATATTTAACCGAGATTATCGTGGAGGTAGGCATAGTTCATAGTTTACTAAACCCGTTCTAGAGTAATAGCCTATCTTTATATGACAGAAGAAAATAATAAATTTATAAGTAGTAGATTTTAGAGTCAATAGTAAATTTATTTTCCCGAGGTGAGACCTGAAACCTAGTTCGCACTAGGCCTTTCAAATACTTTAACCGGTAATGTGGATTATAATAAATATAGATGTTCGGAACTTATAATAAAATTCTAATACTGCTATATTAAAATTGTTACTATGAAATTAAATAGGTTTGATTAACAGTTGATAAATAAATAATAACTCAATGATTTGTTTACAAGTTTAGAAATGATAGGACGAACGAAATGCGTTTTTGACTTGTGGCAAGGTCAGCGCAGACTGTCACTGAGGGATTATCTTGTTTTGGTTAATAATATGAAATGCTAGAATTTATAAATAGTTGGCATCTAATATGTACGTGATGTACGAGTAATTGTAGATGATTAAAATTAGTGCTAAGGTAGGTTATTGTCGAAGTTATGACACAACCTTAAAATTGTTAGTTTTAATGTAAACTACATGTAGCATCTAGATTGTTTTATACAAACTAATTAATTGGCAGTTTTCACATATGTAGGCCGGGACATTGAGTTGATGAAATAGTGTTATCAAAACCATTCATCACGGAAAGATAAAGATATTTTTATTTGCAAGTGTGAATAAAAAAGTCTAGTTCTTTTAGTTCTATTTTGTTCTATTCTAGTTTTGTATAGTTCGGTTAGTTCTATTCTGTTCTATTCTAGTTCTATTATGTTCCTATCTAGTTTTGTGGTAGCATTTTACCTAGGGTTGTTCTAAATTAAAGGTAATTAAATATTAATTGCCTGTTGCTGTCTTCTACGTTAGAGAAGGAACGGAGAGGGATAAGGGGGACTTATTTTGTTATAGTCAGCTGTATGATAGATAATCCTCCTAGTGAATATTTCTTGTGATTGCGGTAGTAACATAGAATGTTTATGAATGGCTAAAAATATGTGAACAGGGGTGGAGAAGATTGGTCATTATAAATTAAAATAAATACTTGAATTGAAATATGCCTGATTAAATAGTGCGAAAAGGTTGGGTAACGATATTAGAGAAATTCTCTATAGCATAATGTTCGGACTTTTGGCAATTTCAATTGTAACTTTAGAATTTTGAATAGTGTATTTAACCAAGCGGGTCCAACGAAGAATGTTATGCTGAAAGCGAGGTCTTTGGTCGTCTATGCACACAATAAAATTTATAGAAGACACAAGGGAGCATTCTTAATTGGCACTGTTAAATTAGTGAAAGTAGCTTGTAAGGGTGTCGGATCATTGTTTAGCCGCACTGGACACAAATAGAACTTAGTTAAGCGTGTAGGGTTTATTTTGATTTACCTGGTGAACTAATTGAATCGAAGTTTCGGCAGTGTGCTGTAGAATTGGGAGTTACTCAGCACACAATAAAATTAAGTAGTACCCACTTAAGCTTCACCGCCGAAACTAGCCTTTCTAAAAGTTGTGAGAATTCTGCTGTAGGGTAATTCCATTCGAGAACGCCTTATGGAGTGTGGACCAGGGTAATTATGCTTGACTGACCAACGAGAGATATTACCGTTAGCTGCGGAAATGAGGTTATTGATAGCATTTCATTTTAGCGTTATCAGTGGAACTCGCGTTACTGGGGAATTTTACAATCTGGACGGAAGGCTGAAAGTAGAGTAGAGTAATTAAGGAGTAACCAATTAGAGTTACAAACATTCGGGAGATTACCATCTTAATAATGTGTCTTGTGCGAGAGTAAAATTAAAATCATCTAATAAAAAAATAAAAAAATAAAAAAACTAGCACTATTGAATCACGCAGTTTGGAATTCAGTAAATACGAGAAGGAACTCACGATATTAATTACCATGAATACTAAGACTAAGTGTCACCTTTAATGACTTATTATTTACCGATTTGACCGTTATTAGTAATATAAAAGGTAGGAAGTTAAGTAGAGTTGTGGGGGCGGATAAGATAGTTACCGGTATGTTTAATTTAATAAGAAAATGATAATTTTAACCCCTCAGGCCCCAAGCGGTCGCATGAGACCGCACCTAAAAATCGTGCCATTCCGTCAAACCCCAAGCGGTCGCATGAGACCGCGGTCTCCACTTAACATTGTTTCGTGTTTTCACAGACTTACAGACTACTTGTGTATGAACATGTTCGATTATTTCGGTTCTCTGGTAAATTTTACGTATCGAGATAGCAACACATCGCGTAGTCTATGCTCGATTCTGTCATTTTCGACGTTGACAGTTGCGCCAATTTCTGTGACAGAGTTAATCAGTGGCTGTGAATAAAGTGATATTTCTATTGGATTTATTGAATGTAAGTACTGTTTCTTATTAGAAAATGATTATTGAGACTATAATGATCCTATTGAGATAATAAGTTGTAAGAAATACATCGTTATAACTACTAAATAAAACACGTTGAAACCGGTGAAACCCGATAGCTTTTTTCTAATTTCCGAGTGAATTGGTACAATGTTTGTTGGCAAATACTACAAGAACATTATAAAAAGTAATTTGAAACACGTTTACACAATAAATAACAACGTATTTATACAGTTTTACTACAATGAAAATTGTATACTTGACATTGTACGAATGTACGCACAATTACGTTGCATCAGCGCGAGCCATATTGGTCTTTATTTGTATGGGGCTAAGTAGATAGTTTGCCGCTAGCCGATACCGAAAACACAATTGTCTGTCGTATTGCCTAGGGAGACGCTATGATCGGTAGCGCGTCGGCAGTTTTACGATAAAATTTGTTTTTATCGATAGTGTAATGGTAAATTGTAATGATTTCATATTTACTCTTACATGATAACTTTATTATTTATAAACGGTTTTTAGCATGTTTGTTGTTGTTTTTGTTGAATGTTGTTGATGTTGGGTCAAATTGAGATCTATGACACACTCATCAAAACTGTATATTGGTCAAGCGATGCTAAACTCTTATTTTTACTGTCTACTCGTCAAGTCCTTATTTCTGCGTACTCGTCAAAACTGGATGTTGGGTTTTTTAGCATGTTTGTTGTTGTTTTTGTTGAATGTTGTTGATGTTGGGTCAAATTGAGATCTATGACACACTCATCTAAACTGTATATTGGTCAAACAATGCCAAACTCTTATTTTTACTGTCTACATGTAAAGTCCTTATTTCTGCGTACTCGTCAAAACTGGATGTTGGTCTAACTTTTAGAATAGTCGATTAGAGATGAAATATTTCAAGAAATAAAACAATAATATTAGCATAATGTGTGTATTAAAACAAAATAACACTTCTTGTCTACTCGTCAAGTTTTTATTTCTGCATACTCGCTGAAATTGCTTATTGGTCTAATTTTTGGAATAGTCGATTAGAGTTGAAATATTTCAATAAATAAAACTATAGCATTAGCTTAATTTATTCTATGTGGCCAGTTTTAAGTAAAAAACGAGGGAATTTAAAGCAAAGAGGTTTTAACTCTAATCGACGATTCCATAAGTTAGACCAATATGCAGTTTTGACGAGTACGCAGAAATAAGATTTTGACGAGTAGACAGTAAAAATGAGAGTTTGGCATCGCTTGACCAATATGCAGTTTTGACGAGTGTGTCGTAGATCCAATGGATTTACTGGCCACATAGAATTAAAAAAAGATAATACTATAGTTTTATTTATTGCAAAGTGTGTTGTAGAACCAAGTTTAGTACTTAAAATTTTGCCTAATGGACCTGACCTGACCGATTAATTTGAAATTTGGTACACACCTTTAGTTCTGATGACAATACAATTATGTATATTCAGTATCATTGTAAATCCAAAATGGCCGCCTTCACAAAATTGTGGATTACATTTTTTTGTTTAACCACGTCAATATGGGTATCAAAGGGCTTGAATAGTAGTATACAGTACATTATATAAAAAAAAAAACTTAAAATGGCAGCCTTCACAAAATTGTGGATTATATTTTTTTTTGTTTAACCACCTCAATATGGGTACCAACTGAAAAGGCTTGACTAGTAGTATGCAGTACATTATAGAAGAAAAAAAACTTAAAATGGCCGCCTCCACAAAATTGTAGATTACATTTTTTTGTTTAACTACCTCAATATGGGTATCAAATGAAAGAGCTTGACTAGTAGTACAGTATATTATAGAAAAAAAAATATTTATAAATAAAAAGGGTATAAAATAATTAAAAATATAAACGATTTTAGAATTAATTTTTAATTATTTAGTAGTTTCATTTAAGTACTATAACGATGGTAGTTGTCTCTTTTTTGTTGTAGGTATAGCATGTCAAATAATTAAAAATTAATTAAAAATATAATCGTTTTTACAATTAATTTTTAATTATTTAGTAGCTTTATATGTACGATAGTTGTATCTTTTTTGTTTATAGCATGTCAAATTGGCGAGTCAATGAGGAGCCGCCTGAAGACTTCCTCCAGCTTTTATATGATGATGAGGATAGCAATGAGAGAGAGAGAGAGTGACTTCGAATCCAAACTGTGGCTCCACGCTACTTTTCTCTCACGTCCCCAGCGCGCAGTCCCGAGTGGTTGCCGGTAATGGTAATGCATTCATTCATTATTGTGTAAAGTATACGGTATTGTTATATTGGGTTGTAAAGCCGGGTCTCCTGCGACACTGTTTTGTGTTTTCTAACACCTAACATCAAATATCTAACAAAATATGTCAAAATATGTACGTAGGCCACGCCTATATTTGTTAGATGTTTGATGTTAGGAGTTAGAAAACACAAAACAGTGTCGCAGGAGACCCGCCTTTATGATAATAATTTAATTCACATTTGTTTTGTATGTTTTAGGTATCTTTAGAAGCAGAAGAAGCGCCTCCAGACCTTGACAGGTCCCGGTCGCCTATTTATTTCAATGATTCGTCTTCGTCGGACAAGTAAGTTACATTTCTGCTGATATTCTTTACTAGCGGTCGCTCGCGGTTTCACCAGCGTGGTTCCCGTTCCCGTGGGAATATCGGAATAAAAAGTATCCTATGTGTTAATCCAGGTTATAAACAATCCGTTTGCCGAATTTTATCCAAATCCAATAAGTAGTTTTTACGTGAAAGAGTAACAAACATACACACTCACTCTCACAAACTTTCGCCTTTATAATATTAGTGTAATTTAATGTAATGTAATAGTGTAATAATAATTTAATTCACATTTGTTTTGTATGGTTTTAGGTATCTTTAGAAGAAGAAGAAGCGCCTCCAGACCTCGACAGGTTCCGGTCGCCTATTTATTTCAATGATTCGTCTTCGTCGGACAAGTAAGTTAAATTGCTGCTGATATTATTTACTAGCGGTCGCTCGCGGTTTCACCCGCGTGGTTCCCGTTTCCGTGGGAATATCGAGATTAAAGTATCCTATTTGTTAATCCAGGTTATAAACAATCCGTATGCCGAATTTTATCCAAATCCATTCAGTAGTTTTTATGTGAAAGAGTAACAAACATACACACTCACAAACTTTCGCCTTTATAATATTAGTGTAAATTAATGTAATGTAATAGTGTAATAATAATTTAATTCACATTTGTTTTGTATGTTTTAGGTATCTTTAGAAGCAGAAGAAGCGCCTCCAGACCTAGACAGGTTCCGGTCGCCTATTTATTTCAATGATTCGCCTTCGTCGGACAAGTAAGTTAAATTTCTGCTGATATTCTTTACTAGCGGTCGCTTGCGGTGTCAGTCGCGTGATTCCTGTTCCCGTGGGAATATCGGGATAAAAAGTATCCTATGTGTTAATCCATGTTATAAACAATCCGTTTGCCGAATTTTATCCAAATCCATTCAGTAGCTTTTACGTGAAAGAGTAACAAACATACACACTCACAAACTTTCGCCTTTATAATATTAGTGTGATAAATAAATAGGTATTGTTGCGGACGCATTAAATACTTTTTCTATTATTTATACTTTTTCTAATATTTTCATCTTCTATGTTTTTTTGTTATTTTAATGTCAAGTTGAGTGTCAAATAAAATAATAATTGGTATGTTGTAAAAGATTTTTATTTATAAATTAAAACAGTCAGGCAAGCAGAACGGCAATATTTGGTGTCAGAAGAATTTGTAAAACCGTAAGTACGCCCAATTATCTATAAACTTCTTTTACTTACAAAAAAAAATGAACACTCGTTCAAAGACAAAGGCTGCCTCTACGGCTCGCTCGACCGCCCCATTTGAGGCCGGCTCTACGGCTAATTCTGTGTCGTCTTCTACTCGAGCTGCGCAAAAACTCGCATTAGAAGCAGAGCATGCGAGACGCTTGGTAGAAATTGAGCGCTCCCTGGCCGAACAAGAAGCCGCCCGCGCTGCAAAAATCGCTGCCGCGGAACGCGTAGCTTCAGAAAAGGAACTAGAAGCTCAAATTGCCTCATTATCTAGCAACCACTCACAGTCTCGTCGCTCGTCAATAGACAGATGGCTAGATGCAGCGGTAGTTAGCCCTCCCCCTTGTCAAGAAGAGTGTAACATACCTTATATACAGATTGATGATACTACAACGCACACCGCAGCCGCGGAGGCCCGCGCGGTGTCGTTAGACGTTATCCCTACAGCGGCGCCCTGTTCGCCAGGACCCCTTCAGGCTTCTTATGAGCCACTCTCGTTGCGGCCTATATTGCCGGCGCCGCTACCGCCACCTACAGCGGAGCTCTATGACGCTTTCCACGGCGCTGCAACGACTTATAACCAGGGGCCCCCGCCGCCATTCGCCCCGTGCAACGCTATTAGTGCGCCACGCGGGCCTGATACTATACAAATGTCTAATTTAGATTTTTTTGTGTCCAGTTGTGCTCGAGAGTCCGTACCAAAGTCTGATGTCGTTTATAGTCGGCGCCCTATAGCTGCCACATCTGTGCAGCCGGTGTCGTTCGCTACGACTCAGCCTACCTTGTGCGGTGCAACTTTACCGCCTGCGCCCAGCAGGCGCGAGGTCGCCTACAGCGCACGCCATATAGCTGCCACATCCCCGCAGCCGGCGCCGCCTGCAACGGCCTCCCCTTATGCACCACACTTTAGTTTAGGTACTCACAACACACCATATTATAACACGTTTAATAAGACTAGTAGTAAATCAGACGTTTTACAACTTGCGGAGGCCGTTGCCCAAGTTGCCGTGGCCGCGGCTAGTACAGCCACTAGAAGTCCAAAGGTCAGTCAACTCCCTTTTTTTGACGGTCGTCCTACGGACTGGCTCGTCTTTAAACGGATATATGACGAGACCAGTGCCTCGTTTTCCCCAACGGAAAACCTAGCGCGCCTAAATGCGGCTCTGCGCGGCGCCGCCCGCGATGCGGTTGTCGTCCTTCTGGCTGCCGCGCGGGACCCCCAAGAAGTTGTTCACGCGCTGGAAATCGGGTTTGCGCGCCCAGAGCAAATAATTCTGGCTGAAATTTGGACAGTTCGTAATCTTCCTAAGCTTTCTAGCCTAGAGAACGCTAAGGAGCTTAATACTTTTGCTTTGAAGGTTACGAACTGTCTTCAGGTAGTAAGGTTATTAAACTGTCCGGAATATTTAGCTTCGCCAGAGCTGACAAACGAAATTCTGCTGAAGATGACGCCACTGCTCAGAACCCGCTGGGCTGACTACGCAGCGCACGCGGATTCTGAGCAGCGTAAGTTTAGGCTGGAAATTTTGGCAGATTTCCTTATGCACGAGGCGCACTTAAGAACTAAATACGGCGTTCATTTAGAGTCTATTAGGTCAGGTACGAAAGTATCTTGTCATAGTACCGCCGTTAGTCACATAAGTCACGCAGGGGATCAAGATATGACTGCTTCTAATTACCACGCCAATGTAGACTTAAAGGTTAATAAGAACGTGTCTCCTTATTGTCTCTTTTGTTCCAAAGCTCACTACGTTAGGGAATGTAAGGATTTCCAGGCTCTCCCTGTAGATAAGAGACGGGATTGGGCTTATGAAAAGAAAGTGTGTAGTAAGTGTCTTCAGAAGGGCTCCCATCAATATAAACATTGCAGAAAATTTTCCTGTAAAGAGAGAAACTGTAGGTATCCGCATAGTCATAACACTCTCTTACATAAACCCATACCTAGAGTAGAAGTAGCTCATATCGGGGAAGAGGAAGTTTCACCTTCCACTTCCACATCATCGTCTTCTTCTGATGCTCCTGTCGTGGTCGCTCATAACTGGTCTGCAACTGATAACCGACCACTGCTGAAGGTAGTGCCTGTCACTCTCTCAGGTCCCAAGGGCAATTACGACACTTATACCCTTCTCGATGACGGGTCTACCGTCACACTGTTAGATGCGGCGGTTGCCGAAATCATTGGCGTGGAGGGTCGTAAGAGCACGATTAGGGTAGACGGAGTTGGTGGCATGACAACTGAGACGCACGTTAGTTTTGTCGACGTCACGGTAAAGGGACGATATTCTACCGAATCTTATCAGCTTAGAAACGTCAGAACCATGCCTAACCTAGGTCTTAAGCGCCAATCTATAGCTAAGAGCGATATTAGTCAGCTGTCTTACCTTGCAGATTTAGGTGACGTAGTATGCTACAAAGGCGCGATACCTACCTTACTTATCGGTGTGGACAATTGGGAGCTGACTGTTTCTCATAGCATCCGACGAGGTACGCGTGCTCAACCTATAGCTGTTCTCACTTCTCTTGGCTGGGTCCTCTACGGTTCACTGAAGGGTGGTTCATCTCCAACGGAGTTTGTGAATCACTGCTCAGTTGACGAATCTAGCGTAGAGTCTTGCGATAAGTCTTTAGATGCTCAGCTCCGGGAGTACTTTCAAGTGGATTCGATAGGTATTTCTAAAAAGCCCTACCTCTCTCCTATGGATGAGCACGCGATTCAAACGTTAGAGAAAACCACGCGCAGACTTCCATGTGGCAGATTCGAAACTGGGTTAATCTGGAATCCGGATATCCAAGCCGTACCTGGAAGCTATGCTCTGGCACGCTCGCGTCTCTTGAGCTTAGAGAGAAAAATGGAAAGGGACGAAACCTACGCTGGGGCTTACCGGAATAACATAAACGCAATGATTCAGAAAGGTTATGCGGAACTTTGTCCTAACAAACCTATAGGCCCCGGCGTGGTTTGGTATCTACCTCACTTTGGCGTGATCCACCCGCAAAAGAAAAAGCTCCGAGTGGTTCATGATGCTGCTGCAAAGTGTTCGGGAGTCAGTCTGAACTCTCTGCTTTTACCCGGCCCGGATCTCCTTCAGCCTCTACTCGCCATGTTTATGAGGTTTAGGGAGGGACGAGTCGCCTTAAACGGTGACATCAGGGAGATGTTTCCGCAGACAAAAATTCGCCTTGAGGATCGTGACGCGCAACGATTCTTGTGGCGCTCTGACCCATCTAAACCTATTCAAGAGTACAGAATGAGTTCCATGATGTTCGGTGCCACCTCTAGCCCTTTTACGGCTATATATTTAAAAAATCGAAATGCAGAGGAGCACCGAGCTTTATTTCCGAAGGCAGCAGAAGCCATAATTAAAAATCATTATATGGATGACTACTTAGGGAGCATTGACTCTACTGAGGACGCTGCACGCTTGGCGGCTGATATTGTGCATGTCCACGCGCAGGCTTCTCTGGAGATGCGATCTTGGGTGTCAAACTCCAAGGAAGCCCTCTCTGCTCTACCGCCAGAGCTATGTGCTCCTAGCTCCCCCTCTGTAGTCGTTCGTATTTTAGGAGTCATATGGGACATCAGTACTGATACGCTTCGCTACATCCGTGATAGTTTAAACGAATTTCCTAAAAAATTGACGAAGCGTTCAGTACTGGCTCACCTTATGCGGGTATACGACCCCCTTGGTCTTTTAACTCCCGTCGTGATCAAGGGCCGCGTCATCTTCCAACGTACATGGAGGTTGGGGATCGATTGGGACGATGAGCTGCCTCCCAGTCTTATTTCCGAATGGATCAACTGGTTTCAGGACATATCCGGGCTCTTATCTGAAAGCGTCCCGCGACATTACCTGAAGTCAAAATTGGCTCACAAGGCACAACTTCACGTGTTCGCCGATGCAAGCGAATTAGCTTATGCTTGTGTCGCATATTGGCGATTTGAATGTACCGATGGTCACGTGATGCTTAGTCTTATAGGAGGCAAGGCCCGGTTGGCTCCACTCAAGCCCGTATCGATCCCTCGACTTGAATTGCAGGCTGCTTTGATCGCAGCCCGTTTTGCGGCTTATATCATAGAGGCACACGATCGAAAAGCGGAAAAGGTATTTTTCTGGTCCGACAGCCTTACAGTGCTAAAATGGCTTCGAAGTGATGCGCGAGCATACAAAACCTTTGTGGCACACAGGCTAGGAGAAATCGCGGAAATAACAGAAGTTCCCAATTGGAGGTACGTTCCTTCTGCGCTAAATGTTGCCGACGACGCAACTAGAGTCACTCGCAGATTAGAGACCTCCTCTAGATGGTTCTTAGGACCGTCCTTTCTTAATCAACCCCAAAGTGATTGGCCCTGTGAACCATCTAGTACGCCTGCTCCTATCATTGAGGAAATGAAGCGCGGTGTTTCTTGCTCGCTTGTCGAATCGGTTGTTTGCAACGCTTTGGATTTGCCGGTCTTACCTTCTCCGGTAGTCGCAGATGTGAGTCGGTTTAGTAGCTGGTTACGCCTTCTGCGAGCCACAGCACGTGTTTTACGTTGTGCAAGCACTTTTAAATCTAGCATATCTCCTAGCCGAGGTCGTTCTTCCTTATCCGTAGTTATACGCCCTGGGCGCCCGCCCTCCCTTCAGCTGCTACTGCTTCCTACGTTCAGCCCAGAAGAACTGGAAAAGGCCAGGTGTCGTCTTCTCCTCCGCTCCCAGCTAAATTCATTTGGACAAGAATACGCCAGCGTTCTTCAAGGGACTCCACTGCCGAATCAGAGCCGTCTGAAGCGCCTGGCGATCGAGATAGACGAACGTTCCGGTCTTTTGTGCATTTCTGGACGTATTTTTACTGCTGGAAACGTCGAAGTCTCTAACAAACCAGTCGTCTTGGATGGGAAAGACAAAACGGTTCAATTGGTAATTGCCCACCACCATCGCCGCGCAGCCCATGGGTTTAACGAGCTTGTAGTAAATGAACTGAAGCAAAAATACTACATCCTGGGACTCAGACCTGCTGTACGGTCTATTGCTTCCACCTGCTTGATATGCAAGTTCCGAAAAGGAAAGCCGCAGGCACAACCAGTTGGAGACTTACCACCAGAAAGACTAAATCACCACACGAAACCATTCAGCTGCGTCGGCCTAGATTATTTTGGGCCTCTTTCGGTTGCCGTCGGACGCCACTCAGAAAAGAGGTACGTCGCGCTATTTACGTGCCTCACAGTGCGCGCCGTTCACTTGGAGTTAGTGACAGACTTATCAGCGGACTGCGCTATTATAGCTCTGAGAAGATTTATCGCCAGGCGTGGTGTCCCTGCTGTAATCTACAGCGACAATGGAACCGCATTTGTAGGAGCAAACCGGATTTTAGCCGAATCTTTGGCAGATTTTACAGCCGAGAGGGGTATCAAGTGGAAGTTTATCACCCCGGCAGCCCCTTTCATGGGTGGAGCTTGGGAGCGGTTGGTACGAACTGTTAAGACGGCACTCCAGGCAACACTCCATCAAAGATCGCCCAAAGAAGAAGTGTTGAGTACTTTATTGGCAGAAGCAGAGGCTTTGGTAAACTCGCGCCCGCTGACTCACGTCGGGGTCGACCCCAGCAGCCCTGAGGCTATTACGCCATTTCACTTCATTTTAAATCAGTCGTCACCCTACTCTGTGGCTGGGGAAGTCACTGACGACGACCTGATTCGGCGGGTCCGATGGAAAAAGGGACTTCGGCTCGCGGATCATTTCTGGTCGCGCTGGGTTAAAGAATATTTGCCGATGTTAGTTCCTCGTACTAGTGTAAGCCCAGCGCGACCGCTTCAAGTTGGCGATCTTGTGCTCGTGGTGGACGGAAACCTGCCACGTGGAGCGTGGCCACGGGGACGAGTCAGTAAAGTTTTCCCGGGCCACGATGGCATAATTCGCACGGTAGAAGTCGCCACGGGTGCCGGAACTCTTAAGCGTCACATTAAGAGGCTGGTCCTTATTTTGCCCAACGAGTCCGCCCCCCTACCGTAAATAAATTAAATGTTAGGCCTTTAATTTCTTTTTGTTTTTTCTTGTTATCTGCCAAATTTAGTTCGTGTCTTTTGACACCGGGGGTGGCCGTGTTGCGGACGCATTAAATACTTTTTCTATTATTTATACTTTTTCTAATATTTTCATCTTCTATGTTTTTTTGTTATTTTAATGTCAAGTTGAGTGTCAAATAAAATAATAATTGGTATGTTGTAAAAGATTTTTATTTATAAATTAAAACAGTCAGGCAAGCAGAACGGCAATAGGTATAAATATGTAATTTTCCTTATCTTTACAATATGATCGTATATTGAATAAATGTAATCGTCGTTATTTAATGCCCAGGCACAGGCCTTACCTTAGGCGAGGATTCACGGATGACTGACTTGTCAAACAATCATATTGTTTTGTAAATGTCGTTACTTCTTTATAAAGCTGTTTAATTTTACGGGTAATACTACAAGGCGCGTATCGCAGACGCGCGAGTACCTTAGGCGAGGATTTACGGATGACTAACTGGTCAAGCAATCATATTGTTTTGTAACTGTCATTAACTTTTTTATAAAACTATTAATTGTATTACTTTTAAAAATAAAATTAAATAATGAATGATATTGTTTTTTTTTATTGAAAATAAAACAAAATATTGAATTATGTCGTATTTTTATTTACTCATACTAAGTAGCTTACAAAAATAACAACTTTCGATACTATCGATAAAATTACAAAAATTAAAGGAACATCTCTAGTTGTTTTTATGTGTCGTCGCATCGAGTTTCAAGTGGTGATATTGTGTAATAACAATTAGCTCACTTGAAACTGTTTACATAATTAGATAGCAAAGGCCCCTGTTGTTTTGATATCGTTTGAGTATTCATTTATTTCTTGTTATCCAGCCCGCAACATTGTTTCCAAATTTTGAACGTGAAGTACCAATTCACTGTTTCATGATTTCACTTTATTTTGATACCTGATGGATAGGAAATATATCAGTTAGTACATTGTAGTTTACAGAACGACAAAATATGGTTTGATTGTAGAGTAATATGTTTTTTTGTAAAAGGGGGCATTTGTGACGTCATCCGTAATTCAAAAAAATTATGGCGCACCTGCTGTCATTATTTTTGACATATAATTTCCAAGACTGAGGGGTTAAAAGGAAAGTAAGGGGACATTGACGTATTTTATTATAGCAAATGAGACTAAATGTTCTTTCATACATAGTAATAACTAGGGATGAGACATAGTTACTAGATAGGTTTTGGGATAAGTAATTGCTTATACGCATAAGCTCAGTACTTGTCAATTAGTATACAATGTCCACCAGCGCGTACCGGGGTATTTACAAGTACTTATCGATGACGCATATATTGACAGCAAGGACCGGAACCGCTTACCAAATAAGGGGTTTTTGATTAGGTAATTCATAGACTTGTTTTTACTAACCCTATCAATACGGTTAGCATATCGTCGACTTACCGCATCGAAAGGATAACCAAATTGATACAGTTAATTAGGGTAATCACTAACCGCATCCAAAAACCCTGTTGAAGCTAACCCTATAAAAAAGGGTTTTAACGCGCACAAGCGATTCAAGCTTCTACGTGCAATGCATAACACTTATTATTGCATAACTGTTTACGTGTGTAGCTTTCAAAAGAGGCCCCCTCGCGGCGAGCGTGCTGCAAAATATCGCTTGTTCACGTTAAGTCCTGTCGCGCGGTACTTGCAATGCAGCTTGTTAGATTTTTACAAGATTTTATTTAGTTTCACCTGTCCGTTTGTCATCAAATCTAGCAAATTAAATTTTATCCACTTCCCAGTTACGAATTGAGCTTAAATTTTGCATGCATGTGTAAATCGCGTGACAATGCAAAATTATGATAACATGGTGCTGATCTGATGATGGAGCTGGAAGGTGGCCATAGAAACTTCGCAATGAAACGACACAACCTCATCGAGTTTGGGCTCGTTTGAATCGTCTTGACGAGTAGATTGTCTTTCAATGGTAACCAGGTTCTGATGATGGAGCTGGAAGGTGGTCATAGGAACTCAGTTAGGAAACGACGAAACCCCATCGAGTTTCGGCTTGTTTGATTCGTCTTGACGAGTACTTTGGTGCTAGATGGTAACCGGGGTCTGATGATGGAGCTGGAAGATAGCAATAGGAACTCAGTAATTAAACGACATAACCCCATCGAGCATGGGCTCGTTTGATTCGTCTTGACGAGTACTTTGGTGCTAGATGGTAACCAGGGTCTGATGATGGAGCTGGAAGGTGGCCATAGGAACTCAGTAATTAAGCGACACAACCGCGTCGAGTTTGATTCGTCTTAATGAGTGGACCATTTTTAATTGATATGTTAAGGTATTAAAATATAAAATAATACTAAAAAGTTAAAATTAATTGAAAAAAATACTTTTTAAAAACAATCTTTTTTCATTTTCTTGATGATAAAAAGAACTAAAAATTTAAAAATAATAATTAAATCCTGATAAGAAAAATATTATTATAATAGGTATACCTTCATTGCAAGCTTTAACGGTTATTAACCATATTCGTCTACGTCACAATAACCAAATATCGTAAGTAGGTACATACCTATAAGACATTTTTATTAAACTATAATACATTACACCTTGTATTAAAACTTTGCGTTTTTATCACACACCCAATGTTTTATAAATAAAAGAGTGTTACATTGTGATTGCAAAAAAAATTATGATGGTGTAATAATGCTAACTGTTCTTTAATTTTCCATCAAATTGTAATTCTTACGCTTTTATTTAAAAAAATTGGGTATTTGATAAAAACGCAAAGATTTAATACAAGGTGTGAAGTTCTATGGTTTAATAAAAATGTCTAATAGGTATGTACCTACTTACGATATTTGATTATTGTGACGTAGACGAATATGGTTAATTATCGTTGCAATGTAGGTATACCTATTATAATGATATTTTTCTTATCAGGATTAAATTATTATTTTTAAATTTTTAGATCTTTTAACAACAAGAACATAATAAAAGTTTGTTTTTAAAAAGTAATTTTTTCTTTTAATTTTTGTTGTTTTTGTCCGGATGAATCCATGGTATATGATAAATGAAGAATGTATGGTAACCCTATGTTCATGGACGTATGGCAGCTCTAACAACAGCATCATCATCTTACTAACGTCGCACTGCTGGGCACAGGCCTCCCACGTGGACAATAGAACGTGGGGCTATTGGGCCATAACCCGCCACGCTGGCCCAATGTGGGTTAGTGGGATCATACAATTGTACATTATTACCTACCTATATACTATGTGGTTTTTTATTCTTTCAAAGTCTCTATTGACCGAGCAAAGTTTGTATGGAAAAGTAAAAATAATATCTCGTGTTTTGGCCTATTTCTTGGAGAAAGTTGTTCAGTTTTATGGTCTGGTCAACCCACCGGGGTCTAAGACAAATAAAAAACCACGTTATTATTTGGAAACTTAATAAGTCCCCACAAAAGTCCGGACATTAAGCCAAGGCAACTTGACCGTTCTTCCAAGCCTTACAACATAAGAGTAGCGAACTTGATTCCTTTGCCTGTATCAGTCATGCAGGGCCGTCTGACGTCACGTCCGGCCTCCCCCGACTACGGTTACTATACGTCCGGATTATACCTATTTTATTATATTTTTTCTATTAATTTTAACTTTTTAGTATTATTTTATATTTTAATACCTTAACATATCAATTAAAAATGGTCCACCCATTAAGACGAATCAAACTCGACGCGGTTGTGTCGCTTAATTACTGAGTTTCTATGGCCACCTTCCAGCTCCATCATCAGACCCTTCAAACAGGGTCCTTCAAACGAGGCGTGAAGAACCTAGTGGCTAAGCCACCGGTTTCAGACCCAGAGGTCCCGGGTTCGATTCCCAGCGGGGGTACATCTTTGTGTGCTCGGTTTGGTTGGTGGTAGGGCTGTTAAGTCTGCCTGGCTAGCTACCACCATCTTACCTAAGTCTGTCGCCATAACAACGATGTTTATAGCATAGTTGTGTTCCGACAGTTAGAGATAAGATAGCCAGTTCCTCAGTGGTTGAGGATTCCGGGTGAAGGGCGCTTCCACCTTCGGCCTTATCGTCACTTACCATCAGGTGAGATGAAGGCCAAGCGCTTACCCGTTACCCGTAAAAAAAAAGCACTTTTTGGGCCGGCAGAGTGAGGATGACTGATGCTACGTCTCTTACGCTGCACCAGTTGTTTTCGCGCCTGGACCTCATTTCCACTTAACATCAGGTAGAGTGGGGTCATTTGCCGGGCTTAGTAAAAAAAAAAACAAATACCGGAAATATCCGGACTTTTAAGACTCTAGTCCGGACTCTGTCCGGCTCTTTAGTTTGTCTGGATTTTGGAATATGCATGTGATCAACGAGTGATCTCTAGCGTACGTTACTTACGCGTGGGGTGAAGCGACGGACAAGCATGGCAAATCCCTGGCAGTTGGCCATGATATCGCCAAAGCTTTCGATAGAGTCTGGCATCGTTCCCTTTTTTCCAAGTGGCCGGCCTTCGGTGTGCTGCCCCGTTTGTGCGGCTGGGTTGCAGACTTTCTAGTGGAGCAGAGGATTCGTGTCCTTTGTGAGGATAGTTCCTCCACGTTTTACAAGGTTAATGCACGAGTGCCGCAGGGTTCTGTGCTCTCATCTACTCTATTTCTTCTGCATATTAATAACATGTTGTCCTTGGGCAATATTCATTGTTATGCGGATGACGGTACGGTGCATGAGCGATACTTGTGACATCCTGCGGCAAAGCATGCCGATATCGTTGTGAAAAGGCCTGATTGCCAAGTCGTGGCGGCGTATGTATCTTATTCAGGAATCACTATGTATTTAAGAAACTTCCATTTCTTAGGGAACTAGCAATTCAATGTTCATTTGAGTGTTGTGGCATTGAAATTCCTCAAATTAAATGTATAGTTGTCTGTATTTATCGAACACCCAGCTCGTAACTCTCATATATTCCTAGAGCGGTTTGAAAAACTTACTCTCAAAACTAAGATATAAAAGAAACACCAAAGTAATCATTGCCGGTGACTTTAATATAAACATATTAAAAGAAAGTAATGTTCAAGAAGAGTACATTAGATTAAATCAAAACAATGAAACCATCATACACATTAAAGTACCAACTCGTGGGAAATCTTGCTTAGACCAGATAGTAAGTAATATTCCTACAGCTATAGGAAATACTTGCCCAGTGGGATTATCAGATCATGACACTTGTCAAATACTCTGCATCCCAATACAAAATAAAGTAAAGCAAAATAGCGCACGGTACATTTACAGAAAGGATTTCAGCATTGAAAATATGAAAAAAATTGAGGAAATTTTATCTGGTTTGTCTTGGTTAGATGTTTATGAGACTACTGATCTAAATACATCATTTAATATATTTCATGACACCTTAACACTGTTTTTTAAATTATGTTTTCCCTCGTGTAAAATTAAGTTAAGAAATAGATCTAAATTATAAAGTCATGTGTGTCAAAGAGAAAATTGCGTTTTAAATATTATATAAAAAAGAATCTGTCCAATAAGTGCAAGTATCGAAAGTATTCCTCAATTTTAAAGATGTGTATTAATAAAT
This sequence comes from Scoparia ambigualis, assembly GCA_963921215.1. Taxonomy (NCBI): domain Eukaryota; kingdom Metazoa; phylum Arthropoda; class Insecta; order Lepidoptera; family Crambidae; genus Scoparia; species Scoparia ambigualis. The sequence goes on along the minus strand of OY992502.1, from coordinate 52,245,268 downwards.
CTAGAAAACTTATGAACGAGGCACGCCTCCATAAAAGTAAAAATGTTTGTAAAACCACGTGGGATCTAATTAAATCGTATGATCAACCAGAATTTAATAATAGTTACATAAGCAAAATCAGACATAAAAATATGAATATTACGGACCCTATTGACATTTGTAATCATTTTAATAATTTTTATTCCGACATTACAAATCAATCATCTAATTCTAATTATAATTTTAATAATAATCATAATTCTAATGCGACATCTGTTAATAATATCCAACATTTAGAACCGAGCATCTTTTTATACCCAACAACACATGACGAGATATTTAAAATTATAAGATCCCTCAATATCACAACATCGGTGGGCTATGATGCATTACCCACAAAGATTCTTAAATACTGCGTTCTTTCTGACATAGTAAGTTATTTAACAAACCTTTCAATGACTGAAGGCACATTTCCGGAAGCCCTCAAACTATCAATCATAAAACCAATATATAAAAAAGGCGATATTGATGTAATGGATAATTACAGACCTATTGCATTAATTCCAGTACTATCTAAAGTACTTGAAAAGGTTATGCACAATAGAATGGGTGTGTAATGTTTGATATAATTACTTATGATCTAACGTTCAGATAATATAATTTCATTTCATATAATTTCATTTGATATAACAACTAACTTAATATAATAAACATTTAATATAATTTTAGATTCTATAATTTCATTTGGTATAATATACTTTTGATATAATTTATCTTTGATATAATGTACATTTGATATAATAATCAAATGATATAAAACATTACTCATGTAATAAGCAAGCAGCATGCAAGCAAGCAAGCAGCATGCAAGCAAGCATGCAGCATGCAAGCAGGCATGCAGCATGCAGGCAGGCATGCAGCATGCAGGCAGGCATGCAACATGCAAGCAGGCATGCAGCATGCAAACAGGCATGCAGCATGCAAGCAGGCATGTTTTCTGTCACGGCCCCGGCGCTGCGGGACTCCGGCGGTCCCACACGAGCTTATCGTCGCAGATGGCTTTCGCTCACCGCCGCGGCTGAGGCTGGCCGGTGAAGCCGGCCAGCAAGCCGAAGCTGCGGCGAGCGTTAAACCCACCTGCTCCTCAGCTCGTGGGCCGCCTCGCCCCTCCGCGCCTACGCGGGATTGAATTACACTCTAGCGTAGGGCAGACAAGTCTACGTGGAGTCGGTTTTGCCGCGATTCGTTTCTGTCACTGACTTTTTTAGCACAACCATAAAATATTTGAAATCAATTTAGGGTTAAAATAATAATAATAATAATAATAATGTTTTATTTATTTTCCACCAGAATATTACATGCACTTACTAATTCTAAACTTAACTAAAGTAGTCTAATGGATAAGTGACCTGGCAAGCACATATAATATTTGGGGGGACTGGAGCCTAAACTAGGATATACCTGAATTTCAGGACTCCAGGTTTCCCATCCAAACCCTATATTGCTATTGCTATATTATATATATATATATATTGCATATTGCTTCTACTTGTATTTAGAATTCGAGAAGGTGGTAAATTTAGATTAAGATTGTGTGTGTTTGTGTTCACATATGTAAGTAAAGTAACTGGGAGTTAGGTCATCAATGATTCAGTCTCATGGTAAGTTAGCTTCTGCAGATAGTTCCTTAAAGTTGTTTTACATTCGTGTGACGTTTTTGGATAGATGTTTAAGATTGGGTTTAGTTTATTGTACAGGTGTTTAGTGAGAAAGAGTGTATGTCGTCGAAAGAAGGCGGTATTATGTCTACTGGACTGGCATATCTTGGGCATTCTGCGGCTGTTGTTTTGTTGTGATTGTCGAAAGTATAAAAGTTTGTGTTGTCTTAGTGTGGTTTGGATTATAAAAAGCTGTCTCACAGTCATGACCTCCGCTTCATTATACAGGCATTGTGTAGGGTACCGGTAAGGTTTCCTAAACATTACTTTCAGGAGTGATCGTTGAGCACGTTCAAGTTTAATTATTTTTGTCTTGCATGCCCCACCCCACACTGGGATGCAGTAGATAAGTAAAGATTGGGCAAGGGCATAATAGACTGTTTTTAAGTTTTTGGGTTCAAGGATATTCCTTAGTTTGCGAAAGATCCAGATTAATTTCCTGACGCGTGCGGACAGAGAATCAAGTTGGAAGTTCCAGGAAAGGGTAGTGTCAAGTTCGATGCCGAGATATTTAATTGTGGTGACTTTCTGGAGTTGCAAACAAGGACATGTCGCATGGTGTTGGCCGGAGCATGTATGGATTTTAAGACTAGGCTCTCTCATTGATGGTTGCGTAGATTTATTAATCGAAAAAGTGATGTATTTAGATTTCGTAACATTAAGTGTCAGAAGGTTTTTCCTTAACCACGATGAGACCTGTATCAGGCCCTGTTCCGCACAGGATTGCGCCTCCGCCCAAGTGTCTCCCTGAAATATAAGAGCCGTGTCATCGGCATATGAAATGATTTTTCCATTGAGTGGTTTGTATTGACACAGCTCATTTATGTAGATCAAGAAGAGACTTGGGCCCAGGACACTTCCCTGCGGGACGCCGCAGGTAACCGGGAGTGGACTGCTGATATGATCTCCTATCTTGACTGTCTGCTGTCTGTTTGTCAGGAAACTTTCAAAAAGTCTCAAGGGTAGTCCGCGAATACCGATTCTTTCAAGCTTATTCACTAAGATCCTAGTGGAGACCGTGTCAAAAGCCTTCGCGAGGTCTAGAAAGACTCCAACACATCTCCGGCCTTTGTCTAGGTTATCTGCAATGTTATTCGTTAGTTCGATTATTGCATCTTCGGTTGATTTATTGGGTTGAAAGCCGAATTGTGAGTCAGCGATTATTTTGTTGTCCTTAAGATAAGACATCAGTCGTTTATTTATAAGTTTCTCCATAAGTTTAGAGATAGCCGTAAGAACAGAGATTGGACGGTAGTTTTCTACGTGTTCCCTGTCTCCGCCCTTGTGAATAGGGTGTATCACCGACATTTTAAGGCTGTCTGGGAAGATACCGTTGGTAATGCACAGGTTAAATATGTGTGTCAAGACTGGACATATGGTATCTCTCACTCGTTTGAGGAAGGAGACAGGAATCCCGTCCCACCCTGCAGCTGCGTCGTTTCTCAAACCCGCTATCAGAGATCCAATCTCATGTTCATCTGTTTCCAACATAGCAAAAGAGTTTGGATAGGTCGTGCTTTTTATATCGAGGGCAGATTGTGGGTGTGTGTCTTTCACTATGTCGTCAGCCAATTTTTGGCCTATATATGCAAAGTATTCGTTAATTTGATTAATAGATGATTGTGAGTCTCCGGTGTTAGGTTTAATGAGTTCATGGGCTGGGTTTTTTACTACCGCGGTGTTTGTGAATTTTCTTATCATTTTCCACGTCTCTTTTGGATTTTTGCATTGACTGATTGCCGAGCTTTCGTAGCTGTTTTTTACTTTTTTTATGATGTCATTGCAAAAATTGCGATATCTGCGATAAGATGTCGACAGAATTTCGTTATCTGGGAATGTTTTTGATTTGAGGTGTAGGGCGTCACGGTGGGAGATACATCTCAGCAGTCCTGCAGTAAGCCAAGGTTTTAAAATATGTTTACGATTCGGGACCTTGTGAGTTTTAGTGTTAGTGGTCAGTGTCTCTTTAATAATGTGGATCAGTGTGTCAGAAGCTAAGTTCGGATCAGTCATCTTGAGAATGCTATTTAGGTTTTTTGTTGTGAAATCTTTAGCGGCGTTATCTAGGTTGGTAACTTTTTTAAATACAGTATCTTTGTCCCTTTTTTTTGTGTGTAATAGATTTAGTAACACTGGAAAGTGGTCAGTTATAAATGCTTTAATGACAAAAACCTGCGCTTTACAGGATGTTTTGAGATTAACGTGGTTTAGGCAGTTCCGTTCGCGGGTAGGTATTACGTGTGCTGGCAACAAGCCATTCTCGGCCAATAAATTTAGGTAACCATAGCTCCTGTTGTCGTCGTTGAGGGGTTTAATATCGATGTTGATATCACCGACTAGAGATACGGTTTTGAATGCAGACGTCGATTTTAAAGTTATTTCTAATGAATTTAGGAAATTATCTATATTTCTTTGAGAGGGTGATCTGTATATGCCGAGAATAGCTGTGTCACCGGTTTTAAGTAAGAGGCAGTTTGCGTCAGAGAGTGTTGGCTCCTCGACTTTATGTTTAAGATCCTTGTGAACGTACATAACAACTCCGTCGTTTTGATAAAGGTTGGTAGCGGTGTAATAAATTGTAAAATTGTCCATAATAGGGGGGGGCTTGTCTTTTGATAACCAGCATTCCGTAAGTATTATTATGTCGCAATCAATGTTCAGTCCATTGAGAAAAACTAGAAAATAGTCGAAATTGCGATAAATACTTCGGATGTTGTGTGTTATTATTTTCAAAGAGTTTTTCTGGCGAATAAGCTTATTGGAACATTCTTTGGGGAACTCGAGTGATGATTCCGATATAGTGGTGTAATCCAGTTGCGCTTGTAAATTAATAATGTTGTTTGAGTGTGTGTTATCTGTTGGTGTGTTGTTACCATCCTCAGAGGAACTATTTACCATGGTATTCCTATGTAAATAAAAACCAAAAATACAGAAATAGAGAGAAAGTAAAGTTAAATAATAATTTAACAGGTAAGGAAAATAATTACGAGCTTAAACATAAAAACGAAGTGAAACTGACTAAGTAAGTGGGGACCCGGGTTAGGTAAGTTCCGCAAGTTCACTTTCGTTGTTCACTCGCACTGGAGGCTGGTCTTCTTCTGTTTTAATGTAGACCTTTCCGTACGAGATCCAGGTGGCTGCAATTTTGCGTTTTTTCACGAGTTCCCTGGTCAGGTAATAGACACGACGCGCCTTCGTTGTAAGGGCCTCGGATAAGTACACCGTTTTTCGAGGACCTGAGATCTTAAGTGCTTCTGTGTTTAGGGGGGGTTGGTTAGATTGGCGCTTCTTTATGTTATATTCCTTGCACGTTTGAACTAGGTCCTCCTTCCTAGAGACGGTGGTAAAGTTTACCACGATAGCTTCTGATTTTGTTCTATATATGTCGCGGATCTCAAGATCTTGTATTGGGAGTGCGGTACCGATTTCGGTGCTGAGGCTTTTAATGGTGGTGCACAGGGTCACCCTGTTTTCCTGGGCTATTTTAGGGATGTTACGTATCTCGACTGAGGTAGACTTTGAGTCCTTTTCCAAAGTGTCGATTTTATTTTCCAGTGTTTTGATGTGTGATTTAAGTTGTTGGTTTTCTATCTGTACAGACTCCAAATTGCTTGAGAGTGCTTCGTATTGGGTGGACATATAGTCCACCTTATTCTGTATTTCGGTGTTTTGTTCAATAAGAGTACTTATTGAAGAAGTTAGGGCTGCGAATTTTGCCTCTTGATGTGACTGAAGCTTGTCAAACATGCGCCTAAACTCACTAAGAAATTCTTCCGAACACCCCGGTGTGTCGGCCAGCTTGCGCTTGGCCCTTTTTGTGATGTTTAGTACACTTCCGTGTTTCAGGGTTCCGGTTGATGACAGATTGAGGTCTGAGTCAGATCCGTAGTGAGTAATGGAAGGCTCAGACTCGATATTAGTCGCGGAGACTGCACACTTAGGCGGCGTACGTTGAACCTTAGGCATAGTTTGCGGAATTATATTTCCTGTGTAGGCCTAATTGTTGTTGTAATACAGCCGTCGGCAAACGGTCCGTTGATGGGGCGTTACTTGCGCGGGCGCACCTTCCCGGCTAAGAGGAAGTGACGAGTATGTCGCTATCTTGCTCCTTCGTGGGTGGAGCCGGCGCGGGCGCACCCCGTTAGTTCGGTGGGAGAAGTTGGATTCACAAGTGACCCTGCGGGTATACGTTGATCTCGCTCGCACAGATGTATGTCCTACTCACTCGTCCCGGTTCATCTTCAAGTAGCCTCTGCACTCCTGGTAGCTTCGCCGACTAAACACTTGATATTTAATTTAAATTTGCGTTTTTCTTGATCAAAACAAACTGGGGTTTACCAAAAAATACGTCTGATCTCCTCAGCGGTCCGGAGGGAAGGCAAACATGTTTATCTTATTTTTAAGCAAAAATTATATCAAATGAAGTTATAGAATATGATTATTCTACCAATATAGCTTTATAGAATAAGTTGTTAGAGAATATGAGTATTATATCAAATGAATAATATACGTAATGTTGTTATACGAAGTGTATTTAGAACAAGTAAAAATTATATCCAATGAACGTTATGTTCTTTGAAATTAGTTCATTTGTCATTATATGAAATGATACGCACCCCAATAGAATTTATGACTTTTTAGAAAAATTTAAAGTATTAGCCAAGGAACAAAATGGTTTTCGGAAAGGTAAATCAACCACATTAGCAGCCTTTAATTTGATAAAAATGTTACCGAAAATATTGACAAGAATATCGATACAACAGCCGTATTCTTCTAGCTTTCGACTTCGTCTCACATGACATACTTTTATCTAAATGCGAGAAATACGGTTTAAGAGGAAATGCATTAAAGTGGATACAAACTTACCTTAGCAATCGTACACAATATATCGAAGTTAATTACGTTAATGAACATAAGGAAGAAACTTCTGTAAAATCACTACTTGTCCGAAGTAATGTGGGTGTAATAATAGTCCCTTGTGGGAACAAGGGACTATCTTAGGACCCTTATTATTCATAATATACATTAATGATCTACCTCCTGTTACTAATTATCAGTGCAATTTATTCGCTGACGATATATCTGTGGTAATACCTAAAACTCCAGACCGAAACTTTAATGAAGATATTAACAAACTATTAATAATATTACGAAATGGCTGACAGAGAACAATTTAAAAGTTATTGTAAACAAAACTATATATATACAATTTTATAATAGAAAACCCAAAAGTCCAAATCTATCTGTGCTTCTAATGAACCAATATCGGAATCAGATGAAGTCGTTTTTTTGGGCATAATAATTGACAGTCAGTGCATATGGAGAAAACATATTAAGAAATTATGTTCTAAAATAAATAGATTTGCTTACGCGCTGTGGCGACTGACGACGCAAATCAACCAAAAAACCGCATTGATGGCTTATCACGGATACGTGGCATCAAACCTTAAATACGGCATACTTTTGTGGGGAAATTCAGTCGACATGAATAAGGCTTTCATATCACATAAACAATGCGTTCGGGCCATATGTGACGTGACACCAATGACATCATGCAGGCAATTGTTCCCAAAATTAAATTTATTAACTCTCCCTTCATTATATACTGGAATGTTGTATTTTTGTAAAGAGTCATCAGTATTTTTCTTAATAAAGATGTAAACACTAGCCGAAGTATAAGATATCGTGAAAAGCTGTTGTTACCCAAAATGCAGACAGCATAATATAAGAGAATTTGTTATCCCAGTTGCATAAAAGTAAGTATATAATAAGCTACCTCACTAATTAACCGAAATGGATATAAATATTTTAGAAGAAAACTATGGCTTAAAATAAAATGTTTTTATTCTATTAAAGATTTTCTAAATTGTAATATTGACATACTGTAGTTTATAATGTAATTTAATATAATTGATATAATAATACATTAATCAATTAATTTTAATAATCTTATTTGCTTTAAGTGACGTAATATTCAATATAATTATATTGGCTATAATGTAGGTATAATTAATTATTAGTATTTTTTTTTTCGATTCTGTTTGCCTAATTATATCCATTCACATGCCATGCGTTGGCAAAATAGACGAACATTGTTATAAATTACCATCTTTTGTACCTACTCTATTTTCTGTGATTAAATAATTTCATTTCATTTCCAAACTGAACCTGGCTCTCGATCGTACACGTATCGATCGCTGTACAAGACTCAGGTGCGATCGAGTATGGAGTATTGTTCCCACCTATTATGGGACGGCTCCGCTAAATACCTCCTCGATGCACTTGATAAACTGCAAAGGCGAGCGGTACGCATTATTGGAGATGCTGAGGTTACAGCGTCTTGAGGACCTCCAGCTGCGTAGAGACATTGCTCCTCTCAGTGTCTTCTACCGGGATTACTACAGAGAGTGTTTCTCCCGGACTACACGCGCTGGTCTTGGGAACCACCATCATAATGTGCAGACTATCAGTACTCGTACTAAAAAATACAATAGGTGCGCTTGTTACAGTGCTTATTTCACGGCGGTGAGCGCTCTCATTATTTTGGACTGCATCGGCTGCTTACCATCAGGCATGATGCAGTCACTATGATGACTCAATAAAAAAAATAAAAAAAACCATAAAACAACAGCACATGAGTAAAGAAACGGAACAGAGACAAAGCTTCTAGGGAGCATACGAAAATTCTTACTTATTTTAGTAGGGTTTCAAAAGAGAATAAAATAAAATAAACAAACTTTTATGAGATTTTTATTAGTAAAAGTTTATTTTTTTCTTTTTAGCGCATTAAAATAAAAGGTTTTTTACTTTTTACTATTTAGTTGATCTCACTGAACGTGTATCCAATATTTGTTCACATCCATCAAACCACTACCAATCACCACCCATCAAAACGGTCCACCCATTAAGACGAATCAAACTTTTCGTTTGTTCGTCTTAATGGTTCGTTCTTATAGCCACCTTCTAGCTCCATTATCAGATCCTGGTTACCATATAGCATTAAAGTACTCGTCAAGACGAATTAAACGAGCCCATACTCGATGATGTTATGTCGTTTAATTACTGAGTTCCATGGCCAACTTGCAGCTCCATCATCAGACCCTGGTTACCTTCTAGCACCAAAGTACTCGTCAAGACGAATCAAACGAGCCCATATTCGATGGAGTTATGTCGTTTAATTACTGAGTTCTATGGCCATCTTGCAGCTCCATCATCAGACCTTGGTTACCATGTAGCACCAAAGTACTCGTCAAGACGAATCAAACGAGCCGAGACTCGATGGGGTTGCGTCATTTCTTTACTGAGTTCCTAGGACCACATTCCAGCTTCATCATCAGATCAGACCCTGGTAACCATATAAAAACAAAGTACTCGTTAAGACAAATGAAACGAGCCGAAACTCGATGGGGTTGCGTTGTTTCATTACAGAGTTTCTATGACCACCTTCCAGCTCCATCATCAAACCCTGGTTACCATTGAAGGACAAATTACTCGTCAAGACGATTCAAACGAACCCAAACTCGATGAGATTGTGTTGTTTCATTGCGAAGTTCCTATGAACACCTTCCAGCTTCCAGCTTCCTTAGCGCCATGTCATCATAATATGGCATTGTCACGCGATTTACACATGTATGCAAAATTTCAACTCAATCGGTAACCGGGAAGTGGATCAAAATTAAGTTGCAAGATTTCACCCAACAAACATGCATTGCAAGTTAAATAAAAAACTTGTATAGTAATATCATAGACAAGTACCGTTTCGGCGCGGTTGTATGAAGCTTTCATGTGACAACAGCGGGCGGCGGCGGCGGACTGCAGTCCGCCGCCTGCAACTCGCCGCCCGCTGTGCACGAAAACTAGATAGGAGACAATAGGGTAACCTTATTAGTTGATAAGCGCTTAAAATTACCGTTACAAATACCCTATTTGATTTGGTAAGTGCATTGGAAGCAGTTAACCTTATTCAAAAAAGTTACCGCTACGAAAGACTAACCCTATCAATAGGGAAACCCTATCGTTCGGTAACCTTTAGATGGGGTTTCCCTAACAATCGGCTTAACCAAAAAAAGGGGTTTTCCGGTCCCTTGACAGTTAGATAGAGATTAATAGCGCACAAACTTCTAATTGTTCTAAACTACGGGGTATCTAGTTCAAAACTCAAGGACGTGTTTCGAGATGCGTACCCCCTTAGAGTGAATGAGTTTATTCATAAGTATTTACGATCGACAACCTTATTGTAAGGCGTTAAGACCTCTATTTGTATGCATGGTGAGTGGGTGTCACTGCGTACCGTACGGAAGCGAGTCTAGTATTCTATCTCGGTTATTTGCAGGATTCGACATTAGATGTATCTCATCTAAAATAAAGTTATAACTCTTGGGCGATGATGGTATGCCTACTGGTTTTGGTTGTTATGGGGGTTTGCTTAAGATTTCTTATCCGCGGAGAGGAAAATAGGTTTCGGATCAAAGGCGGGATGTGTAAAGAGGATACATATATATAAAGTAATTACTTAAGTAACTAATTAGGGATTGTGGAGGACGCGGGTTCGATCCCTGCCTGAGGTAGACAATTGTTCCGACGTTTCGTTATCTTAGGTAATTATATAAGTTAAGATGAGATTGGTAGCGTTGAAGTATGAAGGAAAGTATTAATTCAAATTATTAATTATTATTCAATAACCTAGTTGAAACTAAAGACCATGACGGCGAAGTGGTTGATGCTTCACCCACGAAAGATCCCAGGTTCGATCCCTAGGTTGCAACATTTAGATGCGAAACAAGTTGTAAGAAAAAACGTAAGTTAAAAGAAGGCCATGATGACAGATGTACTTGAAATTATTTTAGGAAAATAATTTAAAGAATAGAATAATTGAATGATTCGGAAGATGTTATAAACTTTAAGTCGGAATCGTCATAGAGTTGAAGAGTTTTCGCTAGGGGGCGTTAGTAGACAGCGCAAGAGACTGTTATATTGATTTAAATTATATTATCATTTGTTGTTATGATGGTAAACAAAAGGCAAACCATTATTCGGAGGTTGTGTATGATTAAAAAAATGGTAGATGTCTAAGTTATTGGGAAATATTTACCGAAACTAAGTTTACTGGGATTTCGTTTCGAACACGAGAACTGGGTATGCAATTATGATTTTATATCAGTTGAATAGGATGAGGGGTGTGAGCTATTTGGCAATGGGAGTGTTTATTGAGGAAGGAGTCATTGGGGATTGGGAAGGAACTATAAATAGTAGGAATATCTTTGAGGCAGAGGGCTAGGATGACAATGAGGTTGTCAAGGAAGGCCGTGCTATTTTGCACTTAATTAAGTACAGGGTTAAGATATAATTCGCCGCAAAAAAGAGTGGTACTTTATCTGCTTAAATTCAAATGGGGGCGGCTGTAACGGTACAGAATGAATGGTATCCGTCCGTTAGTAAGGAATGTATGGGAGTAGCACTAAAATAAATATTAATGCGTAGCACCATTAATATAATAAGCATGAAAAGGGAATAATAAACTAGTTCAAAATAATGGTCGATGGACTAGGGCTTTATCATTATTTTGAATTTCGCGGGGACTGCTCCGTGTGCCCCTTGCGACACAGGCGCCGTCTAGCGTGAGTTATTTACGTAAGCTTCGCGTAAGATTGTTAGTTTGGCTATGGTCTAGGGCTTTATCTTTAGTTTGAATTTCGCGGGGACTGCTCCGTGTGGCCTTGCGACATAGACGTAGGTTGGCAAGCCGGTTCACATACAGGCGGGCGCCACCTATGTTCTGAATACGGAACTATTTATAATTTTACAAAATACAGAATTATTGGCTTAAGTGGATGATTATTGAGAGGGAATTGTTAATGGAAGGCTACATTTAGATATTCAAACATGTAATATTGGCTATCTGACGAGATTTGGTTGGATTATGGAAAAACTTTAGAATTGCGCGGCGGACGGCGGCAATGAGCGAGCGAGAGGTTGAGAAAAAGATAGAAAGAGAAGGAGGATGTTATCTCCACGTGGCGCAACGCGAAGTTCGCGTATAACAAATAATAAGCGACGCGAAGGCGAGGCGCATCGGGAAAACAGCTAGCGATTGGTTGAAGGGAAGAAAAGCGAAAGGATGGGGAGGGATGTTAGGCGCGCGTGGCGCGAAAGTTAGGATGCTTGGGGGAGAGAGGGAAATTAGCGGGCATTCAATTATTAGACGTCGGAGGCGCGGTCTGATTTACGAGTGCGGTACGAACTCATACGTGAAAACAAGCGTCCGAGCCATTTTAGCGCGCTAAGTGATATTCGAGTTGCGATTTTAACTAACATTAGAAGTGAATATTAAAGTAAAATTCTTGTTATCGCGACTCGAATAATTGTTAACAGAATGAAGTATTCTGGATCATATTAGCGGACACGGATAACGGTGCCAACAAAACTAATATGGTTTCAACGGACTTCGGTCTGGAGGCATTTGACTGTATTTAATAATGCCGGCGTTATCTGTTAAAACGCTAAATAATACACTATCTTCGAGAGAATAACGGGGGAGAGACAGTTGTCTCCCTAGTGAAAATTGAAGATAGGTCAGACACCAATTAGCTGGAGGTGGGAACGTACAACCCCGTCCAAAACCGTCCCGCCTCCTTACACACAGGGTAGTGTTAGGTTGACACACTGGGTATTCCTGGCCCGACGGATAGTCAGCTTAGGGGTCAGTTGCTTTCAGGGGCAATGCGACTCACGCAACTCACCACGAAATTAAGTTAAATGTGGCTTGGGCCTAGATTGCAAGGTACACAAGTAGGGACTGTTAGTTCGACAAAATATAGGTATTTCAAGTGAGGAAAGCTGTAGGAATCTATAGGTAGACGTCTCATATATTGTTAGTTAGGGGAGGACGACAAGGTGTTTGCACGCTGTGCGTACATAAACTAGGTACGTGGGCCGCGGGGCCCACGTACCTAGTAACATAACATAACATAAGTAACATAACATAATTAAGTTACGGTGCTAAATAAAAATTACGATGAAGTGATGTGGGTCCTATCTAGGCATGTAATCTGTTACCGTAGGCCGATAAAATCCTAATTGTTTTCCTAAAGTTGTTACCAATTAATTATTCATTTTAAATAATTAGCAGAAGTGTGGTAATATCGTACCATCATTACTTTGGAATACCTAAAGTCTAGACTGGTTTCCTATTACAAGATAAATATTAAAAGTTATAGCAAATAAACATAGCTGTACTGTGATGTGTGATTTCTAATACTGAAATGACCAAACAGGCATTTTTAGCTTTCCCTGAGGTACAATACGGCCTTAAAATAGCTACACTCTTCAAAGTATTAAAAATATACATCCGATACCTATTGGTAAAATATAAGCTGAAACTAAACAACTAAAACCAGTTTAGAACCTAGGTTAATTCGTTGAAGGAAGACATTACAAGCTATGAGCTTCTAATAATATGAAACATAGAAATAATTGATTGATAACAACCTGCTAATTAGCCTGATAATACAGTCTACTTATACCATTTGAATTCACCTTAATGGTCAAAGACCTCCTAAGTTATGTAAGTACTTACTTCTAATAATATGAAACATTGAAATATTTGATGGGAACAATCTAAAACAATCAGACTAATATCTAGTACAGTCTGCTTTATAACTATTAAAGTGAGTAAAGGATAACTTCAAAATATAATTGATTCAATGATTAACAGGAATAATTACCTGATTTACTACCTACTAAAAATATACTAACTATGATTTAGTAGTCTATCAAATTAACCACTCAGTCTGAGAGACAGGGGTGGAAGTTAATGGAAAAATAATTAACTTAAGTTCACTTCCTAAAAGTTAAGGATATTGAATAAATTAAACATCTTTTAATAAACTTAAGATGTGATAATCTGCCAATGCAGCCCACACAATGTAGTTTATAAGATCTGTATAATAAACACTAAGAGTGAACCAAAGTAATTTTACTTCAAATGATAGTATTCTATTTAAGTTCACTTCCTAAATGAGTAGGATATTGAATAAATCAACCATCCTTTAATAAACTTAAGATGTGATAATCTGCCAATGCAGCCAATCCAATGTAGTTATATTGGAACTTTATAAGACCTGTATAATAAATACTAAGAGTAAATAAAAGTAATTTTACCTGTATTAATAGCATTCTATTTTAGCCACCGCCTGAAGTAGGGTTTGAATAAATTATCCACCCTTTATAGAACTGAATATTAATTTTCTAATAAGACAAAAGGACAGTCAGTTAATATTGTTACATTGTGATCTCTTTATAATAGACACAATAATCAGAGAAATAAGTGTGTCCGGTTGAATGCTGGCTTCCCACCTCTGTTCAATAAGTGATATCATAAGGCATAAGTTATTGCATTGAATAATTAAGTTCTTAATGTGAAAAGGATATTTGGATGATAGCAAGCCTTGAAATAAACTCTATTGATTTATGTAGAATAATAAGAATTTAAATTGCTAACACATAGTTCATAATGTGAGATGAAATTAAATTTTGAGGAGAGATGTAAATTCTCAGTTTTAAAGAATTAAAGGCACAAGCTAATAATTAATGTTAAAGCCAATGTGACGGAACTATAATTAAACCATGAGATGTATAGTACGCTATGGAGCGGTGGTGGGGCTCATAAATTGCACAAGAGTTCTTATGTATCATGCTATTGTTAATAAATAATAATACCTGCAGGCTAAGCTATCATCTGATTATCTTTGAGTGGTTACCAATCTTCCCCGCAGCTGCAGTGAAGGATTTAGGTCACAGTTCAGACGGAGTCATTGCTAGGCTACACATATCTATGATATGATTTATAGACTGGTAGGTAATTAGGTCAGGAGAAAATAATTTAACACAGGGATAAGCCAATTACTAAACTTTCACGAAAGAACTTGAGTTACTTAAATGCGGTTAACAACGGAGGGTTCACTAGACGATCTGGCCAAAATAGTATTTATTATAATATAACATTGCTTGACTGAAATTCACCGCAAATAGAATTAAGCTATGCTAAGGTTCCATCTTCATACAAACACTACACACTCTACAAAACTCCAGACACAACCATTAGATTGTAGATAAATTAGGTTAAATAGTTTTAAGAATTAGATAATAAGTTAAGCTAAGGTAAAGGCGGCGATGATGTGTGTATGTATTATAAGGTAGAACTAGGTTAGAAAAATAGGTGAGGTGGAGAAGTTACAACTTAACACGAATTTCTACTTGGTGCAGGTCAAACTGCCTAGTCCTCAATCCAAAAAAGTCTATGTTAATGTTAATTGGCACAAGAAGGAATATTGGTCGCTTTGGCAATACGCCTCTAAATGTTTGCATAGATGGAGAAAAAATAGACCGAGTAGACAGTGTTAGGAATCTGGGTTTGATATTGGATGAATACATAACCTTTGAGAATCATGTAGCCGAGTGCTCACGCAATTGTATTTACAGACTAAAGCTTTTATACAAGATTAGGCCTTATCTAAGTGAGGAAGTGAGGGTCACACTGTGCGAAGCACTGATATTGTGACGGTTGAACTATTGCGACACAACTAGTCTTACTTTGGGTTTTGCCACGATAGGCATTACATTGTCGGGCTTGCGTTCCGGAACCCTTGAGGCAGCGAACATTGTTTTTATTTATTTTTATTTATGTTGCCTCCATTCGTTCTATGTTTCAAATAGTCTGCCACGAACATTGTCCATTATTTTAAGTGGCCAGTCTGTACACTTATATCCTCTTGAGTCTGTACTATCCATGTTGGCCACGTGTTGTGACATAATTTATTTAAAGTTGTAATTTTATGCAGAATTGCAGAAAATGTTGCGGATTCTTTGATGTCAACAAGCAACAATCTATAGTGCAATGCAAACTTTTGTTTTGATTTTTTGTTAGCTGTACTATTTTAAGCACAGGAAGGAAATGCAGCCAAGAAAATGCCGAGTAGTGTTTAAAGTTTAGTGTTTTATTTTTTATATTGTTACTTACTGTTTTTTTTTGTTTTTGTTTAGCGTTTTATTATTGTTGGTGTATCATTGTTTTGTGGACACGTCACCGATTAGGCCCCTTTAGAATACCAGCGTTGCAGCGGCTTTATGTCGCTGTAGTACGTGCTGAGGTTTGGGCCTATTTGGCCACACTTTGTTTTTGTTTTGTATTGTCATTGTGAGTATAATTTGAGTATAAATAAGTTTGTAGTGTGTGCCAATAAATGTTTATTCTTTCTTTCTTTCTTCTTTCTTTCTTCTTGATTAAAAGAATCCTCTAAGCTTTAAGCAACACCATAAAATGATGATTTTGATGTTTCAATATGCGTTACCATATTTTTTAGATATCTTCTAGTGGGTCGCGTCGGTTACAATCCGATGGAGTAGGTACTGTTGACATAATGATCTTTAAATTCGTTCAAAATCTCTAGTAACTTAAGCTTATACTCGGTAGGTATATTGGTGTTGCGGTCGTTCGAAAATGGGGTTTTTTTCTTCATGTACGACAAGGCCTTCAAATTCATGTTGTAACTTATTTCTTGTTCCAATTTCTGTCGTAAAGGACAGGCGTTGCACACGTGGTTTAACTTGCGCGAGGTGTGCAAGGATATTAGACGATAACAAGTGCTGTTCCTTGGTTTATCTGCCATACATAGGTGTTTAACCACAAGCGCGAATAAATTCGGGTAACTGAATATGATTATGTTGCAGTACCTTAATAGCCTTGATGATAACCAAAAAGTTCCGATTTTGTTGTTCCAACAAATTGCGCCACAACACTTCGTTATTTCTATGTGGGAGATGGTGAGCAGATCCCACTTATGATGGCGGAGGGGCGTTGGATTCGAAATAATAGACTCTCGATAAAGTTCCGGCGTCCATTTTTACAATGCAACACAATATAATACAAAATAATTAACGATTAAGCAGATGGAGAGAGATAATTTTTAGGAAACGCGGTAAGTGAGATACAGCTACGCAGACCCAAACTCTCCGTAACAAGAATGACGGCGACGGCGTTATATTATATAAACAAGACAATATTAATTTGAAACATCTCTATGATGAACATGTTGGGTCTGATATGACCGTGAAAGAAATGACGGGTGTCACCGATTATTGTTTGACACTTATTAGTTGAAAAGGAGGACGATCACTTAGGAATGTAACAATTTGTGGTACCTAAAATGGGAAAAACATAAGAGACAATCCGCAGAAACAAAATAAAAGTAAAAAATATCAAAGACTTAAAAAATCTAATAACATGGCTTTAGAAACACTCTTTATACCAACTAAATAACTCAGCTACCCTACCTGTGTTATATGCGTCTGGTATTCAGTAGTACAAGATACATACAACTCATAAATATTCTGCCAAATAAAACTAAACCTCTCAGTATTGGAATCGAAATGTCTAAAAATTTTGACAGTAGGTGCGATGTGGCAGGAATTTAAAATTGCGGAAATGGAAAAAAAATCGAACGTAGTTAATTTTTAAAAGCCCGATAAATGACCCCACTCCACCTGATTTTAAGTGGAAATGAGGTCCAGGCGCAAAGACAACTGGTGCAGCGTAAGAGACGTAGTATCAGTTACTCTCACTCTGCCGGCCCACAAAGTGCCTCTTCACGCCTCGTTTGAAAGACCCTATGTCATAGGTAGAATGGAATATGTGCTTTGGTAGACTATTCCATCTTTTGGAAGTGCGACAAAGAAACGAGTCACCAAATTTCTTTGTGCGTGATGGAATATTAGAGACTGTAAATTGGTGACTCCGGAGAGCAGCACGCGTACTCCTATGGAGAAAGGGAGAAGGAGGGATGAGGTCAAATAGTTCTTCAGAGCACTCGCCATGGTATAAACTATATAAGCAATATCTCTACACAATTGCAAAGGCTCGAGAGTGTTAGCGACCTCTGCATTGCCAATAATGCCCACAGCGCGGCACTGCAATCTGTCCAGGGCATCAAGAAGGTACTTTGCGGAGCCGTCCCAAAGGTGAGAGCAATACTCCACGCAAGGCCGCACCTGTGTCTTGTATAATAGACACAACTGATCAGGCGTGAAGAATCTCCGCAACTTGTTCAGGACACCGAGTTTATGTGAGGCATTTTTAATTACGGTTTTGATGTAGTCTTTTTGGTTCAGATCGCAGCGGATATCCATACCGAGCATGTTAATACTGCTCTGCAGGCCTAGAGATGTACCCTGAAGAGAGGGAAGGGGAAGGAATGGCGACTTTTTCGCTGTGAACGCGCACACCTGTGTTTTCTTGGCATTGAACTCCACCAGATTATCGGAACCCCATTTAGAAATGAGGTCCAGCACCCGATCGAGCTCAATGACAAGATTTGCTTGCTTCATTTTGGTGTCTACCCGCCCAGCCGTTGGGTGGTTGGGTTAGCACTGTGCTATCATCTGCATAGCAATGAATGCTTCCAAGAGGGAGTATGTCATTGATATGCAGAAGGAACAGCGTGGGGGATAGAACGGAGCCTTGAGGAACACCAGCGTTCACTGACATGAACCGCGAAGTGCATCCATCCGAAAGGACACGGATTCTACGCTCATGCAGGAAGCTAGCAATCCAGGTACAGAACTGGTAGGCTACTCTACAAATCTAAAAAATGTCAAATTACACTTTTGTAAGCGACAATAGCGCCACATTGGAATTAAATTGCGTGGAAATTGATTGAACAAATTATTCTCGAGATGGCGTTCCGGAATTATCTTTACTTATCCCAATATCGATACATTTTAATCGCATTGGAATTGTATTAAGATTGAGTTTGCGTTCGGGAGTAACCCCCCTGAGCGGGCAAACCGTATGCCGGGAGCTTGGAGAGAAGAGCTTTGTGCCAGACGCGATCAAAAGCCTTGGCTATGTCAAGGCTAACTGCCAGTGACTCGCCACGCTTGTCAATAGCCTCACCCCAGAGATGTGTAACGTACGGTAGAAGATCACCCGTTGACCGTTTTGGCCGAAACCCATATTGACGATCGTGAATTAGGGAGTGATCTTCTAGCTATCGAATAAGCTGTCTGTTCAATATTAGTTCAAGGATCTTGCACAACACTGAAGTTATGGCGCTAGCGCGGTAATTAGTCGGATCTGACAGATCTCCTTTTTTAAGGATCGGTTGCACATTAGTTTCTCTCCAAGATTCCGGCACACAACCCGAAGAGAGCGAGAGACGGTACAGACGCGTTTACACAGGGGACAACTCCGCTGGATACATTTTCAGGACTATTGCTGGGATGCCATCAGGACCGTTAGCTTTCCGGACATCGATTGACTTCAGTTCCGCACGGACATTACACTGCCTGATTTTAATATCAGACATTGTGTGGCTACAGTGAGGAATTGAGGATGGCTGTGCATTACAGTCATCGATCCGGGAGTTAGCCACAAAGAGTTTGGCCAGGAGATCGATCAGATCAGATCGATCAGATAGATCAGAAATCGACCCCTTATATAATTATGACAGTTATCCTCGAGAACTTAAGTATCGTTTACAACAAGTTCAATCCGATGCACGACGCAACATAATACAATCTAAAGAGAAAAGAAAATTATTCGGCTACGAATAATGGGTTACCAAATTGTTGTGTAGTTTCCATATTAAACTAGTAGTATTTAAAATTTAATGTTTAGTTATTCTATACGGTTACGTTTATTGTTCATGGTAGGATTTAGGACTTAGATAATAATATGATAGTTTATGGTAGGATTTATATAGAATTATGAACTTATTATTCGTGGAGAAGATGCATATATAAGTAGAGTTTGATGGTTGAGATGAGTGGTTGTTGCTATAAATGCGTGACAGAAAAATAAGTGTGGTGTTAAAAATATGTTTCATATTGATTGTTGGTTTGCTTAAGGTGTGATAAAATAAAACTGTAAATGGTTAAGTTAACAGACTTTTGTTATGATTATGACCCGACCTAATGGACAAAACGAGTTTATTAAATGAGGCTTGTAACAATTAACTGGTCTTTCACTGACTGAATCGTATCATATCTTATCTATTATGCTTCACCGAAAATCACCTCTTCTCACGATACCACTATTTTATTAATCCCGGGTAACAAAGTGACTTTGCCGTCTGGCATAAACTTAATACGCTCGGCATCCACGTGAGCCATGGACTTACCAGCGCGATATTCCACGTCAAAGTCATAGCCTTGAACTTCGAGCCACCACCTCGCAATACGGGGGTTCAGATCTCGCTTAGACCATGTCCACCGCAAAGCGCTGCATTCGGTGAGTATTACAAATTTTATACCGCTCAAGTAAACTCGAAACTTTTGCAATGACATTACGACAGCTAATGTTTCTAACTCAAAACTATGATAACGTTGCTCTGCGGTAGTCCTTTGACGACTAGCGTACGCCACTGGTTGCAACGAACCACCAGTCCACCAGGCGGCCTTTGTAATAAAATACCACCGAGACCGTGTTTGGACGCGTCCGTGTGTACTTGCGTCTCATAATCGGGGTTAAATAAAAGTAATACGGGACGGCTAACTAATATTTCTTTAATAGAATCAAAGGCTTGTTGCTGCTCAGAGCCCCAGGTCCATGGTTGGTCCTTTTTTGTAAGTAAAGTTATAGATCGCGCGAGAGTGGCAAAATTGTGCACATATTTCCTAAAATAACTGGCTAAACCCATGAATTGTCTTGCCTGGTGTACGTTCTCGGGTACTCGGAAATCTTTAACAGCATTTAATTTATGCTGAGCTGGTTTTACTTCACCATTGCTAACTTCATGACCTAAATATTCCACGCGGGTAACGAGAAACAAGCATTTATCGAGCCTGAGAGTCATTTTAGAATCACCAATACGTTCTAATACCGCTCTTAAGTATTGTAAGGCAATATTCGTCTGACTAGAGTACGTCAATATATCGTCCAAATACGCAGTACAAAATTCAAAAAGCGGCCCAAGTATCTCATCTATAGCGCGTTGGAACACGGCTGGCGCATTCGCGAGACCGAAACTCATTCGTTTGTATTGATAATGTCCGTTCGGCGTTATAAACGCCGTGAGATGTTTACTATCCTCGTCTAATTTTATACAATGATAAGCGGACAAAAGTAGTATAAAATTGGGAAGTCTGGCGCACGTTTCCCTGGGAATGGATCTAGAGTCCCAGAGTACTGGAGTTCACAGATACAAGAGTACCTGAGTACTCGAGTTTCAGAATAAGCGAAACGCCAGAACAAGAGCGCCTCTTAGGAGGCGCTGCCTCTGGGCGTTTCGCTCACCGAAACTCGCGTACTCAGGTACTCTTGTATCTGTGAACTCCAGTACTCTGGGACTCTAGATCCATTACCAGGAGAAGCGCGCGTCAGACTTCCCAATTTTACACATTACTTTTTGTATTTTATTGTAGTTAACGTGGTAAAAAATGTAGTACCAATAAACCAATCATGTTAGTAGGTACGAGTTTGTTGCTAATTATAATAGTATTCTTAGATTTATGAGTACCTGGGTACGCGTTAATCTGAGAATCTGAGATCCATCTCCCCAGGAGAATTGCGCGCCGGACTTCCTACGTACAGGCATTATACTAGGTTTAGTATCTAGTACATACTCTAAGACCTACCTCGAAGAGCTCTTAAGCCTGTTATGTCATAAGCAGTGGTCGGAGTAGGTATATTGAATTAAGGTCACTGACATCAAACGTATATGTTAATATGGATACTCCTCCGAGTTTCCGGATTATTATGATAAAAATACCGAAACATCGAAATTATTACATGAAACTAGTTAAAAATGTATCAATACTCTCAACGCTATGCTGCTAGTGGCGCTGGTCTCCATCTCTAATGTTGGCCGTATCCATTGTCTCAATCTCGCAAAAGAAAAGAAATCACGTCTTAAATTATTATTAGTGATTTTTTTTTGTTAATCTTTAAATATCTTGGAAACGGTGCGTCCTACGCTAAAATGGACGAAATTTTGTCCCCCCTTTATAAAACCCCCGTCTAACGCTAACCAACCATCACGATGGTACAATTATTAATAATTGTCGCTTTTTAATAATTATTTAGGGTAAGTAACGATTAACTAGTTTAGGAAATGTAGTTTATAGATTTGTTGGGCTTATTTCCCCTTTGGAACTCATTGACTCACTTGGCCGCACATTTGGTCGTTGATTGTAGAGGTTAAGTCACTCTCACACAGGCCGGTCAACGGATAGGTGACCAAAGCTTTATTGTTTCGACCTGTTGGCTAATGTTGAGCCGGCTCTTTGGCCTAAATAAAAGTGTAAGGCCTAAGTAAAAAATCAAAATGTAGAACTTGTAACCGATGAGGATTAAAAATAATTATTTTTAATAAAACTGTAATAATGATTATTTGTATTAACAATAAACAATTTTGTTTGCTTACATATGGTTTTTTATTTTATTACTCTATTTACCAAATTTTTGGAAACTCCGGTACATTCCGGAAGAAATGCATGTCCATGTTATGATATCATGACGCAAGTATCTAAAATCAATATACCTACTCCGACCACTGGTCATAAGTGTTTGAACATTGATGGATTTAATAGAAAAATCTTTTAAAAAAAAACCAAAATGTTCCTCAAAAAATCTTATTATCCATACACCACCCACATATTTAAACATTTTACATTTTTTAAAACGCATACATTGGAATGATACATACAAGTCAATACCTCCGATGATTTATTGTATTTATCATATAAACTAATAATACTTGGGCAACCCTTATCTTCTAAATTATAAATAAACTTATTTTCTAATATATCTCTTAACCATAATACTTTCTCAAAACCTTTTGTGAATATGCATTTGTCTTTTAAAATTCTTGCTATATCTGTGTAATCTTTAAAACTATGATACGGTATAAATCCTTCTTTCCAAAATATATTTCTATTCCTTTCTATCCAGCATACTTGCTTTCTTTCTGTTTTAGATAAGTCATAAAACGGAAAGGGAGGTCTTACTTAAAATACTTGCATACGATTATTACATAAAATTGCCAATTCTTTTAAAATAAATTTGTTGTCATCGGATTTGAAGCCTTGAATATCTACAATGGCGTTCATGATAGTTTGCGAACTATATTACTCAGTGGTTTATATTCAATTAATCTATCGTTTATTATTAAACAATAGGCTGTTGTATTGTCTGGAATATCTTCCAAGCATTCAATTTCTAGTCGTACATCAACGGGTCCAGACTTTAAATTTTCGTTTTGTCTTGTACAATCAATTACAAACAACGGAGCTGTCTCTTTAAAACTGATCAGATCGAACAACGGGTCAGTTGGTGTGTTATAGTACGACTGACGAAATCTGATGTACATGTCATATAAAATACTATATCGGTTTTCTTTGAAGTTTAAATTCATAGCCTCATAGGGATAATATTGCGAATTTAAAAACAATCTAACGTTAGAAACATTACAGTGATCAAATATGGAACTGTTATTTATTTTACTATGTTTTCTGTTAGTTTGTAATCCTAAGATAACATACCGTGGTTTTTCTAATTGAGAAGTAGTCTTAACAGACCATGAGTGTTTTGTAGTTTTTGGTAAAAGAGGATATTCATACAAGTCCCAGTTTCTGAACGCTATTTGTATAGGTTTATCTTTTTCCAACTGTCGCAATAATATTAGCCTTTCACGATCGGATACTTTAATATGAGGTACGCGCCACTGTACCTTTTGTAGGTTCACTTCAACATGTGTAATATCAGTATCCGCGATATTACAGCTGTTTAAAAACTGAATTACTTCTATTTAAAATCAGTTCATGCTTACAGTTAATAATAATTTTGTTATAATCTTCTGCAAAACCTAATATCTTATTCAAAGGTACTACAACGCTAAAGTGTCCATTACCTTTAAAACCATCTAATTTCCAACCCCATAAAGCAGCTACTCTATTATCACCTTCATTCATAGATATACATGATTTTAAAGTTGTTGTTATTCCACTATTCTTTGTACGATCTATCTCAATGCCATTCAGTTCATATCTGATGTCTTGAAACAAGAATATAAAAGGGTTGTTAGTAAAAGCCAAATCTTTCTTGATCGGTTTTTGGTCTTTCCCGATCGACGTAGCATACCCTTCGATGTAAATAGAACTAGCGGAAGGGAGTACATATAAGTCTTGTTGTTGTATAAGTATCCGAATTTCATCGTTTTCTTTGAAGCTATTACTATAGGGACTGTACGTATGTATTTCATAACTCTCAATTGTGTTATCAAATTGCGGTAAATCAGAAATCTGTAGGATATTCATATTTTAAATCCAAGTGCTTGAAGAAATTTCTTATTGGATTTGGTTATTTGCTTAATTTTTTTAATACGTCTGCTCACTTTAGAAGTGGAAGAACTATTGAGTTTTTGCACTTTTGTATTCACATTTTTATCAAATACAATCATTTTGGTCTACGTAAGTAAATGTCTTTTGAATATTTCTTCTTAGTCACTGGTAAAGTTATAATGTTCTATGGTGTTTTTAAGTACTGAAGGTCCAATGGAGTGATAAGCACAATTATGTAAGATCTTCCCCACACAAGATAACATTCGATCCTTATCACAGACAATAGAAGAATGTTCATTTGATGATTTGATTCATGCCATTTATTTGGATCAATACCTTAGATTAAAAAAATCGTAATATTTTTTCCAGAAGTTATTAAGAAAATTTAAGACACAAATGACCACAATTGTATAGATGATTCTTTTGGTGATTATCATAGTTGTAATTTATACAAGACCCTGCGTATTGTATAAATTCTGTAGGAGGTTTTAAATTACCGTAGCTATCAAAGTATTCAATGTAGTTTCTAACCTTCACATAGGCTACCCAATGAGAACCTGCATTTTGAGAACTGTCTATATTATTAATACCACATTCTACTGGTTGGGGACATTGTGGTAACTTATCTCTCATAAATACACCTCTAAAGTGTGGGATATCTCGAGCATTATGTAGAATATCAATGTTTGTAAGAGGTCGTTTGGGTAGCCTACGATTTAGTTTTTTTTTATTAGTTTTCTTGGATAAACAAATTCTTAAACCATTTTTATGTTGTTTCCGTTGTAATCCTTTTCCAATGCATACAGATTCAATTTTTTCATTGTGCCTTTTGAGTTCTGAAAGCCGTTTTTTAGCATTTTTAACTTCTTCAATAACCTTGACAATGACAGAAGCTCCTCCAGCCAAACTGCCAACAGCAGATAGTCCAGCAAATATGGGTATAAGCGGTAAAAATCCACCAGTTTTTGGTACAGGAATTACTCTGGGAAGTTTAACAGAAGAACCTGGTGCAATTTCTCGAGCAACGGCCATCGCTAAATCAATAGCTGCTTTCTTACAAGTTGGTTTGATATTTGAAAGACGTTTCTTTGTGTGTGATATAATGTGCTTTAAATGCTTCTTAAAACCAGCTTTGGAAACAAGATTTTTGTTTTTGGTAAATGCGCAAACTTGTGTTTTGGAGGGGTTAAAGCGGACTAGGTTATGTCGGCCCCAATCCGAGACATGACTTAACATGTTCTCGGTGTCAGTCACAAGTTTATTCCGGATCTCGATGACGCTTTCCAGAGAAATGTTAGCTCGCCCGGTGTAGAGCGTATCCCCAGTACTGTCGTCTGCATAGCAATGAATGCTGTTGTTATGCAGCATGTCATTGATATGCAGAAGAAACAAAGTAGAGGACAACACACACCCCTGCGGGACTCCAGCATTCACAGGCTTCATGTCGGAGCACGAACCGTCGACTGCGACTCTGATGCTACGCCCAGTAAGAAAGCTGGCAACCCATGAACACAATTTCTCAGGAAGCCCGTATGATGGAAGTTTAGAGAAAAGAGCCCTGTGCCATATCCTGTCAAAAGCTTTCGCTACGTCCAAGCTAACTGCCAGTGCCTCCCCTTTACTCTTGACTGCCTCCGCCCATCGGTGAGTAAGGTACACTAAAAGATCACCAGCCGATCGACCGTGACGAAAACCATACTGGCGATCACTTAGTAGCTGGTTCTCTTCTAGGTACCTTAAAAGCTGGCGGTTTATAATGGACTCCATTACTTTGGAGAGTAAAGAGGTTATAGCTATTGGCCTGTAGTTGGACGGATCTGAGCGATCGCCTTTTTTTGGAATCGGGTGGACAAGGGCTGTCTTCCAAGAGCTCGGGACGACGCCATTGGTGTAAGAGAGCTGGAAAAGGCGCGTTAGAACTGGTGCCAATTCAGGAGCACACGTCCGAAGCACAATGGGTGGAACTGCATCAGGCCCACTCGCCTTATAGATATCAAGGAAAAAAAGAGCCTTACGAACTGACCTTTGCAGGAACTGAACGTTTGGCATTGTACAAGCGCAATGCGGTATGGCTGGTGGAGAGTTTTCCCCATCGTCCAAGGTCGAGTTTGATGGGAAAAGAGAGCCCAAGAGATCGGCTTTCTCCTTTTCAGTATAGGCCAGGCAGTCATCGATCTTGTGCAATGGTGGCAGGGACGGCTGACAAAAATTCCCTAAGATAGCTTTGGAGAGAGACCAGAACGCACGCGTCCCCGAAGGAAGACGCACTAGCCTCTCGCCAATTCTACCTATGAATGATGACTTCGCCTTGGCAATGTCCTTCTTAAAGGATCTGACGGCAAAGTTGTACTTCTTTCTGAGCGCACTGGTGTTTGGATCCTTTGATGACACCGCATTAGCCCAGGCTTGGTAATGCTGTCGCTTTTGGCGAGACGCCATTTTGCAGCAACGACTAAACCATGGTTGGGACTTGCCGCCAATGGGAACCACAGAGTTTGGAATGAAAAGTTCCATTCCCTGCAGTATCACATCAACGACAGAGTGCCATTGTTTCACGCCGAAAATTCGTGAGGGGGTGGTATTATTACGCCGGGCGAGCCGACCCAATGCGTGCTGCAACGCAGCGTGGCTCTACCACTCAGTTGGTGTCACTCATTTAGCACCACCCAGGGGTCACGTTTAGGGTCTCAAGGGTAAATCTACAGACGCGAGCAACTTAACCCCCTGATTTATGATTGTATGTAAATGATCTGGATATAACAACTCTACTTCTAAGATATACCCATATTCTGAATCATCGGATATATTGAGCACATTAAATTTATTTATTTCTTCATTAGATAAAAAGCTAAAATGTGATATTGGCATTTTCTGCATCATTGCGTAACCGTATAAATTATTACAATCGAGATATATGAGAAAGGTAGACGGTTTAGAACAGTCATATTCAGAAAGATATCTGTTATTAGCTTGAGCGTGTCTCAGAGAACATTGTGCCAAACCTCCGCGAATACCCTTTTCTAACATTTGATAAATATCAATATCGCTTATTAGATCTAACTTTACTCCAGTATGCAAAAGCATTGCATCCCAGCTTAAGCCAGGCGACGTTACATAGAAAACAGGATCAAGCTTATAGTAATATAAACAACTGTTCCTAAATTTTTCAAATATATCACACAATAACAATACGTCACTTTTGAGGTATAAGTCTGTGTACTCTGTGAACGGATATTGAACACATTCCAAACCTTTTTCGCTCTCGAATACTCTTCGTCACTAATGTGCTCAGATGTTAAACTATTAAAAAAATATTTTTTTGATGGAATTTGGTTTACACTGAATTTAGACCATGAATCAACATAATCATAGGGATATACACCTTTTTGTTTAACTAAATGAAACTGCACTTTATTTTTGAATGCATTCGATAAGTGACAAAAGTCTTGTTCTTCAAGACTTTTACCCAACATATCTAAACTGGAACTTAAAAACTGAAATGAGTCTATAAATTTTATTTGCAAGGACCGCGAATTAGACAATGCAAAGTATTTTGTAATTGTTAAGTATTTTTCTTTAGTCTTTGGAATAATTTTAATATCACCGGCATATTTAACTAACTCTTTAATGAACAAGTGCGAATCATAGTTTGTTAGATTATGAAATATTACTGGAATAAAGGGCTTAGTTCGAAATAATATCGCTGCTTTGGGAGAATAATGTTGTAACTCAAATTGAGTGAATTTTCCAGGAGAACAGATAGAAGTTCTTTCGAAAGTTTGAAGTGTTATAATTGTTTCCCTATTTTTTGGATATTGATGAGAGACGAATAAAAACACAGAAAATATATTTCAGTATGTATTAAACAAAGCTTTTCAAGTAAATAACACTTACTTAATTCAAATTATTGAAAATACTACTGGGTCTCAGACATAAAACAAAGGATCATCTACAAAATTATGACTATTACTGGCTCATTACAAAAAAATACTAGAAAATACACGTTTTTTTTCAATAATAGTGGTGTTATTTGAAATAATACAAAATTCTCATACGTATTTGACATTGATACTGTTACATTGTGAGTTGAGACATCTTAGCAATATTTATTTTAAACCAATATTGATACAGTTCCAATTCGGTCATTCTTTTACAAAAATATTTACTGTATGTAACAGCTTTTGTAAAAGAATAAGAGTATTAACTGGTTTTATGACAGAGAAAAAACATACCAAAATTAGAAAGAAAGTAGAAAAAGCAGAATGTTTTGTTTCTTTGTAAAATACCTATAAAGCTTATAATAATAAGAATTTTATAAATTCTGAAAAAAAAACATATAAGCTTAAAGTAGCTCAAAATGGAACAAAACTAGCTTCATTTAACTTAACAAAAAAATACGAACTTTATAAATTCTAAAAACAAAACACAGATTTCAACAACCTCTAACAAAATATACTGTAATATGCAAGATAATTACCAAAGGGTAAAAAAGATTTACTCTTACATTCAGCAACATAGTCTCTCTATGTAAATCAGCCACATTCATGCCACCTTCAATATTATGTCCGCTTGGAGTCAGCTCTGCAATAATGACTTTCGGGATTGAATCTAAGTGTGTCTAAGCCGTCTTTCATCATTAAGTTGAGCGTGGTTTTCGTTTTTTGCCTCAATGATCTTGCTCTAAAATAGCCGTGTTTGAGGTTTTTTGGATTACAGTCTTTATCAAGAGTGACTTTGAAAAAAGCTTTGCACACTCTATCTTCTATTGAAAGATAAAAATCAAAATTGTTTCTCCGATTACTGTTGTGTACTTTGTTCGAGTATCTCGGGTTGATTGCGGAAATAAATATGTCGCATAATATATTTCCGCTGCCGTTCCAAATCATTCATAATATCCCAGTAGCCTTGAAATAGATTTTTTCTCTGTAAATCTATAATTTTTTCATTACATTTAAATTTTCATTTATCTCCACATGGGGATTTCAATCGTCTTTCAGGAACTAGTATGCCGTGATTCCTTAAAAGTTTTGCTTTTACAGACCTTCTGTTATTAGGGTTTGCCTTGCGTTTACGTCTGATTTTGTTTGTAGTCTCTTTTTGTCACCTGTCGAATCACCTACCGGACTTTCCATTTGTCTTGAACAATCCATTATTCTGAATTAGCAAATGTAAGTCTCGATCATTTGATACAGTAGTTTGCAATGCATTTGATATTTCTAAAAATTACCATCTGTAGTAATTTTTTTACAAGACATGGGGTGAGTTTTAGCAACGTTCGTTTCGTGTTTAGAATCTGAAGAATCACTAGACTCTGATGAACTGTCAGAGGAATTCGAAGAAGAGCTCGAACTAGATGAACTGCTACGCACCGACCGATACGTGCAATTTAGAAGGACCTGGCACGGGGTTGTTACAATCAACAATGTTTTGATTAGAAATGGGCATACAAATTTGACTTGAACATTCATTTTTAGCTACAATTGAAATCATTGGATCAATGTTTTCGGCAAACTTAGCTCTTTGAAGTTTTGTGCCTTTCTGATTGTTAAAGTCACTAAGATCAGAATCAGAATAATAATTATCAGTATTATTTACGTAGTAATACCGAGTCATTGACGCTGTCATCTGAACAGTCATGTCAATCATGTACTTGCTGGTTTCGCGAATCTGCTGAATCTTGATGCTTGTTGTTTTCACACGGTAAAGGCGATAGTATCACGCGTTCCTTTTGATCTAGTCTTTCCTCTGCTTGATTTGACTGTAATTTAACAAAAACTAAAATATTATTATACGTATTTCATATTAAAGAAAAAAAGTTCTTATTTATTTATTTGACGACCTGTGTGGTGCAGTAGAACGATTCCCGGACGAAAGAAATAGATATTTGCGTGCATGAATATGTCTATTCGTCTTGGTTTAGGTGTTTACTATGTATATTATGTAGTGTATGTATTTACAAAAAATCCGTTATCTAGTTTCCAGAACACAAGTTTTTAATGAAACTTACTTTGAGCTAGATAATTGGTGTGATTGTGTTAATATTATTATTATTTATTGCATTTAAGTCCACTGAAACATGAAATATTATTATTATTTATTGCATTTAAGTCCACTGAAACATGAAAGTAGTTGATACAATGTATTGATGATATGGGACTTAATAATAAAAATACGTATTAAAAAATACTTACCGCTTCTTCTACCCTATAAACTCAACTTGGCATTCATGTTTCGAAACATTTGATGTGTCCGACGGTTTGCCACTAAAATATAAAAACAAGTAAAGATTAGGTAGATCAAATTAGATAGGACGGTATTATAAAGACGGTACGTATCGAGAGAATTCATACCCGCATTTTCAGACAACAGGTATGGGCTACCATATTTTAGACATCAACAGATCAACAGATTTGCAAGAATTGAGAATTAGAGATCAATTACTCTAAAAAAGTAGGTATGCAATAAGAAAACTATGTTTAAAGGCTCATTAGGAGTTAAAAATTATATTCATTGTGTTTTTAAGTTGATTTTTTTCAGGAACACTATCTCAAGACCGAAGTTATGACAGATTGTATACTAAATAAAGTATTATTACCAAAAAAGTTTTGTTACAATCACAAAACATTTTATTTAGATAAAGCCTTAATTTGAATTGTACAAAAACAGTTAAACCTATTTTTTATTATAAAAGGTAGTATTTTATTGTAATACATTAATTCGTACTTACTTTTTGTTGAACAACGTAGTTTGCCCAAATGATACTTTGTTCATGAAAAGTATGAAGAAGTTCTAACAGATATTTTTTTAAAACAGTGCCATAACTCGAAGCAATGCGGTATTCCAGATAAATGAGCATTCATAACATGTATTATCTTGTAATATGACTTTATAGCGGAAAATCAAATAAGTGTTTACTACCAAAGCCGTGTCGCAACTGGCGATTCAACGCTGTTCATAAAAAATTGCGGCCAAAATTGACCAATGAGATACAGTCTCTCCATGGCGCCACGGTCTTAATAATTGCTAATGAAATACGATCTTTATTGAGTATACAAAACAGATCCTTTTACATCGAATGGTGAGACTAACTCAATTTTGTGATATTTGGTAATAATACACTATTCTTCCAAAGCAGCGATATGTTACACTTTGAATGTGCGGCTCCGCGATATTCTGATGTAATGTGATCATGATCATGTACTTTGTCGTTGCCTGTGAACGATTCCCGGCAAATGTAGCAATGCGATGCATTGCGATATTCGTTCTGTTCTTGCTTAGTAAGAGATTTCATGACTCTATGACTACGGAGTATCTCATCAATAAATAATGAATCTTCAATTAAACGTCTTATAAATACTTCAACACAGTCTGGACCTCTATAAGAAACAAATTTGTTTAAGCTAGGATCATGTGCACAACACACGTAATAAGCAAAGCATGAAGGTCTATGAATTTTGTAAGTTTCAGTATTATCAGTAATGCTTTCAGAATAATTACTTAATAAACTTTCAAAATCCGCATATATAACAAACTTATGTTTTTGTTGTCTTACAAAGTTCTTAAAAAGAGCTTAGTATTAACTTCGGGCAATACAGCTAGAGTTTTTGAACAGTTATGAGCATCAAGTTTAGCCTCAGACGGAAAAAACTGTAAACAGCTTTCACAGAAATGAGTTTGTCCATGATGACGAGTCACCTGTCTACGCACAAGCCGTTTAAGATCTTTTATCAAGCAATAGTGACCACATTTGTTTTTTTCAATATACAACAAGTTAACGTGGTTGCTTTTTCTTTCATTTGTAATATATAAAGATCCGGTTATGGTATGTTTTTTATCAATACCGTACACAGTAATACTTATACATGGATTATTCTTCTCAAATAATTTTATATCACATGGAGTCGGCGGGAAAGCCATACCCCTTGTCTTTAACACTGATGAATAATAAGGGTAAGAACTTGTTCTATTTACACTTTTTTACTAGGATATAATGCAGCAACTATGCTCCACGCAAAACAAAAGTTGTCATTATTTCTAATATTAAGACAACTCTTTGTATTTTTTATAGCTTTAGGTAAATCTAAGTAACTACCGCCTCTCAATGGAGAATACTTGTTTAGGTTTACCTCAAGATGACTTACAGATTTAAACGACCAGCCTGATTCAGAATGTTCAAATTCAGATAATTTTTCCTTTAAAGTACTGCTAACATTTGAATACATTTCATTAAGATCTGTATTGCAAAATACTGCTTCATACTTAGAATTAAATGATTTTATCTGGTGCTAATCTGATTTGGGCAAAACAAAATTGGCAAACATTTCAAAATTAACTTTTATACATTTGTGTTTCTCTAATGCTGAAATAATTAATTTTTTTACAACTTGTTCTATATCACAGAAAAACTCTTCCGGTATTAAATAAATACAATTTTGAAGTGGGTTTACTTTGTCTGTAATGATTCTATTCCTAAAGGCAGTTGCGATTATGTCTACATTTTCTAACTCAGTTTTTAAAATACAATTTTTCTTATGCAAATTTGTCCTTAAGTGATACTTATAACTAGTTTTGTCTAGCTTAATATTACATTTGTCGCATGTAATACTATTACTTGGAACCCTCTCTGAAAAACAAAAAGTAAATATTTGAATATGCGTTTAATTACAAAGGAATTGTACATAGAAATTACAACTAATAACATAATGAATAGTCAATTTGTCAGTATACAAAGACATTATAGAATAATTACTATATCTACTACTAGAACTGAATATACGATAGACGAAAATAAGTAAGTATAAGCAAATCAATTCACGGGTGATTTAATGTGCTCACTAAAGAAACCGGCACGTCTTTATATTGTGACTTAATGTCATAGTTAAATTGTCAGTATACAAAGACATTATAGAATATAAAACTATACCTACTACTAGAACTGGATATACGATAGACGAAAATAAGTAAGTCTAAGCAAATCAATTCGCGGGTGATTTGATGTACTCACAAAAGATACCGGCACGTCTTTATATTGTGACTTATTGTCATAGTTAATTTGTCAGTACACAAAGACATTATGGAACATATTACTATAAGTATCTAAGTACTACTAGAACTGGATATACGATAGACGAAAATAAGTAAGACTAAGCAAATTAATTCACGGGTGATTTGATGTGCTCACAAAAAATACTGGCACGTCTTTAAATTGTGATTTAATGTCCTTTAAAAACTCAACCAAGTGATGCCAAGCCTTAGTGTTGTCATCGCTTTTAGTTTTTAAAGTTAATATAGATTTGCGCCACCTCTGTTTTGGTTTAACGTTTTCCAGTTCTTTACACATATATATTTTAAGGTCGATATAATGACTACCCTGTAGATCATTTTTATATTGTTTTGTATGGCCGTTGGAAACGCGACGGTAAATATACGAATTTAACTCATCAGTACCATACGTATCTTCAACAACGCCATCACTATCGTCACCCAGGATATCATTGGCAGTCGCTAGTTTTTTCCCTCTTTTGTCCTTTACTACTTTCTTTACTGTAGCTTTTGTGCTGGAAGTATAAAATACATTTATTAAATATTTGATAGATCAAAATAATTTTCACATACACACACGCACACATACACACATACACATATATAATGATACCAGGAATCAACTCTAATATCGTCGATACTATAGTAACTTAAACTTTCTTTTTATCAGCTTTTAGTGTAAGGATTTCGTCAGTTGCAGCCGGCAACTTTATTTTAGGTATTTTATAATCTAACAGTTTAGCCTCTTCCTTAGATCTGGAACAAAAATAACAAAAACCTTAAACTAATGCTATAATAATAGGCAAATAAAAGTATATTATAGCATAAAATTACAGTTACAATTAAGAACGATACCTTTTAGGTTTTCTCTTAGCATCTTCATCATGTTTCCTTTTCCCCGCCTTTGCCTTCGTCTCAATTACAGGCGCCGTAGATGGGACGGGCTCTGCCATATTGTTAAGCACATTCGGTGTGGGAACTGGCAGCGCTGGCGGCAGCGTCACACGCTTATCCGTCTGCACACTTGACGATGAAGAAGACGAGCTACTGGACGAACTCGATGAACTCGAGGAATCGTATACATCGTCTGAGAATAAGTTGCTCTTAGACCTGAAAATAATGAATCTCATTACATCTTTCCTTTGTTGTAATAATGGTTAGAAGTTTTACTTTTTGATTCAGAGTACTCAATCCACAACAATTACCAGTACGTCTTAAGGATCGTAATAATGAATAAAATCGTAAGTTTTTGTACTCGGGTACTCAAACTATAACGAGTAAGTAGTTAGTAAAAATTCGTTCGTTTGTTATATGAATAGAAGTAACAATTTGTGTACTTGAGTACTCAGCCTATAACACAGCTTATCGGTTGTAATAATGAATAAAAGTGACAACTAGTATACTTGAGTAGGTACTAGCTACTTACACTACGGTCTCTAAATATCAAATATAAATGAATAAGTTTGACTACTTACATCTTTGTAGATAACTCTTTCTTTTTAAACGACACTCGCTAAGTGATTCCAATAAAATCCAATAAGCACACCAACAAGACTGTTCCGGCGTTATGATGAAGGGGGTATATTTATAGGTTTCGGTAACTTTACATGTGTTAGTTTTTATCATACAGATCATAGCAATAGCAAGCTAAGCATTATAGCCTAATTCGTATTTTCAATTATTGACATCGATCACACACACACACACAAACCAAACAAAGGTATCATAATGCATCTACTGCTGCACGCAACATCTCTAAAATGAATCACATTAGATGAATGTTTAAATGAGAAAAGGTCATAAGTAACACCCTACGTCAAACTTTCAATTCTAAACTTTACTTCTTTTAGAATACGAGATATGGTTTGTACACAATATAATTTTATTTCTGTTAAAATTTCGTAGAAAACTCGTTATTTTTTGTTTAAATCTGGTAGCGAGTGGTCGTGTACTTTCAAGAATATAAGCAATGTCGGTAAGTATTATATATTCAGTCCAGAGTAAAACGGTAAAAAATAGTTGTGTACTCACTCGGATTATTGGTCATAATGCATAATGTTTCTGTTTCAGGACACTGAAGATCTTTTTCCATTCATCTCCAACCAACCATTTGACTTAAGTCGCGGTCATGAGTTAGAAAACCAAGGCGAGGATGTTGTCGGTCCCATAAGACATATAAAGAGACAAAACAAAGTTGGTGTCTACACGAGCATGAAGAAACCATCCAAAAAAGCTACAAAAATAATCAAAATTGAAGTGTACGATGCACAAACTTTAAAAGAACAAAAACAATGTGAACCTGAAATCAGTGCTCAATATGTAGCTCAAAGCATATTTGATAATGTATATTGTGATGTTAGAAAAGTGTTAAAAGATATACAAGATACGTTGTACCAATAAATTTAATAATAGAATGTAAAAATAATAATAATATTTTGTTATAGAATATTGATAATATGTAAACAATCTGTATATTATTATTCAATTAAATAAAGTGTAATTGGTAATACTTTTGTGAGAATTTCTTTCTAATACCTACCCTACAAAACACTGTCATTATAATGTTTGACAATCTTGTATAACACTTGGATAGTTAATTAAAATATGTTTAATGTACTATTTTCTAAATTATTAGTCTAAGACAATTATATAAACATAGATTGTAATGTCCTACCTGAATTATAACGTTCTCAGATTTACAGTCAGTATTTAGCCACAAGACCTCACATACTTACATGATTAGTTCATTTGTACTCAATTTTTTACCACGTTAACTACAGTAAAATACAAAAAGGAATGGATCTAGAGTCCCAGAGTACTGGAGTTCACAGATACAAGAGTACCTGAGTACTCGAGTTTCGGTGAGCGAAACGCCCAGAGGCAGCGCCTCCCAAGAGGCGCTCTTGTTCTGGCGTTTCGCTTATTCAGAAACTCGAGTACTCAGGTACTCTTGTATCTGTGAACTCCAGTACTCTGGGACTCTAGATCCATTCCCAGGGAAACGTGCGCCAGACTTCCCAATTTTATACTACTGACAAAATATCGAGACAAGAGAAGACGCGAGCTTTAGACAAGCGATCCAATTGATCCTGTATAAGTGGCAAGGGGTAGCATATACTGGGTAACTCACATAAATTATTTGCGTTATACATCTTTAAAGACGTTGGCGTCTTAATAACATAAACGTTTGGGTAATCGGTAAACGGTTGCCCGACAATCACACCAATATCTTGAGTGAAGTCTGGTACAATATACGCGCGAGTCTCACACGACGCTTCATCAGCACAAATGCGCACATAAGATTCACCTATTGGTGTTATCTTAGAGCCACCAAACCCGCCAATAACGCAGTTAGCATCACAAGGTTGAATTTCAATATTTAACTGTTTTGCAACGGATTGAGTG
The DNA here is from genome assembly GCA_963921215.1 of Scoparia ambigualis. NCBI lineage: Eukaryota > Metazoa > Arthropoda > Insecta > Lepidoptera > Crambidae > Scoparia > Scoparia ambigualis. Next base: position 52,208,792 of record OY992502.1, on the reverse strand, counting down.
ATCGTTATACATGAGCTACCGAAATCAATAAACGCCTCTAACGGAGAGTTATTTACTTTGACCATCATATAATATTTAGCACTAGCAGATCGATTTTCGTTATTTATAGCGTTTACCGACTGTGATGCAGTTGATGCGGGGTTTTTATTGGCATTACGAGCTTTTAACTTTAAACATTCATCTTTAATATGACCCGGCTTACCGCAGTACGAGCATCTATTTACTTTGCGGAAACACTTATCGGCTACATGACCCAGCTTATTGTAAATAGAACACAATAATTTATCACGCTTATAACGACAAATGGATGAAATATGTCCCCGTCGCTTGCACAAACTACACCGTACTCCTTTTGAGGTATTATAATTAGGTGAGGTATGATAGTGATGTGTGATATTTGAGGTACTAACCTCAGCGGTAGTACGTAACGAGGACAGATAGTTTAATAGTTTAGCGGGTTCATTACAAGCTGCCGAGACAGCACCAATTTCAACTACTTGGCTCCCGATTGTCCCTCTAATAATCTCCGTTGTAAGGGATGGTGGAAGACCACAAGCATTACCCAGAGCCAATTTATCATGGTAAAATTGCATAAAATCATCACCGGGCTTTCTAATAATATTTACTAAATCACGCAACATACTTAATTTACTTTTCCGGGATGGAAAGGCGACCATAAGCTCAGCTTTAAATCCTAACCATGTCATATTGATATCAATTAATTGATCAAACCACTGGCGGGGGTGCCCTTCGGTTCGCCTAAAATTGTTTGTCCTAATATGGTTTGGCCAAACCGTTTTGGCCTAAAATTAAAACGTACAATTATTGTTTCGCCTAAAAATTGTATTGCCACCATTATAGTTTGGCCTAAGAATTGAAAGGCCTAATTTTAGAATGTCTAATGTAAAATAGCCTAAACTATATTGGCATAACTTTATTTTGGCATAACGATTATTTCGCAAAATTTATTAAAGCTCTAATTTTAGCATATCTAAAATTAAATGTGCCAATAATGTATTGGAATAAAAGCATAGAATTTTATTGAGAAAATAAATTGACAGAAGCGAATCGCTGCAAACCCGACTCCACGTAGTCTTGTCTGCCCTACCCTAGAGTGCAATATAAGCCCGCAGCGCCGAAGTCGTGACGGAAACTATGCATGCTGCATGCCTACATACATGCTGCATGCCTGCTTGCACGCTTACATGCTGCATGCCTGCACGCAAACTGCATGCGTGCTTGCATGCTTACATGCTGCATACTTGCACGCATGCTGCATATCTGCATGCATGCTGCACGCATGCTGTGTTTCTGCTTGCATGCTGCATGTCTGCATGCATGCTGCATGTTTGCTTGCTATGTTAAGATTAATAAATATTAATACATAAATGAAAAAAACACAATATCATGTATCAAGATTTTATTTTTACTACAAAAACAAATTTTGTGCGAATTAATATTTAGGAATTGTAAACTTTAGGGATTACGAATTGTTCTGCCAAATGACGCATTTGGTAAATGACAATGTGGCGATAAAAAGTTAGGCGAAGTGAAATTAGGGCAAACACGATTCTGAAGTGTGAAATTAGGCGAAAAAATTTTAGGCTTTTCGTTTGGGTGCCATTGCAAATTAGGCGTACAAAAAATTAGGCGATCCGATAGAGACCCCACTGGCGGGCATAGCCCTTCAATTTTGAAGATGTGTTTAATATGGTCGTCTTTTCATCCCAGCCATACATATGAGAGAGTCCTTCAATTTTCTTATGCCAGTTCTCCATACTAATTATAGATTTTTGCGGGTCGAACTCAGGTATGGGATCACTGCGCCCAACGTAACGTAACTGTGATTGAGAATGGGCATACCCAATTCCAGTTACATTGGTCACCTCATCAAACGGTGCGCACGCGGGGAGCACCTGTTGGTGCGCGAGGTGCGCGGTATCTTGCGGCGGCGCGCACGCTGTTGCTGACAGTAGGCCGGATAATTCGGCCGACATAGCTGGCATCGTTGGCGTCACCACGGTGTGCGGCACGTTGGCATACTCCACCGGCGCCAATACGACCGCACCCTGGCCGGAACAAGGCGTAGATGCCGGGGCACCCAGCGCGCATTCCGACGTGGATGATCGCTGAGCCGGGGCCGTGGGCACCACGGCCCCGGCTCGGCCGGCGGTGGTACTACCCACAGCCGTCACCGGCGACGCTGAACGTCAAACAGAACTCCGGTCACCGCTCACAAGCGACGACCACAATGGCGGCGTCAGCGACCCATCTTCATTAGGGCTCCGGGGAACGCCGTAAACTTTCTTCTCTAGCGATTTTAATCGCTCCACTAATTTATGAATGTCCATATTTGCTTACACAACACAATGAAAGAAATCACCACAGGTGATGTGTGACCACAGCAAACAAAAGTTTATTTCACAAACGGTGGCTAAGACAATAATTACTCGCATGTATTATCACGATCACGGCGGGCGGCGCGAGTGAGCGAAAATGTAAGAATAAGTTTGTAACAATAACAAACGCGCCGGCCGGCGACCACTACGAAAACAACACCAAGGGCCGGCTCAGCAACACGGGCGGCTACACAAAGGGCTCACTCATTACCACCTCTACGGTAATGTGACGCCTCGGGACACTTGTGTTCTTGTTAAATTTTGATACACTTTTGTGGGAATAAGTTCATCCCACTTCTGAGCTAAAAGGAAAACTTATTTACGGAGAGAAATTAAACTTGAACAAACTTTTAAATACATATATCTACATAAGTTATTCACTTGGAAACAACTACAGGGCAAAAGATATTTTAATCGAATGAGAAAACGCGTGTGTCTCCGATGACGTCCAAGTGTGACTAATCAGGTAGATCGTAGATCTCAGGGCACACGCCGCGCTTGCCGGGACCACCCGAACATTGGCGATGGTAGCCGATGCCCTTCCTTTCGTTATTCCTTAAACTATATTGGTGTTTTTCCTTTAATACCACAGTGCATAGCGAAATTAAATATACGCCCTTTGAATTAGTGTTTGGAAATGTTTGTAAACTTCCAAATAATTTACAGTCAGAAATCGACCCCTTATATAATTATGACAGTTATCCTCGAGAACTTAAGTATCGTTTACAACAAGCTCAATCCGATGTACGACGCAACATAATACAATCTAAAGAGAAAAGAAAATTATTGTATGATAAAACTAGTAATGTGTTACGTTTGGGGGGGCGGGTTGCTCACGTCCGTAGGACTTACCACCTTTTTCTAGGTCTACCCTACACGTGTCCCCCGGGTGGTGCTAAGCGAGCAACAACGCCGAATCACACAGGCTTTCTGCGGAAACCTACCGCATAGTGTACTAAGACTGACTCGGTATCAAAGGCAAACAATGCAGATATGCAAATAATATTGGCGGAGATGGCGAGTCAGCAAGGCATCGTTGAATGCCGAGGGAGACGGTAGAGGTCAGAAGAAACTGTCGGCCAGAGACTGCATCCGAACCCTCCCCCGGTCGTAGCGGCTATCCGCTCCATCGGATCCATGAGGGCAAGGACGAGAGAGTGCGTCTGTAACAGCGCAACTACTTACGCACTTCAATATGTCACGCGCATCTGACTGCTTCCGCTTTCCGGACTCCGAGCATGACAAGTCCTGCGGCGATAGGCGGCGGTAGAGAGGTCGGGTAGTGGTGCACACTCGGCTTTGTCCAAAACCTGCACGTAGGCGGCCTAAGGAGAGTGGTCGTTTCTGTACTGCATTTGGGCGACAGTGTAGATTGGGCAGCACTTTAGGTGACGAAGCAGCCCTATTTAGGGAGGCACTGCTTCCCCCGCTCAGCCGGGGAGGGGGCTAGAAAAGGTGTCCTAAAAAAAGTTCGCCCTTCATACTGGGGGGGTAGCAACCGCGGCTGCTCAGGCACCCCACTCTTCGCGGTCGAAAGTACAAGAAAAATATAAAAACATCAACTATGACATTTGGCGCCTGGAATGTGCGCACACTAATTGACAATGATGGCAACCTATGTCCGGAACGTAAGACTGCCATAGTTGCTCGTGAACTTGGTCGCTACAATATTGACGTGGCTGCCCTCAGTGAAACCCGTATAGCTGATCAAGGTGAGCTTGAGGAAATCGGAGGTGGTTACACGTTTTTCTGGAAAGGACGGCCCCAGGCTGAACCCAGGCAAGCTGGTGTAGGGTTTGCCATTAAGACATCTATTGCCAAAAAATTACCAGAATGTCCACAATACATTTCGGACCGCACCATCACGCTGCGTCTTCACCTGGAGAATAATAATTACCTGAATGTTATTAGCGTTTATGCGCCAACAATGAGTAACGAAGATAGCGTGAAAGACCAATTTTATGAAGAACTCTGTCAATGCCTTAGCCGAATTCGCCCCAGGGAGCAAATTTTATTACTAGGCGACTTTAATGCGAGGGTTGGTCGAGAACATGATTTGTGGCCGCGTGTGCTTGGTAAAAATGGTGTGGGCGCCATGAATAGTAATGGACTGTTACTTCTTACTTTATGTGCACAATTTGATCTAACCATTACCAACACGCTATTTAGACTGCCCGATAAATATAAGACTACATGGATGCACCCTCGTTCCAAGCACTGGCACTTAATAGACTATGTTATTACCCGACGAAGAGACATACCCCAGGTGCACATTACCCGCGTAATGCGTGGCGCTAATTGCTGGACGGACCACAGACTTCTAATGACTAAGCTCAAACTACGTCTATACTTGCCCCGTAGATCTATCAAACCCAAGCCAAAATCTCTCAACTTAGATAGATTGAGTGATCCAGAGGTACGGGGACAGTATCAAGGTAACCTGGCTGATATATTAACAGCATTTGACGTCAAAGACGGTGATCTATTAACGCAGTGGCAAAATATATCTTCCTCTGTTCTAAAAGTTGCCACGGAAGTACTAGGCCCAAAAAAGAGAATTAACGAGGATTGGTTTGACCAAAATGATAGTGTCTTGTCTGCGGCTTTAGAACAATACCGTGGCCTGCTGAGACGCAATAACAAGAGCCTACCAGAGGAAGCCAAGAAAAGTGGGACGGTATTAAGACAAATCACCAGGGAGTGCAAAGATAGGTGGTGGCTAGAAAAGGCTAATAAGATTCAGTGGTTCTCGGATACAAACCAGTTGGGTGCTTTTTATGAAGAAGTACGTAAGCTACTAGGAACCTCCGTGCGGAGTAGCGTGCCATTAAAATTGCGCGACGGCACACAAAAAGTTTCTGATAAGCAAGATGTACTGAAACGCTGGACAGAGCATTTTAACGAACTGCTCAATGTAGATCGAGCAGCTGATCTGAACCATATTTCATCGATTCCGGCATTGCCAGAATATCCCAACCTCGATGAACCACTGTCTTTAGAAGACGTGAAGATTGCCGTCAATGAACAAAAAAACCAGAAAGCAGTTGGTACAGATAATATTGCTGGAGAACTGTTGAAGTATGGAGGAGAGAAGCTGCACATTATAATCTGGCAATTATTCCAACGCATTTGGAGCGAAGAAAAAGTGCCACCAGAGTTCAAGATGTCTCGTATACAGACACTTTATAAGAACAAAGGGGACCGTTCTGATTGTAACTCCTATCGAGGTATATCGCTTCTCTCCGTTCCTGCGAAGGTATTCGCCAGAGTACTTCTCAACCGTCTTTTACCAGTTTCGGAAAAGTTATTGCCTGAGACTCAGTTCGGGTTCCGTCCGGATAGCGGACCTGCGAGGCTATATTTTCCATCCGCCAGCTACAGGAAAAAAGTCGGGAACAAAGCCAATCGCTTTATTTATGCTTTGTTGACTTGGAAAAAGCTTTTGACTGTGTGCCGCGGAAAGCCCTATGGACCGTACTGGCAAAATTAGGATGCTCGGAAAAGTTTGTTCGAATGATCCGACTCCTGCACGATGAAATGACCTGTTGTGTAACTTACAACGGTGAACAGACAGAGTACTTTCCAGTAAGTTGTGGCGTCAAGCAAGGTTGTGTGCTAGCACCAACACTGTTTGCGCTCTATTTTGCAGTAGCAGTCGGTGAAGTCGTGGAGCAGATTTCTGCTGGCATAAAAATACGATTCCGAACTGATGGTGGACTTTTTAACCTGACTAGACTCAAAGCTTACACTAAAGTGTCGCACTCAGTTGTAACGGAGATAATGTATGCGGATGATCTGTGTTTTGTTGCAAACTCGCCTCAGGATCTTCAGTTGCTGGTCTCGAATCTTCACGAAGTCTGTTGTCGGTATGGTCTTAAAATCAGTGTCTCAAAGACGGAAGTTATGGCAATGGATTTCTTTGAGGGCACAGAGCCTTTTAAGATTGGTCTTGGCGATAGTGAGCTGAAACAAGTAAGGAAATTCAAGTACTTGGGCAGCACTATTACATCCCAGTGTGACCTTGAAGCCGAAATAAACAACCGTATAAGCGCGGCAGCTGCTGCTTTTGGCAAACTTCGATCCAAGATGCTACGATCACATGATTTGAAACTCGCTACCAAAATCTCGGTTTACATGGCAGTAGTTCTTCCAAACCTTTTGTACTCCTCCGAGACATGGGTCTTATATCGGAAAAACATACGCACACTGGAAAAATTCCACCTTAAATGCTTGCGAGATATTTTAAACATCAAGTGGTCGGATCGGGTGAGAAATACCGATGTACTGCGACGCGCAAATGTTTGTGGAATTGAGGCGTATCTGATGCGGCGACAACTTCGTTGGTGTGGTCACGTCTCACGAATGGCTGACGACCGGGTTGCGAAACGCATTTTCTTTTCTGAGCTCCAAGATGGCAAGCGGAAACAAGGCGGCCAGTTCTTACGATTCAAGGATGTTCAGAAGAGACATATGAAGCGATGCGACATCAACCCACAGGAGTGGGAGGATGCTGCAAGCCGTCGCCCAGAATGGAGACGTTTTGTGCGAGTGCAAGTAAATAACTTTGAAGAGCAAAGAAAAGCCGAATTAGATGCAAAACGCGATGCTCTGAAGGCCAGACCACCTCGGGCCATCTTTTATAATTATGTCGACGGTGCCCTCACGTGCCGCCAGTGTTTGCGCACGTTCTCAAATAAGATTGGCTACTGTAGTCATCAGAGGGCACATGATAGGGCAGCTCAACGTAGACATAATACTGTGGATTAGCGGAACTTTCTTCTCTTTCTTTTAGCAGTCACCGTAGCCGAAATCGGCCAGGGAGTATATATAATGTGTTACGTATCAAGTAGGCGATTTAATATTATTAAAGAACCAAGTAGGAAATAAATTAGATAGTATTTACAATGATCCTTATAAAGTTTTAAGAGATATGACGTCAAATGTAGAAATTTTGAAAGAAAATAAAGCTGTTATTGTGCACAAGAATAATACGAAACTATTTAATAAATAACTATTTTTGTTTGACACGTAATTTTATAGTATACTTTTATTACATGTTAGGTATTTAACTTAACACGTTGTTATTATTATGATTAGGTGTAAAATGTGAAGCTTCCATTTTAAGCATCTTTCTATTTCATTGTTTATATTATAAAACGTTTTGTATAAGTATAATTTAATAAATAATATAATTTTAATCCTGCTATGTTAATAATGTTTAACTTTTGTTTAGCTTATAAGTATTTAACTTATATTTTGGTTAAGTTTGCTTTCACTGTTACGAGTCTGTTCCTTTTGCAGGGAGAAGATGATCCTTCCACATTTTCAGGGGAGATGAAGTGTGATTGCAACATGCGAGTAGCACAAACGAGATTACATAAGCGTGCATTGTGCATTGACATAAAAGTGGAACACACACGTAGCATTTTCAGCAATTAAAAATAAGGTTGCTGACTAAGTTAATTGTACCTATTATTTTCCTTAATATATTTTCTCATTAAATATCTTGACACCGAACTTTTCTGTCTAAGCCTCGTAAAGAGTCATATTATTTCAGCATAGAAGGAGTCCAAATAAGACGTCCTATTTTTTCAAATGGGCCATAAACGTTGATGGTCCGGTCGTGGGACATTAAATTCCATAAAGAAGTTTTGATAATTCTAAAACTTTTCGTTTTTGCTGAGTGGATAGAGTATGTGGATTGTGAGCTACTTTTAAAAAGTTAGAACTTTTATGACTGTGCTTTAGGTATGGTTTAGGTATTTCATAATATTTCGTGTAACGTAATGTATATAATATTAAAGTTTGAAATGTTGAGTGTTTTATAATAAGAACTATCATAACTTTGTGTTGTAAAAAGTTTAGAAACATAATATATGTGGAACTATGAAAATCACAAAATCACTCTTTTTGTCTTTGAATAAAATTTTAAAATTTATGAAATAATATTTAAGACTTTCAGTGGTTAGTGGTATACATGTTGAACAAAGTTTAGAAAGTTAAGTGGTGTGCTTCTTTGCTCATTTCATTTTTCTTTCGTAACACACGCAATAATAAATTAAAATTGACAGAATCGCTCATACATGTCCTTCGTAATACTATTTTATACCACACAAAAAATTAGAAATATACATACAGTGCATTTTGTTTAAATCACGAATAAAATATTTCACTAACGTACGTTTCTTTATGCGGACGCGGGCGGCTGCGGGCGCGGCGCGGCGGTGGAGGTGGGCAGGCGCGGGGGTGAGGGCATACCTACCTACACTCTATATGACTGATAATCTACTCGTCATGTCAGACGAGTGGAATAGTGGATACATGGCGAACATAATACAAGAAGACGTAATGCAGAAAAGTAAACTAAGTACCTTAGAGTGGATTCGACCAAACTGGAATAAGGTCTTATACCTAGATTAAACGCCGAGTTTGTATAGACTAATCTCGGAGTAAGTCCTATTCCAGTTTGGTAGAATCCAGCCTTAGCCTACTTACTTTACACCTTAGCTGACAACAAAACATTATTAAATGACAAGTTTTGAGTAGTTTAGTACAGATCGCGCAATTCTTCTTACAGATAAGATTATTCTACAATTATCCGAATTAGATGAATGGGATGAAAACGTACGTAACGTAAACGGATGAGTATGTAACATATTCTTAATTAAAAATAAAAACTGCAAATGATTAAGTACTTATCTGTTTATTTTTCATTTTGGTTAATCAATCTATCATCCTGTCATGTTCACAAATCACAATAATAGGAAAGTAATTTTTAAGATGTACAATAGGCTATAGAATTGCGTATCTAGCTAGGGCCACATCATACGATTAAAGTTTTTTCCACAACCCTTACGTGTTTTTTTGACAATTAATCAATTAAGAGCTTCAGGTAAGTATGCAAAAGTATTTCCTAAATTATAGTATGGTAAGTAGGTACTCTTATTATCACTAAATCATTCATCACTACCTAGGTACCTACTAATTATAAAACACAGTCCCCCGCGTCTGTATGTCTACATAAGTACGTAGGTACCTATTTACTTAATTAAGTATTATAGTATCAATTCTACTAGTCACCTTCAATTATTAAGTACCTACCGATATTATTACAATTTACAAGTACCTAACTAGGTTGGTAGTTACTAGGGCTTGCTCCCAGGAATTCCTGGTATTTCCCGGGAAATTGACTTTTTACGCAGTACCGGTAATGAGAATTTATTTCCCGGGAAATTCGGTACTTTTGGTACTTTTTTTATAACTTCAAATTACGCCAATATTAGGCTCCGCGTTTGCGGTAGCCGTTACCGGTAACCTCGGCTAATGCTCTTAGTTGCAAACCATTGTGTTTTGGAGGGGTTACAGTGGACTAAGTTATGTTGGCCCCAATTCAAGACATGACTTAACATGTTCTTGGTGTCAGTCACAAGATTATTCCGGCTCTCGATGACGCTTTCCCGAGAAATATTAGCTCGTCCAGTGTAGAGCGTTACTCCCTTACTGACAATCGCGTAGCAATGAATGCTGTTGTTATGCAACATGTCATTAATATGCAGAAGAAACAGAGTATGGGCTAACACACACCCCTGTGGGACTCCAGACTCCAGCATTTAAGGGGGTTCATGTCAGAGCACGAACCATCGTCTACGACGCTGATGCTACGCCCAGAAAGAAAGCTGGCCACCCACGATCACAATTACTCAGGAAGCCAATATGATGAAAGTTTAGAGAGAAGAGCCCTGTGCTATATCCTGTCAAAGGCTTTCGCTACGTCCAAGCTAACTGCCAGTGCCCCCCCTTTACTCTCGACAGCCTCCGCTCATCGGTGAGTAAGGTACACTAAAAGATCACCAGCCGAACGACCGCGACGAAAACCATACTAGCGATCGCTTAGTAGTTAGTTTTATTTTAGGTACCTTAAGAGCTGGCGGTTTGTAATGGACTCCATTACTTTGGAGAGCAAAGAGGTAATGGCTATTGGCCTGTAGTTGGACGGATCTGAGCGATCGATTTTGAGAATCGGGTGGACAAGGGCTGTCTTCCAAGACCTCGGGACAATGCCAGTAGTGTAAGAGAGCCGGAAAACGCGCGTTAGAACCAGCGCCAACTCATAAGAGGAACTGCACCAGGCCCACTCGACTTATGGATATCAAGGGAAAAAAGAGCCTTACGAACTGACCTTTGTAGGAACCGGACGTTTGGCATTGAACAAGCGCAATGCGGTATGGTTGGTGGAGAGTTTTTCCCATCGTCCAAGGTCGAGTTTGATGCGAAAAGAGTGCCCAAGAGATCGGCTTTCTCCTTTGCAATATGGGTCAGGCAGTCATCGATCTTGTGCAATGGTGGTAGGGACGGCTGACAAAAATTCCCTAAGATAGCTTTGGCGAGAGACCGGAACGCACGCGTACCCGAAGGAAGACGCACTAGCCTCTCGCCAATTCCACTTATGAATGATGACTTCGCCTTGGCTATGTCCTTCTTAAAGGACCTGACGGCAAAGTTGTACCTCTTTCTGAGCGCACTAGTGTTTGGATCCTTTGATGACACCGCATTAGCCCAGGCCATGTAATGTTGTCACTTTTGGCAAGACACCATTTTGCAGCAACGACCAAACCATGGTTGAGACCTGCCGCCAATGGGAACCACAGAGTTTGGATTGAAAAGTTTCATTCCCTGAAGTATCACATCAACGATTAAGTCGGCGGCGTCATCAAGATCCAGTGAGAAGCAAACTCGTAGTAGGACGCAAAGAAACTCCCATCGCATCCCAGTCCGCTGACCTATAATGCCAGACTCGACGTTTTTGAAATTTCTGTGAAAGGCACAGTGCTATGAATCAGACAGCGGTCTGATGAGCCTAGTGGTGCATCAATAGGAACTTGATAGCCGTCTGGGTGAGAGGTCAGCAGAAGGTCCAATAAGAAAGGTGCATGGCCCTCCACATCTGGAATCCACGTAGGCTCTGTTACCAATTGGGACAGGCTGTAGGCCAAAGCGAAGTCATGAACGACTCTACCCGCGTGGTCAGTTTTGAGTGAACCAAGCCATTCGACGTGGTGGACATTGCAGTCTCCCAATACCACAATCTCGGCCGAGGGCATCCGTTGGAGAAGGGTCTGTCGCCGTTTGAACGGTCTCGGTTTGGACGAATTTATATTATTTACTCACCTTAAGGGGAGTAAGGGGTGAACGGTAACAACATCTTATCCGGCCCAAATGTCATCCTCACCTGCTCGCGTCGGTGATTCCTATGAACAGCCGACGGCGACGGTCACAAGCCGTTGCGGTGCTTCCTGCTAGATAACTGACGAGGCTCTGGCGACCGAGCCATGGCGGTATAACCATAAACCTACTGGATCCCCGGTTGGAAGAGGCTGCAGCGGCCTAGGGGTTTAAATAACCTCTAAAATGTCTGGCGCAGAAAGCAACGGGAGACTACTGCACTATTATCCTAAGAAAACCACATGATTAATGAGTTACCAAGACAGAAGTGTGATGTCCTGCGATCCGACTGACGCTCGGCGCCATTGTGATTCCGGGTTGCATGGTGGGAAGTATGCTACCGGCAACTTGACTGCGGACCACCAGACAGCAAGTGGAAACTATGCTACTGGTCAAGGTGCGGGCATAAAGAAAACCCCACTACGTAAACATCTTCGCATGGGGACTTGGAATGTTAGAGGGCTTTTAAAAGCTGGTAAGCTTGACATTGTGGAGAAGGAAATGGACAGGTGTAACATTGACATCTTGGGGCTTAGTTAAGTGCATCGACGGGGAAACGGTCATTTTACCACTAAAAGCGGCAATATGGTAAGCGGCCATCCCTACCTTATCACCCTCACCTCCTTGATCGACTATAAAGCAAGAGCACTGGCACGCGCGGATCACTTTTGTTGGGGCGCGCGAGGCGATCACATCGGGCACAACGTCGCTGTCAGGACATCTCTATTTTGGTGATATTCATTTCTGTTGTTATTTTATTTTCGTGTTATTTGATTATTAATTATTGTTTCGTCTTTCAAAAATCATTAAAAATCATAAAGAGTGTAAAATAGTTAAGATTGTGTTTTTTAATAAAACGCCACTTCTGACCTAAAAGTATATTATACCGGTGCCGTAAATCACAGTTATAATGGAGTAGCCTTTATTGTACCCAAGAAACTACAGAACACTGTCAAAGGATATTCTACTCCAAACGATAGAATGATTGCTATAAAACTTGATGCAAGCCCTGCGCCAATCAACATCATTCAAGTATGTGCACCTACTTCTCAGTCAGACGAAGAAGTTTCAGATAAATTTTACGCCGATCTTGATACCTTATTACGCACCATACCATCAAAGGAAGTGACCATCGTGCAAGGTGACTGGAATGCGAAAGTTGGCGGCACTAGGGGAGATCCACTTGAAGGCACTGTGGTCGGTGGCTATGGCCTGGGGGTACGAAATGACAGAGGCGAAAAATTTCTTCAATATTGCATAGAAAATCAGCTAACTATCATGAACACCTGTTTCGAAAACCATCCAAGGAGACTATACACATGGACTTCTCCTCATGGCCATAGAAACCAGATCGACTTCATAACAATTAAGACCAGATGGCGATCGTCGGTCACCAATGCCAAAACACTCCCTGGCGCTGACTGCGGTAGTGATCATCAACTTGTAATAGCTGACTTCAGACTTCGCCTAAAAAGGATTTTACCGAAACCTAAACAGACGTTTCTTCTAAATAAACCGGGTCTAGACCATTTTCGCACAGCAGTAGATATAAAGATCAAAACACTTGAATGGGATCCGTTTGACTCCAGCGAAGCAGACTGGAATACCCTCAAGGAGGTGGTTCTAGAAACAGCAAAGAAGAGTTCGGATCTATTCAAAACTGTACAGAGAAAGGAAGAGTGGATAAGTAAAGAATCGTGGGAGCTGCTTGAGGAGAGGAAAACACTTAAGTGTGAAGGTCTGGAGACTAAAAGTAGTTTAGATCGCTATAACCGGTTACATGCTGATGTGCAAAGATCCACGCGGAGGGACAGAGACAGGCACATCAATAGGATATGCAGTGAGATTGAGGGACATGCGGACAAAGTGCAAACAAAAGATCTCTTTCTTAAAGTGAAGCAATTGACTGGCACCTTCAAACCAAAGAGTTGGATTATTGATGACAGTAGAGGTAACACCTTGACAGAGCTGGAATACGTTCTCGATAGATGGAGGGACTACTGTTATGAACTCTACCGGGATGAAGAGGGACATAACGTCGAAAGGAGATGGGACGATTACGATAGGGAACCAGATATATTGCTTTCCGAGATCCAAGACGCAATTGGAAAATTAAAACACAAGTCTGTGGGTCCTGACGGTATTTCTGCCGCCATGCTTCAACATCTGGGTGATAGAGGGACTAAGATCGTCCACCAGATATGCAACAAATCTGGAGAACGGGGCAATGGCCGGATGACTGGACACGATCCGCAGTTGTTCCGTTGCACAAAAAGGGCTCCACAAGGAAATGTGAAAACTACCGTACCTTGTCCCTCATGTCTCACGCTGGTAAAATTCTCCTGCGCATTATAAACACCCGACTCTCATCGTTTGTCGATCACCAGATACCGAGTGAACAATCCAGTTTTGTAGCCGGAAAGGGTACTCGCGAACAGATTCTGAACGTTTGTATTGTCATTGAGAAATGCCGTGAATTTAACAAGCCGCTGGTCTTGTGCTTTATAGACTATGCTAAGGCGTTCGACTGTGTGCAGTGGAGTACGATGTTTGATGTGCTTGTAGAGATGGGCGTGCCACAACACCTAACTTTCCTGATACAGAATCTGTACCTCAATGGCTCAAGCTTCGTGAAATTGGAAAACCAGATGTCCAAAGCTTTCCACACAAAACGAGGCGTGCGCCAAGGCTGCATTCTGTCACCAAAGTTGTTTAACCTGTACGGCGAATACATCATGCGCAGAGCTCTAGAGCACTGGGACGGCGGTGTTGCAGTAGGTGGTCGAAGGGTCAGCAATCTAAGATACGCAGACGATACGACAATAGTAGCGTCAAGCGAAGTGGAAATGGCAACCTTTCTAAAGAAAATTGAGGATGAGAGTGCCAAACTCGGTCTTAAGATCAACCATTCGAAAACCAAAATAATGGTGGTAGACAGAGCAAAGTTACTTCCTGCAACCGACGCACTCAACGGGTATGAAAAGGTCAGCCAGTTTATGTATCTTGGGTCGTTGATAACTTGTGATGGTGGCTGCACTGAGGAAATACGCCGTAGGGCCGGTATGGCCAAAAGTGCTATGACTAACCTAGATAAAATCTGGAGGAACCGTGCTACAAAAGTGAGCTTGGTTCCGGCTCTGGTGTTCTCCATATTTCTGTACGGTGCCGAAACCTGGAGCTTGAGAAGCTGCAATAGCAGTAAGATAGATGCATTCGAGATGTGGTGCTGGCGAAAGTTGCTACGTGTACCTTGGACTGCGATGCGAACTAACGTATCCATATTGAAAGAGCTCAACATCAAAACGCGGCTCTCCTCAGTGTGCCGGAAAAGAGCCCTTAGCTTCTACGGACATATAGTGCGGTCCTCAAAGCACAGTCTAGAGAACCAAATTATTTTTGGGCAAATGGATGGCAGACGAGCTCAGGGAAGGGCACCTACAAGATGGTCTGACGCAATTAAGAAGGCGGTGGGCGGCAGCATGCACCGTGCGCTCCACGCAGCATACAACCGCACTGAGTGGGGACTCATCTGTGGTCGCGATCCTCAGCAGTGAGGGAACGATGGAGAAGAAGAAGACTCACCTTAAAACACTCATGATAAAAATCCATTGTATAAAGACTCTTTTAAATTTAAAACATTCAACTCGGATGACCTCTGACCAATTCCATTCGACAAAGTGATGCCACAGCTAGTATAGCAATTAGCAAAACCTTTTTTTTATTATAAAAATTTTGTGTAATATTTTGATTTGCTCATTGATCCATTAATCAAACGTTAGTAACGTCTCGGTTAAAAATTCAGTACCAAAAAGTACCGAAATTCCCGGTTTTCCAGGTACCATAGTTAGCGCAGTACCGAGAATCCTGTTTTCTCCACAGTACCAGGACTGCAAGCCCTAGTATAGGGTCTTCCAATAGGCATGTCCGAACTTAGACAGTTGGTAGCGGCCATCTTGTTGAAGCTACATCTGTCAAATTGGTTGTCATTTATTCATTCTGTTTTGCCAAATCATCATGGATAGCTATCGCATTCAACAACGCGTGCAAATGATAAAATTGTTTTTTTTAAATGAGTGTTCTGTTCGGGCAACGAGAATCCGAGGCAGTCGATTTCGCGGACTGCCTCGGATTCTCCTGCACACTCTCACGGACAGCGGCGATGTTTTCGGCAGACCTTGCGTTTCATTGACGTACGGGTGTTGGTCGATCATTTACCGAACAAGTGGACTCAAATTTATCCACCACACGAGGAATAGTCCTCTCGGTAGGACGATTATGGTGACCGTAATGGGCGAAGCGCGCGGTGCGTTGCCCGAACAGAACACTCATTTTGATGAAACAATTTTATCATTTGCACGTGTTTTTGAATGCTATAGCTATCCATGATGATTTGGCAAAACAGAATGAATAAATGACAACCAATTTGACAGATGTAGCTTCAATAAGATGGCCGCTACCAACTGTGAAAGTTCGGACATGCCTATTGGAAGACCCTTTAGTTACTTACTTAATGGAGTAACTGCTAATACTACTTTACGTTTCATAACATACTATGTAACATATACATACGTCTTCTTTGGCACAAGTCTAAATTCCATTTCGGTATTAAACCCTAGTGTTTATACGTTCTGCTCAAGGTCACCAGCACTCGAGCTCTCACGTACACGGAGAGTCACTGGTGGTGCAAATAAACATGTATAGGTAGCACAGTAATATATATTATATTACCGTTTAGGTAGTCTGATGTGGCATTGACTGTACTGGCATACCTAGCCTAGGATTATTTGAAATAGTAATTTGTTCACATTTAAGTACACATACATTATAAACACCATAACTTGTAATAAATTAAGTAAGTATTCAGATTAATTATTATTTAAAAGAAGACAACCCAAAAGTCATTAGAAGAGATAAGAGTACGCGATAGAAAGAGAGGCAACTTCTAGGTGAATTTAACTGTAGATAAGGGAGCGGTGTGCGACCTGAATTGCATTTTTTAGCAAGAGTCGCTATTTATTTAAATGACTTTGCGGAGTGAATCTTCTGTACTTGTACTATTATGTAAGTAGTCTATGGTATTATGCACAGATAAGGGGCAGGGGCAAATAAGATAATATCGTCGGCTTACTGCAAGAAATCATTAAAGAGCAGTAATTAAGTAAGTAGCAGCAATAGCTACAAAAAATACAATGTGTCTTAATAGAAATAAATCAACTTGTGACGGGTTGAAACAAATAATACTGCTTGTGGCAGTGTGACCAGTTAGAACAAAATTTTGGTGTAACGAGTTGATGCCCAAATCCACCTGCCCACGTCCTGCACGCCCAATCGCGTATTTAGGGTGGATTCGACCAAACTGGAATAAGAATTACTCCGAGATTAGTCAATACAAATTCGGCGTTTAATCTAGGTATAAGACCTTATTCCAGTTTGGTAGAATCCCCCCTTAGTGAAATATTTTATTCGTGATTAAAACAAAATGCACTGTATGTATGTTTCTATTTTTTGTGTGGTATAAAATAGCATTACAAAGGCCATGATGAGCGATTCTGTAAATTTTAATTTATTATTGCGTGTTTACGTTTTCATCCCATTCATCCAATTCGGATGATTGTAGAATAATCTTATCTGAAAGAAGAATTGCGCGATCTGTAAGTACTAACTACTCAAAACTTGTCATTTAATAATGTTTTTATTGATATCATCTAAGTAAGTAGGTTAAGGTACTTAGTTTACTTTTTCTGCATTACGTCTTCTTGTATTATGTTCGCCATGTATCCACTCGCCTGACGTGACGATTGGATTATCAGTTATATAGAGTGTAGGTAAGTATGCCCCCACCCCCGCGCCTGCCCGCCGCCACCGCCGCGCCGCGCCCGCAGCCGCCCGCGTCCGCATAAAGAAACGTACGTTAGCGAAATATTTAATTCGTGATTTAAACAAAATGCACTGTATGTATGTTTCTAATTTTTTGTGTGGTATAAAATGGTATTACAAAGGACATGTATGAGCGATTCTGTCAATTTTAATTTGTTATTGCGTGTGCTACGAAAGAAAAATGAAATGATCAAAGAAGCACACCACTTAACTTTCTAAACTTTGTTCAACATGTATACCACTAACCACTGAAAGTCTTAAATATTATTTTATAAATTTTAAAACTTTATTCAAAGACAAAAAGAGTGATTTTGTGATTTTCATAGTTCCACATATATTATGTTTCTAAACTTTTTACAACACAAAGATAAGATAGTTCTTATTATGAAACACTCAACATATCAAACTTTAATATTATATACATTACGTTACACGAAATATTATGAAATACCTAAACCATACCTAAATCACAGTCATAAAAGTTCTAACTTTTTAAAAGTAGCTCACAATCCACATACTCTATCCACTCAGCAACAACGATAAGTTTTAGAATTATCGTAAGTAATTTTTGTCCGGCTACGCGACTATGAAAGGAAGGACACAATTAATTAAGTTGCCAAAAACGTCAAATGTAAAGTGAAAATAAAAAAATGAGTCACTCTGGTCGCCGTTTATGATACTGAGTTCAAAAGCGATCTACACATGTGATAACATGCGGCATAAATGTGTAATGTATGTGTTAGATATTATTTTCAACCTTATCACAATAGATTAAGGATGTGTTTAGTGGACTATAAGTCGACATTATAAATATTGTAAGTCGAGAGTATCTGCGCATACTTTTTATAATTTCATGTATGGTACTTACTTCTTCACATATTGTCGGTGCGACATTATACTACTGAACGCATCTTTGTGTGTATTCGCACACGCGCGCACACATATAAAGCACAAGCTACAGGCTCGTCGGCCCGCGCAACTCACTCTGCTTCCGATCGCATTGTCAATCACAAATGTATTGTACCATTTAAACAAATACATCTATTTTCGAAAGTCATACCATCTTTTCACCCTTATCATCATTAACCACCCCCTTACGTCGCATTTATTGGTCCTTCAACCGGATAAAATTCGAAGAAGAGTGATCCAGTGTCGACGTGAGTAAAGTGGTTTACCTATTTATTGAAGGGAGACATTGTGCAGCTTTTTCAGAACAACATTGTTCTAAGGCGAGTGGCGAACTGCTTAGACTGTTTTTAAAGACTTGTGCCAATAATCCAACCTTCCAAAAATTCCAAACCTTTTTCTACTTAACCAACATTTAACATCGCGTCGCCCGTTTGTGAAAGTGTTGCATCCTATCGATTTCTACCCTACATATTTGTCAATTTAATATCAAAGGGCTACCTATTGCCGCATTATTAAGGCTAACCTATTGCCAAACTAAGGTTACCTATTACCTATTCTATAATAATATTCTATAAAAATCATAAATATACGATAACTTTCGTCGCAATTATATTTTTTTATTACTTGTAGTTACCTACCCACAAATAAATTAATTTGGATAGGACTACGTAATTTGCATTTTTCTATTTTACGTTACGATTTATAAGTCTATTTTATAATGACTACCGAACAAGAATTCATTAAAAAACGTGGTAACTGTAAAGGTCGCCTAACGTTATTCATTAATTACATCAATAGTTTGCCGAAAACATTAAGTAACGAGACTCAGTTGGAACTTGAATTGCGAGTGTCAAAGATGGAAGTATTAATGGATACTTACAACGAAATTCAAGAACAATTACAATGTTTGTCATCCAATCCTGACGAGCAATTCAAGGAACGCGATATTTTTGAGGGAATGTATTATAAAGCAGTAGCATCTGCGAAGGCGAAATTAGGTATCACGAGCGCGAGTAATCCGCAGCAAAGCCTTCGCAGGGACTCGTAGGACGCAGCCAGCGTGGTGCAACACACGAGGGCCAATGTAAAGTTGCCGGTAATTCAACTGGCCAGGTTCAATGGTACATACGGTTCTTGGTTGGAATTTCGAGACACATACATTTCTCTTATTCACGATAACCCTGATTTAAGTCCAATAAATAAATTCCATTATTTGCGCTCGTCTCTCGAGAGTAGTGCCCTATTAGTAATTAAATCTATAGAATTTTCATCTAACAATTATGAAGTTGCATGGAAATTGATCTGCGATAGGTATGACAACAAGAAAATGCTTATCGCCAACCATGTCAAATCTTTATTTAGTGTTTATCCCATACAAAAGGACACTTCATTCAATTTAAAAAGATTAGTCGATAGTTTCATCAAAAATTTAAGATCATTAGCCACTTTAGGTGAACCTACAGACAAGTGGGACACGTTATTAATATACATGTTGTCAAGTAAATTTGACCCACAATCTTTGGTTGAATGGGAAAAGTTTAAAGCAGTACACGAAAATAAAAGTTATGATTTTGAAGATATACTAAAGTTTACAAGAAATAGGGCCGAACTGTTAGAAACATTAGAACAAAGCAATAAATATAAATATCCAAAGCAGGTAGGAACAATAGGCACGCATACTTTAGTTTCTACTAACGCGGCCAAATACAAATGTCCCGTTTGTCAATCTGATCACTATTATTGCAAAACATTCCTCAATTTATCTAATAAAGATAGGGAAAAAAGGGCTAATGAATTAAATTTGTGCTTAAATTGCTTAAGACCCGGTCACACAATAAAAAAATGTATTATGGGTCCATGTAAAAGGTGCAATAAAAAACATAATAGTTTGATTTGCCTCGAATTAAATGACGTCGCGAGGGCAGAGGTGGCACACGAATCGAACGAACAGGTTTCGTTGTCTTGTTCAGTAGTTTCGCCTCAAGGTCTGCTGTCTACGGCGCGCGTCGCTGTGTGCGCAAACAATAGCGAACATAAGCAGCAGGTAGTACGCGCTATGCTAGACTCCGGGAGCACGTCCAATTTTATAACGGACCGTTTATGTAAACAACTGCGTTTACCTACTACAAGTAGAACTACAACTATAAACAGCTTAAATAATAACGTATCAGTAGCTAACAATTGCTGTGATATTACCATTCAATCAATGCACTGCACTTACAAATTTACAATTACTTGCATTATTATATCTCAAATAACTAATCCGTGGCCAAGTTCCCCTATTGATGAACAATTAATTAAAATACCTAAATCTATATCACTATCAGACCCCGATTTTTATAAGCCAGCAAACATTGAAATTTTGATTGGTAATGGTGTTTTTTGGGACTTGATTGAACCACAACAAATAAAATTAAACTCTCAAAACATAACATTACAAAAATCTAAGTTGGGTTGGATTATTGGCGGTTCAATTAAATCCGATCCAACTACATATTGTAACTATTCTGATACTCAAATACTAAGCGATCAATTAGCTAAGTTTTGGGAATTGGACAATATTTTTACTACGAGCTGAACGAGGGATTTTCACCACACAGGTCGATAAAATCTGAACAGCAAGCCACACGCATATCCTTTTGAAGAAGCGTCAGCATTCGCGGAACCCATCTTGCACTTACTTTTGACATATTAAGATGGTCATGTATAATGTCATGTACGGTACCAATAGAGAGATTGGTTACTTGAGCTATAGATTTTACCTTCACTCGGCCGTCTTCCAATATAAGTTTTTCCACTTTATCAATATTTTCTTGTGAGGTAGCCACTACAGGCCGGCCAGGTCTAGGGTCATCTTCAATACTCTCCCTTCCACGCTTAAATTCGCTTGACCATTTTTGAATAGTAGATAAAGAAGGAGCAGACTCACGGTAAACACAATCCATTTCCTCTTTTATGGTTTTTTGATTTTTACCCTGTTTTGTCAAGAATTTTATGACGGATCGGTGCTCTAATTTCGTTAAAATTGTTAATTCGCTCATGGTGTTCATGTTTGTTCGGCAATTGCAGAAAAACAAAAGAACATCTCGGTTCCAATTTTACTTTTTTTTAATGTCAATGGATGAATCTTAGCGGCCAGTAACAAATATATATATAAAAGAGGTTGTAACGTATCAATACCGAGAATATTTTGAACGCCCCTCGTAGCTACAAGATTTTCTTTTAGGACGCTTTTAGGAATAAGTCTCTTATAATTGTTTACTGTAAAACTAAATAATCTAGAATAACATTTTGATCCTATTTTCACTGTTTCTTGAAAAAAGTGGTTTTCTTTCTCAAGAAACAGTTAAATTTCAATTGACACGAGACAATGAATAATATAACTATGAATTCCTCCGTATTATGGCTGCTCGTGCAACCGTAGGTACCGAAATACCGGGGAGGCGGCGAATCAACACGAACAAATTACATGGTAAAAATCCCGTTTTTATACATAGTTTGACCTCTAGTATATACGATATTCACAACTGCATAGATTGCAATACACATACTTCAACTCACGTCATCCGACCGACTTGCTTGTTACTTCGAGGAAGACGTTAGCCGCGTAGGTGCGCGTCGTGTGCGGGTCAAATGCGAGATTCGTCATAGAATACATACCTAACAATACAAGTGATTCGTGTTATTCATTTCTATATTGCATTCCAGGGTCAAATCGAACTTTTCGCTAAACACACTGGCTTCATGTGGGAGGCAGCTCAGGAATTTAATGCCAAGATCGTCTTTGCGGAACACAGGTGAATTAACCCAGATACTACACTTAACTAAAAGGGACAACTAAATTAATATGAAATACTAATTATTATTATTATTATTTATTGTCAGCCCATTCTTTCCCACTGCAGGGCAAAGACCTACGAAATATTACTAATTATTAAAGATTATTAAACGCGTAAGAATCATAATCATAATCATCAGCTTTACGTCTAATAGCAGATGTTTTATGGTGCCATATCTGACAGACAACGCTTTTGATGGCTAAATAGAGACCGATGCGAAAGCGGCATGATCTACCTACAGTTTGCGGCAGCTGGTGCTCCAAATCCACGAATCGAATGACACTGACAAAGTTGATAGAATTTTGGGTAAGAACCCTCAGACACAGCTAAGAAAAAGATTTAAATTAGAACATAACTACAATGACTTAGCGTGGCAAACTTCAAGTTTTTTGCCAAAGGCGTTCATCGCTACATTGCCATTCGAAACTACTTATAGATAATTATACTGATCTCGTAAGAGACTGAATAGACCATGTGATGAGTCCTCCCGTCCCCAGGTACTACGGCTCGTCGATGCCATACGGTAACCAGTCGCTGGACAACGAGCATATCGGTTACCTGACGTCGGCGCAGGCGCTGGCCGACTACGCGGACCTGGTGGACTACCTGCAGGGCAGGGCCGTCACACCCGTGTACCCAGTCATTGCTTTTGGAGGTAACTGATTAACTTCTTTTTCGGAGGCGCGCTTGGCCTTCATCTCACCTGATGGTAGTGATGATGAGGCCGAAGGATGGAAGCGCGCTTAACCAGGAATCCCCAACCACTGAGGAAAGGCTATCTTATCTCTAAACTGCCGGAACACCACAATACTAAGTATTAACAATATTATTACGGCGCCAGACTTTGTAGTATCTGGTGGTAGCTAACCAGACGGACTTAACAAGCCCTACCACCAACCAAAGCAAGTACACCAAGGCATCTGCTGGAAATCGAACCCGGAAAGCGATGGCTTAGCCATTAGAACACAGAGGCGGTTCAATCTCATGTTTACAAAAGGAACCTAGGCACCTACTTCTGCCTAAGAGGCCTTAAACAGTAGTTCAATCGATGAGCTCAAAAAAATGCCTTCGCGCATTTTATGAAAATCTTTCTCTGCAATTTTGGGTTTAATTAAAAATTTACTAAAAGTGAGGCCGCTACGCACTATTCCAATAGCTATTCTACACTATCCAATAAGTCAAAACTGTTAATGTATTTTTGTTTCTGAGATCCATAACGCCAAAGTTGGCCATTTTACGCAAAAATCACAGTCGAGATGTAATAGACGCGTTTTACCTGAAATAAAACGCATATTAAATACCCAACTAGCAAAGTAATCCTATAAAGAAAGTTTATAAGTCTGTCACTACTAATAACGTTCTTATAAAGACATTGCGGTAGACTATTTAACTTATAATAGCATTTGCCAAGCCTTAACATATTTAAGTGCATTCGTTTTTATATCTCGGTCTTATAGTTCGCTACAAGACTGACCTACAAAACATCTATAGGACACTTTTACTAGTAATAGCATTTCAGAAACGTAGATATTCTCAAGAGGTTTTGTCTTTGTAAGTTAGTCTTACTACAAATAAACATTTTAATTGGTCACAAGAAGAAATTGATTGTGAAAATCTCTTTGTAAACACCACTTCGCGCCTACCTAGTGGCAAATTTTGTGTGACTATACCTTTAAAAATGAGCACTAGTGTATTGGGTGACTCATACCAATCTGCTAAAAAACGATTTATGCATTTAGAGAAAAAACTACAAATTAATTCAAAACTAAAAATTCAATACACAAATTTTATAAAGGAGTATATCGATCTAGGACCTAGGACATATGAGGGAATCAAAGTCGTGTAGTAGCGATAAGGTTAAATACTTTGCTCCTCATCATGGCATTGAACGCCCCCATAGCTTAACAACCAAGTTAAGGGTTGTTTTCGATTGTTCTGCCAAATCAAGTTCTGGTTATTCATTTAACGAGCTGCAAATGGTAGGTCCAACGATACAAGACGATTTATTTTCGATATTACTGCGTTTTCGTCAGCACAACTTTGTGTTGACTGCCGATATTGAAAAAATGTACCGCGCCGTAGATATAAATGAGTCACAGCGGTGTTTACAACAAATACTATGGCGCGACGATCCCAGTCAGCCGTTAAAGGCCTACGAACTGAATACAATAACGTACGGAACGGCGTCCGCGCCTTTCCTAGCTATACGATGTCTCAAACAATTAGCTAATGAGTGTACCGATTTATTCATACAAGAAATAATTAGTAAAGATTTCTTTGTTGATGATTTCATTTCAGGGGGTAAAGATTTCAATCAATTATCATACATTTACACATCGGTTACCGAACAATTAAAAACCGGTTGCTTTAAGTTAAGAAAATGGTGTTCAAACAGTCGCGATTTAATTAGCAAAATAGAAAACAATGATAATACTTCAACTGAACGTTTAGATCTGTGTCCTAATAGTATCTCA
The DNA here is from genome assembly GCA_963921215.1 of Scoparia ambigualis. Lineage (NCBI taxonomy): Eukaryota > Metazoa > Arthropoda > Insecta > Lepidoptera > Crambidae > Scoparia > Scoparia ambigualis. Next base: position 52,184,072 of record OY992502.1, on the reverse strand, counting down.
AAAACTTTAGGTATAAATTGGGATCATAGGTCTGACAATATTTGTTTCTATATACAATTAAAATCACGCAATAAGATAACAAAGAGAAATATTTTATCTACGATATCTCAATTATTCGATCCATTGGGACTTGTGAGCCCCGCTATATTAATGGCAAAACTTACATTACAAAAATTATGGTTATGTAAGCTATCTTGGGATGACGAAGTACCGCCTGCAACACAAAAGGCGTGGCTTCAGTTCATTGATTCCTTACCACAATTAAATAAACTAAAAATTCCTAGACACGTCACTTGCAATAACTTTATAAATTTGCAATTACATGTGTTTACAGACGCGTCTGAGGAGGCCTACGGAGCCTGTGTGTATTTACGATCTATAGACAGCGATAACAAAATTCATGTACATTTATTATGTTCAAAAAATAAAGTGAGTCCTTTAAAATCACAAACAATTCCTCGATTAGAATTATGTGGGGCCGTTCTTGGCTCTAGACTTAGCTATAAAGTTATTAATTCATTACGATTACAAATACACCAGTGTTTTTACTGGTCAGATTCTACCATTGTTTTAAGTTGGCTAAGCGCACCAACAAACAAATTACAAACTTTTGTACGGAACAGAGTTGCAGAAATACAGTCCACTACAGATATTAATACCTGGAAGTACGTACCTACTAATTTAAATCCGTCTGACTACCTGACGCGTAATATGAGTGTTGATGTGTTGGTTAACTGCGAGCAATGGTGGAACGGCCCACAATTTCTAAAACATGATGAATCATTGTGGCCTACATTTGATTTAAAAAACAATAATCAATTTGTGCCCGAATTAAAACAAGAGGTTAGTTGTATGATAACTAACTCCGTGGGGCCATTGTTCCCTTTCCATATATTTTCTAGTTATTCTCGTATGACGAGAACGATGGCATATGTGTTGCGATTTATAAACAACACAAAACATAAAATGAATAAATGCACAAACAAATATTTAACGGTTAGCGAACTTCGTTTAGCTACAAATAAATTAATTTCTATTTCACAACAAGAAAGTTACAGTACTGAATACGATTTACTAAAATTAAATAAATCATTAAAAAGTGGTAATTCATTACTTTCACTTAATCCATTTTTTGATCCCGATTTAAAATTAATAAGAGTGGGTGGTGGTCTTAAAAACTCACCATACAGTTTTAATAAAGTACACCCAATATTGTTACATAAAAATCATATATTTACAAAATTATTATTCTCCAATGAACATAAGATTTTAATGCATGCTGGACCACAACATTTATTGTATTCAACTAGACAAAATTATTGGACTGTGGTCTGATTTGGCTAGGTATGTTTCTCGAAATTGCACTATTTGTAATCGGTTTCGCGGCAATACAGTAACCCCTATAATGGGAAATTTACCTAAGGAAAGATTTCTTACCGGATATGCATTTCAATACTCAGCAGTGGGCTATGCTGGACCAGTGATGGTTGCCAACAAAGAGGGGCGAGGCTGTAGGCTTATCAAGTCATACATTTGTGTCTTCGTGTGTTTCACCACCAAGGCCATTCATTTGGAACTCGTTAGTAATATGTCTACTGCGAATTATATTTCAGCGCTAAAGCGATTTATCGCCCGTAGAGGCAAACCAACATACATTTATAGCGATAACGGGTCTAATTTCGTCGGCGCTAATAACGAGATAAAAAAGATGTTTATTAGTGAGGGGGACCGTATTATCGATAGTTTTGCACAAAGTTCAATAAAATTTAGTTTTAGTCCTCCACAGTCTCCACATTTCGGTGGATTGCATGAAGCTGGAGTTAAATCCACAAAAACTCATCTAAAGCGAGTAATAGGTAATTCAAATTTAACTTTTGAACAATTATATACAACACTTACACAAATCGAAGCGATATTAAACTCTAGACCCATTAGCCCAATATCCTCTGATCCTCACGACCTATTACCGCTTACCCCTGGTCATTTCCTTATTGGCAAACAGCTTACGTCAATACCAGAGCCAGACTACGCCGATTTACCACTCCAAAGGTTAAAACACTACCAGCGAGTAGAAAAACTGCGGCAGCAATTGTGGTCTAGATGGCACAAGGAATATATTACCGAACTCCAGCTCCGATACAAATGGAAATCTTCACATGGTACCTTACATGTAGGAGATCTTGTACTAATCAAGGATGATCAGCTTTCACCCATGAAATGGCTCTTGGGTCGAATCCTCAACACGTATCCAGGAACCGATGGAGTCACGAGAGTTGCAGACATACGTACGTCTACAGGAACGTTACGAAGATCATTTGCGAAGATTTGTCCACTCCCAACAATGGACCAAGATTGAAGCAGCAGCAGCAGTGCTTCAATGAGGGGCGGCATGTCGGTGCGACATTATACTACTGAACGCATCTTTGTGTGTATTCGCACACGCGCGCACACATATAAAGCACAAGCTACAGGCTCGTCGGACCGCGCAACTCACTCTGCTTCCGATCGCATTGTCAATCACAAATGTATTGTACCATTTAAACAAATACATCTATTTTAGAAAGTCATACCATCTTTTCACCCTTATCATCATAAACCACCCCCTTACGTCGTATTTACATATTAAACCACTGTTCGATACAGACGTATTTCATTGTGCTCCGCAATTCACAAATATTACATTGGCGACGAGATAAATAAGACCCGGGTGTGCAAGTGATACGGCATAAGTTCAAGATGTCAGTGGAAAGATTAGAACCTTTCGACCATCAGGTGGATAATTGGACTTTGTACATAGAAAGATTGGAGCAGTATTTTATTGTTAACAAGGTCATAGATGAACACAAGGTGCCAACGTTGATTACGGTGATGGGCAGCACTAGTTACGAATTATTAGTGACGTTGTGTACTCCCAGTCAACCTGCAAAAAAGTCATTCGCCGAACTGGTAACTTTGATGCGGAGTTACCTTCAACCGAAGCCGAGTATGCTAGCGGAGAGATTCAAATTTCGCCAACGGATACAACGCGATAACGAATCGATTGCTAAGTATTTGACCGATTTAAAAAAATTATGCAAGTACTGTGACTTCAATGCAGAAATAGACAACAGTTTACGAGATCAGTTCGTGTGCGGATTACATAATGAGAATATTCGACAACGGTTGTTCGTGGAAGAAGCAGTGACTTTAACGAAAGTATTTCAAATCGCTGTGTCGATGGAGGCGGCTCAGCAGGACGCGGCAGCAGTGCAATCGCGAAGCATTACGCACACCAGCAGCGGGGAGCTGGCGGGCCGGTTAGCGACGGTTCAGCACGTGACGCCGGGGCGCTCGCCGCGCGGCCGGGGCTTCGAAACAGGGTCGCAGTGGAATGTGGGCCAACGGGGCTTGCGAGGCTTCGATGTACGGGGAAGACAAATAGCCGTGGCGCCGGCGGGAGCGGCGTCACAATCTAAAGGCGCAACGAGACAACGCGGGCGTTGCAAGGCATGTGGAGCAGCTCACGATACGGATAGATGTAAATTTCTGATGTATACGTGCAGAGTTTGCAATAGAGAAGGGCACTTGAAAAAAGTGTGTCCTCGCATGGGGAATAAGACATCAGTGCACACTATGGAGGTAAAGGAAGATAACGGTAGCTACACGGAAGAAGCTTTGGAATCTCTAGAGGTACATATAAATAATTTTAATAGTCCTAATAATGGTTATAATTGTTACAAGCCCCTAACGAAGTATATCGAAATAGAGAATAAAAATATTCTTATGGAAATCGATACCGGGAGTGCTATTTCTTGCGTTAGTTACGATTTTTACAAAAAACAATTTTGCAATTTACCGTTATTGCAAACCAATGTAGTACTTTGTTTCTATACTGGTTTAAAAATAACTCCTGTGGGAAAAATTAGACCAAACGTTAAGTTTAGAGATAAATGCATTCCCTTAGATCTGTTTGTGGTTGAACAAGGCAAGAACCCATTGTTGGGCCGCCAGAGGATATACGAGTTAGGATTAAACATTTCAGATTTACATCGTAATTTTTTTAATACCAGTTCGGCATTCAATATGGATTCGTTAACTTCCAGATTTAGTGATGTGTTGGACGAAGGCCTGGGTCGGTTCACGGGTGGTGCAGTGACGTTGCGCGTGCGGGAGGGCGCGCAGCCGGTGGAGCGCGCGCTTGATCAGCTGCAGCGCGACGGCGTCATCACGCCGGTCGAGACTTCGGACTGGGCTACACCGATCGTACCCGTGATTAAAAAGGACGGATCTATACGGATCTGTGGTGACTATAAAATCACTTTAAAAAAATGCCTTGAAGTAGACCGTTTTCCTTTACCCAAAGTGGAGGACTTGTTGACTAAATTACATAGGGGTGAAAATTTTTCTAAAATCGATTTATCACAGGCCTATGCACAATTTGAGCTTGACGAACCCTCTAAATTATTCACTGTGATTAATACACACAAAGGTCTTTTTAAATATAACAGATTAATCTATGGTCTTTCATCGAGTCCGGGTATTTTTCAAAGGAAGTTAGAACAAATGTTTGCGGACATGCCGAGGGTGGGGGTATTTTTGGATGACCTGATTTTGACGGGACGGGATGATAAGTCACATATAGAGACACTATACAAAGTTTTGGAGCGATTAAAGCATTTTGGTTTAAAAGTAAAAAAAGAGAAATGCACTTTCTTTGCAGAATCGGTAACTTATTTAGGTTACGTAATTAGTAAAGAGGGTGTACGGAACCGCACATTATATTTATTAATTAGGTCAATTAGCGTATTGCTTACGCCGCGCCGCGAATGTATCGTGTTCATTCATGTAAAATTAGTGTGCAATAAATTCAGTGCAATTACAGCATTCGACTTGGGCAGTTTAATTTATCATCCCCAAAACCTTATCAGTATCAATCATTATCAATTTATCTTGTATGAACTATACAAAGGTTTTGGTCCTTCGAGATTTTATCAGGACCACACGATTCGCGAACCGGGACTCTGTGGGATATCTATCATCCGTGCGCGTGTGTATCGTGCGTGAGGAGTCCAACGTGGTCAGCACCAGCAGTATTGTCAGTACAGGCAATACACACCAGCTTTGGAGCAGCCGAGCAGCTGTAGTAAGCCAACTACTCTTCCCACATCAGATTTCAAGTAAGATTGTTCCTTATACTTCATAGAAATGGAAGCTTTAGTAGCTCGTCAACGTGAGCTCTTAGAGGCCATAAACACCATCAAGGTCAACTTCAATAAGGACTCCGCTTCAAGGAAGACGCCGGAGTACCTGCAGAAGAGAATCGAGACCCTTGAAAACCTTTGGGGAGAGTTCGAACAAAATCATTCTAAGTTATCTCTTCATCCTGAGCAAGCGGTAGATTATTTTTCTCAAAAATTTTATGAGCAAGGTCGTGATTTTTATCTGATGACGCGTAAACTTTTTATTATTTACGGTAAAGAGGATAAGGGAACCGTGCCACGTGGAAAAGCAGAAGAACTTTTAGCATTGCAACGTACTAATTTCAGGGCTTTTAATAGACTCCTTATGAGTATCAATGTCGAGTCTTTATCAGAGAATTGGGAGCTTAAAGATGAATTAAAAAATATTTTGGCAAAGTGGGATAATATTGATAGTTTACACTTGCAAATAGATCATTTGTTGTTAGGGGAGAACGTAAGTTATGAGGAGGAATTCTCTAAGTTTGAAAAATTATTCCGGGATACTAAACGAACAATCAATAAAAAGTTAACCTCTCTAGTTCATGTACAGCAATTCACTCCTCAGATAGAAATTCCTGTTTTTAATGGAAAGTACACACAGTGGCCTACATTTTACGATATTTTTAATGAAACGATTCATGAAAACAATTCGATCACGAAAGCGCAAAAGATGCAGCACCTGAAAATCAGGGTCAAAGGTGAGGCTGAACGTTTAATTCAGCATCTGCATATCTCGTCCGAGAATTACGAAACTGCGTGGGACATTCTGACGCATAGGTATAACAACCCTCAAATTCTTTTTACAAACCAAATTGAAATATTTTTAAATCAACCTGTAATCCAGAAACAGTCATCATTTGAAATAAAAAGATTACATGACACCACCACAGAATGTATCCATGCCATACATAATCTCGGATTGAATACAAACACGTGGGACCCATTGTTAGTCCATTTAATTCGTAAAAAATTAGATTCGGAGACATACACTAATTACATGGAGTTCCGTAAGTCGCCTAGGGAGCTTCCAGCCTTGGACGAAATGATAACTTTCCTTGAAACTAAGTTTACATCTCTCGAGCCTGTACATAAGGTCGAGAAAGCGCCTGCATTAATTCCTAAATCAACATTCAAACGAACTCCATATCAGCCACATTTTATCAACAATAAATCAAATCAATTTAAATCAAATAATTTTAATCATTCTAATAGTAATTATAATCAAAGGTTTCAAGCAGCGACTGCAATTAACTTTAAGTCATGCCCATTGTGCAACAGCGCGCGCCACGACTTATACATGTGTCGGAAATTCCTTGGTATGAAACCTGACGCTCGCCTTTCCGCAATTACGAAATTACGTTATTGTTGCAATTGTCTATACAATCACTATGAAAATAAATGTGCCTCATCAAAACGATGCAAAGAGTGTCAAGCTAATCACAACACGTTGCTACATGATGCGTTTTTCTCATCCGCCACACCATCAACCTCTCGTCAACCCTTCAGTTATCATAATGAGCCATCTTCGTTTGAGCCAAAAATAGAGGCAAACCAATCAAATGTTAAACAGCATAGCGTAAATCATGTAGCGTCTAACAATGAAGAGGTATTGCTAACAACGCTACTCATAAACATCTTATCAGCAGACGGTAGTTATGTGACCTTAAGAGCGCTCTTAGATCAGGGTTCTCAAATCTCTCTGATCTCTGAAAACGCGTCCCAGTTGTTAGGTTTGCAGCGTAGAAAATATCAAGCATCGGTGTCCGGAATAGGGCCCGGCACCAAGCAAAGTAAAGGGATAGTTTTGTTAGAAAGTCGCTCGATATACGGAGACTATTCATTGGCTATCCAGGCTTTGATTGTAAATAAGGTAGTTAATAATTTACCGAATATTTCTTTTCCTAAAAAATCATGGCCCCATCTTCAATCACTACAACTAGCAGATCCCGAGTATAACCTGTCAAGGCCAATCGATCTTCTCCTAGACGCTAGTGTATACTCGGAAATTATCTTAGGTGGTCTTATCAAGGGCCCAGCAGAGGCGCCCATAGCCCAGCAGACCAAGTTAGGCTGGATTTTATCAGGTAGCGTTAGAACTTTTAAGTGTCACGTAGTAATAAACAACCTGCAAGAAATATCACAGTATTGGGAGATGGAAGATGTAAACGACTCATCTGCCACTCACATGACAGAAGACGAGGAGCAGTGTGAACAATTTTACGTAAACACCACTCGTCGTTTAGATAACGGAAGGTATGAAGTAGCCTTACCGATGAAGTCTAATTTTGAATCACAGCTTGGATCAACTAAATCCAAGGCCATATCACAGTTTAAGCAATTAGAATCAAAAATGTCTAAACATTATCAATTCGCACAGGATTACAGACATTTTTTCCGGGAATATTATCAATTGGGTCATATGCGCAAAGTTGATAAAAATGAACTTTCAGCTTTTTATTTACCACATCATGGGGTGACAAACTCGGAGTCCTCCACCACTAAGTTGCGAGTAGTCTTTAACGCATCATCTAAACAGGCCACAGCTTAAACGATCTAATGTACTGCGGGCCTAACTTACAGCAGGACTTGCTTTCCCTCATTTTTAAATGGAGAAAACACAAGTACGTAATTACTGCTGACGTGGAGAAAATGTTTAGGACTATAGCAATTATCTGGCGCGAAGCCCCAGAGGATGAGCTGCACGTATTTCATTTAACCACCGTGACATACGGCACCAAGGCCGCTCCATTTCTTGCTATGCGTACTTTAAAACAGATAGCAAGGGATAGCGCTGAAAAATACCCATTGGCTTCTAAAATTGCTGAATCAGCCTTTTTCATGGATGATTTATTAAGTGGGGCTAGTAGCTCACCCGAAGCAAAGGAATTACAGCAACAGCTCATAAGCATGTTAAGTGACGCGGGTATGCATCTCCGAAAGTGGTCGAGCAATGAACCACAGCTTGTCCAAGAATTATCGGCGGATCAGTTAAACAGTCCATAGGAATTCCGTAGCACGGAAACTAGAAAAACACTCGGCTTGAAGTGGAGCCCTTCAGTCGACCGGTTTACGTTTAAAAATCCATTAGGTCAGGTGGAAACGCTAATTATCACTAAGCGTAACCTTTTATCAAATATTTCAAAAATATTTGATCCGTTGGGCTGGCTGTCACCGCTCACTATTAGAGCAAAGCTATTGTTCTAAAAGGCCTGGTCATCAGGCATCCAATGGGATGATCAAATATTAACATCATTACAGGATGAGTGGCAGAAGTTAAAACTAGATCTTAATAGCATTGATCAATTTAGTATCCCCAGGTATTATGGAAACACCGTTAATCTATTTCAAATACACGCATTCTGCGATGCCTCGGACAAGGCATACGCTTGTGTTGTCTATATCGTAACCGTAAATGATAAGGGCGAACGCACGCCGAAGCTTATCGCCGCTAAAACGAAATTAGCGCCGCTTGCTAAGAAAATATCGCTACCGCGTCTAGAGCTATGCGGAGCATTATTGTTAAGTTCATTAATAGATAAGGTTATTAATTCAGTACACAAAGAAAACGCCCAAATATTTGCATGGACGGATTCGATGATCGTGTTAGGATGGCTTCATGGAGATGTGAATAGATGGAAGTCGTTTGTGGCAAACCGCGTTAAGAAAGTTTTAGATATCATCCCAGCGTCGTGTTGGCATCACGTGCGTTCGGAAGAAAATGCCGCGGACTGCGCTACTAGGGGAATTGATGCTAACAGCTTATTAAGTAAATCTTTGTGGTGGGAAGGCCCAGAATGGCTATGTAATTTTAGTCCTAACTATATAAAAAAATTCATCTATGCTCCTACAATAGTCGATGAAAAACAGCATCATGTGCACGCAGCCTTATTTCATAATAACTTATCGTTCATTACAGAATTAATAAGTAACTATAGTTCAATGACACTTATAGTAAAAATTGTTGGATGGGCATTACGGTTCATTAGCGCGTTACGAAACAAACAAATGGAACGCAGCGTATTACTATCATCAGCAGAAATGAATAGTGCCTACAATTTAATTATAAAACATGTACAATGGCGAGAGTTCGAAAAGGAGTTATATCAATTAAAAACTAAAAGTCACGTACATGCAAGCAGCCGCATTTATGCTTTAAGTCCATTCATAGATGATAACGGAATTTTAAGAGTGGGCGGTAGGCTTAGGCACTCTCATCTTAATATATCAGCGAAACATCCAATACTCTTATCACATCATAGTCGTCTTACGGAATTAATAATAGACCAGGCTCATCTGAGAACTCTTCATGGGGGTCCGAAATTGACCTTAGGCTACATTAGAGATAAATATTGGATAGTTAGTGGATTAAGAACTGTAAAGGCTCAATTGAGACGTTGTGTCAAGTGTCGGCGTTTTAATCACCAACATATTCAACCGGTGATGGCTGACTTCCAGACCTTTTAGTCATTCAGGGGTCGATTTTACGGGGCACCTGGAATTAAAGGCAAATAAAGGTCGGGGCATAAAGACGGTTAAGGGTTATGTGGCTGTGTTTGTTTGTTTATCCACAAAGGCAGTCCACCTGGAGCTCGTATCAGACTTGAGCACCCCTGCATTTTTAGCAGCCTTTCGTCGCTTTTGCGCCCGTCGGGGCACACCGGCACACGTGTACAGCGATAACGGCCGGAACTTTGTAGGTTTTTTTTTTTTTATTTATTTATTTAAATCATAACAGCATATACAGTTCACAATGTTGTTGTCTCTCGCCAAACTGCAAAAGCAGTTTGTTGGCAAGTTAGCACTCTTAACAATATTATTGTATATACCAAATTAACCTATTGTAACGTATTATAAACACTTACATACTTAACCATTACATTACCATGACTAATATAACCCAATTACAACAAAACATCAAGTAGACGCGCTTTAAGTTTTCTTTTTAAGGTAATTTTACAAATTTTTTTACCGTCCCTTAAAATATCTATTTTGTTAAAAAGATTTGGCAGAAAATATTTATTGCTTCTTTTGCCATAATAATTTTTAAATTTAGGACATACATATTTATTTTGTCTTACTCTCTTTGTATTAAACCTGTTACTTATGCTAATTCTATATTTATTATCGTAAAAGTTATTAATTGCCACAATATACTGAACCTTAGATTTTACTGGAAGAATTTTACAAATTAAAAAAAGTTTATCATAATCTCCTTTACATTTTAATTTAGTTTTATGGCTCACTAGATACTTCAGGAACCTGATCTGCAACTTATTTATATTGGCGAGGTATGTGTCGAACGTGCGACCATAACTGCCCAATCCATAGCTAATTAGTGAATCAACTAACGCATAATAAACTATCCGTAAAGTTCTTTTATTTAACACCCCTTTTAACTGAAAAAATTTTGCTAGCACTGCTCTCAGTTTCGAACATACTTCCTCAACATGTATCTTCCAATTAAATTTACAGTCAACGTGTAAACCTAATTATTTAAATGACTTGACAAACTGTAAACAGCAACAGCCACAATCACTGACGGCATTTGCTCTACCTCCAGCCCCGTGCAGACACTCGTAACTATGGCATACAATTCTACACACTTGGTCTTCACTACATAAAGCTTTCCTATTATACGGCGAGTGTATATACATGCATTTTGTTTTATTATGATTTAAAATAATCCCATTGTCATGGGCCCACTTTGTGATGTTGTCCAAGTCGATTTGTAAATATTTACTTATTTCTTCCAAATCTTTAGAAGCGTAAAGTAAACACATATCATCTGCATACATATAAACACGACAGTACTTTACCACGTTAGGCACGCTGTTCACGTGCATAATGTAGCCAATAGGGCCATACACAGAGCCAGTAGGCACGCCATGACTGACGTCACATTCAGCGCCCTCCACTCCATTGACAGTCGTGCGTATCTTTCTATTAGATAAGTAATTACGGAACCAGTTGTTTGTCGGTCCACGTATACCACACTCCTCCATGGCTTGCAGTAGTATCTCGTGATCTAATGTGTCAAATGCTTTCTTGTAATCTATAAATATACATATAACTTGGTTGCCAAGTTCCAAACAATTATTAACATCATCAACAAAGTCTGTCAATGCTGTGGAGGTGCTACGCCCCGACCTAAAACCATGTTGAGCATTTGACAAAATACAGTTCTTTTCCAAGAATACACTTATCTGAGAAACAATAACTTTCTCTACTAATTTATTTATTATGGACAAAATTGTTATCGGTCTATAGTTAGAATAATCATAGTGTGATTCTTGCTTATATAAGGGGCGGATTAAAGCTATTTTTAGCTCTTGAGGATACAGGCCTCGGGCTAAACATAAGTTTATGAACAGAGCAAGTATCGGGCTTATCTCTTTCTTAACAAATTGCAAGTCTTGCACCCAAATCCTATCTACGCCGGGCGATTTGTCCTTATCAAAGTTGTCAATATATTTTTCTACCTCTTTACTTGTAACTTTCTTATACCTAAATGACACTTGAGATGGAATAACATATGCATTTCTATCCAAAAACCTATCGTCGCACTCATGTTTAATTTTATTTATTTCTTCAGTAAAAGTTTTTGAAAAATTAGTACACACATTATATAAGCAATCTTTTTTTCCTAAGTATTTCAAAACAGTTTTATCTATACTATTCCTACTTCGTCCGACCCAATTGTTAATATTAGCCCATATTTTTCTCATATCCCCCTTACAATTGATAATCTTTTTTTGTCTATACAAATTCCTGGCCTTATTTATGCATTTGTTAACCCTGTTTCTACAGCGGGTATACTCTAAACGCTTACACATATTATTGGGGCAAAGTTTCCAGGCTCTAAATAAGTTATCACGGTGTCCAATCATATCATACAGTTGTTTGTTTACCCATGGTTGCGTTATTCGCTTATGTTTAATAGGAACGTCCACTTTACTTTCCTCATAAACTTTACAAAAAATTTGACACATATTACTGTATAATAGGTTTGGACATGTAAACAACAACAATGGTGACCAATCGACATTTACCAACTTTTCTTTTAATAAATTATCACTCATTAAGGTCCGTGTATTCTTAATGTTGTCAATTTTACCTGTACACAAATGAAAGTCATCCGCATCCTTCGTTCGCAACGTAATTCCGACCATATGGTGGTCAGATAAACAACACTCAATAAGGAATGAGCAAAACTCAGTTACCAGTCTCGCTCTCACCCACACATGATCAATGCAGGACCGCTGATGCTCGCCGTCCACGACTGCCTCTCGTGTTATCTCCGTGCACGGTATTGCAAGTTGGAGGCCGCGTTTACACAACGTGTTTTTGTAACGATTAATAGTGGAATTTGTTTTATACTCTAGAAGATTAATGTTCATATCGCCGATCAATATAAGGTCCGATGTTACTGGTATGTCCTTAATCAGAGAGCCGATTCCGTCGATAAACAGCAACTTATTCTTAATTGGCGGTTTGTATACTGCGAGTATATCTATAAATTTACTGTCTATCGTAAGTTGAATATGAGAGATTTTCGCATAGGTTCTTTCAATTATTTTAAATTCTATATTTAATTCTTCCTTTGTATATATGATTATTCCTCCTCCTCTTTTTCCTTGTCTTGTATTACTCCATGAATTATAACCTTCTATGCCAAATAGTCCAACTTCGGATTCTGATACATTCACTTCAGACAATATCAAAACATGATAGTTACAGCGATACAATGTTATTAACAGCTCATTAAAATGCTTTTTCATAGAACGAATATTAAGATTTATAATATGCAGATGGTTTATGCTCCTGTGAATTATATTTTTCTGCCAAGCTTGAGTGTCTCTGTAATTATTAAATTGTAGATCAACGTCAGCATCTAGTGAAAGATTCTTTGGCAGGCCCTCTGTTAACAGTAACTTTTAATCGCGTGTAGTGTGTACGCGCACTAGGTATGTGCCGGTTATTGTTCGCCGGTTGTACGGCCCGAGGGCGCCGAGCCATGGGGTCCCAATTTCTTCTTGCCCAACGATGTATTCTGCAGCAGGTTATCTATATCTGTCTCAGACTTAATTCTATAGATTTTCATATCATCGCTTCCGCTCCTTACCAATATATTAGATATTTGTATCCAAATATATTTATATGTATTTTTTAGTCTCATTTTAGCATTCCAGAACAGCTGTTTTTTATACGATGTGAGGTTTTCGTTAATAAATATACGTCGACTACTGTTATTGCCATATACGAGTATGTTATCATTAGTTATCACTTGTTTTCGCAACAGTAGCCACTGATCTCTTGCTCTTTTATTTTTAAGGGTAATAATCACAGGTTGATATTTATTTTCATCACTTTTGTCACGACCTACTCTTCTGGCAGTTTCGATCTCTCGAGGATCCATCTTACATTTTTGTGCTATTTTAGCTACCACTGATTGCAAGTTCTCATTTACCAGCTTTTCGACACCTACAACTTCTACCCTCTTCTCTAAACTTCTTTCTTCTAGGTCGTGTATGCGCTCTTCTAGTGCTTTGTTACATTTATCTAAGTAGACGTTCTTTTGCTCTAATGCCACTAACTTTCTTTCAGCAGACTCTTTGAATTCCGTTAGCTTTTGATATTGTTCAGCGTAGAAATCGACTGCGTCGGAAATTTCATTTAATTTCTTTTCCATCTTATACAAAATATCAAATATTTGATTTATATTTATCAGTATATTTTCAATGTTTTTGTTACCAGTGTCTATTTCAGTCCCGATATCAGCCTGTTTTGGACTTCTGATGCTGGTACAACTATAACACATTTCCGATTGCGAAAATAACTTTAAGTTTTTTACACATTTCTTGTGAAAAATCCCTTCACAGGTACCCTTACATTTCACCACATCGTCCTTGCTTTGGGATAAGAAAAGCTTGCACTTTTTACACTGCACCATTTCTAAATTTGTTAAAGTTAATGTATGTAGGTAGGTACACAGCACACAGCAGAAAAAATTACGTCCGCTCGCGGAGTGCGCGCGCGTGGAATGTGAGGTGCAAATAAACTAATTAAAAAGGAATATCAAGAAATAATGCACACTATAAATTCGGATTTTATCAATAATATTAATGATATGAGCATACAGTGGCATTTTAATGTCCCGGTTTGGCCAAATGCGGGAGGTCTTTGGGAGGCCGCCGTAAAGAGCCTAAAATACCACTTAAAAAGAATAATCGGTGACCAACGCTTAACTTACGAAGAGTTTACTACTCTTCTTTATCAAAGAGAGGCCTGTCTGAACTCTAGACCCCTCTGTCAGCTTACGGAAGATGTTGAGGATGAGGTTCTGACGCCGGGTCATTTTCTCATAGGGGCATCCCACTTATCAAGGCCACAAACAGAGCCAGAATCAAATACTTTGTCCCAACGATGGCAGTTGATCCAATCTATAAATAAGCATTTCTGGAAAAAATGGTCATCCGAATATTTACATCAACTGCAAACTAGATCACGTTGGAGAAAGCCTTCAAAAAATCTAGAAATTAATGATGTCGTCCTTATCAAGGATGACCATTCGCCCCCCGGGAAATGGGCCATGGGTAAAGTTTTGTCTTTACACCCTGGGTCAGACGGTCACGTTAGGGTGGTTACCTTAAAAACGCAAAGTAATACAATCCAACGTCCTGTTAATAAGTTGGTAGTCTTACCTGTGCATGAGAGTAATTCTCTACCGGATCTACCTAAAGATCAACCGGACAACTTAGCGTCCGATGTACCGAGGCAAAATATTAAAAAAGGAACGGGTCGCGGGCGAAATGCAATTAGTCATGTTTTGTTATCCGTTATGTTGTTGTTTATGTTTTTCTGTCCGAGCATGCAATTTAATACGGAACCATTTAACGTCGCTTCTCTGAAAGATCAATCGGGATTTTATTTTGATAAGATGACCGATCTGCGATATATCAAAGATGATTGGAAACTCGTTGTGTTTTATAATATGTCAACGTATTACAGAGGTGTTCATAATCTTAAAAGTTATGTTAATCATTTAAAAGAATCGAGTAATGGCATGAATTCGGAATATCAAAATATTATTTATCAACTAGAACACGAAATAAGCGAAATTGAACATTACGACTTACTCCTTAAGGTTCAAAATTCAAAGAGAGCAAAGCGCGGCTTAATTAACGGGGTAGGCTATATAGCAAACACATTGTTCGGAGTTTTAGACGAACGCTTTGCGGCCCAGTATAAAAGTGACATAGAAAAAATTGCACAAAACGAGAACCATTTACTGCATCTTATAAAGAATCAGACTACGGTTATCGAATCAGAGTATAATGTTATTAAGAGAAATGAGATTATCATGCGTAAGCAATTTAACTTTATCAATGAGCACTTGCAAAATATTTCGTCTGAATTAGACAATGTGAGACTAGACGAACGCACTAGGTTCTATGTGACGTCATCCGCTCTATCGGCTTACATTGCTATATCAAATTTAAAACGCACACAGCAGTCCCTTCTGGACACCGTGACCGGCATTAGTCAGGGACAAATAAATATGCACTTGTTGTCTCCGAAACAACTGGAAGAACAAGTAAATATTATATCAGGTCAAGTAAAGGGTTATTTGACCGTTCTATTTGAAAACGTGCGAGATCTATACAAACTGCTTAAGGTATCTGCGAGTTTATATGATAATTATTTTATAATAGAAATTAAGATACCCCTAGTAACAACTGATATGTTTGAATTAAACAAAATTATACCATTAGCATTTAAGAAGGGTGAAAGTTGTAATTTTCTGAGATCCACTTTTCCTTACATAGCATAGAATTTGAGAAAAGATACATCAATATTACTCTCTGATAAAGACTTGAGTTCGTGTTTCCATACGCCTACTAGTTTATTATGCGCATTAGATAAGCCTATTTATAACTTTAAAATAAAACAATCCATATGTGACATAAAGGTCGTAGACAAAGACGATGTTTATGTTTGTCGTAATTCAGTAGTATCAAGTGGCGGGGACCGGTGGTTCAAATTGCACGGCCAGAACGCTTGGTTATTCTCGTGTTGTGAGGAATGCAAACTTCGTATTTTTTGTGCATCCGACATGACAATGACCTCATTAGTTGGAAACGGGATTATTACAGTGGGTCAAGGTTGTACTATAGAGTCACCATTTTACAGTATCTCCGCACATAATAATTTTATGCATAGTACGAAACTTCAGAATGATTTTAAAGCTCCTAGGTTAGCGGTACTCAACAAAATTATCAACTCGTCATCAACACTTAATTTCACGGAAATCGAAGACCATGAGTCAGCATGGCGAGAGATGCGACAGCAGATCAACAATATCAAGGAACAATCTGATCAGAAACTATCAATTCATGACATTCATCATTATAGCCTGCTTTATATCATCATAAGCATACTGCTCACGGCCAGCATCGTTATACTATGTTGGAAGTTGAAAAATAGATGTGGGAAGGTCGACGAACGAGAACCGCCTAGTAATCCAGCAAGGGGAACGCCAGCTGACACTCCGGCGGAACCGGCCGGGGCCGAGTCCGCACCAGCAGCAGACGCGACGTCGTCGCCTGTATTTTACAGCACAATCAGTGAGAAAGTGAATATGGGCAATCTGTGTAGTGTACCGAGTGAGCTTAAAAGATCCGTGATAAGCGTTGATAAGGCATCTTCGCCTTTCGTTGTGCCTCGATTTACGAACCCTATCGTGCATAGTGATAACGAGTAATCATAACAAGGGACTGGGACCTATTAGAATAAACAGTAAAATATAGTTATTAAGTTTTATATTTTAACTTACTTTTTTATCATTTTATGTACAACTAAATTTCTTTTTACAACATACATTCCATTTACATCTGTTATAAATTTATTTTACACTTATTAAATTTTGCATTATTTGTTCATATGCTTATACTTAGCTCAAATTTTAATGGAGTGTTTTTCTTATTCCCTTTGTTTAGAGGGCAGGATGTACGGAACCGCACATTATATTTATTAATTAGGTCAATTAGCGTATTGCTTACGCCGCGCCGCGAATGTATCGCGTTCATTCATGTAAAATTAGTGTGCAATAAATTCAGTGCAATTACAGCATTCGACTTGGGCAGTCAAACAGTCCATATGAATTCCGTGGCACGAAAACTAGAAAAACACTCGGCTTGAAGTGGAGCCCTTTAGTCGACCGGTTTACGTTTAAAAATCCATTAGGTCAGGTGGAAACGCTAATTATCGCTCGGCCTCGTAAAGTTTAATATATTTTTTTTACTCATTTTACATTAATCTATGCTTTTATTCATTAGTTAGTTCACCATTTTCTATTAAGTTAAATGCAAGTGAAAACAAATAATCAACCATTTCTTTTCCCCAAATGAAATCTATATGGTTGCATAGTTGGTTTTCCATCTCATGATACATCACGTTTGTAAGCTGATGTCTTAAAATATTAACATCTGCAATAGTTGACAGATGATCATTCTTGCCGACGAGCAGGGCTACTCGGGCTGTAATATTCTGCACAGGGTAATCAGGGGGCTGCAGGGTACCGTACTTAAGCATATTGCCAAGCCCATCATAGTCATATCGTGCAAATTTCTTCCTAAAATAAATCTGTGCCAAATGATCAGCGTTTTTCCTTGAAGTATTTGTTGGATACTTTTCGACCACCACAGGCATGAAGCTTAGTTCAAACTGAGCGGTATCAAAACCACATAAAGCAAAAAAACCATTTTGGCAAATTGTTTCATAAATAAGATTATCCTCACAGAAGTTTTGATACAATTGCATATTAGTTGAATTAGTTTTTAACAACTCTTCCTGACCAGTCGTTAAAAAAATGGTGTTTATTGCTGGCCATGCTGGTATTAAAGCAGTATAGGGTGATGGCAAGTTGTGTAAATAAGCGATTGGAGCTAATGCAATAAATATACTCAGTTTTGCATTATATTCAGGCTTAAGTGAACATAATACAAATGTTACTTGAGTACCCTGAGAATGTCCTATAACGGGTATTTTACTTTGACCTGTTTTATTCAAAACAAAGTCTATGGCAGCTGGTAAGTCCTTTGTCCCCATTTCGTCAAAACTAAAATTCCAAAAAGCTTTGTCCATGTCAGGATTAAGAGAAGTATGTCGTCTACTGTATTTGTTGCCTCTGCAGTTTATCCGCTCCATACACCGTGGATACTAAGGCATCCAAGGCATTTCGACCGTCAATACACTGTGGATTCTTAATCGTCCAAAACTACCGGCCGACAAAAAAGCTGCATCCTGCTCTTGCGTGTAAATTTAGGCATAAGGCGTATGTTCTGTCCCTTTCTGTATTTATTAACTGTGAAGTTGCGCATCGACCGTTTACTGGTTTAATCTGTATTTTGTGAACAATTTGGATATGAAGTTGGCAACGATACCATACGATAGTTCTGCCCGTCATAGTCTAATGTTTTCTATTTATTTTTGTGATTAAAGACCAATTAACTTCAGTGAAAGTTTAAGTTTCATTCAAATAATTATGTGGATTGTCTAAAAGTAGTTCTTAAGTGGCTAAGTAAGTTAATTCATATTAAATTATTCATAACAAAATACGGTGCCGAAGTACGCGTAACCAACGCACTAATGTTTTATTGTTTTTTGTAGAAAATAATAATGTTTCCAACTTTGATATTGCATTACATACCTATTTTCTTGTTTTGTATGTATTTGTATTGTAAACTGTTGCAATAAAAGAGTTATCTAATCTAATCTATCTAATCTAATCTAATCTACATTAATTAATTGTTACTTGTTTTATTTATTTGCTTTTCTAACATCTTTCCTTTCATTAAAGCACTAGATTACTAGTTTTAAAATTGTAATGTGGCATGTGGACGCACAGGTGTCCAAAGTGATTTCAATAAAAATCAATAGCGTCGGGGGCACACTGGGTGATTTTAACATTCAATAGTAGTTACGCCCGATGCAATACAGTTTTTTTATTTGAAAGCAGGTTTAATCCATTTATATATTATAAATGTGTGAAGGTAATTTTTCAATTTGACGACTCTGTATGAAATATAACAGGGAGAAACAGATTGCCCGTGACGAGTTTCTTACCGGTTCTTGGCCCTATACTGTTTCTATTATATATAAACGATTTGCCAAAAGTGACTAAAAACCAATGTATAATGTTTGCTGATGACATTTCTATTATTATTAAATCTAATTATTCTGATGCCTTAGAGAAATATGAAGATGACATAAACGAAACAATTAATAATATTATCCAGTATCTTAATGCAAATAAGCTAAATGTTAATCTAAGTAAAACTAATTTTGTAAATTTTAATGTAAAGGGACGTGTAGTGAATGATTTAAATGTACATTATGGCGATAAAACCATTAAAAGGGCGGACAATGTAACATTCTTGGGAATAGAACTAAGCGAAAGCCTAAACTTTGCTGCCCATGTTCAAAAGGTTTGTAGCAAAGTCAATAGATTTGTATATGTCTTAAGACGACTAACGAAGAAAACGTCTCTTAAAGTGACGTTGTCTGCTTATTATGGTTATGTCACAACAAATATTTCTTACGGGCTTATCTTGTGGGGCAATGGCACAGATGTAAATAAAATATTTATTGCCCAAAAAAAATGCATACGAGCCATATGTAACAAAGGTCCATTTGACTCATGCAGACCACTATTTGTAAAGTTAGGCATACTAACCATTCCAAGTATGTACATATTGGAGATATACAAGTTTGTCCAACAGCACCCAGAATTGTTTTTACGAGCCAAGGATGTATTTCCTCGAAACACAAGAGACAGTGATAGACTTGTCTTAGAATTCCGCCCAAACACTGCTCTTTATCAAAAAAGTTGTTACTCTATGTGCATGAAAGTATATAACAGAATCCCAAATCAATTTAAACAGGGACCTATAAGTTTAATGACAAGAAAGCTACGTATATGATTGTTAGAAAAATGTTATTATAGCTTAAATGAGTTCTTTAATTAATTATTAATTATCAATTATTTTTGCATGTTAATATTTATTAATTGAATAGCGATTTTTATACTTATATTTGACATCTTGTTTATACCTATTCTTTGCAAATAAAATACTTTGACTTTGACTTTGACTTTGACTTCTAGCAAAGTCTCTCGCCGTAGGATTTGGGAGCCGATGGCGTAGCTTCTTTAGCGCTCTTAGGTGTTGTCACCTCAACCACAATTGAAATAAAAAAAATTGAATTTGTTTTTTATTATTTTGATGCCTTCGCCTAGACTCACTGATTTGTGTCTATAAAAACTTTAAATAAAAATAGGTAAATAAAAGTATATATTTTGTATCGTTTCTTTATTATTCTAATAATTTCCAAAATATCACATAGTTTTGTTGTGTTGTTGATACCAATAATGTTATCACTTATCACCAATATTCTTTCTAGACTTTTAAGCAGGTGTAAATACCCATCGATAAAATTATCGAGATCTCATCACAGTTTTTTTATATTCATACAAATAAATAAATAAACTATTATTTTTTTTATATTCATTGCTAGTTAGCTCATAATGAATGACCTACTTCCGAATTACTTCTACAAGTGAACGTTTTCACCCAGTGTGCCATTGCCTAAAAACTAAAATTCACTTTGGATACCTAGGCATCCAGTTGTTTCGTTCCAGTTTCGTAATCAAACCTGAACCTTTTTTCTACTCTATAAGGTTTATTTCAATTTTATTTTGAAAATGACATATTACCCTTCAAATTGATACCAAATATGTATGTATAAACACACATGAAGTTAGCTGTAAATCGTTCAGAAAATAGTTAGTATTGTTGAGCGGCTACTTAGTGACACCATATGACTTTTGAACGCATTTAATTAATTTCATATATGCTTCTGTGTAGTTATTTCTTAACAATAGTAATCTAAAGAATGTCTTAATATGGGGTTAACCTTTATTTCAGTGACAAAGATAAAAGCATGATTGAAAAAAGTGTTTTTGTTTTGACCTGGCGAACTGAGTTCGCAATGGCGGTCAGCTAAAAGTTTCGTGTTCATAAATATAGGTTTAAATAAAAAATGTGCGAACCTGTGTTAATTTTAGTTATTTATTTGTAAAGTGTGAATCTTCAGAAACGTTTTGATTGTAAAAAAGTGGAGCTACCAAATTGGTGGTAAGTTCTAAGCCTATTAAAAGACAAACTCGGCCGAAAAAATCCAAGTGTGTTAGTTCAGATGCTTAAATTAACTAAAGTACATTATAAAGTTATACAATTTATTTATTAATAGCAAGCTAATTTCATAATTAACCGAAAAATTATAACTTCCATTGTCATAGCCAATTATTTATTGGCGAAAACAGAAAAACAATCGACAGTCGGCGCGGATCCATTTTGTATTTCAATAGCGCGGTGTATTGACGGTTTGGGAGCTGCGAGGATGAGTGAAGCGAGCGGGTATTAGCCATACGTCGTATCCTTTGTCAGCTAACCAAATGGCCATCGATGTCTTGCCTCTAAATAAAAACGTATCTGCTCCTGATATAGCATCATGAACTCCCAGTACGGGCGTACTATCTCCTTCGATATGGAACAGTTTGAGAATGTAACCATCTTCTGTTGTCACATCGTACTCTTCAAACTTGTGTCCATATTTTTTAACAATTTGTCTGTTACTAAGTTTAGCATCTTCAGGAATGTCTTTTGCATTGACGAAAATGTTTTGCAGAACACAAGATGTAAATAAAGTTTTCATTAACAAGCACTGCATTAGATTCATAATTGATGAGTAATATAGGCATATATTACAATTTAATTATCCACACAACTGACATCAAATGAAATGAAAAACATGAAATTTTAAACAATTTATATCTTTATAGGCCGACATATTTGAACAGATGATCGGAATTCGCATATCATTAAAAATACTTGTCGGCAAACAACGCTCCTACGTAAACAGGCGTAATTGAAAAATCATAATTTACAGTAGAGTGCTATATTTTCAAAACATTAAGACCTGGTTTCTTTTTCATATGGGTTTCATATGATTAAATACTTAGAACGCGACTCCATTAGATACAATAGAAATTCTATTCATTGATCAGTGCCCGGCCACACAACAACGCTCACTTCTTTGCTCCACTCCTTTCCGCGGTTATATTGATTTCAGCCAGACATCTCAGTAATAAAAATGGCGTCGGCGTCGGTTACTAAATATTAGCGTCAGGCAGGATCGATTGAACGGTCGTAAAGTGATTTTTCTAAAGTATAAGTACCTATGATTAGACTAAATTGTTTCGTTTATTTTCCTGTAAGTTTTAAGTTCAAGTGTTACAATTGAAATTGACAATTATGAAAAGTCGACAATAGTGGTGGTGTTTCAGAAAAACTGTTTCCTAAAAGTTCTGAAAGGCCTGAATTTTTTACTAAATCAGTCCCAGGTGATAGTGGCGACACTGAAATAAAAAAATGTAACTTAAGATATCACTTTTTCCCGTAATTGCAACGTAAACTATCTTATTTTGTAGATACAGTAGGCCATTTCGCATGGTAAATAATTGTATGTGTCAAATCCGAAATTAGACACATTGTCAATTACAATGTAATTAATCGTATGTGGTACAAGCGATTAAATATAGAAATTTCTTTACGACGTAAAAAATCGTAAATGTTACATACGACATTTTTAAATACAATTAACAACGTACACAATCGTATCTGTCACATACCATAGTCTTAAGTAAATATATAGAAAAAAAAACAGGATAATTAAAGTAAACTATTAAAATAACCTACTTATCAATCTGTTTTTCATGTCATTTTCAATTATAGCATACAGGTTTTCTTCTGGGGATAATAATTCAAAAACATCGAATTTTTTCTGTGTCGAACCACATGATTTTTTTCGTGCGTAAGTATTGTCTCGAGTTGTTTTTTTATTATAATCACTCACTATTAAAAACTTATAAAGTAATACAACCAAAACTAAAAAAAATTCAACAAAATTAAAACGAACGGACGCGCGCGGGGTGCCCTTCGGTTCGCTTAAAATTTTTGGTTCTAATTTCATATGGCCGAACTATGTTGGCTTCAACTCTTAACGCACAATAATTGTCTAGCTTATTAGTTGTTTTCGCACCATTATAGTTTTGCCTAAAAATTGAAAACCCTAATTTTAGAATCCCTAATATTAAATGCACTAAAATGTATCGGCATAACATTCTTTCGGCATTACAAAGATTGCGCTTTAGTGTTGAAAGACCTAATTTATTATTAGAATTAAGTACCTACCTAAGTTCAAACTTTAATTAAATTTTTTTTTTATTAGACGACAGAAATGGGTGCGTATCATTTCATATAATGACAAATAAACTAATTTCAAAGGACATAACGTTCATTGGATATAATTTTTACTTGTTCTAAATACACTTCCTATAACAAAATTACCTATATTATTCTTTTGATATAATATTCATATTATTCATATTCTCTAACAACTTTTTCTATAAAGCTTGGTAAATTATCATGTTCTGTAACATCATTATTTTGATACAATTTTTGCTTATTAAAAATAGCATTCAACCCTAAATCGATTTCAAATATTGTCTTAAAAAGTTAATAACTTGGGTCTGCGTTGAAGTTGTGCTAAAAATTCAGTAACAAAAACGAATCGCGGCAAACCCGACTCCACGTAGACTTGTCTGCCCTACGCTAGAGTGTAATTTAAGCCCGCGTAGGCGCGGAGGGGCGAGGAGGCCCGCGAGGTGAGGAGCAGGTGGCTTTAACGGACGCCGCCGCGGCTGAAGCTGCGGTGGTGAGCGAAAGCCATCTGCGACGATAAGCTCGCGTGGGATCGCCGGAGTCCCGCAGCACCGGAGCCGTGACAGAAACCATGCCTGCTGCATGCTGCATGCCCGCTTGCATGCTGCATGCCTGGCTGCATGCTGCATGCCTGCTTGCATGTTGCATGCCTGCTTGCATTTTGCATTCTTACTTAAATGCTGCATGCTTGCTTGCATGCTGCTTGCTTGCTTGCATGCTGCTTGCTTGCATCCTGCTTGCTTGCATACTGCTTGCTTATTACATGAATAATGTTTCATATGATAAGGTTATTATATCAAATGTACTACTCTGTGTAAAAAGTATCGGGAATATGTCAATAAAAAGACCCGCGTAAAAGAGTTCGTTTTAATTTTTTTACTGCATGTTGGTAGCACTGTACTGATTTACTGCGCGAAATTTGAGTGGGATCTGTCATTTACTTTGTTTAAAACTGCACTTTTTGTTGGTCATAGTTTTGAGTCCTCGGCGATTTTTACAATGGAAAATATTGTTGAACAAAGAGTGTGCCTTAAATTTTGTGTTTCGAATGATATTTCATGTGGAGAATCGCTCAAAATGTTGCAAAAAACCTACTGCGAATCTTGTATATCAAAAACAAGGGCATATGAATGGTACAAGGCTTTTAAAGAAGACCGAGACGTAGTAGTAGACTTGCCTCGTTCTGGTAGACCTTCAACCGCTACGACCAAAGAAAACATCGACAGAATCAAGAAGCTAGTGCTCGAAAATCGACGTATGAGTTTGAGAGAGTTGGCTAGTGAGGTGAACATATCTTTTAAGTCCGTCCACAACATTCTCATTGACATTTTAGGCATGAAACGCGTCGCCGCTCGATTAGTTCCAAAGGAGCTCAATTTTGTTCAAAAAGCGCAGCGAATACATGTTGCTGAAGACATGGTTTCCCGAGCTTCTTCGGATCCTACCTTTATGAAACGTATAATAACTGGCGACGAGACATGGGTTTATGAGTACGACATGCAAACAAGCCAACAGTCTTCAGAATGGCGTCTCGAAAACGAGCCGAAACCCAAAAAACCGCGGCAAAGTCGCTCCAAAATCAAGGTGATGCTGTCAGTTTTTTTGACTACCGTGGTGTGGTTCACTCCGAATTCCTTCCAGAAGGAGAAACAGTGAATAAAGAATATTATTTAGGCGTCATGAAGCGTTTGCGTGAGAGTATCCGCCGAAAACGTCCAGATTTGTGGCAACACAACTCATGGATGCTGCACCATGATAATGCACCATCACACACAGCCATTATTGTGAAAGAGTTTTTAGCGAAAAATTCAACAAAAGTTCTCGACCAAGCACCGTATTCACCTGATATGGCTCCGTCTGACTTTTTTCTATTTCCCAAGTTAAAATTACCACTTCGAGGAAAACGTTTTGAGTCGATAGAAGCCATCAAAGAAAATTCGCTGAATGAGCTGAAGGCCATACCGCAAGTAGCTTACGAAAAATGTATGGAGGACTGGGTGAAGCGGTGGAGATGTTGTATTGCAAGCATTGGTGCTTACTTTGAAGGCGATAAATTAAATTTATATGAATAATTTGTATTTTTTGTTTTATTGAACAATTCCCGATACTTAGTACACAGAATGTATATGTATTATATCAGAAGTACCTACATTATATCAAATGAAATTATACTAAGAATCTAAAATTATATTAAATGTTTGTTATATTAAGTCAGTTGTTATATCAAATGAAATTATATTATCTGAACGTTAGACCATAAGTATTTATATCAAACATTACACATAAATACTAGCGTTATACTCTTAAGCGTTTAGACTTTGTGCGAATTACAATGTAGTAATTGTATATAGTAGGGATTATGAATGGTTCCGCCTAATGTCGCATTTGGGAAGTTTAAATTCGACGATAAAGAGTTAGGCGAAGTAAAAATAGGCTTAACATATTTAGGAAAAGCAAAATTGTGCAAAAAAAATTAAGGCGTATGGTTTGTCAATTAGGAGATCAAAAAATTCGGCGATCCAATATAGACCCACGCGCGCGCCCTGCTCGCGTATATCCTCGCAACAGTCAGATACAACAATTTACGCTGTATGAATATATTACTTACCATTTTTACGTGATAAAAAATCCTTTTTTTTCAAGATTTTTTACTTTTTGTTTTTGGAATTGATAGCAACAAATTACTTAGTTTCAAATAGCTTAAAACATGAAAATGGCCAAAATGTTGGTTACGATTGTTTACGTAGGAGCCATCGGTATTGTCATAAACACACTACAATAATGAGTTGCCGCATTTACGGAGCTGTAGTTTATAGGTAGCGCGGTATCTAGACGAGCGCAGCGAGACCAATCATTCATCTAAGGTTCAACGATTAAAATTAGTAATTGCGTCATGGGACGCGGGTAATACTGGATTAAAAAACGAATTCATAGTAATAATTATTGAAGAACTGCATGAAGCTGGTATTATAAACATAGAATATAAGAAGCATATCTGAGGTAAATTGAGCCGTATACTAACGGTGAACAACGCATCAAGACTGCTATGAATATGGACACGGTCACCACGTTCATAAACGTTTGAGATTAGAAGGAGACAATCATACCCTCGACGATGCATTATCTATACTAATATTTTATAGAGGAAAGATTTTATTGTTTGTTTGTTTGCATTGAATAGGCTTCGAAACTACTAGACCGATTTGAAAAATATTTTCACCGTTGGGAAGCTACACTTTATCCGGGTGACATAGGCTATATAACATTTTCAAAACTTCGTCACGGGGTACGGAGTCCACTCGGACGATGTCGCGAGCGGTCCGCTAGTTAAACATAAAGGGCACTGCATTTAAAATCTTTAAAATTAAATGGTCTAAAAATCCGGATGAAGATGACAAAGCAGCAAATAAAGCTTAAGTATATGAATAAAACAGTTAAAGAAATAGAAAATGAAACACAAAAAAATTATGATCATGTCAAATTGATTTAAAGAACTCAGAAAGTGTTAGGAACTTCAGAACGCTGGACTAATTTATTTTATATAAAACCAAAAGTGTATTTTTGATTAAAAGCAAATTAAATTAAAAATGAGTTCACAAGACATAGTCGATAAAATCATTTGGGGTGGGCGAGAACTACCTCCTAGTAGTTCACCCTGCGCAACGGCATCATAGGCTCCCTAGTTTGTGGTGACGGCTGAATGTTTTCTCTGCGGTGGTAGGCTCCGCAAGAAGCCGCCTGGTATGCTACCACCCTCTTGCCGGCGTCCAACGCCAAGCAGTCTTACTGCGTTCCGTTGGTGTGCAGGAGTATCAGTGCCATTGGAGATTGGAAGAGGCTAGTTGCACTGTTTGGAAGCTAATGGTGCTGGTTTCACGACTATTTCGTACAGGGCATCTCGACCTGGAGGGTAGCGGGATCCGAAGCACGGTCTTGCCGTTGGCCGACCGAAGTTAGTAGCGGCCTAAGCAGTGCACTAGCCACGTGCAAAAGGCTGCCCCGCCAAGTTGCGAAAAATCCCATAAACGCGTCACCGTGCCAGCAGGCGACTGGATGGGAGGACCCGGTGGACATTCTTGGGAGGGGGTTCGGGCGTCCCCGCAGTCTCCAGATCGAGTTTCCCATGTGACGGTTTAGTCATCAGTCTATAACGTCCCACTACTGGCCAAAGACTTTCCCACATAGACAACAGCACATGGGAATATTGGGTCATAATAATTGGGTTACGTTACGACAACAACAACAACACTTTTACGTGACTTAGGAAGCACGGAAGAGCACGACATGTTTTTTATTTGACCGCAGTGATCCGCGACATTAGGAAAGTTACTTTTATATGACAAAATCGCAAACCGTATGCTTTAGCCTGCTCCATTGAACTTCTTATACCTACCTACTAGCGGCCCGCTTGTAATCTCGTCCACAACATCCCGTATAGGGGTATACGGGACGTGACGAATTTCCAAAATTTTCTTTCGTACTAACCTGACAATTATAAACACTACAAAAAAAGAATTAGCCAAACAGGTACAGCCGTCCTGAAGTGATGAACTAACATCCACTTACACTTACGTTTAGACGTGAATACCTATCGTTTATTAAGTCAGAAACTATAAGGAAATGACGTTATCGCAGAACTAACTAAAAGTAAATAGTTGCCGGCTGCAGTAAAATTTAAACGAGTTCACGAATGGTGCGATAGCGGCCGAGAAAATTGTAACGCAATTTAATTTCCGCCTCTATAAAATACTTATCGATAGTCATCTATTTTTAACTTTTTTCTTTTGAGATCGGCCAGCCTATTCTGAAACATTGGTATTTCATCGCGAACAAAAGACGAAATAAACAAACAAATGTCAATGGTTATCTCAGGTACACTCAGGTTATACAGCGCGTTAGTTAAACCGAGTGACATATTAAGGGAGGACATTAGGTAGTCGACTCCCGATCCAATTCATAAAAAAAAAATTTCATTTTGCATAACTATTCTAATAAATAATGTTAGCGTATATACTAACCGCGGGAAAAGATCAAATATGATCAAGTATGAAGGAAAAACGGGTTACACCAACCACGACAGCTACTTATTCAATACCATACGCGTAAATGAGGCGAAAGTGGTAGGGTGCCCAAACATTACGGGAAATTATATAAAATTTTAAGATCGATTTTCTGAATTATTTTATATGTTTCGAGTAGAATTTTTTTATTTGTTTATGTTTATCCAGGCATAAACTACCATAGGATTAAATATGTCCCTCGTGTGAACTAACATGTTGTATAGAGAAATTGATACACAAGATACATCATCATCATCATCAGCCTATAAACGCCCCACTGCTGGGCACATTCCTCCCACGTGGACAATAGCACGTGGGGATATTGGGCCATAATCCACCACGTTGACCCAATGCGGGTTAGTGGGTTATAACGACTGCCATCTTACGACAGCAACCGGGACCAACGGCTTAGCGTGCCTTCCGAAGCACGGAGAAGCTCGAGATGTTTTTAGTTTGGTCACCCATCTAGCGACCCGGCATTGCGAAAGTTGCATAGCGTGCAAGATCGCAAACCGAACGCGCTAACCGCTGCGCTATTGATCTCCTCGATACATAACTATATAGGAATATAGCGTGAATTTGTATATTATTATAGGATATACTTAAAAAGTAGGTACTAGCAGCCCGCCAGCCCGCGACTTCGTTCGTGCGCGTGAAAACCCTGTATCCGTGAAGAATTTTCACAAAAAAATAATTTACTGAAAATTTTCCTGAAAATTACGAACAAAAAAAAGAATTATCCAAATAGGTGCAGTCGTTCTTAATTGATGCCCGAACAAACATTCGTGGCAATTCATTGTTATTTACAAATAGATTGGTAACCTAGGTTAAGGTAACCTTTACGTGATCGAAGAGGGTAACGAATAGGAAAACATTGGGTGAATCCAGAATATATTCAACAAATCTTCTTTTCAAAGTCAAAGTCAAAGTGTTTATTGCGAATCATGAATGTTGGACAAGGTAGTGTTATCAATAATACAGGTACATCATGTTACCCATTTGGCATAGCATTGCATTTTAGCATGAACGTGTAACTCTTCCTCATTCCTCATACACGGAAAGTAGGTCTAAAGTTGCCTGAAGAGCGGGTGGAAAGTAACACTTTTCCGCCCTAGGGAGAATCGTTTTTCTGACAGGTACAACTGTCATGTGACTTACTGTCAAAATAACACTAACAAACCATCTCTTCCCGTACATTATTACAATGCTCTTCCTTTCGGTGTCGTAGGGCAACTAACGAACTAAAGACTGCACATGCATCCAACAGCATAGAGCGGCGATGGGCTCATCAAAACCAACCCCTTTCTTCCCTTGGGTGTCGTAAAAGGCGACTAACGGACTAAAGACCGCACATACATCTAACAGCGTATAGCGGCGATGAGCTCATCAAAGTAATACTACCAACCCTTCTCTTCTCTTCGGTGTCGTAAAAGACGACTATCAGACTAAAGACTGCACATACATCTGAAAGCATATAGCGGTGATGGGCTCATCAAAATAATATTACCAACCCCTCTCTTCCCTTCGGTGTCGTAAAAGGCGACTAACGGACTAAAGACATTCATGTCTTTGTTTTTACTTTCCTTATATTCGTAATAAAAAGCACAGTGTTTACCTCGGGTGAAAGACTTATTTATTTCCTCGAACTATTGGCGCCCTCGCTGCGCTCGGGCGCTAAACCCCGTCTCGGGAGTAATTAAGCTACTTTCACCCCTAGGGTAACAATGTACTATTTAAATCTATACATCCAAACTAACACCCATAATTGTTTACTCTCCCATACTGTCTCTTTCTAATATTAATCCAAAATTAAAGTTATTAGCTTAAGTAAGTATTAAGTTATTGTATTAAAGTCAACGTGTTAATATCGTGAGTTTTTAATTAGAACTTGCATCTAATCATAACAACTAGGTACTAAAAATTAGTTAAACGCAGTTTATCGACTTATCGCTTAGAAACAATCGCGCTAACAACATAGATGTAAATATCTGTGTTAGATGTTTATCTATGTTGATAATTTGATAGGAAATTTTGTAGTAGAAATAATTTACAAACAATTAGGGAGAATTATCTATTCAATAAGTTTACGTATTTATCTCACGCACAGTTTTTCATATCTGAATGCTTGATTGATAGAGTGCTTGATTACTACGATGGCCCATTTTCTGAAATTATCGTTGAGAAATTCAAACTCCATATTATTCAATGACATTTTGAACATACATTGGAGTGTGACAATGTCCCCTTAGTGCAATTGTCCGATTTGTCCTTACATTAGATAAGGTTGTTAGCCTTCTAGACGATAGGAAGTCTCAATGTATCACCTAGATACGAAAATATGGGTGTGGCAGTCGTGGAGTCCGACACTGGACACAATGATTAAGAAGCCCTATAAGTCTTTGCTAAAACAGTAAAAAATATTCTAGAAACTTTGCGCACCACAACTTTTAATTACTTTAAATGAATTATTGAAATGGTATATAATAATGCCACCTAGCAGTCGCTCACACTATAAACTAATTTTCCAATCAATTACATGTTGAGTCTTCCTGTTGACTACTTCTTCCTTTTGCTAATTAGAGGTTAGACCCTCATGAGATTAAATATGATTTAAGATAATACTAAATATAAGTATAATGATCGCTAGTAAGTCCTTGGTTATTTTTTTCTCGATGTATACCTACTCTACGCGTAGAAAGTATCCACCTACTCAAATAGCGATTATAGGGAGACGTAAGATAAATCCAGTAAGGAACTATAAAACACTAATTTAGATAGTCGAATCAACTATTATGACAAGTGGTAACCAATAAATCTATTCTCTACATTTCTATTACTTTGCTACGCCGTCGATAAACAGATATTTATTCAAATCTATAAGTTATATTTTTATTATCAGTGATAAGTACCCTTCTCGCCCCAGACGTTACCGCTAAAGGACGTGTTTTATAAATAACATTTGATTTTATTTTATTATTAATTTGAATTAACTACTGTGAGTGACAAACTCGGGCTTCGCCCGTTCGCCTCCACCTTCGCCGACGGCTCCGAGATCCAGCAACTGGTGAAAATTTAAGAAATATATATTTTTGATTATTTGCGGGGATTGAACTCGTGCCCCTTGGCGTTGTCGGCGAGTGCCGTACCCGACGTCTTATCCGTTGGACCACGAGCGCTTTGAGTGGCGCCGCCGAAACTAGCGACTAGGTGCCGCGGCGAGTGACGTCATCGAAACACCGCACCGCTACCACGCAACCGGCCGCCCGCTGCCGCGCGCCGTGCGTGATCGCTGCAAGCTGCAATAGAGCCCGCTTAACAGTGTGTTGTTTTTGAATACACATACCATGCACCAATGCGTTGCCTGCCATTCGCCTATCAAAGATGACAACTTTCTGAAATGTTGTTCCTGCTCTTTTTCCTATCATGGCTTATGCGACGGTATTTCACCATCCGAGCTGAAAAAACTCTCGTCAGTGATTAAAACAAGCTGGCTGTGTCCGGAATGTCGCAACAAAAAACCACGCAGTGACAATTCAAACACGCCTGTTCAGCCATCAACACCTAGTGCGCACGCTGATGCAAATATAACATTGCGCCGCGGGAAGCAGGGCGGATCTAAACCATCGGCGATAGCCTCATCACCGGCACCGCCCTCGTCCGCACCGACCGGCTGCTCAGCATGTGTGTCACGCGCAGAGTTACGCAATATTATGCAGGAGGAGCTTCGAGGTTTCATGAAGGAATGCGTCAGGGAGCTAAAGAGCGACCTAAACAGCGAGTTAAAAGCGTTGCGTAGCGAAGTTGGTTCACTGACAGACTCGATTAACTTCATCGGTGCTTCCTTTGATAAAATAAACACAGAAATTGCGAACTGCAAAAGCAAGGTGGAGTCCATCATGAAGGAGAAGGAGGCCCTCCGTAGCGAGTTGGATACCATCACAAGTCGCTTTAACCAACTCGACCAGGTGTCCCGCTCCTCAAACCTGGAGATTCAATGTGTACCGGAACGGAAGGCCGAAAATCTATTGTCCATAGTCAAGCAACTAGGTAAAACCGTTTCGTGTCCAATCAATGAGTCAGACGTATTTTATTGTTCTCGCATTGCAAAAAAGAACCCAGAGAGTCACCGTCCCCGCTCAATCTTAATTAAATTAAACAGCCCCCGTTCAAGGGACACCCTCCTTGCAGCTACAATAAAATTTAATAAATCTCATCCGCAAGAGAGACTAAACACGGCACACTTGGGCTTTCAGACTGATAAAAAGACGGCCGTATATGTGACGGATAATCTCTCGCCTGAAAACAAACACCTCCATGCGGCGGCGCGCGCTCGGGCTAAGGAGGTCCAATATAAGTATGTATGGGTTCGCGGCGGCCGCATTTATATGCGAAAGACAGATACATCCGAATATATTCTGGTGCGAAACATGTCAACACTAGAACACTTAAGATAAGTTTATTGTTTTAATGTATATTGTACTATTATTTAAGCTTAAAATACGATAAGTTAAATGTGTACTTTCAAAATGTTCGTGGCCTTCGTACGAAGACCACTGATTTTTACAAAAATGTATTGTGTGTTAATTACGATGTCATAGTCTTGTGTGAAACGTGGCTAAACAACTCATTATTTGATGGTGAGCTCTTTGACGACCGGTACCTGGTGTACAGGCGCGATCGACAGACAAGTTGCAGCAGGTTTTACAAAGGTAAATGTGGGGGCGGGGGCGGGGTGCTCATTGCAGTATCAAAGCACATTTCTTCTCGTAGGTTACCCCAAAAGGAGAGTGAATGCGAGGATTTATGGGTAGAGTTGGAAATGCGCTGCAATGGTAATTCCATTTATAAACTGTTATTGTGTGGTGTTTATCTTCCCTCGCCCATACAAAAAGGTAATCTCGATTGTTACATTAACAATGCAAACCGTGTTTTGGAATCGAATGAGAAAGTTTTAATTTTGGGCGATTTCAATTTGGGTGACATTATTTGGAATGAACACAAATATACATCACCAGCTAACCACGTCGCTAGGGGCTTATTAGATAATTCACTCCTGGATTTCATCGCTCTGAACAATCTGGAACAATTCAATTATATTTTGAATGAGAAAGGTAGGATCCTGGATCTCGTTCTTTCCAACATAGCAGTCGACAGTGTAGCGAGATGTGACGTTCTCTTAAGCAGGCTCGACCCTCATCATCCTCCATTAGAAATAACCATCTCATGCTACGACCCGCCCAGCTTGCCGCCTAACCACACAAATGATAGATTTAGTTTTTATAAAGCAGACTACAACATAATTATATCATATCTGAATGCAATCTCATGGGAAAGTGAACTTTCATCGTGTTCTGTAGACGACATGGTGGATACTTTTTATAAAATATTAAGAGCCGCAATAGTACAGCACGTTCCAAAATACAGACCGATATCAAGAAGGTTTCCAGTTTGGTACACGAAGGAACTAATTCAT
This sequence comes from Scoparia ambigualis, assembly GCA_963921215.1. NCBI lineage: Eukaryota > Metazoa > Arthropoda > Insecta > Lepidoptera > Crambidae > Scoparia > Scoparia ambigualis. The sequence continues at coordinate 52,149,979 of OY992502.1, read as the reverse complement.
CTTTTGAAAGAAAAACATAAGTTACGTATGAGGTATGGCAAATACCATAATCCACTGGACGAACTGGCTTTGGGTACGCTCAAAAAAAGATGCGCTGCATTAATAAACACTTGTCATCAAAATTATATCGCCCATCTTGAAAAATCGCTTTCCAACAACCCAAAACTATTCTGGACATTTCTAAAAAACAAAAAACGAAACAGTAACGCTTACCCATCATCCATGACTTCAGTCAATGACAAAGCAGACTGTGGAAACGGCATATGTAATCTCTTTGCTTCTTTCTTCGCATCGGTGTACAAAAAGAACTCTACATACCGTACGATCACTAATGACCAAATTCTTACCTCTAATTTCATTGCCAACCTCTGTGTCTCGCAGGATGACGTACTTAAGACTTTGACTCGTTTGGACCGCAACAAGGGGGCTGGACCTGACAGTATACCTCCCATATTCGTGGTAAATTGTCGTGAAGCATTATCTTGGCCACTGACAATCATCTTTAATGCGTCCTTAAAATCCGGTACTTTCCCTTCTCTCTGGAAGGAGGCGCGCATCGTGCCAATCTTTAAATCGGGTGATGCCACCTCAGTGAGAAACTATAGGCCAATATCCATACTGTGTGTGTTCGCTAAAGTTTTTGAGTCGTTGGTGTGTCCTGCGTTGACTTGGCATATGAATCAAATAATATCGCCTCAGCAATTTGGTTTTCTAAAATCGCGTTCTACTACCACCAATCTTATTTCTTTTTTGACACTTGTCTCAGAGTCTCTTGACATGCGGTTGGGTGTGGATACGGTATACACAGATATCAGTAAAGCCTTTGATACCGTGGACCATAACATTTTAATTCACAAACTTTCTACATTCGGTGTGACTGGTGATCTTCTCTCATGGTTCTCTTCATATCTTCGGCAGAGAAAATCAAGAGTGGTAGTAAACGGTTTCTGTTCGGAATCATTTGTATCCACATCAGGTGTACCACAAGGTTCAATTATAGGTCCAATTCTCTTCAACATTTTTGTAAACGACATTGTATCTGTCTTCCGCCACGCTAAATGTTTTCTATACGCGGACGACATGAAACTTTGCATGTCAATCCGCGATCCAAACGACTCAATCTTATTGCAGGAGGATTTGGACCGACTGGCTATGTGGTGCGCTACTAACCAGCTGTTTTTGAACCTTGACAAGTGCAAATTCATCAGATTTTCTAGATGTGCTGATGCTCCAGCTCCAAAATATTGTATTGCTGGTCATGCTCTAGAGGAAGTCGAGTCTATTCGAGATTTAGGCGTGCTTCTGGACAAAAAGCTGCGTTTTCATAAACATATTGACCAGATCGCAACCAAGGGCTTTCGAATGCTAGGGTTCGTATTGCGAAACGCGAAAGAATTTAAAAAGCCGTCAACGAAAATTCTCTTGTATAAGTCCTTAGTCCGTCCCATCTTTGAATACTGTGGCCAAGTTTGGTCACCGCACTACGACGTTCACATTAAACGTATAGAGCGCATCCAAAAGCGATTTTTGTGGCATCTTTCGTTCCAAAGTTTTAAAGCGAAAGAACTACCCTCGTACGCAGAAAGATTGGAGTTTTTTAAATTGAACAGTTTACGCGAGCGTAGGTTGTTACTAGATCTCATGTTACTCTACAAAATAATAAACGGAATTGTGGACTGTTCCTCTATGCTGGAATTAATAAATATTAATGTACCGTATAAGTTAACACGAGCAAGTAGATATGTCCTTTTTTCAGTAAAAGGCAGTAGGACCAATATGGGTCACTTCGCCACTATCAATAGATTGCAACGGCAATATAACAAACTTTGCAAATTGAGCGACGTCGACATTTTCGCAGATAGGCCCCAAGTTTTTAAAAATAAAATACTGCAGACATTCGCAGTGACGCCAAATAAGGTTATCCTATAGAACCTGTTAAATGCACCTATGTATCATAACATAAGGTTGCAGTATTGTTTTGTTGTGATGTACTTTGGAGATTTTGCTTTTACATTTATATATATTTTTTATAACAACTTTAGAATAGGATGTTTTTAAAATTATAGTCCATATTGCATGCCGTGGCAGCCTTTAAGTTAGACGACACATAGCATTATGTCCGCATTTGTAATTTTTATATTGATTGTATTTGTGTTTGTCTTGTTGGTTGTCCTAATAAATAAATAAATAAATAAATAAAAGTATAGTGATAACTAACCGATGGCCGAGTTTAGCTGGTATCTCATCTTTCTAGTTTTTTAAACGAAGCATGTATATAATATCTAGTATTAAACACAGTTGTCTTCGTGACAATTTGATAACATATTCGGAGGCTCGCAAGTGAAAAAATACTTGTCGACACATCTTGACACATTCTAGTGGTGCCGTCCAATCTTATCATATCGCCGCAACGTAGACATTTGACTTACAGACTGAACTGAATAAAATTGTTATTAACGGCTTGACGCCTCTCCTATAAATGGGAGAAATTCATACAAACTTTGGTTGAAATAACCTACTACAACAATTGGAAGAAAAAAGCTAGAGGCTCTATTTTCTGAAAATGTGCCAGTCTTATGCTAACCGGCAAGGTAAATAGTGTCCGTAGAACTTCTCTATGAATATCATAAAATAGGTAATCAATGTCGCACCACAATAGAGGGCTACTTTATGTACAAAATAGTGTCACGTTCATGTTTAAATAGGTGGTGACTATACGGCCATGTTCCATTACGAGCACCTGCAAGGAAATGTAAACGTTATGTATTATTCTATAATATGTATTACGTCAATCGCCGTTCGCCAGCCGACTCTCCATAACAATTAACAATATGACGATAAGTTTAAGATATTAAACAAACACTAGGTAGACATTGGCCAGCATACACACCCTTCGCTTAAACAACTTGTTGTTGTTCGTTTAATTAACTAATTAATAGTAGGAGGTAAAGTACCCGCACAAAACCCGTCTGTATTTGGTCCTGCAATCAAGTAGCACTGCATTTCCGGTAAAAAGGGCAAACGTAATAATTAATAAATAAAACCTTACGGTTGGCAACGCATTATATATTTATACCGATGATGTTAAAGGTGTATTTAGCTTTTGTTTTGCGTAACCGGTTACCATCAAGTAGGCTAAATGAGTATTTTAATGGTTTTTAAGTAGAAAAAAGGGGGCACTTGAGCGGTTTAGCGCTTAAAACATTGTGAGTGTTTTAGTCGCTGAATACCCCTTTTTTTACGATGATGATGATGATTAATTCTTTCTCTTAAACATACAGGAGAAAATTAATTATCTCCTTGTCTGCCGCGTTCTCTTTCTAAGGATCGCGTCAACTTTCAAACGCCCGCGCCATTTTCCGGAAGTATTAAAAAAAATGCGCAAATCGTGCATTACCGACCGTGTCTGTTAAAGGGTTAGGAATTTACATTTCGCGCAGGGAGACAAAATGTTAAAATTGGGGAGGACTCTTCCACCGTCCACTTTATCCAAGTGGGTAATACCCGTCGGGATATAGGTAGGTACCCACTATAATCTCCGGGGAGAGGTATAAGGCAGGGCGACACTATATCTCCTAAATTATTTACAGCCTGTCTGGAATACGTAGGTATTTAAGCTCCTCGACTGGGCTGACAGGGGAAAAAACGTAAATGGTGAGCGTCTCAGCCAACTTTTGCCGACGACATTATTGTTTTCGCCGAAACTGACGAACTCCAAAGTATGATGGAAGAACTTCATCTGGCCTCGATAAGTGTTGGTCTACGTATAAACACCTCAAAAACAAAAATCATGTGCAATGACCCCATTGTGGATGGCATCATGGTTAATGGAAAAGAGATAGAACGGGTCGATGAATATGTCTACTTGGGGCAACGGTTACGCTTGGAAAGGACGGACAGGTAAGAGAAATTCAACGCCGCGTCGGACTCAGTTGGGGGGTGTTCGGTAAGCTGCCCGAAATTTTTAAGTGTAACGAAGTGCCCCTATCTCTCTAAAACGAAGGGCATATGAGCAGTGTATTCAGCCGGTCATGGTCTACGGGGAAGAAGCTTAGACCCTTACAAAACTACACATCCAAAAGCTGCAGGTAGCCGATGTTGAGTATCACTCTGAGCGACAAAATAAGAAACAAAGAAATCCGGAGTCGCACTAAAATAAACGACGTGGGGCGTATCATTGCGCAAAGGAAGTGGCGATAGGCGGGTCACATAAGCCGCAGAGACGATGGCCGATAGAGGAGAAAGGTGCTTGAGTGGAGACCGAGAACCGGTACCAGAAGCGTTGGCCGCCAGACGGCGAGATAGGTGGATGACATCAGAAAGGTTACGGGCGAAAAGTGGTTAAGAAAGCCCTAGCGAGACCGATCAGGATGACGTGCAAATGAGAGGAATACATTAAGCAGTGGGTAATCAAAGGCTGAAGAAGAAGAAGAGAAGAGAATCTCCTATACTTCCACATCAAGTGCACGGCGATTATACGTTGACAGACTTCTATGTCGCGAAGTGACAGCCGATTATCTTTCATAAAAGAATAAATCAGAATAATATAAATTCTTTGGCGTCGCTAACAATAAGCAATCATCAAAGTTCACCCCAGCAGATCCAACAGTGGGTACATTGATATTTAACGGGATAATCCTTTGTTATGTTAGCTAATCTAGCTTTATCCTTAATCGCTACACAATAATGTTTGAATAGTTAAGCTCAAGTTAGTGGTCAAAGCAAAAGCTAATCTTTATTGGATTCCGCAACAATGGAAGACTCGTTGAATTGACATTGACCCTGTAAGAAGAAGATTGCTAAATTATACCTTTTTACACCACACCTAAGGGAAGAAAGTTAAATCTCGATGTAGCTGTAATATCCTGTGTTTTTCATATCAACGAATATATTCTGTATACAAACAACAAAAGCTATAATATTTTGAATCTTTACTTAATAACAAAGATAATACAGATACAATTGCTTCATGTCCAAAAACCCGGCTGGGTTTAAATGTCGTTTATACCGATGCAAGTTGTAACAATTAAGAATAGTTTTGTCTCTGAAAATTCCCGACACTTCTATTTTTCTTAAGTCGTAAATCTCTTTAGCTAAATTGGTCACCGGTTCTACTCCTGGTTCCTAATATTATAAACTATTAGAACTATCTCTCCTTACCGTTTTTTTTTTTTACCCGGTTTAGTCCCTGCTTATGGATTCCAGCCTCCAGAAGGGAGACTGGATATGTGGGACTCTCCCGTCCCTCTTTCCACGACGTTACGTCGGGCGAGAGGGAGGGGCCTACCCACTAATCACCGGGGGTCCAAACTCCGAAAGCGTAGGGCTTGGGGTGGCGGTCACGGGACCTGATCCACGGGGGAATTGACCACGCGAGGGCCACCCCGTCGCCGTGTGTTGGCCTATAACTACTGCCTAGCAGCCGTAACGCGCCATCACACGGCGACTACGCGCACGCGGCACTACAAACAGCCCCTTGGGGGGCAGACCCACAAAACATACATCCACACATACACTGACTCACAGTCAACACGGATTGCGTGGGCACTTGGGGTGGTATAACGAAATACCCATGCCAGTGCCCACTTACACACACACAAGCATTTACTGTTAGATTCAGTAAACGACAACACAAAGACACAACACCCCCAAGTCATCGGGCGTCGGGCTGGCCGTGGCAGACGACGATTTCTGACCCGGCATCTCTCTTACCTAGGGACGGTGAATCCCCACCAACCCACATTGGGCCATTGTGGTGGGTTATAGCCTCTCCCCATATGCTCATTGTGGGAGCTGTACTCAGCAGTGGGCGGCATAGGAGTTTATAACGAGAACTTTCTCTCCTTCCACAAACACTAGTGGCATGGACAGAGCCAATGACGAACACTATCACTTTAATTATTTGTTAATTTATGCCTTGAACATCAAAATTATACAACAATTTGTATTCCTTGCTGTTAATATACTTAAGTAGGTGGTGAGTATCAGACTATTATACTAAATTATTATACTACTTTAAATACATAATAATAATATACAACCGGATATAGTGATAAACCATATACTCATATTAAAAATGTTGTTTGTCCCGAAGGGCTTATCGCAAATACCAACAAGTTGCATTGGACATTATATTCTATTGTTACTCATGTTTACAGTTACAGGAATAGACTAAATAAGTATTTATGTTCTTAATAAGGCATGCAGGACAAGTAGTAGGCAGGAATGGTTCCATGTAGTATTATTCTTTTCTGGTTGATTCCTGATATGTCTGTTAGTGCTATCAGTACTACTGCTAATTGCACTCAAAGCTTATTATTATCTTATGTGGTAAGAGTTCCATATGTAGTATCCTTCCTGTATGGATCTACATTCACGGTAGTCATATCTCGTGTTCTGATCAGAACGCTGAGTGTAAGTTGAAAATGTGCAAACGTTACTATCGCGTTTGAGTTAAGAGTTTTGATTCTCGATCTTATTTACTTAGCGTTAAGATCTATCTGTTAAAACTTAACTCAAACGCTATAGTAACGTTTGCACATTTACAAACTTACACTCAGCTCTCCGATCAAAGATTTTACGAATCTAAGTGTAAAATTTAGATACGTAAAATTTTCGCCAAACCCTGCAAATAATCTCGATTGAATCACGTTAGGGTTCAAGCAAAAATCAGAGTGACACAATAAAATTTCATATTATGTATTCACATATACAATTATTAGTAGCTAATACTTATTTAAGTTTGATCAGAGCAAATGTTTGTAATAGCTGTAAGTTTTCCTTTGAAATAAAATAAAATAGAAAATAAAATAAAAATAATTGTGATTATCTAATGTTAACAAACATTCTAGGTACATGTCGAATTTGGTCCTAATTCTTGATATATTTCTGTGGTCCTAATATATATATATCAATTTGAGATAGAAACTCTACGGTGGACATTGTTCATTAAATCCATGATGAACTCTCTGATCTGTTTGCATTTCTCTGAATGTTTTGGAAAACAGATAACACGTTTACGAACAGACTTCCAATCGGACAAGGACTGGCATTGTGTGTTTGTGCCAGTTCTACGCACGTTCTCAGATACCCATTATAATGTTATGGAACAAGTAGAGAGGTGGACTCTCTACTTGTTCCACTGCTGTATATTTCTCTAACTACATACATACATCACCGTCGTTGCCTTAACTTATATGACTATTTTACTTCTTAAAACTAATTAACCTGCAACGTACCGCCATGCGAGATTACCATCAACTAAATTCTCCCTACCTCTCAACTTATATTATATTAAACTAACTCTTAGCTTAACTAAAGGCTATGTGAACTATATTTAATGCTTGTTTAATTGATGTGTGGTATAGTGTGTTGTTAATGTATGATAATGGAACCTTAATCTAGACCTAACGTAACTTAAACGTATTAGTGATAAACTTCAGTCAAGCGATGTAATAAAATAATATGATAATATTTTGGCCAGATCGTCTAATGGAACCTACGTTGATAACCGTGTCTAAGTAACCCAAATCTTTTCCGTGAAAGTTTAGTAATTGGCTTATCCCTGTGTTAAATTATTTCCTACCAATCTATTAACCTAACCATTAATACCTAACATCCTAGATGTATATAAGCCTATCGGTGTCTCCGTCCGAACTACAACCTAACTCCATCACAGCAGCCGCGGGGAAGGAATGTTTTTTTTTTATTGGCAACGGGTCAGCGCTTGGCCTTTATCTCACCTGATGGTAAGTGACGATAAGGCCGAAGGTGGAAGCGCGCTTCACCCGGAATCCTCAACCCCTGAGGGACTGGCTATCTTATCTCAAACTACCGGAACACAACAATGCTATAAACATCGTTGTTATGGCGACAGACTTAGATAAGATGGTGGTAGCTAGCCAGGCGGACTTAACAACCCTACCACCAACTAAACTGAGCACACAAAGATGTACCCCCCTGCTGGGAATCGAACCCGGGACCTCTGGGTCTGAAACGGGTGGCTTAGCCACTAGACCACAGAGGCGGTTAAAATAGGGAAAAACTTGAGTTGTTTGGCACGCTAATAGCGGGGCGGGGCTATTATATTACCAGAACCCTCTCATGTGTAATAAATTCATTTATATAATAATGCCTGCGAGCTATACTGTTTTCCCTATTTGAGTGGTTAAGCCAAATAGGGAAAACAGTATAGCTCGCAGGTATTATTATTATTTATAAATGAATTTATTACACATAAGAGGGTTCTGGTAATTTAATAGCCCCTCCCCGCTATTAGCGTGCCAAACAACTCATTGTTTATATTGGCCCCGACCAGATAGGACTCTAATTTGTACATGTATATATACTAGCCAGTGGCTTCAAATTCTATTAAACTGAGAATTTACATTACTCTTCAAATTTAATTTCATCTTACATTATGAAAATTACTATTTATTAGGTTCTATAATCTATTATTTCTTAAAAAATCAATAGAATTTACCTTAGGGCTTGCTGCTATCCCTATATCTTGATCACATTTAAAACTTAATTATTCAATGCAACATCCTAAGTCTTTAGACACTTTTTGAACAGAGGTGAAAAGCTAGCATTCAACAGAACTTACTTACTTCCTTGCTTATTGTGTTTATTATTAAGATATTACAATGTAAATTTATTAACTGACTGTGTTTATTGCCCTATCAGAATATTAACCTTCAATTCCATAAATGGTGAATAATTTATTCAAAACCTACTTTTAGGTAGTAAACTAAAAAAAGAATGCTATTACTTAAAGTAAAATTACTTTTATTTACTCTTAGTATTATTATACAGATCTCATAAATTACCAATATAACTAGATTGTATCTGTCGCCTTGGCAGATTATCACATCTAAAGTTTATTAAAGATGCCTAATTTATTCTTCATCCTTTAACCTTTTAGGAAGTGAACTTAAGTTAATTATATTCATTAACTTCTACCCCTGTCTCTCAGACTGGGTGATTATTTAGTAGCCTACTAAATCCTAGCCAGTATACTTTAAGTAGGTAGGTACGATGTACACTTTTAAACTTTCGCGTTCCATTATGCACACATATTTAGACGGGATTTAACGCAAAACTACTTAGTAAAGGCATTCTACGCATACCTTTTTATACCCGACGTTTCGACCGAGTTGCACCGGCCGTGGTCACGGGTGGACTGCTATCGCGGTGTATCGCCTCCGTTTGCGTCGCTGAGTCTTCATCCACCGTCACATTATTTATCCAACTACTGTCACACACAACACTAACGTCGGGTATAAAAAGGTATGCGTAGAATGCCTTTACTAAGTAGTTTTGCGTTAAATGCCGTCTAAATATGTAGGTACGATGTAATTGTCCACAGTTGTCCTTGTTGATAATTAAATCAATTATATTTAGAAGTTATTCTTTACTCACTTTACTAGGTATAAAGCAGACTAAATCAAATATTTCTATGTTCTCATAATATTAGTAAGTACATAACTTGCAAGGTCTTTGACCATTAAGGTGCATTAGCATCTTCAGGCAGGATAACCTATGTTCCAAACTGTTTCCTAGGTGTTTAATATTAGCTTAATTTTTGCTAATTGGTATCTGGATGGTTAATTTATAACACATTGAAGAGTGCAATTTAGAGCCGTATCGTACCTCAGGGAAAACTAAAATGCCTGGTTGGTCATTTCAGTATCAGAAATCAAACATCACAGTACAGTTATGCTTATTTGATATAACTTAATAATATTTTTGTTGTAATAGGAAACTGAGAAATCTAGATTTAAGTGTTCGGAGCAATAAAACACGTCTTCACGTAACAACCATATAATGCGAGACAAGGGGCCGACATACACACTTTTACATCAACCTTACATACACAATAATAATTATACCGAGATACCTACATACATCACACCTCCCAACTTAAATCACTAACATATACTTACATAAAAGAGTACTTATAAAATACAAACAATAAAAACTTATAACTAATTAATTACTTAACTTAATAATCTATGTCGTAACGCAGTACGGGCTTGCGCACTCGATTGGGACGATTCACGGGCGTGCGCGGCGAGCTATGCAAGGGCGGCTGCGGTGAGCTCGACTCACTCTGGGTGGTGTTCGGTGAATAATCCACGGGAACGTGCCTATCACTCGATGGAGTGGTAAATAGTCCTTCTTCGCTCTCACTCGCAACATCTCCGTTCTCTGATCGCACTACTACGTCATCCTCAACCCTATTTACACCCTCCGTATTCTCACTAGTCTCCCCTGAAGGACAAGGAACATCAGACATTCTCGCCCGCTTGATTTGATCAATATGTCTATGCATCAGTCAATCGCCACCGCTATCCACTATGTACCTACGAGAGCCCTGCGTACCTACCACTGTGCCCTTTAGTCATTTGTCTGGGTGACGAAAGCCTCTCTCCCAAACGGGGTCGCCGGGCTGCAGCGCGCGCAGCACGCCGCCGGCGTGCCGCATCTTCCGGCTGCGCGCGCGGCTCACGCTCTGCTCGCGCACGCTGGCGCTGCGCAGCAGGTCGAGCCGCGAGCGCAGCGGCCGGCGCTGCAGCAGCATGGCGGGCGTGTCACCTGTGCTACTTTGGATACTATTCCTATAGCTCATCAAAAATGTTTGCAAAGCGGCATCTGTGTCCAATGATTCCCTATTGGCTTTTTTAATAGCCCGCTTGCACAGTTTGACCGCGTTTTCGGCCGCTCCGTTCGAAGCCGGATGATAAATGGGCGAAAAAGATTGGCGAATACCATTATTCGTTAAAAAGTTCTGGAATTCACAGCTCGTGAATGGAGGTCCCTGATTTGATACCACTTCCATGGGCAGTCCGAACCGAGCAAACGTGGCCCTTAATACCTTTATAACGGTCACCGCATTTGTTCTAGGCATATCTAAAACTTCTAACCATTTCGAACTAGCGTCGACGATTATGAGATAAGTTTTTCCGTTTAACGGCCCGAAAAATCTATATGAATCCTACTCCACGGCTGCGCATGATAGGGCCATGGCTGCGGGGGCGCGCGCGGCGGCGCCTGCGCCTCCGCCGCGCACGTCTGGCACTGCCTACAGACCGCCTCCAAGTCCGCGTCTATATTTGGCCACCATACGTAGCTTCGAGCTAACGACTTGGTCTTTACTATGCCCATATGGCTTGTATGTAACTGCATCAACACCTTTTCCCTTAAACTTTGAGGTATAATTAACCTGTAACCTGTAAGATCGGGGGGGCCAAGGCACCCCCGATCTAAATACAATTCGTTTCGTTTGCTATAAAAAGTTCTAATCGTCTCGTCATTACACTTACTTTGCCAGCCCGATTGAACGTACAACATAACACGGCTTAGTAAAGAATCTTTAGACGAAACTAGCCTGATGTCATGATTTGTTATCGGTAAAAATTGTTCGACAAAATTATTATAAGTTACCCCTTCCGTTACTATACGCTCGGACCCGGTTTGAGGCAGCCGTGATAACGCATCAGCACAATTTTTACTCGATGCAACATATTCTATTTCGTAATAGTATCCCGATAACAAGACGGCCCCACCTTTGTAGCCGAGATGGCGCCATAACAGGAATGCCCACTTTATTGCCAAATATGTAAGTCAAAGGTTTGTGGTCGGTTCTGAGCGTAAATTTACGACCATATAATATTGGTGAAATTTCCTAATGCCATACACAATAGCCAAAGCCTCCTTATCTATCTGCGCATACCCCCGCTCGGCGCTAGTGAGTGAGCGAGAGGCAAACGCCACCGGGCGCTCGCCGTCGCGCGTGAGGTGCGAGATGACCGCGCCGACCCCCACGCCGCCGCTCGCGTCCGCCGTCAGCACCAGCGGCTGCTCCAGCGAGTAGTGCACCAGCACTTCGCTTGACCCTAAGCGCTGTTTGATCAGCGTAAACGCCGTGTTGGGGCGAGAGGCACCAACATACGACGTGGTTAGGCGGGAGGTAGAAAGGAGCTTACCGGGAGCAGGCTTGACGAGGTCGCTAGCACCGGGACACGAGATGGCGGGCGGCTATGTAGGCGATGTGATGGTCACGGCACAGCACAAAGTCACTTCACCTGATCACAGGCACTGTCATCCCCGGGTCACTATCTATCAGGTCACAGAGTCACTATAAACCTTCACGGTCAGGCTGTTGCGTGCGCGCGCGGTAGCTAGCTTGCCGAGTGACGCGGTCTCGCGTCTGGTTTCACACTCCGCGCGCCAACTTCGCGACACAACGCTAGATGGCGCTAGGCGTATCTTAATACGCTTACAAGACGTCTCGCCCGTGGCGAGTACATCCTCAGGGGCCCAGGGTGGGCTCATCCAGAGGGAGCCTGGCAATCTTGAACACAGGCCTCCGGAGGTGTCCGTTGGCGGTGTCCAGGTCCACCACCCGCACGACGCCATCCTTCCCAGGCAGAGTGCGAGTAATGCGCCCCAGTCTCCATTGAAGGGCAGGCAGGTTGTCGTCCTTGATGAGGACGAGCTCGCCAACTCGGGGAGGGGAGAGGATGGGGACAACCATTTGGAGCGGGTTTGGAGGGTGTGAAGGTAGGACTGGGTTCACAGCGTCCAGAAGCGCTGGGAAAGGGCCTGTACCATTTGGAATCGCTTACGTGTGTGTAGTGTGTGTACAGTATAGCCGGCACGCACACATCTCTTAACACTATATATACTCTAATTATCAATATTAAAGAGGATTAAGATCGCAGTCAATCTTATTATTTACGTTGCGCCGAACCTAACATTGCATGGCGACCCTGCCAGTGCTGCCCATCGGCGGCGCTGGGCAGATGGTTAGGAAAGTGGTTATAAGAGACTAAATAAAGACTACATTAAAAGTGAAGTGAAAATTTGACTATTCAATAAATCAGATAAAAAAAAACCAATAAGTGAGCGTGTGAATTGTGGACTAGCAAACAATGACTTCATATAGGATTGTGGCTTTATAATAATATAAAAGCGATTAATAAAATAAAACTCTTCAAAAATGTAAAGAAAATTCGTGTTTGTTGTGTGGTGTCGTTATTCTTCGAAGTTGTTGGCGAAGAAGATTTAGTACCCAATGATGGAGAAAATAACAAAACTTTGGCAAAAATACAATTATACTGATGGTTGCTGCAAGTGCAAGTTGGTTGCTGATGTGATGGTGGCCATGGTAAAAAGCTGGGTGCCGGGAGATGTAGGAGTCGGAAGTAGCGCAGCCAGCAGATGTTCCAGCCAAATTGAAACGTTTCTGAAATGGATGTAATAAATTTAATTAGTTTTTGGTTTAAAGTGCTGTTTGGTAATAAAATGTAAATTATGTAAAGAGAAAAAAAGTGTTTTGGTAATTAATTTTGTGTTAGAATTGATCATTATTGCTTCAATTGAGTAAAGTTTCTATTATTTTAAATTAAATGTGAATTATGAAGAGTAAACACGGTTTTGTTTAGAAGCTTTGTTATTTAATTTTGTGATTGAATAGATAATTATTGTTGTAATGAGCATTTTGAAGAGTTTATTTTAGATTTTTTTTATTACTTACTTAATGTACCTAGTTACGTAATTGCTACACTGTACGATGTGTAAAAGTAAATGTCATTAAGATTAAAGATAATTTAGCTAAACGGTTGTTGACGACGAGTGAAATTTTTTAAATTGATTTATTATTTTAGAAATTGTAGAAAACATTGAGAAACTATTTTTTTATTGTAGCTACTTAATGGTATTTTTTAATGTTTTGTTGTATATTTTAGTGTATTCCTAATGTAATTTTATCAGGTGTTTTGTAATTGATTAACTAAGGACATTAACTAACATGTTAATAAGTGTTTTTCTTAATTTAAAGTTGCGGTTAGAAAAATTGTTCAATGATTTACTTTTGTGGTTATTTATTTGTAAAAGTTTTGTAACATTGGTTTATTTTAAATTTAAAAACATAAGATTGATGTACCTAAGTAAAACAAAATATTTCATAACTGATTCTAAATTTAGATCGCACGTAGACCACCGAACATTCCACGAGTTCGTTTCAGTTTTCATTGTGTCAGCGTAAAGTAATGCGCAGGCACATGACTGCCGCAAATAAGGAGTGCATTTGACATGTATGTTTTAAAGTATTGAATGAAATTAATAGGAATTATGACACTTTAGTCTTGTCAATTCGCTTTAGAAATCTTAGTATTATAACATTGGGATAAATTAATTTGTTTACTTCGGGAACATGCATAGATACCTACTATCTTACCTACATAAGTTTTTTTTAGACTCTATCGAGATTTTATTTTTGTTGTTTTATTAGATACAGATGAGAGTAATGATAAAGCTCAGACTTAGGACTACTCACTGGATATGACTATGAATAAATTATAATACGAGTATTATGAACGTAACGAAATATGGAATTAGGAAGGTGCTGTGAATTGTACAGTTTATGGTTTTAAGGAATGAGTATAAATTATTGTGTGATAGGACTTATAGGAATAGGTTTTTTTAGTTTGGCGTTTGATTGTTTAGGTATGTTAAAAGTAGGAATAAAATTTAGTTATTCGGAATCTTATGCTGGTCTGATCAACTAAGTACTGACTTTCTGTTTAGTAAAAGTTTGGATTGTTTTGTTTGTTTTGAGTAGGCATGGTTCGAAATGAAGGAAAAGACAATACAATAAAATAAATAAAATAATATAAGAGAAAATGGTACTAAATAGGAGAACTGATCCTTCATTCGATCATGGCAGGAACGAGCTTCCTCCGTGAGAATAGTTGGAGGCAGCTCACGACGAAGGTGCGCGAGTACGCAGCGTCTAAGTAGACCTTAAAATAAAGTCCCTTTTTATGTGTATAAAGTCGACAGAATTATAAACAAATAAATGTGTGTAATACACAAATAATTATAATTAAAAGTAACATTGTAAATAAATATAGAAGAATGGATCGACTATAAATAATAAAAATGAGACGTCTTTAAATATGAAAAGAATTAAAAGATAAACGAGAATTGTATACGTACTTAACTACTTACTTTTTGTGACAAGTATTGTGGACTGGCCATCCACACATTACCGATAATGACTGTACCTTACATGTACCTACTTAGGATTAGGAATGTAAGTAGTACTTGAATTAAGACTTAAAAATGTTCTATCAGAAACAAATATGTTACAATGTTATGACGGTTTTGTATGAGATAAAATAAGTACAAGAGAATAGGAGTAAGTACCTAATTGTGACATTGTGTTTAAATACCCTAAATGTGAAAGTCGTCAACAACTCAAATTTAAATTATAGTAGTTATTTAGATAATCATGTAATGTAATGATTTCGAGTTTTTAGTTTTATTTGTTTATGCAGTTTAAAAGTTTTTATTTGACAAAAAATATGTACTTACTTGTATTAATATTTTTTATTATTTACGGGGGAGGTGTAGTGTGTGTACAGTATAGCCGGCACGCACACATCTCTTAACACTATATATACTCTAATTACCAATATTAAAGAGGATATTATTTACGTTGCGCCGAACCTAACATTACAATTGAAATCGGCCTATCTTCCACGGATAGTTCGGGAAGGGCCGTTAGTGGGCGGCCTATAATGAAATGTCCGGCTGTAAGCGGCTCAAAGTCTGAAGATCTGAAGATCAGACGAAAGTGGGCAGAGAGGTCTAGAGTTAAGGACAGCTTCGATTCGTGCTAAGAGTGTGGAAAATTCCTCGAATGTGAGGTGTTGTTCGCCAATTACGCGATATAAAAGTTGCTTAGTTGATTTTATGTTGATCTCATGTAACGCACCGAACCATGGTCCCTTAAGAACGTTTAATAACCAAGTAATGTGCTGACCAGCGAGCTTGTGCGCAATCGTGTCATTATTCGAGGCAAGAAAGTTTTGTACTTCAATGAGCTGATTTCTAGCGCCTACATAATTTGTACCGCAGTCCGAGCGGATGAGAACCGGGGCAAAGCGGCGTGCTATAAAACGCTGTAATGCCGCGAGGAACGCTTCCGTGCTGAGGTCCGAGACCAGTTCCAAATGAACCGCCTTAGTGGAGAGGCACACGAATATACAAAAGTACGCTTTTGAGAGTTTAACATTACGTAGGGTACTAGATTTAACGAGGAATGGGCCGGCAAAATCGGTCATGACTTGACTAAATACTGGCTGAGGCGTAACTCTATCGGCTGGCAGGTCGGCCATGAAGGGCGCTTGCGGCTGGGCCCGGCATCGAAAGCATCTAATGCATTTAAAGACTCGGTGTCTAATAATACGGCGCGCGAACAATATGTGCGCTGTGCGGTCCAGAAGGGACGCGCTTTGAAGGGGGTGCAGTGCCCAGAAGTGGCACCGCCTACGTTATTCGACGCCCAGAAGGGGCGCCAGGGATTTGCATAAGGCCCCTTGTCCCACGCTGAACGTGGGCCGAGAGGCCTTACCCCAGGGTGCACCACGAGGAGAACCGGACCTGGGCGGGCTGGCTCTGTGAGCAGAGCTGGGTTGCACCTGTTTAGCATGTGCGGGTTCGTGCCGCCTGCTGTTTCTGGGACGCTCCCTCGAGTGCTCTCCTAGCTGTGGTGGGGGTACATGTACTGACGACGAATGAGCTGAGTGCGCTGGGTCGTCTGGTCGATGGAGGGACGTGTGGTGGTTCGAGCTCCCACAGTCCTTGCATGCCCCCCTTGACCTGCACTCGCTCTCGTAGTGACGGCCGAGACAACGCTGGCAGCGCTCGTGTGCCTGCACAAAGTCCCAACGGCCCTGTATTGGCTGGGCATTGTACCATCTGCACGTCATGAGCCTATGTCCCCTAGTGGCACAATAGGGACAGTAGGACGTCGAGCGTGAGGAAGAGGACGAGGACGATGATGAGGAGCAGCTTTGCTGGAAGGCCGAGTAGACGGGGAAGGGCTGACTGCGAGCCGGGGAGGTGGATGGTGGATGGGTGGTGACGCTGGGTGGAACGGTTGGTGAGTAGGCTGATCATAGGCGCGGTCAGGCGATGGAGCTGAGGAGCGGCCACGGTAATGGTCGGGTTGTTGCTGAGCCATCTGAGCATAAGTGCGATTGGGCAACTGAGGAGGCGCGCGGCTACGAGAAGGGCCGGGCTGGGGCTGAATGGGTTGAGCCATGGCTATGTTGGAGAACTCTGTCTCCACACAGCGCGCATGCTCCTCGAGGTAGGAGATAAGGTCCCTTAACGTTGGCAGGGTGTTACTAGACCCGTGCCTGCGTTCAAATAGCGTGCGGAGCTCGCCCTTGAGCTTCCGCACCACTATTGACACAAACACGTAGTCGTCTCCTATGGGCAGATCTAAATTGTTGAGGGCACACTGAGCCGATATGAGCGGCGTGAGGAACAGTGTGCGGATGTTCGAGCGCGTATGGATGCTTGGCAGCCCCAGGATGATGTCCACAAAACTATCAATGTGAACCCGGCGGTTCTCGTACCGCTTGGTGAGGATGTCCATGGCCACGGCAAAATTCTCATTGGTGACCTTTAAGTGGGACACCATACTTAATGCCTCACCGCTGAGACTTGAGAATAGGTAGTGGAGCTTGACTGCGTCCGACAGGGTCGCCATGTCGTCAGTCAGACTCCTAAACAGCGCAATGAAGGAAGGCCAGTCCTCCACTTTTGAGCTGAACCTGGGCAGCGCTATCTTGGGGAGGATGGCTGTGGGCGTATTGACGCCGAAACTGGGCTGAGCGCTATGGGTTGGGAATGACGTGGAAGAGGTTGAGATTTCCTCCCTAGCCATAAGTATCCCCAGGTACGCTCCGGAGTCTTTTGTGTGGTTCTCAGTGTATGTCCTCTCGATCCCCTCGTCCAAGTTCTCCTCGTCGAGAATGCTGTAGTACACTGAGTCCAGCTTGTCCTTCCCGCCCTGTATCTGTGCGAAACGCACGTTGAATTCCGTTATGGAATGTTTGGTGTCGCCAGCAATGATCCTTGATCCCGCCTCTAGGAGCTGGTGTATAGCTTTGGCGGCCTTCCTAAATATCGCGGCTTGTGACTCGGTCGGCATCGCAATGAATGAAAGGAGATAAAAAAATAATAAAAAATAAAAAAAATAAACAAATTTAAAGGCAGTAAAAAGAACAACACCCTGTATATATTCTATAGTTGGGCTGGACGTATTTGTTTACTAAGGTAAGGGTAAATGGGCTAAAATTAACGCAACAATAAAGAAAGCAAAACTAAGTTAGGACGCCTTTTATATGGCCCACGGGTAGGCAAACGCATGTGTATGTGTATGTCTGTGTCTATTGAACGCGCGTACGTAATATTAACCGACCGCAAAACAAACAACAAACAAAACAACAAAAGAAATCACGTCATCCGTAGCCTACTATTGGGCAAGGCGCTCACAGTCGGGCAGACCTGTAGCGGGAACTAGCGCGAAGAGCTAGTCGGTCGCAAAAATAAATAAATAAGTAAACAAATATTAAAAACCTAATAAAAAAAATTGGGATACTCTGTCTGTGTCCCACAAGTGGGCAAACGTGTGTAGAAGCGAAGGCGACGCACGCAAATAGCCGTAAGCGATATAAAAAAAAAACTGATGAAACTAAATGAAATACACTAAGCTCATGTGGTGAGCACGCACAAAAAATGAGCCGATTGCAAAAGCAAAAATTAAAAACAAAAAAAATATATAAAATTAACACGAGCGAAAAAATAAAGCACGCTACTTGGCACGCGTGGTGAGCATGCACGAGATCTGAGCCGATTTAACACGACAAGAACATAAAAAAATCATTAAAAAATAAAACTGGAAAAATAACAATACCATCTCTCGTCATAATACCACACAATTATCTAGACGCGGGTGTGTTATACGTAACTAAAATTATATGTGCAGCCGATAAACGCAACGCAAACGTAACGTAATAACTTAACTACTAATTAAATTTAATTACCGTTAGGAGTATGAACAACGTATCATTAGGCAAAAATCATTTACACAAGCGCGCTTAGTCAGGACAAAATTGGTCAGTGTGTGCTAATGCATCAAACCAACATAAACAATGTGCAACTTAATTAGTAAGTAAAAAATTAACACGAATCGAACACTGTTCATGGAACACGTTCTTATTTTATTTTTGTAGGTAGGTTAATAATATTTCGCAACGCACTTTACAACGTCTATCGTGCAGAAAGGGTCATGTAAGGTAATGAAATTAGGAATGTCACGAGATGAAATTTAAAAATAAGAAATTAAAATTAAGTTACGTGATAACTACGAGATATGAGGAAATATTATTTTTAGCGGACTGTAATCTATTGTACGAGCAGATGGAATGGGTTACCAAATTATGGTGAAAATACGGGCTACGGGTTAGGTCGCCGATTATTAACGGGTCGAATGACCATTTATGTTGGGGCGAGAGGCACTAACATACGACGTGGTTAGGCGGGAGGTAGAAAGGAGCTTACCGGGAGCAGGCTTGACGAGGTCGCTGGCACTGGGACACGAGATGGCGGGCGGCGATGTAGGCGATGTGATGGTCACGGCACAGCACAAAGTGACTTCACCTGATCACAGGCACTGTCATCCCCGGGTCACTAACTATCAGGTCACAGAGTCACTATAAACCTTCACGGTCAGGCTGTTGCGTGCACACGCGGTAGCTAGCTTGCCGAGTGACGCGGTCTCGCGTCTGGTTTCACACTCCGCGCGCCAACTTCGCGATACAACGCTAGATGGCGCTAGGCGTATCTTAATCCGCTTACAAGACGTCTCGCCCGTGGCGAGTACATGCCGTCTGACATTCCTCACTCCACACAAACCTGACATTGGCGCGAAGTATATTATACAAAGGCGCTAATATTGTACTTATATTTTTAATAAATTTTGAATAATACATAACCATACCTATAAATGCGCGTAGTTTTGAAATATTGGTGGGGGCTGGGTTGTTATAAATGGCCGCCACCTTATCCTGACAAGTTTTAACCCCATTTTTATCAATAATATGACCTAGATATTTTATACTATCCTCAAAGAATCATTTGTCTTTCTTTACTCGAAGCCCATGTAAACAAAGACGTTCAAACACCTTATGTAAATTACTAATGTGATCCTGGTCCTCAATCCCGGGTATTATGATATCGTCGAGAAACACTCCTACATAGGGTATATAAGCGAACAATTGCTCCAGACGCTTTTGGAATACGCCCGGGCTCGATGACAGACCAAAGACTAATCGGTTATACATGAATAAACCTTTATGCGTGTTTATGACCGTGTATTTTTTTGACTCGTCTAATTCAAATTGCGCGTAAGCCTGAGACAAATCAATTTTACTGAATTTTTGTCAACCGTGCAAGCGTGCTAGTAAATCTTCTACTTTGGGTAGCGGATAACGATCGACTTCAATAACCTTATTTAAAGTTAACTTATAATCAGCGCAAATTCTGATGTTACCGTCCTTCTTGACTACCAGCGCGATGGGCGTCGCCCAGTCGGAGCGGTCCACGGGGGTGAGGATGCCGTCGCGCACCATCTGGTCGAGCGCGCGCTCCACCGGTGCGCGCAGCGCGTACGCCAGCGGCCGCGCGCGCATGAACACGGGCCGCGCGTTCGAGCGTACGTGAATGCTAACCTGGCCGCCCGTGAATCGCCCCAACCCGTCAGCCAACACTTCAGAGTATCTGGAACTAAAACCGTTTATGTTAAAATCATTACCAATTAAGTTATTTACACATTTGAATTTAGGTAGTTGTACGTTTAGTTCCATTAACCATTGTCTACCCAATAACGACGTTTTAACGTCCTCTATAACATACAAGTTTAAATATTTTTTGCTATCATTAAACATAACTAAAGGTTTTATAACTCCCACGGGTCGCACTAACTCTTTCGTGTAGTACCTCAACTTTAAATTAACGCCTTCCCAAAATCTATCCTGTCTTCGGTGAACAGGCGTTGCCGTATGGTCTCGCTGCTGATGCCGCATACTAATTGGTCACGCAAACTTTCTTCTAACCAACTGCCAAATTCGCAAGTTTTCGTCATTTTCTTTAAAACAGCTACATATTCCGAGATCGTTTCGTTGTTACATTGCTTCCTATGGCGAAATTTTTACCTTTCTGATAATATGCAATAGGTTTCGGTTGCAAATACTTTTCTAAAATATCCGTTAACTGTTTCAACGATTTATTTGATGGCC
Source organism: Scoparia ambigualis (assembly GCA_963921215.1). NCBI lineage: Eukaryota > Metazoa > Arthropoda > Insecta > Lepidoptera > Crambidae > Scoparia > Scoparia ambigualis. The sequence goes on along the minus strand of OY992502.1, from coordinate 52,128,818 downwards.
TTTCTGATGTGCATAGATTTACCAGTAACTTGTAGCATTCTGCTCCCATTACTGTGATTAGCGTCGGCACTTGTCTTTCGGTTTGAATTTCGTTTACTACGAAGTATTGTTCTAACCTTTCCACATACATCATCCAATTGTCCGAGCGCACAAGCTGAAATTCTACCTATCGACATTTTCACGCACTTGTTATCACACCTATAATGCACTTATATTCACTATGGTTCGTATCAAACTTGTCGCCACTGAGAAATCTAGATTTAGGTGTTCGGAGCAATAAAACACGTCTTCACGTAACAACCATATAATGCGAGACAAGGGGCCGACATACACACTTTTACATCTACCTTACATACACAATAATAATTAATGCCGAGATACCTACATACATCACAGAAACCAGTCTAGACTCTTAGGTAATCTATAATAATGATGGTTCAATATTACTTTAATTCTGCTAATTATTTCAGATGAATAGTTAATTAGTAACACCTTGAAGAAAGCAATTAGAGTCTTATTGTCCTCTTGTAACAGCTTAAATGTCTAGATTGGTCATTTTAGTGCTCATATTCAACATCACTTCATAGTTATGTCTATTTACTATATCTTAAATATCCTTAATTTTATTAGTTGAAGTTAATCCAGCCCTAGCTTCGCGTGCCTACGTACCTAGCCTATGTTGACCTAAGTATGTATGTGGGATATTAAGAAAAGAGAGTAATGATTTTGATCAATTTTTATTCATAAAAACCAGATTAATTGGCAGACAGTAATAATATACACACATTTAGTGTTAATTATAATTACAGTAAAATCAATTTATTAAAATAATAGACGAGTTTTACCTAAAATAAAACGCATATTAAATACTTACCTCATTAGAAGCTTATAATATTGAGATATCCGTTTCCCGTCGTTTTTTCCTTCTCTTTCTTCCGGTATATCGCTGTCTCTCTCGCTCATCCCACTCAGTGGCGTCACCAGGTGGCGCGGTGGGGGAACCAGGAGATTTCACACCCGTGCCCATTTGTTCATTATTGCGTCGAAATATGCATTAAGCACTAGGCGGAAATAAAAACTAAGCTTCTAATGAGGTAAGTATTTAATATGCGTTTGATTTCAGGTAAAACGCGTCTATTAAACACTTGACCGTCATTAGAAGCTTATAATATTGAGACCTGTTTGTTATAGCCTGGTGAAAATGCCAATGTGAGAAATAAATTAAACAATAAGTGCGAGAGAGTTAATCATATGAATATGGTTGAAACAAAAAGTTATAATAAGAGATTTAATTAAGTACTCATTATTTACAATTTAAGTCATGTAAGAAAATAATTGGCCAGTCATTGATGAAAAATCAAATAATTTAGCTTGTAAACCATGTAAACGAACATTATTATTAGGAAATAAATATTGTTTACTATTTGATTTCAATCACTTTACAGGGTAAAAATAAAAAATGAAAAACTTTGTGACGCCTGAATCAATATTTCACGACAATAAACCTTGTGAAAAGTATTAACTAATCTTTAATTACCAATAGTTAGTATATCCTCAATGGGTAAATCATATCAATCTAGTTTGTAGATGCTACAGCGGAGCAAAACACAACCAGGTGTGGCTGTAATATCCATCTAGCTACCACAGTGCTTGAAACAGATGTAGGTGAACCACTCGAAGTTTTAAATAAATTAGTTTAGCCATTTTGTACAATATTTATTGATCCTTTTAACCAGAGTAGCAATTTCCAGCTTGTTTGTCTGTAGTCCCTACGGTCAGTTTTTGACCCAAACTGTCGCCTTAATATTACTGCATTGTCCTGAACAAAATAATGTTTGGTGTCCACAGCAAGGTAACAAAGGAGCAATGCGACAATAATATTGCAGTGTTACGAACTGTTTGAAATCTAGTAGATCCTAGGTTTGAAATAAATTACAAAGGTCTACAGACTAATATTACTAAAACCTGGAAAAAGGAGGTTTTGTTGTTTTTAAATGTTTAATTGAGATTGATTTTAAAACATGTTTAACTATTACCTCGTCACTAAGATTTCCATACAATGGTGCGCTGCATAAAGTAGAAACGACAATTTATGGTAGTGTATAGTATTGTAAGAAAGATGTAAAATATTAAGTGTAAATCTGCCAAAAACTGGACTGACTGAACCCATTTGGTACGCGTTCCGCGTGTGCATGGCGCCGCTGCTACTGCTTACGCCCTTCCTGTACTAGTGGACCAAGCACAAGTGCTCATATGTTTTTATAATAACCGGACGCTTGAGTAGGGAAATTTGCTTGTGGTTCCATAACGATATATCATTTAAGCACACCAAATTTCAACGTCATGTCTTGAACCTTGGGGGTTGGCAGGCCTGTGGTTATGTCTACCAGGCGTCTACGTTTCGAATTCCATACTGTGAATGAGGCAGCAGGGGGTACCACAATCAGATAAATTCCTGTTGAGGTGCGCTAGCACCCGGGGGATGAGGGAAGATGGTGCGAATTTCCAAGCCAGAGGGAAGCGTTCTATTTCAGGCTGAAAGCATTGTGAAACATCGCTTCGTAATCATTGAGATAAATCTGCATAGTTTACCCACTACTCGAGCGTTCTTGGATACAAACAGGTCAACTACTGGCCAGGCCCACTTCGCGAATATCGTTTGTGTGAATTCTGGCAGTAGATGCCACTCTAGAGCTTGGCTATGTCTAGACAGTTGATCTGTATAGCTGTTCAATTTCCCTGGAATGTAATGAATATTGAACCACAATTTGGTTGGTAGTCATTTGTTGGTTGGCAATTTGGAGGATTAAAATAAAATTGTCGCAGGCTTTGTGTTCGATGCTTGTAATTCCAAGACTTAGAACAGCCCGCTTTTCTTTTTGATTGCAGTGCAGCTTTTGTTCGGATGCACTCCACCTTCCGGATAGGGCAGAATTGTTGAGTTGTGACCCCCCAATCCTGAAGCAACGGTTGTCAAATAGAATGTTGGTGGAGGTATATGTATTGGTGTTTCTGATAATTTTTAGCTACCAATACATATAACTACATCGTAAGGTAGAGTCTATTTTACCGCCCAATTTCTTCTCTAGGCTCATCAATTGTCACGTACATGTGCAGTTATCATTTGGTGAAACGTAGACTTTGGCAGAGGCCTGCTTTTGCGGTCCTCATTGCCTGGTCCCTGACTAACCCTTCAGGGATAACAGTCGCGAGTATATGTAGGTATGTATGGACGCTTGTGATTTCTCCATGTATCCTAGTATGTCCTTGCGGAAGACATTCATTTTGGTAAGCGCCCTGCGAGGGCGGTCAAACAGACTTTTTGAAGTTTATGTGGACACCAAAACAAGTAAGTGTTTCTATTACAATGTTGTCATGTCTGGATAAAACCATCTGGTCTTTATGTCTATAAGATAATAGTCTAAGAAAACATTGCCGTGCTCATCTCAAATGGAAGGCATATAATTGATGATTAAACGAACTTACCTGTAAGTGAAGTTCTATCATAATTATACGAAGCGCCTCGTCTGAAGAGATTATATTATTGTTACATGTAGTACTGCATATTATGTGGCCAATCGTGCACTAGTTTAGAGTATTTCTTTGTAATTTTTATAATGTGGGTAGTCCTCTTGCTACGTGGTGACCGCCATTACGCTCCTTCGTCATATAGTTTAGAGTAAGATCCTGAAATCATTGATATACATTTCCTAAGAGATTAGTAACGGGATCGTTAGGGCGGGTGGGTTGTTACTAATCTCTTCGGACGAGGCGCTTCGTATAATTATGATAGAACTTCACTTACAGGTAAGTTCATTTAATCATCAATTATACTTTGCGCCTCGTCCTTCGAGATTATATTATTGTTACATGTAGACTTTGAGAGTATGTGACGGAAATTGTATCAATGATACCACCTACGTAATAAATAATAATAAAATATATACTTATATATATATATAAGTATATATTTTATTATTATATAGATTCGTCGTTCGTTAATCTTAAGAAGCAGACGTGTCGCTTGTTATTTTAAGTAAATCGTAATTAACTGCAATCTAAACTATCCTTATTAGTCATTATCATAGCGCTCAGTATAGTGTGATCCTAATAAGTGAATCTGCAAGTGAAAAAATAGTGCGTGCTCCTCTAGACTGCGGGGCGCCCCTTGAGTGAAGCACCAGTTGCTATTTTTCGTCGCCGTAACACCTGCAACGGTTAGCGTAACGTGTTGGCGAAAGTACCCGAGGCTACCCGAGGCTCCCCGAGTCGTCGCGTCGTCGGTCGTCCGTCACTCGTCAGCTGTGCGCTGCGTATCGCATCGAGTGATACATACCTAGATTGTGACTTGCAACAACTTTGAGCGGTTGGCGAGATACCTACTTAGCTGCATTATAATGTCGGCTATATGCGCTGCTTGTTCGAACGCAATCAAACAAAACAAAGAACAACACACACAACATTCACAACATTCGTCGCTCAGTGGTTCTGAGGGCTTACTCGAGAATGTTACTATGCGGGACAAAGGTAAGGTACAACGGTCTTCGCCGCCTCAGTCAGGCTCAGGTGATACATGTCGCTGTTTGTCCAAGGATGACCTGAGAGATTTAATAGATAAGCAAATAAGCGAGACTATGAGTCGCTGTCTAGAACGCGCTATAAATAATAAGCTTAGTTCTCAATTAAAAGAAATACGCGACGAACTGACGAGCTTTAAGGACTCCATTACTTTTACTAACGAAATGTTTGAGGAGCTTAAGTCGGAATGTTCCACTCATGTCTCGAGTATAAAATCGCTCGTGAAAGAAAACGATTCTTTGCGATCGACTATTGGTATCATCAGTACTCGTCTTAATCAGATGGAACAACTGTCTCGGTCTAGTAACATTGAGTTGCAGTGTGTACCGGAACACAAATCCGAAAATATAGTGAACTTGGTCACTCAGCTTGGTAGCGTGGTGAAGTGTCCTATTAAAGAGTCCGACATCGCTTACTGTGCGCGGACAATGAAGTTTAATAATAAAAGCAGTAGACCACGGTCCATTCTTGTGAAGTTTAGTAGCCCTCGCCTTCGTGATAGTGTCTTAGCTGCATCTATATCTTTTAATCGTGAGCACCCACATGGAAAATTGAACTCGGCGCACTTGGGTATAGGCGGAGATGAGAGATCGCCTATTTATGTCGTAGAGCACCTAACACCCGAGAACAAACAACTTCATGGAGCCGCTCGGCAGAAAGCTAAAGAACTTCAGTTTAAATTTGTCTGGGTACGCAGTGGTCGAGTTTTTATGCGTCAAACGGAAACCTCACCTCCTATTATGATAAAGGATATGGAGTCATTGTCAAAATTGAATTAGAATATTATCTTTGTTTTTTGCTTTTGTTTATACGTAAAGAATTAAAATATAATTTCATAAAACTGTATTACCAAAATGTCAGAGGTCTGAACACAAAAACTTTAGATTTCTATAATAGTGTAATTTGTAACGATTACGATATAATTGTTTTGAGTGAAACTTGGCTTGATGTTGGCGTTATGAACTCTGAGCTTTTCGACAGTCGGTATGTTGTCTACAGACGTGACCGTTTATCTAGTGGTTTCCACTCTGGTAAGCGTGGTGGTGGTGTGTTAATTGCCGTGTCGAAACTATATCATTCTGTAAGGTTAAAAAAGTTTGAAAGTAATTGTGAAGATTTATGGGTCTGTGTTGATATAGGTGGTAAAATAAAAAAGGAAAGTTTATACATTTTTGCGGTTTATCTGCCACCACCTATTCAGAAACAATTACTTAACCATTTTATTACGAATACCAACCGCGTTATGGAGTATGTAAATAATACCGTTGTACTGGGTGACTTTAACTTGGGTTGCATTGATTGGATGGGCAAGACGGCACCCACTGCTGCAACCGTGCATAGCTCGTACGCTCAAGACTTATTGGACTTTGTCGCTCTAAACCTGTTTACTCAATACAATCTGGTTCTAAATAATAAGAATAAAATATTAGATCTGGTTCTTAGTAATATACCTGTCGTTGACTTAATCGAGAGTGATGATGTACTAACTAGATTGGATCCATATCACCCTGCTTTGCAATTCATGGTCAAACTTGGCAGTAACCGGGTATTGAAGTCCAACAACTCATTGAAACACAACTTTTATAAAGCTGACTTTGACAAAATAAGGGAATCCTTGGACAATACCGATTGGGAAGCTGAATTTTCTGCTGGTACAAACAATGTTGATGAAGTGGTTGATATATTTTACAAAATTCTTCATAACATTATAACTCTTCATGTCCCCTTAAAGAAAAGTAGGACGTCGAAACGTCCAGCTTGGTTCACACATGAATTAATTAAACTTTTGAATGAAAAATATCGCTGTCGAGTAAGAGTTCGAAAATACAAGAACCCTCGTAATGTTTTAGATCTAAGAATGCTCAGGGATAGATGTGAGAAGCTGCAGGCAAAGTGTTACAGTACTTATATTGCACAACTTGAGTCTAGCCTTGCATCTAACCCTAAATTGTTTTGGTCGTTTGTAAAAGGCAAGAGGAAAAATAATGATACCGACTTTCCCTCTGAAATGTATAGTGGTGATGTGATTGCGAGTAATGGCTCTGATATATGTAATCTTTTTGCCAAAAATTTTGCATCCGTTTATAACATAGATAAAACCTTACCTCTTGCTTGGGAATCCTCTAATATAAATTGCTCCCAGTCTAGCCTTAGCTCTGCAGGACTCTCTCGCGAGGAAGTCTCAAAGGCCTTAAAAAAGCTAGACTGCAATAAAGGTGCTGGCGCCGATGGTATACCGGCTTTATTTTTGTGTTCGTGTGCGGATTCTATTTCTTATCCCTTAAATTTAATTTTTAATAAGTCACTATCTTCGGCGGTGTTTCCAAAGCGGTGGAAGGAGGCTGTAATAGTGCCAATCTTTAAATCTGGTGACAGAAATTGTATTGAGAACTATAGGCCTATATCTATCCTGCCTGCGATCGGAAAAGTCTTTGAGTCTTTGATTTACCCGGTTATCTCGTGGCACTTCAAAAAAATTATCTCACCGCAACAGCATGGCTTTTACAAGTCCAGGTCAACAGAAACCAACTTAGTACCTTTTGTTGATGACATATGTACCTCGGTCGATGCAAAAGTGCCTGTGGACGTTATATACACGGACTTCAGTAAAGCTTTTGACCGAGTCCATCACAAAATCCTTATATCCAAGTTGTCTACGATTGGTGTTGCTGGAAGTCTTTTGGGTTGGTGTAACTCCTATCTGCTGAACAGAAACTCTGTAGTGTTGGTACAAGGGTTTGAGTCCGAACGGTTCATGGCTTTATCCGGTGTGCCGCAAGGTTCCCATTTAGGTCCGTTATTTTTTAATATATTCATAAACGACATAGTCTCCTACCTTCTAAATTCAAAATTTTATTTATACGCCGATGACCTCAAACTTTATAGAAAAATACGTTCTCCAAACGATCGGATTCTTCTCCAAGCTGACATAAATGCCCTAGTAAAATGGTGCGATGATAACTGCATGTCTTTAAACATTGAAAAATGTTACTACATACAGTTTTCTAGAAGCAAAAACACCTGCCCAAGCCATTACACAATAAGAAACACACCCCTTACCCAAGTTTATGAGGTACGTGACCTTGGAGTAACATTAGACAGTGGACTACGTTTTCATGTCCACATCGATAACATAGCCACTAAAGGATTTAAAATGCTGGGTTTCGTTTTGCGTAACATTAAGGGCTTCAAGAATTCTGCTAGCAAAATATTACTCTATAATACTCTCGTGAGGAGCAATCTTGAGTACTGCAGCACCGTATGGAACCCTCATTACGAAGTCCATGCTAAACGCATTGAGAGAATCCAAAAAAGATTTTTGTGGCATCTTGCCTATAGTTGTAATATGGCACGAAAGCTTCCGCACTATAGTGATCGTTTGGAGTACTTTAAAATGGATTCCCTCTGTAACAGAAAAGGCTTGCAGGATCACATGTTTCTATATAAAATAGTCAATGGTATTTTTGACAGTCCTCTTCTCATATCCAAAATTAACATAAATGCGCCGTTGAAACTTCCTCGTCTTTCAAAGTATACTCCTTTTGTCAGCAGTATTTCAAGAACAAATCTTGGCCATCACTCGCCGCTCAACAGAATTGTAAACAAGTACAACACACTGTTTAAAACCACAGATATAGATATTTTTTCGGATACACGTAAAAGTTTTAAGAACAAAATTATACTACAGACTTTATTTTAATTAATTTAACATTAACTTACTTTTCATTGTGGTAAATTTTAAATTATTTTGTCTCTAAGGGATGTCTGTTACTTGAGATTAAACATTTAATAATTATGTTACTTGCATGTAGTGGTACCTATAAGTAAAGCATTGCTCATCTTTTGTAAGATGCAATGTATTTTTAAGCATGTTTTTGTGTAATTGCTTTGTTGGTTACCCCAATAAATAAATAAATAAATAAATAAATAAATATATATAGGTACTATTTTTTTTCAACTTAAAGTATTTACTCATTTTGATCTTAATTTAACATTGTTTCATCAACTCATTTAATACGATGACTAAATAACAACCACTTAACGTTAAAAATAAAGAATTTGTTATATTTAAACTAAATGTACTTCTCATAAATAAAGAACATGAATGTCTACTCTGTGCATTTAAACCTTCTAATAATTGGTTATTGAATGAGCTACATACATCCTTAGCTTGGTGTGCCGTTGATGTTAATGTGGTGTGGTGTGTGATCATCACAATATTATTTAGAATGATTATAATAAATAAAAGACCTCACAAACATAGTTCATTAAATAGCCGCTCCAGCCGGCTGTATTGCATCGCCGCCGACGCTTACTTGTGCTGTGCTGTGCGCCGAGGACACGGACGTCTCGATCCCGCTCTCACTTGATGTAGTTGTTTTATCCAGCGGCTAAGGTTTGCGTGTCGACTGCATTGTGCGGCTTTTTATACCTACACAACAGTTAGGTGGGTGCTACCAGGGTAATGCTACGCACTCGCGCCGCGCATCACGACATGAATCAGAAACAAACACAACATAATTTATTTTTCATATGGCTAAGTCTAAGTCTCATGCTTATTGTAATGTAGACGGCTGTCAAAATAGTGTAACTTAAGTAACTAATAGCATAAAAAAATAGTTTAATCTTTTTTCAAATAACCGACGGTTAAGAGAAAAAGGTAAATATTATGTGTCTCTACCTACTTCTTGTTTGTATTGTAATAGTTACTTCTGTATCGAAGAAACACAATATATTCAGGAAGTAATATATGGATGATTAACGCGAATAGAATAGTTAATTTAATTAATTAACCGCCAATTTCGTTACTATTCGCCTTGAATACTTAAATAAATAAGTTTTCGTTTTTAATTTCTCGGTGGTTTATTTAGTAATTCACCGTCCAATGCTGGTCAGGTCAATATATGAAGTAAGTAAGTATGTTTTTTAATTTTATCTACTCTCATGTAGTAACTTCTCTCTAGTGAGTTCCGAACTGTTAATGTTACTGCATTCTATCAGGAAGTGTAATACAAATTACTTTGCACTGAATTTTAAGCATGGACATATTTCTAAGTAATATGTCCACGATTTTAAGCAACTCTGATCTTATTGCACAAAATATCCCAATGGGTTGACATGCTGCTGCACCTCTGCAGGCCCCATTAGGATTAGAAGCAACTCAAATCGGTGATAGAATGAATTCTAATTCTAATTCCGGTCCGCGCCGACATTTGTATAATTACTTATTTGAAAAAAGAGCATCACGAAAACAAGCATCCTAGAGCTGATAGAATTTCAAATTGTTAATTCGATTAAAAACTAAGGTAAACAACCAAGTCGTCATTTCATTGGTACTGCAAAAAAATTAAGTAATTATATGTTTTTCTATCCAGCACTTTAACACGTAACGTAACGTATTCGTACGGATAATAAAAAGATAACTAATATTTAAATTAAACTGATGAATTTGTGATCTATACAAATAAATATCAATCGCCACGAATGTATGTTCGAGCATCACTTTAGAACGCACCTGTGGCTGTGTCGTGTGTGGCTAATACCTACTTACTTTTTTTTTGTTTGTTATTGACAAAGTATTTGAGACATTTTTTGAAAATTTGCCATCGTTCACGTGGGCCAAGTCGCGGGTGAGCCGCTAGTTCATTAAATATAAAATGGTTTTTACAATGTAAGAAACTAAAGATGCCTATTAATGTATGTAAGTTTTTTTTTATCTAGCTTTCTTTCTAGCGTTGCGTACAAGGACCTTTTTTTTTTTTTTTGACCGGGTTAAATGCGTTTATGCATTCCCGCGGGACTGGGGCGACCCGCGGGATATGTGGGACTCGCCTACGATCTTAAACGGCACTACCCACTAAAACACCCGGATGTTCCTACTTCCGTTCGAGGTACGGCCCTGGTGGTCCTCGGGGAACTATTCCACAGCCGCACAACGGGCATCGATGATCGATGAGCTCTGCCCGATTTTGCCATCGGGCTGGGGGTGACTTGGAACATTTAAGTCCACCCCCAATCCAACTTGCGAACCCATGCCTGCGAACGTAGGGCTCCCCATGCCCGTACGCCCGCGAGTTCGCTGCAGAGGGGAACGGAACTGAGGCAAAACCCACGCTTCCATGTCCCCTCTACTCGCCTGGGATCCTGCCAGGATCACTGCGCTGTGCTGCTGCTAGCGCTCAGAGCAGCCGGTTCAGGTGTTAGACCGGCTCTCCGCTTCCTCTTCCTCTTAGGAGGCTTGCACAGTCTGGACCCCATACTGTGGCCGGCTGGTTTGCCGGTTGCAGTGCAGATGGGGCAGCAGGGCTTTGCGTGGCATGATGAGGCAATGTGCCCTTCGATCCCACAGCGGTAGCAGAGACCGCTGCGGTCTATGGGCGACACGCATGTAGCCCTGGTGTGGCCTCCCTCGAGGCACATGCGTACAAGGACCTGCGTGACCAATTTTTTTTTTTTTAATATATCTATATTACGAGTTTATCGATTAGTTTTCAATTTACCCTATGAAGTAAAGTATTTGTTCTATTAGGAACTTTATACCTACATATGTTTATAGCAAGTTTAGAGAAAAAAAATGGAATGTAAAGTGTTGATTGTTTTAACCTGCTTTAGAAGTTTTTATAATTGCATGCATATAATTTTCACTTACTGTTGTTAAACTTAACAAAAAAAATAGCAATATTGTCTGCAATCAATTATAGGCCACGGTAAGGGCCAGTAATTTAATGAGAGATTTCACAGTTCCTTTGTCAAACGATAGCTCTTCCTACCACTGACATAAGTGGTGGTGGTAATTTGTGTTCCATGTGTAGCTATACTTTAACAATGTAGCTGTCGAAGATGAAACACGCCTATAAAGAATCTCTGTATTCTATCGTCCTTGGATGTAGGTCCTAATAGAAGTGCAAGGAGTACTAAATATTGACATATTGGGCGCCCTGTTAAAAAGTTCAGTTAAAAATTTGGTTTGACAGTAGGAACAGGCACCAAAGAACTTATTGGTGTACTTTTTTTTTATTATTGTTTGGTCTCTTCCAAACCTACACCTACAATAGACGCGTTCATGTGTTTGAAACTGGAAACGTAAAAAAAATTGAGGCTGTTGTAGTTGTTGTCTTGAAGAAGAGGTAGGTCAAGCCTAAGTGAGACGTATCGAAATGTAAGATACCTTTAAATCTTTCTTACTTTAATTTATTAAAATTAAAATGATTTTCCTGCAAGAACTTTCAAAATTCCCGAGAAAGGAAGGAAAGCATGAAGGCGTATTAGCCTAGAATACTGGAAGTATAAAGGCGTCGACAGCGACTGCATCATAATCTCTATGGCACGAGATGTAGCAGGCTTCACTTCATTTATTGATGCGGATTGCAAAAAGATCTTGCTCAGGGGACCTCAATAACAATGAGTTAGGTTTAAGCACGTAACGCCACCTATTTAGTTGATAATAATGATAATAATATAGTAAGGTGAATTTTATTTCAAGAAAAATAAGGGCTATATTTATAACTTAGTAATTATAATAGTGAAAAACGATGTTATCTTTCTAAGCTAAGCTTTACAAAGCTTAAATTTAAAAAACGGTGTCGCAGATACCAACGTCCGCCCCTGAAAAAGCAGAAAGGGTAGACAATAGAATAAGACATTAACAAGCAATAAAAATAACCAATTTAAACACTAATAAGTAAATTGTATTTAGTTGAAGTAGGCAACTGCGGTTGATACACGCAACAGAATCTGGCAGTCTGACAGGTCTATTGCGAAACATTTTGCGAAAAAAAAGAATAATAATAAAATAACATTATTTAAAATAGCTGATGTGCTTTTTTCGCTTTTCGTTTGACGAACTTCCACTAGCCAGCCTCCCCGTCCAGATAAGCTGCCCCCAATCGTTGAGAGTCATTTTCTTATGAAAGTCGTCATTTCATATGCCACTCACTGAATTCCACCATTGCAAAGCCATCCGCAGGATCTGGGGATATTTTTGTTGTGGAGAAGCCAGTATTCTATTGTAAGGCAAGCTGACACCGGTAATTTCCTTAATAATTAAATTTCATAGTAGTGCGGGATGTTGTCGTAGACTAAATGATTAAGATTTTAAAACCTCATGTTTGTAAAGTAACCACAATAATCAGTCTTGTCTCGCGACTAGTCCTATTACGTTTTATAGAAGTTTGATGAACATTCTTACACATGCACATTGTTTAGGTTAGGGTAATGGTTATCTCTTGTGTGAGTAATGACCATGCCCAGAAATTTACATAGCCTGCAAGGTACACAGAGGCTTGTATCTTCATTAATTTTTAAACCAAACTAAAAAGTTTTTTTTATATTAAATAAAATCAGTATCTTTGGGGACCAGTATTTCATGTAAACTAGCCCTGTGACTAGTATACATACATGGTTAAAACATGTTTTAAGACCTATTGAATTATAGGACTTAAATTTTTTTTAGTTTAGTGGATTTTATAACCATCAATCCAAGAGAGGACTGTATAGTCCTTTGTTGTAATTGGTATACTTAGCTGTAGGTCCAGGCGGCTGCAGCGCGCGGCGGGCGGCTGGCGCAGCCACGGCCTCGCTGAGTGCACTGGCGGCGGCAGGGCTGCGCGTGCTCTCGGTGCAATATTAAGGTTACGCACTACTATCATCGCAACGAATAGAATTAATAAGAATACGCAGTTTTTATTAAATACTAATTTTTTCTTAGTAATTGATTAAAATTTATTGGAACTACTAATTTTGCGCATCTTGGATAACCAACTTAAATTTGTTCAGGTTAGAAGGCTAACCGTCACGTTTCAATTGCTGTGAAAAAAGCCCAATGGTAGATTCGAAAGCATTTTGTTGGTATCTACGACAATAATTTAAAATGATCACTATCACTTTTAAACTTTTTGTTGCGGCATTGTTGTGTCTGGATAACAAACGTTACTTTGTTTAGGTTAGAAGGCTAACCGTCACGTTTCAATTGCTGTGAAAAAACCCCTAAGGCAGGTTCGATAGCGTTTTGTTGGTATTCACGACAAAATAATTTAAAATTATCAGTTTCACTTTAAAACATTTCTTTTCGGCAACTAGGTATGTGTCTTGAATAGTATGAATGACCAACGTTATTTTGTTCAGGCCAGGGAGCACTTAGCCAGGTTATATAGTCTTTGGTTCAGGCTATGAGGCTAACCGTCACATTTCAATTGCTGTGAAAAAGCCCCAATGGCAGATTCGATAGCGTTTTGTTGGTATTCATGACAAAATAATTAAATTATCACTTTTACTTTAAAACTTAAACGTTTTGACATTTTTGTGTCTTGACTGGCCGAGCACTAAAATGCGAATGACGAAGGAGCGTAATGGTGGTCACAACGTAGCAAGAGGACTACCCACATTATAAAAATTACAAAGAAATACTCTAAACTAGTGCACGATTGACCACATAATATGCGGTACTACATGTAACAATAATATAATCTCGAAGGACGAGGCGCAAAGTATAATTTTTAGTAATTCGCCTTTGTAGAACAGACGAAGAAACCATTGTGGGATTTGGCTATAGTCAGATGGTAGTACCTAGGTCTGAGAAAAGTAATTTGGACATCCCGTCTCTTGGCCGTACACAGTCCGGAATTCATATAATAATTTAACGACTTCAGGTTAAAAATTGGACGGAGTGACCTTTCTTGAGTGCTCTTTGGTACTAAGAACTGGGTTAAAACAAAGTTTGGAAAAAAAAACTTACTGTTTCTAGAAACCTGTTCCTTCATCTGTGTCAGCATTGCTGACATTTTGTCCGATACAAGCGTGTAACAACTGTCGATTGTAACGTCTGGAACCTTGAGCGATGGCTTCAGATAAAACGGTATTCGATAACTTAGTGTTATGATAGAAAACTTGGAGCACCTATTTAGTCCCAACGGTGTCGATAAAGTGCAAATTGACCGGCTCGAAATTTCGGAGCGTCATTGTCTACGTCTTTTGTTACCTCTGTTAGCAGAGAAGATGGACGTTTTTGTCCTGATTGAAAGAGCTGCCAAGCCTATGATCCTGGGGATTGAAAGTAAGAACGCAGCCTCCGTTGTTTATATTATGGCTTCGATGTGGTTCGTGGCTGGCATAAGTATGTCCTTGCGGAGGACATTGTTTTTGTTAAGCGCCCTGCGAGGGCGGTTCATAGCCACGATATGGTTCGTGGCTGGCATAAGCATGTCCTTACGGAGGACATTGATTTTGGTAAGCGCCTTGCGAGGGTGGTTCATAGCCACGATGTGGTTCGTGGCTGGCATAAGCATGTCCTTGCGGAATACATTGTTTTTGGTAAGCGCCCTGCGAGGGCGGTCTATAGCCACAATGTGGTTCGTGGCTGGCATAAGCATGTCCTTACGGAGGACATTGTTTTTGGTAAGCGCCCTGCGAGAGCGGTTCATAGCCACAATGTGGTTCGTGGCTGGCATAAGCCTGTCCTTGCGGAGGACATTTATTTATTAATTTAGTGATTTAGGTGAGTGCGACGGCGGCGTCTTATCCGCAGGACCAAGAACGCAGAGCTCGACCGTGTCGAAATAAGCGAATGCTAGCTGCACGCGCCTTGTACAAGTGCAACGCCCGCCGCCACTCGATTTGCTATCCTGCGCGAGCGACCGACACGACCGACGACACGGTGACGTCATACACGTGTGTAACACCTTCGCTCGTATTTTGTTTGATTCGCTTGACGCTTGCTGCGTACAATATGAGTTTTACGAACAAATCTTTTTCTACGTCAAATGTTGATGAAACGGGTATTGAAGGGTCATCTTTGAACTTCATAACGCAACGTAATAAGAGAATGAGAGAAGAAGACCTACCGTCAGAATTTAAGATCTTCAGAGAGGAGATGCGGGAAATGTTCACATCATTTATGACTACACAATCAAACCAATTGAAAGGAATTATAAACGACTTAAAGGAGATCCAACTAACAAATTCCAATATTGATGGCTCGATTACTCTGCTTGCTAGTCAAAATGAGGAATTTCGTAAGAAAATAGATTCTCTCGAGACCCAAGCTAAGGTCGATCGCGAGTATATAACAATCCTCGAAAATAAGGTTGATGACCTTCAAAGAACATTGCGAAAATCCAGTATAGAATTTAAAAATGTGCCTAGAAAAGAAAAAGAAGAAAAGGATGACTTGATAAAAATGGTAATAACGTTATCAGAAAACATCAAACTTCAAATGAAACCTGATGATATTAAGGACATCTTTAGATTAACAGGCAAAAAAGAAGGAATGCAAAATGCTCCAATTATTGTTGAGTTTTGGTCTACTCTGTTAAAAAATAATCTCCTAAAAAAGACGAAGTTATTCAACATAAAAAACAAAAATAAAATGCAAGCAAAGCACCTTGGGCATAAGACAAACGAGGATACCCCCGTATTTATTTCGGAACAACTGACCCCTAAAGGAGCACGACTGTTCTTCTTAGCCCGAGATCTCGTTAGATCAAAGAAATATAAATATTGCTGGACCTCCATTGGTAGGATTTTCGTACGACAAGATGACAATTCACGGGTTATTCAAATAACTAATGAATCTCAGATTCATCAATTGCAAAATTCATGACTGTACCTTGTGTTTTTAATTGGTTTATTGTTGTTATTAATACCTAGAAGAAGACTAAAGACGCATATTGCACTTTAAAGTTCATATTATGCTATGTTTTCATTCCAATGGTTAAGGTTTTAACTATGTTTTTGCGAAAAAGTAGAAATTGTAAAACACAAAAATTCAATTTACTTTTAAAGCGAAGCTATTTGAGCATGTTATGTATTCAATCTATAAACAATTTTTTTTTTTCATATACTCACACTTCCATACACATTACACTTACACATCTCAATTTATTTATCTCAAACGCGTAAAACCATACTCACTTTAAATTTTACTACAAATACGCATTATGACTTTGATGTTTTTTTAGGTACCCGTAAATATTCAGGTAATCCATTATTAAAATTAAACTTGTACTTCTTAGACAACTATCTAATTATTAAAGACTTTTTCAATGAATAGTAACCTATATGAACTAGAGTTATTGGACAATACTGAAATTTCTAGATCATTAATATGTAATATTGGAGAATTAAAAAACATTTTGCGTGACTCTGATTTGAATTTCAATGTTTTAACGCAAAATATTAGAAGTATATATAGCAATCACGATGACCTACAATTGACGTTATCAGAGTTATCCTTTGAAGCTGATGTTTTAATATTAACGGAGTGCAGACTTAATATCAACAAACAAATTCCAATATTAAATAATTATACATCATATCATACTTTACGCCAACTAAATCAGAATGATGGTGTTGTTGCTTATATTAAAAACAATCTACAGGCGCAAGTGACAGAACTGAAATTAACGTATGCATCTGGAATACAAATTATTGGTTCCAACTGCTTATATTAAAAACAATCTACAGGCGCAAGTGACAGAACTGAAATTAACGCATGCATCTGGAATACAAATTATTGGTTCCAACTGCACAATATTAGGTATTTACCGCTCACCCTCTATAAGTTATGCTGGTGATTTTATTGAATCAATTAATTCCCATCTAGAAACTATAGCTTCTCATAAAAATATTGTTATTATAGGTGATATCAACATTAATTTAATACCAAAGTCTACTGAAAAAACATATGAACAAAACAATCGTCTGAAGTATCTAGATGTTTTATCATTGCATGGCCTTTTACCTGCTCATAGTTTACCTACCAGAGAGGATAGCTGCCTCGATCATGTTTTGCTAAAGATTGATAAAAAGGACAATAATTCTGCCCTTGTGGCGGTCTTAAATACTACAATAACAGACCATTTAATGGTTTTACTAAACATTTCAACTTTTAATAAAAAATGTACACAACCTTTAAAGATTAAATCTATTACAGATTTTGAAGCAGCATATAAATCCTTAATAACTATAGATATTGCACAGTTCGCCACTTTTACCGATCCTAACATTTTAGCAGATTCTCTAATTAATCTCTTAAAGACAGCCATTCAATCAAATACTAAAACTATATTAGTTCATAGCAGTAAACGCATTCTCAAACCCTGGATGACCATTGGTGCTCTACGATGTATAAGACTTAGGGATAGGATGCAACTTAAACTAAAAACAAATTCGTTAAACGAAGTTTTAAAAATCACATTTAGGCGGTACTGAAATTATTGTACAAATCTTATTAGAAAATTAAAGAGACAATATAATAAACAACAAATAGAAGACTCAACTAAGAACACAAAGCTATTATGGTCAACAATAAATAAAATTACTCTATTTAAATCTTTAAAAAATTCTAACGTTAATCTCCTTAGTGTTAAGTCGGATCCCAAGGACTCAGTTAACTTTGTTAATCACTTCTTTAGTAGTATTGGTAAGACATTGGCTGAAGACATACTTCATAATTATCCACGAGCACAAGTATATGGATCTAATAATCTACACGCAAACTCGTTTGTGCTACTGGAAACTGATCCTCAGGAGGTGGATACTATACCAATGAGTCTTGATTCTAACGCGGCTCCTAGTTGGGATGGTACTCCAACCAAATTTCTAAAACAGTGTAGAAGTTTCGTTGTCCCTCTGATCAGCCAATTAGCAAATCTTTGTTTTAATACTGGTATTTTTCCCAACTCTTTGAAACGCTCCATAGTCACACCTGTGCACAAGGGAGGGGACAGAAGCGAGGTCAATAATTACCGGCCTATTTCGGTGTTACCTTGTATATCAAAAGTTTTGGAAAAACTCTTGAATAACAGTTTAATAAGTTTCTTGACAAAAAATAAAATATTATCCGATACACAATACGGCTTTCGGAAAGGAGTTTCAACTCAAAATGCCATAAAGGATTTAACTAAGTACATTATTGAGAAAGTTGATAGAGGAAACAAATGTCTCACTGTATTTCTTGACCTGAAGAAGGCTTTCGACACCGTTTCTGTCCCAGTCCTTGTTCGCAGACTTGAGAGCATCGGATTAAGAAACACATCACTTGCAATCTTTGAAAACTACCTTCACGAAAGGAAACAAACTGTCAGAATTGAAAATGTAAACAGCGACGAAGAATTTGTCAGTTATCAATGGTGTTCCGCAAGAGTCTGTGCTTGGGCCTACGCTGTTCTTGATCTATCAACTGTGTGATTTGCAAGATAGTGGAGGGCAGATCTTCTGTTATGCCGATGACACAGCAGTGGTGTTTTCTGGACAGTCTTGGCAAGATGTGAAGGCTAAAGCTGAATCTGGCCTTGCTAAAATTGCTGATTGGCTAAACATAAATCTTCTGACGCTAAATATAAATAAAACTAATTTTATATGCTTTACGCCGAACCAAAGGTCACAGCCAGATGAAGGATTCTGTCTCAGAATTCATGGGTGTTCTGACTAATCCGATCCAAACTGCCCATGCCCTCTTATTCAAAAAGTTGACTGTACAAAATATTTAGGTGTAATTATGGACCACAGATTATCATGGCATTCGCATTTAGAACTTATTTCGGTCAGAATTAGAAAACTTATTTATATATTCAAAAAACTGCGTTACGTAATGTCCAGTAGTTTACTAAATAAAATATATCTAGCTTTAGCTCAATCAGTTATCACATACTGTATTCCTGTATGGGGTGGTGCCTCAAAGACGAAATTTCTTCATCTTGAGAGGACTCAAAGATCACTTCTAAAGGTAATGTACTTTAAGCCCTACCGGTACTCGACTAACGATCTTTATAAGCTTTGTGGTCTTCTATCTATCAGAAAACTATACGTTCTGCTACTCATACTCGACTTGCATAAAATTTTTCCATTTGATCCGGGTAAACTAAAGAAAACACGTAAAAATAATGTAGCTCCATATTACCGTGTACGTACAGTTTTTGCTGAGCGTCAAATTGCTACTCGATCATCAATCATCTATAATGCTGCAAATAAAAAACTAAATATTTACTCTAAAAAAACATTTGAATGTAAAAAAATCTTAATAGACTGGCTAAATTCAATGAGTTATGAAGAAACTGAAAACCTTTTGACAAAAATTACATAACATTACTCTAATATAATTAAGCATATTAAAAATAAATGAATAAAAGCAAATATAATTAATTAAACACAAACTTATTGAGGTCTTAAATCCATACACACTTACACTCACACATACAAACACACACATACAAACACACACATACACATGCACACACACACGCACCCCCACACACGCACTCACGCACACACACACACACACACACTCATACACACATTATTTACCATTTTGTTTTTTTTTATTATTTCGTTATTCTTAATATTTCTTAACACAATATCTCACCTACCTATTGTCTTGGGAAAGAGCGAGTCAACCCCAACACGGGTATTGTATTACCCCCTGGGATGACTCAAAATATTGTTAAATCGATATTGGGAAATAAAGCAATTTTTATTTTTTATTTTTTTTATTTTATTTTTATTTTAATTTAATTAAAAACGTTAAACGTTACATAACCATTTACAACAATTAAACGTATTATTCAAATTTGATAAAATTTTAAAAAGCGACAAGCATAATACGCATTTACCTCGCATACAATTCGCATTCTTAGTAAAATATAAACCAAACTCAAAATCTTGATATCAGAAATATCGACTTTAAAAAGCAAATGTTAAAGCTTACTTTAAAAACATGAATAAAAAAAACTTTGTGTCTTATCAAACCTCTTACGATTTACATCCTTATGGATCTGAATGAAAATATTTTACAATATTTAAATATTTAGGTAAGATAAGGCTTCTGAGGTAAACAATTTTTTTTTCAACGCCTCGATTAACGCAAATAATAAAATATTACGAATCGGGGCCCAAGCTATCCGTAGCTATAATTATTATTTAAACAAATGTGTTTGTGTCTGCACGCGCGCATGTGTTTGTCGTATCATTAAAATAAATATTAGTTATATTAACAATTTATATCAATGATCACATAAATAGCCTCGGTAGAAAGCCATCGAGTGGCGCGATTGAATCATGAGTCACAAAAGTGACAAGGCCTCTGTATAAAGCCATCGAGTGGCGCGGCCAAAAATAAATGATCACATAGTTAGTAGCCTCGGTAAAAAGCCAAAAAAGTGGCGCGGTCAAACAAAAATGATCACATAGTAGCCTCGGTAAAAATAAGCCATCGTGTGGCACGGCCAAATAAAAATGATCACATAGTAGCTTCGGTAAAAATAAGCCATCATATGGCGCGGCCAAATAAAAGTGATCTCTAGCCTCGGTAAAAAGCCATAATTTGGCGCGGCAAACTAAAAGTCCTTATTACTCAATGTACAGCCAAACATCTGGCCAGGAGTTCACAGTACATAAAGAAACAAAAACACAAAAATATCATAATTTATTCTTGCTTTTGTAATGAAAATAAAGAATGACTTCATAAGATATCTTAAGATATCAGACAGCTCAGTACCTCTTTCAGAGGAAAATGCCTTAAATAATAATGGTAAAAATTATGTTCCAGCATTTACTGTATTGTCACAGTATAGCCGTCACAACAGTCACAACAGTGTGACTTTAACAGATCCATAATCTATAGTATAGTCAACGTAAAGGTATGTATAATGTATTTGTTGTTTGGGTTTCGCGGCATTATAATATCTAAATTAAAGTACCCCTAAATCGACTGAGACGCAAAACCAATTTCTTTAGCAAAATAATTAGGTATTTATTTAAAGAAATTATAGTTAATTTAAGCGTCTCACAACAATCGACTGCAACTAAATTATTTAGAGGGTCATTATCAATAAGCTTCGGTCATCTAAACACCAGACTCACAATCAGCGCTCTCAAAATGTCGCCTCGAACTAACTCTTCGACCAAGGGGAGCATTGGATTGCTGTCAGTTATTATTTTTAAAAATTTAAAATATCTTCGTCTAAATCCGGTACCTATTGTTGTGAAGATAGGTCTGAGTATCAAAACTAGTTGTGATTAATCAAAAACGAAATTGTGTAAAATAATTGGAAACACCTTTTCGAACGCATTTTATACGCGATTGTGCATCTAGTACGCAGATGACCGAAGTCAATAAGGTAACGAATAATAATCGTGTTTGCCACTGTAAGACTTGGCATAAATTTGAGCGGTTAACAACAAATTAGAAGAAATTGATTTCAGTTCGCTATTTGGCACAAACGACAACAAAGGATTACTATCCTGTTAGTTGTCGTAAACCAGACAACATTCAATCGTTAGTAACTGATTTAAGGTCTTCTCACAGTCTATGCGAATATTAACTTATTGGACCCATCATGTGCCATCGATGCGCGACCCAGGAGTGACAGGTGCAGCTGTGCAACAACTAGGCGCGCTGGTATAAATAGATTGGTCAGTCTTTGCAACATGCGAGTTCGTATTGAAGCGTGTCGTGAAGCGACATTTAAAAAAGAAAAGATGATAAGAATTAACAAATATTTATAAGACAAAATAAAATTACAAACAAAAGTTAAAGAAAAAGGTGAGTGAGGATGGTGAGTATGGAGGTGATGATGGTTAAAAATGAAGGTTGATGATAAAAAAAAAGTGAAGGGGTAGGTGCAGCTGACGTGGAGGCAGGCGAAGGTGTGGAGGCAAGCGCTGAACTTGGCAGTCGTCGAAGGGCGCAGGCAAGTGAAGACAGGCAGGCGCCGGTAGGCAGGCACCGGTAGGCGAAGGCAAGCGAAGGCAGGCAGGCGCCGACAGGCAGGCGCCGACAGGCAGGCGCCGGTAGGCGCAGGCAGGCG
Organism: Scoparia ambigualis; assembly: GCA_963921215.1. Taxonomy (NCBI): domain Eukaryota; kingdom Metazoa; phylum Arthropoda; class Insecta; order Lepidoptera; family Crambidae; genus Scoparia; species Scoparia ambigualis. The sequence continues at coordinate 52,106,439 of OY992502.1, read as the reverse complement.
CAGGTAGGCGCAGGCAGGCGCAGGCAGCAGGCGCCAGCAGGCGCAGGCTGGCGAAGGTGCAAGCAGGCAGGCGCCACCAGGCGCAGGCAGGCGAAGGTGCAGGCTGACAGGCGAGACAGGCACAGGCAGGCGTAGGCGCACGCGATGACTGGAGGCTGTAGTCTTCCAATTCGGAAGCTGGTGTTTGTAAGTACAAACTTGAAGACTAGTCCTTCCAATTTGGAAGAGGAAAGTAAGGAATCTTGACCTTCCAATTCGGAAGCTGGTGATCGTCTCAGTAGAGTAAACCTTTTGAATTCAAAGCTAGAGATGTAATGATTAGTCGTCGGCTGAACTTTATAAAGAAACCTCGGTTTCTGAGTTCTGCATAAATTTCAAAATAATGTTTTTAAAACGCTGAAATCTAGATGGCCAAATGTAAAAAATAAGAAACTAAAAAGTGTGATTAAAATTTGTTGATAAGTTGCATAGCAACCAATGACCTTTTATAAATAGACTAGTCATACGTGAACAAATTGCATTTAAAAAATGGCGAAATTGTTTCTATGACGTAATTGTTTCTATGACGTAATACACGTCGAAAGAGAAAGAAAATAAACACAATCATATAAAACCAATTGTTAAAAAGAGATAAAAACTATTTATGGTAGTCGACCAATGAGCTCAATGAATTTACCTGTGACGTTGCAGAAGAGGAGTGTTGGGTAATATGGACAGGTAACCAACTTCACTTTCGTCTATAAAATTACTTCTTAGGTTTAGGTATGTTAGTAAAACAATATTTTAAGTTTTTGAAATAAAATATAATTATAAATAAAAACATGCATGACTTTAATTTTTTCAAATGCCTTGGAATAAGTTCAATTTATTTCTTGATTGTCTCATAAAATCTTTTTTGGTTGAATAATTTTTATGTACAAAATGTAAACGAACATTAACAAATTTTTCAATTACAGCGCGGATTAGGTGTAGCCTATGGTTGTAAGTTGGATGCTGTTGTAGGGAATGTGAATGTAATGAATCAAATAAGTCCTTACCATTGATAAAAGACTTTAAAATTCTATGTTTTAAAATTTCAACATCTTTAGGATCGGGAAGACTTGCGTGACCTTTTTCTTTTATATGATTTTTGATAATAATCTCTGATTTCAAACAAATTCTGAAAACGTCCTCGCTAGGAAAGCAGAGACCCCCCATATTTTTTAAAATTATGATTTTATGAAACCATAATTTATTATTTGAAATTAGACATCCACTGCATATTTCACATTTCAAAGCCTTGATCAGTTTCCTTGATACCCATCCAGAAATATAACCTATGATTAGTTCAGTGGTTTTTTTGAGATTTTCTTGGTTTAACATTGTGGAAAGCACTTCGACATTTCCTTCTACAACTCGGTCAGTCTCTGTCCCATCTTCTTTCTCAAAAGTGTCTCCCATTGAATCGCATTCTTCTTCAACTCTCCTACTTAAAGTAGAATTAATTTTCTCGACAGCAGACGAACACGTTAAAATAGAAATTTCTTCTAATGGTATACAGTTTCCTAAAAATGATGACTTCATTTCTAAATGTTGAAGGATATTTCTAAATATTCCTTTAAATTGGATTGCGTTTGGGTTGTTATTGTAGCCCCCATGTCGCCGGATAGAACCAAACAATATTTCTATATGGTCTTGTGACAACCTATACGTTGCAATATATTTTAGACGCTGTTTTTCAACTAAAGTGGAATATAAATGTTTTAAGGTTTCTATACAGATTAGGAAGCCAAGAAATCCTGTTTTGTTTTTAGACTCAACAATCTTCTTCTTTACAACTTTCAAAGTGATTCTTCTCCTATAATCACGTCTATATTTTATAAATAATTTAAGCCCCAATATAAACTGTTTAGCTTTTTCTATTTTAAATTCAGAATTACAATACTTACAAATGAAATGAAACACTTTTCTTGTCTCTCACTTTTGCATTATAGTTTTTACATTTTTTGTATACACAGGCAGGCATTTCATCTAACAAAACAACTTTAAAATCTTTAAAAAGGTACAAAGGTAATGGAGGTGTCACTGACTGACGTGTGACTGTGTGACTGAGTGAAGTCGAGTCAATTAGCTTGATTTGTCCTTGCCACTACGGAGGTCAGACAACGTATCTAAACATAAAATATAATTGATAGCAACGAAGCAAAAATAAGTTGTCAGATACTTCAAAACGTAACCAAAACACAATATTTAGTAAATAGAAAACAATTAAGGTGAGATAAATATAAATATTACAAGGAAAAACGCATAATAAGATTATCGAAGTGATCCGAAACTTGTGGGATACGTAAAAGTGTCGAAAAATAGTGTCCGAAGTTTCGTGATTTAGATCACGTAAGTAAATGTGTTTAGATAAAGGAATTGCGATGTGTGTAGTGTAGTGTGTAGTTACTAAATCAATATGTATCGTTGCAGAAGCGAGGAAAAATAAAGGCAAATATATAAATAAGACGAAGTTAAAATATGAGATGATTACATGAAATAAAAAAGGACCTGGGAAGTGGAAAAGGTAAGTGGTTTCACCACAAGCGGGTAGTTTGGAATCAATTTTCCTAACACACAATAATAAGTATAAAGCCTGTTAAACCTTCAACAGTTATTTGCAGCCATGAAATAAGCATATCTTTCAATAAAGGCGTAGTATTTTATGAACATGTACTTCCCTCTACCAAAGTATTCCAAATCATATCATCGGAACCTCTTTATCTTTATACGGGAGACGATAATTTTTTTAATGAAATAAATAATTTTAAGTAACTTTCTTACTCACACTATTATCTATCCCAAGTAAAGTTTCTTTTCTGAAACCTGTTTGATGGTTAAACTAGATAACAGATAAACATATGTGTACATAGAAACACCCCGGTCAAAAATCAATATAGAAAGACTGTTATTCCTTAATGGACCAACCAGAGCCAGATCCAGCGTGTTTACCACTCGACCACGGATGTCGTCATACTTAACTTGTGACTATATACTTCATGATTTAAATTTTAAAATCAATATTTTAACCAATCATTGTCTTTATACGATAAAATGTTTACTAGAAAGAAAACAACCAGTCTCAGGAAAGGTCTAACGGGACTCGAACCCGTGACCATTGGATTGCCGGTCCACTGCTCTAAAATTGTGAATGCAAAAATGTCAATAATAAAGACATTGTATTTAAATTTGTAAGTGAGGTCGTAAGAAAGTAAAGGTGTCTATAAGCACCAATAATCATGTTAAATGTATTTTGAAAACATGCTCTCTCAGTTGATCTCAAAGGTAGTTATGTATATTAAATAGGTATGTAGTTTTATTTTATTTCAACACCGTCGTATTGGAAAAAAAAGGAAAATTTGTCAAAATAAAATCATTCAAATATCACTGATTTGTTATTTGTATATAAATAATCAAGTAATATTCGATTAATTCGAATGTTATGCCAATTTTCTGTCTTGTCGTTAAGGCTAGACAATTCAATAAGAGGCAACTTTTAACGTTGCATGTCATTGGGCTGATATGTTATCAAACCGACTACGCATCATAAATCTATACGTTCTGACTGTGACATAAAAGATTTACTTTTAATGCAAAATTCAAAATAACTAATAAAAGATTGAATAGCTTACTCATACTAGAAAGTGTCATGAAATTATGTGGAATTTACATAAGGCACTTTAGTTAATACCACGGAGGTAACTAGAGAATTTTAAATTCGTGTAAAATTGCAGGCTGTACAGTACAGGTACGAGTAGTATAATAACTTGAAGTAACAAATTATAACTTTCATTAGTACTTTGTTACTGTGAATGTCCTAACTTAATACAACGTAGACGGCATTTCAATCTTAGTCATGTTATGTTACTAAGAACACTGATCAGCACACAGCACTGGAATTTGGAGCTTATAAAAATTAAGCTTTGTTTAACTGAGGTAAGTAATGTTTTAGGTATCAGCCGTAACAAATCGGATTTAATAGAAAATCTGACATACCTTTTACTAAATGAGACTCGGTCACCCTGATACAAACCGTTTCTTTTTGGCAAGTTCCCATTTGCAGGTTGTAAGTATACTCTGCTAGGCTAGACACTTTATCGCTTGTATATTCCATAAAAAGAACCAAATCGTCGTAATGCCTGGTCTCATCTGCAAATGTGAATAAGATTAGTTTTAAGCTCGTCACAGTTACAAGTAATATTTTTCCATTACGTTGATCATCATCTATCAGTGTTCTAAATGGGAACAGAAGATCTGAAGGCAAGTATGGAATTTGACTCGTATCATCGATACTTTATCTAGCGAATATGAAATTGTTAATTTAAAGACTTAGTAGAGTAGTACTTCGTTATTTCTTCTTCATTCAATCATATATCTGTGAAAGCGATCGATTAAACTTGTTTACTAGTCTTGCTATCGGCAAAAGCTAATGAATGAATAGACATGGAGCGTTGCCAATTATTTAGCCCGGCTATAGCTATTAACACGACCATCGGTGTCAAATGGAGGTAAAAAAAATAGTAAAGGAAAACATTTGCAGCTATTTGAAAAGACGTCATCATATCTTGCACCATTGTCTTCATAAACTCGTGGAACACAGACACCAGTATTATGACACAATCCATTCAGAACCTGCCCGTTCCTGACTTGCCAACGTTCCTAGTTTGCGTTGGGTAGCTTTAGCAATAACAGCTGAAGTAGGTAGACCCTCCGCCTAAAGTACCAGGATCCAGCCGATCAGATACGTTCTGAATCTCCAGGCTGATGCTCATGACGCAATATTGTGTTTCTAGAACTCAGGGAAAACACCAAAAATAATGTTAGTGGCAAATGAATAGCATGGATTATCATGTAAGTAACGTTACATATTATTATTATTATAGCTTAATTAATGGCTTCGCGTTTAGCATTAAGCCAGTTTCAGTGGTATATATTTTAAAAGTACATTTAGTATTGTACGGTAGATTGAAATAAAATGGAGTCTCACAACACGTGTTGTTGCTAAAAGAACACGGGAGAAACTCCTAACGTTACATACGTTACTTATACAAGATATAAAGTACACAGAACTGTCAGCTAGCATCATATTTATTTGCTCAGTGCTACAACTGTTTTTATTAACTGTCAAATGTGTAATGTCAGAGTATGATCGTATTTGGTGGCGTATTGCAGAAAGAACCACTAACCTCCCGAAGCCGACATCATATTAATTTAAGTAGGCACGATCGAAGAGTAGCCTCGACCACGTGCAATGCGTATAAATGATTTGTATGTGCACCATCGAAGGGTAGTCTCGAACACGTGCAATGCGTGTAAATGATTTGTATGTGCACCAGTGGCGAAGCGTGAAATATTGAGAGAGGTAAGCCGGAGCAAAAAAAAATGCTTACCTACTCCGAGCGCGGGCACGCAGTCTTGAGTCATTATCGAAAATCTGTGATTGGCATCCTGGCTTCAGTCTTGTATAGGCAGATGTATCTTCAGTCCACTTTTACTATACGTGTAAGCACTGAGATATTGAAACAGTGTCTTGCAAGCATAATAGAAGTGGCTTTGATAAAAGCCGTTTGTGGTGAAATGATGATATGATGTAAATTAAACAAAACTTAATCGACTAAGTACTAATAATACTACTTATACTTTAAAGCTATTCGTCTATTCTTTCTTACAAAGTGCGCTAAGACATTATCATAAAAGCCGGGAAGAATCTAAAGCTATTAATGCCGACATCTTACAATTCTACCGATTACTTTGCAAATCTACTTACTCTAAATACGTAATTTCAACCTATTACAATATCTACTGACCGCAAATACCTAATTACAACGTACGTCTTCGTAACTACTTTCTACACACAACACAAATAAACAAAGTCCAACTACAATACTAATCATTCTAATAGGTGAAACTAACTAATAAATTCAAATACTAATAAATTCAAATACTAATAAAACACAGTCATGTATTCAATGATGAATTGCAATTACGTCAAATTATCTGTCAACAGAACACAAACCGAAAACTCGTCCATCCCGCTCACGCATACGCAAATTGTATAACTGTCTCTATCAAGTAACTCGGATAAAGACGGCTTACCGGCTGCTAATACGCGGGTGGGTTTATTGACCTTTATGTGACGTCATGACGTTTATTTTGTATGGAAGTTTAACTGCCTAAAAGCCGATCGCGCCTGCGGCTTATTTTAAAGCAATATGTTGTTAAAAAGCAAATTTTGTTGATTTAATGTCCATAGTGTAGGCAATTTGTAATGTTTCTTTTATATATTTACTTTTTTAATTACTGATTGTGCCATTTCTCAATTCAAGTAGAGAGTGGTTGTGTTCTAAACTTCTGAAGGGAAGCCGGTGGGAATCGAGTTGTATGGAACCTTCGTCACTGATGTGCACCATCGAAGGGTAGCCTCGACCACGTGCAATGCGTGTAAATGATTTGTATGTGCACCATCGAAAAGTAGCCTCGACCACGTGCTATGCGTGTGCATCGTCAATCTATTAAAATGATTCTGTCACCCTACCGAATTAACCTTGCAATTTATTAAGTAGTGAATTTGTAAGCGTAATTACTTGGTTCATCCCACTCCTGATGTGGGAGATTAAGAAAAGAGAGTAATGATTTTGATTAATTTTAATTCATAAAATCCAGATTAATTGGCAGACAATAATAATATACACACATTTAGTGTTAATTATAATTACAGTAATATCAATTTATTAAAATAATAAGCTATTTAGAATTTTACATGATGAAAATTAGTACTTACTACTATTTCTTGTAACATAGACAGTTATGTACTAAAATACATAATTTAGTTACACCATCATAGTATACCTCAATACTATGTCGACAATCAGAGCTCCGTCATACTCCGCAGTTGAATACAGAATGCCCCGAAGGCGCTAGCGCATGACCTTTTTTACTGAAGCACAAACTAGTCGCTAATGACGCATGACGTGGGGAGCGTGGCAATGGGCAAGCACGTGTTTTCTTATTCGTATTAATTACTGCGGTGAATTTGCTTTCTTCAAACATTTGTTTTTAATGCTAACATTGATAGTAATCTACATTTAAATGCCATATTCCCACATGTACATACTGTTTTATCCCCAATTACCTATAACATATAGAGATGCCTACCTATAGATTCCTACAGCCTGCCTCACTTGAAATATGATGACCTATAAGCACCTACTTATCTAGAAGGTAAATAACCAACTAACGGCCGCCTACCTAACCTACAGTAAGTTTTCGATCAGTATCTATCCCCTTGCCAGTCTAGACAAATTCCACTCTCAAAAGACAATCTCCACCTGGCATTAGATCGGCTTTCGCACTATCTTCACCATGGCATATCCAGTTAGTTCCGGCTTTACCTTCATCAAGGTATGGAGATTGACCTGAGAAGGAGACTGCCCTCCTCTGACGAGGTTCCAAACACTACCCGAAATCTAGGGTCAAGCCCACGTTAAACTTAATTGTGTGGGTGAGTTGTGTAAGACGAGTCGCCCCTGCAAGCAACCGACCTCTAAACGGACTATATCTCGGGCCAGTATACCCAATGTATAAAACCTAACACTACACTGTGTGTTCGAAGATAGACTCGAAATTGTACTGGGTCATACGTGTCTACCTCCAGCTAATTGGTGTCTGACCTATCTTCGATTTTCACTAAGGAGGCAAACTTGCCGCTCCTCCGTTACTCTGTCGAATATAGGGTATTCTTTAGTGTTGTAATATATAACGCTGGCATTATAGAATACAATCAAATGCCCCTGGTCGAAACCAATTGAAAGTTATATGACTTTGTTGCCACCGTGATGCGTGTCCACCATATAACCCGAAATACTTCATTTCGTTAACAGATTCGAGTTGCGACAGCAATAAATTTACTTTAATAGTTACTTTAAATTTCACAAAACAATTCTAGCCCCTCAAACCCCAAGCGGTCGCATGAGACCGCACCTACAAAAACACACTTAACTTTGTACCGTGTTTTCATAGACTTACAGACTACTTTAGTAGAAACAAGTTTGGTTATTTCGGTTCTGTGGTTCATCTTATGTATTGTTATCGCACAATATCGCATAGTCTATGCTCCATTCTGTCATATTTGACATTGACAGTTACTGTCAAAAAAGTGTCAAAAAAATCCAAGAGTGAGTGGCTAGTTAATATCGCAGCTCGAATTTAACTTAGCGCTCTTTAAAAGCTAGGACGCTCTTTTCCCGCGTATGAGATCGTTACCGCCACTCGTAAATTGGACTGCTCGTCCGACAATCTTGAATTGAATGCCCCGCTATTTTCCACCGCGATCCCAAAGCGTCCTCCAATTCGCGCCTTTTCTCTCGCCCCCTACCCCCTTGCTCGCCCCTCGCTTGCCTGACTTTCGCCCGCGCTACTCCTCTGTCCTTCCTTCACCCAATCGCTGGCCCTACAGCCCAATCGCCTCTACTTTACATTCGCTAACATTGGTTACATGCCCAACTTCACGACCTTACCCGTGGACACAAAATCTCCTCTCTCTTTCTATCTTTCAATCTCAACTTCCGCCCGCGCATGACAGATTTCCCCGCGTGAATTTTAGTGCCTACATGAATTAATCAAATCTCTTTAGGTAGCCAATAATATTACATGTTTCTATATCTAGATGCAGCCTTCCATCAACAATTTACTTTTAATAGACATTTACTAATGCTAATAAAGCAATATTTATTAAAATTCTAAAAGTTTAGTATTCAAAAACATAGATGGCGCCAGGTTGTATGTGAAGCGATTTGACCGACCTGGAACAGTCCCCGCGAAACTCAAATAAATAAACGCAATGTAGATGGCGCCTATTTGTATGGGACGCGAATTGATAACGCGGAACAATCCCCGCGAAATTCAAATAATCAAAGCTAATAGATAGCGTCTATTTTGTAAGGGACGCGCGGAACAATCCCCGCGAAATTCAAATAAATAAAGCTAATACTTTTAAACTTTTAAACATAAAGCTACTCGTTCACACGCCAATTATTTTAAACTAGTTTATTTTCCCCTTTTATGCTTATCACAATAATGGTGCAACGCCTTAATATTGATGTTAGTGCAATACTCATGAATTCTTTATTAACGGACAGATACCATCCATTCTGTACCGTTACAGTTAATTGCCAGCATTTATTACTTACACAACATTTATTGTATGTAAGTAACCTAGTTATTAAATTGTTAATTTTTTTTATCGAGCCATCTGGTATAGCGGCTCACCAAAAGAATTCTATACCAACCCCTCTATTTATTTATTTGATTTGGCACACTGACAGATTACAATCATTAAATGACAATTATGACTAACTTATTTATTTATTTATGGTTCCTACACAGACAGATTACAGCCAATACATATTCGAATAATAAGTTTAATTTTTGACTTACAGACAGTAATCCACATAAAGTGTACACAGAATGATTAAAACAATCAGCATGCGAATAGTAATAATAAAAAAGGTATCAAAAAATTAAGTTGTTAAATTACATTTCCTGCTTATAAAAATATAAATTAATTTCAAAAATAAATCGTTAGTAAGATTATTAATAAGACTAAGCATAATAACACTACAATAGCATTTCACAAATTATAAATTAATGACATTCTGATTTTGATAAGTTCAGGACCATTTTGCTTTTATAATGCTGGATACAATTATTTTTTATTGAAAAAATCTTCGACTAAATATGTCTAAGTATATCTTTCTTACACACACACACACACACAAATTCACGTTCTTACAACGGGGTTGTAATAAGACGTATTGTTTCTATATGTTAGTAAATCAAACGTATTAGGAAAACGGGATCTATGTCTGATGTTAATATTAAGTAACGAAAGCAGTTCGGGTGCATCAATGGATGAATGCACTATTTTGTAAAGGTACAATAAGTCATACCTTTCACGGCGGGCATGCAAAGGAGTCACACCAAAGGAGATGTTTAATTTTGTATGGAGAAAATGCCAACACCATGTACACAATACCAAAATGTAGCTAATTAATGGAATAAGCTTATTCGAAATGATGTTCTTCAAATAAATGAATAGTTTTCATGTAGAATTTATTTTAAATAACAAATTATAGCAACTTTCGTGATCGCAGGCGGTAATCTGTCAACGTCATGTGACATGTCAAGTAGCTGTCAAAACAAAAGTACTTTTCTTTTTACTGATAAGTACAGCATTTTGGTCTTTATTAATTGTTTTCTGTGATTTTGTCCTAATAACAACTCTTTATTCCAATACTGACATTGATAATGTTAGGTACTTATAAATTAACTTACTCTTGGCCAGGTCAAATCGAGGTATTTTTACTAGCAAAGCATGTATTTCTATTGGTGTAAGCTTAGATTAATGATTAGTCTCGCTGCGCTCGACTAGATACCTCCGTCGTGCTTGTCAAATGCGGCAACAAATACTACGCCGAAATCGGCGTATCCGAGCCAGTCACACTGACAGCTGTGGGTGACGTGTATGTCCCGAATGTTTTATTCAATTTTGGGCTTAATTCAAACCAAAATGCCAGTTTGCGTAGTAAAACTGTGTAAAAATAATACTTCTAAAAATAAGAAGGACACTGGGATTACATACCATCAGTAAATATCGTATAATTTCGAAATTTCATCATAAAATAATATGAACAATAAACGCCATTCAGTGTTACCGCTTATACAAGAATAAAGTCCACGTGGTTGAGATTTTTATTATGTGAATTTATTATTATTGTCTTTTATTTTAAAGGTAACCTATTTAATTTGTCTTACAAAGTTACTATATACTTAACCTAGTTCTATGTTATTTCAGGTTTACTTATATTTGTGATCTATATTAAGGTGTAAAAATGTTAACTGACACTATATCAAGGGGATTCTACCGACGAAACTGAACAACTTTCCTTATGGAACATGAGTCGAAAATTTATTATTTTTCCCTATACAAAATGCGCAATCAGCTGATTGCCTCAAGTAAGAAAAAGCTATTTTTTTTCATTTTGACTTATGTTCCTGAAATGTAAACTTTTCGTGTCTGTACTTACATTCAAAATATTTGCAAAAAACATAATCTAGGGGATGAAGGATACGTGAACATTAGAATCATTTTTGGAATTTTTGTCTGTCTGTTTGTTTGACGCGCATCACACAAATACCGCTGGACGAATTTTAATGAAACTGAGAACAGGGGCCCAAGTCAATTCTCTTACTAATTTAAGAATACCAAATGTGTCAAACAATTACAATGCGATCCAATTGCGATTCAATTATGCCATTTCTAAATTAGCAGACTTGGGCCCCAGGTGTATAGCTTATGATTCGGGTAATATTATAGGTTAAAGGTTGCTTCATACATATCAGTGAAGCCATAGTTCCGACACAGTACCGGCACAGTGTTTTTTATACATTCTCTATGAACGCATCCCCACTTGTCAGTGATAATGCTTTCAGTGTCAGTGCCGCCACCGGCGTACGTAAATAACGGACGTATTCGTTTTGAAAAAATTCATAGACAATGTTTGAAATAATATTTTCACTCCTCTTGCTCAAAAATACCATCATTATAGCGTTGTAAAGCGAGGCTAAAATAGGTTTTCTTTAACTAGCGGAAAAATGATTTTTTTTTAATTTTTTGTCAGTCACATGTCACATGATAATGAGCCTACAAAAACGAAAAAGTATTTAGTCATATGTAGAATAATCATGAATAAAGACTCAACTTATTACTGTTTACTTAGTTTATGGTAAAATTAGTAATCATTTGAATCTATGGACAACACAAACAACGCCCACACAGCAAGAAACAACTGCACAGTCTGCACATGTTAAGCACATGGTGGTGAGCCTTTAGCCCGTTAGTCGCTTTTACGACACCAAAGGGAAGAGAGGGGTTGGTAGTATTATTTTGTTGAGCCCATAGCTGCTCTATGCTGTTGCATGTATGTGCAGTCTTTAGCCCGTTAGTCGCTTTTACGACACCAAAAGGAAGAAAGGGGTTGGTAGTATTATTTTGATGAGCCCATCGCCGCTCTTTGCTGTTGTATGTATGTATGTGCAGTCTTTAGTCCATTAGTCGCCTTTTACGAGACCCAATGGAAGGAAGGGGTTGGTAGTATTATTTTGATGAGCCCATCGCCGCTCTATCCTGTTGGATGTATGTGCAGTCTTTAGTCCATTAGTCGCCTTTTACGACACTGAAGAGAAGAGAGGGGTTGGTAGTATTATTTTAATGAGCCCATCGTCGCTCTATGCTGTTAGATGTATGTGCAGTCTTTAGTCCGTTAGTCCACTTTTACGACATCGAAGAAAAGTGAGGGGTTGGTAGTATTATTTTGATGAGCCCATAGCGCATAGTTGCTCTATGCTGTTGGATGTATGTGCAGTCTTTAGTCTGTTAGTCGCCTCTTACGACACCGAAGGGAAGAAAGGGGTTGGTAGTATTATTTTGATGAGCCCATCGCCGCTCTATGCTGTTGGATGTATGTGCAGTCTTTAGTCCGTTAGTCGCCTTTTACGATACCCAAGGGAAGAAAGGGGTTAGTAGTAATAAAAAAAACTACTAAAAAATGAGGTCTAATTATTGCTATACATACCTACCATTTTTCTACAGAAGAAACCTAAGTGTAACCTACATAATAATATATACAATTATATTGACACATATTCGCTTTTAATTGTTAATTTTTAAACATTTTCTGAGCTACCATACCATACCAAATAACCAGCAACTTAACTAATACATCACAGCAAAAATATTTTTCCCATTAACTCGGGTAACAGTTGAGCAGCTGGCAACAAATTTTTCACGCACACTAGCATCCTTGCATATTGTCATAAACACACTACAGTAATGAGTTGCCGCATTTACGGAGCTGTGGTTTATAGGTAGCGCGGTATCTAGACGAGGGCAGCGAGACCAATCATTCATCTATGGGTGTAAGTATAAAAGAGAAATAGACAAACATACATCTGCCTGCTGCTCTGCACAACAATGCAGTTTTCTGAGGCATCCATTCCATCTGTAGACCTCTTAGATTAAAACAAAAAGTGAAGATACGACATTAGCGTCTAGTAAGTGAGCCGCTTGAATGTGTACCTACGCCTGGCGTACTCGCCATGGAATTCTGTTATTTCAAGAATGCCAAAAAACTGTGCCCAAATAGTACCAAATAGTGCCCAAAGGAAATAAATAGTACCCTTATGGTTCAAAAGTTATAGACATAGTTTGGTGAGTACGCTAGGCGTAGGTTACGCCTAGCGTACTCACCTCAGTTTGGGAAATCTGAGCAAGCTACAACTTTAATTAGTATGTCAAAAAACTGTACCCAAATAATACCAAATAGTGCCCAAAGGAAATAAATAGTACCTTTATAGTTAAAAAGTTATAGACATAGTTTGGTGAGTACGCTAGGCGTAGGTTCTACGCCTAGCGTACTCACCTCGTTGCGCGAAAACAGAACCAGCAATGGCTCTCATTTCTATCTCAATAAATAGTACCGGAAATAGTACCCTCTATGAGTGTAATTGTTATTTGACTTTTACACTAGAAAGTCATTAAATTTGATAGCAAACTTCTACATTTAAAAATTACGTGTGGTACAGTCGAGCACAGTGTATGGTAAAATATTATTTTTATTACCAAAGGAATTGAAATTGGAATAACTATGGAGTTCATTAATAGACGACGACCTAAAATAAAATAGGTACATATTTAATAACAGTAAACCAAGAGTGGCCAAAAAAGGGGGGTCCTGAGGTTGATGTGTCTGTATTTGGCACCGTAGCTCCTAAATATCCTAGATTTGGATGCGGATTTTTTTTATATGAAGGCTGGTTTTTAGCGGTGATTTTTACTTCGACTATAAATCTAGTGATAACTGTTATAAATTACAAAATTTGTAGTCGAGGGTGAATGAGACCCACTCCAACTTATATCTATGTATCAAGCATTGCTTATTTATGATTTGTTGGTCGTGAATAACACCCCATGACGAATTTCCAAAAATGTTCATTTTTATACAAACCTTGTTCAGACAATTACAAATACAACAAAAAAGAATTTGCCAAATTGGTGCAGCCGTTCTGAAGTGATGCGCGTACAAACATTTTGGCAATTGATTTTTATTAATATAGATACATACCTACATAAATAGCGACTGCACATGTGCTCAGCGTGACAGGTGGTGAGCCCATCGCCGTTCTAAGCTGTTGGATGTATTTGCAGTCTTTAGTCCGTTAGTCGCCTATTACGACACCCAAGGGAAGAGGGGGTGGTAGTATTCTTTCACCGGTAAGTACGCGACACAGTTAAACACTTTATACAGTCCAGAAAACTAAGAATATGATTTAATTTGTTATTCTATGATTAATAAAAAATAACGTATTTCTGTAGGTAAGTATACATAATATATTCAAACTGAGTAGGTGCCTACCTAGCTAATGAAAGATCAACTGCAAATCGACATGAACATAAAATGCTATTACAGATGAAATATACATAGGTACTTACTCATTTAAAGATCACTCACATCACAATGAAACAAAATTCACAAGTTTTTTCATTAATTGTTTCACAAATTAACTATTCGCAAACCTTTGCGGTTGCGGTGGCAAGGCAAAGTAAACGACTAAAAAAATCGGTTTCAGAAAACTATGCGTTCCCACCGCGGCGTCAAGCAAATTGTTGTGAATTGCAATATTGATCTTTAGCACTTTCATAATACTGGTCAGTTTGTAAGTAACTAAAGTAAGAAGTGTGATAAGCGCCATCTATTATAACTTGTTCATACTAAGATGCATCGCTGTCGCGCGTCGATAAGTTGCACTATGATCAACAAAAGTAACAGATTGTTCTCACACAATATTGAGCTTTCAATTTCAGACATAAGGCAAATAGTTCCTTATATAGAAGGTGCTTTTACTTTATGAAATCCGGCAAAAATACGATAGTCAATATTTTGGAAAACATGGATCTTATTTATAAGAAAAATAATTATAATCAATTAAACAACTGATATTAAACTTCCTCGTTACGTATATACACCTATTAATTTCAACAAAACTAAAAGTAATATGTAGTAGGTTCATAATACGAAATTTAATAATATTAAAATTATTAGGAGTTCGCCTGTACCTCATGTCAATGTATGTAGAAGTTTGCTATCAAATTTAATGACTTTCTAGTGTAAAAGTCAAATAAAAATTACACTCATAAAGGGTACTATTTCCGGTACTATTTATTGAGATAGAAAAAAGAGCCATTGCTGGTTCTGTTTTCGCGCAACGAGGTGAGTACGCTAGGCGTACAACCTACGCCTAGCGTACTCACCAAACTATGTCTATAACTTTTTAACTATAAAGGTACTATTTATTTCCTTTGGGCACTATTTGGTACTATTTGGGTACAGTTTTTTGACATACTAATTAAAGTTGTAGCTTGCTCAGATTTCCCAAACTGAGGTGAGTACGCTAGGCGTAACCTACGCCTAGCGTACTCACCAAACTATGTCTATAACTTTTGAACCATAAGGGTACTATTTATTTCCTTTGGGCACTATTTGGTACTATTTGGGCACAATTTTTTGGCATTCTTGAAATAACAGAATTCCATGGTGAGTACGCCAGGCGTAGGTACACGCTTGAATTAGGCTTAGAGACCTAAAGACACAATTTCACTTCAGCCGGAATCGGTCATGTACGTACGAGAGAGACGAGAGACGGCAAGGCGCGTCAGTTGAGTAATTGAGTAAGACTATATTTTGATTTGACGAAGTAGGCGCATGCCGTATCTTCCCTTTTTGTTTTAATCTAAGGTAGACCTATCGTTTTCTTATTGGAGTAGGCATATGACACTACTAGTAGTGCCTAAGGTAACAAACGAGTACAACAAACATGATGAGGAACATTGTTTATCTTTATTTGGCTGCCTATAACTGGGCACTAGGAGATTACCCAGATGAGCCTGTTTTTATAGGTACTTAACATAATTTTCCTTTTCCTAAAAGGATAGGTCTCAGATCGCTGCTAGTAGGGAGGAATGGAAGAAGGGAAGGGTGGCCTTTGCCCTGCAGTGGGACAATTGCGGCTAATAATAATAATAACAATTATATCTTCTATTAGTTTTATAACATGTAGGTAGAGTTATACTTAAGCTGTTAATTATAATTGACTGCTAGATTTCAGCGTTTTATTACCTACTGCTGCACCTACACATAACAGAAGAGCAGCACCTCGACCCTTACATCAAATCAAATCTAACATACATTAAAGAACACAACCATATTATAAGAACATGGTACTAGTCCTAGTGTATGTACTAATATGCAGTGAATAATACCTAGTTAAAGTAACACACCTAAGTAGGTAGAGTAGGTAACTGGTAGTAATGAAATAAAACATTTTTACAATTTATGAAGCATAATTAATGTTTATTTTATTTGCAAGCTTGTTTCTGGTACTGCGATAATATTGGGGTTCTCTCGTAACTCCTGGACCATTCTCCAGCATCCCATACATACTAATGCATCTGCTGGAAGCTGAAAACACAAAATTGTTACCACATCTATCTATACTATTATAAAACACTAAAGATATTTTTAAAAATTAAATGAGATCGACTATTTAGTGAATTGTGAGCTCAAAACAATTTTTTTGTCATCCCCCCGTACAGTAGAACGAAGATATGGGGCATAGTGTTTCAGGGCAATTATATAAAAAGATTTTTGATAAATAAGACTACTTACTTCTCTTGAAAACATTATCTCTCCCTACATATGTGTCTGTCTGTGGAGCAAAGAGGATCTGCACCCCACGCAAACCTTTCTATCATACGTGATTGCTTGATCCTCTTTCCTATCAACAATTACGTTCTTTATTTGCCTCACAGCATTGTTTGCAGCTTGTCTGCGAATATTTCGCTGAGCAGCCACCCAACAAGCATAGCAAACACGTCCACTATTAGGTATCTGTAAACAAAGAAATCATAAAATGTGAGGAATGTAAAGTAATTTTTTTACATTAGATCACTCACTTGTGTCTCTTGAAAATAAAACTATGAAAAGATACCTGTCTTGGACTAATTCTATCCGCGAGTTTATTTCTTTCGGGGCCTTCTAACAATGCATGTGATCTTCTGCACCATACACAGACATTTGAGTCCTGTGATGCCAAAGTTCTAGGAGGCCTGGGATTTTGACTAATGAGCCCCTAAAGTAGAACCAGCATGAATAACGTACTAAACATCCTTCAGGAATCTACAAAAAAGACCATAATTTAAATCAGTAATTCATAAAAAAATCTAGGTAAGTACTTCAATTATTATTATTTGAACATGAATTTATAATATGTATTAAAAAAGTTAATCAATACCTGTCTAGAATAAATTCTAGCAGCAATCAGTTCTCTCTAAGGTCCTTCTGAGATAGAATGTGTTCGTTTGAAACAATGCTGATCTGCACCAAACGCAAACATGTTCTTGATGGCTAGAAGCTTCATTTTCAGTTAATGACGTTCCTACGCCTAGTCCTGAGAAACATGGATGACAAACTATTCCATCAGTGTAAGACATTGTTTGCTGCCTGAAATAGATATTATATTTAGTTTAATGTATTTCACTTTGATTATAGTTACTGTTATTTCAATAGAGCAGTGTTCGGAATCTATTTCCTTGTAAAGAAGTGATAGTAAGTATTTTATTAATTCTCTCGTAAATGCCTAATTAAAATACGAAAAACTTACCTGAAAACAACGAATGTAGGTAGTACCTAGCAACAATGGTATCAACAATTTAACAGGTCAATCAAATGCAAATCCAAGTCCGGGATAGCAGGCCGAAGTCAACAAGTGAGGCAGCAAACGAAAGTCCAGGATAGCAGGCAGAAGTCAAGAAGTGAGGCAGTAAACGGTTGTCTATCAGGTAATCGCTCCAAATCAGAAATATCTCAATGAAATCAGCATAGTAAAACAGCACAGCACAAAACCACACCACAACTACTCAGAATAGTCAGAATCCACCACCAAAAAACCGGGATGAAAAATAAAACGCCGGTCTATTTTTTTAAATTATGGTGACAGTTACACTTTTTATTACTTTCTTTACAGCTTTGGACACTTGATTTTAACTCAGGAAGGCATATCGAGTTGTCAGGTTATTGAAAATTATGTTTTCATTTTTATTTTTCTACACGAAAATGGTAAAGCATATCGGAATATTACTTTTACCAACTAAATACATGTATTTTATACTATTTTTTGAGTAGGTGTACATGGTCTTGGCATAAAATTAAACATCTCCTTTAGAAAGTCTGGCTTCATAGTTTTTTTGTGATCGCCCATAACTGAATTTGTGTAAGAAAACGCAAGCATCGCTTCTGAATCCTCTCGATGTTATTTATGTGAATCATATAATAAGGAGACCATACCGGACAGCAGTACTTTAAGACACTTCGAATTAGGCTGAAAAATTAAGTGAGAATGCTTTTAGGATCCTTGAAATCCCTAGTTTACCTTATTATGAAGCCCAAGAGCTTGTGACTTTTTTATGATGTAATCATAATGAGGGCGAAATGACAACTGCTCATCGAATAGGATGCCTAGGTATTTGACTGTTTGTTTTCTGTTCAGCAATTTGTCGTTTATGCTTAATGACCGGCTTAGTTTGGTATTTCTATTAGTAAAAGATATTACACAACATTTATCAATGTTAAGCCTTACAATGTTAATACGAACTTAGTCCAGATCACAACCCTTAAATAGTGTAGGTACACGGCATGAACTTAGTAAATATAGAGCGGCGTGTTGCATATATTTAGACAAAAAAAAAGAAAAAGAAAAGGAACCAAAGAATAACGGTACCCAAAAAAGTCTCTCTATTCTCTTGGGTGTCGTAAACGGCAACTAACGGCACCAGGAAAACAAATTGTTGCAAATAGAAAGAAGAACAAGTGCGAGTGGAACTCGCCCATGAAGGGTTCCGTAGCAGCAAGTAACATCATATAAAAGTTCTTGTAGTTAGTTGTAACTTTGATCGATGTTTTATAATAGTGTATTTTTTTAAATTAATTAAAACCCTACGTCCGAAGCAGCGTTGTTGACTTTCAGGTTCGCGGTACAAAGTATTCGGCTTAGGCTAGAAAATAATTAATTATTGTAACATGTATATTTGTCATATTATATAGTTACGATGGGCTGGCATGTAATTTTGTATACAAAAGCCCCTTTAAAAAATAAAGAATAAAAAAATAAAATAATGACGTAATAAAAAAACTGCTTACTAGATCTCGTTCAAACCAATTTTCGGTGGAAGATTGCATGGTAATGTACATCATATATTTTTTTTAGTTTTATAATTCTCTTATTTTAGAAGTTACAGGGGGGGGGGGGGGAGGACACACATTTTACCACTTTGGAAGTTCGCTCTCGCGCAAACTATTCAGTTTAGAAAAAAATGGTATTAGAAACCTCATTATCATTTATGAAGAGCTATCCATAGATACCCCACATGGATAGGTTAGATGAAAAAAAAATTTGAGTTTCAGTTCTCAGTATGGGGAACCCCCAAAATTTATTGTTTTTTTTCTATTTTTGTGTGAAAATCTTAATGCGGTTCACAGAATACATCTACTTACCAAGTTTCAGTATAGTTCTTATAGTTTCGGAAAAAAGTGGCTGTGACTTACGGACAGACAGACATGACGAATGAATGAATGAATTTATAATTAAGGGTTCCGTTTTTTGCCATTTGGCTACGGAACCCTAAAAATCACCTAGTGTGGATTACATTCAGCCCCAACAGGGAGTTGGGCAATGGGCAAGGGCATGTGCAATGTACACCGTTGGCAGGGCTTAGGTCACCAGTGGGATGTTTATAAGAATAAGAATAAGTTTATTTTCCAAATAAGTACTAATAATTACAGAGATACTAGTGATCCCCACACTAGGGTATACCTGACCTGTAGGGGTCTTACAACCATGTTAACAATAAAAAAGTACTTCATCGACGACAATCATTTACAAAAATATAACAGTTTAATGCTAAGTTAATGCAAGAAAATGTAAAAAAGGTTTTTTTTTAAATCTTACTTAAAATAATGGTTAGCCTAGGACCGAATCTTAAGTAATCCTTCAGTATCCTCATAAGATAGACTGAGCAACCAGTTAATTACTTTGCGTTTGGCTTGGTTAACTGTGCAGGTTTTAATATCAAGAACCTTGGTTACGCTTTTATAAATGTAGGGAAGCATGAAATAAGGAAGTCCTTGAGCAAATCTTGTTCTTACAGAATTAGTCGGAGGTCTAAAAGAGCGATTATTTAGCAGACTAGGGTATTTGGGGGACGTTAAGACTAGAGTGTGTTGTTTAAGACAGGAACGTAAAATATATAACTGCCGGACGTTAAGAACTTTAGCTTCCTCATACAGCTCTTTTGTTGGGTATCTAAAAGGTTTACTGAGCATAGTTTTGAGAACGGAGCGTTGGGCTCTTTCCAACGCTAGCATGTACGTGATTCCTGCTCCACCCCAAACTGTGAAACGCAGTACCCAAGAATGGACTCGCAAAGAGACGTGTATACCATACGTAGATTATAGTAGGGGAAATAAGCAACTAAACGATGCACTTTTGTCTCGGAAGACGCCACTTGGCACGATTGTTCTCTAGGTCATTCTGAGCTGATTTAGCCCGGTAGCCATGGATTTACCCCCCTCTGGTGGGCACCAGGAGGGGGGGAATTATTCGTCTCCCGCGTTGCAGTTGGTGCATAGTTCCTCTTCACTTATAGCTACTAGGGCAAGTTTGGTACCGTTTTCGTATAATTTAAGGGTGGAGAATCCATTTCTGCAACAAACTTTTTACCCCATCATAGAAAAAAAACGAAAAATTAACAAAAATGTAAACACGGAAAAAAAAAAATTGTAAAGGCTTTACCACAGCGATACCACGTGGATTTTTGTAAAATAAAAAAATATAATATTATAGCTTATTTAATTCTAAAGCTAAAAAGTATTACTCGAACGATTGCTTCCAAATAAAAAATTCGTCAAAAAAAAATGTTTTCGTTACTTACGCAACCTTGATTTCACCTGTTCGTTAAGGGATTTGATATGGGATAATTACACTTTCGCATTTAAATCGCACTATAAATCGTCAATATGAAATTATATTTGTAAACAAAAGCTACCGCCGTGTTAGGAATGTATATACCGAGAAGAACCGGCAAGAAACTCAATAGTTACTCTTTTCAATTGCCCCCTTTTTATACAAAGTTATTTTGTCAAAGCTTATCTCTAAGTCATACAGTTAGCTCTTTCAGACACAAGTAAATTAATATTTTATTTGCAATATTTATTAAGATTGCTCCATATGTATTGTACTCATACATAAACCGCTGCACCCGCACAAATCTGTACACTTTAATTGTCTTTTAGTACAGTTGCATCAGTTATTTCCGCAGGTCACCTTGCACTTGCATCTCATCAGTTCCAAACATGCTTTATCAGCGAGCGGTAATGTGGTCCAAACTGGCTTCCAAGTTTGGTCTTCTTTGTACCATTGGTACCATCCCCACATAGATAGACATGGCAGATCTTGATGGGGTTGTAAGATTTGATTCCACACATGAGTTCCTTGGTAGACAGCTCGCAATGATGCTGAGTTAAAGCGTCTCGAGTCGGCGGCAAGTTTTCAATGTTCCTGTCCCTCTTCGTAAATAGATGTTTGCGACAGCTATTTACATCGGTGCAGGCGTCAGATCTATAACAAAAAGATGTTGAGCACACGGACGTCGGACATATTGGGAGAGAATTTAAAAAATAAAATAAAAACAGACAAATAACTTTGAAGTGAATGTTGTGTTTTACTTACTTGTCCTACATAGAAATGACAAATTATTCAAGAACTATGACAATCTCACCTTGAACGGCCAACCTGAAGCCGATGTAAATAGCTGTCGCAAATATCTATTTACATTATGGGACAGGAACATTGAAACTTTCCGCCCAACCGAGATGCTTTAACTCAGCATCTATTGTGAACTTGTCTACCAAAGAGGGCATGTCAAATCTTACAACCTCATCAAGACCTGCCATGTCCTTCTAAGTGGGGATGGTACAAAGAAGACCAAACTTGAAAGCCTGTTTGGACCACATACCGCTCGCTGATAAACCATGTTTGGAACTGTTAACATGCAAGTGGAAGGTGACCTGCGGAAATAAGTTTTTTATACCAAAAGAAAATTAATGTGTACAGATTTGTGCGGGTGCGGTGGTACATGTATTCACATGAGGAGCAATCTTAATTTTGCAAATAAAATATTAATTTACCTGTGTCTGAAAGAGCTAACTGTATGACTTAGATATAAGCTTTGACAAAATAATTATGCACAAATAGTTATTTTGTCAAAGCTTAAGCTAGCCTTATCTTATAACATGTTCTTGCTGGTTCTTCTCGGTATATGTATACGTTCATAACACGGTGGTAGCTTCCGTTTACAAATATAATTTCATATTGACGATTTATAGTGAGATTTAGGCGAGGAGCTCGATGGCTCAGCGGCTAGCGCGTTCGGCTTGCTTGCCCGCTAAACAACTTTCGCAATGCCGGGTCGCATGATGGGTGACCAATTAAAAATACCTCAGAGCTCCACCGTGCTTCGGAAGGCACGTTAAGCCGTTGGTCCCGGTTGTTGTCGCAAATGACAGTCGTTAAAACCCACCAATCCGCATTGGGCCAGCGTGGTGGGTTATAATAGCCTTGTTGCAAACTCTTTCTTTGCAATCTTTTTTATTAATGTTATTTTTTCATATTGACACTTTCATAATAACTTGTCTTTGTAAAAACGGTGTGTTTGATTGATTTTCTCCGCGTCTGAATTGTTTTCGTTTTAAATTATATTTCATTATATTTATCCTCCCAAAAGGTATTTTTCATCTTCACTCCTCATTGCTCCTCAACATTTTGGTCCTTCTACCGTCTCATCTAATTTCACCAGCCGTTCGTTTGCCTTTTTTTCATTGTAGTACGTACGTATTTTCATTTAGTTTTATACATTCGCATCATGTTCACCCGTAGCAAAGCTAACCGCACCGCACCAATCGTTCACGTAGAAGGTAGTTCTGGTTTAGGTACATACCCATGCGAGGGCTTGACTAAAACACGGTCTTCTCACTCCTCTGCCACCATAAGGGCACAAAAAGCTGCAGCGGAGGCTCTCGCCATACGCCGTCAATTAGAGCGCGAACAACAACTTGCCGCTCAGGAACGTGAGCGTGAGCAACAACTCGCCGCTCAGAAGCGTGAGCGTGAGCAACAATTTGCCGCTCAGGAGCGTGAGCGTGAGCAACAACTCAATAAGTTGCAGCAGATGTAGAAAGGTATGAGTTGGAAGCCGAGCTCGCGGCTATCGATGCCGCTGGCAGCACGCATTCAAAAAGCGATGGCAGTTGCCGCAGCTCTTGGGTGAGCGTAGATAGAACGAAACATTGGGTACGTAGCGTAAGAAAACAATCTTATTGTCCGGACACAGCTGATAGGGCCTTATTTGCAGCTCAAGAGATACAGTGCGATGCTGTTCTCGCGCCCGACCAACACAAGGCGTCACGACCTTTGGTCACACAGGCTACTGCACCCCTGTCTGCTCCCTTTCAACGAACACAGCCGTCAATCATTATCAAAGCGTCCGAGGCGGCAGGTGGCACGCCTCCGTTCATGTCATCGGAGCCTTTAAATAACAATTCTCTATTATTAAAAGCCGTAGCCGACACAGCCGCAGCAGCTGAAGCACTTGCTTCTTCTAGAAGCACAAACAAGATTATATAATTTTCTTTTAACGGTGATACAACTCAATGGCTGCATTTCAAACGTATCTATGACACTACTAAATGTAACTTTTTTCTGATAGAAAATCTGACGCGTCTACAAAACGCTCTGAGTGGGGCCGCTCGTGAGGCCGTAGCTGCGTTGTTGATGTCGACAGAGAACCCAGAGGAGGTCATGCGCGAACTCGAAGAAAACTTCGCACCACACAAACATATTTAATTAAAAACGCTAGGGCTATTACTAATCTATCTTTAAGCCCGCGAACAATAAAAAAAGAAACTCTTGAAGCATACCCCCACCTAGCTTACTTGATTGATAAGGTGTGCTATACTAATGCTAGGTAGGTTTGAGGTAGGGTTGCCATAGCGTGACATTATCGAACATGTTTATGACAGCTATCCTCAAGCCTTATCGCGTTTTTTGAGTTTAGAGAGACGTATGATTAGGGATAGTGATTTCTCAAAAGCCTATGCCGCCTTTATGACCACACTGCTATAAAAAAGTTACGCCGAGGAGTGCCATGTTGAGACGTACTACCCAAATGACTCCAGGAAAGACAAAACGCAAAACATAAAGTTTTATTTACAACATTTTGGCGTGTACCATCCTCAGAAGCGCAAACTTCGGGTCGTTCATGATGCCGCAGCAAAGAACGAAGGCGTTTGTTTAAATTCTCTCTTGCTCACTGGTCCTGACTTACTTCAGTCTCTTCTCAGCATCTTGTGCCGTTTCCGAGAGGGCCGCATTGCTATGACGGCTGATATTAAGGAAATGTTTCCTCAGGTTCGGATCAGGGAGCAGGACAGAGACGCCCTTCGTTATCTTTGGAGACCGAATCAATCAGAAATAATAAAAGAATACAGAATGACAGCTGTAGTTTTCGGTGCCTCTTGTAGTCCCTTTATTGCGCAATTCATTCAAAATAAAAATGCTCCAGAGCATGCGTCTTCCTTTCCAAAAGCAGTTGACGCCATTTTGTATAATCATTACATGGATGATTACATCGATTCTCTGGACTCCGTTAGTGAGCCAACCCAACTCGCTGCTGATATTGTTGCCGTCCATAGAGCTGCTGGTTTTGAAATGAGGGGTTGGCTTTCTAACGACCTTGCAGCGTTAGAATTAGTGCCCGAAGACTTGCGTGCTGCTCGGTCGTAAAAAACCGATTTAGGAAATTATTCCAATAGTGTTAGAGCTTTGGGTATGGCTTGGGATCCTAATAACGATTACTTAGGGTTTCGGTCTCCTGTGATTGAAGAGATGCCAAATCCACTTACCAAACGAAAAGCTCTGTCACACCTTATGCGAGTTTACGATCCTTTAGGACTTTTGGGACCAGTAGTGGTAAAAGGTCGAATTCTCTTTCAACAAGCATGGAGACTCAACGTTGATTGGGACTCTGAACTTCCACACGTTGAGACTTCTAAGTGGCTAGATTGGTTCCAGGAGCTAAAGCATGTTTCATCATTGCAAATTCCACGTTGGTATTCCAAATCTAAAGACTTCGAGCCATCACACCGTGAGCTACACGTTTTCGCAGACGCAAGTGAACTGTCATTTGCCTGTTTAGCTTACTGGCGCTTGCTTTACTCAGATGGGAGTATAGAAATCGCTCTCATTTCTAGTAAGACAAGAGTGTCTCCCCTGAGACCAGTCTCAATACCACGCCTAGAACTTCAAGCCGCTTTGATTGCTTTCCGTCTTGCCGTCACCATAAAGAACAGTCATCGCAAAAAACCATCACATACCTTTTTATGGACCGATTCAATGACTGTCCTTCAATGGTTGCGAAGTGACACACGTACCTTCAAACCTTTCGTCGCGCATCGTTTAGGTGAAATTTTGGAAAATTCTTGCATCAGGAATTGGCGTTTGGTACCGACGGATCATAATGTTGCTGATGACGCCACCAGAAATCGCCCAATTGTTTTGGACTTGTCACACAGATGGTTCTGTGGTCCATCTTTTCTTTTGAAGTCCCCGGAGGACTGGCCAATGGAGCCATCTAATGTTACCCCAGTTTGCGATGAACTTAAAATTAAACCTGAGGAATTGGTGGGTGTCATTTCTGTTATTGGTCCAAGGTCAACTCCTGTCACTGCAAATCTCACTCGTTTTAGTGATTGGCTTCGCTTGTTACGTGCCACAGCTTGGGTACATGAAGCTATTGAACGTTTTGGTAACCTTTTGGAAAAAATCCGAAATTAAAAATTTTCAGGTGGTACATCGCATCACTGCCAAAAAACGCGTTCAGCGTCCACTACTCTGAACCCACTTACCGCACAACTACTCGAAACTGCGGAGAGACATTTACAACGCACTCAATCAGACAGCTTCGCAGCGGAAATCAAGTGCATCAAAAACTCTCAGACGATTTCCAAGAAAAACCGCCTCATCAAGCTATCGCCTGTGCTCGGAGATGACCATCTGCTAAGGTTAGCCGGAAGAATTAGAGCTGTACAAGGCGTACACCAAGAAATTTGAACTCCTTTTTTGTTAGACGGTCGTCATCTAGTCGTACGCCTCTTGGTCTCCTACTATCACAAAAAGGCAGGCCACGCAAACCATGAGCTGGTTATAAACGAGCTTCCTCAAAAGTACTGGTTGCTGAACATGAAAAACACAGTAAGAAGTGTAGCAAGCCGATGCCCATTCTGTCGATGCCGCAAGTCTCTACCAATAAGTCCTCCGACTGGTGATCTACCTATGTAGTGGTACAGTTATATCGATAGGGATAGGGAAACGTAGAAATCACCAAACCCAATGAGCGCTGTTTTGACACTGATTTATTACAATAAAATTATACTTAACACGGTTTTGTAGGTCAGAGAGCGCTGACGTGAAAATGCTTATAGGAACTAATTTAACCTAGTTAAACACATTGTACTTTGCTCTGTACATCCTGCCCACTCAAAAGGAGAGGAAAATTATATAAAAACAATAGGTTATCAAGTTAAATAATGTAAATAATTATGCATGTTAAGTCACATAAATTATTGTAAAATGTAAGTAGTAAAATAATCTGTAAGTATAAAGAAAATGTGTAAAATAGTTTGTATAGAACATAGTAAAAGATTATTATTTTAAAATTAAGAATATAGTAAGTTAACTTATAGTCTTTATATTGCCCATTGTATTATCATTATTGTTGTTCACTGTCACTCACGGAAGGAATGTCTAAATGAACCGATCGCGATCTCGGAATAGCTTTAGGGGTAATCCAGGTACCCTTCTCTACATTACGCACCACATTCACTTCACTATAATCACATGACAACACCGCTTGCTGGGGGTCCACAACAACCTGTTCCGTGGTTGCCTGGAACACCACCTTTCCAGTTGTAGGAGCCGCTCTCGCCTTCCGCCTTCGTATGAATAGGTAGGCCGCTCCGGCCAGCAGAGCAACGGCCAGTATACCATATAACACCGAATATTGGTGAACATCATGAATGGTTAACGGAGTTTTAGCTTGCTCTTTCAAGTCGTCGATCTGCGTTTTCAGATCATGCCATATTTCTTTGTGGTCTTCTGGTACGTACGAGTAAGTAGTTGAGTTCACGATGTTGTTTAGAACAGAGGATTCTAACGTATTAGGTATTTCACTCAGAACCTTTGTATGTGTGAGAAAGTTGTTGTGATTATAAATAGAATAGCTTTTACTTTTGATAGTGCAGCCTTGATCTATATTTAATATTCCATTAGCGGTCAGGGTTTCCATATGTATGCCATCTGGGCAAAAAATGCGTACTTCACATTTTTCACAACATGTAAATAGCCACCTGTTAGTGGCGTGTAACCTGAGCCACCGCTCTTGACAAACCGACACCTCCGTAATACATAAGTTATTTTCATAATTAATTGTTATGTTGCAAAGGCTTTGAGTAATAGGTATATTATAAATAGGTTTATTTATAGTACATAAAATGCGAGTTACTGATGATTGCACACATGTCTGTAGATCGGATTCTGTCATGAGATAGAGCATATCTTTTTGGAGATTAAATGCTATGTAGGGAGTAGAGAATTGCGTAATATGATTTTTGTGCGGCAAACTTATTACACTATCAATCTCTAGTGATTCTTTACTTATTAATGGAATTTTAACTTGTATAAGTAAATATTTTCCGCTTAGGTTCGCGTTCACCTTCATTAGTTTATAGAGTTCTTGAATGTTATCTTTATCGGATGGTAAAGAAAGATCATCCGGTAAATAGCCAGAGATAGTATTTATTTGGTTATTTAATTGATCAGGTGGTAACAAATGAGTATCCATATGTCCATGTGATATATCTGTGATTATGTTTATTAGGGTATCTTGAATTCGTCTTAAACTGGTGATAAGTATGTTTGCTGATAATGCGGAAGACATAATATAGAATTCTATTCTTTGCTGATTTTGCATATGATCGTAGGAAAGTGTTACGTCTCTGAGCTGTTTAGCTATAATATTGAACTGTTTGTTCATAATGCCTTCATTTCTTTGCATAATGTTATATTGAGCTTCTAAAACACTAGTCTGATTTTTTAATAATAGTTGTAAGTGGTTTTGGTTCTGTGATATTTTCTCATTATCTTTTTCGTACTGCTTTGCAAATGAGTCATCTAACACACCAAACAAACTATTAGCCAAATAATCAACACCGTTAATCAAGCCTCTTTTCTGTCTTTTTACGATTCTATTTTGAAGTAAGCTATTATAATGTTCAATTTCCGTTATCTCGTGCCCTAATTGATATATTACACTCTTGTATTGTACTGGGAGCTCTCTGTGTAGATACTGTTCCAAGTGAGTCACAACTATTTTGTACACGGTTTTCTACACTGTGTAGCCCATTCCAGTACGTTGACATGTTATAGAAAACAACTACAGTCCATTCGTCGCGTATGAGATTCATATCGTATTTTTTATCAAAATAAATACTCTGATTTTCGTTGAAATACGATGCGCTGAATGATGACTGTGCGGGAGAGATCATAGTTAGTAATAGTAATAACGACATAGTTAACCGGAATCGTGGGTCCATTTGGACCCGACAACGTCAAAAAAACCGTTTAAATTTGAATCGCGCGCAGCTACATTTTTGCGCGCCAAGCTAATGTCATTACGTCGCTAGCTGCGGCGGGTGCCGGACGCGCGGCGCTTGGAATTCACTGGAACTGGAGGTACGGGTCGACTTCGGGTCCAATTGGACCCACGATTCCAGTTAAGTATTTTTTTCTTAATATTATTTTGTATTGTTTTAGATACTTCTTGCAACGATGGCGCGTAATCTCACGGTAAACGATATCGAGGAACTGTTGTTGGATGAATTTGACTCAGAACCAGAACCTTTAAGTGATTTCGAAGCTTGTGATGAAGATATCATAAGCGATAATGGAAATCTGGAAGATGAGTCCGCTTCACATTCAAGTGACACTTCATCTGACCACAATGTCGTAGAAGAAAGTGTAGAAGAAGATAATTCACAGTCTTCCAGGAATTATTACAGAGGCAAGAAAAAATCGTTGTGTAGCAAATGCCATACATAATAGAAAAAAAGGCTGATTATTGATTAATATTTTTTATACCTATATAATAGGCTGTCATTTTTTTTGTTTTTCAGTGATATAATAGATAATTTAGTTTTTTGTTAACGGGAAGATACCTTAAGCCCTGTAGAATTATAAGATTGTTTTTATTTTAATTTTTTTTTACTTTTTAAGATGTCAAAGAAGGAGGCCAAAAATTGGTACCAAATTTGTAACCTATGATCTCTATGTTAAAAAAGTATATAATTTAGTGATGTTGAGAAATAAAAGTTGATTTATATATTTCATAAAACTTGTTTTAATACCCCTATACCTAATTCAAGTGTTAGTTATATGTATTTTTCAAAATACATTACATTTTAATTGATGGGTCGATTTGGACCCACGATTCCAGTTACGTTGGTCAAAATAGCGATTCCGGTTAAGGGTTAAAAAGTTACAAAATCTTTTTATGTTATTTTTCTTTGGCCGAGGCCCTGTAGTACTACTCGTATTATTGTTTATGTTATTTGATACTACGTTGGCGCCGGCGCTCGCTTGCTTATCAGTAATTATTCTATTCGTAATAATATTATTAGGTTCCGTATTCTGTACTGGTAACAATGAAAGTTTTAGAACGGGCCTTTTGATTATACCGTTCTTGGTTTTTACGGAGACAACCCTGATATATCCATCCTTACCCGGGTGTACGTCTACAACTCTACCTAACGCCCATTTCCCGGGTGGGAGGTTTTCTTCTTTAACGAGTACAATATTGTCAATCTCAATATTTTTTGTTGGAGTTTTCCATTTTGACCGGACTTGTAATTGTTGCAGGTAATCTGATGACCATTTTTTCCATATTTCTTTATTCATGCACTGTATCATATGCCATCTAGTAGTCATATTGATGTGCTGTGGGTCTGTTTGCGGTCGGGATAAAAGAGAGTCTCCGATCAGGAAGTGTCCCGGGGTGAGGTAAATGTCATCTGGGTTTTCAGCTAATGCCATCAAGGGCCGTGAGTTCAGACAAGCCTCAACCTGGTGTAGCAAAGTTATAAACTCCTCGTATGTGAGTTTCTGATCACCTATGACTCTTCTTAGATGGAATTTTAATCTTTTGACTGCTGCCTCCCATAGTCCGCCTGCAGATGGATATGCAGGTGCGTTAAACCTCCATTGTATATTGTACTCATTAATGTCATTAAAGAAGTCACTGTTAAGTGTTAGTATTCCTGGTATTCTTTCCTGAGTAGCCGGTTTGCTCCCACAAAATTGGTTCCATTGTCACTGTACATGTGACTAGGAGTACCGCGACGCGCACAAAATCGACGAAATGCAGCTAAGAAACCAGGGGTGCTGAGATCCGACACAAGTTCTAAGTGGACCGCCTTTGTGGATAGACAAACAAAAACGGCTACATAACCCTTCTTAGTCTTCACTCCTCGTCCTTTGTTTAGCCTTATGTCGTAGTGTCCTGTAAAATCGACCCCGCTGTGATTGAAAGCGCGCGAGGGCGTAACCCTTGGCTCAGGTAAGTCTGCCATGATTTGTGATCGACTGTAGCTATTATGTCTCATACATTTTACACATTTACGCACTTCACGTTTGACTGTTCGAAGCCCATTTATGATCTAGTATCTTTGTCTTAGATATGAAAGTGTGAGGCTTGGTCCGCCGTGAAGGGTAGCGAGGTGTGCCTGCCAAATGATGAGATCAGTAAGGCGACTGTGGCTAGGTATTATTATTGGATGTTTAGCTGATATGCTAAGATGAGAATTGTTAAGCCGTCCACCAACTTTTAGTAGTCCATCCTTTTCATCGAGGTAAGGATTAAGACAAAGTAGGTTGTTGTTTCTGTTTAAAACGGACCTTTGTTGTAATTGTGTTAATGTCTCATGAAATTCCATTTGCTGAATTGTTTTTATAATAAAGTTATAAGAATGGCTCATTTCGCTAGACGATAAATAACTCTGTCTAGAAGTATTATTTTTGTTTAGCAACCATTGCTTGAAACGTGACATCCAACCTACTATTGTTGCCACGCGCCGAATCGAGTTGCATTCGTTTAATAATTTTATAATTAAATTATCATTTTTATTACTTAAGGCTGTGTATACATTGTTCTTAATAGATTTTATTTCTACAGTGGGATTTTGATAAGTTTTATTTGTGAGTAGGGTCTTATCAAAGTTTAGGAGCCAGTCTGGACCCTCCCACCACAATGTATGGCCTAAGAGTTGACTTGCGCTCAGCCCTCGTGTAGCACAATCGGCTGCATTATCCTCCGATCGTACGTGGTGCCAACTGGATGCAGGAATAGTGTTTACTATTGATGTTACTCTGTTTGAGACAAACTGCTTCCATTTGTTGACATCTCCGTGTATCCATCCAAGTACGACCATGGAGTCGATCCAAGCGTAAAAGTCAATCTTGTCTGTATTAAATGTAGCTAATACCTTAGCCATTAGACGTGATAACAGTAGTGCTCCACATAATTCAAGCTTAGGCAGTGTTAATTTATTTTTTACTGGTGCTAACTTAGTTTTCGCGGCTATCAGTGTTGATATGTACTCGCCTTTACTATTAATAGTCACTAAGTAAATTGAGCATGCGTATGCTTTCTCGGATGCATCGCAAAATCCGTGCATTTGACAAATTAATTTATTTCCTGTGTATCGAGGAATAATAAACTTATTTAAATGTTGAAAATCTAACTTCAGTTGCCTCCAGGCTTCACTTATTTCGTTTGAAAGGACTGCATCCCACGTAATACTTGTATCCGACCAAGACCTTTGGAATAAAAGTTTGGCGCGGATAGTGAGTGGTGATATCCACCCCAAGGGATCAAATATCCTTGATATAAACGAAAGCAACTGTCGTTTTGTAAGTTGTTGGTTTGATTGGATATCTTCATATTTGTTTTGAAATGTAAAAGTGTCTGTATCCGATCTCCAACTTAAACCTAGAGTTTTTCTGGACTCCAAACCTTTAAAGTCAAGAGATACATCTAAACTGACTGTTGGAAGGTCTTTAGTCAACTCAATAGAATTGCTTGACCACTTCCGTATGTTCATACCTGCCTCTTTCAATGCAGCTATGATTTCAGTCTGTAATGACTTTGTTTGAATGAGACTATCTCCACCAGCTAGTAAATCATCCATATAAAATGAAGACTGGATAGCTTCTGCAGCCAGGAGATACCTGTTTTCCTTTTTGCAGTCTATAGCTATCTGTTGTAGAGTTCTCATCGCAAGGAATGGAGCCGCCTTAGTACCATACGTAATAGTAGTCAACTGGTACTCTGCAAGGGATTCCTGAGTTGATTGAGATGGTCTCCATGATGGTGCGGAACATCTTTTCAATGTCCGCGGTGATGACGTATTTATGTAGTCTCCAGTGTAAAATAAGACTTTGAAGGTCCTTTTGTAAATTAGGGCCTCGTTCCATCAAATCATTTAGACTAAATCCGCTGGATGTTTTTGCTGAAGCATTGAAAACCGTCCGCAGTTTAGTAGTGGATGAGTCAGCTTTCAAGACACCGTGATGAGGGAGATAGCACGATGTTTTGTTATAATTGGTTACACGTTTCATATGACCTAGATTTTCATATTCTTGCATAAACTGTGTATACCTTTTAGAAAATACGTCATTTTTTGTCATTTTATTTTCTAAGTTGTGAAATTGCGCGATAGCCTTTCGTTTTGACAGCCCTAATTTTTGTTTAAAATTTGGCTTCATTGGTATCGCTACCTCGTACCTCCCGCACTCCAAACGTCGGGTGGTAGACTTATATAGCTCCTCACAGTAGCTATCTTCCACAGATAATGAAGAAGTGGTGTTACTTACTTCTTCTATTTTCCAGTATTGAGAAATGTCAGCTAAGTTGTTTAAAACCACATGACAGTTAAAGGTTTTAACATTACCGGATAATATCCAGCCTAGCTTTGTTTGTTGAGCTATCGGCGCCATGTTAGGCCCTTTAATTAGCCCGCTCATTATAATATTAGAATAGACACTAGCGTCTAATAATAGGTCAATGGACCTTGACACATTATATTCAGGGTCCGCAAGTTGTATATGTTGTAAATGCGACCACTGTTGCTTTTTGAATGAAATATTGGGCAAATTATTTATGACCCGCGGGATGACTAATGCTTGTGTATTAAAGTTATAGTCATCATAAATGGATGTTATGCCTAATGTGACAATGCCTTTAATTGGTTTTGATCCGTTACCTATACCGGAAACCGAAGCATGATACCGCTGTCTGGGTAACCCAAGCAGTTGTACCGCGTTTTCTGATATCAACGAAATTTGCGATCCCTGGTCCAATAAAGCTCTTAATGTAACAAAGGTACCATCCGCTGCCCGTATTTTAACAGATAAAGTTGTGAGAAGAATTTCTTCATCATCTGTGGCGACATGATTCACGCTATGTTCCTTCTCTACCGATGATGGGTGATAAACATGAGACGTGGAAGCGCCTTCTCGTGACGTGGAAGCAGATGGCTGGACCGGGGGCAAAGGTACCGAATCGGTCGATGCAAGTGCGTCATGCAAAATGGTGTTATGATCAGATTGACAGATTTTGCACGTTTTATTAGAGTTGCATTTATTATCGTAATGCTTGTAAAGACAGTTTTGACAGATTTGCAGTTTTGTCACTGTCCTCAATTTGGCCTCGGGCTTCAGTCTTAGAAATTTGCTGCATTTGTATAATACGTGACTAAGATTGCAATAAGGACAAGACCATGTGTAAGATGATGTTGCTATGGCTTGATATTCTCGTTTATGATGGTTGGGTATTTTTCCCGTGTTGGAAAAATTATGTTTATGGTAATTTGGCTTTACGGGTGTATGACCTTTCGAATGAAAATAGTTTTGTCTGTTTGACGGTGTTAGAGACTCTCTTTCTTTTTTATTTATTGGCTCAAGAGCAGTAAATTTACTTTCTAAAAAGTTCATTAATTCAGATAATGATGGTAGGTCTCGTGGTGACTTACGAGCCTCCTTGTAGTCACTGTATGTCTCGTGATCAAGTTTTTTACAAATAAGATGAACCAAAATAGGGTCCCAACTAGAGGTATCTATACCTAGATTTTGTATAGCGTGTATACTCTCCATTGTCGTATCATAAAGACGTTTAATCTCGTTTGCAGCCTGTCTGCTAAGATTAGATTGATTTAATAAAATCTCAATGTGTTGAGTAAATTAAACTTGTGGGTTATTGTACCTATGATTCAATAGCTCCCATGCAGTATCATAGTTTTCTGCTGATATATGTAAGTGTTGAATGAGACGCTCTGCTTCCCCCCGCAGCTTACCCTTCAAATGTTGCATTTTTTGGCTTTTAGTTAAAACATTATTATTGTGTATACTCTCAGAGAATAAGTCATAAAATGTAGGCCAATTTACGTACCTGCCTGTAAATACTGGCACCTCAAGCTGAGGTGTGGACTGCTGCAGATGAGCTGTGGAAGCTAGTTTTTGATTAAGAGCTCTTTTCGTAGATTTAAATGTATCCTCATAGTAACAAAATTCATTTTCGTATAAAATGTCTGAACCTTGTAAAATATTATCTATTTGTAAGTGTAAGGAATCTATGGCATTCCAACGCAATTGTATATTTCTAAGTTCATCCTCTAACTCCCATTTAACATTAATCTCATCTACCTTAATACTCCGAATCAACCGATTAAATGCTCTAAAGTTAGTACGCTGTCTCGTTAGTAACTCAGTAGCCTCGCCTGCCTGTCTTGGCGAGGGCATAGGTGCGGCCGGTGGCTCAGCCTCCTCAGGATCGAAGCGCTGTGGATGCATCATCTTGGACGGCCCTGGGGACTTGCTCTCAGCGGTGTTCTCCGCGGTTGCCGACAGTACCTGAGATGCAATTTTCTGCCTAACAGACTCGTAGTACCTCCTAGTTTTCTCAAATTGATTATCACAAAAATATGGATGATCAGAGCTTTCATATGCTAACAACTTATCATTAATCGATTTAAATTCAGTCCAGGTCTTATCTAGCTTGTTTAAGCGATCTTCAATGTACTCGCGGGTCTTACGACTCGCTGAGTCCTTCCCGAAGATAACTTCGATCTGCTTGATCGACTCCAGGATGCCTCCTTGGCACTGAATGAGTTTATCCATACTGCTGCTATATGATATAATTGTTAGACCTTACTTGATAACAGGATACTTAGATTCAGGAACTGCTGCTGTAGGTTGTATGTACGCCAATCTCGAACAAACTTTGTTTCACAATGAAAGTACGTTAAATAAAAGAAGAAAAAGTTTTTAAAGTTCACTGTATGTGAAAATTGTAACTGTATGTCACAAAGTAAAATTACTGTATGTAAAAGTTCACTGTTTGTGAGAGAAAATATGACTGTCTGTCACAATTTCGATAGTCACTGGTAAATTAACAGCACAACCGCGACGCGCACGCGATGTCCTGTTTTCTCGAAGGACCAAAAACTGTAGTGGTACAGTTATATCGATAGGGATAGGGAAACGTAGAAATCACCAAACCCAATGAGCGCTGTTTTGACACTGATTTATTACAATAAAATTATACTTAACACGGTTTTGTAGGTCAGAGAGCGCTGACGTGAAAATGCTTATAGGAACTAATTTAACCTAGTTAAACACATTGTACTTTGCTCTGTACAACCTAAACCGAGATTGGCTCATCACCGTCGGCCATTTACATACACTGGCCTCAACTATTTTTGACCTGTCACAATCAGCATCGGACGCCGCCATGAAAAACGATACGTTGCATTGTTTACATGTATGACTTCCAGAGCTGTCCATTTAGAAATTGTTCACAGCCTCTCTGCCGACTCGGCTATTATGAGTATACGAAGGTTTATCGCAAGACGTGGCACGCCTGATATACTTTATTCAGACAATGCAACAGCATTTGTCGGAGCCAATCGTCTCTTGAAAGAGTTCTACAGCTCTGATGTACAGGATTTTGCGGGAGCACAAGGTATTAGGTGGAGCTTTATCCCAGCGGCAGCCCCAACCTTTGGAGGCTGCTGGGAGCGCCTAGTCCGTAGCGTCAAGGTCGCCCTGAAAGCGGCGCTTAGTGAAAAATCGCCCAAGGAAGAAGTATTCATTACATAACTCGGAGAAACCGAGGCAATTGTAAACTCTCGTCCACTCAGACACGTTTCTGTGGATCCCGACGACCCTGAGATTCTTACGCCTTTTCATTTCCTTATAGGCACATCATCCAACCAGCCTGTGGGACCACCTCTCAGCGAAAACGATCTCATAAGGAGATGCGACTTCAAGAGGGCTCTAAGACTGGCAAATCATTTTTGGAACAGATGGGTCAGAGAAATTTTGCCTACCTTGCAGCTTCGTAATCAGGCAAGAGCACAGCGCGATACTCTAGAAATCGATGACGTCGTGTTCATAGCTGATTCAAACCTCCCTAGAGGAACCTGGACGAAAGGCAGAGTGGCAGCAAAATACTCACGAAAGGATGGGGCAACAAGGGTAGTGGACGTTACCACCCCGGGGAGCACGTTGCGCCGGCCGGTTTTAAAAATTGTAAAAATAACTAACTGTGATTAGGTTTTCGGCTGGTGCAGCATGCCTGCACGGGGTGGAGGATGTTGCAAACTCTTTCTTTGCAATCTTTTTTATTAATGTTATTTTTTCATAATGACACTGTCATAATAACTTGTCTTTGTAAAAACGGTGTGTTTGATTGATTTTCTCTGTGTCTGAAATGTTTTCGTTTTAAATTATATTTAATTATATTTATCCTCTCAAAAGGTATTTTTCATCTTCACTCTTGCTCCTCAACAAGCCTATTATCCCCACGTGCTATTGTTCATGTGGGAGGCCCGTGCTCAGCAGTGGGACGTTTATAGGCTGATTTCATATTAACGATTTATAGTGAGATTTAAATGCGAAAGTGTAATCATCCCATATCAAATCCCTTAACGAACATGGCCCTGATTCTGTATCGCAATCTATAGATTCCACACCTAAACCTTACGCGCACAAACGTCAAACGCATACGTTTTTGGGAATATATCGAAACTTTTTAAGGAATTAACGTGGTTTTGAAACAAGGAATCGTTACAGAATAAGGGCCCAGGTGAAATCATAGGTTGCGTAAGTAATGAAAAAAATTATTTTGATGAACTTTTTATTTAGAAGCAATCATTTGAGTAATACTTTTTAGGATAAGAACTAAATAGGCTATAACATCATATTTTTATTTAACGTAAATCTGCGTGGTATCGCTGTGGTAAAGCATTTTCAAAAAAAAAAAAAATCTTTTATATTTTTGTTAATTTTTTGTTTTTTTCTATAATAGGGTAAAAAGTTTGTCTAGAAATGGATTCTCTATCCTTAAATTATACGAAAACGATACCAAGCTTGCCCTAGTAGCTATAAGTGGAGAGGAACTATGCACCGACTGCAACGCGGGAGACGAATAATTCCCCCCCTCCTGGTGCCCACCAGAGGGGGGTAAATCCGTGGCTACCGGGCTAAATCAGCTCAAAATGACCTAGAGAACAATCGTACCAAGTGGCGTCTTCCGAGACAAAAGTCCAAGGTTTGGCCCAAAATCGACGCTGATTTCCCCAGCTATTATAGGCTTATAAACCTATAAACATCCCACATTGTGACCCCAGTGGCTACATCCCAGGCACAGTGGCACAAGACGGAAGATTTTTTCCGTTTTGTGCCCCCAGTGGCAGATCCAGGGGCACAGGGCGGAATATTAGGTTTTCATAGCAACAGTGTCTCATTAAAGATAGCGAAGATAACGAAACGTTGAAAAAAATGTCTACCTTAGGTGGGAATCGTGGTGGTGGGTCGGAATCAGTGTTTTTTTTATTTTAGTATTTATTTATTTGATTTCAAAGTCAAAGTCAAATTATTTATTCAATGTAAACCTTTACAGGCACTTATTGACGTCAATACTAATAAAAAATAAAAACAGTTAACTAACTTGTAGTTAAGACTTAACAAACTATAGTCTGTGCCAGACAAACGCGCATCGCTACCCCCAGTACCACTGCTTAGCTGTTAGTTAGCTACACAAAATGGAATAACAGCGTTTACATAATCATTTCCAGCTAATACAAACATTGGTAGACTGCAATTCCAAAGTATGTGCAGACAGCATGCATAAAACACACCAAGATCAAAAAGAATCGAGTATAAGACATTATTTCAAAATTAATTACAATAATACCA
Organism: Scoparia ambigualis; assembly: GCA_963921215.1. Taxonomy (NCBI): domain Eukaryota; kingdom Metazoa; phylum Arthropoda; class Insecta; order Lepidoptera; family Crambidae; genus Scoparia; species Scoparia ambigualis. The sequence goes on along the minus strand of OY992502.1, from coordinate 52,067,829 downwards.
CGTTAATAATTGTTGTTAATTTTAATCATTAATTAAAGTAATTTCGTTACTAATTACACCAACAACATTACATACAACAGCAACACACAAAAAGATCGCTAACAACTTTTGTTAAATCCAAACTAATAGGCTTACCTTAAAACAAAGACTTCACGCAATTAAAAGGGAGAACAGCTAATAATATTGATGCTATTTTTGTACCGTAGCCTATAAAGAGGGAATTGGAGTAAGGCAGCAAGGCAACAATTGACGGACTCCACAAATCGGTATACCTACTAGTTGCTAAAAATATTCGTAAGTATGAGATTCGTGATTATGAACACCTATTACAGGAAAAAGAGTAGGTAGGTAGCAAGCTCTGTATTATCCTTTAATATTGACCTTGCTAATCAATAGCGGTAATTGGTATGTAAGAATATAACATAAATAAAAATCAAACAACTAACTATATATTTCAATATTTTTTTTAATAAAAAGTAAAGATACATAATATAAAGATAAATTAAGGTACCTACTTACTTTAAATGTCCCACTGCTGGGCGAAGACATCCATCATGGAATAGACGAAAATTAAAAATAATAACATAATTTAATTGTAAAAATGTTTTAACATAAGGTACATCAAAGCTTAAACCATTTGTTACGTTTATCAAATGCCTGATATAAAATGCTAACAATTTATTATTGATTTGACATTGCTATACTTTGCCTGATAATTTATTTGAGTTACTTACATAAGTAAGTTACATTAGAAAAATAATTCGATTTGTTCACAAAAAAAAATTACCGATCTGGGAATTTGTACCCAGCACCTAGGTACGTATTCTGGCCCAAAAAAAACACGTTAAAAAAACAACAAAACCCACGCTACGCTGAATCAAGTTTGCGGCGTCCTTAGCGACCCTTCACCCCATTAAGTATTTAGCGATCGTGTTCTGTCCGACACTTTGTTCCATTTTTATGGCATGTATATTATTTAAATAATTTATTCATTTAACTGTTTAACACAAAAGAAAACGGACTTTTAGAACGAAGGAAAATGAGAGCAAATCTGCGTTTTAAATGTGTGAGGCTGTCTCTGAGATACAATTGAAAAATCAGTTTTGTAGTTTACTAGCGGTTCGCCTGCGACTTCGTCCGCGTGAACAGCCCGTGTCCCGTGACGAATTTCCAAACAAAACTTTTTATGTAAAACTTTGTAAAGCCTAAACCTTATTTGACAGTTACGAACAAAACAAAAAATAATTATTTTTATTATTAAAGTTTGCATTCACAATGCTGTATTGAGGAGCTGCAGAACAAAAGCGGATTTGTCCCTTTAATTGAATTTTACACTGGATCAAAAAAAACTGAAATTACAAGTGCAATTTGAAATGGACAAGTCCGTTTCAGTTTGAAACCGCATTTTTGATAAATAATATTTTAAGGAGCGATAAATATGCACTCAAAAAGCTCGAAAACGAAGAAAGAAAGAAAAAACAGAATATTAAGACTAGTCCGCTTTTGTTCCGCAACTCCTCAGATATAGGAAGAAGTCCCATTCGAGCTTCCTGAGACTGGTTGATTTTTTACTTGTAAACATTTTATCCTAAAAAAGAATTAGCCAAATAGGTACAGCCGTTCTGAAGTGATGAGTGTAGTGAACATTCATACATTCGTAGCAATTGATTTCTATATTAGTAAGATAAATAGATTATGTATCAACAAGCCGTATTATAGGTAACTAATTTATTGTTATTTTAAATCGTTGAACTCTTTTTGTATAAAAAAGCAAATGACTATCATTATGTATCTACTTTGACAACAACATTTTTAGTAACTACATAGGTAGGTAGTTACTTTAGATGTACTTACGAAAAGTATTGAAAAAACAAGTTAATTGACAATGTAAATTAAGTAAGTTGTAGAGTTTAATATCTTAATGTCCCAGGCGTTGTATTTATATAAGTACATAGAAGTAAATAATTGATCTTTTTAAAATGTTATGAGGTTCTACTTTCTAGACTAGCGCGTTCGGCATGCGATCTTGCCCGCTAAGCAACTTTCGCAATGCCTGGCCGCTAGATGGGTGACCAATTTAAAAATATCTCGAGTTCCTCCGTGCTTCGGATGCATTTTAATCAGTTGGTCCCGGTTTTTATCTTAAGATGGCAGTCGTTAAAACCCACCAACCTGCAATGGGCCAGCGTGGTGGGTTATGGCCCAATATCTCCACGTGCTATTATCCACTTGGGAGGCCTTTGCCCAGCAGTGGGACGTTTATAGGCAGATGATAATGATGACAATGATGTCTATATATATACCTAGAGACGACATGACACTAGCAATAAATATCAACGAAGTTTTAGTGTGACTGACTGTAAACAACGAAAGAACTTATATAAACATAACGATCACGGAAATATGAATTAATGTAAGGGACAATTTCCCGAAAATGAGTTATATACACCGTTGGATTCGGAATTTTACGCGCCATCGAATGGTATACTTGAAATATTGATATCTTGAAAAAAGAAGTAGTTTATGTCCCTTACATTACACATTTTAGGAGGTCATAAACAAATCTTTATTACAAATTTTGACGTATAATGCACTTGTACAAAATGTTATTTTAATTTTAAGGTATATCTCATAATAAATTATAAATGGCCGATGGTAAACGTGGTCGTGGTGATTGCGAAATTGCCACATGCCTTTTACGCTATCTCAAAGAAATTTTTGATAGAGGGGTAAATACGTTGTTTCTAGAAGTAAGTAGTTACTGCAAACTGCAAGATTATTTTGATGATCTGCCCTTACTTTACAAAAAATCTTATCACAAGGATTACTTAAGTATTCCTTATAAAAATAAAATTCAAGATACTTTAAATGACACTGATGAGGAATACCCGAGTAGGTAATAAGTTCCTCTACTTAATTAAATGTTTTTATTATTAATCGCATTGCGACTTGTTTCAGCTTTTTTTGGATTGATGAAACATTGTTATGTTGTTTATAATGTTTCGTTGGATTGTTGATAATGCAAACTGCTGCAGTTAATAATCAAGTAGGTAGTACTTAGTATTTTCGCTTTAAGCACATTTTTCCTAAGTTATATTAAATTTAGTCGTTGAGTAAGCTCTAACCATCGGTAAATGCCTTAATATTTGACGTGACATTTAACAATCGTTCGTATTAAGTACCTACATAAAATTTACTCTACGATTAAATTTTACCTGACTTTGGAACAATCGGCCTTTAATTAATATGGTAAAGTATAAATTAGTAGTGTGAACATTGTTATTATCTTTGTTCTTTATACTACGAGTATATTACTAAAATTTTAAATTGAATTGTTTTTTTTAAATTATAATTTTATCATAATTAACTAACTACTTACTTAAAAAATCTATTGAACTTGAAATTTTGGAAAATACTTTCTTTAAATTATATATTTTAATGATTAATTTTAGTTTCATTTTATGTTTTCACAATAAAATTCACAAGAATAGCAATACTTTTTTTTATCTAAAGTAAATCAAGTTAACCAATTTGCTTTTGAAAGTAGAATTTTATTATAGACTAAACCAAAAGGGTACCTTACTTCAAAATTTACTAATATTATTTTTCTCTATATGACTGTTACATTGTTGCAGAGTATTTTGTGTTAAATGCAATTAAGGTATAGAATGCATTTACATTTATTTTTAATGTAAGAGACATGCTATTTCGGAATCCATAAAGATACTCTTAGTTTTGCTTGCATAGCTTTATAGAGCTCTCAAACCTAAGCAACTTTGCCATAGACAACAAGTAAGTAGAATAAAAAGTGAAAAAAATACAAGTAATTATTATACTTAAATAAAATTTGTTTTTGCTTCTCCTGAAAAGTAGACCTTTGTCCCTTACATTAATTCATATTACCACAATCGATAAGTTAATGTTGGATAATGTTTCTTTTAAAAAGTCTAAAGGCTCAAGTTTAAAGGGAGTTAAAGAATTGGTTGGCCTGCTGATTCGATTATATTGCGGCTACTTTGAAAACCACATGTTTATGATAGCATGGTGGTGTGTACGTACATGTGTAGATATCTGCTCATGCTGATTTATCTATATTTCTTACCGATAGAGTTCGTCCGGCGATTTTCCGTAAATAAGTTTAAACGACGAGATCAATGAAAGTCCATAAAAATTCTACTATATTGCCACAGTTTGACAATCCATTACCCGCAACACGTAGTTACTTATGTGCCATTATTTACGATCACTCATTTTGTAGCGCAAATTAAGATGATTATCGCGTTTATATATATGCCTGACAGTATTGCAATAAAATCTACTTATTCAAATAGTTGTTAAAAATGTATGCTGTGAATTTGTTTTGTTACAAATATTACACAGTGTTCGTAATTGTACATAATAATATTATTAATTTATTACTGCAATAAATAAGTGAGTACATTTTTTAATATGTAATGTAGCGTAAATATCCAGTTGGTTTTATTACTAGCGGTACACCCGCTACTTCGTCCGCGTGAGAACTCATAGCTCGTGATGGGTTCGTTTATTTTATTATACACATGTATTTTTATCATACAAAAAAGTATAAATCAGAAAATAAAATAAATATATTAGGAGTTCCTCAAGGAAGCATATTGGGGCCAATACTATTTATTTTATATATAAATGACCTGCCAAAATGTTTTGATTACCCAGTCACTCTCTTTGCTGATAACATATCTGTGGCTATACACAATCCATCTTATTACAAAACGAGATCTAAATAAAGTACTGGACTTAGTTCTAGACTTAAGTCAGGTACCAACGTAAACGTTATTACAAGATCAAGTTTTTCTCTTAGTCGCGGACCATCTATGGTTCTAAGATAAACTGACGTGACCCCTAGTTTATCTGCAGACTAACTTCAGTACTAACCTCAAAAACTTTGACACAAACGTCACTTTGATTTTATGATATCGTTGTATTTAGATTAATGGAAAATATAATTAAAGACTTGATCGATTTGAAGACTTAGATAATGCTGGAAACATCCCGACGACCTGTTCGGCGTCAGCAACGAATTAATCCCTTCGAATTAAGTGATAACGACTTCAAATTATGTACAGATTTACCAAAGGTTTTGGTGCTTTAGTCATGGAAATGTTACGCTAACATTTGACTCACGATCCTCGAGGATGCCCACTGATTGCTGAACTACAGGTAGTTCGCGCATTACGCAACTGGGCTCAGCATGAAGTAAGTAAATATAACCTTGATTGATGCTAATGACACTCCCAAAAAACACAGTAACTTATGTAAGTACCTACCTAATTATTTTTATTGTTTTATTGTAGATACAAGATGATGCAGCGAACTTACATGGTGTCGCAATCCGTTATCAGCCAAAGGTGTTAGAAAATAGCTGCTAATAGTTTTATTATAATGCCATCAACCTTAGAAGAACTTCCGCAATTTAGCCAATTTCCCTACAGGTGCAATTGATTGCACTCACATAAGTGAAAAAAATGTGTGCAGATGGAGGTCAGTTATACTCGTACATCAACAGAAAAATGGATTTTCTTCAATAAATTTACAGGTAACTAATTGTTATTATATATGAATTTTATGTCATGGTTTTATTACAATTACATGCCAGACCAAATACAGACGGCATTATGTAACATACTTATTATCTTGTAAAAAATTATGTATGTTTTAGGTGGTTTGTGATGCTGATCTGAAGATTTGGACATAGTGACCAGAAAGATAGCATTGAGCATTCTCCATCTAGGCAGCCTAACTACCTCCCTTCCACAAATTGCTCTAAATTCAGTATGGGGAAAATAAAGAGAAAGCAGTTATAAAAAGACATTTTTAATAAACCCATATTAAACATAATTTTAACAAAATTTTTAAACACTGAAAAAAGACGACAACCTCAACCTTCCCGCCTGAGGTTGTCGTCTTTTTTCAGTGTTTAAAATTTTACTTAAGTATATTTAAGCGTTAATAAAACGCTAAAATATAAAACATTAATAATTTTAACAGTTTAAAGTTCAAAAGCAGTCATACATAACATAGGTACCTACCTAATAATAATAACAACAAAATAGGCAGCCACAAAATAGGTTTACTATTGTTTAACAAAAAACGTATGAGAAAAGATCATTTTACAAACAACGTTTGAAAAACTAATCATTTGACAAACTTTCTCTTCGCAAACATATTACTTTAAAAATAATCATTTGACATAATACAGGTTTCGCAAATGTTTTACGGAAATATTTCTACTGTTAAAATATTATTTTAATAATATTCACTTGACTAAATAATTTGTTTGCCAAATTGGTGATTTTACAAATACTTAATATGGTATATTAGGTATGATATATTATATAAGCAAGGATGTAAGCAAATTCTAACCGATCAAGTGACCTACAGGAGTAGGTCAGCTAATATTTCTGTTGTCTAATAAAAAAAATAACCTCGAAACTTAAGACAATCGCTATGCTGTGTTTCGCGATTGTCTTAAATATCTAACTTATCATGTAACCTACAGGAGTAGGGCAGCTAGTATTTGTTAAATGTTATTTATGCTTTACGTTGTTTTGCCAACTAACATGTTTAAAAATAATCAATTTGTGAAATAATGTTTTAGCTTAATGAAATTTATTTTAGTAGATATATTGTCTAATGAGTAGTTTATTAAACAAAAGTCTGTAAAATAATAAAATTATCAAGTAAGTATAATTTTGTCAAATGTTATTTGTCAAATGAAAATTTGTTATTTGTTTTTTGTCAAATGATTGGACACCCACAAAATAAGTACATGATACAATAGTTTAAAACAGAATGTTTGAGTATCTAAGAATGTATATTTGAATACTACTTATAGTAAGCATATTTAATTAATGAAAAGTGTGAACAAGATAGTAGGCGAAACATTTATGTACTTACTATCAATAAAAACAATATGATAAGACTGTGTCATACTCATAAAAAAGTTATGTTTATCTTGTGTTTAAAAAGAATCAGAAAAATAAAATTACTATGTAACTAAAACTAAGTAGGTAAAAGTCTTTTTAAATTTAATTGTTAGTGTTTGTTTTATTTTCCAATAAAGATATTTCTAATTCTATTATTTTTATTTGGCTATTGTAATGATGTATTTGTGCTCGGCTTCCATCATTTCTAACTGTTTGTTTTTAATATCAGTATGACTTTGTACAATTAATTGTTGCATGTCTTCACTTCTGTAAAACAAAATAGAATAATGTTGTCAATTTATTTCATGTAAAAAGTACTACAATAATAAGTATTTGAAAGTACTGTGTCTAAATACCTACCTATTGTGCAAGATTTTTTCTTTGATTTGGTTTTGCCAGTTTCAATCGTTCAAATATAATTCAAATAGTAGTTTCAAATTCAATATTATGGTTTATCATCATTCTGGCACTACTTTCAACGCCCTCATTGTTTGATATCTCTGAAAACAATATACAAAATTTCACTTACATTAATTAAAACTTGCATGCACATAATCTGTAAGTATTGGATTGTAATTATTTATAATGATAATATTGTATGTATTTTTAATCAAAAAATTTACCTTGCACTTCTACAACATGGTGGCCTGTGTTTTCCACATTGAAATTGACGGGTATTGAGTAAGTTTTATCATAACTAGTACCAGGCTTAGGGTCAGCAGTTAACGCAGGAATTGTTAATGCAACATTCGGAATCTAAAACAATCAAATTAAGATATGTAGGTACCTAGAAATTTTAACATTTACTACTACATATTATAAATATTACTTATTTTGTTCATATTAAAATTTTAATAAAAATACCTATGTTACAAACCTAAATAAATATGTTTTATTTACCACTGCATCATTATCATAGCATAGTCATTTTCTTCTGACTAAGTCGTGAGGAGCAATTGAAATTACTTCTAAACCCTCAGGAGAAGGTAGCTTTTTGCCACTCCATGTCACAGTAATAGTTCCTCATATAGGCAAATTGGATTTTGCTGACAGCTTCATGCTTTTCCACGTTAACTCGACTTCCCCATCTGATAGGCTTTTACCAGTTAGCTCAATAACTAAACATTATTATTACCAACGCGCTGCACTTCCTCCAACGTCACCAGGTACTCAATTCGACTGCCAGCCAAGTATGCAATGCTGCCGTTACTGTCGTCGCTCCCATGGCCTTACAAGTATAGAAAACATTACAAGCCACATAAGAAAATGCCAAACCTCACAATTGGACGCTGTTATAATTATCATAGAAAGATTTATGAGGCCAATGGCCTATGATGTTACTAGGATTATTATGAATAGGTAGGTACCTACCTAGTTCATAGATTGTTTGTTTACTTACCTGCAATCCGTTTCACGCTAAAATTCTTAATGAAAAACTTAATTTGAAAAAAGTCATGATGAAAGTTTAAGTCTCGCATTTTTAACGGATGAAAATACAATACAAAATAGATTATGATTATTTATGAGATATTTTTATCTTGTTTAATAATTATTTATGTAAAAAAACTCTACCGAAATTATTAACATCCAGTAAAACGAAACGGTGGAGTAAATGATATTTGTGTGAACGAATGAAAAATTGACATTTTTTGTTTATTCTCTGTGGATATCATTCAAACCTAAGACTAAGTGCGGTACTAACTGGTCCACGGATGGTTTTCGTTTTGTAATAAGGTGAGATTTTAGTCCGGTACTAACTGTTAGTACCGTACTAAGTCGAGACCATCTAGTCTTGGTTTAAGCTCAGACTATCGTACGTTTTTGTAATAAGACGGAATAAGATTAACATTGATTATGAAAATGACAATAATACACAGCTAGATAAGATAGCAAACTGGTTAGAAATTAATAATTTAAATATTAATGTTGCGAAGACAAAATATTTACAATTTAGTAATAAAAACTGTGTTACTTTACCATTGTTCATCCACCATCGCGGTGAGCCTATCGTGGAAGCTACATCTGCTACTTTTCTTGGCATTGTGGTAGACTCAAAACTAACCTGGCAACTTCATGTTGATATGGTGTGTCAGAGGATAAACAGATTCATTTATGCTCTATATCGTCTTACACAATTAGCTAATCAAAGCACAGCTTTGATGGCATGTCACGCATATGTGGGTTCTATACTTAGGTATGGGCTGATCTTGTGGGGAAATGCAACGAACACAAACCGTGCTTTCATATTGCAAAAAAAATGTATTAGAAGTATTTGCGGAGTAGGACAACATGAATCATGCAGACCTCTTTTTAGAAAGTTAAATAGGTAATGCAAGTAGCATTACCTTCGCTATACTTATTTGAGGTATTGATATTTGTCAAAAAAAACTCACATCTCTTTAATAAGAAACACGAGACGTGCAATTTCCGAACGAGATATCCAAACAAGTTATGTATACCACCTTCAACAACAAACTGTTTTAGAAGAAATACACACATCAAAAGTGTCTAGGGATCAACATATATTTTTGCAATAACTTTTCTCCTGATTGATATTAATTAAAATTTTCTTTAAGGATTCATCAAATAAAGTGTTTTCGTTTGTCTACAGTAACGATAAACCAAGTCACCTTTGCATTAATAAAGAAATTTGCCATTTTCCTAATAAAGGGATTTTTGACATTTGAACCACTAACATTAAAGTTCGAAAAAAAGACTGAAATAACAGTTTTCTTTAAAATTTTATTGGGTAACTTAAACAATTAATAATCCGTGTTTCTACCGCGAACACTAACAACACAAGAACATCGGTTTGGCATACTCAAAATGAGTTCATCCAAATCACGCTGTGGAATGGCCGCCCATGTTCGTTGCAACAACAAAAAAAGGTCTTCTTGCGACTGGATACCCTCCATATTCGGCAGAGCTCTTCTCTGTAGCATATCCCATGCATGCTCAATCGGGTTCAAGTCTGGCGACTGAGCAGGCCAGGGCATGACATTGATGTTAGCTGCGGCGAGAGTCTGTCTTACAACTCTTGCGGTGTGCGGTCGTGCATTATCATGCATTAACTGAAATAAGGGACCGATTTGCACTTGTAGAGGAACGATGACGTCTGATACAATCGTCTCAGCATAAATTTGAGCGTTGAGGTTGCCTCTGATCCAAATCAACTCAGTTCTTCCGCCGATCCAAATACCCGCCCATACCATGATGGTTCCACCACTATAAGGATGGACTTCCTGGCAGGATTTTAATCGCTGTTGGCGTCCAGGGATTCTCCATTGTCGTATACGTCTTGTATCCGGTCTCATACCAAAACGAGACTCATCAGAAAAGCACACGAAACGCCATTGTTCTTCTGCCCAATTTCTGTGTTCAAGAGCCCATTGATATCGAATCCTACGATTGTGCATTGCTATAGGTGGTACCCTTAGCGGTCTTCGGGAATGAAGGTTCACTTCATGCAAGCGGTTTCTGACTGTTTGGTCGCTAATTAAGTTCCCTGAAGAGTGATGAAGCCTCACGGCTAACATCATGGCGGTTATTGTTGGAGCTCTTCGAGTTGTGATTTGAATGTATCGGTCTTGTCTCCGTGTGGTGCAGCGATACCGTCCTCCATGGCGCTCAGCCACGGTACCAGTGCTTCGGTAACGTGTCCAAAGTCGACTGATAACACTCTGACTTGTATTCAGAGCTAAAGCCACAGTACGTTGCCGGGAACCAGCTTCTATCATTCCCACGGCTCTGAGCATTTCTTCCCTGCTTAAATGACGTCGCCGCTCCATAATAACGTTGGTTTTAATCAGTAGTAGGGAAACAGTAGCACTAATAATGTCTTCAATGCGTTGTATGTTTTTATAGGGAAAATATTGACAGCTGATTTTCATCTTTTACTAGAAATTGATTGAAAGTTCCTGTTTCAAATTATGAAATGCACCAAAAAGGATCCATATAAATTTATAAAATCATAAATTTATTACAAAGCCACATCTCAATCTCAAGAAATCCGCATAAAAATGCTTGATCCCTAGACACTTTTGATGTGTGTAGTTACAATATGTGTATTAAAATATTTAATTTACTCCCAAGCCATATTCAGAATCTTCCGATCGTACGTTTTAAAAAGATAATGTTTAGAGTGTTGGTTGAGAACTGTTTTTATGAACTTTGACATTTGTTTTCATATGAAATTTCTATGCTATTAAAGTAGTATTCCACGTTTTATAATTTGACATTTTAATTAGTGACCTCTTAATTTTTATTTGAACTTACCATATTTTGTTTTGACGTACTTGTTTGGACATTGTTTTGTTGACATTTTGTTTTTGTTTTTGACATTGTTATTCTATGCAAGACTGGACATTTTGAATTTTAATTTGTATTATTTATTGTTAATTTTAATTTTGTTTTATATTAAGTAAGTATTAATTTCTTTAATTATTTGGATATATTATAATAATGCATGACGACTGAAATGTTTGCATATCGCTAAAGCGATAAAACATGCATGAAGTTTACACTATCATGTTATCAAAAACAAAAACTCTACCATGTTTTCTGCGAATAAACAAAATTCTATTCTATTCTATTCTATATAAAAACAGCATCCAATTTACTGACATTTCCAGTGGGATTATTCAAAAGTTTTCTTTTTCTTCTTTAACATTTACAAACACAAATAAAAGAATTAGCCAACTAGGTGCAGACGTTTTAAAGTGAAACGCATTTATAAATCCGGCTATTTATTTTTATTTAGGTATATAGGTTTAATAGGGTCTAACAATATCAATAAGCGAATGTTAAAGGGGAGCATCTATACATGACACTGAGCATGCTCACCAAATTTGGTCCAAAACTACAGGCTCGTTACCGAGATAATCAACAAAACATTATCATATTTCACCAAAAAAATACACCATTTTCAAACCCGTACAGGTGTAGTACTACACGCACACAAAGATAGCCGAACATGCACACTAAACTCGGAGCACACTGAACTATCTTTTGTTGACGCTTGCGTGCGTGTTAGTAAAGATACAGCATGTTTCATGCTGTGTATTATTTCAATTGATTTAGTTTGTTAGAAAACATAACTTTGAAAAATCATTATAAAACTGGAGTCCATTTTTTGTCATTGTATTCAGAATGATGTATAGATACCGCCCTTAAACGTTCGCCTATTGATTTTCTTAGACCCTGTTTATTGATTGTAGAGTAGGTATTAAAGAATTTCAGTCTTCTTGTACAACAAATACAAATATGTTAATGTACCAGCTAGGTCTGTATTGTCCTTGTCACTTAAAATTGCAAAGCATAGTTACTAGGAAACTGCATGGCTAATAAATATAATATTTCACTTTGGGACCAAAAAAATGCATTTCGTACTTAGGTAGGTAGTATCATCCGTATATAATGCAACGTTATGATACCAAAACTCTTGATTTAAAAAAAGTATCATAAGTTATATTACTAAATAATCCATTTCAAAATCCCACATGTCTAAATTATGTGCGGAGTCTAGCGATTCAACTCCATAGTTCAATTATATATAAGTCATCATCATCAGCCTATAAACGTCCCACTACTGGGCACAGGCCTCCCACGTGGACAATGCACGAGGGGATATTGGGCCATAAACCCACCACGCTTTAACGACTTTTAACGACTGTCTTCTTACGACAACAACCGGGACCAACGGCTTAACGTGCCTTCCGAAGCACGGAGGAGCTCAAGATGTTTTTAAATTTGGTCACCCATCCAGCGACCAGGCATTGCGAAAGTTGCTTAACGGGCAAGTTCGCAAGCCGAACGCGCTAGCCGCTGCGCCGTCGAGCTCCTCCAACTATATATAATAATATATATAAGTATTTTTTACAATTTCTCCTGTGAGGAGAAGAATTCTGATAAGATAACGTAATTCGATACTAGATATCTCTTTGACCGACTCAAACAGTTGACCAAGAATTATCTCCTTTACAACTGCAATTCTAGTTAACACTGTTCAATTCTATAACACCATCATGGCCATGATTAACATAAAACGATTACTTATCTAAATAGGGCTATATTCGCCCGCTAAAAATCGGTCATACAAACCGATTACATTTATTAAGGAAATACGTTTTATCTAATACAACCGTTAAGAACTTACGGACGAGTTAGTTTAAATTGCATATTACGTAAATTCCTTATTTTATAGGTTAAAAAAAGACCGATCGTTTTTGAAAAATGTTTTCACTGAATACACAATTTCTTAAAAAGCCTGCATGTATAAACAATACGATGCCTATCCACATTTTTTGAAAACTAGTTTAAATGTGCACCAGCGTAAGACATTATGCTCTTGTTTTCCATTACGTTCGACCATTCTTTAATAAGTTGATGTAACATATCTGTCTGAAACATGTGACCTTGTTTATATGACATTGTGATCGAAACTTAATTGTTCTATTGTACATTGTATTATTACTGTTTATCACGTTTAAGGAAATTAACGTAGACTAATTTATAGTATTTGTTCAGGTGTAGTCTTTATATTACAAAGTCAAAGTCAAGTCACAGTCAAGTCAAAGTCAAATTATTTATTCAATGTAAACCTTTACCGGCACTTATTGACGTCAATAGTAATAATAATAATAAAACAGTTAACTAACTTATAGTTAAGACTTAACAACTAATCTAACGAGCTATTATAGTCTGTGCCAGACAAATGCGCATCGCTACCCCCCGTACCAGTGCACGCCGAAACAGAATCGCGTCGAACTGAAATATAAGCCGTGGTCATAGAATTGTGTAAACATACGTATCCTGGTACGAGAAAAAATAGCGGGCAAGTGTCTCTCCCCTAGCGACACAAACGGCTAAATTTTATAGGTAATTTATCGTTTTTTTGGGATGAAAGGTGAAAAATGATAAATCATAATGAATTGTTAACTTAAGTTATTACTTAATGAAATGAAATTAAATATGATTTCCAATTATCGTATTGATACTGTGGTAAGTAATAGAAATTAGAGAGTTTTTGAAGTAAAATAAAGTAACGGCTGAAATGAGTTTTGGAAAACATTAGTAGCTAACCAATAAGGTCTCTTTAATCATCCAAATATCTTTTCTTATAAAAAACTTAAGCATAAAAAACGTCAAAAATTAATAAGCATAAATTTGTGTGTTTTAAAATTGTTTCGTTTTTCGTCTTGGTACAAGCACAGAATAACTAATATTACTACCGTACAGAAGGTTCACCCTCCAACGACCCCCACGCGAAACCGAAACCTATCTCGTGACCTGAGCGTTTATATTCCGATAAGCACAGCCGACTCGATATCGATTTGACGTCCGTCAGAAGCGCAGGGTTTACGCGCACGCGTAGGGATTACGAGTTAAGGCTAGATAGATCGCGCTTTGAGTTTTTTCAAACCATCTGAGACATAGAAAATAATGGTTTTAATTCTGGAAAAAAAAGTACGTAGGTATTAGTTAAGGATCCAATCTATTCAAAGTCTCATTCAGTTACAAGATCTAATAAACTTCACTCGATAAAAAAAAAACCCCAAAGTTATTACTCCTTTTTGTAATGTTTTTTTCAATTTTATGACTAAGCTACTGATACTTTACATTTAATTTTTGTACTCAACGAAAAACAAATAATTCGCAGATAAATTAGCAGAGAATTCTATAAAGTCTATAAATATAGGCAATAAAACCTATAAAACGCGCCGCTTCGCTGTTTTACCCGTCCCGTACTGTCGTACCATCGAGAGAGCGAGAGAGAAACCGCGAGAGAGAAATACCTGGCCTTAAGCAACGACGCGCGACGTGGAGCGTGCGAGCCGAGCGGCAACCTTTACTGTCATACGCCTAGGCGGCCTTCCTGGGAGGCACGCCGGCCGAACGTACCTAAACTGCAGCACCCCACTGGTACAAGTGGGGTAAATGACACTTCATGCACATCTAGCTGGCACTGACCATAACCTACTCTACCTACCTAACCAATCTACCACCAGTTCGGATTTTGGGAGAGCCTTCGACCGAGAAGAGCTGGCAAGAAACTCAGGAGGCCTTACTTTTTTCTCCCTCTAAGTAACAATCTTACTTTACAGTGTCATAGATCTAATTAAGTAGGTACAAATTATTAAAGATAATTAAGTACAATTTGTACGCATCAATAAAATTAATAATAACTAAATTAAATAATTTCAACAATTCATAATAATAAAATGAAAGAATAGTTAATAATTGACTAAAAATACTATTATTAAACACTAGTACAGAGTAGACTTATTTACATGCATTTTTCTCTGCAACATAGTCATTGATCTTATAATAAGCTTTCGCAATTAACACACGTTTAATGTGCATTTTGAATTTGTTGTCTGTCAATGCAGTGATGTCGTCAGGTATTTTGATATAAAAACAAATTGAGTTGCATATAAAAGATTTACTACTTTTGCTAAGTCTGAACTTCGGAGCACACAGTTTGTTCCTGTTCCTTGTGTTATATCTGTGAACCTTATTGTTTCTGGTATAAAGGTGTAGATTTTTATGAGCGTACATAATATTTACAAATATGTACAAGGACGGTAAAGTTATAATATATATATCTTTAAATACACACACTACCTAATATCTCTATCTTTAAATATACACTTATAGGTATGCTGCTTGTTTTTGTAAATTCAATAAATGGTTTACGTTTAAGTAGGTACTTACCTATGTAAAGTTAGTGTTCTTAGATCATGATAGATAGTGATGGGTACTGTACTGTGTAGTGGACGTTAGTTAGTGTTCCTAGATCACGCTAGATAATGATGGGTAAATAATTAGGCTAGAATAATTTTAATAAAATAAGTAATACTATAAGTACAGGCTTTTCTTGAACTAGGCTGGTTACTTATACATTCCTGTCTGAAGAGTGTGTGTATTAAACTTATATTTTAGAGGAATTTTCGCAGTAATTATCATCAATAGGCCTCTTACATCTATAAAAGATGATTTAAACAGCGTCCAATTGCGACGTTTGGCATTTTCCTAAGTGGCTTGTAAGGCCAATACGGGAGCGACAGCAACGGCCGCATACTTGGCAGACGAATTGAGTACCTGGTGACGTTGGAGGAAGTGCAGCGCGTTGGTGACGTCTATCACGCTTTTTAGACAGTTCCTCAAACCATGTCCCTATCTACCGACCTCAATAGATAGGGTATCGCAACTGGAACTACGGGTCCGGTTGTGTTTTCAGAGGTACTACGGGGTTCCGGTTCTAGCCCCCCGCTGGTCGTGCCTTTAACCAGGCGCCTCCGGCGGGATCCGGACATGGGTTGGACTCGTAGTGGCATGTGGTTAGCTGTAGAGCTTGGGAATGTTCGTTTGTCCTGGTATTGTGTGCCAGGACTTCCAAACTCGTGCACAGCGAGCGGGGCCTAGTAGCGGTCTCTGAGGGGCCAGAAGCGAAAAGTCCTGCGGGGAACGTGAGTTTCCCTTATAGTTGGCAGCTTTGTCCGGTGGTTTTCATTGGACATTGGTGTTGACATCTCCGGTACTAGTCTGGATAACTAGTAGAGACGGCCTCCTAGATGCCGTAGGTCTCCGGTCCAGCCAGCCGCGTAGGACGTGGGAACTGGCTAGGCTCCCGGATGGGTTCCGAGAAGTGAGTGTGCTTACTACTCCGCTACCAAGGTGGACACTTGGGAGTCGACTTTAGAGTCGACGACCCTAGCAGTGGCAACTGCGAGTTGTGCCCTTCGTGCAACGAGAAGTGAGCGAGCTCGACAGCTCCGGCTACCTATCTGGACAATAGGCAGTGAACTACACGTGTTCACGGGGATACTCTCCCGAGACACTAGTCTTATGAGTACCGAATGAAGAGCGCGCTGCGGCGGGCACTAATTTGGCATCAAGACCTAACGTTGGTGGTCTCCTGCGCGAGTGTCTACTGGCGGAGGGACGTCTGGCACTTCTTGCATAACCTAACGGTTGGTCTCGAGGTGCCAGTACAAATAAACTTAGTGAGTTAAGGAGAGGGTAGTTCCTCAAACCAAATGTTGTCGTGAACGACACCTCCATCGGCTATGGTTTTCCTCCACCGATCACGGTTGTCTGCGACTAATAAGTAATAAGAACGTAATAACTTACGTCGTATTCTTGCATACTTGCCTATATTTACGTACTTAATTATTAAGTTTGATTCCATTACGTAAAATTATGGGTGTATGTTGCTTGTCTGTGTCTACATAACAATTGAATGGACAAACTGATTTAAGAACTGTTTAAATTGTTTACGAACTTCATATCGCAATCCTAAGTTAGGTATGTTTGTTGAAAACTAGAGACTCATTCCCAAGATATTCATCTTTCAACAGTTGTTATGGTTGTGTACATACACATGTAGCATACATAATGCTTGTTCATTTTTAAAACAACCCAGCTTTCCATAATTTAACACAGACTAACCCACCAATCAGCATTGAGCCAGCCTGCTGGGATAATGCCCAAATCTCTCCATGTGGTGTTGTCATGGGAAGGTCTATGGCCAGCAGTGGGACAT
This sequence comes from Scoparia ambigualis, assembly GCA_963921215.1. Classification (NCBI taxonomy): domain Eukaryota; kingdom Metazoa; phylum Arthropoda; class Insecta; order Lepidoptera; family Crambidae; genus Scoparia; species Scoparia ambigualis. The sequence goes on along the minus strand of OY992502.1, from coordinate 52,050,321 downwards.
TTTTAGGCTGATGATGATATATCATAACCATTAGTTTAATTATTAAAACAACTGAAGACTGCACACAACTGCACGTACATCCAACAGCATAGAGTTGCGATGCTATACACTCACCAGCTATCACACTGAGCACGATTGTGTAGTAGGCCTAGCATACGCAACACGAGATATGTCGCGGACGAGAGACGACAAAATCATTTTAAGTTGTCATGTTAAGGGTTGTACACAAAAATACCACAGTTTAGACATATTATGTAGAGTTCTAAGCGCATCCATGTGTCTTTAGTGTTGATAGACATTAGAGATAAATTAATAAAACACGAGAAAACGGGTCGAGAAGAGTTCTCGTGTTGCGCAAGGTGTTGTTTCTGAATAACCCTTCGGGGGGATAATAGGCGTGACAGTATGAAGGTATGTATGTATCAAAAAAACAAGCTATTCACATTCTGTGGGTACTAATGTCAATAATATTACATTTATTAATTTAAAAAAAAGTAAATTTGTACGCCGAAACTGGCAATACATGTTGATACTTACTACGCAAGTTCTTGGCGGGAAAGTGAAGCGTCATGTCTGTAGTTTTGTCTAAATTTCTTAAATTTGTGTTTTGTCGAATATTAATGTGAAATAATGGTGGATTATTAACCGTTAAGTGTTCTTGAACGTGCATGAGTGTTGGCAAATAAAACAAAACAGTGCAACATCACTTTTCAAATTCTCTCAAGAAGTCCGTGTGAGATTCAGTAAAGTCCCACATCTTTAATGGAACTCAAGGGATTTGGGGGGAATGTCATTTAGCTCATTATCATCACTCATTATCATCATATAAGCATAATAAATGAACTTTATTATTTCGACTAAAGGACTAGTATCCATGGTCGAGAAACAAATTATCAAAAATCTTACTACGCAATATCACAGTTTTAAAACTGTGGCAATATTATACCAACTACTACTATGTAACATACATGTTAGGTATTGACAAATAAATTATTAATATTCTTATCGCCTTTTTTAATTTAATTTCTTGTAGGCAGGTAGGGACTTAAGTACTTTTTACCAATGATATTATAATAAAAAAAATACATAGGTTAGGTCAATGATGTTACAATAAAAAGAGGTTAGGTCAGTACTAATGTGATGTCAATAATATGGACCAAAGCTCGTACTAAAGTGTGAGCAAGATAGCATGACAACTAGTTATAGCGTAAACAAGACAGATAATATTGTTGGTGGCTAAGGTAAGCCACCAATTAGCATAGTTTGCTGGTGCCAGTGATTGGCACATGTAACGCACCTATCCTCTTTTTATTGTAACATGTAACATCATTGCTTTTTACTGTTAATTTGCGAAAGGTTCGGTCAGTAAGCTACCTTGGCTAGGTATAATGCCTATTGTATATATAACGGGATGGTGATTTTATTATCACGTCTGCATGCATGCGACAAGCGGTACATAAGTTAGCAGATGTTAACAAATAGAGTAAAGTTCTTGTACTTACCTCAACCGGTGCCATGACACACATAGGTTAAACCCGTTAAGTTATAACTAAACGGTATTTTGTGATTAGAACCATTTTATAAAGTGTTTGTCGAGGGTAGGGCTCCTGGCAGAACCACGACGTCAGTGCTCCGCCAATAAGTATGAACAAAACACGAATGCAACTTATACCCCCTCGACCGGAGATTTATTTATTTGACTTACAAAACATCTATGTACACAAAAGTCAATACACAATATATAACAAGGTTACACGCACACAAGGTAATACACACACACACACAGTAGGTAATACACATATGGTCATGCACACACAATACACGTAAGGTCCATGCAAATTAAAGTCAGGCATAAAAGTTATACGCACAAGGTTATATACACGCACACACACACAGGTACATAACACACACACAGGTCAAATCCAAGTTAGTAATTACACGTCAGTCAGATACACAAAGCACAATTTATACAGTGTTTATAAAATTTCCCAAAATACTCAACTTCCCACACTGGCTCTAAACTTTACTAGGTATATCTAATACTTCTTCAGTTTTCTGATTTTCCATAAGTTTCTGGTTGATTAGCTACTATATGCTACTCGGATTGCTGCTTGAAGTGAACACACACAAAGCACAATTTATACAGTGTTTATAAAGTTTCCCTAAATACTCAACTTTCACACTGGCTCTAAACTGCTCTAGGTATATCTTAATTACTTCTTCAGTTTTCTGATTTTCAAAAGGTTCCAGCTAGTTGCTGCTCGGTTGACTGCTTAAAGTCAACATAATGACCGAAATCCCGCTCAGCCCTTTTATACAACAAAGCTTCTAGAAGATTTGAATTATTCTAGCCAATTAGAGAGCAGAGAAGTAGAGGTAGTCGCCCCTTTTCAATTACAAAAATATTCTGAATGCACATTCAGATCCACTATGAACTTAAAATCAATTAAATCTTTTAAATCCACTTTAAAATCGACTAAAATTCCATTTATATCCAAACGCTCTGATTCTAATTTATATAACAAAATATAAGTAGACCTATCTTAAAATATATTTGCGCATGCGATTCGTTATTATAACACATCTAAGCAATTGCATATCTTAGAGCGCTAGTCTAGTTTTTGCGCGAATTATTCCTAAACAATGCTACGTGCAGATTACAATAATTCCGCGCGGCTAAATTTGACTTCACCACCACGTCGGGCGCTATGTCTACCATAATTCTAGATAAACGCCATTCACGTGGGCTTAGCCGTTTCGGAGGAACAATAAACTAGGTACGTTGTCCGACCATAAAACATTTACAAGTTTACCACGATCGCCATGTTAGTTTTATCTCCTTTTGTTATTCTTTAATGGTTATGTATATTTGGCTCAAATTCTAAATGAATTTTGTGTGACGTGGACGAAACAATGTTTAACTAAATAATGCTCACATGATGTTTACGAGTAAGGCTCTTAACCTCTTCCTAAGCACGGAAGAGCTCGAGATGATAATATATTTAATTGATAAACCCATCCATCCGGTGACAAGCATTGCGAAAATTACTTGACTCGGGACATCGTAACCCGAACGCACAAGCCATTGCACCGAAGAGCTCCGTCCGATTGGTTAGGACCGGTTTAAATATCGATAGTAGAAATTGTTACATTTATTTATTTAAACGTTAATAATAAGTAATCAATTTTTAACGCATTCAGTGCTTAATAAAATTACAAACTTCCTTTTATAACCATTGTTATCTAACCAATTCCCAAAATATGTGTCATCGCCACCAGTAGTGTGACGCATCACATAATAGCCATCTAGTAAATTAAAGCCAATATTAAAGTTTTATCATATCAATAATTCATACGCACTGCTGTAGGGTGTTTAGACGGTCAGCAAAAATTCCGGGCCCTCGCCTGGTGTTGCGCGGTGCTGGGTCTGCGGTAAATCGTAAGCGCCGTTCACATTTTTATCAAAAAGTTAATAAAAATATTTAGTTCTTTGGAAATTCAAAACAGTCACGAAATCGAAAAGGTAAATAAATAAGCACCTATTATTTATGATTATGCAATTATTATTGTAAAACACGGTCGTAATGTGCATTTATATGAAGTAGGGTGTCACAATAAAAGTCAATAGTAAAAAATGTAAAAAGAAAAACAATAAAAAATTATGAGATGTAAGAAACAACACAATAAATTAAAAAGTTAAACAAAATTATTCAAAACTAAAAATAGGATTGTGTCTTGACGCTTTATGATTGTTCATGCTGCGAGGGCGCGATGTGCTCGCAGCTGTTGCCGCCGCAGCCGCCGCCGCAGCCGCCGCCGCCGCCGCCGGCGCTGGTGCCGCTGTTGACCCTACTGTAGCATAGGATTTCTTCTGCTCTCTTAACTCTATGTCTTCGTAATGCGGACCTTTGACGTATCCTTCAGTTGAATTATGTTTCTTACAGCATAGTTGGTGACGCTTCTTTACAAACCAAATTATAACTGCAGTGATTGCTATCGCCACTGAAACGTAACAGATAATGTACTGATGTACGTCATGGTGTGTTATCGACTTTAAGGATCGTTTTTCACTGTCGATCATAGTTTTTATTCGCCGATCCATCTCTGTTAGTTTTGTCTAATAATTGAGAACAATTAGTATTCTCGCACACTAAAAAAACATGCCCCCATAAAAAGTAAAATTTGTACGAAAGGTTAGGTTATTTTAGTAATTTATGCTGTCTAGCGTGGTGAAAGCCATGGTCATAAAGGGCCATGGCCTCGTTCAGTGAAGCAGTCGTTTCACTAAAGGAGGCCGCGGAGAGGGTTCGCGAGGAGCTACTCCTTGCGGACCCGATCCGACGCAGGCGAGTCGGTAGGAGGAGGCCGCAGTTTGCCCACCTTCTTCCACCGCAGTGAGGCTTGCGTGACTGTGGGGTGGGAGACCCCATAGCCGCAATGCACGAGCGTCACGGGAGTCTGGAGGGTGCCCATAACTATCCCGGGCAGGGCGCCCGGCGGGCCGTTGCAGAGGGGAATTCGGAGTCTGCTGACCGCGGTTCCAAACCACCCTGACGACAAGTGATGGGATGGTACAAGGAGTTTTAGTGGGTAGGGTCCTACTTCACTCGGGCCCCTGATGAGGCCTTCGCACTTGAACAGGAAAACGAGCGCTGGGGGGAGAGTCGCCATATAACCAGCAGGCTTCTCGAGGTCCGCTGTGTATCCGTAAATAAGACTTCTCCTTGTTTAAAATAAGTAAAAAAATAAAAAAGGTTAGCATTTATATTTGTTTGTAAAGTTACTAGTTTTTTTGTTGAACATAATTTTGCAATGGAAGTCTTATTCTTGGAAGGTTTACTCTAAACAGCTGAACGAGAGACGCTCGGTTCAAAATCTTAGTTATTTCTTATAACTCGGTTAGACTGCTGTTGCCGCGGGAAGCGCATGCAACATACGACGAGGTTAAGGATAAAGGCGGTAAAACCAAAAACCAAAAGTACCATATAGGCACTGAAGGCGCAATGCGCGCTGTGGCGCAAAGCGCAAGGGCGTGCGCTGGGCAGGTACCATATAGGCACTGAAGGCGCAATGCGCGCTGTGGCGCAAAGCGCAAGGGCGTGCGCTGGGCAGGTACCATATCCTTCCGCTTTGGCTTTTATTGTGATCGGACGTGTGCAAGTTTCTCGTTGAAATAAATTCTAATATTTTAATTGCCTCGGCCTTCGCCCTGTTAGGGCTGTTATTATGCCCAACTGTCTCTGGAGTCCCCGCATCGACGACAAATTTGTTGGAAAATATTTTTGCCGGACCGTGATTCGAACCCGGATTTCTTGGGTGAGTGTGTCGGCGTCTTATCCGTTGGACCAAATACACAGAGCTCGACCCGACCGTAATAACCGACTACTGGCTACAGCTGACGTCATCGGTACTATACAGAACAAGTACATACACATTATACGCTCTCTCATATTTGGTAAACCTTTTACTTTTACAAATATTTATAATATTGAGCTTGTCACGTTGAGAAGATGAAGTGTGCGGAGTGTGGGGTGTTGTTCAACGATGGTGTCCAGTGCGGTGCATGCAAAAGGCACTTGGATTTCGCTTGTGCCAATATATCAGAGGCAGGCTACAGAAAGCTGGGCACTGACCGTAGATCGACTTGGAAATGTCCTCAATGCAGAAATCCAGCTTCTTCCCCTGTTGCCGCTGACAAATCATCATCCGTACTGGATACAATTCTACGTAAGCTCCGAGAGGTTAAGTTGCAGTTGGCCACTCTGCCAACCCTTATCGATGATATAAAGTTCATAAAGCGAGAACTTTCGGATTTGAAAGCATCTTGTGAATTTAATAGCGCTAAACTCGACGAGCATTCAGTCAGGATATCGGACCTTGGACGTAAAATGGATGATATTCAGGGTTTGCAATCTTCAATTAGTTCCTCAGCCAGTGATGTCGCCACCCTTAGAAAAGATCTAGCAGCTAAGGAGCAGTGGGCAAGACTTAATAGCGTGGAAGTGAAGGGTATACCTCTAAAGACTGGAGAAAACCTGTTTTCCATTGCTGAAGCTCTGACCAAGGTAGTGGGCCACAGCTTCCCTAAAGCGCAGATAAATTATATAGCAAGAGTACCTGTCCACAATTCTAAGGATAAAAGTATAATTATTAACTTTATCAACCGCTACATCAAGGAGGAGTTTATTGCAGCGGCACGAGTAAAGAAAAGGTTGACTGCTGCTGACATTGGTTTTGAGGGCAACTCGCAGCGGATTTTCGTCAACGACCATCCTACACCCGATTTCAAAACTCTCCTTACGAAGACTAAATCAATAGTTAAGGAAAAGAGCTACAGCTACAAAGGGTCAAGTTCTGTAAAATTCACGTGCGCAGGAAATGACACTTCACGCGTTTTCATCATTACTAGTGAGAATGATTTAAACAAAATTGTTTAATTTATTGTTTAGTCAATTCATATTTCACATTTTTATTATTAATTGTAACTTTCCATTACCCGCTTTGTAGTTTTTGTGTAATAGCTTTGAGGTTTACTTTTTTTATTTTGCTAAGCACAATCATTGAAATTGTTTTATTACATTGTAGTCTATTCGTTTTTAACATTGATATTTTTAATATTTATTCCGTCAAACCCCAAGCGGTCGCATGAGACCGCGGTCTCCACTTAACATTGTTTCGTGTTTTCACAGACTTACAGACTACTTGTGTATGAACAAGTTCGATTATTTCGGTTCTCTGGTAAATTTTACGTATCGAGATAGCAACACATCGCGTAGTCTATGCTCGATTCTGTCATTTTCGACGTTGATAGTTGCGCCAATTTCTGTGACAGAGTTAATCAGTGGCTGTGAATAAAGTGATATTTCTATTGGATTTATTGAATGTAAGTACTGTTTCTTATTAGAAAATGATTATTGAGACTATAATGATCCTATTGAGATAATAAGTTGTAAGAAATACATCGTTATAACTACTAAATAAAACACGTTGAAACCGGTGAAATCCGTTAGCTTTTTTCTAATTTCCGAGTGAATTGTTACAATGTTTGTTGGCAAATACTACAAGAACATTATAAAAAGTAATTTGAAACACGTTTACACAATAAATAACAACGTATTTAAACAGTTTTACTACAATGAAAATTGTATACTTGACATTGTACGTATTTGCCGCTAGCCGATACCGAAAACACGATTGTCTGTCGTATTGCCTAGGGAGACGCTATGATCGGTAGCGCGTCGGCAGTTTTACGATAAAATTTGTTTTTATCGATAGTGTAATGGTAAATTGTAATGATTTCATATTTACTCTTACATGATAACTTTATTATTTATAAACGGTTTTTAGCATGTTTGTTGTTGTTTTAATTGAATGTTGTTAATGTTGGGTCAAATTGAGATCTATGACACACTCATCAAAACTGTATATTGGTCAAGCGATGCTAAACTCTTATTTTTACTGTTTACTCGTCAAGTCCTTATTTCTGCGTACTCGTCAAAACTGGAAGTTGGTCTAACTTTTAGAATAGTCGATTAGAGATGAAATATTTCAAGAAATAAAACAATAATATTAGCATAATGTGTGTATTAAAACAAAATAACACTTCTTGTCTACTCGTCAAGTTTTTATTTCTGCATACTCGCTGAAATTGCTTATTGGTCTAATTTTTAGAATAGTCGATTAGAGTTGAAATATTTCAATAAATAAAACTATAGCATTAGCTTAATTTATTCTATGTGGCCAGTTTTAAGTAAAAAACTAGGGAATTTAAAGCAAAGAGGTTTTAACTCTAATCGACGATTCTATAAGTTAGACCAATATGCAGTTTTGACGAGTACGCAGAAATAAGATTTTGACGAGTACCTAGACAGTAAAAATGAGAGTTTAGCATCGCTTGACCAATATGCAGTTTTGACGAGTGTGTCGTAGATCCAATGGATTTACTGGCCACATAGGATAAAAAGAAGAAAATACTATAGTTTTATTTATTGCAAAGTGTGTCGTAGAACCATGTTTAGTACTTAAAATTTTGCCTCCTGGACCTGACCTGACCGATTGATTTGAAATTTGGTACACACCTTTAGTTCTGATGACAATACAATTATGTATATTCAGTATTATTGTAAATCCAAAATAGCCGCCTCCACAAAATTGTGGATTACATTTTTTTGTTTAACCACGTCAATATGGGTATCAAATGAAAGGGCTTGACTAGTAGTATACAGTACATTATATAAAAAAAAACTTAAAATGGCCGCCTTCACAAAATTGTGGATTATATTTTTTTTTGTTTAACCACCTCAATATGGGTACCAACTAAAAAGGCTTGACTAGTAGTATACAGTACATTATAGAAGAAAAAAACTTAAAATGGCCGCCTCCACAAAATTGTAGATTACATTTTTGTTGTTTTACTACCTCAATATGGGTATCAAATGAAAGAGCTTGATTAGTAGTATACAGTACATTATATTAAAAAAAAACTTAAAATGGCCGCTTTCGCAAAATTGTGGATTGTATATTTTTTTGTTTAACCACCTCAATATGGGTACCAACTGAAAAGGCTTGACTAGTAGTATACAGTACATTATAGAAGAAAAAAACTTAAAACGCCGCCTCCACAAAATTGTAGATTACATTTTTTTGTTTAACTACCTCAATATGGGTATCAAATGAAAGAGCTTGACTAGTAGTACAGTATATTATAGAAAAAAAAAATTTATAAATAAAAAGGGTATAAAATATTTAAAAATTAATTAAAACATTAACGATTTTAGAATTAATTTTTAATTATTTAGTAGTTTTATTTAAGTACTACAACGATGGTAGGTAGTTGTCTCTTTTTTGTTGTAGGTATAGCATGTCAAATAATTAAAAATTAATTAAAAATATAAACGATTTTACAATTAATTTTTAATTATTTAGTAGCTTTATATGTACTATAACGATAGTTGTATCTTTTTTGTTTATAGCATGTCAAATTGGCGAGTCAATGAGGAGCCGCCTGAAGATTTCCTCCAGCTTTTATATGATGTATAGCTCTCATTGCTATATATCCTCATATAGCAATGAGAGAGAGATAGTGACTTCGAATCCGAAATTGAGGAGGTGGGTTTGCCTAATAATTTGTTTGCCTTGTGGTACTGGTTACTTATTTATTCTTGTTTGATATATTACTTCATTTACTACTACTTATTGTGTGGATAGTCAAGCACTTGTGTCAGAGTTTCTAATCATGGTGATGGCGGTTATTCCATTGGGGATGTTTTTTAATGTCATTTTTCATGTTTAAGGATGAAGCGAGTAATCGCGGGGTCTTTCGGCCAGACTCGCCGGAACGCTGGGAGAGCCCGCCGCCATTGGTAATGCGTTTATTATAATTCTCGGTGAGATGCTGTATTTATAGCTTATGGTGTGCAGTACATGTTTTTTTTGTGTGTTTTAGATCGGTCCCGATCGTTCACCTGTGGCTCCACGCTACTTTTCTCTCACGTCCCCAGCGCGCAGTCCCGAGTGGTTTCCGGTAATGGTAATGCATTCATTATTGTGTAAAGTATACGGTATTGTTATATTGGGTTGTAATGATAATAATTTGATTCACATTTGTTTTGTATGTTTTAGGTATCTTTAGAAGAAGAAGAAGCGCCTCCAGACCTCGACAGGTCCCGGTCGCCTATTTATTTCAATGATTTGTCTTCGTCGGACAAGTAAGTTACATTTCTGCTGATATTCTTTACTAGCGGTCGCTCACGGGTTCACCCGCGTGGTTCCTGTTCCCATGGGAATATCGGAATAAAAAAGTATCCTATGTGTTAATCCAGGTTATAAACAATCCGTATGCCGAATTTTATCCAAATCCATTCAGTAGTTTTTACGTGTAAGAGTAACAAACATACACACTCACAAACTTTCGCCTTTATAATATTAGTGTGATAATAATTTAATTCACATTTGTTTTGTATGTTTTAGGTATTTTTAGAAGAAGAAGAAGCGCCTCCAGACCTCGACAGGTCCCGGTCGCCTATTTATTTCAATGATTCGTCTTCGTCGGACAAGTAAGTTACATTTCAGCTGATATTCTTTACTAGCGGTCGCTCGCGGGTTCACCCGCGTGGTTCCTGTTCCCATGGGAATATCGGAATAAAAAAGTATCCTATGTGTTAATCCAGGTTATAAACAATCCGTATGCCGAATTTTATCCAAATCCATTTAGTAGTTTTTACGTGAAAGAGAAACAAACATACACACTCACAAACTTTCAGTAGTATCAAAATAAAGTGAAATCATGCAACAGTTAATTGGTACTTCACGTTCAAAATTTGGAAACAATGTTGCGGGCTGGATAACAAGAAATAAATGAATACTCAAACGATATCAACACAACAGGGGCCTTTGCTATCTAATTATGTAAACAGTTTCAAGAGGACTACTTGTTTTTTTACAATATCATCAATTGAAACTCAACGCGACGAAACATAAAAACAGCTAGTGATGTTCCTTCTCCTTTTCTTATTTTATCGATAGTATCTATAGTTCTTATTTTTGTAAGCTGTTTAGTATGAGTAAATTAAAATACGACATAATTCAATATTTTGTTTTATTTTCAATAAAAAAACTATCATTCAATATTTTGTTTTATTTTCAATAAAAAGTAATAAAATTAACAGTTTTATAAAGAAGTTAACGACATTTACAAAACAATATGATTGCTTGACCAGTTAGTCATCCGTGAATCCTCGTCTTAGGTACTCGCGCGTCTGCGATACGCGCCTTGTAGTATTACCTGTAAAATTTAACAGCTTTATAAAAAAGAAGTAACGACATTTACAAAACAATATGATTGTTTGACCAGTCAGTCATCCGTGAATGCTCGCCTAAGGTAAGGCCTGTGCCTGAGCATTAAACAACGACGATTACATTTATTCAATATACGATCATATCGTAAAGATAAGGAAAATGACATATTTATACCTATTTATTCATCACACTATCACACTAATATTATAAAGGCGAAAGTTTGTGAGTGTGTATGTTTGTTACTCTTTCACGTAAAAACTACTAAATGGATTTGGATAAAATTCGGCATACGGATTGTTTATAACCTGGATTAACACATAGAATACTTTTTATTCCGATAATCCCACGGGAACGGGAACCACGCGGGTGAAACCGCGAGCGACCGCTAGTAAAGAATATCAGCAGAAATGTAACTTACTTGTCCGACGAAGACGAATCATTGAAATAAATAGGCGACCGGGACCTGTCGAGGTCTGGAGGCGCTTCTTCTTCTTCTAAAACTACCTAAAACATACAAAACAAATGTGAATTAAATTATTATCACACTAATATTATAAAGGCGAAAGTTTGTGAGTGTGTATGTTTGTTACTCTTAAACGTAAAAACTACTGAATGGATTTGGATAAAATTCGGCATACGGATTGTTTATAACCTGGATTAACACATAGGATACTTTTTTATTCCGATATTTCCATGGGAACAGGAACCACGCGGGTGAACCCGCGAGCGACCGCTAGTAAAGAATATCAGCAGAAATGTAACTTACTTGTCCAACGAAGACAAATCATTGAAATAAATAGGCGACCGGGACCTGTCGAGGTCTGGAGGCGCTTCTTCTTCTTCTAAAGATACCTAAAACATACAAAACAAATGTGAATCAAATTATTATCATTACAACCCAATATAACAATACCGTATACTTTACACAATAATGAATGCATTACCATTACCGGCAACCACTCGGGACTGCGCGCTGGGGACGTGAGAGAAAAGTAGCGTGGAGCCACAGGTGAACGATCGGGACCGATCTAAAACACACAAAAAAAACATGTACTGCACACCATAAGCTATAAATACAGCATCTCACCGAGAATTATAATAAACGCATTACCAATGGCGGCGGGCTCTCCCAGCGTTCCGGCGAGTCTGGCCGAAAGACCCCGCGATTACTCGCTTCATCCTTAAACATGAAAATTGACATTAAAAAACATCCCCAATGGAATAACCGCCATCACCATGATTAGAAACTCTGACACAAGTGCTTGACTATCCACACAATAAGTAGTAGTAAATGAAGTAATATATCAAACAAGAATAAATAAGTAACCAGTACCACAAGGCAAACAAATTATTAGGCAAACCCACCTCCTCAATTTCGGATTCGAAGTCACTATCTCTCTCTCATTGCTATATGAGGATATATAGCAATGAGAGCTATACATCATATAAAAGCTGGAGGAAATCTTCAGGCGGCTCCTCATTGACTCGCCAATTTGACATGCTATAAACAAAAAAGATACAACTATCGTTATAGTACATATAAAGCTACTAAATAATTAAAAATTAATTGTAAAATCGTTTATATTTTTAATTAATTTTTAATTATTTGACATGCTATACCTACAACAAAAAAGAGACAACTACCATTTTGCATACTTACCATAACAGAGCTTCAGGTAAGTATGCAAAAGTATTTCCTAAATTATAGTAAGGTAAGTAGTTACTCTTATTATCACTAAATCATTCATCTTTACCTAGGTACCTACTAATTATAAAACACAGTCCCCCCGCGTCTGTATGTCTACGTAAGTACGTAGGTACCTATTTACTTAATTATGTATTATAATATCAATTCTACTAGTCACCTACAATTATTAAGTACCTACCTATATTATTACAATTTACAAGTACCTAACTAGGTTGGTAGTTACTAGGGCTTGCTCCCGGGAATTCCTGGTATTTCCCGGGAAATTGACTTTTTACGCAATACCGGTACTGAGAATTTGTTTTCTAAAAATTCGGTACTTTTGGTACTTTTGTTATAACTTTAAATTACGCCAATATTAGGCTCCGCGTTTGCGGTAGTCGTTACTGGTAACCTCGGCCTATGCTCTTAGTTGCAAACCATACAAATTTCGTAGCGTTACCAAATTTTTGTCTCCACAGTTCTCAACCGTGACGTCACCGGTAATTTTTCTGGGGAAAAAATTGTAACTAATGTACCCGTAGCCTACACCGTACGGTTTCATCGTCATCGCACTCCAATGATTTGATAATTCCATTTAAATAATTTCTTTTTTGTTTGCTAATTTAGCTTTACCTTCCAAATGACCTCGAAACTGAACGTCACTCGAAACATCGACGACAAGGATTCCAATAGTCGGATTGGTATCAAGGGAGAGCTCCCTCAAAAGTTCAGTGGTACGACGAAGGCATGTTTTTTCGCGGTAAATGCGCAAACTTGTGTTTTGGAGGGGTTACAGTGGACTAAGTTTTGTCGGCCGAATTCAAGACATGACTTAACATGTTCTTGGTGTCAGTCACAAGTTTATTCCGGCTCTCGACGACGCCTTCCCGATAAATGTTAGCTCGTCCGGTGTAGAGCGTTACTCCCTTACTGACGTTCGCGTAGCAATGAATGCTTTTGTTATGCAACATGTCATTGATATGCAGAAGAAACAGAGTATGGGCTAACACAGACCCCTGTGGGACTCCAGACTCCAGCATTTAAGGGGGTTCATGTCAGAGCACGAACCAATGACTACGACTCTGATGCTACGCCCAGAAAGAAAGCTGGCCACCCACGAACACAATTACTCAGGAAGCCAGTATGATGAAAATTTTGAGAGAAGAGCCCTGTGCTATACCCTGTCAAAGGCTTTCGCTACGTCCAAGCTAACTGCCAGTGCCTCCCCTTTACTCTCGATAGCCTCCGCTCATCGGTGAGTAAGGTACACTAAAAGATCACCAGCCGAACGACCGCGACGAAAACCATACTAGCGATCGCTTAGTAGTTAAGTTTTATTTTAGGTACCTTAAGAGGAGCTCGATGGCGCAGTGGCTAGCACGTTCGGCTTACGATCTTGACCGTTAAGCAACTTTCGTAATGCCAGGTCGCTGGATGGGTGACCAAATTAAAAACATCACGAGCTCCTCCGTACTTCGAAAGGCACGTAAAGCCGTTGGTCCCGGTTGCTGTCGTAAGATGACAGTCGTTAAAACCCACCAACCCGCATTGGGCCAGCGTGGTGGGTTATGGCCCAATATCCCCACGTGCTATTGTCCACGTGGAAGGCCTGTGCCCAGCAGTGGGACGTTTATAGGCTGATGATGATGATGAAAAGCTGGCGGTTTGTCATGGACTCCATTACTTTGGAGAGCAAAGAGGTGATGGCTATTGGCCTGTAGTTGGACGGATCTGAGCGATCGATTTTTTCTGAGATTCGGGTGGACAAGGGCTGTCTTCCAAGAGCTCGGGACAACGCCAGTAGTGTAAGAGAGCTGGAAAACGCGCGTTAGAACCAGCGCCAACTCATGGGAGGAACTGCACCAGGCCCACTCGACTTATGGATATCAAGGGAAAAAAGAGCCTTACGAACTGACCTTTGTAGGAACCGGACGTTTGGCATTGAACATGCGCAATGCGGTATGGTTGGTGGAGAGTTTTTCCCATCGTCCAAGGTCGAGTTTGATGCGAAAAGAGTGCCCAAGAGATCGGCTTTCTCCTTTGCAGTAAGGGTCAGGCAGTCATCGGTCTTGTGCAATGGTGGTAGGGACGGCTGACAAAAATTCCCTAAGATAGCTTTGGCGAGAGACCGGAACGCACGCGTACCCGAAGGAAGAAGCACTAGCCTCTCGCCAATTCCACTTATGAATGATGACTTCGCCTTGGCAATGTCCTGGCGGCAAAGTTGTACCTCTTTCTGAGCGCACTGGTGTTTGGATCCTTTGATGACACCGCATTAGCCCAGGCCATGTAATGTTGTCACTTTTGGCGAGACACCATTTTGCAGCAACGACCAAACCATGGTTTTTTTTTTTTATCTACTACTCCCCCGACATGGGACAAGTCGGAGACGTTCTTTACGTAGTCCTATGCAGACAAATCTATCTAGGCCACGCTATTGTGGCTCTCCTACTCTGTTATCGTGGCTTAGGGCATACATTTTTATGGTATCTTGTGCCCTATCTACATTCCATATCCTACTTCTATACTATATAATTATGTGGTTCTCGCTAGCATTCCATTTTTATTGCACGCTTCGTGCCCTCCTACTCTTAGCTGCTTCTTATATCTACTTTTTTAAAGTACATTTCTTTTTCACCTACTTCTGTTTACGCTACTCTTATATTAAGTTTTTATTCGCATAAGCGTTCCATTTTTATTGCTTCTTTTATGGTGCCCTTTCATCTTATACTAAACTTATTTTATACTTTATTCTATCTTATTTTCTATTTAACAATTTTGTCTTATTTACTAATTACTCTGCTACTTCACATTTGCTTTATTTGCTAACTTACATTTTATACTACCTATATATATTATGTATACCCTACGTATACCATTATACAAGTGGTTACATATTATTAATTACTTTTATTTCTTTTTATTACCGTTATCGCTATGTCTTCACAGTATTTAATAAATGGTGTTCTTTTGTACTTATCTACTAAAAACTCGTAAATTTTGCTTTGTTTCAACTTCGCACCAATCATTACCTCGAAACTCATTCTTTTGTACTCATGAATTGGGCAGCTTAACAATATATGGGCTATTGTCTCCTCTTCGTTGGGGTCACAGATACACGATGGACTCTCCTTGCACTTGAATCGGTTCAAGTACGAGGAGAATCCACCGTGTCCCGTCATCACCTGCGTTAGTGTGCCTGTGGGTTTCAGTTCCCTAACGAGTTTATAGGCCGCGGTTGCACTCGGGAAGAACATCTTCGTGACGGAGGCCGTTGCACCCGACTCGTATCTCCGGGCCCATTCGCCAATCGTCTCATCGCGTATGAAACGCTTGGCGAATGAAACCGGACACCGGTCGTAATCCAACCTCCTCCGTGACGAAGATGCCGCCTCCTTCGCTATTTCGTCAGCGCGTTCGTTTCCGGGCAGACCCGCGTGGGCCCTCACCCAAAACAAACTCACCATTTTGTTTTGCCCGAAGGCCTTCCGCAAGTTCGCCCGTGATTCGAGCGCTAAGCGGTGGAGCGAGCCACGGCTTGTTACAGTTTCTAGAGCAGATCTAGAGTCGCTGTAGATACCGTAGCTCGCTTCACCCCTTTTGACGATTTCCGCGGTCGCCCTGAGTATTGCGAGCAGTTCGGCTTGGTATACGGTACAATATCGTGCCAGGGTGATTTTGACCGACGCGATCTCAGCTCCCCCCCTCCAAACAGATAGGGAGGCGCCGACCCCTCCATCTATCTTACTCCCGTCTGTATAAATCTGGATGTCTTGTACCGCATACCTGTCCAGGGTCTCCTGGTCCTCTAATGCAACAAACTCACTCCCAACACTCAGGGCGGGATGCGGAGTCTCCACAAACCGAGCTGGCAGCTCCATGTCCCGGTCATCCGGCACTGCCGAGGTCCTGCCTCTCCTCGCATCGTATAAGGCCGAGGCCTCCAAGATGCGGAGGTCGAGTGGCAGGATCCCGGCCAGCAAAAGGGCCGAATTTAGAGACACTGTGCGATATGCCCCACAGAGCTTTTGCACAAAGCCTCTTTGTACCGCCACCAGCTCGTTCTGGGTCCCTATCTTTTTGGCAACTGGTGCCCATGCTGCCGCCGCGTATGTTATTATCGGCTCTACCGCCATAACATAAATGTGCCTTGTAACTTCTGGGTGCAACCCCCAACTAACCTTCGCTGCAGTCCTGAGCCGCTTATAAATGTTCAAGGCCTTTCTGCAGACGCTGGTGACGTGTGCGTTAAAAGTCAGTTTGTCGTCGATTGTGAGACCCAGGACCTTCATCTCTCTCTGCATAGTAATGTCGCGCTCTCCCATGCTTTACCTTGGTGTGTCATATTTCAGCTTCCTGGTTACCGTTATAGCTACCGTTTTATTGGTAGCAAACCTTAGCTTATTTATGACACCCCAACTCCAAGCATGTGAGAGCGCGTCATTTGCCTTCCTCGAGACTTCCAGCCCTGAGTCCCCTTCGAAAGTCAGCAACACGTCGTCTGCAAAGGCCTGTACATGATGACCTTTCCCGCTCAATTCCCACAGAAGTGGGTCCAGCAGAAGGTTCCAAAGCATTGGACCTCCGATGGAGCCCTGCACACACCCTTTCTCCGTTCTCCTCTCCGCTTTTCTACCCCCGTACCTCACTTGGACCTGCCTATCTGTCAAATAGCTATCTATTACTCTTCTGATATTTACTCGACAGCCTACCTCTGCGAGTCTGGTTCTAATTTTTGGCCACCAGGCCGCATCAAAGGCCCCCTCTATGTCCAATGAAACTATAGTTACTATCTTTTTATTTTCTAGCTTCTGTCTTATGTAGTTCATTAGAACATAGAGGGCGTCTTTAGTGCTCCGTTGGGGCACGAAACCATATTGGTTTGGACTCAATTTAGGGACCAAGTACCACTTCACCCTTGCTATCACCATCTTCTCAAAGATCTTCCCCAATACCGGGAGGAGCCCAATGGGTCGGTACGCCTTCACATCCGTGTAGTCGGCCTTGCCTGGTTTTCGTAATATCACCACCACCGCCTTTTTCCATCTGTTGGGGAAGTATAACAGCTCTAAACATTTGTTGGCTATTGACAGGTAGATCAAGGGGTGGCGGCTTATCACCATGTGACAAATATCCGATGTGAAGCCGTCCTCTCCCGGAGCCTTCTTGGGGTTGAAACTCTTAATTGTATCTAGCAATTCCGGCATTGTGAAGTGTGGGTCGTGAATTTCTCCCTCCGTCTGTTGGTTTACGGTTCTTGCTAGGTCCCTAATCTCCCGATGTTCTTGGCTCTCCCCTTCTTCCTCATCCGCTGGGTAAAATCTCTCGGCGATATACTTGGCCGAGTCTTCCATTCCCAAGATTTTCCCCTCCTTCTTCAGTGGCTGGTCATCTCGCCTCCTCTCCGTCTGTTTTATAACGCGGTACACTCCGTCCCATACCGTTTCCTTCTCCTGCTTCTGGCAAAACTCCTTCCAGCTTTTAGTTTGAGCATCTTTTGCAGCCTTTTCATAGTCCTCTTGCTGTTTTAGGTACTCCTGCACCACCGTCTCTCTCCGGACCGGCGCTGCGCATCGGATTCTACGCTTCATAGTTTCTACTCTTCTCTTCATTCGGAACAAGTCGTCAGACCACCACGGGACGGTAAGTCGCTTATGTATCCCTTTCGCTGGAATGTGTTGCGTGCATGTTTGTGTAATTATTTCAGTGTATCTGTGTAGTATGTTCTCTATTTGTGTAGTGTTTTCGATCTTGTCTATGTTTGGTGTGTTAATGTTGTCTGCATTTAGGAGTTGGGTGAGTTTGTCATCAAACTCTACCCAACTTGCCTTCTGTGTGTTATATATGCGTGTTGTTCTGCTTAGTGTGATGCCTTTCCCTACCATGAGATCCAGGTCGAAGAGGATTGTGTTGTGGTCCGATCCTGTTACCTCCCTCTCCACTCTCCAGTTGACGATCTTGTTCAGCATGTCTGTAGATGAAGCCGTGACGTCCACTACGCTGGTGCAGGTCTTCCCATTCCGCTCTATCTCAAATGTTGGAGTGCTGCCCACATTCAAGATCTGAAGCTTCCACTCATGGAAGGCACCTGCCAGTTCCCGCCCTCTGACATCCGTCTTTGCGCTACCCCACCATACGCTTTTGCATTTCCATCGCCCCCCATAACGAGTCCTGCCGTACCTATCTTTGCAATGATCTTCGTTATGTGAGCGATGTAGGGCTCGATGGGGGCATTGGGCTCAAAGTAGAAAGAGACGACGTTGATGGCCCAAAAACCATGGTTCCGATTGGCGGCAGGTCCCAACCAAACCATGGTTGGGACCTGCCGCCAATCGGAACCACAGAGTTTGGATTGAAAAGTTTCATTCCCTGCAGTATCACATCAACGACAAAGTCAGCGGCGACATCAATATCATCCAGTGAGAAGCAAACTCGTAGTAGGACGCAAAGAAACTCCCATCGCATCCCAGTCCGCTGATATATAATGCCAGACTCGACGTTTTTGAAGTTTCTGTGAGAGGCACAGTGCTGCGAATCAGAGAGTGGTCTGATGAGCCTAGTGGTGCATTAATAGAAACTTGATAGCCGTCTGGGTGAGAGGTCAGCAGAAGGTCCAATAAGAAAGGTGCATGACCCTCCACATCTGGAATCCACGTAGGCTCTGTTACCAATTGGGACAGACTGTAGGCCAAAGCGAAGTCATGAACGGCTCTACCCGCGTGGTCTGTTTTGAGTGAACCAAGCCATTCGACGTGGTGGACATTGCAGTCTCCCAATACCACAATCTCGGCTGAGGGCATCCATTGGAGAAGGGTCTGTCGCCGTTTGAACGGTCTCGGTTTGGACGAATTTATATTATTTACTCACCTTAAAACACTCATGATAAAAATCCATTGTATATAGACTCTTTTAAATTTAAAACATTCAACTCGGATGACCTCTAACCAATTCCATTCGACAAAGTGATGCCACAGCTAGTATAGCAATTAGCAAAACAATTTTTTTATTATAAAAAAATTGTGTAATATTTTGATTTGCTCATTGATCCATTAATCAAACGTTAGTTACATCTGGATTAAAAATTCAGTACCAAAAAGTACCGGAAATTCCCTGTTTTCCCGGTACCATAGTAAGCGCAGTACCGGGAATCCTGTTTTCTCCACAGTACCAGGACTGCGAGCCCTAGTAGTTACTTACCTAATGGAGTAACTGCTAATACTACTTTACGTTACATAACATACTATGTAACATGTACATACGTCTTCTTTGCCACAAGTCTAAATTCCATTTCGGTATTAAGCCCTAGTATTTATACGAGTAGGGAGTTATTGGGCATTCTACCCTCCCAACTCCTATTGGTGATCCCTTTCAGTTTCCTATCAGGTGACGGTGCAAGCCAGTGGTAAGATCACACACCGAACACCTCCTAACTGTTCGGTTGGAGGAAACCATGGTAAGTAACTCCCTGCGGCCCGTGGGTAAGATCACGCACCGAACAGATTCCTATCAGGTGACGGTGCGAGCCCGTGGTAAGATCACACACCGAACACCTCCTAACTGTTCGGTTGGGGGAAACCATGGTAAGTAACTCCCTGCGGCCCGTGGGTAAGATCACGCACAAAACAGATTCCTATCAGGTGTCGGTGCGAGCCCGTGGTAAGATCACACACCGAACACCTCCTAACTGTTTGGTTGGGGGAAACCATGGTAAGTAACTCCCTGCGGCCCGTGGGTAAGATCACGCACCGAACAGATTACTATCAGGTGTCGGTGCGAGCCCGTGGTAAGATCACACACCGTACACCTCCTAACTGTTCGGTTGGGGGAAACCATGGTAAGTAACTCCCTGCGGCCCGTGGGTAAGATCACTCACCAAACAGTTCCTATCAGGTGACGGTGCGAGCCCGTGGTAAGATCACACACCAAACACCTCCTAACTGTTTGGTTGGGGGAAACCATGGTAAGTAACTCCATGCGGCCCGTGGGTAAGATCACGCACTAAACAGTTCCTATCAGGTGTCGGTGCGAGCCCATGGTAAGATCACACACCGTACACCTCCTAACTGTTCTGTTGAGGGAAACCATGGTAAATACCTCCCTGCGGCCCGTGGGTAAGATCACGCACCGAACAGATTCCTATCAGGTGTCGGTGCGAGCCCGTGGTAAGATCACACACCGTACACCTCCTAACTGTTCGGTTGGAGGAAACCATGGTAAGTAACTCCCTGCGGCCCGTGGGTAAGATCACTCACCGAACAGATTCCTATCAGGTGACGGTGCGAGCCCGTGGTAAGATCACACACCGAACACCTCCTAACTGTTTGGTTGGGGGAAACCATGGTAAGTAACTCCCTGCGGCCCGTGGGTAAGATCACGCACCAAACAGTTCCTATCAGGTGTCGGTGCGAGCCCGTGGTAAGATCACACACCGTACACCTCCTAACTGTTCGGTTGGGGGAAACCATGGTAAGTAACTCCCTGCGGCCCGTGGGTAAGATCACGCACCGAACAGATTCCTATCAGGCGACGGTGCGAGCCCGTGGTAAGATCACACACCGAACACCTCCTAACTGTTCGGTTGGGGGAAACCATGGTAAGTAACTCCCTGCGGCCCGTGGGTAAGATCACGCACCGAACAGATTCCTATCAGGTGACGGTGCGAGCCCGTGGTAAGATCACACACCGAACACCTCCTAACTGTTTGGTTGGGGGAAACCATGGTAAGTAACTCCCTGCGGCCCGTGGGTAAGATCACGCACCAAACAGTTCCTATCAGGTGTCGGTGTGAGCCCGTGGTAAAATCACACACCGAACACCTCCTAACTGTTCGGTTGGGGGAAACCATGGTAAGTAACTCCTTGCGGCCCGTGGGTAAGATCACGCACCGAACAGATTCCTATCAGGCGACGGTGCGAGCCCGTGGTAAGATCACACACCGAACACCAACCTACCTAATTAGACAAAGCTAAACTGCTACTTGCTTAAACGAATCTACTTCTGTCTATAGACAGCAATACATGGTCAAAAAAAACAAAAAAACTTTACCTTTAGCAAAACCTTACCAAATACAAACCTTACCAACCGTACCAAGTAGCATTACCGTTTAAATAACTTTACCATTACCTCAGCTACCACATACTTGTATGTAAACTTAGTATGTGATAGCCTACCTTTATAGGATTTGGGATGGGTTGTATTGTATTTATTAATTATTTTATATTAATATTAGTCATACAAACATTTATAAAATATAAATTTTTATCTTTTCTTCAACGAGACACACCGATAGCAGGTTCATCCATCAACATCTGAAAAAAAAAACATGTTTAATTATGTAATTAAATATGTCTGATATTGTTCAATATTTATTTATTCAAAAACTTACAAATTATAAGATGAGCTTCCACTTGGTTGAAATATTTGCACATAGGTTGAAAAGATTCCACTCTCCAGGACCTTAAAATAAAACATGGACATTAAAATCATTTGTGACGGACACAACAATATGGTACTGTAAAAGTAAACTTCCTAAAAGAATTAAATACATTTTATGGGTTTTTACAACAATTTAACTTCAAAAAGTTTGGTAGGAAAATACTATCAATGTTAGTGAATTTTCTCCTTAGATGAGAATTTTATTATGAGAAATTATTCTTGTACATTATAGATACTTCAATCATTGAAACATCGAGTAAAAGTGAAAATTAAAAACCATTTTTATATTAAAATTACTAACAAGGCAACGAAAATTATTAGCTTTGCATAATACTGCGACTCGAAGCATTTATTCTGTGAGATTTTTCTAGATTCAATGAATAAACAAAAGTGTTTAAACAATATTTTTGATATGTTAAACATTTTTTAAGACGTCAAAAATGATCTTATTATGTATGTACTTACATGATTTTCTTCTTTTTACAATTCATATAGTTCTAGTTGAATTAGACACTTTCTATATTAATTATAGATTTATAAACACATGCACTTGGAGAGGCATATGTCCAGCAGTGGACTAGTATAGGCTGATGATGATGATGATGAAACACACGTAACGTAGCGTAGCGTGTCGGTGCCTTGCGCGTCGCATAATGGTTCAAAACGTGGGAAGCGAATGAAAAGAATATGAACCCCACGCATTGCACTAGAGCTGCTTATATCACTGATCATACATCCGAGTAATCGATGCTCAAACATAAATCGATATTGTGTAATCTATATTTCAAATTTGAAGTATCAATCAATTAGTATGAAATTTAAAAATAATAACAAAACTAGTCTACATAAAAAGGAGAATCAGTACCTATCAAAATATAGTATCTTTCTTGTTATTTCTATTTCGTTTAGATAAGATAAAATGATAGATACTTACCTTACCTAAAAAAGAACACAATTTCATGAACTTATAGAGCTGTTTAATAATAAATAACACATAATAATATGTAAGTATATAAAATTATCGGAGCTATATTTTGAAGTTAACTCCAATATATAACTCAATTAAAAACAAGTATTAGTATGAAAATTAAATAGGTATGACCTACATACAAATCGATGTTTATTATCGAAAACTCGTAGGAACACGTCTCTACTAGTTATACTGCAAAGACAGCAATTACACAAACAGCGGCTGCGATAATATTACAAAGACGATTGTTTGATCGAATAATATTGCAAAGTAGTAAAAAATAATGTGAAGCATTTAAAATGTCAATTATGTATATTTTAATTTCAATATAATAATATTTCCAAGGTTTGCTTCTCTTGTCTATTTGTTTCAGCTAATCTCTGAAACGGTTGGACTGATTTTGATGATACTTTAACTAGCAGATAGCTGATATTATATTATAAGGCCTAATCTAGACTACATTTTTAGAAAGTTTTATGTAGTAGGTACCTACATAGTTACTTAATGTCTACGCGAACGAAGTCACAGTCAACAGCAAGTCATAAATATAATTAAGTTTAATAGAATAATGTGAAGCATTTAAAATGTTAATTATGTATATTTCATTTCAATATAATAATATTCCAGGGTTTGCTTCTCTTGTCTATTAGTTTCAGCTAATCTCTGAAACGGTTGGACTAATTTTGATGATACTTTGACTAGCAGATAGCTGATATTATATTATAAGGCTTATTCTAGATTACATTTTTAGAAAGTTTTATGTAGTACCTACATAGTCACATAGTTTCTACGCGAACGAAGTCACAGTCTAAGTGCTGTCTTATTTCTTAGGATAAAAATACACATTTTAAAAATACAATAAATATTATTTTTACGTCATTAGAACTCACGCTTGACCACTTTTCGCTGACAATGGACTTTTTTCTGCATAAAACCACTGGCATCGAAAAAAAATCATTATAATTTTCATGAATTTGGGTGTGCTTGTTACACAGTTATAATTTTAATTCGATTTTAGTGATAAATATAAAGTCATTTTTTAAACGGTTCAACAGTGTGTTTAAGTGTTATTCTGCGAATATCTTCATCAATTTAAAAATGTGCGTAAGTAAAATAAAACCTTTAAATATTTATATTTTTACAGCGAGTTGTGTTTGCGTATAAGTTTGTGTTTTCGATAGTCAATTTGCATTAATTATCAAATACGAAAACTTGTATACCAACCAGTTTTGTATCAGCCAACGAAAACACTTTGTTGTTACGTTTATCCGTTTGAATAGGTGTACCACGCGAAATAAGCTTACAGGTTCGAGTGTAGTCTAAAACATAATTTGTTTATTTCATAGGTCTGACTCCGAGTACGAAGCACCTTCCGTGATTTCGGAGGTACCTCCTCCTAAAAAGAAGAGCAAGTCTTCGCCAGCCACAACCAAACGCAAAACTGTTAAACCTGTGAGACTTCGCCTCATGAGACTGTCTCTGGCTCCCGCAGGTAAATTTGTTATTACTTATTATTATTAACTCCAAGTCTGGTTTAGTAGTAACTTATGAAAACAACTCAACTGTGTTCTTTATAAATTATTTATTTGATTAATTAAAACAGTAAAAACCAATTACTTTAATTAACAAAAAAAAAATAACATTAGCTACATTCAAAACAATTCATAAAAATAAAAAATAATACAACTTTAATAAGTCATATATATATATATATTTAGTACCTTGCCACAGTACAGTGTTATGAAATTAAATGTTTCTAGAACAATGCTTTCGTCAACACATCAGTGGTTGAGTGGCAAAGCGCTCGGTTCGATACCTGAATGTTCCGGGTTCAATTCCCAGGTCAGTGTAACTTCTCCACCTCACCTAATTCTCTAACCTAGTTCTACCTTATAATACATACACACATCATCGCCGGCTTTACCTTAGCTTAACTTATTATCTAATTCTTAAAACTATTTAACCTAATTTATCTACAATCTAATGGTTGTGTCTGGAGTTTTGTAGAGTGTGTAGTGTTTGTATGATGATGGAACCTTAGCATAGCTTAATTCTATTTGCGGTGAATTTCAGTCAAGCAATGTAATATTATAATAAATACTATTTTGGTCAGATCGTCTAGTGAACCCTCCGTTGTTAACCGCTTTAAAGTAACTCAAGTTCTTTCGTGAAAGTTTAGTAATTGGCTTATCCCTGTGTTAAATTATTTTCTCCTGACCTAATTACCTACCAG
Source organism: Scoparia ambigualis (assembly GCA_963921215.1). NCBI lineage: Eukaryota > Metazoa > Arthropoda > Insecta > Lepidoptera > Crambidae > Scoparia > Scoparia ambigualis. The sequence continues at coordinate 52,025,199 of OY992502.1, read as the reverse complement.
TCTATAAATAATATCCTAGATATTATGTGTAGCCTAGCAATGACTCCGTCTAAACTGTGACCTAAATCCTTCACTGCAGCTGCGGGGAAGATTTGTAACCACTCAAAGATAATCAGATGATAGCTTAGCTTGCAGGTATTATTATTTATTAACAATAGCATGATACGTAAGAAGTCTTGTGCAATTTATGAGCCCCACCGCCGCTCCATAGCGTACTATACATCTCATTGTGTAGTTATAGTTCCGTCACATTGACTTTAACATTAATTAGCCTGCGGCTTTAATTCTTTAAACTGAGAATTTACATCTCTCCTCGAAATTTTAATTTCATCTTACATTATGAACTATGTGTTAGCATTTAAATTCTTATTATTCTACATAAATCAATAGAGTTTATCTCAAGGCTTGCTATCATCCAAATATCTTTTTCACATTAAGAACTTAATTATTCAATGCAATAACTTATGTCTTTTGATATCACTTATTGAACAGAGGTAGGAAGCCAACATTCAACAGGACCCACTTATTTCTCTGATTATTGTGTCTAAAGATATTCCAATGTAATATTATTAACTGACTGTCTTTTGTCTTATTAGAAAATTAATATTCAGTTCTATAAAAGGTGGATAATTTATCCAAAACCCACTTCCAGACAGTGGACTAAAATAGAATGCTATTAATAAAGGTAAAATTACTTTTATTTACTCTTAGTATTTATTATACAGGTCTTATAAAGTTCCAATATAACTACATTGGATTGGCTGCATTGGCAGATTATCACATCTTAAGTTTATTAAAGGATGTTTGATTTGTTCAATATCCTTAACTTTTAGGAAGTGAACTTAAGTTAATTATTTTTCCATTAACTTCCACCCCTGTCTCTCAGACTGAGTGGTTAATTTGATAGACTATTAAATCATAGTTAGTATATTTTTAGTAGGTAGTAAATCAGGTAATTATCCCTGTTAATCATTGAATCAATTATATTTAGAAGTTATCCTTTACTCACTTTAATAGGTATAAAGCAGACTGTACTAGATATTAGTCTGATTGATTTAGATTGTTCCCATCAAATATTTCAATGTTTCATATTATTAGAAGTAAGTACTTACATAACTTAGGAGGTCTTTGACCATTAAGGTGAATTCAAATGGTATAAGTAGACTGTATTAGGCTAATTAGCAGGTTGTTATCAATCAATTATTTCTATGTTTCATATTATTAGAAGCTCATAGCTTGTAATGGATTTCCCATTATGGTGGATTCGCAGCTTCAACGAATTAACTTAGGTTCTAAACTGGTTTTAGTTTTTTTTTAGTTTTAGCTTATATTTTACTAATAGGTATCGGATGTATATTTTTTAATACTTTGAAGAGTGTAGCTTTTTTAAGGCCGTATTGTACCTCAGGGAAAGCTAAAAATGCCTGTTTGGTCATTTCAGTATTAGAAATCACACATCACAATACAGCTATGCTTATTTGCTATAACTTTTAGTATTTATCTTGTAATAGGAAACCAGTCTAGACTTTTAGGTATTCCAAAGCAATGATGGTACGATATTACCACATCTCTGCTAATTATTTAAAATGAATAGTTAATTGGTAACAACTTTTAGGAAAACAAGTAGAATTTTATTGGCCTACGGTAACAGATTACATGCCTAGATAGGTCCCTTCAGCGCTTCTAACCCACGTCACATCATCGTAATTTCTATTTAAGCACCATAACTTAATTATCCCTACCTTATTAGTCTGAATTAATCCAGCCTGGCCCCGCGGCCCACGTACCTAGTTTATGTACGCACAGCGTGCAAACACCTTACCGTCCTCCCCTAACTAACAATATATGAGACGTCTACCTACCCTACAGTGCGTTTTCGACCAGCGTCCGTCCCCTCGTCAGTCTAGACAAATTCCACTCTCAAAGACAACCACCACTCGGTCTTAGATCGATTTGACGACCTCCTTGGTCGAGTGGTTTGTACACCGGTTTTCATGGTGTCGCCATCTCTGAGGTCCCGGGTTCGATCCCCGGTCGGGTCAATTTAGAAATTATTGTTTTCTAAATTGTCTCGGGTCTGGATGTTTTCTATGTATAATAAGTATGTATTTAAGTATTTTAAGTATGTTTATCCGTTGTCTAGTAACCATTTTAACGAGTTTCTTCGAAGCTTCTCTTGGGCTAGATAATTGGTGTGATTGTAGGAAAGTTTAGTTAGTTTAGTTTAGTTAGATCGGATTTCGCCTTATCTTTTCCAAGCACATCCAGTTAGATCTGGCTTTACTTTCAACAAAGTATGGAGGTTGACCCAAGACGTAAACTGCCCTCCTCTGACGAGGTTCCAAGCACTACCAGAAAACCCCTTACATTTTGTCGAACTAACAGTCCCTACTTGTGTACCTTGCAATCTAGGCCCAAGCCACATTTAACTTAATTTCGTGGTGAGTTGTGTGAGTCGCATTGCCCCTGAAAGCAACTGACCCCTAAGCTGACTATCCGTCGGGCCAGGATACCCAGTGTGTCAACCTAACACTACCCTGTGTGTAAGGAGGCGGGACGGTTTTGGACGGGGTTGTACGTTCCCACCTCCAGCTAATTGGTGTCTGACCTATCTTCAATTTTCACTAGGGAGACAACTGTCTCTCCCCCGTTATTCTCTCGAAGATAGTGTATTATTTAGCGTTTTAACAGATAACGCCGGCATTATTAAATACAGTCAAATGCCTCCAGACCGAAGTCCGTTGAAACCATATTAGTTTTGTTGGCACCGTTATCCGTGTCCGCTAATATGATCCAGAATACTTCATTCTGTTAACAATTATTCGAGTCGCGATAACAAGAATTTTACTTTAATATTCACTTCTAATGTTAGTTAAAATCGCAACTCGAATATCACTTAGCGCGCTAAAATGGCTCGGACGCTTGTTTTCACGTATGAGTTCGTACCGCACTCGTAAATCAGACCGCGCCTCCGACGTCTAATAATTGAATGCCCGCTAATTTCCCTCTCTCCCCCAAGCATCCTAACTTTCGCGCCACGCGCGCCTAACATCCCTCCCCATCCTTTCGCTTTTCTTCCCTTCAACCAATCGCTAGCTGTTTTCCCGATGCGCCTCGCCTTCGCGTCGCTTATTATTTGTTATACGCGAACTTCGCGTTGCGCCACGTGGAGATAACATCCTCCTTCTCTTTCTATCTTTTTCTCAACCTCTCGCTCGCTCATTGCCGCCGTCCGCCGCGCAATTCTAAAGTTTTTCCATAATCCAACCAAATCTCGTCAGATAGCCAATATTACATGTTTGAATATCTAGATGTAGCCTTCCATCAACAATTCCTTCTCAATAACCACCCACTTAAGCCAATAATTCTGTATTTTGTGAAATTATAAAAAGTTCCGTATTCCGACCATAGGTGGCGCCCGCCTGTATGTAAACCGGCTTGCCAACCTACGTCTATGTCGCCGCGTAACCCAAGTAAATAATGCACGCTAGAGGGCGCATAGTCGCAAGACCACACGGAGCAGTCCCCGCGAAATTCAAAATAAAGATAAAGCCCTATGCCATTGCCAACCTAACAATCCTACGCGAAGCTCAAGTAAAATAACTCACGCTAGACGGCGCCTATGTCGCAAGGGGCACACGGAGCAGTCCCCGCGAAATTCAAACTAAAGATAAGGCTCTAGTCCATTGACCATTATTTTGAACTAGTTTATTTTTCTCTTTTCATGCTTATTATATTAATGGTGCTACGCATTAATATTAATTTTAGTGCTACTCCCATACATTCCTTACTAACGGACGGATACCATTCATTCTGTACCGTTACATCGGACAAAGTGTGTTTCGGATTTTTCGATGCATAGCTGGGTTTGTGATCACAAACCCACATTTGACAAGCATGCTGATTAAGCCATTACCCATCAATTGTAGTGATGACTTGAGCTTAATGATGAAGGCCTTTGCCTAGCAGTGGGTCATAAACCTCTTCAAGTACATGTCCTTGTCGTCGCTGTCTGACACCGGGCTGAACAATACTTTACTTATATCTAATATACTCATATAATAATTTACAGAAAACAGCCGAAGCGTGACCTCTTCAATATTTTGCGGTCGGAGGAAACTGCTAGCAGCCGACCGAAGCCGACTGCTGGAACAACGACATCATCGTTTGCCAGCCGGGTCTCGACAGGAACTTCTCGTCGCACTGCAGTGAGCAGCGGTGAATTTTTTGTAGACCTGAAGGTCTACAAAACGAATGACTACGTGTCAAACCCCGTCGAGGTTCGATACAAGACAGCGCTAGCGTCGGTAAGGTTGCAGTGTGACGACACCTCTCCGTCCTGGGAAGCACTGCAGGGCTTCCTGGCACAAGCCTGGGAGGTATTTGAGAATTCGGAACCAGTTTAATATTCTGATAAAATTAATTTTAAATAATATTATATTTTTTATAGGTTATAGGTGCTTATTTCATTATTATTAGGTCCGAACTCTGAATGTAGCACATACTATATTTAAGTAATATATTCATTTAGTTAAGACATTGATTGATCATTTAACTCATCCGTTAAAATATATTTTAATCGTAATTAAAATGCCTTTCTGTACGACATGTAACACGTCAATCCATAGTAAATCGTGGGTGGGTCATTTGAGAAGTAATTTGCATAAGCAAAATTGTGAGTCAATAAAACATAGTGAAGGTATTGAAATAGTTACATCCGCATTTCGCAATCGTATCGTGACATATAAAATAGTAGCCATACAAGATTTTCAGTTAACGTCAGTGGATAGGTTTTTAGATGGAATACGTAACAAATTAAAGTCGCTCTTAGATGAATTTCTTATAAAACATACATGTGCGAAAACAAATTTTGAATTATTTGCAACATTTTTACAATTTAAAGATAATTCACAATCAATTAAATCGTTCGGAACGAAAAATAAAATATTATACTACAATTACGACTTTGAAAATATGTACTCTGAGGCAGTTAATTACCTAAAAAACGCATTGAAGAATTTGAAGATCGTGATAGTGGATGAACATTTTTAAACAATTTGCATATTGAGGTCAATCTTAACAAATATCAGCCACTTGGAGGCTCAAGTTTCATTCCATTGCCTAAATCAATTCAATTAAAAAAGGCATGTCTTAATATTGCTAAGAAAGATCAGTGTTGTTTTTTATGGTGCGTGACAGCTGCTCTCCACGCAGCTAGGACACATGCAGAAAGAGTTTCATCTTATCCTCATTATCGTGAGTTGTTTAATATTTCTGGAATGTGTTTTCCTGTTACTTTTCGCAATATAAAGATCTTTGAAAATAATAATCCAAATATAAAGTTTATAATTTATGGCTTAAAAAATAATAAAACAATTATAGGTCCTCTATATAAATCAGATATTGATATGAAATGCAAAAACAAAATTATACATTTATTGTTTCTCGAAGATGGTAGTAACACTCATTACTGTTTGATTAAAGACCGTTCCAGACTTTTTAGAAGTCAAATCACTTCCCACCACAACAAGTTATACTTCTGTGATTTGTGTCTTATATTTTTCAATACTTCAGAAGAAGTCGATAGCCATTTGTGTAGCGGTGTAGTGACAGTATTACCCGATAAAGGTTCGGTTATTAAATTTAAAAACTATAACCGTAAACAAAAAATACCATTTTGTATCTATGCTGATTTTGAATCAATGTTGCAAACTAATTCTGATACCACTTGTTCTACTAGTAACACGACAGCGTTACATCACCATGTACCTGTAGCGTTTGCATATTATATTGTTTGTTGTGATGATTCGAGTTATAATCGTTACGTATCACATCGAGGACCTGATTGTGTTACGCGATTTGTAGAGTTAGTACTAAAAGATGTTAAAAAAATATATGAAATAGTAAGTTCAAACGCTCCGATGATATTTACCGACAAGGACCAATCCGATTTTAATGAAGCAACACGATGCTACATTTGTCAAAATTTTGTGTTTTCTGATAAAGTTCGCGATCACTACCACGTGACTGGTCGATTTCGCGGAGCAGCCCATCCTTTTTGCAATTTGCAATATAAACGACCTTCATTTGTTCCTATATTTTTTCACAATTTAGCTGGATACGACTGCCATTTATTTATTAAAGCGTTAGGTGAGGCTCCTGAAAGCATATTTTTTTTTTTTTTTTTAAATTTTGTTTACGCTCACACCAGTTATCTAGACCAAGATGAGTATTCTTGTGAAACTCGTTTATATGGTAAGATAACGGATAAATATACATAAACATAGAAAAAACACCCAGACCCGAAATAAATTTAGAAAAACAGTTTTTCTCTAAATTGACCCGACCGGGGATCGAACCCGGGATCTCAGAGATGGCGACACCATGAAAACCGGTGTACAAACCACTCGACCAAGGAGGTCGTCAAAAACTAAAGAAAATTATATTTCATTTACAAAGTTTGTGCCAGTTTCAAATAACGAGTTTTTTCAACTTCGTTTTGTAGATTCATTCAAGTTTTTGGGAACCAGCTTAAGCAAATTAGCAGATACTTTGGAACCAGAAGACTTCAAATATTTAAAAAAAAACTTTCCTTGTGAACTTAAATTAAAGCTGCTCACTCGTAAGGGCATATATCCATATGAATATATGAACTCGTGGGAACGATATCAAGAACAGTCACTTCCAGAAAAAAATATTTTTATACTTCACTCATTGATCAAGATATTTCTGAAGATGATTACCGTCATGCACATTTAATTTGGTCAACATTTAATATTTCAGATTTAGGAAGTTACACGGATTTATATTTGAAAACTGATGTGCTTTTATTAGCAGATATTTTCGAAAAGTTTAGACGGACTTGCAAACGTGACTATCAATTAGATCCAGCTTTCTACTTAACCGCGCCGAGTTTATCCTTCGACGCGATGTTATTAAAGACAGGGATACAGCTCAAACTTATTGATAATTTAGCTATGGTCCGAATGTTACAGAGTGGTATCAGAGGTGGTGTTTGTTTATGCTCTCATAGATATGCTAAAGCAAATAATGTATTTTTACCAGATTATGACAATTCTGTACCTAGTTCTTATATAACATATCGTCGTTCGGCATTCAATACCGCGAATGCAACTTCAGTAACATTTTACAGGAGACAAAAAAAACTCCATATATTGTACTGTACACCTACTATAAATTTAAAATTATGTTTTTTGATCTAAAATTATATCATAATAACATTGGGTGCAACACATTTTTTTGGCTTTAAGATAGTATTGGCATGTGTAGTTTGTTGAAAACATTTTTTAATAACGTTTTTTTAACTGAGTTATTGCGATTTCAAACTTTCTATAGTGGGCTTGTCACATTCGCGGTGTTAACTTATTACTTTTTGGTCATGTCCTATCATATTCGCGGTTATGTTATAGAATCCCAACAGCATTTATTGTGGACAATAAGGTTTTATATTTATATTTAAAACTTATTTAAATATAATAAATAAATATGTTTTTTATATTTTTTTTGTAGGTACCTACCTAGGTACCTACATATTTTGACACTTTAAAACCAATAGGTAGGTAATAATTATAGAATACAAATTGAATTATTCATTATTTTCATAGTACTTTATAAAAATACTATGATGGGCTTTAGGGCTCGTTAATAAATACTTCTGCAGCTACATAGCCTAGCTTTAACTTTTTGTTATTATTTTTATTTATTTACATAGATCAAAAATTACGTAGCTGCAATAAAATAAACAAAAGTAACAAAATCAACTTAAATCAAAACTTCAAATTCAAAACATAACATTTATTTATTTTCTCAAATATTAATGTATGAAACATCTTATTAAATATCTTTTTTTAAACGTGTTTTCTTATTAATTTGTAATTTGACATCATTGCTGAACCCCATGCTCTTGAAAATATTATTTTCTTCATCTGATGAGTCTTTCATTGCACTGTAAAAACAAACATGATTAGGGTTACCATTTTGTAACAAATACTAACAGAGACGCCAGTGATTTTTTAAGGGATCTACTGTAAATTGAATGCTCGGTACCCTCACAAGGCCCTAATTAACACAAAGTAAATCTTTACGTCCACTGAAGGAGGCTGTGTAAACCTCCTATGCACAACGATAATAAAAAGATTGGATCAAGAAAAAGCCCCGGTACATCCCGAAGTATTAGGTATAATTGTGAACAAACCTGCCTGTAAAAGATTACTTATACACACAGTCGCAGGTATTAAAAAAATTAAATAAGACTTAAGAGTCAATACCTTAATAATATGTCATGTTCTGAGTAGTTGGGTATCTCACAGACTACACTAGTCTTGATAGTGCAGCAAGGTTTCAAGGTTACCATGTCTTAGAAACTCCACCGAAACTCCTTCATCTGCTAGGATTACATTAGCTTTCAAGTGTAAAAAACCGCATCAAAATCGGTCCATCCGTTTAGGAGCTACGATGCCACAGACCTACACACAGAAAAACAGATACACACTTCAAACTTATAACCCTATTTTTTCGGTTGGGGGTTAAACACAATTTAGGCCTCCGACTGTGTGTATCAAAAGGTTGATATCATAAAGAATCAAACATACATAAAATACATACAAACATACGCGCAAAACAAAATCCTTTTTTTTTCCGCAGTCGGGTATTATAGAACTAAGCACATGCCATATATCCAATTTAATCACAAGTTTGGATTTTAAGCTACCTAATCATTTAAACTTGAACAAAGAAAAATTTAATTTAAATAATAAATAAAATACTTAGGTGCCGATACAAACAGTACACCTACCTTCTCAGTTTCGATCGAAAGTATAAACGCGAATCTGTTCTAACGCGTTGAACTAAGGTCAGGTAAAACCGCGAATACCACATTTTGTTTTGGAACAGTTTGTTTCTCAGAGTATATAGTTAGATTATACGTAAAAACAGTGTTTATTTCAACTTATTGCACATTTCGAAGTCTTATTTGCATAAACTCTCTCAAAACAAATTTTAACTCAAGATTAAATTGTTAAAAACAGAAAAACTTACCCATAGATCACACAGAACAGTCATGCACTCGCAGAATGCTATATGGCGGCACTGAGAAACTGTCACGTTCGCGGTTTTTTAGGCGGGATATTACATTCGCGGTTTTAACTGACTAAAATATAACAGGAGTGGAGTAAGTTTCAGCCAAAATTTAAATGGAGGATCGCGTATTTGAACGAGTAGAATCAAATAAAACATAAATCTGATTTTCGTCAAAAATGTCGCGTTCGCGGTTTTGAATGACGAACGACGATATATTAATTGCAATAATTTGTATGGTCATAGTATGTCTCAATACTTACCATTGAACAGTTTTTGGTTTCTAGATCAACATGAGATTGATAATTTAGATGTTTGTCAAATTTCAACAGAGGCAGAGTATGGCTTTATACTTGAAGTGGATTTAGAATATCCAAAGCATTTACATAATTTACATAACGATTTACCATTTTGTCCAGAAAAATGCATTCCACCAGGAGGAAAAAATCATAAACTCGTTCCTAATTTATATGACAAATTTTTATATGTTATACATTATATTCATTTAAAAACTTGTTTAAAATATGGATTGATACTGAAGAAAATTCATCGGGTTATCACTTTCAGACAAAGTCCGTATCTGAAACAATACATTGATTTAAATACAACACTATGGCAAAATAGTTCATCAACTTTTGAACAAGATTTTTTCAAACTTTTGAATAATAGTGTGTTTGGAAAAACATTAGAAAATACTGAAAAACGTGTCAATGTTCATTTAGTTAATCAGTGGTTAGATCAGGACAATGTAACTAAAAAACGAAAAAGTGCGCAACAACTTATTGCACGTCCAAATTTTCATAGCTCCTCGGTATTTACAGAAAATTTGGTAGCAGTGCAGTTAAAACCCGAGCAAATATTTATGAATAAACCAATATACATTGGCTTCACTGTTTTAGAATTATCAAAAAGCCTTATGTATAATTTCCATTATTCTATTATTAAACCTTTTTATAACACCAATGTGCGGATGTGTTACACGGACACCGACAGTTTTGTTTACCACATACAAACAGATGATTTTTATAAAGATTTAAAAAATATTTTTTTACCTTACTTTGGTACAAGTAATTATTGTAAAACGAATCAATTTGCCTTACCAATTCAAAATAAAAAAGTTCCAGGTTTATTTAAAGACGAAATGGGAGGAAAATTATATCTGAATTTGTAGGGCTTCGTTCAAAGCTATACTGCATTAAAACTACATACAGCACAATTAAGAAAGCAAAGGGTATTAAAAAAAACATCGTACGTAAGTTCAATGTCACGGATTATGAAAAAACACTTTTTAATGGAGACATTGTTCGTAGAACAAATATTCTGTTTAAAACAATTAAACACGAAATTTTTACATGTGCTGTGAATAAAATTGCTCTATCTAGCGATGATGATAAGCGGTTAATATCAAATGACAAAGTTTCTACTAAAGCATGGGGACATACAAGTATATTGAATTTTTAACGTTTTTCTTGTTATAATTTTTTTATAAATTGTTGAGTTATATTTAATATTTGTTAATTTAAAAAAGATATGTTATGTCTTAGATAAGTAAATTCAAAGTGCGAGTATATCTTCAATGTTATGTTAGTATGTGCTACAACATGCTTTAATAAAATTTATAAATTATTAATAGAATAATAATGTTTGTCTTGCATAAAATATAATGTAATTATGCTACATCATACGTACCTACTAAAGTTCATAAAATATTAATAGAACATAAGTTTGTCTTGTATGGTAAATATCGCTTTCCCCGAGTGGTGAAACCTGGAAATAAACAAGCGCTGTTTAATGATTGTTTAACGGCATAATAGTTTTTCATATGTGTACTTATCTGTACTGTTTAGACCTATTTCAAGTATTTTTAAGCGTATTTATGTATTTCACTTACTGGAAATGTACACCGTTTCGTAACACGTTGTTAATAGCTTCACCAAGTTTTTAACAACATAAAACCAAGGAACGAGCGAGCAATTATGTAGAATTGTTATTTTTGGCTTGTGTATGGAACGCATTGATTTCTGACCACTAATTGTGAGGATGTAATCATTACATTACGTAATAACGTTAAGCTTAGAGTCCACCAAATTATGGATCAAACGGAGAGTGTTATAAACAATATCTCAAAAAAGTTGTGTGGGTATAGCTATAGTTTTTAAAACTATCACTAGACAATTATTTGTAAATTAAATTTCTCAAGTAAACGTTATGCGTAACAATTTTGTTACGTATAAGTCTACAGAGATACATTTTATTAATAGAGTTATGATATATCACAAAATAGATAATAAAAGTCGGCTATAATTATGTTTAATGTATTAGTTTAGTAAGTTTTCATGTATTTCTTATTTTTCACTAATAAATCTAATCTAAGCCCGTGGTAAGATCACTGAACACCAACCTACCTAATGAGACAAAGCTAAACTGCTACTTGCTTAAACGAATCTACTTCTGTCTATAGACAGCAATACATGGTCAAAAAAAAAAAACTTTACCTTTAGCAAAACCTTACCAACCGTACCAAGTAGTATTACCGTTTAAATAACTTTACCATTACCTCAGCTACCACATACTTGTATGTAAACTTAGTATGTGATAGCCTACCTTTATAGGATTTGGGATGTTGTATTGTATTTATTAATTATTTTATATTAATATTAGTCATACAAACATTCATAAAATATAAATTTTTATCTTTTCTTCAACGAGACACGCCGATAGCAGGTTCATCCATCAACATCTGAAAAAAAAAACATGTTTAATTATGTAATTAAATATGTCTGATATTGTTCAATATTTATTTATTCAAAAACTTACAAATTATAAGATGAGCTTCCACTTAGTTGAAATATTTGCACATAGGTTGAAAAGATTCCACTCTCCAGGACCTTAAAATAAAACATGGACATTAAAATCATTTTTGACGGACACAAAAATATGGTACTGTAAAAGTAAACTTCCTAAAAGATTTAAATACATTTTATGGGTTTTTACAACAATTTAACTTCAAAAAGCTTGGTAGGAAAATACTATCAATGCCAGTGAATTTTCTCCTTAGATGAGAATTTTATTATCAGAAATTATTCTTGTACATTATAGATACTTCAATCATTGAAACATCGAGTAAAAGTGAAAAGTAAAAACCATTTTTATATTAAAATTACTAACAAGGCAACGAAAATTATTAGCTTTGCATAATACTGCGACTCGAAGCATTTATTCTTTGAGATTTTTCTAGATTCAATGAATAAACAAAAGTGTTTAAACAATATTTTTGATATGTTAAACATTTTTTAAGACGAAAAAAATGATCTTATTATGTATGTACTTACATGATTTTCTTCTTTTTACAATTCATATAGTTCTAGTTGAATTAGACACTTTCTATATTAATTATAGATTTATAAACACATGCACTTGGAGAGGCATATGTCCAGCAGTGGACTAGTATAGGCTGATGATGATGATGATGAAACACACGTAACGTAGCGTAGCGTGTCGGTGCCTTGCGCGTCGCATAATGGTTCAAAACGTGGGAAGCGAATGAAACGAATATGAACCCCACGCGTTGCACTAGAGCTGCTTATATCACTGATCATACATCCGAGTAATCGATGCTCAAACATAAATCGATGTTGTGTAATCTATATTTCAAATTTGAAGTATCAATCAATTAGTATGAAATTTAAAAATAATAACAAAACTAGTCTACATAAAAAGGAGAATCAGTACTTATCAAAATATAGTATCTTTCTTGTTATTTCTATTTCGTTTAGATAAGATAAAATGATAGATACTTACCTTACCTAAAAAAGAACACAATTTCATGAACTTATAGAGCTGTTTAATAATAAATAACACATAATAATATGTAAGTATATAAAATTATCGGAGCTATATTTTGAAGTTAACTCCAATATATAACTCAATTAAAAACAAGTATTAGTATGAAAAGTAAATAGGTATGACCTACATACAAATCGATGTTTATTATCGAAAACTCGTAGGAACACGTCTCTACTAGTTATACTGCAAAGACAGCAATTACACAAACATCGGCTGCGATAATATTACAAAGACGATTGTTTAATCGAATAATATTGCAAAGTAGTAAAAAATAATGTGAAGCATTTAAAATGTCAATTATGTATATTTTAATTTCAATATAATAATATTTCCAAGGTTTGCTTCTCTTGTCTATTTGTTCCAGCTAATCTATGAAACGGTTGGACTGATTTTGATGATACTTTAACTAGCAGATAGCTGATATTATATTATAAGGCTTAATCTAGACTACATTTTTAGAAAGTTTTATGTAGTAGGTACCTACATAGCTACTTAATGTCTACGCGAACGAAGTCACAGTCAACAGCAAGTCATAAATATAATTAAGTTTAATAGAATAATGTGAAGCATTTAAAATGTTAATTATGTATATTTCATTTCAATATAATAATATTCCAGGGTTTGCTTCTCTTGTCTATTAGTTTCAGCTAATCTCTGAAACGGTTGGACTAATTTTGATGATACTTTGACTAGCAGATAGCTGATATTATATTATAAGGCTTATTCTAGATTACATTTTTAGAAAGTTTTATGTAGTACCTACATAGTCACAGTTTCTACGCGAACGAAGTCACAGTCAACAACAAGTCATAAATATATTTTTAATTTATGATTATATTAATAATGACTAAGTGCTGTCTTATTTCTTAGGCATAAAAATACACATTTTAAAAATACAATAAATATTATTTTTACGTCATTAGAACTCACGCTTGACCACTTTTTGCTGACAATGGACTTTTTTCTGCATAAAACCACTGGCATCGAAAAAAAATCATTATAATTTTCATGAATTTGGGTGTGCTTGTTACACAGTTATAATTTTAATTCGATTTTAGTGATAAATATAAAGTCATTTTTTAAACGGTTCAACAGTGTGTTTAAGTGTTATTCTGCGAATATCTTCATCAATTTAACAATGTGCGTAAGTAAAATAAAACCTTTAAATATTTATATTTTTACAGCGAGTTGTGTTTGCGTATAAGTTTGTGTTTTCGATAGTCAATTTGAATTAATTATCAAATACGAAAACTTGTATACCAACCAGTTTTGTATCAGCCAACGAAAACACTTTGTTGTTACGTTTATCCGTTTGAATAGGTGTACCACGCGAAATAAGCTTACAGGTTCGAGTGTAGTCTAAAACATAATTTATTTATTTCATAGGTCTGACTCCGAGTACGAAGCACCTTCCGTGATTTCGGAGGTACCTCCTCCTAAAAAGAAGAGCAAGTCTTCGTCAGCCACAACCAAACGCAAAACTGCTAAAACCTGTGAGACTTCGCCTCATGAGACTGTCTCTGGCTCCCGCAGGTAAATTTGTTATTACTTAACATTATTAACTCCAAGTCTTGTTTAGTAGTAACTTATGAAAACAACTCAACTGTGTTCTTTATAATTTATTTATTTATTTAATTAAAACAGTAAAAACCAATTTACTTTAATAAACAAAAAAAAAATAACATTAGCTACATTCAAAACAATTCATAAAAATAAAAAATAATAAAAACAGCAAATTAAATACAACTTTAATAAGCCCAATTTATATATATTTAGTACCTTGCCACAGTACAGTGTTATAAAATTAAATGTTTCTAGAACAATGCTTTCGTCAACACATCAGTGGTTGAGTGGCAAAGCGCTCGGTTCGATACCTGAATGTTCCGGGTTCAATTCCCAGGTCGGACAAAGTGTGTTTCGGATTTTTCGATGCATAGCTGGGTTTGTGATCACCAACCCACATTTGACAAGCATGCTGATTAAGCCATTACCCATCAATTGTAGTGATGACTTGAGTTTAATGATGAAGGCCTTTGCCTAGCAGTGGGTCATAGACCACTTCAAGTACATGTCCTTGTCGTCGCTGTCTGACACCGGGCTGAACAATACTTTACTTATATCTAATATACTCATATAATAATTTACAGAAAACAGCCGAAGCGTGACACCTCTTCAATATTTTGCGGTCGGAGGAAACTGCTAGCAGCCGACCGAAGCCGAGTGCTGGAACAGCGACATCATCGTTTGCCAGCGGGGTCTCGACGGGAACTTCTCGCCGCACTGCAGTGAGCAGCGGTGAATTTTTTGTAGACCTAAAGGGCTACAAAACGAATGACTACGTGTCAAACCCCGTCGAGGTTCGATACAAGACAGCGCTAGCGTCGGTAAGGTTACAGTGTGACGACACCTCTCCGTCCTGGGAAGCACTGCAGGGCTTCCTGGCACAAGCCTGGGAGGTATTTGAGAATTCGGAACCAGTTTACTATTCTGATAAAATTAATTTTAAATAATATTATAGTTTTTATAGGTTATAGGTACTTATTTCATTATTATTAGGTCCGAACTCTAAATGTAGCACATACTATATTTAAGTAATATATTCATTTGGTTAAGACATTGATTGATCATTTAACTCATCCGTTAAAATATATTTTAATCGTAATTAAAATGCCTTTCTGTACGACATGTAACACGTCAATCCATAGTAAATCGTGGGTGGGTCATTTGAGAAGTAATTTGCATAAGCAAAATTGTGAGTCAATAAAACATAGTGAAGGTATTGAAATAGTTACATCCGCATTTCGCACTCGTATCGTGACATATAAAATAGTAGCCATACAAGATTTTCAGTTAACGTCAGTGGATAGGTTTTTAGATGGAATACGTAACAATTTAAAGTCGCTCTTAGATGAATTTCTTATAAAACATACATGTGCGAAAATAAATTTTGAGTTATTTGCAACATTTTTACAATTTAAAGATAATTTACAATCAATTAAATCGTTCGGAACGAAAAATAAAATTTTATACTACAATTACGACTTTAAAAATAGGTACTCTGAGGCAGTTAATTACCTACCTAAAAAGAACGCATTGAAGAATTTGAAGATCGTGATAGTGGATGGACACTTTTAAACAATTTGCATATTGAGGTCAATCTTAACAAATATCAGCCACTTGGAGGCTCAAGTTTCATTCCATTGCCTAAATCAATTCAATTAAAAAAGGCATGTCTTAATATTGCTAATAAAGATCAGTGTTGTTTTTTATGGTGCTTGACAGCTGCTCTCCACCCAGCTAGGACACATGCAGAAAGAGTTTCATCTTATCCTCATTATCGTGAGTTGTTTTATATTTCTGGAATGTGTTTTCCTGTTACTTTTCGCGATATAAAGATCTTTGAAAATAATAATCCAAATATAAAGTTTATAATTTATGGCTTAAAAAATAATAAAACAATTATAGGTCCTCTATATAAATCAGACATCGATATGAAATGCAATAACAAAATTATACATTTATTGTTTCTCGAAGATGGTAGTAACACTCATTACTGTTTGATTAAAGACCGTTCCAAACTTTTTAGAAGTCAAATCACTTCCCACCACAACAAGTTATACTTCTGTGATTTGTGTCTTATATTTTTCAATACTTCAGAAGAAGTCGATAGCCATTTGTGTAGCGGTGTAGTGACAGTATTACCCGATAAAGGTTCGGTTATTAAATTTAAAAACTATAACCGTAAACAAAATATACCATTTTTTATCTATGCTGATTTTGAATCGATGTTGCAAACTAATTCTGATACCACTTGTTCTACTAGTAACACGACAACGTTACATCACCATGTACCTGTAGCGTTTGCATATTATATTGTTTGTTGTGATGATTCGAGTTATAATCGTTACGTATCACATCGAGGACCTGATTGTGTTACGCGATTTGTAGAGTTAGTACTAAAAGATGTTAAAAAAATATATGAAATAGTAAGTTCAAACGCTCCGATGATATTTACCGACAAGGACCAATCCGATTTTAATGAAGCAACACGATGCTACATTTGTCAAAATTTTGTGTTTTCTGATAAAGTTCGCGATCACTGCCACGTGACTGGTCGATTTCGCGGAGCAGCCCATCCTTTTTGCAATTTGCAATATAAACGACCTTCATTTGTTCCTATATTTTTTCACAATTTAGCTGGATACGACTGCCATTTATTTATTAAAGCGTTAGGTGAGGCTCCTGGAAGCATAAAAATAATTCCAAAAACTAAAGAAAATTATATTTCATTTACAAAGTTTGTGCCAGTTTCAAATAACGAGTTTTTTCAACTTCGTTTTGTAGATTCATTCAAGTTTTTGGGAACCAGCTTAAGCAAATTAGCAGATACTTTGGAACCAGAAGACTTCAAATATTTAAAAAAAAACTTTCCTTGTGAACTTAAATTAAAGCTGCTCACTCGTAAGGGCATATATCCATATGAATATATGAACTCGTGGGAACGATATCAAGAACAGTTACTTCCAGAAAAAAAATATTTTTATAGTTCACTCATTGATCAAGATATTTCTGAAGATGATTACCGTCATGCACATTTAATTTGGTCAACATTTAATATTTCAGATTTAGGAAGTTACACGGATTTATATTTGAAAACTGATGTGCTTTTATTAGCAGATATTTTCGAAAAGTTTAGACGGACTTGCAAACGTGACTATCAATTAGATCCAGCTTTCTACTTAACCGCGCCGAGTTTATCCTTTGACGCGATGTTATTAAAGACAGGGATACAGCTCGAACTTATTGATAATTTAGCTATGGTCCGAATGTTACAGAGTGGTATCAGAGGTGGTGTTTGTTTATGCTCTCGTAGATATGCTAAAGCAAATAATGTATTTTTACCAGATTATGACAATTCAGTACCTAATTCTTTTATAACATAAATATTGATTGCAATAATTTGTATGGTCATAGTATGTCTCAATACTTACCATTGAACAGTTTTCGGTTTCTAGATCAACATGAGATTGATAATTTAGATGTTTGTCAAATTTCAACAGAGGCAGGGTATGGTTTTATACTTGAAGTGGATTTAGAATATCCAAAACATTTACATAATTTACATAACGATTTACCATTTTGTCCAGAAAAATGCATTCCACCAGGAGGAAAAAAACATAAACTCGTTCCTAATTTATATGACAAATTTTTATATGTTAAACATTATATTCATTTAAAAACTTGTTTAAAATATGGATTGATACTGAAGAAAATTCATCGGGTTATCACTTTCAGACAAAGTCCGTATCTGAAACAATACATTGATTTAAATACAACACTAAGGCAAAATAGTTCATCAACTTTTGAACAAGATTTTTTCAAACTTTTGAATAATAGTGTGTTTGGAAAAACATTAGAAAATACTGAAAAACGTGTCAAAGTTCATTTAGTTAATCAGTGGTTAGATCGGGACAATGTAAATAAAAAACGAAAAAGTGTGCAACAACTTATTGCACGTCCAAATTTTCATAGCTCCTCGGTATTTACAGAAAATTTAGTAGCAGTGCAGTTAAAACCCGAGCAAATATTTATGAATAAACCAATATACATTGGCTTCACTGTTTTAGAATTATCAAAAAGCCTTATGTATAATTTCCATTATTCTATTATTAAACCTTTTTACAACACTAATGTGCGGATGTGTTACACGGACACCGACAGTTTTGTTTACCACATACAAACAGATAATTTTTATAAAGATTTAAAAAATAATTTTTTACCTTACTTTGATATAAGTAATTATTGTAAAACGAATCAATTTGCCTTACCAATTTAAAATAAAAAAGTTCCAGGTTTATTTAAAGACGAAATGGGAGGAAAAATTATATCTGAATTTGTAGGGCTTCGTTCAAAGCTATACTGCATTAAAACTACAGACAGCACAATTAAGAAAGCAAAGGGTATTAAAAAAAACATCGTACGTAAGTTCAATGTCACGGATTATGAAAAAACACTTTTTAATGGAGACATTGTTTGTAGAACAAATATTCTGTTTAAAACAATTAAACACGAAATTTTTACATGTGCTGTGAATAAAATTGCTCTATCTAGCGATGATGATAAGCGGTTAATATCAAATGACAAAGTTTCTACTAAAGCATGGGGACATACAAGTATATTGAATTTTTAACGTTTTTCTTGTTATAATTTTTTTATAAATTGTTGAGTTATATTTAATATTTGTTAATTTAAAAAAGATATGTTATGTCTTAGATAAGTAAATTCAAAGTGCAAGTATATCTTCAATGTTATGTTAATATGTGCTACATGCTTTAATAAAGTTTATAAATTATTAATAGAATAATAATGTTTGTCTTGTATAAAATATAATGTAATTATGCTACATCATACGTACCTACTAAAGTTCATAAAATATTAATAGAACATAAGTTTGTCTTGAATGGTAAATATCGCTTTCCCCGAGTAGTGAAACCTGGAAATAGACAAGCGCTGTTTAATGATTGTTTAATGGCATAATAGTTTTTCATATGTGTACTTATCTGTACTGTTTAGACCTATTTCAAGTATTTTAAGCGTATTTATGTATTTCACTTACTGGAAATGTCTACCGTTTCGTAACACGTTGTTGGTAGCTTCACCAAGTTTTAACAACATAAAACCAAGGAACGAGTGAGCAATTATGTAGAATTGTTATTTTTGACTTGTGTATGGAACGCATTGATTTCTGACCACTAATTGTGAGGATGTAATCATTATGTAATAGTGCTAATGACATAAAGACCATGGACAAGAAAACAAAAATGATATGACAGTATTTTTCAAACTACAGTTCATATAGGTTAAGGAGTCTGGTACATTCTGCCAATGGATGTTTTGATTGTCTGTTAGTTTTCTCTATGTATACTTTTATTATATTGTGTATGTGTTTTATGTAAATCTGTACCTATATTTTTTATATTAATTTAATTTAAGTTTGCCTTGTATAAAATATAATGTAATTGTGCTACATCAATATTACGTACCTAATAATGTTCATGAAATATTAATATTTGTTTTCTTTATAAAACCTTAATACTTCATCATCATCAGCTCATTTTATGTCCCTACTGCTGGGACATGATTCTTCCCTATGGATGGATAGGGAAAACGGGTTAAACTATCACGCGGGTCAATTGTGGATTGGTAGTTGCTGATTATTGCTAATGCAGCCGGGACCAGCGGCATAACAAGCCTTCCGAAGCACAGAGGAGCTCGAGATTATAAGTTTTTGGTCACCCATCCGGCGACCTACTTTGCAAAAGTTGCTTAACCTTTCTATTTACCTTATAAAATTTAGGTTCTAATCATCATCTACACAATTATTGTTTTTTCATGATATCAAGAATGCTATAAAGACAAGTGCGAACGTGAATTGCACAGCGACACAAACATGCATAATTGTAATAAGAACCACACTCATAAATCTTTAATTATGTGTGAGTCAATAGCTAACAAAACTGCCTATTGTGCAATTAAATTACGATATCAATAATTCACTCTATAGTTGAAAATAGGTAACGAGTTCGAGTCCTGATAAGTTTGTATTTCATGGCATGCGTTTGCTGCTGCCTCAGCAATAGGAATTATTTTACATACACACTCACACCTAAGTCAATGCCTATATAAGTACTTACTTAGAGTATAAAATAGCATCATATTGAAATACAAATTTATTTACATAAAAACAGCGGAGTAAACAGCAACAAAGCAGCGTTTCAATAACATGGTAAGTTATTTTAAAAAGTTCAACGTGATGATTAAAATGTTATTCTTCTCTATAAGTAGTAGATTTACAGTAAATAACTCATTTTTATTGTTTATTTTTTCAGAATTCCCAAGGCAATAGTACCCAAGACATCGTGCCAAGCCAAAGCTTGCTCCATGTGACAAGCAAAGGCCTTGAACGATCACCTTCTCCGGTTTTGCAAGATGCGCAAGACCCGCTAGAGGGATTCAGCCAAATGTTCCCGCCTTGGTTGGTAGAACGACCGGATTCGCCGTTACTTCACAAGATTCGCAAACAACAAACGGCTTCCAAAAGGCAACCGAAGAAAAGAAGCTTTTTAAAGAATTTTCATGGGCAGCAGCAATCGTTTGTTTTAAAAAGTGATAAAACTAAACGACGACGGCTGATAAAGATCCAAATTATAGACTTAGAATCACAAGTGTCTAGTGAGTCGGACGATAATAATACTCTCCTTAGTGCACAATATGTGGTAACCGATGACGTGGACCAAATTATGGATCAAACGGAGAGTGTTATAAACAATATCTCAAAAAAGTTGTGTGGATATAGCTATAGTTTTTAAAACTATCACTAGACAATTATTTGTAAATTAAATTTCTCAAGTAAACGTTATGCGTAACAATTTTGTTACGTATAAGTCTACAGAGATACATTTTATTAATAGAGTTATGATATATCACAAAATAGATAATAAAAGTCGGCTATAATTATTTTTAATGTATTAGTTTAGCAAGTTTTCATGTATTTCTTATTTTTCAGTAATAAATCTAATTAAATAAGATTGTATTGTTTCATTAAGATTACCTATTTAAGTTTAAAAATAAAACACGAAAACAAAATTAGTATATTTTATTTAAATTATTATTTATTACAATTTTTCAAACGATAACTGTGAAAAGGTACATTTTTCATTTTAAAATTAAATTAGTCTTATTCTATGATTTAAAAAATACTTTTTTATTTTTATAAAAGCAAATTTAATTTAAACTTATAATTACATTTTAAAGAACATTATAGTTATGAGAATACCACATTTTTAGACACGACACATTTTTTAATGCACAATTTTTTTTATGATGGACACAATTCAAAGTTTTATTTTCCTTTTTACAATAATCATTAAATAACGTGTAAAACTTGGGACAACCTTTTTCTCCTAGTTCTATTATTCCACAATCTTGACATAGCTCTCGAATCCACTCAATTTTTTTCCAATCCTTTGATTAACACTTTTTTTCCACTTAAATACGGAACAATTAGCCTTCGAAATTCATAATAATCGATGAATCTTTCCCTCCAAGTGAGTCCACGATTTTTTTCCAACCATCTTACTTGCTTTTCTTCTTCATCTAAGAGTTTTTTAAAAGTATAGGGAGGTTTGATTAAGAATGTCTGTGTATGATCTTTAGTTGCTATTGCTAACTCTTTAATAATAAATTTATTTTTAAAATCTTTAAATCCTTGCAAATCCACGATTATCGTATTACCGTTCATGATATCTTCTTCACAATATTGGTTAAAGGTTTGTATTCAAATATACAATCGTTCAATATCAGACAATATGCTGCGGTCTGATCAGGAATCTGGAGAGTTGAAATCGAAGCAGATCAAGATCTGCTTCGATTTCAACTCTCACATCAATTGATCCTTTTAGCGTTTCGTGTTGGCGAGAACAGTCAACAACAAATAAGGGTGCAATATCTTTGAATTCTTTTGGGCTCATCAACGGTTCTGGCCGACGTCCGTGATAAGAATGTTGGAATCTGTTCATATATTAATGAAAACTTATTGTCTGCAAAATTGATATTCCAGATATTGACAGTCCTTCATAAGGGTAATATGATGAATTTAAAAATACTCTTACATCACGTATTAAGCAATGATCAAACTCTGCCAACGACATTACCGCATTATGTTTACGGTTCGTTTGTAAAGCGATAATAACAAATCGTGGTTTCTCTATTTGTGACGAAGTTTTAATAGACCAAGTGTGTTTACGGGTTTTGGGAAGTAATGGATACTCATACAAGTCCAAATTACTAATGCTACGGTTATAGGACGATCTTTTTCAAAATACTTTAATAGATTTATTCTTTCACGATCCGACACCTTAATGTGAGGAACTCGCCAAACGATTTTACTTATTACAATATCGTCCACAACTTCACCTGCATTTAATTTTAAAACATTAAGATTTGTATTGCTTTTCAAATGTACTAACTCATGTTTACAGTTCATTACAATTTTGTCATAATCTTCTGCAAAACCTAATATTTTTTTCAATGGTATAGATGTGGAAAATACTCCATTGTTGCCAGTGTTTGTACCTGTAGTAGACCATCCCCAAACTGTTGCACATTTGGACTCATTTTGATTCAACGAAAGATAAGACTTGATAGTTGTAGTAATTCCTGCATTTTTAACTTTATCTATTTCTACTCCGTTGAGTTCATATCGGATGTCTTGAAAAAGAAATAACGCTGGGTTATTCACAAAATGCACACTCGTCACACTTTCTTTTCCTTTAGTAGTGCTGTTGTATTTGTAAACATCCGCTCTGCCCTCAATATACAAACTGCTGAGTGCAGGCAGAACGTATAAATCTTGCTGATTAATGGGTATTCGTATTTCATCGTTCTTGTTGAAACTTGTCACGTATGGTTTGTACGAATGGTACTCAAAAATTTCAATACGGTTAACATATGACGCTGGTTGACAAATATTTAAAATATTCATTTTAACAAGCCTTTTAATTTAAGGAATTCCTTATTACTTTTAGTTAGCTTCTTTTTTATACGGAGCGTTGTTCCTTTAGGAGATGACCTCTTAGAACTGACTTGAACAGTAGATGGAGGTAAGTTTATATTAAAATTTATCATTTTTTTTTAAAATGTAAATACAACTGTACTTCTTCACCACGCAAATTGATTGGCTTATTTTCAGCGTCTAACAACCTTATATTAATTGCACTTATTGTACTTTGGTTGACTGGAAAATAAATTAAGTTTTTAGGTATTTCAATAATTCTATAACCTGGTGGTACGTTTGGTATAAATTCATAAATTATATGACTTGCTTTTCCGTTCACAAATGATCCGCTGATTACATCGCATTCGATGCGCACGATAGTTGTTGATAAAATGCTGACAGGATACCGAGAATCAGTACTTATTTAGCCTTTACTGTTTCCATACCAAACCCCAAAATTTTGCTTAGGGAGTCATTTTTATCGAAGCGAACATCTTCAGTACAATAAATTCTTGTTTTTAATGTATTGTTATTGCAAGTTAATTTTAATACAGCATTCTTGATGTTACTTTTAAGAAAATCACAAATATCTTTAAGATCATATGATCCTTCAGGTATTTCAATAACTCCATCTTTACCATAATACAATTTATTATTTCTTTCATCAATATTAGTAATGGAGTTAAAAGTAGAAAAATACAAGAGTCCACACTCATATTCTCCTTGTAGTTGTAAAGTAGGGGAGTAGTTTGTTATCAAGGATTCTCCTCTACCAGTTATTGACACAGTGAAAGACATTTTTGTACTGACAAAGTTTTTTATTTCATACTTATTATAAATGATTTTTCCAAAAGTCTCTTAAAAATTTTAAACAAAGGTGACCACAGTTTATTGTATCAAATGTTTGATACTGTACATAATTATAGTTCATAGACATGTTTCTTAAGTAATTTATCAATTCTACTGGTGGCTTTAAATTACCAAAACTATCATAATATTCACAATAGTCATTTTGCTTAACGTAGGCTACCCAATGAGTTCCAGGATTATCAGATCTATCTAAATTTATTATAGCACACTCTATTTTTCTTGGTTTTAAAGGTAATTTATCTCTCATAAAAACTCCTCGAAAGTATGGAATGTCGGTAGCCGATGAATTAGTTTTTTGAAGGATTAAGGTATAAACCAGCTCCTTTTTTATGAGACTTGATATACAGTCCTTTTCCGAGAGCAACAGCTTCCATCATCTTGTTATGTCGTTCAGATTCTTGAAGGTTTTTTTGAGCAACCTTGTAATCATTGACAGCTTTTGCTATACCTGCCGCACCTCCAGCAAGTGAACCAAGGGCTGATAATCCAGCGAAAATTGGAATAAGAGGCAAAATGCCTCCCCTTTTCGGAATAGGAATACATCGCGGCAAGCGTGTACTTTTTTTATTAGTGAATAGTTTTTTTGCAGCAGCATATGCGAAGTTTATAGCGATATGGTTGTCTTTAGATTTGATTTTTTTTAATTGATTTTTTATTTTTTTCACCTTTGACATAAACGACCGTACTCCAGAACCAGCTTTAAGTTTTGCTTTCATCGCATTTTTTACAATCCATGATGCAACTTTTTCTCCTTTTCCAGCATTCTTTGATTTCAATCTTTTCTTAGCCATATTTAAAAGTTCTAAATCTGCTTTATGTCGAATATTCAAATCGTTGTTATTGTAGGCAATGTCGTGGTGCATACAAGCTTGATCCAACTTATTTACACCCCGATCACCTCTCAGTAAGCGTTTCTGAAGTTTTGTGCCAGGACCACAAAATTGGTATCCCGGTAGATGTAACTCAAACGGTAGATTATTTATGAGGTTATTAATAATACCACTTCCTTCCTTCATCGAATTTTTCAAACTGATTGCATACAGATAGAATGCCTAATTTATATCATAAAACCAATTCATTCTTGTTAATCCAACTATTCTCTTTGTCACTAAGACCCAACCATTTCACAAAAAGCTTATTTCCTTTTCTCTTTATTACTTTTTCGATCAAATTAAAGATCTGGAAAATTTGTTCTCTGTAATTCATATTCGTAAAAAGATCCCAAGATTTTCTGTTTATGTGTATCTTCTAAATGATAAGTCGATGGGTTCGTATGATTCACTCTCACTATCCTAAATATTTCTGTGGACCAGTTAGGAGTGTAACCTTTGTAAAAATCTCTTTTGTATTTACTAACACGCACATGATCACCAATTTGAAATTTCGGTTTCTTATTTATCTTATGTCTTTGTGATTTAATAATATTAGATTTAACAACCATCTGGTTTGCTCTATTAACATCAATAGGTTTAAATTTTGTGATACGATGAATAGTATTATTATAACATTGCACCACATGATTCAATTTTTTTTCAATCCATTGATATCGACCACATAAACTAAATAGTTTGTAAATGTTACATTTCAATGTCCTTATTACTCGTTCTACTATAGATGCTTTTTTTGTAGAATAACTGGAATAGTGATTAATATTATAATTTCTCATTAATTGTTCAAAGATAACATTGTAAAACTCTTTGCCTTAATCTGTTTGTAAATTTTTAGATTTTCGAGATGAATTAGTTAATATATTTTGCATTGCATTCGAAACACAATTCATCGCTTTTGATTTCAGAGGATACACCCACACATACTTTGACAATGCATCAATTACTACTAAAATGTACTTGTATCCTTTATTGAAATGTGAATATTTATGGAAATCTATAAGATCAGCTTGCCATAAATCATCTATTCCTTTTATTATTGTACATCGACGACTAAAATTCTTTCTTGCCGCTCTGTGGAGTTCGTCGACTATATCCTTTTTACTCATTTTTACTTTGTTTTGTCCTAATCATATAATCTATTTCAGACTTTGTATAAAACGTAGTAAACAAATGTTCTGAACTTGCTGTTTTTAAGTTCTTTATGTAGACTTGAACAAGACTATGAACCTTATTTATTTCATTTCTGAGCTCTTGAACAGTTTTATCCATATATGCTTTATTGACGGCTTCATCGTCCTTCTCTGGTGACGTCAGACCTTTTAATTTTGAAGATTTCAAGTCGTAATGACCCGTTTCTGATTTTTTTAACGCATCATTCAAAGTATCAATGTATTCTGTTAGTCGTAAAGGCTTGTGAACGTGATGACCAAATTTGTCTTAATTCATTACCGTGTTTATACGCTGTGTACTGTAATTCAACTGCTGAAATTTAGAGTTGCATGCTACTTATATTTTTTTTTTAATGATGCCAGCTTCTCAAAGCTCTTCGATTATTGCAATAACTTCATTATCCAAACCAGTGTTACCTGCATTTCGTGATGCAAATAATAGTTTTAACCACTCAACTAGCTCATTTGGATCATCCCAATAAACATAATCAGTGTCTTTCATAACTTTTTTTAAAAGCTTAATACCTTTTCCCTGTGAAAGACTTTCGAGACTAGTAGCTGCATTTCGTGAGAATTTAAACATTGGCTTAATAATATTCATGTATTTAAATCCTTGGTTGCTAATTAATTGTTTTGATGGATCAAAATTACGTCTGTGTGCATTGGTATCGATTAGTAGCATTTTGTAATCTTGTAAGTCATTGTCTGTGATAACATCTAAATTAGGTTTCTTTTTGTACAATAATGATTTTAAGCCAGGAGTTTTCTTAAAGCTTTGGTTCCCAATTTTCAAAATGTCGCCATCGTCGTAAACGCGATTTTTTCCAAGCATCAGTTTTTCTCGATCGTTTTTAATCCCATAAGGTACGTCTTTCATTACTTCAGATGATGTAGACCTTGACAGTGATTGATTTTTATCGTTCGGTGATGACTGAAGAGATTTAAACGATCCTTCGCTTACATTGTGTTCATCACAAGGTACACTTAGGGTTTTGTTAGATTTTTAATACAATTCATTATCAGTGTCATCTTCTTCTTCATTGCTAATTTCATTAAAATCATCGCTAGAAAAGTGTAATGCCTCGCTTTCATTACTTTTACTTTTTTTTGGAACAATTTCATTATTCAAACATTGTTCATGATGCTGCTCGTTGTTTTTGTTTGCTAACAGGTTAAGCGGTTCAACGATGGGTTTCAATATTGTTTTCAAGGTCATGTCACTTGTACTTTTTAAATCCTTTATCATTTCAACCTTTCTTTTTACAGCCTTTGCAGATTTTACAATTTTTGTTTAAGATCTCTTTCCATTTTAGTAGGATTCCACTCGGTTCCAAATCATGAATGAAAGTGGTGCAATATCAGTACAACAGCCATTTATGTATTTTAATCTGGCACAATAAATGTATCAAAAGCCATTCTGTAACATCCATTATTTCGTTCGCAGTCCTTATTGATTACAAGATAACTGAAAGGTTTATTCCTAACAGTTGAGCACATTTTACGGAATTGAGACCATGTCATGTCTGACCCTACATGTTCATCATAAACATGTTTTAAGTTAATATCGTCTTGTTTAAATAAACTTATTAGGTTAGAATTGTCCCTTACCAGTTGCTTAGGTATTTTGGTATAAGTTTGGTTAATATAGAAACAATCAATGTTCTGGTGACGCCCCATCGCAAAATAATCTCTAATATTATTTTGATTTTCACAAGCAACATCGTCGAATAAAATAATTGAATTTGGCATAGCTTCGTGTGGACTCAAAATGTCATTGTTATTACTGTATTTGTTATAAGATGTGCCTGCAACCATACCCAACACCTTTTCTAGGTATATGTATTTAGGTTGATATAAAGATTTTAATTACACGTAAAGGTTACGAAAGCGTGGACCATCTTCATCAAACTAATAACTAAGTTGGTCTTCCCACAGTTTGATGGACCACAAACAATACAACGTATAGTGTTTGGTAATAAATTACCATGACGCTTTGGCTTATTTGAAACCGGAGGACATATACACTCTAATTTTAATGATTCCTTTTGTTTCACAAATTTCATTACAAAGTATGAAACCGACCGCAGTGTTTAGTGTGTTTCAATAAAATGAGCTTAAAGTATATTTCTACAATATTTAAACAGTCCTGTATATAAGAAAGGGATCACCAATATGAGTTATTGGGTATTCTACCCCACCGCAGTGAGTGAGGGCTCGGCACGAGCCCAAACAAATGAAGGTGGGATAGAATGCCCAACAACTCCCTACTTATACGTTATGCTCAAGGTCACCAGCGCTTGAGCTCTCACGTACACGGAGTGTCACTGGTGGTGCTCAAAATAAACATGTATAGGTAGCACAGTAATATATATTATATTACCGTTTAGGTAGTCTGATGTGGCGTTGACTGTACTGACATACCTAGCCTAGGATTATTTGAAATGGTAATTTGTTCACATTTAAGTACACATTATAAACACCATAACTTGTAATAGATTAAGTAAGTATTCAGATTAATTATTATTTAAAAGAAGACAACCCAAAAGTCATTAGAAGAGATAAGAGTACGCGATAGAAAGAGAGGCAACTTCTAGGTGAATTTAACTGTAGATATTGGAGCGGTGTGCGACCTGAATTGAATTTTATTGTGTCTTAGCAAGAGTCGCTATTTATTTAAATGACTTTGCAGAGTGAATCTTCTGTACTTGTACTATTATGTAAGTATTCTATGGTTTTATGCACATATAAGGGGCAGAGGCAAATAAGATAATATCGTCGGCTTACTGCAAGAAATCATTAAAGAGCAGTAAGTAAGTAAGTAGTAAGTAGCAGCAAATAGCTACAAAAATTACAATGTGTCCTAATAGAAATAAATCAACTTGTGACGGGTTAAAACAAATAATATTGCTTTTGGCGGTGTGACCAGTTAGAACAAAATTTTGGTGTGACGAGTTGATGCCCAAATCCACCTGCCCACGTCCTGCATGCCCAATCGCGTATTTAGTGAAATGTTTTATTCGTGAATAAAACAAAATGAACTGTATGTATGTTTTTTTTTTGTGTGGTATAAAATAGCATTACAAAGGCCATGATGAGCGATTCTGTAAATTTTAATTAATTACTGCGTGTTTACGTTTTCATCCCATTCATCCAATTCGGATGATTGTAGAATAATCTTATCTGAAAGAAGAGTTTCGGATGATTGTAGAATAATCTTATCCGAAAGAAGAATTGCGCGATCTGTAAGTACTAACTACTCAAAACTTGTCATTTAATAATGTTTTGTTGTCAGCTAAGATGTAAAGTAAGTAGGCTAAGGCAAAGACATATAAAAAATAGACAGGTTACACGCTAATATTATTGCATTTTAAAGTGCTGCAAGTAGTACTATATCTACGTATACAGTTATTTATTATGACACGTTGCGCTAACAAGAGACACATTATGTGGTTAGAAAGAGATAAATATACATCTCGCTCTATACGCATGTGAGTTTCCATGGCAACGGCCGCCAGTAGATCGCGCTAACATAGTCTGTTTCACTCTCACGCATAGAACAGATTACATCTCACTCTTTACCCACGTGAGGAGCAGCCAGCAGTTTATTTATCGGGCATTTAATGTTTAATTTAAAAAATCAGTACTTACGAATGAAATGTCACGTTTTTCTTGTTTCTAAAAGTTGCCGTGTAATTTGTGGACCGCCTAAAAACACAGGAAGGCATTTTGGCCACGAAAAACTTGATAAATTCGATGTATAGCCGGGACGCGAGAGCGTGCCTGACTGAATGCGAGTCGGGCAATTACCTTATATTCATTCGTATTGCTATTCTAGAGCGTGTACAACGCATTTATAACTTTTTACATCATTGGGCTAAGGTACTTAGTTTAGTGTAGGCAGGTATGCCCCCACCCCCGCGCCTGCGCGCCGCCAGCGCCGCGCCGCGCCCGCATCGCCCGCGTCCGCATAAAGAAACGTAGAAAATATTTTATTCGTGATTTAAACAAAATGCACTGTATGTATGTTTCTAATTTTTTGTGTGGTATAAAATTGTATTACAAAGGACATGTATGAGCGATTCTGTCAATTTTAATTTATTATTGCATGTGTTACGAAAGAAAAATTAAATAATCAAAGAAGCACACCACTTAACTTTCTAAACTTTGTTCAACATGTATACCACTAACCACTGAAAGTCTTAAATATTATTTCATAAATTTAAACATATTATTCAAAGACAAAAAGAGTGATTTTGTGATTTTCATAGTTCCACATATATTATGTTTCTAAACTTTTTACAACACAAAGATAAGATAGTTCTTATTATAAAACACTCAACATATCAAATTTGAATATTATATACATTACGTTACACGAAATATTATGAAATACCTAAACCATACCTAAAGCACAGTCATAAAACTTCTAACTTTTTAAAAGTAGCTCACAATCCACATACTCTATCCACTCAGCAAAAACGAAAAGTTTTAGAATTATCGTAAGTAATTTTTTTCCGGCTACGCGACTATCAGCCCCTTTACTTTTGAAAACCGATCGGTATTGGATCGGATTAGTATTGTGAAATTTCGTACTTTTAAGTTACGACACCAGCGCTCATTTGGATTCATATTGGGTGAACTAAATGGCATTGCGTTTTGTATTTCTTTCACCCAATATGAATCCATATTAGCTCTGGTGTCGTAACTTTGGGGTACGAAACTTCACAATACCAATATCGATCGATCGGAATCGGTTTCAAGAGTAAGGGGGCAGTTTCCTGGTCGGGCAAAGTGTGTTTCTGATTTCTGATGCATTTGACGAGCGTGGTTATTAAGCCAATAGGTACCCATCAATTATAGCGATGATTGATTTCAATCATGGACAAATTTGCCCTGTAGTGGGACAGATGGTAGCTAGGCTATTACTTGCTTACCAATATTGACCCAACTTTCCCTACAAAAGTATAAAAAATTTACTAATATTTTTCCGTCTTTAAAAATACGGACACGTAAAGCGTCGGTCCCGATTGTTCTCGAACACCAACGAGCATGGGTCCGCGTGGTGGTTCAAATGCTTTTGTCCATATAGGTAGGCTTATGGGACGTTTATATGCTGATGATGACAATAAACCTTTTCACAGATGTTCACAAAATCAGCACGATAGTGTCGACTGAGATGGGCGCGCGGCACTCGCGCCACACGCACGCGGCAGGCGCAGGCGGGTAGCCGGCGAGCATGTGGGTGCGGTTGGCGCGCGCGCTGCGAGCGTTGCGGCGGGCGGCGCTGCTGCTGCCGCTGGCGCTGATGGCGGCCGCGCTGGTGCTGCTGCCGCGCCCGCCGCCCGTCCCGCCGCCCGCGCGCGTCTACTCCACCCCCGCGCCGCCAAGAGAAGAGCCCCAACCGCAGGTACGTAACTTGGTACACAGCAATCCACGTGGTATAGAAAGGGGTACTAGGTTATTTAGATGGTAGGCCGCGTCCCGTTGAGCTTTCTTAACTGGGTGGGGAAAGGGTTGGAAAGTTTCCCATAACCCGAGGTCTCCGCTGGTCTCAGGTGTATGCGTAAGACAGCATTTTAGTTTTAAAAAAGGCACTTGGTGCAGTCATCTACATATCTAATTATCACTACTGTACAGTACATGTGCAGTCGTTTCTGGGTGAAACGTGGACTGCGGCAGTGAACTTTTTTTGCGGTCCTCATTGCTTAGTCTCTTGACTAACCTTTTGGGGATAATAGTCGGTCGTGAGAATACTTATGTATGTAAGTACATAGAAAATAAGTATTCAACTTCATTTATACCCTATTAGTTTCAGATATTGAATGCGATCACGGAGAGCAACGACGTGTTCATAAACGACGCGGACGACATATCGCACAGGCCGTGGTACATGCGCGGCGGCGAGCAGCGCCCGGTAGACCATGACCCCAACGCCAGCCTGTTCCCCGAAGACGCGCCGGGTGACGACAGGTACTTTATCAAAGACGCAACGCCCGGTAGACCTGAGCCCAACACCAGCCTGTCCCCGAAGACGCGCCGGGTGACGACAGGTAGGTAGTTATACCAAAGACGCAACGCCTAGTAGATCACGACCTGAACGCCAGCCCCAGACCTGTTCCCCGAAGACGATCAGAGTGCCGACAGGTACTTATAAAAAAAGACTCTTGTTTTCATGTGAAAGAAAAGGAGGCAAACGAGCAGGCGGGTCATCTAATGGAAAGTAATCACACCCGTCCATGGACACCCGCAAAACCAGAGATGCGTTGCCGTCCTTGAAGAAGGGGTGGAGATGGGCCCCCAATACTTTCACTCACCGGAACAGCAACAAGTGCCATTGTTTCACGCCGATCTTCCATGAGATATTACGCCGGGCGAGCTGACCCAATTCGTGCTACAACCCAGCGCGGCTCTACCATACTCGGAAAGTCTTCTTCCTGCCCTGGTCCTATAGCGAGATTCCTACTTTGCCCCAGCCAGGGTTGGTGCAATAACCCTTGTCAATTTCTCGCAGGTGCCTGAGTGTCACAACAGTCACATCAGAATTAGAATCTATAGGGCATTCTTCATTCAGTACTCACTCAGATCACTGCCTATTTTCCAGAAAGATAACCGGAGCTTATAAGCCCGCTCACTTATTATTGTACGAAGAGTATACGCCGAATATTGTCATACTGATGAGATGATGATAACATCTTTTGCAGAATCGTCCACCAGCTAACGTATATGAGGGATGAGAATCCGCCAATAAAGAAGATACTTCTGGCCAACGGTTTGGGCGCGTGGGGAGTGCCGGCCGGCCGCACCGAGTTTGTCCGCAACAAGTGTCCCGTGGACCGCTGCTCCATCACTGGGGACGCAAGGGACGCCTCCACCGCCAACGCCGTGCTCTTCAAAGACCACCACACGCCGTTCAATGTGCGGCGGCCAATGAACCAGGTCAGTCACAATTTCCTAGCGTAGTAAATAGGAAGGAAGACTACGTTGCAAAAGTTTTAAGTCGTCATCTAACCCGACAATAGCCAGCCATTGGCGTTTCATGATGTATGCTGCTGTCACTTTTTGTAAAGTAGGACCGACCGACGACGTCCCAATACAAGCAAAGAAACTGCACCGTAAGGAGCTAAATGAAAACTTCTTTAAATAATACGAGTACCTATGTATTATAATATAGCGATAGGTTATAATTTTATGATTTATACGGCACGCGTTGCAACGTAATGCTGTGTTGTAAAACAAAACACATTAATTTGTCACGGCATTAGCAATGTCATGATGACGCTGGTTTCAGATGAAACCCTTAACTGAGTTATTTTACCCTTATTTTTCCATTTTGGGGCGTAGGTATTATAAGTACAACGATAAAACAACACTGGATAAAAGCGTAAAGAATTAGGCACGTGTGTCGGTAGCTCTATCGATAGAGCAATAATCGCATAGGTAAAAATACCTACTTACTCGTGTTTTTACTTTTTATTTATTTTCTTATTCAATGTTATGTAAACAGTTTATAAATACATAACAATTGAACACCCACATTATTCACATTGTTTCTGATTTGAACGCTTTCTGATACGCTGTTTGGATTCGACTTAACTTTCTTGTGAATCCAATAAAGGTATAACAATGCAAATGCAACACACACTAACTTCCAAAATACATCGTTAAAAACCCAATTCTTTCAATTTAAAAGGATAAACGCCCAAACTAGATATGGAAAAATTAGTAGTAAACATTTTTTCCAAATGCACTATTTCGGTAAGATACGTCTACATTTCTAATTTTATAACCATCTAGACCAGCTGTTTTATACTACCGCACATGTTGTAGGTATCTAATTACAAAGCAACAATAAAATTTTCTTTCTTTGTTGTGCAGATTTGGATACTTTATTATCTGGAGTGTCCGTACCACACGGCGTCCTTGCGCCCAACGTCTCTCGACGTTTTCAACTGGACGTCGACGTATCGGCGGGACTCCGACATCGTAGCGCCATACGAAAGATGGGTCTACCACGACCCGCTCGTCACTGAGAAGGAGCTAAACAGGAACTACGCAGCAAACAAAACCAAAAAGGTAAACAAACTGGATGGTCAATGAGTTGTGTGTAGGGTTATCACCTTTTTTTAGGACGAATAGAGTATTTCTTCATTTTGTTAGAACAAAAATAGAGTACATAGCATAAAAAAGAGTATTTATTTATTTGTCCTTAAAAACGTTTTTTTTGTTGCTCTTTGCGACATTGACATAATTTAGATTAAAATTATAAAATCAACTTGTTTTTTATTAAATTTAGGGTAGCTCTATTTCTTTCGTCATTCCACTTTACATTCATAAGAGAGAAGACTCTCTCAGTGGACTCTGAAGTACTCATAACCAGTAACGATCAGTTTTTCGAAAATAGAGTATTTTAGCGTATAGTCTATGGGTGTCGTAGATTATAGAGTACGCATACATGTTAAAGAGTACAATACTCTATTTTAGAGCACGGGTGGCACCCTAGTTGTGTGGTGGTGACTCATTATTAAAATGGTACTACAACCATCGAGGCATTATACACTTGAGGCAATACCGCAAAGCAAGTTTTTGCTCAGTGATTTCGCGTGATCCAAGCTATTGTGGACCTTGCGGCTGCAAATCAGTGCGCATTGCTTCGCGGTGTCATCTCTAGACTAAATACCTCAATGTTATCACTACATCCCTTCTCTTAGGTGTCGTAAAGGCGACTAACGGACTGAGGAGTGCACCTACATCGCTTCTGTGATCTAGTGGCTAGCCACCGGTTTCAGACCCAAAGGTCCCGGGTTCAATTGCCAGCGGGGGTACATCTTTGTGTGCTCGGTTTGATTGGTGCTAGTCCTGATAAGTCCACCTGGCTTTCTGCCACCATCTTATCTAAGTCTGTCACCATAACAACGATGTTTATACCATGTTGTGTTCCGACAGTTTGAGATAAGATAGCCTCAGTGGTTAAGGGTTCCGGATGAAGCGCGCTTCCACCTACGGCCTTATCGTCACTTACCATCAGGTGAGATGGAGGCCATACCCTTATCCGTTGTAGAATAAAAAATAACATTTAACAGCATAAGCGGCGATGAGCTCACCACTTATCACCCTGCGCGTAATATGTGCAGTTATTATTTGGTGAAACGTGGAATTTTTTAATTTTTATTAGGTATATAAAAGTAGGTATTTTTTAGCTGTCACACCAATCATTCAGCCCCAAACTAAGCGTACCCCAAAACATGGTGAATCAATAACGGATAAACATACATAATATTTACTAATAAACATCCTTGACTCGGTCACAAATGCTCGTGCTCACCACTTTTGGGGGTTAAAGTTACTCGCGTCCGTAGGTTTACCCTTGAGACCCTAAACTTGACCCCTGGGTGGTGCTAAATGAGTGACACTGACTGAGTGGTAGAGCCACGCTGCGTTGCAGCACGCATTGGGCCGGCTCGCCCGGCGTAATACCACCCTCTCACTAATATTCGGCGTGAAATAATTGCGGGTGTCCATGGGCGGCGGTGATTACTCTCCATCAGATGACCCGCCTGCTCGTTTGCCTCCCTCTTTTATAAAAAAAAAACCACACAAACATTTGCCCCTACCGGGATTCGAACCCGAGACCGTGGGTTGCGCAGTCAAGATCGCTGACCACTCGACCACCCGGTCTTCAAATCGCCAAGTCGCCGCTTTAGTGGTCCTAATTGCCTAGTCTTTGACTAACAATTTGGGGATAGGTACTAGTCGTGATTGCATATATGTATGTATCTACTGATCAATGGCTGAATGCCAACATATTATTGTAATCTATAAAACATGCCTGTATTCGCGGGTCAGAGGACATCGCCAAATACAGCAGAGAAGGGACTTACCGAGAACAGGCTGGACGGGATCGCATGTACCGGGAGACGAACTGGGCGAACTGGGCAAAGCACGGGCAGGGCGATGAAGTGGACTTCACGATCACGGCACAGCACACAGGCACTATCTTCACAGG
Organism: Scoparia ambigualis; assembly: GCA_963921215.1. Classification (NCBI taxonomy): domain Eukaryota; kingdom Metazoa; phylum Arthropoda; class Insecta; order Lepidoptera; family Crambidae; genus Scoparia; species Scoparia ambigualis. Next base: position 51,988,770 of record OY992502.1, on the reverse strand, counting down.
CAGTATCATTAAGGGCACAGAGTCACTATCACGGCGTCCAGGGCGCGTATATCTGTGGGCGTCTCGCGGTAGCTAGCAGACAGACGAGTCGCGCGGTCGGCTCACGAAGCTAGCGGCGGCGGGTCGCGCAGCGGTGGCGCCGCGGCAGATAGGCGGACGCGGCCGTCAACAACCGCTGAGTCAACCACCTTACAGCTGGCGGTATGCTTTGAATGGCCGTTGCGCTGTGGCGCAAACATCTTCCTGGGGCCCAGGGTGGGCTCATCCAATGGGAGCCTGGCGATCCGGAATGCAGGCCTCCGAAGATGTCCATTCGCGGTGTCCAGGTCTACCACCCGCACGACGCCATCCTTCCCAGGCAGGGTGCGAGCAATGCGCCCCAGTCTCCATTGGAGGGCAGGCAGGTTGTCCTCCTTGATGAGGACGAGCTCGCCAACTCGGGGAGGGGAGGATGGGGACAACCATTTGGAGCGGGTTTGAAGGGTATGACGGTAGGACTGGGTCCACAGCGTCCAGAAGCGCTGGGAAAGGGCCTGTACCATCTGGAATCGCCTACGTGTGGAGATCGGCCTATCTTCCACGGATAGTTCGGGAAGGGCCGTTAGTGGGCGGCCTATAAGGAAGTGTCCGGCTGTAAGCGGCTCAAAGTCTGAAGGATCAGACGAAAGTGGGCAGAGAGGTCTCGAGTTAAGGACCGCTTCGATTCGAGCTAAAAGTGTGGAGAATTCCTCGAATGTGAGGTGTTGTTCGCCAATTACGCGATATAAAAGTTGCTTTGTTGATTTTACGTTGATCTCATGTAACGCACCGAACCATGGTCCCTTAGGGACGTTCAACAACCAAGTAATGTGCTGACCAGCGAGCTTGTGCGCAATCGTGTCATTATTCAAGGCAAGAAAGTTTTGTACTTCGATGAGCTGATTTCTCGCGCCTACATAATTTGTACCGCAGTCCGAGCGGATGAGAACCGGGGCACCGCGGCGTGCTATAAAACGCTGTAATGCCGCGAGGAACGCTTCCGTGCTGAGGTCCGAGACCGGTTCTAAATGAACCGCCTTAGTCGAGAGGCACACGAATATACAAAAGTACGCTTTTAAGAGTTTAACATTACGTAGGGTACTAGATTTAACGAGGAATGGGCCGGCAAAATCGGTCGTGACTTGACTAAATACTGGCTGAGGCGTAACTCTATCGGCTGGCAGGTCGGCCATGAAGGGCGCTTGCGGCTGGGTCCGGCATCGAAAGCATCTAATGCATTTAAAAACTCGGTGTCTAATAATACGGCGCGCGGACAATATCCAAAATTGTTGGCGTAGGATAGCGTGTAAAGTGTCAGCGCCAGGGTGGCAGTGTATTTTGTGGTAGTGGTCAATGATAAGGTCTACAAGTGGGCTAGAGCTGGGAAGTATGGGCGGATGCTGCGCGTCATATCGGATAGACGCATGGGACAGTCGTCCACCAACTCTAAGGAGCTCATCTTTAATGAGAGGTGACAGCCGCTGGAGTCTGACGGAGCAGATTTTGCCAGTTTGAAGGCGGTGGATGTCCTCTGCAAACTCATTGTGCTGAACACTGCGCACCCAGTAAAGTAGGGCCTCTCTTCGTTCACTGACGTACAAGGGGCCTGAGCGTCGCGAATCTGGGTGGTGTCTGCAGTTGTGCAGAAAGCGTTTTAGACAAGCTGTCACTCCGACGAGCTTGTCTAGTGAACTGAACCGAGTGAGCAGGTCAAAGTCAAGACCGGGCACTGTGACCAGTGACGGGACGTGTTTAGGCTTAAGGCCGGGCAGGGCGTGATGGCCCAGAGCTAAAGGCATCGCAGGCCAAGACTCACAAGGCCGTCTAAGCCACGTGGGAGACCACCATAAGTCGTGGGCTGACAGGGATTGCGCAGACATCCCTCTGCTTGCGCAATCTGCCGGGTTGAGCTCGGAAGGTACGTGTCGCCAGGTACATTCCGGTGAGCCTGAGCTGATTTTGACTACCCTGTTGGCTTCAAAGGGTTGAAGACGGTGAGGCGGTGTATTGAGCCAGGCCAGGACTGTCGTACTGCCTGACCAACATATGTGTTGTTGTATACTGATATGGGCCGATAACTGAACCGACACACGGATCATGAGCTGGGAGAGTTGGGTGGCGGCCGACAACTCTAACTTGGGGATTGTGAGGCGATTCTTGATTGGTGCGACTCGCGACTTGGCGACAATCAAGTGTACCAAAGTATCTCCGGAGGCATCGAGCTCATGGAGATAAACAACGGCGGCAAACCCGGCTTCAGAGGCATCTGCAAACCCGTGAAGCGAGTATGCAGCTGAGCCTTTGTTTGCACAAACGTGCCGAGGGAAGCGAATGCTAGACAACAGCGGCAGATCCTCTGAGATGTGGTGCCACTCCGTTTGCACTTCAGAGGGAGTGGGCTCATCCCATTCCAGCTTCAGTAGCCACAATTGCTGAAGCAGCAGCTTTGCGCAGAAGATAACGGGAGAAACCCAGCCGTTTGGGTCATAAAGTGAGGCTACGGTTCTTAAAATAGACCGCTTTGTGACATGTGTGATGGGGGGCAGAGAGACGCGGTAGGTGAACTCGTCTGACTGAGGGCTCCACTGTATACCCAAGACCTTAATGGACGTGGACTCTGGGTTCATGTCGAAGTCCTTGGGCATGTCGCATTGGTTGTCGGGAAATCTCTCGAGCAGCTTAGGCGAGTTAGATGTCCACTTACTGAGCTGAAAGCCGCCTAGGTCTAGCAGACTTATCAACTCGTCCTGGAGTGCTTGGGCGGATTCAACTGTGTCATGACCACATAAGATGTCATCAACGAAAATAGACTTGCGAAGAACCTGAGCGGCTCCAGGGTAGCGATGGCCATCATCATCAGCCAGCTGAAGCTGAGTGCGGATTGCATGGTATGGGCTTGATCTTAAGCCGTATGTGACTGTATTGAGGGCGTAGGTGAGCAGAGGGTGATCTGGTGAGGACCGCCATAGTATCAGCTGATACCGTCTCTGGTCTGGGGCAACCAGCACATTTCTGAACATCCTCTGGATGTCAGTGCTGAAAATGACTGGATGCGTTCTGAAGGACATGATGATGTCTACAATGTCCTGTTAAAGGGCGGGGCCTGTGTGTAGGCATTCATTTATGCTGACACCATTGGAGCTTTTGCAGCTACCATCAAAAACAATGCGCAGCTTGTCCGACCCTGACTTAAATACGCCATGGTGAGGGATGTAGAAGTGAGGTTTATGGGTGAATGTATTTGAGTGACAGGGAGCCATGTGCCCTAAGTCGATGTATTCGGCCATAAAGTCGACGTATTTAGAACGCAGAGACGGGTTCGCCATTAGCTTCTTCTCAATATTGAGGAATCTGCGTAATGCGATAGGGTGAGTTTTACCTAGTTGAGGGGCGTCCTTTAGAAAGGGCAGAGCGACCGTATATCTGCCTGAGAGATCGCGTGTAGTGGTAGAGCGGAAGATTTCCTCGCATTGTTCCTCCAGGGGATCATTATGAGTGTGAGATTGAGGGAGGGGCTCCTCAGACTCCCCGAACCTTTCCAGACTCTGACGTATGTCCTGGGCTGATTTAGCTGAGTCTGGTTGTGAGCTGACGACGTGAGCTGAGTTAACCTGCTGCGCCGGTTGCGCATACAAGTCCTCAATGGGTCCTATCAACGCGAAGTCGAAAATCGTGCCGAAGGCTATGGGCTTGCCCGGGCCCAACGAGACCTTAGTCCCGTCCAACACCTGGCCAAGAACGTCCGACCCCAATAAGAGGTCGATCGGGGCTGGTGTGTGGTAAAGCTGGTCAGCCAATGGCACGGGTGGCTGGCCTAGTACGTGGGAAATGTTTGGTACCTTCTCTAAGGGAAGGAAGCCAGTGACGTTTTTTAAAATGTGAGCTGTGGCAGTGATTGTAGGAGTATCATTGTGAGTGGGTCGGCATACTATTGTTATTGCCGCCTTTGACTCATGTTTGTGCTGATTCCCAACTCCTGTAATTTTTAAAGAAGTGGGTTTTGATGGCAGGTTCAAAAGTCGTGCCATGCGTGACGTTATTAATGTCAGCATACTGCCACAGTCCAATAAAGCTCTGGCTGTGTGATGATGGGCATGTACGTCCGCGACTCTTAGTGAGACGGTTGGCAACAAAATGGGTGTGCCAGTGGGCACAGAAGGTGAGTGAGCTGATTGAGTATCAGCTGAAATTGTATGAGCTGAGTATGTATCAGCTGTGTGGGCATGGGTTGACTGGGCATGGGCTAAATCTACCTCTTCGCTAGGGTGCTCTGTGATAGTAGGGAGTCATAATTGCTGGCGGCGTTCGCGGGGCCTACCTGGCGAACCGGACCTGGGCGGGCTGGCTCTGTGAGCAGAGCTGGGTCGCACCTGTTTAGCCTGTGCGGGTTCGTGCCGCCTGCTGTGTCTGGGACGCTCCCTCGAGTGCTCTGTCAGCTGTGGTGGGGGTACATGTACAGACGACGAATGAGCTGAGTGCGTTGGGCCGTCTGGTCGATGGAGGGACGTGTGGTGGTTCGTGCTCCCACAGTTCTTGCATGCCCCCCTTGACCTGCACTCGCTCTCGTAGTGACGGCCGAGACAACGCAGGCAGCGCTCGCGTGCCTGTACAAAGTCCCAACGGCCCTGTGTTGGCTGGGCATTGTACCATCTGCACGTCATGAGCGTATGTCCCCTAGTGGCACAATAGGGACAGTAGGACGTCGAGCGTGAGGAAGAGGACGAGGACGATGATGAGGAGCAGCTTTGCTGGAAGGCCGAGTAGACGGGGAAGGGCTGACTGCGAGCCGGGGAGGTGGATGGGCGGTGACGCATTTGCTGCGCTGGGCGTGACGGTTGGTGAGTAGGCTGATCGTAGGCGCGGTGAGGCGATGGAGCTGAGGAGCGGCCACGGTAATGGTCGGGTTGTTGCTGAGCCATATGAGCATAAGTGCGATGGGGCAACTGTGGAGGCGCGCGGCTACGAGAAGGGCCGGGCAGGGCGTGAATGGGCTGCGGCTGGGCTATGTTGGAGAACTCTGTCTCCACACAGCGCGCGTGCTCCTCGAGGTAGGAGATGAGGTCACTCAACGTGGGCAGGGTGTTACTAGACCCGTGTCTGCGTTCAAATAACGTGCGGAGCTCACCCTTAAACTTTCGCACCACTATCGACACAAACACGTAGTCGTCTCCTATGGGCAGATCCAAATTACTAAGGGCACACTGGGCGGACACCAGCGGAGTGAGGAAAAGTGTGCGTATGTTAGAGCGCGTGTGGATGCTCGGCAGCCCCAGGATTATGTCGACGAAACTATCGATGAGAACCCGGCGGTTCTCGTACCGCTTGGTAAGGATGTCCATGGCCACGGCAAAATTTTCATTGGTGACCTTTAGGTGGGACACCATGCTTAATGCCTCACCGCTGAGACTTGAGAATAGGTAGTGGAGCTTGACTGCGTCCGACAGGGTCGCCATGTCGTCAGTCAGACTCCTAAACAGCGCAATGAAGGAAGGCCAGTCCTCCACTTTTGAGCTGAACCTAGGCAGCGCTATCTTGGGGAGGACGGCTGTGGGCGTATTGACGCCGAAACTGGGCTGAGCGCTATGGGTTGGGGATGACGTGGAAGAGGTTGAGATTTCCTCCCTAGCCATAAGTATCCCCAGGTACGCTCCGGAGGCTTTTGTGTGGTTCTCAGTGTATGTCTTCTCGGTCTTCTCGTCCAGGTCCTCCTCGTCAAGAATGCTATAATACACTGCGTCCATCCTGTCTTTCACGCCTTGTATCTGTGCGAAACGCACGTTAAACTCCAATTTGGAATGTGTGGTGCCGCCAGCAATAATTTGTGACCCTAACTCAAGGAGCTGAAGTATGGCCTTAACTGCCTCCCTAAATATCGCGGCTTGTGACTTGGTCGGCATCGCGATGAACAAAAGGAGACAAGAAAAAATAATAAAAAAAAAAAAAAAATTAACATATTTAAAGGCAATAAAAAGAACAACACCCTGTATATATTCTATAGTTGGGCTGGACGCATTCATTTACTAAGGTAATGGCAAATGGGCTAAAATTAACGCAACAATAAAGAAAGCAAAACTAAGTTGGGACGCCTTGTATATGGCCCACGGGTGGGCAAACGCATGTCTGTGTTTATTGAACGCGCGTACGTAATATTAGCCGACCGCAAAACAAAAAACAAACAAAACAACAAAAAAGATCACGTCATCCGTAGCCCACTATTGGGCAAGGCGCTCACAGTCGGGCAGACCTGTAGCGGACACTAGCGCGAAGAATGAGTCGGTCGCAAAAAATATATAAATAAACGAATAATAAAAACTTAATTAAATAATTGGGACACTCTGTCTGTGTCCCACAAGTGGGCAAACGTGTGTAGAAGTACTATGCTCTTGTGGTGAGCACGCACAAGAATGAGCCGATTGCCAAGGCAAAAATCAAAAACAAAAAAAATATATAAAATTAACACGAGCGAAAAAATAAAGCACGCTACTTGGCACGCGTGGTGAGCATGCACGAGATCTGAGCCGATTTAACACGACACGAACATAAAAAATTAATTAAAAAATAAAACGGGAAACCATCTCTCGTTATAATACCATACGCAACGTAATAATTTCACAACAACATTACAACATTGCATCACACTTTCGGTTTGTGATCAGACAATCGGATGCATACACAAAATCAACAATAAAAATAAAATAATTTAAGTGTACGTTGGCCAGCTATACTAACACAATTGTTTTCTGAGTACCGACAAAAACTTTTATTGGGGCAGGCCGTTTCGCCACGAGATATAAATCGTAAAGTTACGGGAACAAATGAATTTAGAAATGATGGCAGGAATTAGATTATGGGCGGAAATAATTATTTTTAGCGGACTGTAATTGAATGAGCTGATGGAACGCGAAACCAAGTTATGGTGAAGTGGTAAACAGTTTACTGGTTACGGGAAGGTCGCCGGTATTTAATATTACCGGCTCGAAGATGACCAAAATGTATTCGCGGGTCAGAGGACACCGCCAAATACAGCAGAGAAGGGACTTACACATGTTACGCATGTACCGGGAGACGAACTGGGCGAACTGGACAAAGCACGGGCAGGGCGATGAAGTGGACTTCACGATCACGGCACAGCACACAGGCACTATCTTCACAGGCAGTATCATTAAGGGCACAGAGTCACTATCACGGCGTCCAGGGCGCGTATATCTGTGGGCGTCTCGCGGTAGCTAGCAGACAGACGAGTCGCGCGGTCGGCTCACGAAGCTAGCGGCGGCGGGTCGCGCAGCGGTGGCGCCGCGGCAGATAGGCGGACGCGGCCGTCAACAACCGCTGAGTCAACCACCTTACAGCTGGCGGTATGCTTTGAATGGCCGTTGCGCTGTGGCGCAAATAATGCCGATAGAAAAATTTACGACATCACGTGAAGCATGTATCTTTTCGACGTAACCTATTTCTCTACCTTATAATACATACACACATCATCGCCGCCTTTACCTTAGCTTAACTTATTATCTAATTCTTAAAACTATTTAATCTAATTTATCTACAATCTAATGGTTGTGTCTGGAGGTTTTGTAGAGTGCGTAGTGTTTGTATGATAATGGAACCTTAACCTAGACCTAACACAACTTAATTCTATTAGCAATATACTTCAGTCAAGCGATGTAATATTATAATGAAATACGATTTTGGCCGGATCGTCTAGTGAACCCTCCGTTGTTAACCGCATTTAAGTAACTCAAGTTCTTTTCGTGAAAGTTTAGTAATTGGCTTAACCCGTGTTAATTTATTTTCTCCTGACCTATCAGTCAATAACTAGTATCCTAGATATGTGTAGCCTAGCAATGACTCCGTCTGAACTGTGACCTAAATCCTTCACAGCAGCTGCGGGGAAGATTTGTTAACCAGTCAAAGATAATCAGATGATAGCTTAGCTTGCAGGCATTATTATTTATTAACAATAGCATGATACATAAAAGTCTTGTGCAATTTACATAAAATTCTTGTAGAAATATAGGACATATTAGACGATTCTGGTAATTTAATAGCCCCGCCCCGCTATTAGCATGCTGAACGGCTCATTGTTTAATATCAGCTCTGACCAGTTGACTTTAATTTACTATTTATAGAGAGTCTACATAACTTCTCAACTTAATTTCAACTTACATTATGAAACTATGTGTTAGCATTTACATTCTTATTATTCCACACAAAATCAATAGAGTTTATCTCAAGGCTTGCTATCATCCAAATATCCTTTTCACATTAAGAACTTAATTATTCAATGCAATAACTTATGTCTTATGATATCACTTATCGAACAGAGGTGGGAAGCCAGCATTCAACAGGACCCACTTATTTCTCTGATTATTGTGTCTAAAGATATTACAATGTAACATTATTAGCTGACTGTCCTTTTGTCTTATTAGAAAATTAATATTCAGTTCTATAAAGGGTGGATAATTTATTCAAAGCCAAAAAATAAGGTAAAATTACTTTTATTTACTCTTAGTATTTATTATACAGATCTTATAAAACACCAACATAACCACATGGTATTGGCTTGCTCGGCAGATTATCACATCTTAAGTTTATTGAAAGATGGTTGATTTATTCAATATCCTTAACCTTTAGGAAGTGAACTTAAGTTAATTATTTTCCCATTAACTTCTACCCCTGTCTCTCAGACTGAGTGACTATTTAATAGCCTACTAAATCATAGTTAGTATATTTTTAGTAGGTAGTAAATCAGATAATTATCCCTGTTAATAATTGAATCAATTATATTTAGAAGTTATACTTTACTCACTTTAATAAGTATAAAGCAGACTGTACTAGGTATTAGTCTGATTGATTTAGATTGTTCAAAGCAAATATTTGTATGTTTCATATTATTAGAAGTAAGTACATAACTTATAAGGTCTTTGACCATTAAGGTGAATTCAAATGGTATAAGTAGACTGTACTATCAGGCTAATTAGTAGATTGTTATCAATCAATTATTTCTATGTTTCATAATAGTAAGAGCTCATAGCTTGTAAGGTCTTTTCCCATTAAGGTGGATTCGCAGCATCAACGAACCTAGGTTAACCTAGGTTCTAAACTGGTTTTAGTTGTTTAGTATCAGCTTATATTTTACCAATAGGTATCGGATGTATATTTATAATACTTTGAAGAGTGTAGCTATATTAAGGCCGTATCGTACCTCAGGGAAAGCTAAAAATGCCTGTTTGGTCATTTCAGTATTAGAAATCAAACATGACAGTACAACTATGCTTATTTGCTATAACTTTTTAGTATTTTTCTTGTAATAGGAAACCAGTCTAGACTTTTAGATACTCCAAAGTAATGATGGTACAATATTACCAAACTTCTGCTAATTATTTAAAATGAATAGTTAATTGGTAACAACTTTTAGGAAAACAAGTAGAATTTTATTGGCCTACGGTAACAGATTACATGCCTAGATAGGTCCCTTCAGCGCTTCTAACCCACGTCACATCATCGTAATTTCTATTTAAGCACCATAACTTAATTATCCCTACCTTTTTAGTCGGAATTAATCCAGCCTGGCTCCGCGGCCCACGTACCTAGTTTATGTACGCACAGCGTGCACACACCGTGCTGTCCCCAACTACTTAACAATATATGAGACGTCTACCTACCCTACAGTACGTTTTCGACCAGCGTCCGTCCCCTCGTCAGCCTAGACAAATTCCACTCTCAAAGACAACCTCCACTCGGTCTTAGATCGGCTTTCGCCTTATTTTTTCCAAGCACATCCAGTTAGACCCGGCTTTACTTTCAACAAAGTATAGAGGTTGACCCAAGAAGGAAACTGCCCTCCCCTGACGAGGTTCCAAGCATTACCCGAAAACCCCCTACATTTTGTCGAACGAACAGTCTCTATTTGTATACCTTTGCAATCTAGGCCCAAGCCACATTTAACTTAATTTCGTGGTGAGTTGTGTAAGTCGAGTCGCCCCTGCAAGCAACAGACTTCTAAATGTTCTATCAATCGAGCCAGTATACTCAGTGTGTCCACCTAACCCTACACTGTGTGTAAGGAGACGAGACGGTCTTTGCCCGGGATATACGTGCCCGTCTCCAGCTAATTGGTGTCTGACCTATCTTCGATTTTCACTAGGGAGACAACTGTCTCTCCCCCGTAACTCTCTCGAATATAGTGTATTATTTAGCGTTGTAACAGATAACGCCGGCCTTATTAAATACAATCAAAGGCCATCCTGACCGAGGTCAGTTAAAATCATATTAGCTTTCGTTGCCACCGTTACGCGTTTCCGCTAATATAATCCAGAATACTGCATTCTGTTATTAATTCGAGTTGCGATAACAATAATTTTACTTTAATAATCACTTTCTATTTCACAATCAATTTTAGTTAATATCGCAGCTCGAATATCACTTAGCGCGCTAAAATCGCTCGGACGCTCGTTTTCACGTATGACATCGTTACCGCCACTCGTAAATCGGACCGCGCCTCCGACGTCCTACAATTGAATGCCCCGCTATTTTCCTCTTTTCCCCAATCATCTTAACTTTCGCGCCACGCGCGCCCAACATTCGCCCCCACAATTCCGCTTTTCTTCCCTTCAACCAACCGCTAGTTTGCTGTTTAGCTAACGCGTCTCGCCTTCACGTGTCTTATCATTTGTTATATGCGAACTTCGTGCCGCACCACGTGGAGATAACATCTTTCCTCTCTTTCTATCTTTTTCTCAACTTCTCGCTCGCTCATTGCCGCCGTCCGCCGCGTAATTCTAAAGTTTTTCCATAATCCAACCAAATCTCGTTAGATAGCCAATATTACATGTTTGAACATCTAGATGTAGCCTTCCATCAACAATTCCCTCTCAATAACCACCCATTTAAGCCAATAATTCTGTATTTTGTGAAATTATAAAAAGTTCCTTATTCAGAACATAGGTGGCGCCTCCCTGTCGCAAGGGACACGTTAGCCAACCCCATCACTCTAATCCATTGCCAACCTAACAATCCTACGCGAAACTCAAGTAAATAACGCACGCTAGACGGCGCCTATGTCGCAAGGGGCACACGGAACAGTCCCCGCGAAATTCAAAATAATGATATGGCCCTAGTCTATTGACACATTCTTACTACCTTTAACGCAAAGCCACTTGTCCACATGTCCATTATTTTAAACTAGTTTATTTTTCCCTTTTCATGCTTATTATATTAATGGTGCTACGCATTAATATTAATTTTTTACTACTCCCATACATTCCTTACTAACGGACGGATACCATTTATTCTGTACCGTTACAAGCAGTGCCAATACGCATTCTCTATGTATAACATGGGTGGCTATCTTGAACGAGAGGTCTATTACAAAAAACTGTCCTAGCTTCGTTGACAAAAAACGTCCTCTGGCGTTAGTAGGTAAGTAATCAAAGTACCTAAATGTCAAAATATAATAGTAGATTATGCACCAAGGGGATAAAGCAGTGTCCTATGTAGCGGGCGCCCCGTATTGAATCCTGAGCAAAACGAAGGATTCTAGCGTTAACTCCCGAGCGTAGCGAGGGTGTTTAGAGTTAACTCCCGAGCATAACGAGGGAGTTAAGCCAAGAATCCTGAGAGCAGCGTGGGATTCAAGGTCGCCCAAGGCGAAGGCACCTTTATCCCCGAGGAGAATACTCTACTTTTTACACCATCTACGAGACAATAAAAAGCAATAGTACTGGAATCAAAGTATTTATTAAATTTACACTTAGTAAACCTTTTTTAAAACAACTAAATGTTAAATGTTTGACACATTAGACCAGTTGTGAAAAGACAAAGTTATGTTTTTATTCGGTATATTTATTGAAGTTGAGGTAGACTTTATTTAAGTATTATTGTTAAGTAAATTTCAGAAACTTGGGTCTGCTGAGGACTATTTTGGATCGTGAAGGTTGGTGAAGGTGGTGCTTGAGGCAGCGGGTTTGACAAATAGTGTTTTGATGTGGAAGGTTGTGGCGACAAAGGTGTCCAAGAATCAGTTATAAACGGTGTTTTTAGTTTGATGTTGTTACCAATGCGGCAGCTTATTTTATCTTTATTTTGTATTGAATTTTCAATATAGCTCTCTGCTACTACATCAGATTTCCAGCCACCGTGTCTCTTAATCTGGGTCATGTCTGCTCCTGAATCCGCCAATAGAGTAGCCGATGTTCTCCTGTAACAATGACCTGTGTAGAGCTCGGCATTAGTCAATTTCAGGTATTTCGCAATTTCTTTCGGCATGCCGCTGATCTTATTTTTTCCAATAACTTGCCTGGTGCACTTGCTATTATGATAAGCTACAAAAATCTGTTACTGTTTATATTAGAAGGGCGTAGAGCTTGGTACTTTTCGATAATTCTTACGTATTCTCCATGGACTACGAATGACCGTTCTTTCTTTGATATTGTATCTGGCAAATTTACAAGCAACAAATCTGAATGTTTTTCGATATTTTCGATTTTAATGTTTACGAGTTCATTTCCACGACAAGCGCCACTCCAAAAATCAATGCCACCTGTAACAAAAATAGGTAGTAGCTTAGTATTGTAGGAAGGTAACTTAAGTAATATTTAAATTTTTATTTAACATAATAAAAACTTTCTTACATTTGACTGACACACTCATGTGTGTGTTAGACAAATTTGAGAAAGTTTATTATTTTTAATAACAACACATACCTAAACCTTACGAAGGTTTACAATAATAATTATTATTTAACTTAGAGTCGAAACATCACATCAGTAGATCTCACACAAGCGATCGATTCATGAGCTGGTAGCTGTATCTCTACTTACCTATAGTACCTACCTAAGTATGTAGGTAGCTATTTTAGTTGCTAAAAATTAAATCAATATGTAGGTACTTACTTTTGTGGCAAGAAAGCTGTGGTCAGGGGCTTCATTTAGAAACGTTTCCACATTTTGAGCTGTGAAAACTTTTGATTTCTTATTCTTAGGACGATGTCCTTCTGATTTCCTTTTTAAAAACATTGAGTTAATATGTACTACGTACTAGAGAAGACATCTCAACTAGATTGTTTGCAACACGCGTTAGAGCCAGCTCGCTCCACCTCTATTAGTCTGTGGTAGGCGCTAGATGCAAATACGTGTGTAATTCTGTGTTCTGTTTAATAAAAATATGTCTTCATGTGTACTAAGGTACTGTTTAAAAAACTCAGGAAATACAAATAAAAACAATGGAATCACTTTTCACCTGTAAGTACGCGTTAAATTAACGTTTTAACATGCATTTGACTAATTTTTTATCAAATCGCCAGCCATGAAGCGGCGGCCATGTTTCGGTAATAGCATTGCATAGAGTAACAATATTTCTGTTTTGTGCAGATGTGACACTTTTAACGCTTTATGTGAAATAATTACTAGGGCTGGAATTATGATGGCAGTTTGATTGGGGATTTCGTTAGAATTATTATACTTAGAATATTTTTAAATTTTTGATAAGTACCTACTCCCAAAAATTTTTCCTGAAATAAAAATTTAACGAAACGGCAGAAACTTACTAAACTTGTATTATTCCAAGGAAATTAAAATATTTTGTTACCATTGAAATACTTTATTTATTTATTTCTCATACCTATATTGGACTGAAATACGATTTTTAATCTCATCTCAATAATGCTTGAAAAATTTGAGCATCTGAATATTTGATACTCAGTAATATTTTTACACGTACCTACTTAAATAAATATTTTTCTTAAATAATTAAAATAGATTTTTATCATTGTTATGAAATATTTTAATCAATTATTTACTTACTTTTATGTTTAGCAATAATTTACTTAATTTAATTTAAATATTACAATTAACAACAATAAAAACATTATCTTACAACTTTACAACTCGGTAATAAAACTGTATGAATAGTGTGTCGCATCTGCGCGCTTAGACATTTCTATGACAACTAGTTAAGCCCCGCACCACGGTACAAGTATCATTGTAGCTGTGCACAACTGCACATTTATTGTATGGGACGTCTTCTCTAGTTCATTTATCTCAATGTTTAAAAATGCCAGTAATTTGGTATAATGTATTAATTTGTATATTATTTTTGATGCTTATTGTTGACCTGAGCATCGAATAGATGCACCATAGGCTACTTGGCTTCCTTGTACATGATAAATGCTGGAAGTAGACTAAAATCACTGATTCAGATACAGACTTGAAGCCCTTTGTAGTTTTCCAATTGTTAAAATCGTCGTAGGCTTTAATGTACGATTCCTTGGACTTTTCTGGGAGTAGATTTTTGGCAATGCCAATGGCTTCGGATTTAATGTACTCCGGAGTCAAATCACTATCGTCACTCGACATTTTTGTGAGAATTTGTAGCTATGTAATTTGTTGTTTATCAATCAAAGTAAAGCAATTTTCAGTATTCGGGCCTCTTTAAAATTTGTGTTAGATTTTGCTTTTATTTTTAATCTACTCATGGTGGCCAGTTCGATTTTCGAACAATTTATTCTTTAGCGCAGGTCCTAATGGTAAATGCATTGAATTATTATGTAACTTTCTACATTTTATTCCAAATTCAAATCACCTTATTGACCAGCGGGGCATAATGAAATTCAGTACAATATTATTGCCCTGCTAGACCTCAGGTCTATAATGACTTACTTTAGGTTAGGTTTGCATGACATATAATTTGACGTTGTCGAGCAGGTGGTGTGAAAAAACAATAACTTCATGATAAGTAATTTGTCTCAAGTCAAAAAGTACTCACAGAACCTTCCGGACTGTTTGGAACTAATCTCGAAATACCCCATTACTCAATAAGACATAAAAGCCTGGGACTTGTGACTGCGACAAGTTTTTTAGTAAATATCATAAAATTAAAAAAACGGCTGAGATAAATTGCATTCGAAGTTCACTTAAAACAAGTCCCTTATGAAAGTTTTAGTTTATTTGTAGTGTAAGAAACAACAAATTTAGTTATGAAAAAGTATGTACCTAGTCTAATGAAAGTTAATGTTATATTATTTACTTAAAAGTATGTTAAAAATTATAAGAAGCAGAGGTTTTTTAAATATTTGTTCAACATAATATTAAATTTGTACATCATACATATAAGTTCTTTTTATTTTAAATAGAATACATAGAATATAATCACCTCTCATGAGAGTAAACCTAAGACCAGCAGTGGTATTAGGGGCTTTCCTAAAATTAGTAGATTTCTTTATTCCGTGTGTAAACCAGAACTTACAAGTTTTGAAAAAAAAACTGCCTTTTTTCGACAAAACTACTATTATTTTTTCTGTGACAAAACGCACGGCACCAGTCTATGGAGAGGCAAAACTGATTAAGCTTTTCCTTTTATGTCTTATTGAGTAATGGGGTATTTCGAGATTAGTTCCAAACAGTCCGGAAGGCTAAAACTCCTTGCGGGCTGTTTGGAACTAATCTCGAAATACCCCATTACTCAATACGACCTAATATCTAAAAAACCTTTTCTCATATGGAATGAAACCCGAATGGACTTACTACCAAAAAGAGCGGTTTTCAATATATACTATTGTCAATAAGACTCAATTTCAAATGAACTTAGTCTCATTGAAACTTATTCCCAAAACGTCTCATTCCCAAAACACACTTAAATATCTACACATGGAAATATCAAAACACGCGATTCCCATAATGACTAATTTTCAAAACGTTCTAGGCCCAAAATACACTAAATGTTTGATTCAGCAGGTTTGAGTGTAAAAATTGCTGTTAGCACCAGATTAGTTCTCTAAGGCGCGAACTATACAGAGAAGGCGTAAGGCAAAGGCGCGGCGCAGGCATCTTGCCGCCTGCAGGCAATTAGTAGATTCCTTCATTCCGAGAGTAACCCAGACCTTCTAAGTATTGAAAAAAAAACTGCCTTTTTCGCCAAAACGCACGTCACTAGGTCTATTGAGAGGCAAGGCTCATTTTATAAGTTTTTTTTTGCTACCTCAAACTTAACCTTTAATATCTTTTTGATAGTGTTGAAATTTGACTGATGATTTTGTCAAAGAGTATATGACGGAATTTATTGTGCTTAGGGACTAGGATGTTTTGAGAATTAGTTTTTATGATAATCGAGTACTTTGATACTAGAATTTAGTGTATTTTGGGAATGAGACGTTTTGGGAATAAGTTCCAATGGGACTCGGTTCATTTGAAATTGAGTCTTATTGACAATAGTATATATTGAGAACCGCTCTTTTTGGTAGTAAGTCCATTCGGGTTTCATTCCTTATGAGAAAAGGTCTTTTAGATCTTAGGTCCTATTACGTAATGGGTATTTCGAGATTAGTTCCAAACAGCCCGGAAGGCTAAAACTTAACTTTATTATCTTTATCTCTAAAGAGAGTATAATAGATGACGGAATTTAGTGTGTTAGGGACTAGGATGTTTTGAGAGTCAGTTTTTATGATAATCGAGTACTTTGATACTAGAATTTAGTGTATTTTGGGAATGACACGTTTTGGGAATAAATTTCAATGAGACTCGGTTCATTTGAAATTGAGTCTTATTGACAATAGTATATATTGAGAACTGCTCTTTTTGGTAGTAAGTCCATTCGGGTTTCATTCCTTATGAGAAAAGGTCTTTTAGATCTTAGGTCGTAATAAGTAATGGGCACGTTATGGGTATTTCGAGATTAGTTCCAAACAGCCCGGAAGGAAATTTTCGTATGAAGCGCACCGGCCGCCCGTGTATTTACCGTGCCCGTACCAGATAGACGAAGCGGTGTGCAAGGGATTTTGGCCTTTAGACTGGTAAAGCGACGGAGTCCGCGATAGTACATACAGTGATAGTTATAATAAATATTATTATAAACAATACAACCATTAAAACGACTCTTCCGCGTTACCAGAAATAGGAAGCGGTTCAAGATAAGTAATATAAATCACTCAGTAAGTAGGTATACCCCATTGACGTCATACCGATAATTCACTGCTTTGTATTCGCAACCATTTCTTGTTTGCACTTGTAAATGATGCATTATTTAATGAACTAAGTATCTGTAATACTTATTTTTATATAAGCCGTTATAGTAGAGGATCCGAGTATACAACGACCTTCACCGAGCGGATAATTGATGAAAAGTATTTTATATTAAATTTAATGTGTTAAAAAATATATTGGCGGTTGGCTGAAAAATTTCAGTCCAGTATATGATTAAATAAATATTTAAAATTTTTTTTTTTTAAATATTGCTTTTGTTTCGATAATAGATAAATTACATAGGTACCAATCGAAAGTATGAAGCCTATAGAATATGCAAACGTTAGGTTAACTATTTTTATCCTGTCATAACATTGGGTAGGCAGGTGTAAACAGGCAAGTCAATATTAGTAATTTGCAACCGTCTGTTTAAATAAATAAAATATAGGTTTATATAAAGATAAGCTCATTACAAACACACACACACCAAACCAGTGCAATGTAAAAAAAAATATTTTTTTTAATATTAAATTAATCATTAATGGTACTGGACTGAAATTTTTCAGCCAACCCACTCGCGATATATTATTTAACATATTAAATTGGATATAAAATACTTTTCATCCATTAACCTTCTCGGTGGAGGTCGTTCTATACTCGGATCTCGGATACTTGGTTTCCCATACAAACTTCCAAGTCGAAATTTTTAAAAACCGATAAGCCAATTTTGATGAAACTTTGCATGCTACAGTAAAACACAGGGATCTAAATAGTTTGTTGAAACATTTTTAAAAAACCTTTTTTAGCTGAGTTATTGCGATTTAAAGTCTACTATGGAAAGTTAAAAATCGCAATAACTCAGTTAAATAAACATTTTTTTTGAAATATTTATATATTATATATATATATATATATATATATATATATATCCCACAAGCAAACATCCGTCCACTGAAGGCGAAATTACATTTAAAATGGCGTCCACCGCTATTGGACGTCCGCATACCGGACGCCACTTTTTTAATCGATGACACTTGGCGCCTCTAAGATCAAGCTAGCCGTAGAACAAAAATCGATGGAAGCCAAAAATTTATTGTAATGGCTGCAAAAAAATACTAGATAGTTCCCAAAAAAATCTCAGCAGAGGTGCGGCGCTACTGTCGTGCGTATATCCACAGCCGTATTAAACGCGCTTCTTTTCTGACGTATTCATATAAATTTGGCGTCCGCTAATGCGACGTTGCCAGCTTACTCAATGTTTGGTGCCTACTAAAATACAATATCACACTAATATTATAAAGGCGAAAGTTTGTGAGTGTGTATGTTTGTTACTTCTTCACGTAAAAACTACTGAATGGATTTGAATGAAATTCGGCATACAGATAGTTTATAACCTGGATTAACACATACGATACTTTTTATCCCGATATTCCCACGGGAACGGGAACCACGCGGGTAAAACCGCGAGCGGTCGCTAGTTATTATCATAAATCGTAATCTATTATACTTACTTATTAAAAAATGTATTGTCGTAAATGACTTTTTTTTAAACAGGTGACATTTTAGCTTGCTTGCGTAACGCTTTATCAGAAGGATAAGTTTTATCCAATGATTGAATAATCAGCCATAAAACTAATAAATAATTAATAAAAAATGTAAATGTACAGACACCTGCAACCTATCCAAAACTGTAAAATTTCTTTAATACATTTTTAACCATATGTTTAAGGCATAAAGTTCAAAGTCTATTGAAGAAAATTGGACATTTTGTGGTAGGTAGGTTGATGTGCTGGCGTGTGTACATGTTCTTTCATCATCCCACCTGTCGCATATTGTGTTCAGAATGCTCTTAGAGCTGGCGCAAACTGTGAAATAGCAATATACGGGCGCCAGATAACAATATAATAACTCCTCAACAAAGGGCCTACGCCTTTCAACTATAAAGACAATTAAGTTAGGAAGCCACTATCCGAGGCGCAATATGAATTCGTATATCGGATTGTCCGACTTGTCACATATTATGCTCAGGATGTTGTTAGAGCTGGCGTGAAATGTCAAATAGCAATATCCGATATACGGACGCCAGTCATCAATATACGGACGCAAGATGTCAATATACGGACACCAGATGTCAATATACGGATGCCAGTTATCAATATACGGACGCCAGATAACAATAGACAGACGCACGGTAAAAAAGGGCCTAGGCCTTTCAAACTATAAGGACAATTAAGTTAGGAAGCCAGAACCCAAGGCATTTACGCAATATGAATACGTAAATCGGACTGTCCGACTAGTTTTTTTTTCTGTAAATGGGTTTGCTCTTGATCCCAATCAAGCCGATTCACGATGGAGCGAGCTAACCCAGAAGGTGTCTATTCACTCTTGCTTTGAAGATACTTAAGATAAGTACTCGGAAACACAGACGCAGGGAGGGAGTTCAACTCTTTTTCTGTGCACAGTATAAACGATGTTGAGTAGCGCTTTGTGCGACATTTAGAAATATCCTCCAAGAAAGGGTGGTAGCCCGCAGTGCGTCTGGATGTCCGATGGAAGAAAGGGGATGGCGGTATGAGCTCATGGAGTTCCAGGTCTGTAAAAGACCGACAGAAAGGCAACTTTGCGGCGGTGAGCTAGGGTGTGAAACTTGCTCTTCACCAGTTCTTTGTCGCCAATTAGCCTCTCAACTCTGCGTTGAATCGTGTCCAGTGCAGTTAGTTGGTATTTTTTTATATATAATTCACCAACGTTTGTTTACACTGATACATTAAATTACTTAATTAAGTTTGTAATATTATTTAAGTGTAACAAACACTTACAGGTAAATACAATATGTTAGGACTCTTTCAAGTTTAGGATAATAATTTTTAAACAATAATAATCTAAAAAAGTAACAAGAAATACAAATATTCACGATAGATCGATTCGATCAGCGATAGATGTTCACTGTAGTAATCTTTGTTTTTCAAAAAATCACTAATTTCATAATTTTGAGACGCTTTACTGTCACTATCAATATACACAGATGCAAAGTACAAGTAGTATTTCGCTGAGCCGTCCCATAGGTGACTGCAATATTCCATACAAGATCGAACTTCAGCTTTAAAGAGAGTTTAAAGCTATCCCGGTGTGAAATATCACTTGACCTTATTTAGGACGCCCAGCTTTTTGACTGAAGTTTGCATCCGAAAGGTATCTCTCTACGACAGTACTGTCATCTGCATACCCAACAATTCCTGGTATCAACAGGTCATTGATGTGCAACAGGAAAAGCGTCACAGAGAGACCCCTGAGGAACTCCGGCATCAATAGCCACTGAGTCAGAGGACCAGCCATCGATGACTACTCTGATCGATCGTTCCGTCAGAAAATCAGCTATCCAACTACAAAAGTACATATAATAATATCTACAGCGGGGACACCATACGCAGGAAGCTTGCGCAGCAGACTTGCGTGCCAGACCCTTTCAAAAGCCTTCGAGATGTCCAGTGATACGGCAAGTGCTTCGCCGTGCATCTCGAGGGCCCCACCCCAGTAGTGCGTCACATAAACTAGAAGATCCCCAGTCGAAATCCCCGGCTTCCTCGGCGGAAGCCATATTGACAGTCACTGAGGAGGTCATTAACTTATAGGTACATACCTATAAGTTAATGACCTCCTCAGCTCCTCATACCAACTTACTGTTTAGAACTCTTTCCATGACCTTACAGAGTATGGAATTGATAGCGATCGGTCGGTAGTTGCATGGGTCAGCATGAGATTTCCCTTTTAGGGTACTGGCTGCACATTGCCAAGCTTCCAGCATTTCGGTACGGTTTTTGTCTTTTTTTCTCTTGTTACATAATTATGCTCAGGATGTTTGTTAGAGCTGGCGTCAAAAAGTCAAATAGCAATATACGGACGCCAGACATCAATATACGGACGCCACATGTCAATATACGGACGCCAGATAACAATATACAGACGCACGGTAGCTCCTCAACAAAGGGCCTAGGTATTTCAAACTATAAAGATAATTAAGTTAGGAAGCCAGAACCCGAGGCATTTACGCAATATGAATTTGTAAATAGGACTGTCCGACTTGTCTCATATTATGCTCAAGATGTTATTAGAGCTGGCGTGAAATGTCAAATAGCAATATACGGACGCCAGATATCCAATATACGGACGCCAGACATGAATATACGGATGCCAGATGCCAACAACGGACGCCAGATATCAATATACGGGCGTACGGTAGCTCCTCAGATTAGGGCTTGGATAGTTAGTAGAACATCATCTTTAAAGGAAAAAGAGAATATAAGTACTTATTTAGGAAATCAGAACCCAAGGAATGCAAGCAGAACCACTTACCCAAAACTGTCAATTTTCTCGAATCGATATTGACCCTTATAGCTAAATAATAAATTGTGTACTTCAGTGCAGCGGCTATTTATGATGGCCACTGCACTTTTAATTAGATCGAGATCAAACCTTAAGGCATCACATTGATGTACCCAAAACTGATGTCAGTTTCTTTAATAAAGTTAAGAGCGTTATCGCATTTCAGTTTCCCATACAAATTTCCAAGTTGAAATTTTTAAAAACCATTAGGCCATTTTTGATGAAACTCTGCATTAATGTTTTTATATTTTAGCTTTTTATTAACGCTTAAATATACTTAAGTAAAATTTTAAACACTGAAAAAAGACGACAACCTCAGGCGGGAATCGAACCACGCACCTTCCGCATTCCGGGCGACTGCCTTAACCACTTGGCTACCGAGGTCTGGCTTTCAAACGTCGTAATTTGTCAGTGCTTGATGCTTATGTTTTTAGTCAACATTGCTTCATCAAATCTTAGAAGTTTTCACCTCTGAGATTCGAAAGAAATATTTTTACAAATATTTGAACATTCGGTTAAGATGAAGCTGCGTTTATAGATTAATGTTTTTATGTTTTAGCGTTTTATTAACACTTAAATATACTTAAGTAAAATTTTAAACATTGAAAAAAGACGGCAACCTCGGGCGGGAATCGAACTACGCACCTTCCGCAAAAATTTTAATTAAGAAACTCGGCATGCTGAGGTAAAATATAGAGATCTAGATAGTTTGTTGAAAACATTTTTAAAAAACCTTTATTTAACTGAGTTATTGCGATTTTAAATCTCAATAACTCAGCCAAATAAACGATTGGATCTCTGTGTTTTACTTTAGCATGCAAAGTTTCATAAAATATGGCTTAATGGTCCTTAAAAATTTCGACTTGGAAGATTGTATGGGAAACCGAAATGTGTAAACCCTCTTAAATAAAAAAAAACTTTGGTTAACAATTTTAAAGACATCTGTCAAATTGGACCCAACATTAAAATATTCGGTGAAAGAAAGAGATAGGTAACGCATTGCTGGCAACGTCGCTTTTACAAAATCAGGAGGACGTGAAAATGTCAGCGCATTAAGTAAATGATAATCAGTATATCCAGGAAGCCAAAAATTTATCACCATGAAATGGAGTTCATAAATGTTTGGGCATGACTGCAAGAAGAATATTGTCACAATTAAAATAATCGCAAAATAAAATATCCTACGGAGAAAGGCATCAAAAAACTAAGAAACATTCGCAGAGAGATGATCTAAATTGTAAGCTGAACTGGAGGACGTCGTAATGATGCACAGCATGCATGACGCCAAATGCGTAGCTGGATGTAAATATATATATATATATATATATATATATATATTTTCAACAAACTATTTAGATCCCTGTGTTTTTTCAGCATGCAAAGATTCATCAAAATTAGCTTATTGGTTTTTAAAAATTTCGTAAATCTCTTAAAGAAGATGTCAGTTCAGGGCACTGCTTCTGCGGTCCTTATCTATTGCCTAGTCTCCGACTAACTCTTTGGGTATTAAATTTGTGAGTGTATGTGAGTGTAAGATTGAGGAACTTACCGGTCGACCACATTTCGGTGATATTTGCTTGCTCACGATCTACGCGCACGCTACTGAACGTACAGTCACGAACAAAAATATGTAAACAACTGTAACTCTTCGATCCCAATCGAGCTTCTTTTAACCGCCTCTGTGCTCTAGTGGTTAAGCCATCGGTTTCAGACCCAGAGGTCCCGGGTTTGATTCCCAGCGGGGGGTACATCTTTGTGTGATCGGTTTGGTTGGTGGTAGGGCTGTTAAGTCCGCCTGGCTAGCTACCACCATCTTATCTAAGTCTGTTGCCATAACAACGATGTTTATAGCATTGTTGTATTCTTTTTTTTTTTTATAGCAGAAGGAGGCAAACGAGCAAGCGGGTCACCTGATGGAAAGTAATCACCGCCGCCCATGGACACCCGCAAAACTAGAGGAATCGCAGGCGCGTTGCCGGCCTTTAAGGAAGGAATAGGCTCGTTTCTTGAAGATCCCTAAGTCGTAACGGTCCGGAAATACCGCCGCCGAGAGCTGGTTCCACAACACTGTAGTTCGAGGCAAGAAATTTCTTGAAAAACGCACAGTAGTAGACCGCCATCCATCAAGGCGATGTGGATGGAATGACAGTCGACAGTTTGGGATAAGATAGCCAGTTCCTCAGTGGTTGAGGATTCCGGGTGAAGCGCGCTTCCACCTTCGGCCTTATCGTCACTTACCATCAGGTGAGATGATGGTCAAGCGCTTACCCATTGCCGAATAAATAAAAAAAAGCTTCCTGAAACTGGTTGATTTTTTTTTTACAACAACAATTGTCGCACCGTCAAAACTCCAGTGTCGGCGTATAATTCAGAGGTGGGAGAATCAATGGGTCTGACTCACTCAATGGGTCATGACTTTTAAGACAGCTCTTTGAGCTCTTTTTAGATGTAACAAGTGGGTTTTATTCGCCTTACCACAAGCAGTAACACAGTACGACAAAATCAATAGGGCTATGTCATCTGCGTACGCAATAATTTTGCAACATGGCAATGACATTTTGCAGAGGTCGTTCATGTAAATAAGAAAGAGGGTAGGTCCAAGGACACTACCTTGTGGGACACCAAAGGTCAGTTTTTCATCATTACTAGTAGTCCCATCGATCACGACGCACTTTTTTTTTTGCTCTCTGCTCCGACATAATCAGAGCCTATTTTAAACCTAATTCTCATTCATACCAGTTCTCGCATTAATTCCTCTCGCACTTTCATACCGCATACTTCACAACCTTACATCGCCTTTCTTTCTTATTGGGGTGGGACTTCCGTGTAAACTCCCTAATTCTCTACTCTAGGGCTTTATTGCCTCTATTACCATCTTTATTTGTTTTATTATCTTAAAACTACTGTGGAAAATAAATTTTTCAGCGGAGCGTTTGCTCGGCATTTTTAACCGACTTCAAAAAAAAGGAGGTTCTCAATTCGACTGAATGTTTTATTATTTTTTTGTATGTTCGTTACGCGATATCTCCGTAAGTTGTAAACCGATTTTGAAAATTCTGATTTTATTCGAAAGGGTATGCTTGCTGAGTGGTTCCATTGTCACCATGACAAAATCTGATGATGGGATCCCAGAAAAATCGAAGGCATTCCTTAATTTTTATACACATATAATGTTTTTAGTATATTTTACTACGCTACACCAATATTTGCGTCTGGTAGTCATTATCATGTGTGGCTGAGCTGACGATGAAAGGTCAACTCCTTAACGGTTAAGAGTTAAAAGATAATTCTTTCAATTCTGTATGCACATTTAGATTTCTAGTTATATTTTTACTAGTTCATCAGATGAGCTGATACAGGCCTTCCTTTAACCCTCAAGAGTCTCCCTCCAGGATAACGAGGTAGGTAAAAAAGGCACTTCCTATACGGAACGAAATTTGGATAAGCACGTAAACGGTGTCTTAATTGATAACCGCCCACAGCCTTAATTGGCTTTAATTTGGACTGGCCGGGTTACGTAACCTCAACATTTCCATTCAAGTCTGGTCTATTCAACCATTTGTTAGCATTTAGGTTTGATAAAATAATACCTTCTCACGATTTCACACGACTTAAGGCCACATAAGTCTGTCCTTTCGCAAAAAAATTTTCCCCTAGAACGATAACCGCCCTATCGAGTGTGGTGCCCAGTTTGTGTATTTGTGTGTAGTGAATTTATACCTAGCCGACAAATAGATAATAGATCAAATTATAATTATCATAATGTTGACCGAAATATGACATTTCGAGATAATACCAATCAACAGATCGATGAACCAAGTACTTCACAGACTGAAGCAAATTTTTGGGTTCAAGCCTCCACACCGAATCAAAAAAAGAAAACGAATCATATTTGCCGTACATATTAATACCAGAAATGCCAAACTGTTAATCGACACCGGGAGCACACGATCATTCATAAGTAATAAAAAGGCAGACGAATATTTTAAAAATCATAAACAAACTGAACCATTTAGTGTCATTACTACGCACGCAGCGAGCACCCATAATGAAGTTATTTACATTCCACTAATCAATATATTTTCGGAAAAGTTCTTACATAAATTTCATATTTATGATATAGATGAACCTTACGATGGTCTTTTAGGCATAGATGTGTTAACAAAATTACATGCAAAAATTGATTTAGATAATAAATTCTTATTAACTTCGAATGCAAAACTACCAATAAGTTTATCTACGACTAAGTCAATAAAAATGCCTATAGTCACACTAACTTTACAACCGAGAACGGAACAAAAGGTCCTGATTCCCACAGAACTAATTCAAGGCGTAGGAATATTAGAGTACATAGAATTTTGTAATAATGTTCGAATGCCTTCTGCTATAGTTCAATGCAAAGATGGTTTTACACAAACAATAATTAAAATTTTTTCAAATGAAATATTAAAAATTAAAATAACTAATCCTTTTAAGATAACTTCATATACTGAAACAATTTTATGCAATACAAATTTTTCAGAAATAAGTAACGAACAGTTACTAACAGAAAATTTAAATAAATTACGAACCCAACATATGAATGAAGAAGAAAAGAAGGAAATTTACAAACTTTGCTATGAATATAAAGAAATAATTTACAATGAAAATATTCCTTTAACATTTACTCATGATATAAAACATGAAATAATAACTAAAGGTTACGATCCTATTTATATACGCCCATATAGGCAATCGCCTTTGCAGCAAACAGAAATTAAAAATCAAGTTATTATAATTTATTAAAAAATAATATTATCAAACCTAGTTTCTCTCCATGGAGCGCTCCTGTTCACATAGTTCCAAAGAAAATGGATGCTCCACAAGAACAAAAATACAGAATGGTTATAGATTTCAGGAAACTAAATGAAATAACAACTGATGGTAAATATCCATTACCAAACATAGAAGATATATTTGATAAATTAGGTAATAGTACTTACTTTACCACCCTTGATTTTGCTTCTGGCTATCATCAAATAGAAGTAAAAGCAGAAGATCAGCCAAAAACAGCCTTTAGCACACAGTACGGACATTACAAATTTCTCAGAATGCCGTTTGGATTAAAAACTGCACCTGCTACATTTCAAGGAGCAATTAATTAGATGACATAATAGTCTTCTCGTCACCATTACCAGAACATCTACAACGACTAAGGAAAATTTTTGATACTCTTAAAAGGGCAAATATCAAAGCTCAATAAGATAAATCAGAATTTCTACGAAAAGAAGTTCTTTATTTAGGTCATAGCATAACAGCCGAGGGACTTAAACCAAATGAAGACAAAATCAAAGCAGTCCTTAACTTTCCCTTACCTTAGAATCCAAAAGAGATAAAATCATTTCTAGGATTAGTAGGATACTATTGAAAATTTATAAAAGACTTCGCAAAAATTACTAAACCAATGATTCTACAGTTGAAGAAACGTCAAAAATTTGCGATTTCTAAAGAATTTATAGATTCCTTCGGAATATGTAAAAGTCTATTAACAAGTGCCCCACTTCTTCAATATCCCGTTTATAATAAAACATTTATATTATCATCAAATGTAGCATTAGGCGCAGTTCTATCCCAAGGAACTGTACGTAACGATAAGCCTATTGCTTATGCTAGTCAAACCTTAAGTACAACTGAACAAAAGTATAGCACCATAGAGAAAGAGTTATTAGCAGTCATATGGGCTGTAAGATATTTTAGACCATACCTCTATGGGAGAAAATTCATTATATATACAGATCACAGGCCATTGGCATAGCTTTATTCTATAAAAGAACTAGGTAGCAAACTTACCCGATGGAGACTTAGACTCCAAGAATTTGATTTTCAAATTATATATAAAAAAGGAAAACAAAATATTAATGCTGACGCACTTTCGCGTATTGAATTAAATACCTTAACAGTAAATGATTTACCATATAGTTCACATTCAACAAATCTAGCATACTCAGTAAATGACAATGATAATGATGATATGTCAGAAATAACAATGACTGCATCAGAAGGAGAAAATTCTGTTACGGATGACATAGCTGAGAATGAAAATATAATTCCTACGTTAAATGAAGCAATAGACACAAAATCTAATTAAATAATTGTAAATCTTATCGTATCGTATTTTTACCTTTACAACACGAATTAATAAAAAACTTTTTAAGAGATAACATAGAACTTCATAAAAAATATTTTATCTTCTTTGAATCTAATAAATTAAAAAGTTTATTTAATACCGTTATATCTGAATTATTTGATAAAAATAATATCCCATTAATTAAATGTACAAAAAGAGTTGTAGTATTAGAGAATGAAGATGAACAGAAAGATATAATATCATGAAGGAAAAACATGCCATCGTGGTATAAATGAAACTTATAATCAATTAAAGAGAACTTATTATTGGAATAACATGAAAGAATTAGTAACAACCGTTATTAATGCATGTGATATTTGTAAAAGAATGAAATACGATCGCAAACCTCTAAATCCTTTGATTCAATTAACTCAAACACAAAATAAGCCTTTATTGTTGAAATTTTGCATTCACAATGCTATATAGATATAGGATAAAATGTTCTCGGTAGCTCAGCGGTTAGAGCAGTGGACCGGCAATCCAAAGGTCGTGGGTTCGAATCCCACTCAAGCTTCCTGAGACTGGTTGATTTTTTTCTAGTAAACATTTTATCCTATACAAAATAAGCCGTTTGAAGAGATATTTATAGATTTATTTAAAATAGAAGGAATAACCTACTTAACTTTAGTAGATGCCTTCAGTAAATTTGGACAAGCAATAGAAGTTCAAAATCGTTCTACCATTGAATTAGTACGAGCATTAGTTAAATACTTCTCACATTTTGGATTACCACATAAAATTAGTTGTGACCCAGGAACTGAATTCAATAACCCTTTACTTAAAGAATTACTTAATTTTCATAAAATCAATTTACACATTGGAACTCCAAACAATCCCGAATCAATGGGCATTGTTGAAAGATTTCACAGTACACTGATAGAAATATATAGATTGGCAAAATATGAGCATAAGTCTACAGATGCTGCTGACGTAATGACTTATTCAATTTTAGCCTATAATAATAGTATTCATTCTATAATAGGATTTACACCTATGGAAGTAATCTATGGACACACTGATTCGCGCAGTATATTTGACATACAATTTAATCAACATTATATTCAAAAGCTTATAAAAGATCATGAGAAAAGAACTAAAATTTTATATAAATATATTTCTAATAAAATAATAGAATTTAAAGAAAATAATAGAAAAAAATTAGAAACTACACCTTCAACAAGTCAAACTTTAGAACAATCAGATAGTATTTACACTAAAATGGTTAATAAAAGATTAGCTAAAGATAAACCACGTTATGAAAAAGCACTTATAACAGCAATTCCACAAAAAAAATATAGTACCAATATTGATCAGAGACAGAGAAACAACGGTACCTGTTCGAAATATTAAGAGACCAAATAAGGTACAAAAGGTATTAAACTTCTTAAAAGTCAAAGACTGTACTTCTTAAATAAATAATTAAATACCCCAACCCCTTTTTATCAAATGACGAAATAAATATGTAATAATTCTAAAATAAGATTATTGTTAATTTTAAATGTGATAAAATTGTACAAAAAAAAAAGTTTAATTTGTAAGTAATTAAGCGTAAATGTAATATACACATTCGATACCTGATAAAATAATGTATAAAAATACTTTAATATTTAAGATAGAATAAGTCTATTTTATATCCTTACCTATCCTTTTTCCTACACATACAACAATGAAGACTTCAAACCCACGATGGGAAAAGTGACATTGAGCAATATAGGTTATGACCCTACTAAACAAAACTGTATTGTCATGCCCTATTGCTGATAGTCAATATTCATACGGGTCAACACCAATATAATGCATCAAACCTGAAGATTTTCCAAGAAGACATGAAGTTCAATGTAGTGATAAATAAAGGGATTTTCTCAAATCTGATTTTCGGATCGGATCGATTCGGATCGGATTTTCTCTTTGTTAAAGGTCTCGAAACAAGTGTTATGGGACTAGGAAATGTGTATAAAGACTTTAAAATAGATTTATTATAATTATAATACGATTTAGAAGTATATTATTGATAGATATTAATAAATGTTAGTTATAAATTATTAACATTATATTTTGGAAAACTTGTGCTGTAACATTATATTTAGAAAAATTATTATTAATCTAATTTTCCACTTAATAGGGGAGGAGTTATGTTAGCTAACCTTGGTTCGCTACATTGTAACACAATATGCTAATACTTAATCCGTTTCCAAGAACTTATTTTACGACTTTCTAGACTTATTTATTAGCTGTTACAAATCGACGCGTGATTTTCTACTTTTCACGGTTATCGGATAACAAGACAACCTAAACCATATAAAAGGGGAGCTGCGTCTCTCAGGATTCATTCTGTTGTTCTACTCCATAGAGTACAGTTGTTCTACTCCACTCCGACCAAGTGTTTATATCCATAAATAATTATAATTAAAAAGTATAAAGTGTAATCAATAGGAATATTAAAACTACTAACTACAAGTTGGAAGATCTTTTATTGAAGAAGAAATCCTCAAACCACATCCGACAACTTTACTACGTTTATCTTTATTTGTACTAAGTGCAAACATCATTGGAAAAGTTTTTTGTTCATTTTGACAAATAGAACCATGTATTGTGTAAAGCTGTTGAAATATACGACTTTGAAGGTGCCATCCATAAGCCAATATTTTGATTGAATATTTTTAAAAATGATAGCAGATAACAGGCTAGCTTGATAATTGGTGTGAACGTAAATTTGGTGATTGGGCATTTTGTTCGGACATTTGACCCACGGCGTATACAAACAAAATAGGGCAGACTATGCAAATAATTGTCGCTGCAATACAATAAGGTCGCATGCTTGCAAACCGTGGGATAATTGAGAAAAAAAAAATATTAAAAAAATATTTAAGTAGGTACCTATTACATTTGGATTTTAATGATACTGTGGATAATTTTGGCCTTTAAGTTATACTTCAGTGTAACTGAACGATTGAAAGGAAAATAAAAATAAAAATTCTACAAAAAACATAATTTATCTTGCTTGATCAAAATCAATTGTAAGATTATCTAAAAATCATTATCATCTATTCCCACGGAATACCTTGGGAATATTTTGATATGCGGTCCTGCGGTGTAGGCTTATTAGCTTACACCGCAGGATGGCATATCAAACTAGAACTAATACTTTCCTGTTTTATGTGAAGTTGGAATTTAGTGGGTAATTTAAATAAAAAGTTCCAACTTTCGCCAATAAAAGGGTATATAATACATGAATTATTATTAACTAACGTAACGTTACAATTTCTATTTTTTTGGTTCAGTAGTTGTACGATAGGGCGTGAGTAAGTCTTAGCCTTGTTCAGTGGTGCTGATGATAAACTGCTATGTAGGGTGGTACTGCCCTGGTGGTGAAGCGGCCCTGGTGGTCCAGCGGTGTTGTATGTAGGAATGTAATGCAGCTCACAGCCCGTACAGCGGACCCTATAACAATCGTACCCTATTAGGACACATACAACAAAACTATATGGTCCCATGTATGCCACCTAACAGTTCGACCTAGGATTGCAATAAAACAAATTGTGTGTCTGTGACACGGCATACAGAGACCGGAACGGAGAAAAAGAACACTAACACTAAATGAAATAATTAAAAAACTAAATGAACGGTATGCACGGATATTTATACAAATGCTAACGGCCGTGCTATAAGCGCAAGTTTGTGCGAAGCTGGAAGTGCAAATTAATAATTTAAGCTATAGCGCAAATAACAAGATGGAAACCTAAAGCCATTCAAAATCAAAACACAATATTACTTTAAGCCATAATTCACTTGCCGTAATGCGCCGTACTAAGCGGCTGATGCAATCATGTATGAACTAGCCTACGAAAATCATCTACCTACTTACAACTACTTAATTAATTATATTGTTCACACTTACCCAATAAGCGGGGGAGAAAACACACACTGAGTTTAACTGTAGTGCGAATACAATTGTGGTGTTCGATAAATTAATAGGTATGCGAAGTTAAGACGTAGTTTGAAATCGACTGCTCGGTTCCAAGCGAAAACGGCAACAAAACGCAGGCCGCAGGCGCAGTTAGCTGGCGCGGCGGTGGCGGCGGCGTTGCTTCCGGTGCCGCCAACACAAGCATGAAATAGGGCGACGGTCCAGTCGATAGTAGCCGATCGATAATATCGATAAAAGATGAAGTTATCATCAATGTTGTGATCGGTGTTAATAAATAATGTTTAGTTAACTAAGTTTAGTTTATAGCCATTTGTTACAGTAGGATTTATTATTAATTTAGTATATACTTTAGTTTAATTTTAAGTAGCTTTAAGTAAAAAATGACGGTTTTATTATGTGTATAGTAATACAACGCTACATTTATTATTGGTAAGACAACCAACATTTATTTTACAATAGCTTTTTTCTCATGTGGATTTTAAACATAATAATTATATGAAATGAAAAGTGATCAATAGTTCTTTAATTTAGTACATATTTGGTTTTTGTACGCAACCTTTTGTGATCTGGGTCATAATGCCCAATGACTTTTTTAATCTACGGAGTTTAGTCCAAGCTAGAAAAAGGTTGTATGTGTTCCAGAAAGTAATTCAACACGGAGTTTTATAATAATGACAATGATTGTGATAGCTCACGAGCGCCCCAAGAGAAACAGTATAATATTTTTCCTTTGTAGCTAGATACACTCTTCCGCAGACACGGCTAAGCCTTAATCATCAGGATGATTAAAGCCCTGATTGAACCACCACCGGGCTGAATGTTATTATTATTTTTTTATAGCAGAAGGAGGCCAACGAGCAACCAGGTCACCTGATGGAAAGTAATCACCGCCGCCCATGGACACCCGCAAAACCAGAGGAATTGCAGACGCGTTGCCGGCCTTTAAGGAAGGAATAGGCTCGTTTCTTGAAGATCCCTAAGTCGTAACTGTCCGGAAATACCGCCGCCAAGAGCTGGTTCCACAACACTGTAGTTCGAGGCAAGAAATTTAAGATGGAAAACAATCAGTTAAATCACTGATTGTTTTCCATCTAGGTTAACATTGGATTTTTCTAATGTTTCTTCTTTAGTGCTGTGCTGGTAGCGGCTCATTAATAGAATACTACGGGTACGTATTATAATCCCAAAAAATCATAATACCTACACCTAAAATACCTACGTTTAAAACATCGAAAAACAAAATACCGAATGTATGAAATACTTATACCCGATAATTATACCGAAGCTCAATGTCTATTTTCAAATAACTGAAAGTTCAAAATCCTAATAGTTCCAAATCCCGAAAGTTCCAAATCCCGAAAGTCAAATCCCGAATATTCAAAATCCCGAAGATTAATATACCTACAGGTTTGTATGCCGAAGTTGTAAATCCCGAAAGTTAGATTAACAGTGCGGTGGGCGTTCTGGTTTGATTTTAGTAGTATTTTTTTACAATGTAACTTACATTTCTATCACGTGACCTACAAGAGTAGGGCAGCTAGTATTTCTTTTGTGTAATAATAGTACATTATGATATTAGTGCGGTAAGATGAAAATTACAGCCGAGGCGATATTGCTAGCCCGAGCCGTAGGCGAGGGCTACAAGAAAGCAGAGGCTGTAATTATCAAAGCGCACGTATGCCATACGACGTTTTATAACATATTTGCGAGGAAAACACATTTTCCAAAAATGACTGCGTTTTTTGTTGTTTTAATAGTGCATGAATCTTTGGTAAGCCAACATATATTTTTCTTTGTCCAACAGCATAGAGCGTAGATGGGCTTATTAAAATAATACCACCAAGACCACCAACCCCTCTTTTCCCTTGGGTGTCGTAAAAGGCGACTAACGGACTAAAGACTGCACATACATCTAACAGCATAGAGCGGCGATGGGCTCATCCAAATAATACTACCAACCCCTTTCTTCCCTTGGTTGTCGTAAAAGGCGACTAACGGACTAAAGACTGCATATACACCCAACAGCATAGATCGGCGATAAGCTCATCAAAATAATACTACAAACTTCTCTCTTCCCTTCGGTGTCGTAAAAGGCGACTAATGGACTAAAGACTGCACATACATCCAACAGCATAGATCGGCGATAAGCTCATCAAAATAATACTACAAACTTCTCTCTTCCCTTCGGTGTCTTAAAGGCGACTAATGGACTAAAGACTGCACATACATCCAACAGCATAGAGCGGCGATGGGCTCATCAAAATAATACTACCAACCCCTCTCTTCCCTTGGGTGTCGTAAAAGCTACTAACGGGCTAAAGGCCTATGTTGTCCATAGATTCAAATGATTACTAATTTTTAAATTACATTACCGCACTAGTGCGAAACTTATTACATTACGATACTGAAATCGCTGTAATAAGAGCTTGTTTTAACGAGCAAATGTGTTATAATAGTACATTATGATATTAGTGCGGTAAGTTGAAAATTACAGCAGAGGCGATATTGCTTGCCCGAGCCGTAGGCGAGGGCTACAAGAAAGCAGAGGCTGTAATTATCAAAGCGCACGTATGTCATACGACGTTTTATAACATATTTGCGAGGAAAACACATTTTCTGAAAATGACTGCGTGTTTTTGTTGTTTTTCTAGTGTATAATTTTTGGTAAGCCAACATATTTTTCTTTGGACTTAGATGGTAATAGGCTGTCAATAACATTTTGTGCTTCACTTATTATTTCCGGTGGTGTAGACTGAAGTTTAGTTCTTCATTACTAAAACTAGACATATTTATTTTTAAACTTTCAAAGTAATTATTGAACAAGAAGCCGCTGTTTGAATCGACAAAATATAGGTATGTGAAAGGTAGGAAGTCTTTCCATCAAACCCCTTGGGTGTCGTAAATGGCGACTAATGGACTAAAGACTGCACATACATCCTACAGCATAGAGCGGCGATGGGCTCATAAAAATAATACTACCAACCCCTTTCTTCCCTTGGGTGTCGTAAAAGGCGACTAACGGACTAAAGACTGCACATACATCCAACAGCATAGAGCGGCGATGGGCTCATCAAAATAATACTACCAACCCCTCTCTTTCCTTCGGTGTCGTAAAAGGCGACTAACGGACTAAAGACTGCACATTCATTCAACAGCATGGAACGGCAATGGGCTCATCAAAATAATACTGCCAACCCCTTTCTTCCCTTCGGTGTCGTAAAAGACGACTAACGGACTAAAGACTGCACATACATTCAACAGCATAGAACGGCGATGCGCCCATCAAAATAATACTACCAAACTCCTCCTTTCTCTTAGGCGTCGTAAAAGGCGACTAACGGACTAAAGACTGCACATACATCTAACAGCATAGAGCGGTGATTGGCTCTTCAAAATAATAATAGGTACCCACCCCTTTTTTTTCTTGGGTGTCGTAAAAGTGACTAACGGGCTAAAGGCTCACCATCTAAGCACGTGTGCAGACTGTGCAGTTGTTTCTTGCTGAAGCGTGGACTGTGTGAGCGTGGTCTGTGTTGTCCATAGATGCAAATTATTACTAAGTTTACATTACCGCACTAGTGTGTTATTACAAATTTTACATTACCGCACTAGTGTGTAATAAGCTACATTACGATGCTGAAATCGGTGTAATAAGAGCCACTTTACGAGCAAATGTGTTATAAAAAACATTACCTCAAAATTAGGTCTTATAAAATTCGATATTTTAATTTGCGGGATTAAAACTTTCGGTATATTTTGCCCGCTAAGCAACTTTCGCAATGCCGGGTCGCTCGATGGGTGACCAAATCAAAACCACCTGGTGCTCCTCCGTGCTTCGGAAGGCACATTAAGCCGTTGGTCCCGGTTGCTGTCGTACTATCGTAAGACGGTAGTCGTTGAAACCCACTAACCCGCATTGGGCCAGCGTGGTGGGTTATGGCCCAATATCCCCACGTGCTGTTGTCCACGTGGGAGGCCTGTGCCCAGCAGTGGGACGTTTATAGACTGATGATGGTGATGATGAAGGGTCAGGCTGTCAATACCTACAATACAAAAAACCTACGTATCAAATAATCCACATCTCATATTCCCTACTTCGTATTATGACTAAATCGCGTAATGACATAGTAGCGAAATGCCTACTTTTTGTAAATAGGTACAGTTACATAGGGAACTATTTACACACTGGCCACTTCACTCAAGCAATAGAATTGAATGTCTATGCTTACAAACACTTCAGTGGCCGGTTGGTTAAGCGCTCGGTCCTATAACTGGAGGTCCAGGGTTCAAGTACCAGGTTGGGTAAAGTGTTTTTAGGATATTTGTAAACATATCCCGGGTTTGTGATCACTGATCACCCTCGTTGGTGATCATTTGGCAAGCGTGGTGATCAAGTCAATACCCATCAAAAGACTTTCATTTCAACAATGGAAGTTGATTGGATTGTTTTTTTATTATTGTTGTTATTAACAAATAAAATATCTCACCAGAAAACAGCTAGCAATGGTGTCTGTCTTTCAAAAGAACAGTAAAAATTCGAGTGAAGCCTAATATTTGCACAAAGAAATGACAGTCATTTGTTTACAAACATTCTTTGACCTCCGTGGTCGAGTCGCGCCATCTCTGAGGGCCCGGGTTCAATGCCCGGTGGGGTCAATAAAGAGAAAAACTGTTTTTTATGTTTATGGTAGAATATTTATCCGTTTTCTTACGGTCTAGATAATTGGTGTGAGCGTAAACCAATTTTTTTTAAATATTTAATTTAATTTGGCCTTAGTATGTTTCTGATAATGTTTATCAAACCGTTACTTATATAACAGG
This sequence comes from Scoparia ambigualis, assembly GCA_963921215.1. NCBI lineage: Eukaryota > Metazoa > Arthropoda > Insecta > Lepidoptera > Crambidae > Scoparia > Scoparia ambigualis. The sequence goes on along the minus strand of OY992502.1, from coordinate 51,952,499 downwards.
CTAATGCTATAATCTACCGTGTCGGGTAGCGGTGAAGGAAAACTACCACCCTCCTCCAAGAGAGAGTAGCTCTCTTCCCTTGGATGTCGTAAAAGGCGACTAACGGACTAAAGACTGCACATACATCTAACAGCATAAAGCGGCGATGGGCTCACCACCTGTTGCGCTGAACACATGTGCAGCCGGTATTTGGTGAAAAGTGGATTATGGTAGAGGACTGCTTTTGCTGTCCTCATTGCCTAGTCTCTGACTAACCCTTTGGGGATAATAGTCGTATATGTATGTAAAACAGTCACAATCGTTTTATGACCTACTTGGTCATGACCGAGTAATTGCACATAGAAGAAAATGTTAACGCAAGTGAACAAATAAAGGAACGGTGTCGGTCGTACGAATAAACTAGGCGTTCGTAATATCGTTGTGTGAGAGTGTGAACCGAATCGCTCCCGGTGCGACGATCGTCATTTCGTTGGAACGACTTTACGTTAAAAAGTGTAAATAAAATGGCGTCCTCAATTTTAATTTGTTCTGTGTTTTCATCGGATAACTACACCACAACCAAATTCGGTAAAGAATGTTTATAAACAAATTGCTGTCTTTTCCTTTATGCAAAAATCTAGTTTCAAATGGGTTTTTACTAGTTATGAAATAAAGACACCATTGTTAGCTGTTGTCTCGTGAATCTCTTTCCAAAAATAGGAAAAACCCAAGTGATACTAGATAATTTACGCAAAGAAATTAATGTCAATAATTTTTTTACCAACATTTTTTAATTTGGCCATAGTAGTATAGAATACAACCTGACCTGTGCTAAGATACAGTTGTAACCGGTGGGCCGGCTTGAAATACTGACCCGCTCTATTAAGCACACCCAGCTTTTTCGAAGCTAATTAGCTTTACCTTCCAAATGACCTCGAAACTGAACGTCACTCGAAATATCGACGCCAAGGATTCCAATAGTCGGATTGGTATCAAGGGGAGTTGCCTCAAAGTTCAAGGAGTCTCGCATTTACCTCGAAAAAACATCCTTTTGTCGTACAAAAGGATGTTTTTTCGAGGTAAATGCGCAAACTTGTGTTTTGGAGGGGTTAAAGTGGACTCGGTTATGTCGGCCCCAATTCGAGACATTACTTAACATGTTCTCGGTGTCAGTCACAAGCTTATTCCGGCTCACGATGACGCTTTCCCGAGAAATATTAGCTCGTCCGGTGTAGAGCGTATCCCCAGTACTGTCGTCCGCATAGCAATGAATGGTGTTGTTATGCAACATGTCATTAATATGCATGCAGAAGAAACAGAGTAGGGCATAACACACACCCTCTGAGGGACACCAGCATTCACAGGCTTCATGTCGGAGCACGAACCGTCGACTACTACTCCGATGCTACGCCCAGTAAGAAAGCTGCAACCCACGAACTCAATTTCTCAGGAAGCCCGTATGATGGAAGTTTAGAGAGAAGAGCCCTATGTCATACCCTGTCAAAGGCTTTTGCTACGTCCAAGCTAGAACCGGCGCCAACTCAGGAGCACACGTCCGAAGCACAATGGGAGGAACTGCATCAGGCCCACCCGACTTGTGGATATCAAGGGGAAAAAGAGCCTTACGAACTGACCTTTGTAGGAACTGAACGTTTGGCATTGTACAAGCGCAATGCGGTATGGTTGGTGGAGAGTTTTCCCCATCGTCAAACTCGAGTTTAATGGGAAAAGAGTGCCCAAGAGATCGGCTTTCTCCTTTGCAGTATGGGCCAGGCAGTCATCAGTCTTGTGCAGTGGTGGTAGAGACGGTTGACTTAAATTTCCCTAAGATAGCTTTGGCGAGACCAAAACGCACACGTGCCCGAAGGAAGACGACTAGCCTCTCGCCAATTTTACCTATGAATGATGACTTCGCCTTGGCAATGTCCTTCTTAAAGGACCTGGCAGCAAAGTCCTCTTTCTGAGCGCACTGGTGATTGGATCCTTTGATGACACCGCATTAGCCCAGGCTTGGTAATGTTGTCGCTTTTGGCGTGACACCATTTTGCAGCAACGACCAAACCATTGTTGGGACCTGCCGCCAATGGGAACCACAGAGTTTGGAATGAAAAGTTCCATTCCCTGCAGTATTACATCAACGACAGAGTCAGCGGCGAAATCAAGATAATCCAGCGAAAAGCAAACTCGCCACCACGGGTAGGACGCACAGAAACTTCGCATCCCATCCCAGTCCGCTGACCTATAATGCCAGACTCGACGGCTGGCAGCTGGTTGCGTTTTTGAAGTTTCTGTGAAAGGCACAGTGCTACGAATCAGACAGTGGTCTGATGAGCCTAGTGGTGCATCACCAGAAACTTGATAGCCGTCTGGGTGCGAGGTAAGCAGAAGGTCCAATAAGGAAGGTGCATGGCCCTCCACATCTGGGTAGGCTCGGTTACCAATTGGGACAGACTGTAGGCCAAAGCGAAGTCATGAACGGCTCTTCCCGCGTGGTCAGTTGCATGTGAATCAAGCCATTATATTGTATTTTTCTCACTTAACAAAATAATAATAGTGCGGTTTAAAAGTTGTTACAGTATATATATACCTAGTCGTGATAATTTTCCTACGAACCTGGCTAAGTTATTTCACTATCGAATAAAGATCAAACGTCATTGGCGTCGGGAAAATTAAATTAAAACTTTCCTCTTCAATCTCACTGACAGCGTGACGTATCACTCCCGGCGGGCCAAACGTCGGCGTCAGTCTTGATATCGAACCACTTTTCTACTTTTTGGCGGGAATAAGTAATTCCGTTTACCCTGTATTTATTTATGTCTTGTTTTGCTCTCAAAATTTCGAATTTAGAACTTTGTTTCAATTTGCTTGAATCTAGCGAGCCTAGTTCCAAAGTGATGGAACTCCAATAATATTTTTAAGAATTTATGCTTTAGTGCCTAAAGATTAAGGTTTACTTTACATTAAATGTTTATCTTATCTCGTTTCATTTATGATGTTGATCTATGGATAGTATGTATTTACGCGGGGACATTATTTGAATTTGATTTTGAATGAAACCGTGCATCTATCCTACTAATATTATAAACGCGAAACTTTGTAAGTATGGGTGCATGTTTGTTACTATTTCACGTAAAAACTACTGAATTGATTTGGATGAAATTCGGCATACAGATAGTTTATAACCTGAATAACACATAGGATACTTTTTATCCCGATATTCCCACGGGAACGGGAACCACTCGGGTTAAACCGCGAGCGGCTGCTAGTTGTTATTATAATATAATCAAAGCGAATACTACTGATTTCCGTTACTACATGAGCGAATAGCATGAGCATATAACGTTTGTGGAAAATTTGCTACGAGAAACATACATACGTATAATCGGGACTTTTATCCCCGAAGGGTTGTCAGAGACTAGGCAATGAGGACAGCAAAAGCAATCCTCTACCATAGTCCACTTTTCAACAAATAGCAACTGCACATGTTCTCAGCATGATAGGTGGTGAGACAATCGCCGCTCTTCTCTTTAGTCCGTTAGTCGCCTTTTACGACACCCAAGGGGAGAGAAGAGGTGGTAGTATTCTTTCAACACTTTGAGAAAATGTAAATATATACACCAGAAAGTATATGAGGAGCTTGATGGCGCAGCGGCTAGCGCGTTCGGCTTGCGATCTTGCCCGCTAAGCAACTTTCGAAATGCCGGGTCGCCTGATGGGTGACCAATAAAAACATCTCGAGCTTCCTCCGTGCTTCGGAAGGCACGTTTAGCCGTTGGTCGCGGTTGTTGTCGTACGATGGCAGTCGTTAAAACCCACCAACCCGCATTGGGCCAGCGTGGTGGGTTATGGCCCAATATCTCCACCTGCTGTTCGTGGAAGGCCTGTGCCCAGCAGTGGGACGTTTATAGGCTGATGATGATGATGATGATGACACCAGCAAATGGCAGACAGTAGGTGCTTGCAATAAAATACGTTTTGTTATATTTTAAAAGCTATCAAAGTCTGATATTCCATTGTAATAAGTAAAATAATTAGCTTATAAATAAAATTACATACTGTCCCGCTACTAAACGAAAGTCTCCATCATTGAAACTCATCGCCACAATTTGATAAGTATTGGTTTAATCACCGTATGTATGTGGTGCATACATAAAATCACGACTATTATAGGGGGTTGTCACTAGCATGCAGCGTAAATCACAAACTACTAAAAAAAATTCAACGAGTCTTCAGCCGGCGTAGCATGCGCAACACGAGAACTCTTCTCGACCCGTTTTCTCGTGTTTTAATCATTTATCTCTAATGTCTATCGACACTAAAGACGCATGGATGCGCTTAGAACTCTACATAATATGTCAAAAATAGACTTAATAGTAGTTTTTGCATAAACTGTGGTATTTTTGTGTACAAACCTTAACATGATAACTTAAAATGATTTGTCGTCTCTCGTTCGCGACATATCTGTGTGTTGCGCATGCTAGGCCTACTGGGGTCTCGGTAGCTTAGCGGTTAGAGCAGTGTACCGGCAATCCAAAGGTCATGGATTTGAATCCCATTCGAGCTTTCCTGAGACTGGTTGGATTTTTCTAGAAAACATTTTAATCTGTTTTTAAAAAAAACCTGTCAATTGTCTTTGAAAAAGGGTAGCAGCCTAGTCTCAAAGTCAAACCGATGTATGACGCGACTGTTGGCTCGAATTGGCACAGCTCGTGTCCCGAGATACGACTGTGAAATTGTCGAGTGGTTCGCCTGTCCGGTAGTAACACTGTAGTTATACGTACAATTTTGTGAAGCGCGGAACGAGCTCAGCTAATTACTCCTTTGGGGCGAATCGTCATTCCTGTGGACCGACTTACCATTTTGTAAAGGGAACGGTTACGTAACAGTACGGAGAGAAGGATTGCCAATGTTCACTTGTCGAATTTGATATTAAAAGAGGCTGTTTAAAGTAGTGGTTGCAAAATTAAACAGAGAAATCAATGTCTCGGTGGTTCGGATGGAAGAGGTGTCGCTCGGATTGCGAAAGGTCGTTTAAATCTCACCTTAGGCATTTTCAATTGTTATATTGCCGTTTTGGCAACTTTATAGATAAATCCAAAGACATTCTATACACATAGGATGCCATTGGATTAATATTACTCCCTAGTAAGTAGAGTAGAGTAACGGTGATCAAAATTTCACTCAAAAGTTATCAGTTTTGCCTATACTTTACATCAAATTCTTCCTTATCTCGAGAACTAGTCAATGGTGTATTTTAATCATAGCGGTGAAAAGTGAAAGTGGTGTAAAACACGAAAACTGTTTCTGTTCTGTGGGTATTCGCAAGTTTTGTAGCCAAAGTTGTTGGGCCCATAACAATAGTGTTGGACTTTGGGACCTCGTTAGGTGACAAACTGCTTAAAAGTATTTTAGGTACTTAACTCTATTCAGTCCCTTATTTTCAACTACAGATTTCAATCATAAATGGTCTAGTGGTCAAGTGCTTACGTCTAACGGACAGGCTCTCACTTGCGATCCGAGTTCAAGCCCCCGAACAATAATTTTTTGTACTCATTGTTTTTTTTCTATTTTTTTTTTGTTTTGTTTTTTTTTTTTTTTACATTTTGTGAATTATTAAACAAGCACAGGAGGTAGAAAGGGAGGAAAAGGGAGAAAGAGAGAGCAAAAAGAAAAAAACTACTATTTTAGTCAAGCGTGCATACAGTAGGCTAGAAGAGCCGTAATGCTTCACTGCGGTGCTTGCGGTAAATTCCTGTCATCGGCGGGTGCCACTGCTTGTTCTGTGTGCCCGCTAAAGTACCACAAAGCTTGTCTGGCCGTTTCAGACAAAGCGAGCATATGCAAGGATTGGGCTTGCCCAAATTGCAAGAGACTAACTCGCAAAGGCGACAACACTCAGACGCCGGTAAAGGATCTTTGTGGTACGTCTTCTTCTATTGACAGCGCATCAGTATCTCCAAAATCTGATGTAATTGTGGATGCGCCGGACGGCAGGGAGGACCGTCGGGATCGAGAGCTAGCGGTATTCATGGTGGAAATGCGGGAGTTTCGTAAAGAGATGCTGGAGCTGCGTGATTCCTTGTCGGCGCGACTGGACAACGTCGAGCAGAGGCTCGAGGTTCTCGAGCAGCGCCGGCCGGACGTCAGCGCAGAGGTGACTGCGGAGCTGGAGCGCACTATAGATGAGCTGAAGCATGAGCTCAATGACCGCGATCAGGAGGCGCTTCTGTCTGATCTAGAGATCGGGCAGCTTCCTGAGGAGAAAGGAGTGAGTGTCGTGCAGGCCGTGACCGTGCTGGCCGCGCGGCTGGGGGTCACCCTGGAGCAGCGTGACGTGGTGTTCGCGGAGCGCATTGGCGCGCCGCCGGCGGAGGCGGGGGGTCGCCCCCGTCGCACCGTGGTGCGGCTGGCGAGCCGCCAGCTGCGCGACGAGCTGCTGCAAGCCGCGCGCGTGCGCCGCACCGTAACCGGCGCCGCGGGCGGCCGCGTCTACATCAACGAGCGGCTGACGCGCCACAATCGCCAGCTCTTCCATCAAGTTCGTGAGGAGTGTAAGAAACTGCAATTGCGGTACTCCTGGACGAAACGGGGCCGCATATTCGTTCGTCATGCGGACGGCTCGCCTGCATACCAGCTCCGCTCCAAAGCGGATTTAGAGCGGGTCTTCGGATCCCAGAAGTGACTCGTACGATCCTATGAACATTTCTGCATATTACCAACCGTCACTGATAAATGTCTGTTTTGTTTAATTAAAAGCATATGATTATGAATTTATGAGTATTTGTTTTGTTGTGTGCATTTATGTTAAGTTGTTTTATATACAAAAGGAGAGAGAATTTTCTTTATTTGACAAAAGTAAAACTATTAAAATTGTTACATGGTTAACTTATATCTTAAGTAAAATTAAAAAATTTGAACTTAAAATTATACATAGATGCCATAGTAGCGTCAATACTAAACACTACTCTAAATTAAACTTCATGCATACTCCCGATTTGTTACATTATAGCAATGTAACTACTATTTCACACTGTTTGTCGCTCCGATGCGCCGCACTGTTATGTTGGTATCGCTTAGTGTTGGCCTCGGTTGTTCGTTTTGTTAGAAGAAATATATATAGAGCAAAGAGGTAAGTTCGAAAAACCTAAAAGTTGGGCTCTTCAATGCAGGATCACTCGGTACAAGACATGAAGAGTTAATTGTGGCCATTGAGGACTCAGACCCAGATATCCTGGCTATAAATGAGACTTGGTTGACAGCTGAGGGGGATGACAAGGCACCAAAGATATCGGGCTACCGGCTAAGACATAATCCCAGACCTGAGCATATGCGAAGGGGCCGTGGTGGTGGGGTGTGTTATTACATTCGCAGGGGAATTAACGCCCGTACATGTAAACATCCTATAAACTCTGAGGTGGAACAAATGTGGCTGAGTGTGCGCATTAAAAACCAGCGGGTTATCATTGGAACTGCCTACAGACCACATTGGTTGGATGTGGGCGTCTTTTTAGAAGCGATTACGGACTCTATTGCCTCATTTGCTAATTGTGATGTGTTGATATTGCTTGGCGACTTCAACATAAATCTACTTGATGCCAGTAGCAGTAGGTCTAAACAGTTTATGCAGTTCCTGCATTGCGTCAACTTGAAACAGGTGGTGACTGAGCCTACACATTTTACAGAGAGCAGTCAGAGTCTGATTGATGTGATCTGCACCGATGCTCGGATTCTTAAGGTTCTTGTTAAACACACACCTGAACTCGGAGGTCATGTAATGCTTACAGCTGAATTTAAAATTAAAAAAGACAAAATATGCCCTCAATGGGTAACTTACAGGCTATTAAAAAATATTATTGTAGACCAGTTCACCCATGACCTTGATGCTATTAATTGGGACTATTTTTATAAAAACAGCGACATCAACATTCTTGTAGAAGTTTTTACCACTTGTCTGATCACATTATTTAACCTGCATGTTCCAATTAAAAACCAAAAATTTAAACATCCACCACATCCATGGATTACTGATTCCATTAAGTCAATGATACAGATCAGAGATGATTATCATAAAAAATTCAAGCTACACAAGTTGGAGGCTTTTAGAGCTTGCTATAAGGATATGAAACACCTTGTTGTGGAAGCTATTGAAAGGGAGAAGACGTGCTATTTTGACAGATACATTAATAAGAACAATAATAATTCTAAAAAATTATGGCAGAATTTAAAAAATAATGTAATTGGTGAAAGTAAGAGAGGCGCAGAGCTCCCACTTTCTTTCAATGACCCAGATCTCATAAATGCGCTTTTTCTAGACATTCCAGGAGAAAAATTTGTGTCAATATCTCAGCTAACATACTATGAGTACCATAGGCATGGCTCTTCAACGTTTTCTTTACACATAGTGTCAGAAGACAAAGTACTAAAAACCATCAAAGGGTTTCACTCTAATGCCCAAGGCAGCGATGGTTTGTCTCTCGAAATGATAAAGTTGACATTGCCACAAACGTTAAAAGCTATCACCACAATGGTCAATCAATCAATAGCAGAATGCACTTTTCCTGACAGCTGGAAGGTCGCTTTAGTTAGACCTTTGCCAAAGAAGACTAACCCGGCCACTATAAACGACCTCCGCCAAATTAGCCTACTCTCTTGTGTCTCAAAGGTGTTAGAGAGAATTGTGTGTGAGCAACCAACCGACTACCTTGAGGCAAACAGTATGCTCCCTCAACAACAATCACAGCACAGCAACTGCTCTCGCAGATGTTGTGGATCAGTTATTAGCTGCTCAAGACCAAGGGAACCTAAGTATTTTGTTGTTGCTCGACTTCTCGCGGGCATTTGACTATATAAATGTGGACCTATTGTTGACAAAACTAGCCTATTATGGAGTTGATACCAATGCGATAAAATGGTTTCATAGTAACCTGGAGAATAGGCAACAGTATGTTGAGTTGGACAAAGCAGATGGCTCAAGATTGTGTTCAGCCAAACTTCCGGTAACTCGTGGGGTGCCTCAGGGTTCCATTTTAGGGCCAATCCTCTACATCCTGTACAGCGCTGATATCACGAAAGTCATCCGTCACTGCCAATATCACTTATATGCAGATGATCTACAATTGTATCTTCCCCTTAAATATGCAGATTATGCTGCTGCTGTAATAAAGGTAAATGAGGACTTAACACGAATTTCTACATGGTGTATGGCAAACTGCCTAGTTCTCAATCCAAAAAAGTCCAAGTTAATGTTAATTGGCACAAGAAAAAACATTGGTTGCTTTAGCAATACTTCTCTGAATGTTTGCTTATATGGAGAGAAAATAGAACGAGTAGACAGTGTTAGGAATCTGGATTTGACATTCGATGAACACCTAACCTTTGAGAGTCATATCGCCGAGTGCTCACGCAATTGTTTTTATAGACTAAAGCTTTTATACAAGATTAGGCCTTATCTGAGCGAGCAACTGAGGATCACACTGTGCGAAGCACTGATATTGTCACGGTTGAACTATTTCGACACAGTTTACGGGCCGTGTCTGATGTCTAAGACGAGCAAGCTTGTCCAGCGTGTGCAGAATGCTTGTGCGCGTTTCTGTTTTCATGTACCACCTTGATCACATGTAACTCCATTTCTGAATACGGCAAACATGATGGAAATGGAAGCGCGTAGAAGACTTCACCTTGCCACTCTTCTTTTTGGCGTAATAGAGGCGAGAAGGCCGTGTTACCTGTATGATAGGCTGGTATGGGCTAGTGACAGCAGTAAATACCCCAGAAGAGTGACCGCTAACATCTTTGTGACTGCGCAGCATAGGACGGTGGCTTTTCGTGGTTCTTTCAGGTTTGCTGCTTCGAAGTGCTGGAACGATCTCCCGCCGCCGGTACGTGACCTAAAAACAGTAAATACTTTTAAAAAACACCTCCACAAATACCTTAGAATGCAGAAAACAGCAAACTAGACTTACTTCGGGTTTATTGCCACGATACGATTACATCGTCGGGACTCGCGTTCCGGCACCTTTGAAACGGACATTGTTTTATTTATCTTGCTCTTATGTGTTGCCTCCTTTCATTCTATGTTTCAAATAGTCTCCCAAGTACCTACTTGTCCATTATTTTGTGTATGTTTTCTATTCTACCACCACTTTGCCGAATTTGTGTTGTCAAAAATAAAATGTCATTCATAGTGTAAACTTTTATTTTTATTTTTTATTTTTTTGTGTTGTCCTATTTTAAGCACAGGAAGGCAGTCAAACAGCCAAGATAGTGCCGTAGTGTTATTGTCTTTTAGATTGTTATTGTTTTTCTTTTTTTTTTTGTGTTTAGCGTTTTATTATTTGTTTGTTAAATCTTTGTTTTGTGGACACCTCATCGATTAGGCCCCTCCAGAATACCAGCGTTGCAGCGGCTTTATGTCGCTGTAGCACGTGCTGAGGCTGGGGCCTAGCTGGCCACACTTTTTTGTTTTAGCTTTATATTGTTACAGTAAAAATCGTACTTCTGTCTTTATTCATTTTTTTTCTAGATGTATGTAATTTAATAGTGTGTGCCAATAAATGTATTTTCTTTCTTTCTTCTTTCTTTCTATTTGGTAAAAATGGACTATGGCAGATGACTGCTTTTGCGTTTACGTGTCTCTGACTAATATTTCGGAGATAATCGTCGTGATTATTTATACGTTTGTTTTTTTTTTATATATTTGTTCCATGAAGGAACAGGCTAAGGTCTGAGCCATACTGCCTAGTCATTAGTTTTTTATTTGTTTTTTCCCCTTGATGATAATGAGTATTACTTGCATGCATGGCATGACACTTTTTTTTCTCTCAAATAATGGCATCGTGCGATCAGCACATTTAACCAGTGTCAAGTTTTTAATAGTAATTATTATTTTCTTTACATTAAGTGAATGATAATGAGTTATAATGAACGTTTAATGGTAAATGGTTTTCCCCAAACCCCTCAAGACTCAATAAAGCTGTGGGACTTTATTGAGGTCTCACACAGACTTCTTATGAGAATTTGAAAAGTGACGTTGCACTGTTTTGTTTTATTTGCTAACACTCATGTACGTTCACAAACACTTAACAGTAAATAATCATTATTTCAAAATAATATTCGAAAAAACACGAATTAAAGAAAATGAAACAGAATTGCAGACTTCACACACACTTCACTTTCCCACCAAGAATTCGCATGACATTTTGGCTCTATATTGTTACGCAATTCCAATCAACTTCAATTAAATATATTTACATTAACAGCTAACTGTTCCACAGATAAGGAAAAACCTTACCTTCCTCTTTTCTAAAACATTTTTTTTCATTTTCTTCTTATGACGCTATCAGGAAATACGTATACAACGATTGTAATAAAGGAGGCGTGATTGCGTAGGCGTTCGATTCTTGCGTGGGCACTAACTGCCACCCTGAGGCACTGCCCTGAATACGAAAGTGCAGACAATAACCGGGACGTTTTATCTCCATCCAGTTATAGAAAGAGAATTGGACGCAAATAGTACCTACCGCTTTCTCTTATTGCATACATTCTTATTATTAACTAGCGGAACTAGATTAGATTTAGCACATGTGTAGTCGCTATTTGGTGAAAAGTGGACTATAGTATAGGACTGCTTTTGCTGTCCTCATTGCCTAGTCTCTGAGGGTTAGCCCTTCGGGGATAATAGTCGTGATTGTAATGTAGATTAGATTACTTTGAATCACTAATAAAATATAAAATAAGCAAGTTAAGCAATTTTCGCGATGACGGATCGCTGGATGGGTGACCAAATATAATCATCTCGAGCTGCTCCGTGCTTCGGAAGGCACGTAAAGCCTTTCTTCCAGGTTGACGGCGAAAGATGGCCGTCGTTATAACCCACCAACCCGCATTGGGCCAGCGTGGTGCGTTATTGCCCAACCTCCCCATGTGATGTTGTCCATGTGGGTAGGCCTGTGTGTCCAGCAGTTATATGTTTATAGGCAAATGATTTGATTTTTTTAAATTAAATGTTGTGTCACTGACTAATAGTTTAAGAGAAAAAGTGCGAGCATATGTTTTGACATTGTCTAACTTTGGACACGTTTTGACATTGTCTAACTTTAGACACTTTACACACATTTTTTTATAGTATAAATGGTTTCATTGTTCAACGCTCATTGAATCCTTTTTAAAAGTATAATTAATTGAGAATCAAACGAACTTGCAAAGTGAAGTTCGATACCAATTATGTGACAGCTTCATTCGACGCGATTTATAACATAGTGTAGTAGCGTTGCCACGCTACAGCCTTCTACACGTTATTTAAAAGTATTATTTAATTTAAAAATAGGTCACTCAATTGACTACCCGAGTCAATATCCCCACTACCCCCACTACTGACAGCACCGGCTTGGGTGGCTCGCTTCCGAGCTTGCGCTCATTTAGTTTAAAGATCATTTAATTTTTATGTAATGTGATAATTTTATGTATTGACATTTTATTTTAAGGGAAGGGTAACCGATTTTTACTGTATTGATATAGATCTGTGTTTTCTTTTACAGTATGTTTCAGTATCGGGTGGGTGTATATAAATCGCGTCGAATGAAGCTGTCACATAATTGGTATCGAACTTCACTTTGCAAGTTCGTTTGATTCTCAATTATGTTTCCAGCTTCATTTTTAGCGATTTATAACATAGTGTAGATGTTTAGAGACAATTTAATAAAATGTCATTGTGTTGATTAAGTATCCAATAATACACTTCAGGTAAGTAATAAAACTGGCAACGTTATAATATAATAAATCAATTTATTTCCAGGTTCTTGTAGGTACTACATTTTCAAGAGGATAATATATTGATTGCAAACAAATTATCATCACGAGGAATCACATCTTTATTATAATACTTAGCAAATGTAAGTGAAGAATTTGACCAACCTGCTGTCTTTCTTATCAAATCTATACCGACTCCGAGTCTGTTTGCCGCAGAAGTGGAGGCGTGGCGCGTACTGTGCGCTGTGAATAAAGATGTATCAATACCACTTTCAACAAGCATGTCGCTTATCCAGTGACTCATTCGTTGAGTAGAAATCTTGTTGTGGGGTTTTTTATAACTTATAAATAAAGAGGTACAATTATCTTTACGTAATAATTTTGTTTTATTTAAATATTCCTGTAAACATTTGGCTGGGCATATTTCTGGCCTCTCATGAAAGAATGGAAGCTTTAGAAGAGGTTGTAGTTTATTAGGATTAGAAGTCTTTATTAGGTCAGGTATTTTAATAAGTATTTCTCGGTTGTTTACTAAAATATTTTCTAGTTTAATAGGCGCAAATGTTTGCAATCGATGAGCAGTTACTAGGGCTAACAGGGTCAGAGTCTTTTTTGAAAGGATTTCTAGGTTAAGATCTTCATTGGGCCACTTTTGACTTAAATAATTTAATACCGTACTTGGGTCCCATATAAAATCATATTTAGGTTTTGTTGGTCTTAACCTAAAAACCCCTTTCATGAACCTTTTAATTCTGTCATCATTTATGATTTTGTTTCCAATTAATAATGATAAAGCAGACTTATAACTATTAATAGTCCCATATTGTGAACCAGAATCGAAAATTTCAGTTAAAAAATGTATTATAATTGGTACTGATGCTGTTCTATAATAATAATGATGTGATTTACAATAACCTATCCATTTCTTTATAGCACAATCATATTGCTTATATGTACTATCGGACAAGGAAGAAAGCATTATTTCGACGGATCTGACCGATAATGATCTGCTTAATAAAGCTTGCCGGATAATCTCGCGGCAACCAACCGCAGGCTGCGATGCAGGTTGTGTGGTTGTCTGAAAGGGGAGATTAAAAGGTTAATGTTAGGATCAAATGTAATAATTTTATTAGGCACAACTAATCTTTGAAAAAGTGGAAACCAAGGTTGTGTTGGCCAATAAGGTACGACAATAATGCCTTCTGCCTTCTCGTTAATAATTTTTTGAATGCTTTTTAAAATGAGGGAAAATGGTGGAAAAGCGTAGAAAAAAATATTTTGCCAGGATATTGTAAAGGCGCCTAAGACCCATGCGTCAGGGTCGATCTTCCAAGAAACATAATAGTGACATTTAGTATTTCGACGAGTGGCAAACAAGTCTACATTTGGGTTGCCCAACTTGTGTTTTATTTCTAGGAATGCATATTCTGCTAACTCCCATTCTGTATCACAAAATTTTGTGCGAGATAATCTGTCAGCATTATAATTCTCTTTTGTATTGATGTAAGAAGCGAAAATAAATATTCCACGCTTTTCGCACCATTGCCAAACTTGCCTAGATATGGCGTTTAGGTGAGGAAACTGTACACTACCCATTCTATTTAGGCACGATATTGCGGTAACGTTATCAATCCTTAATAAGACTTCACAGTCTCTTAAACTTCTGGCAAATATTTTTAATGCGAAAAAAGCAGCTCGTAGTTCTAATTCATTTATATGTTGTTTTGATTCGTTATCTGTCCAATAACCGTAAGATTCATTTGGGTCGCAAAATGCACCCCAGCCAGACGATGACGCATCCGAAAATATTTCTTTACAAAAGTTATTGAACCGAAATCTTGAAACGTCGTATTTTACGCGTTCTACCCACCATAATAGATCATTTTTAAGTTCATCTGGAATTATATTTTTTTGATCATAGCTTGGATTGTTAATTAAACATAAATATTTGTGACGTTCAAAAAGTTTAGTATACAGCCAAGAATAATCGATACAGGGGCAGGCAGATATTAACAACCCAAGTAGTCTTGCAAATTCGCGCAGTTTGCACGATTTTAATGGCATGAATTTCTTAATAGTTTCTGTGATTTTTAAGCGTTTCTTATCTGGTAAATAAAGGGTCATTTTCTGAGAGTCAAACACGTACCCAAGAAACTGGCAAACGGTGCTAGGTATCAAACAGCTTTTTTTGCGATTTATGATAAAACCTAATGATTGTAAAATTGATATGGTGGAGTGTACATTTTCCTCACATTCTCTGTAATTTCGTCCAATGCATTGTGCGTCATCGAGATAAATAACAGACAGAAAATTTTTTGCTCTTAAATATTGCATGACAGGTTTTAGTATTTTAGTGAAAACAAAAGGTGCCGTACAAAGACCAAACGGTAAGCAATTAAATTCATAAAGTGTGTTGTTATAATTAAACCTTAGATACTTTCTTTGTGATTTTTTAATACTAATTAAAAAATACGCGTCTCTGAGGTCTACTGTTGCCATACAACAGTTTTCGCTAATTAGTTTTAAAGAGGTCCGATAGTCCTCCATTTTAAAATGAGATGTTTTAATGAATTTATTTAAGTTTTTCAAATTCAGAATGAATCTTTTTTCTCCATTCGGTTTAGGTACTAAAAATACGCTAGAAACAAATTCTCCTTCTATATGATTACATTCAGTAATAGCATTTATTTTTAATAATTTTAGGATAGCGATATCAAAATCTAATGACTCTTGTTCAGTCTTTGGGTAAACGATTGGTTTTGAAAGTTGTATGGGTACTGATTGGAATGGTATTACGTAACCTTTTATCCAAGCGAGAACTGTTGTATCGTCAGTAATCTCGGCCCACTTATGAGTGTAACGAGATAATCGACCTGCGTACTGTACCTCGGACTGATGAGAGTCTAGCGGCGATAATGTTGGTGGTTCCTGGGAGGCGGCGCAGGCGGCGGCGAGCGGGTCCGGCGGGGCGGCGGCGGTGGCGGTTGCGTCCTGGGTGCTTGAGGCGCTCTGTACGCTGCTGACCGATTCAGCCCTGCATCGAACTTGTTTGCCGCCTGTCTCGGATGCAGGGCTTTGGTGTTTAATCTATCCTTTTGCTTATTCTTGTTATTATAATTATTTTTATTAGTTTGTGGTCGACTTTGAGTTTTTAGTGTGTCACCAGATTTTTGTATAGTCTTGACCACGTTTAATTTTTCTGTCAAATTTTCTCCAAACAGAAGCTTATCCCGGCTTGTGTCTATTAGTGCTCCTTTTAGGCTATGATTAATAGACGAAATCACAAAACTACGCCGTGTTTTCGTTTCCATGTTATGACTGTCGCAAAGCAGACGGCTCGCATCACTTAGAGGTTTCAATAATTTTTCTCTAGTAAATTCGTTGGAAATCAACATATTCATCACTTGTGATAAAGCTGCCAGAGCGGCGGCTAAGTGTTTTTGTTTATTTAATAGTGAAAAATCTCTTTTCACGAGTGCATCTAGAAGTGCGGCTTTTGCCTCTGGATTCAATACTGGTGGCACTAGTAGATCGCAGTTACCAGGAACTAAGTATTCACTTACCAGTTTTTCTTTGACCTCTTTTGACAACCCTTTTGCCAGTATCTCTTGCCATCGAGTAGCAATATCTTTGTGTATGTTGTCTCCAAACACGGATTCGGGCTTAGGTGCATCACCGAGAATACTCAATATTGAATCGTCAAGATACTTCTTTGTTGCTACACCTGCCGATGATGGGCCAGGCTGTGGTGATGAGTATAGGTTTGGCTGCGGCACTGGTGATGGATCAGGCTGCGGCGCTGAGGATGGACCGGGTTGCGGCGACCAGTTTGGCTCTTGTGGAGGCTCAAAATCTTCATCTGGCGGTTCCACTAGCAGAGGCTCATGAATTGGTGTAATAGTGCCGGCCCATTCACTTGGTGGCAAGTATATTGAGTCGTCGTCCTCGTTAAACACACGATTGGCATCATTGTGAGGTATTAAAGGACCTGGAAAAAATACCAAGGACCCATTTTAGCAATGAAGGAGAATACCCAGTGTGGTAAGCTCGCAACATTTTGCAACTAAAAGGTAAAAGCCCAGTGTGGCAGTTACGCATTTAAAGCGATGATGTAATTTAGTGTAATAAATGGTAAAAACCCAGTGTGGTAGTTACGCATTTAAAATAAAATATTTATTTCAACTTACTTAAAGATTTTTCATGTTCTTTCAATTTTTCCGTTAATTTTCGTATCTTTTTTAATATCTTATCTTTGTCCATAGTTTCATTCTTCCGTTTTTTCCCCATGTTGAGAGATTTTTGTCTTTTCAGGAGCGGAGTGGACGTGCGAAGGCTAGAGCACGGACACGCAGAATGAGCGCAAGCTCGGAAGCGAGCCACCCAAGCCGGTGCTGTCAGTAGTGGGGGTAGTGGGGATATTGACTCGGGTAGTCAATTGAGTGACCTATTTTTAAATTAAATAATACTTTTAAATAACGTGTAGAAGGCTGTAGCGTGGCAACGCTACTACACTATGTTATAAATCGCTAAGAATGAAGCTGGAAACATAATGAAGCAATAAGTTGTAGGTACCTACATCGTGTGTGGGTAGTCGTAAATATAATTGAGCTACTTTTACTACATGTGCCGTGGTTCCATTAGGGGAAACGGGTCTAAATGTCCCATTAATGTCCCTACGAAAGAGGCCTACGTATATTTAAGGAAGGCCATATTTTTTCCTTTCCTAAGATTGTTGATTGTTTAAGCCGGTTGTACCAAACTATGCCAAATAATTTAACGACAAACACCCTTAAAAAATTGTTGACCTTTAATTTTCTGTTTCATCTGTTTTGTCTGTTACAAAGACTCATAGAGGTTGCTAAATAGTATATTTCATCACGAGTGCGGAAAGCCTGTCATTGCAAAGAGTTCCGACAAATAATAAAAACACAATAAACTCAATTAACTTCATTTATTTCTTATAAAAGTTATAATTCACATATTTCTGGGTAGGCAAAGGGAACTATGCCCATACAGCCAAGTCTTCAGTAGAATTTTTTTATTGATATGAAATAAAAATGAAAAATGAGATGAATTGAAACCTAACCTAACCTAACTCATTGAATTAAATCTGATATTAAAACAAATTAGTAGCTTCCTTTTAAAAATATTTGCATGAATCATAAAAACTTCTACGATTTTTTTTTTGTAAAAACTTCGTGGTTGGTTTTTTCTTTTTAATATACATTATTTTGACAGTTGGGAAAGAGAACGCACGAGTTCGGAAAAGGTAAAGAAAAAGCTCGAGTATGTAATAGCCCACATCCCGAACGCTATACGTCCCTGCAATACGCCACTTTTTGAGCAACTGTATTAAAAAAAAATTATATTGTGTCTGGTTTTGCGGCTGCTGAGCCCATATGTGTGTGTGTCTGTGTGTTTAGTCATTTTTTATCCCATCGCTGGGCAAAGGCCTCCCCTAAACCCTTCGATCCATCTGTGTCCTGAGCAACCTGTCATGCCAGTCGGTCTCTGTGTGTTCAGATCGTCTCGCCACCTCTTTCTTGGTCGAACCGCTATTTTCATTAATATTAATTACCGTTTAATAATGAATTATACTTACAGGTTTAACAGTTTTTACTTTAAGTTTTCCTCTAAATCAGCACTGAACTAAGAGTTATATTGTATATAATTAAAAAGTATTTATATTTTTTTAGATTTTTTTGGTTGAAAAACGCTCTAATATAAGTACTAAAATATCGTAAATCGTTAGAAAAAAATACCCCTAGTTGGGACTCGAACCCACGTTCCCGCATCGTTAGATCGTTAAAGAATTTCGACAGGTCTAACTAACCCTTATAACAAAAAAAAAACCTTATACTTATATTATGTTCTATTTTAATGACGTACCTAAATTGAAATAGATTCGTAATTATTGAAACAATTAGGTACTTATATAGTGAAAAAATAGTATGAATAAAACAAAATAAAATAAAATTATTAAGGAAAGCATTTTTTCAAGATTTTTCGTGTTTTTTATTAAAAAAGTGCAGTGCCAATAATTTTATTTTTTATTTTTTTTGATGTGTTGGAATCACATAGTAGCTATCCATTAAAAAAGCTTTTTATGATTAACAAAAATTCATGCATTTAAGGGTTAAAACAAAAAAAAAACAAAACAAAAAATAAGAAAAATTGTGGCAGACAAAAATAAGAAAAATTCGCAGACGATTTTTTTAATCGTAAGAATTTTTTTTTATAATTGGCTCGGCGAATGACCCCACTCCACCTGATGTGTGGTCAGTAAAGTCCAGGCGCTAAGACAACTGGTGTAGCAAGACGTAGCAGCAGTCACACTCACTCTGCCGGCCCACAAAGATTAAAGTAACACTGCTGTAAGAGGCGACGCTGGGGGCCCTTAGGTGGTCGTTTCAACGTTTCAGTATCTTTCGAAACAAACTTGAACATTACAGTTAACTCACTAAATATAACAGTAAATGTTAAAAGACAGATTGTCCTACTACCTACCTACTACTAACTACCTACTTATAACTAACTAACCGCTGAGCTACCGAGACTCCAGAAGACTTGCTGAATTTTTCCTAGTAGTTTGATTTACGCTGCAAGCCAGCGGTATTACGTCACTGTAAAGTCACAATGCTTTAAAGATATAGGATAAAATATTTACTAGAAATGTTTCCTGAGACTGGTTGATTTTTTCTAGTAAACATTTTATCCTATGTCTATATAGCATTGTGAATGCAAAATTTCAATAATAAAGATACCTACTTATAACTTAAATTTTAATAAGACACTTGTATCGTTCCGCGGAATGTAACATAAAGCGGACGTGTCAAGTATTTAGCTGTACCAAACCAATTTGATGGATGATGGACAAAATTATTTAGAATTGCATGCCCGTTATGGGTA
Source organism: Scoparia ambigualis (assembly GCA_963921215.1). Taxonomy (NCBI): domain Eukaryota; kingdom Metazoa; phylum Arthropoda; class Insecta; order Lepidoptera; family Crambidae; genus Scoparia; species Scoparia ambigualis. The sequence continues at coordinate 51,932,864 of OY992502.1, read as the reverse complement.
TAAAATAGTATAAATAAATAAATCACTTTTTCACTCTCACACAATTATCTAGCCCACGTTAATTTAACTTATTTAAAAAATAGGTAACTTAGGTATACTCAGCAGTGTGGGTGAATGTAGGCTGATTATTGATAGATAGAAACCAATCAGTCTCCACAGTAGAGTCGTATGTGGCTCTTCTAACAAAGTGAAATGCAGTACTTGTTCCATACTGTCGATTAAGCTGTGAGCACACAGACCACATCCCGGCTTAGGCAGGGTTTATACAGTGTGCAAACAGCGGAATCTTCGCAAGAAACCCCCATAGACTTATAACAACTCTCAGACAAGACTAATGGCCTATTATCAGTGGAGTAACAAAAAAGTAATTGTAGCAATCAAATAAAGATTAAGTGTCTTTAGTATAAAAAAAATACTGGTTGCTTTAACTGTGGCCTTTGTCTGTAATCTCAGATACTCTGTCTGCAATCTGGGCTTATTACTTGTACTAATATTATTTTCAAGATTAATCTTTGAGAATCCGTAATATGCAAGCAGCACGTCAAAATAATTCAGTATCTTTCAAATTAAATTGAAAAATAACTAATTTATTGAAGTTTCTCCCGTGTTCTTTTCGCAACAACACGTGTTGTGACTCCATTTTTAATTCATTCTACCATATAGACCTAATGTACTTTTAAAATCTATACCACTTGAAATTAGCTTAATGCGTAACGCGCACACGGGTTAACCCGCCAAGTAATTAATAAAGATATAATAATAATATATATAACTAATTTATTCTGGCAACCGTGTTTGTTATTGTTGTTCTATTTGTATCGATGTCTATGGCGAAACTTGAATATCACTAAGAGCGCCATCTTCTGAGACTTTGAGACTGTAGATAGATTTTACACTATTTCAAACTGTATTACCTTAAGAGTAAGTTACATTTTAAGGTAATGGGAAGGAATCTGTAACAAAAGCGAACTTATTGTGGACGTACTATAATGCAGTGATAATTAGGTACTTAAAGCTTTCGCTATTTTTGTAGTTACACTACTGTCTTTCACTTATATGTAAACTCTACTCTTTGCTTTTACTTAATCATCATCAGCCTATAAACGTCCCACTGCTGGGCACAGGCCTTCCACGTGGATAATAGCACGTGGTGAGGATATTAGGCCATAACCTACCACGCTGGCCCAATGCGGGTTGGTGGGTTTTAACGACTGCCATCTTACGACAACAGCCGGGACCAACGGCTTAACGTGCCTTCCGAAGCACGGAGGAGCTCGAGATGTTTTAAATTTGGTCACCCATCCAGCGACCCGGCATTGCGAGAGTTGCTTAGCGGGCAAGATCGCAAGCCGAAGGCGCTAACCGCTGCGCCATTGAGCTCCTTAATATTTGTCTGTAATTCCGTCATGCCGGCAAATATGTCCATAAACCTTAAACGTCTATTTCTCTTCTTTCTCTCTTCTTCCATATTAAAGGAATGTTATGTAATTAAATGGAATTATAGATACTTATTTGAGTCTTCTAATCTCATACTTGAGTAACAGGATTCAGAAGGTCGACATTAACGGTAAAAGATCTCCGGGATCAGTGGTTACAATGGAAGTTCCGCAGGGTTCAATACTTGGTCCATTCTTGTTTTTGGTTTATATTAATGACTTACCTTATTTTGTAAAAGACAGTCATGATATAGTATTGCTTGCTGATGATACTTCACTTTTATTCAAAGTGAAACGAGGACCAAATTATGACGATGTGAATAATGCAATTTCAAAGATTGTTAACTGGTTTAGTGTAAATAAAAACTGTTAAACGAGGGAAAAACCAAATGTGTGAGATTTGTATTGTCTTATGTTAAGAAGGTAATAACTAGTGTACAAATTAAAGATAAGAATGTGAATCCTGTGGGCACCACTGTGTTTCTAGGCATCATGTTGGATGCCAAGCTTCAGTGAGGCCCACATATAGCCAAATTGTCGAATAGACTTAGCTCTGCGGCTTATGCAGTAATGAAGATCCGTCAGTTAACTGACGTTGATTGAGCTAGATTAGTTTATTTCAGTTACCTTCATATATAATATGGTATAAGGTGGGGAAATGCTGCCGACATTCAAACTATCTTTGTGCTGCAGAAGAGGGCTATTCGAGCAATCTATAACCTACGGGCTGGTGACTCTCTCAGAAAGAGATTTAGGGATATAAGTAAAATGACAGGTGCATCACAATACATTTATGAAAATCTGATGTATGATCATAAAAATATTGAAATGTTGTCAAAAAACAGTGATATTCACAAATTAAACACTAGAAGAAAGAACAAATTAGCAGTACCTTATACTAGGCTCCATAAAATAAATAATTCTTTTAAGCGTCTGTGTGTACGATTATACAACAAAGTACCAAATGATATTCAGAAATTAGATCTTGATAAATTTAAAATCAAAATTAAAGAAAAGCTTTATAAAAAAGCTAATTATAAAGTGTCAGATTACACAGAAGACAAAACAGCTTGGGTCTGAAATGCTCCAAGTACTCCAACAGCTATTTCTAATTGTCTATAATTAATTTATATAGAGCACCATATTTAATTAAACTATTTACATTTAAATTCATATTTTGTATTTTGTGACCTGGTAACGACTTAATTAATATATATATTTTTTGTAAATGTCGTTGCTTCTGTGCGCTGTGGTTTCTTGCGCCCGTTCTTTGCCACAGTTAAAAAATGATGTCCTGAATGGGTTTGGTTAAAAAAGATTTGGACGATTCAAAGTACTTATTAATTGAGTTTATTGAATAAATATATTTTGACTTTGACTTTGAAAGCATTTTTATGAAAAGAGGAGACAAACGAGCAGGCTGGTCACGCGATGGAAAGTAATCAAAGTCGCCCATGGACAACCGCAAAACCAGTAAGCCTATAGCATGCGCAACATGAGAAAATTTTCTCGACCCCTTTAGTGTTAGATGTCTAAACACGATATGTCAAAAATTTACGTAATAGTAGTTTTTGCTTGTCTGTGGTATTTTTGTCTACAAACTAACATGCAATATAATTATATCGAGTGTTGGCAACTGTAAAGGGGCTACCAGACTGTTGTAAACAAGCCTTTCCAACAGGTCACCTTGGCGGGAGGCTGGTTTACAACTTGTTGTAAACAAGGCTTCCCCTTGGTTAACAATCGCCATTGATGTTTTCCGTCACAAGCAGTGTTGCCATTTTTAGCAGGATCCTGTTTTTATTAATTTGATCCATTTGCTAGAAAAAAACGCGATGAATTTTATATATTTATTAGCTAGATATGAGCTTTAAAAGATGTAAAACAATACCGCGCTGTACGTACACACGGCGTCAGATCAACCTACCCTAAACTGTCAAATTTCTCCAATGAATATTGATCCTTAGAACCGAACAATAAAGTTCAAAATTGATTGTAGAAATTTGACAGTTTTGGGTAGGTTGATCTGACGCCGTGTATATACGGACTTGACTTTTTTCAGTAACCACGTTGTATGTAGGTTGTATGTTGAAGGTTATTATTTAGTATGTAAACTAAGCGCTGTGGTTTGTGTGTGGTGTGTAATGAGAAGACGTATGTGTGGAATTTGTTAGAGAGGCATTGGCAACACTGCTTGCATGGTTTACAACAAACGTCAACACAGCGGACCGCCAGACGTTTCCAACGCGCGCCCACAAACCAAGGTCGTGGAAAGGTCAACCGAAATTTCGTTGCAAACAACTAACCATACTGTTGTAAACCGCTGTTGAAAACTTCGGTTTACAACAGTCTGGTAGGCGCTTAACCGAGATAGTTTGTTGTTCCCGCCATCGAAGGAAGAGAGAATATCGTCCGCGACATATCTCGTGTTGCGCATGCTAGGCCTACAGATGAGTCTCAGATGCATTGCCAACCCTGAGGAAAGAATCTTATCTTTGAGGAAGGAGTTGTAATTGTGAGGGGGGAGGGGGGAGAGATTTTAAATAAGCGAGTCTGTTAATAAGCGCATGCCATTTACGCAAAAAATATTAAGCTATATTTCCTTGTCACGAAAACATCTTTCAAGGGAGTAAAGTTGTTTTCAATCTCGAACCACGCCGGATTATGTAAACTCCTGTTGCATGCGGAATAAATGATCCTTATATAAAGGCCGCGAACAAGGAATAATGAAAATTGTGCTCGAGTTTTTTTTTATATTACAGCTTTATTTTCATTGTGTGCTCTGCGGCGTATTGGAGCAAATTTCAAAATAAAAAGCAACAATATCTCGAAGGGCTGAGTAAAATTTTGAAAATATTTTTTCCAATTTACCTTTATTTTATTATCGGGTAAGCATTAGTCCTTCATTTCATTTGATAGTAAGCGTCGAAAATCAAATAATGCAGCTCCTAGCTAAGCTCTTCTTGTTCTTATCTCAATAAAGGCAAAGTTTTAAGTTGCCGGTATAAACTACAGAGAAAAAATATTACGAAGAGTGAATATTTATTTATTTGTAGAAGGTACACTTACAGATTACTGTCATTACACGATCATACGTAAACATATTTCACATGATAAAACTAGACAATAACTCAAAATAAGCGTACGCAGCATGCCAACTATTACTACATTTTTTTTATTTTTTATTATTAACTTAAAATATGTCTACTAATTAAATTTTTCACTATTATCCTAAATTACAAAATCTATACAATAAGTGGTTTTGGGGGCGCTTCACCACATACATTATGTCCGAGATCATCCTCTTGAAACGCGAAAAGCTGCTTTAAGTATAATGAATATTATGAACACAAATCGGTAGTAAAACAAAATAATAGGAATAATAGTTTTATGTGAGTCAATATGGACTCAGTCGAAAGTATCTATTATCGATATTCGTGCAGTTACCGTTCCATCGATAGTTTATTTTTATATCAACCCTACCAAGGATCATCACTAGTCCGGCAGTCCAACCACTTAACCACAGAGGCTACTTTTAAGAAGAACAATGTTGTGGTTACAATAAAAACAGCTTCCGGCCGCGGTGCCGATAACTCCGCGGGAGTACTGAGAAATAGGACGATTTTTGAAAGTTAAATTCTAACTTTTCATAAAAGCCGGGCGTTTTCAAAAGACAAACTTCGCCTCGACTTGTTGTTTATTTTTGTTTATCCACCACTTATAATCGAGTGGCTTTGTCACTTTAGCCGTTGTACCGAACTTTGTGGCTTTTAATTAGTTTTATCCACTAATTTAATTGAAGTTTTATGATTGCCTCCAACCCTTGGCTTCGTAGTTTGACATTTTAAATTAGGTGGAAGTGTTGGTGCTTTTGATTTGTTGTCAAGATTAAGTTGCTTTAACTGTCGGTAATCATTACTTTAATTATTATATTTTAGGTACCCGTAGGATTGGGATACCATATCGTGTTTGTGAATAACAAATAAAACACTTTGGATAGTTCATCATTGTCATCACAATCAGCTCGTGTTAGTTCACTGCTGGACATGGGTTGTCCCCCAACGCATGCATGCCTCTGAGTCCGTTCTTCGGATAGTTACTGTGGCAAATATATAATAAATATTCTGAATAAATACCTCAGATCATAGAAGGAAATAGAATATGAAACGGGGGCGTGGCGCGTGCCTCGGCAATACGACCAGAAACAAACATCGCTCGCGAAGCAAATAGTGCCACAAGTTAGTCGCGATTCAGACATACTTTGGAAATGTTCTACGATATTTTTGCATAATGCCGAACTGTTGTGTCGTTACGTGCAATAACAGAAGTGAAACTATGACCCTTCTATGATCTGAGATAAATACAGTCAAATAACACAAAGAACGTATGAGTAATTTGCAGTTTTTTCAGATGCTTGAAAACTAAGGGCGCTTTTAGTTACTTTTTTTTTAGGACCGAACAGTTAGGTACATATTTTTAATTAAATCGAACAAATTATTACTTAAAAACCTAAAGTTCCATAGATTAAACATTTATATTATACATTCTGGCAAAAAAGTTTCGGGAACGGATGATTTGTATACGATTCCAAATTTAATAATTTTGTTTTTTTTTGTTGTTAGATTGGCACAACTGTTAGCCATTTTGGCGTGGAGTTTGAGTTGCATCTTATTAGTTATTTAGATTAAATACAGTGCTGTTTTTAGTTAGTTTATATCTAGTGTGTATTGCAAATTTCGTAATGGATAAAAACATCGAATAAACAGTTTGTCTTAAATTTTGCGTCGCCAATAAAATTTCGTGTTCGGAGTCACTGAAAATGTTACAAAAAGCTTACGGTGAATTGACTTTATCAAAAACACGTGATTATGAGTGGTACAAAGCGTTCAAAAGCGGTCGAGATGTGATGGAAGATTTGCTTCGCTCTGGTAGGCCATCAACGTCTTCAACTGAAGTTAACATCGCAAAAGTGAAGGAAATGGTGACTGAAAATCCTCATTCAAGTTTGAGAGAGATAGCCGCTGAACTTTCTGTGTCTCACGAGTCGATCCGTATCATTTTAAATAATTACTTGGGTATGAAACATGTTGCCGCTCGGCTAGTCCCAAAAGACCCGAATTTTCTCCAAAAACTCAATCGTATAAGAGTCGCTGAGGACATGCTCTTCTTCTTCTTCTTCTTAGTCGCTTCACTCTTGCCAGAGTGGTCGTGGTTATCAGGTTCCGGTAGGTTGGGCAGCAGACAGTGCCCGCCGCACGACATCCCGCTACCTCTGCCTGCTGGTCGATAATCGGGCACATTCGTGCACGGAAGCGCCCACCGCAGCCTTCACTTGGTCTGTCCATCTCATTGGGGATCTCCCTCGTGATCTTGTGCCCTCAACTTTCCCTTGCACGACACGACGTTTTATGGAGTCGTTTCCACTCCGACTAACATGCCCAAAGAATTTCAGAATCCGCCTGCGCACTTGGGTGGATAGGCGCTCTTTTATGCCAAGCTCATCAAGGATGGAGACATTTGTTCGGAACTCGGTCCAAGAGCACATGCTAGAACGAGTCTATTCCGACCCAACATTCATGCAACGCATTATTACTGGTGACGAGACGTGGGTTTACGAGTTTGACATGCAAACTAGTCAACAAGATTCGGAGTGGCGCCTTCCGACTGAACCGAAACCGAAAAAACCACGCCAAAGTCGATCAAAAGTCAAAGTCATGTTGTCTGTTATCTTTGACTATCGCGGCGTTGTGTTCTCGGAATTCTTGCCGGAAGGTCAAACGGTAAATAAAGAATATTATTTGATCGTTATGCGGCGTTTAAGAGAGCAAATTCGACGAAAATTGCCAAATTTGTAGAAAGAAAATTCTTGGATTTTGCACCACGACAATGCGCCATCGCACAAGGCAATCATCGTGAACGAATTTTTGACCAAAAACTCAACAAATACTATTGAGCAACCACCTTATTCACTAGATATGGCTCCAGCCGATTTCTTTCTTTTTCCTAAACTCTACTCGGCACCCGTTTTCATTCAATGAGGTCTCAAAAATATCGACATTATTATGTATGTCATTATACAATGCACAGGATCGTTTTATAAAGCTGTTGCTTCCATAACAGGTTTTACTCGCTTTTACAGTAAGCAATTCTTTCTTGCGAGTAGTTCTCTCTTGCCTTCTAGGCACGCGAAAACATATATTCTCTAAAAGAAAAGAAGTGTCGACCATATCATGTAATATTTTAAATAAATATGTTATATCTATAAGATCCCGTCGACGCCTCAGATATACAATGTTGTGGAAAGCAAGAGAGGTCTCATAGTCAATATGTAGATTGCCAGTCCTATAATCTAGTGACCTAATAAACTTTCGTTGTACCTTCTCAATTTTATCCTGATGTACTTGATGGTAAGGATTCCAGATAGGGCTTGCGAAGTCTAGCTGACTACGTGTGTAACTTTTAAAAAGTAATTTGTATGTTGCGGGATTTTTAAAGGGTCTACCTATGCGCAATATTCATATTGCGCATAGGCTTCAGCCTAAGAACTTGAATGATTTATTAACAATTTGATCAATGTGTGAAACAAATGTAAGACTAGAGTCCATTACCACGCCTAGATCTCTTATTACAGTTACACGGTTTAAGATCCTTCCACACATTTTATACGGGAATTTAATTGGATTTCTTTTTCTAGTGAAAGTAATTGTATGCGACATTTGTATGGATTTTAAAAAAAAATGTTTTTATTACAGAAGTCCTTAAAGTCACATAAGTCGCTCTGTGGTAATAAAGTGTCTGACGTGTCTTGACTAACTCTGAAAATTTTAGTGGTGTCTGCTTAAAGGAGCACGTTGGAATGACTTATTGCCATGGTAATATCATTCACACACAAAACAAAAAGTAATGGCCCTAAGTGCTACCCTTGCGGGACTCCTGAGGTCATGTATTGTAAGTGGAACAATAGCCAGATAGTACAACAGCCTGACTACGATTTCCTACGTATGATTTGATCCAATGGAACAGATAGCCGTGAATACCGAGCTGCCAAAGTTTATTAAGGAGAAAATTATGGCAGTTTTTCTCAAAATACTTGGCAAAGTCTGTGTATAAGTATAGCATACACTTGACCGTTTTTATCCATTGCCTTCAATAATATTACTGTCATATTTATCAAATTACTTTCCACGCCACGCGTTTTACAGAAGCCATGTTGAGTAGGTGTAATAACTGGCTTAACAACGCCAAGTAATTGCTCAGTGACAATTTTTCCTGTATTTTGCCGATTTGACACAGCTTACTTCTTCGCTGGTTAATCTTACCTTTAAATAGTCTTCATAACCATCGATCACAACTTGTTCGTGAACTAGTGTTCGTAGTTATTCTATGCGAGAAAAGCCGATAGTTAAAGAAAGTCTCATATTGTTCCAAAGTCCCCTTACGCACTTGTCTTTAGTTTTTACAAACCACTAAAAGTTACTTCAATCTAGGCTCTAACTGTAGTTTTTACGAATGCAATCTTCTGTTAGCAGTCCTTATTAACGTGCTGTCCAAAAGACAAATGAACGTTGGAAACTTACTTTTGATCACCTATCCCGGTATTGACAGAATCCATGGTAGCTTGACTATTGCTATTGTTCTCACTAGCCTTGTAATACTTACTTTTTTACTGCCTTCGACAAAACATCGTTACTGCAATTTGACATTTCAGCTTATTATTATTATTGTTATTTCAGCCATGGTCGTGCCACTGCAGTGCAAACACATGAGTGTGCAAAGGCCTCCATTCACTTTTTCCACTCTTCGCGATTAAGGGTTCTGAATGGTCTTTGCAGTAGGAGTCTAGCACGTCGTGGGATGCCGCCTTCTCCTTCTGGACCTGCCGCGTCGTCTCCTAGCATGGCGTGGCATCCCCCTAGTCCTTGATTTCGCCCACATTTCATCCGAAATGAGGCAGATTTCAGCTTACGCTTAAAAAGATATATGTTTGTTCAAGTATCTACAACTACAACTTTTATTTACATTCATACATACTTATACTCACGACTATTTATCCCCGAAGGGTTACTCAGAGACTAGGCAATGAAGACTGCAAAAGCAGTCCACTGCCACAGTCCACGTTTCACCTTATAATAACTGCACATGTGCTCAGCGTGGGAGGCCGTGAGCCCAACGCCGTTATATGCTATTAGATGTACGGCAGTCTTTAGTCCGTTCATCATCATCATCAGCCTATAAACGTCCCACTGCTGGGCACAGGCCTCCCGTGGACGTGGACAACAGCACGTGGGGATATTGAGCCATATCCCACCACGCTGGCCCAATGCGGGTTGGTGGGTTTTAACGACTGTCATCTTACGACAACAACCGGGACTAACGGCTTAACGTGCCTTCCGAAGCATGGAGGAGCTCGAGATGTTTTTAATTTGGTCACCCATCCAGCGACCCGGCATTGCGAAAGTTGTTTAGCGGGCAAAATCACAAGCCGAACGCGCTAGCCGATGCGCCGTCGAACTCCTTCTTCTCCTTTAGTCCGTTAGTCGTCTTTTACGATACCTAAGGGAAGATATGGGTTGGTAGATCTACCAATAAGCCGCCACCACAGGACTCAGCACACTTTATTTTACCTTATTGTGAGAGAAAATGCCCACAAATCACACTACCGTCGCAATTATAGCAAGACAGTTACAAATTATATACAGCGGGACATGCTAACTGTCCAAAGATATATTATCAAGACGTTTTCACGAGGAAAACAACGCTGTTCTTGTGAAAGTTTTTTAGGGTTCCGCAGTAAGCCGGCGACCCTTGTAAATTCGTCATGTACGGTCACAGCCTAAAGTAGATGTACATACATACAACATACATATAATTAGGACTATTATCCCCAAAGAGTTATTCAGAGACTAGGCAATGAGGACAGCAAAAGCAGTCCTCTACCATAGCCCACTTTTAACCAAATAGCGACTTTACATGTATTTTGCTCAGCGTGACAGGTGGTGAGCCCATTCGCCGCTCTATGCTGTTGGATGTATGGCCAGTCTTTAGTCTGTTAGTCGCCTTTTACGAAACCTAAGGGAAGAGAGGGGGTGGTAGTATTCTTTCACCCCTACGCGACACGGTTATAAAGTAGCTTTAATTCATAATATTATAATAATTGACAAGCGGCATGTGGATTGTTCAGTTGCTTTGACAAGGTACTAAAAGAGCTTAGCTGTTATTATACCAGACACAATAGAAATTCAATTGTTAGCCATCTATATGTAATAGAATGCTTATTCGTTTTATACTAAGTATACGATTTCACAAAAGCTTCCCAACGTGCTATTACGAGAGGGGGAAATTGGCATTTATTACCCACGACGATAACGTAAGATAAGACACTTAGTACAACATGATTTTACAATATTAACCTAACGATATCGCCTTGGTGGACGAGCGGCAAAGATCGTGATGGCCCGATATGCGAAGGTCCTGGGTTCTATTCCTAGGTTGAACAAATTGAGTTTCTGATTTTTGATGCATAGCCCGGGTCACCAAACCGCATTAATTTACCATGCCTTGTGATTAGGTCAATATTCATCAGTCAGTATAATATTGTGAAGTAAAAACGCACTAGCATGTCTATAAAAACAAAAACAAAAGTTTGTTTTATATTGACCAGGTAAAGTTATAGACTGGTGACCTTTACAAATATTATAGGTATGCGTTTTCCCTACTCCCAAGGCAGAACTAGTTACAAGAAGCCGATTACAAAAAATACCTATTACGTTCCGAATTAAACGTGATTTAAGTAAGGCATAGGCCATAGTGTAACCATGTGATCAGTAAATCTTATGACGATTTTTTGTGAATAAACAGATAAATCGTGTCACTAAGTATTCCAGTTATGGTTACTTTTTATTTATATTAGTTGTTGTGCTTTGTATTTTATATAAGTACAAATGTTTTTATGTGTTAATGTTAAATAAAACAATTCATTGTTTAATTTTATAAAACAATATAAAATGTTTAGTATTAACTACTACCTACTTACTTTACTATTACAAATCGATAGCTTCGACGTTTATCAAATCCACTAATTAGTTCGTAAACGAGCAACACCTTAGCAACACGCAAGCGTGACAATACCAGTCCAACGAACTGCTTACTGTACCTAAGTACATTTACAATTCGCCATCTGAGTAAGCATTGCATAATTTATTGCAAGTAACACGAAGAGCGGTCACTAAATAGACAAGTTACAACTAGTATAAGCAATTATTGTGTACTTGTACTCTCTTCTCTGTCTATTGTCCTGTTTTGTAACTGTTAATTTCTTAGTGTGCAAATAAAGTGTTTTATTATTATTATTTATTATTATTAATTATTTTACCGCCCGATATAATAATATGAAAAATAAACCCACATAAAAACACAAACAAAAACCCCAAATAAACACCACAAAAATTATGGAGATATTAAAAACATACATCCTACATACACGCATGTGTAATAATACCAACCTAACGACCTACTGTTCTGGTTGCATTGTGCCACAAGGCAGTGGCCACAAAAGGCGATATTCCGAATACCCCCGAGAATAAAGACTCAAGCAATGGTGTGTGAAGATAAGACGGCTACCTCAAAATGCAGTTTCCACAATAACTAACCTCATTTCTTTTTCTTTATTCGAGTTGAGATTTTGTTCTTCTTTAAAATAGAGGAATCAAAGGCTTTTGCGGTCTCTAAATGTTGCTGGAAATGTGAGTTTCGTTATTTTTAGTACAAACAGCGGCTAAGGCGTCCGGTTTCCGATTTTACCAGTTCAGCAATTTTCACAATGCCTTGTCACTAGATGGGTGACCAAATTAAAACATTGTTTTGAATATTTTTTGAATTTTGAATTATTTTTTGTAGCAGAACTGTAGCCTTCGCAATCAGATTCAGTAAAATGTTCCGAACATAACCTCGAATTGTCTGTAAGCTTAAAGTTACGTACCCTTAAAGCCTTCTCCCGAAGTTTTCTCCTTTGCGAATTCTTTGGAAAAGAATGGTTGCTATTATTATTGCATCCAATTGCAGCAGATAACGGATTTTGATACTAACCTATTTTGTCCCACTGCTGAGCAAAGGCCTCCCCTAAAGCCTTCCACGCATCTCTGTCCTTTACTATCCCATTTGGATGCTGACCTGATTAATATTCTCATCTAACAGATATCTCGTAAAAAAGTATAGTAGAAAAGTCTTATCCATGTTATCTTTCAGCCATTTCTTTGGTCTACCGCTCCTAATACAATATTATGTCCGTACGATAAAGGTTAAAATAAAACAAATAAATAGAAAAAAATATTTATATAAATCCATACGACAACCTCTTTCGAATTAGTATGACATATATATATATATATAATATACTATTTATTTTTACACATTTTTGAAACAATTATCTTAATTAAATGAAGTATACATCTACATATTTAACAAATATAATGTAGTTATTATTATTTTAAAAAGTTTTTTTTTATTTACATTTATATACATAGTCTATAAAGTATATAGTGTAAGACAGGCACACTGGTGTTGATGATGCTTTGAGGTTAACAATATTGGCTGGAAAATATTTACGAAATTGGATATAATTATATACAATTGTACCTTAAGTACCTATATTAAAAATTTGATAAGTGAATTTTCTTATATAAGGTTCTACTTAAAAGCGAGTTTCCTATTAAGGTTTTGCTCAGACATTGATATTGAACAAGCTTTCCCTAAGAAACTTTGGGCGAATTGACATTTTATATTAAACCAATCGTTAAAACGTTGTATTTAACAATACTTTTTTAGTAACAAGTGTATAATAAAGAAAAACCTTAAATTCTCGGGAAAAGTTCTTCAGTAAAACGGAAACCTCAAAAGTCGTTGAAATTAACACAATGCCAGTGTCAGTATGTTTTATGATTGATTATTTACAAGGAATAATGTTGCTACATCAAACTATTTGATATATTTATATTTTTTATTATCTATTACATAAGACCATACCACATAGTTTCTTCCACGTTTTATATAATATTCGTATTACAGAATACTTAATTTATTATTTTCATTAGTAACATGGCCAGAAAAGGTTATACTTTTAATACACAATTTTTCATTGCATTGCACAAGGTCGTGGCCTTGTTGAAATTTGAAACAAATTGTTTAAACAATAACAAACAATACATAAATCTAATCCTCCTCCTCTCTAAGTCCTCCTCCAACTTCTAAGAACATATTTCATTGAAAACTTTCTTAATTTTACGCATGAAACAATAATTCTTACATAAAAATATTTGTATTGATATTCCGCAGGTCACCCCCCTCTTAAAAAAGTTAATTATAATTTTTAATACAAGCGCGTGATGGTTTTGTACATTTCGCAGAATAAAAACATTGCTCTAATGAAATTACTAGGTCTGAAACTTCAAATAAGATTTGTTCTAATTTTAAATATTAATATGATTGATTTTGCTTTGAAGTTCATTATGAGACTTATGTCAGTTTTGCCCTCTTAAGTAAGTATATCGGAAAATTTATTTTTACTGATACAAATTGGCCAAATTGTATTATTTCAGTTTGCAGGAATATTCAAACAACATAATGGAGGCTTTACTCAGTTGAAAAAAACTCAAATTATCATTGTAAAAATATAACAATTTGAGAAAATAAATAATGACTTACTTTAACTAAAAATAAATGTTACTTTACGAGTACCACGGCAAGTTACACAGTTGAATCGTTGAAAATACGCCACATATTTTTTAAATTTGATTTAAACTCTTTTAAGTCACCAACATATATTATTATCGCAACAAATGATAAAGCGTGCGACGTAAATGTTAATACAATTTTTTCATATTTTTTAACAACTCGCCATCTGAGTAAGTATTGCATAATTGAAACTTATACGCAGAGCGGTCACTAATAATACAACTAGTTACAACTAGTAACAATTATTTTCCCGCGCGATATTGAAACCAGGAACCTTATAATGGTGATTATACATAAATACATCTAAAGGCCCCAGTACACATTGGCGTAATACACGGAGCCGCCAAGAAACTTTTCCTCCAGAAAACGGTTAACCAATCGGATTACATCTACTCGCCGTGGATCGGACCTGCGTGTACGAGTATAGTGTAAATAAGTGCACATTTTACGATTTGCTCATTTTGCGACCTGCACATTTAACGATTTGCACATATTGCGACCTGCACCTTCTGCGATTTGCACATATTGCGACCTGCACCTTCTGCGAATTGCATTAGTGCACATTTTGCGACTTGCACATTTGGCTATGGATCCACCATTACTCCGTCTACACAATGGCGATGGCCGGCAGTGGGCCAACATACGCCAATGTGTACTGGGGCCTTTACATACATATACACTCACGACTATTACCCCCAAAGGGTTAGACAGAGACTAGGCAATGAGGACTGCAGAAGCAGTCCACTGGGCACAGTCCACCTTTCACCAATTATAACAACTGCACTGGCTCAGCGTGGGAGTTATGCAAGACATATAAAAACAAAGGAGAGCCGGCACTTTCTATAGAAAAAATGCTAAACTTGTATACGATAGAATTTGTTCATAAAGTAAGGCTAATATTATTTGCTACCTTAAGCAAGTTTTGACTTATTTTTATCGAATCGCGGATAAAAGTTATTTAATTATTAATGTTTTTTTTTAATATGGAAACACTGAGTCTTCAAAATGCAGACATGTAACTATAAAAATGTCTGACATGGCTGCTTAAAACATAGTTGTAATATTTGGTCCGAGGTAAATACTAATAAACCATAAACCATAGCTTTAAAAAAATTGAAATGTCAACAATGCCGTCACGTCATGTTTAATTTGTCAGATAACGGCTGTACAACTGTCATTTTGTTGACATATTGACATAACGATATTGCCAGATAATGAATTACAGATAAAAAAATTAAAAATGTATACAACTTAAGCATAAAACGACGGGTCTTCTTTATTTTACTTTGCGTACGTACTAACATGGCTTTCTATTATAATTTATCTATAGTAAAAGTAGTAACAATACAACGCTAATGCCCGCCACTAAGAGCTGAGCGGGCTCCGCACAGACTCCTTCTAACTCGCAACGGCAATCTTCATAGAAGTGCTTCCACTGGTAACTGGGAAACTTCTATGAAATTGCCGTTGCGAATTAAACGGAGTCCGTACAGAGCCCGCTCCGCTCTTAGTGGAAGGCGGGCATTAATGGCGGCTAAATGATTTTAGCTGCTTTTTAATTACGTAAGAGTGTATAACCGCCTTTTAGTTATGTTTAATCTAGGTATTATACACCAACGTAACCAATCTAAAAAACCGCTATAACACATTTGCTGCCTTTTAGTTAATTGCAAACTAATAACTGTTTTTTTTTAGCTTAGCATTGATAGTAAAAATTTTCCATCGATCCAAACGTTAAAGTACTTTAGCTGCCTTCTAATCTAGTAGTGCTGTTTAGCCACCTTTATGAGATGTGCAGTACATTTTTTTTGTACTAAGCTGTTCTTTTTTTTAAATAAATATCTTGATAACGGTAAAAAAATAGAATAACCGTTCCTAGACAGATCGATAGTTAATTTTTTTTTAAGTACTATGGCATTAAAAAGTAAAAAATGGCCAAATGTCATTTATCGGCCTTTTAGCCTAAAGACGGGGTAGAGGTCGTGAGCCCAACGCCGCGCCGCTCTATACTGTTGGCAGTCTTTAGGCCGTTAGTTGCCTTTAGAACACCCAAAGGAAGATAATGGGTTGGTAGTATTCTTTAAATATAGCAGATGTGTACTATTTATAAGTAGACCTTTTTTACTAGGTAAAATGCAGTCTTACGCATACAACGGGACCAGTGGCAACGCTGGGGTGTGGTGTGTGAGACTCTTATAACAATTTTGTTTGGATGTTATAGAAATGTTTCTGGAGTAACTAAAAAGTTTGCTGCCTCATTACGGATTTAAAACCATGACCTTACACATCCGGGTGACTTTTTTTCAATTAGTTGTGCTGTTTCATTTGGTTTATTTTTCACGGTACAGTGTATCACAAATTAATAAGAATGATATCATTAAGTATTCAGAAAATTGTTATCTTAATTTTTAAGTCAAGATAACAATTTAACTCTGTCGACATAGTTAAAAAAGACGGTGGTAACTATTACAATCGATTTCGCCTGCTCTCTGTATTCAAAAGAATAGGACATTATGAAGTCTGGTAATATTTTTGATGATGCAGTTTATATTAATTATAGGTAAATAAAATATTGATTAACTTAACAATATTATGATTATTTTCAAAAAATATGGATTTTATTATAAAAAATATAATGAGGGACTCGAAGACATGGAATGTTTATGTTTCAGTGCATATACATATTAAACCAAAATACAATAACAAATTATACTGATGGAATAATTGTTTTGATCACCACATTACTTAACTTACTTTAAACAAGAGGGATGATAATTTTTTGTATTTTTCTACTTAAACATACTTTTCTATATTATTACGATAAAATTACTATGAGTATTATCAACATCAAGATAAGTATATAAATTTCATTTAAAAAATAATTTTTTTTTTCGTACATAAAATATATTTACGAAACAAACTTAGTTTAGAGCACAAGCAAACATGTATAAATAAGGCAGGTATAAGACATAGGTTGCACAGGATCTTATTATTTGAAGGTATTTATGATTTTAAGTTTAGCTAACCGTTGTGCAGTGATTTAGTATAGCTATACTCAATTGAATGGCAACCAATGTGTGATATTAAGTGATTGTAGATGGTAGATATTAATAAATAGATTGGATTTAATTGTGGTCCTACTTTGTTCTTAACAAAACCTCCCTAAACCAGTTGAGACCCCGTAGTAAGAGTCATTTTGATGATATGAATAAAAATTGGAGTGCTGTAATTGAATCTCACCGATTATTTTAATAATATGAAAAAATACCCAATGAAATACATATTTGAATTATTTACAATTCTATGCAACCTAATATTCGAAACCTTGGTTGGAGAGAGGAGTAGTCATACCCCTGGACTGGCGAACGGACATAATAAATAATACAATAAATGTATGTATTAATATGACAATATTACAAGACAGGCACGACTCCTTATCTGGGAAAGATGAAACTAAAATATCTGTTCATAAAGTTACAACTATCATAACATCTTGTTATCTATTCATTTATTAACTTTAAATAAAATAATCTTTGAATTAACAATTGGAAAATGTTATCCAACAATTAAATCTTATTATAGGAAGATATTTCTATAGGTACATACAGGGTGTGAGCATCAGGATTCTTTAAATGAGTATTTATTTACACATTTATATAAAATTACATGAAGCGCATTACTTCCCTCTTCTTACAAAACTACAAGAAGCATCGGATGCTAAAAACAACAAAAAAAAATACAATATAATATTTACAAGTCTAACAGTAAATCACAGCTTCTGAAACAATTCACAAGTGAAAGTTTAGGGTTTACAACTACTGACTAGGTATTGTTTAATTTGAGATCACCTCCGCTTTGGTTTGGTATGTGACCTTTTTCTTTTTGCTAATTTTGATTGACGGCTTCCTGCTCTCGCTTTCGAGGCTAATTTCGCTGAGCGACTCGGAGTCTTGGCAGCAGGGGATGTTGTCAGGGCATATGTGGCGGTCGACGCACTGTATTGGATCGTCGAACATCTGCTGCTCCATGGTTCGTAGGCGGTAGGTATCGCCGCTGCGGCGCGCGCGCACCGAGCGGCGTTGTCGACATCAGGAGCATCTGGTGCGAGGGCCACGGCACTGGCCGCCGCGCGCCTGCTGTCACAACCGGCACATCTCTTGTTGTGACACCGAAGAGTACATCATCGTTGATACGGGATACTGGAATTGAAATGGCGCCGTTAATACGGTGTGTAGCTTTGATCAATATATTTTATCAACAAACATTTAGACGGGGATTAACGCTAACTATACTTATTAAAGGCATTCTAGGCATTCCTTTTTTACACCCGACCGCTGACTCAGCCCGTGACCACGACTGGTGCAACTCGGTCGAAACGTCAGTCGGGTACAAAAAGTTATGCTAAAGGATGCCTATAATAAGTAGTTAGCGTTAATCTCCGTCTAAATCTAAATGTTTGTTTATAATTTAGCGTGAATGTTTCAAAAAAATTTTTTGGTAAATTTTTGTTGCAATTCTGCCTAATGCTCTTTGTAAATCAGCCTTTTGGTACGTCAGCCTGACAACCTTAGAAGCTGCTTTATACTGATGCTAATATATAAAAGTCGCAAGGAATCGGTATGATTTGATATGTAACAGGCGTTGCTTTGTGACTATAGGCAATGGTTAAGTAAAGATATGGATTGGGCAAAAGTTTTCACTTTATGCAACTTCATAAAAGTCAGAAATGTTGGTTTTCAAAATGAAATAAGATCGATATGATTTTCAACAAATTTATGATAACGCATCCGTCTTATGTACCTATTGAACTATAAAAACTATGATAGGTACATATAAATACATTAATATACTCGCTCTAAATAACCAGGATCATTTAAAAGTACACAGTATAGTCATACAGTATAGGTACACATATTTCGAGGGAAGTTTACGTAAACAAGTGCAAATCTAAGTGAAACCGAGAAACGAGTTATAGTTAAGGCAAATACTTAGAGGGAATTTCTGAACGGTAAAGGTTTTTACTGTAATTGCATTTGTACTCTAAGTACTTGTCTGCACTCTGATTTTGTTATTCATGACACAATTTTGTATCAAGTAGACATCATCTTTGTTACCGTATTTTTGGAACCAGTTCCTACTAAGAACTTGGCTTGAAAAGTAAAAACGTTCAAAAGGATAAGCAACCTATAGATAAATAAAGACACTTAAACTGACAGTTTTACAATAACAAAAAGTATCAAAATAAACAATTACCTACACACTTCTTAAAAATGGATTACATTTCATATCTTGTGGCAAATCGATTGGAGACATGCACAAAAATGTCCCAAGATGTTTTTATAAATTGGACAGATGGCAAAGGGTTAATCGATAAAAAAAATCTAAGTATGAAATGGACATGCAAGGTGAACAATATAAAAGACATAGAAACGGTTAAAAGAATTACAAGTCATAACACAGTCATTACAAGTAGACAATTAGACTTACATAAGTTATGACAATTTAAGTGCACACATAGAATCAGACGAGGACAAAAACTTGCAAGGGCCACACGGTGAGGGAGATTAAACTTATACACACTTCGAACATACCTCTAACGCTCAATGGATAATTTGTAAGTCTCCAAAACACTGAAAGCACCCTCTAATTTGCGCAAAGTGTTATACTCTGAAGATGTGAAATGGAGTTTGACAAGGCACTTGGATAGCTTTCGGAGAGGTCGGAGCGACAAAAATAGTAGAATCGCTATATGTAAGTTTGTTCGCAGGAGTTTTGTCTGAGCTGCTGTATGCCCATTAATTCGCTGGAGGAGTAATAGCGTCTTGTGGTGCGTAACTGAAATTTAAAATATATGTCCTTCTAGAAGCAAACAACAACAAAAATAATCGGTTTCTTCGTCTAAAAGTATTAAATTTTAAAATAGAATTTGATACATAAAATAACAACACAAAATAAAAATACCAAAATTAACAATCCCTATCTTCATAATCAATAGGGTCCAAGATACCCCATATGGATGAGGACGTAACTATTATCCATGTGGTGGACCGATCGATAAACTAATTTATTGATAAGAAAGATGTTGTGGCCATGGCGTATATTCGTGAGAGGGTGCTCTCACGAATATTCGGAGTGAAATAATGGCACCTGTTGTGTTTCGTCCGGCCAGTGAGAGTTCCGGAGGCCCCTTCCCACCCCCTTATTCCTATTCCCTTTCCTTCCTTAACCTTATTCCTTTCTTGAAGGTCGGCAACGCGCGACTCCTCTGGTTTTGCGGGTGTCCATGGGCGGCGGTGATTGCTCTCCATCAGGTGACCCGCCTGCCCGTTTGCCTCCTACTTATATAAAAAAAATTAAAACTAACTTGTCAGCTACAAACTCTATTTCGCATTTAGCTATTTGAAATGAACGCAAAATCAATTTACATCTTTATCAGATATCGCTGGTTACTTATTGTGTAAAAATTTACATTAAATGACTATACTTGTATTACAAAAGATTCTAATGTATAATTTTCTTAATTTTTACACCTGTCTCCGCATTAAGTATGGACTTATTAGCATGAATAATATATTTACATATATTTAAGTCAGCAACTGCTGATTAAAACTATACGTATCACTAGGTGACTGATAGACAATCCCTCAGCTCGAATAAGAATTCTTAATTTGGGCAAAATCCTTGGGGGAGGCTTTTGTCCAACAATGGACGTGTTTTGGCTGATGACGACAACTTTTAAAAGGAAGGGACTTCAAGAAGTAAGCAAGTCATATTGCATTCCGAAATTCATGGTAAAATGGGTTAAGTAAGGAAAAATAGGAGGAGTTCTTGTGGGATGAATACGAAACAACCCCACATATCGATCATAGCTCGATCTGAGGCGACGTCTATTCAGTTTACCTTTATGTTACGATTAACCTTTTACGATAGGATCGAATCAATCAGCGAAGGTTGCGTGTTACCTGCGACTGCTTGAATCGGAGCTGCGGCTGGTATTTCCGCCTCAACTTCCGGGGGCAGCACACGCATAGTATTCTTAAAAAAGCCCTGGAACAAAAGAAATTTTATTTTATTTAATTTTTTTATGTAAAAAATTTCATTTTAGATAATAACAATTTTTTTTTATGATACCTACAATAGTTATTGGTGTCTGTGTCTCAAGGAAATGCAATCGATTCATATAACAAATAAATACTATTTGTAAGTATTTTGTAAGTTGTACCATAGACAAATTAGATATTATATATCGTCATTGGTTGTACTTATAGTATCGCATGTATTTTATAAAAAGAAATATTATTAGAAATTATTATTAGGCTTATATTTAAACTACTACCAGAATAGAAAAATAATAGAAGAAAATAGGTACACTAATTTACGTTAAGCTTTATAATCTCTAGGCTCGCGCGTTGTTTTAGTCACTGCTCTAACCTAACATAAGATAGGTACCAATTTGGTGGGCATTTATCCATTTTTGGTAAGTCTTTTATTTGTACCCTTATTTATTTGTACAAAAATGTTAAACAATTCAAAGAATGACAAAAAAGAAATTGTTTGTCAAGTGTGACCTTTTTTAAGATAAAAAAAGTAATGCGTTTAGGAATATTCATCCAATTAAGCCGCCGGCCGCTGATTTGAATGTTTTGTAGGCAAATGTTTTACAAAATGGTCGCTTGGTACATAGGTAGTACACACATGTATTTATATTTACTCGGTTAAGTACGTATGGTAAATGAGAACTGTGCCCACTAATTTTGGATACAAACAACTAACACGTAATAGTAATCCCGTTTTTAATCATTCTTAAGATAGTGATCATGATAGTTTATTTTTTTTTTCCTTATAGGGTAATGTTGTGTTTATCTTCATATTCGTCTATATTAGCATCACTTACCATCAGGCTGCGTCTCTTTGCCATAGCAAAAAGGCAGGGAAGGTGCCACCCAAAATTCTTCTGTAATATCAATTTGGCCCAGTACCCCAACCAAAGTCAGCTGCCAATGAGACGTTATAAATATCAGGGGGAGGATTACGCGGCGATTTCTCTCGGCAAATAAATAATTCAAGGAATGACCCAGAATCGATAAGAGAATACATTAAATGATAGTGTGTAAGCCTGGTCAATGGGCACCATCAATCATTGTGTCCATTGTCCGGTGGGGCGAGGAGTCTTGCCTCTATCACTGCGGCATTTTTCAGCTAGATAGTGAAATTCTTTAATGTTTTTTTAGCGTAAGAAGGACCTTGATAGCGCAGAAGGTTGCGCGTTGTGTAACAACTTTAGTAATGTGGGATCAAAGGATAGGACAAAGGCTTAGAGCATTAAACTATGCTCTAAGGACACAGGCGACGACTGTGTCAGGCTCAGGGTAGACCTGATGCTACGTCTTTTTTTTAAGAAGTGTTTTCGGTGTTGATCTAAATTTAGATCTCATATTTGATGTAGCGTCATAAGGTCTATGGGGTCTGCCCATGCCCTATTTAAGATATTTCTAAAAATCTGGCGGAAAATACTCGAGACCCCAGAGACAAGAGCCAGCAGCTACCTGGGTCAACGCCTAAGCCTTGCCATCCAGCAAAGCTATGTCGCTAGCCTTCTGGGTACTCTGCTTGATGGGGATAATCCGGGCGACTCTTTTATTTGTAGTTCCTATTTTTTGTCTGTTCCTATTCTTTGTGTAAATATATTTAATTTTGATTTTGAAGAAAACGAAACGTTGGAATATAAATGACTATCTCATGTTGTTGGTCATTCTATTTGATGTTTCGTTATCTTTGAGTTTATTTGAGCGTTATTAACGCAAGAAATCAAATATTACGAATTTGATTTTGATAATAAGCTTGTTTCTTGTAAAAAAAAAACAAAATATAGCATACAAATATAATACAAAACAACATTTTAAAAGTAGAACTGTCTCAATTCAAAAGCCATCATTCAAATTGACCAACAAATTACACGGAGGGTGCTAAACAAAAACTTTTAAGGATTCATTTAGAATTATCATCAAGGAAGAAAATAAAGTTTGGAGGGTGGCAAAGGACCCATTAGCATTGTAATTCGCTTTTTCCTCCCAATAGGCTCTTGGCTATTCGATTAAGGTTTAATTACACGGCGGTGAGGAATAACCATGTAAAAAAAATATGTAAGTATAATTACAGTTTGGAAACACGTTTACGCATAATTGTTTTACTTTAGATAAACTTCATTTTAGCGAGCGCTATTAAGTATTATTACATACAGTCACATACATATGAGTTAATTGGTATCAAAACTGGTCAAATTCATTTTTAGAAAATTTTCAGCAAACCAGTTTTAGATTTTCCTAAATATGGCAACACCGGAGAAATAAAAAAAATTGGCGGTGTATTTAAATATGTTTTTTAAAAATGGTTAACCATTTACAATCTTAAATTCAATACACAAAAGCTTCAAAATTGAGTTTACAAGATTGGAATTGACTTAGTTTGATAGTGAAGTGTGTATTAGGCCGAGTTTGATAGCAAGATTTGATTCTCTTTGAATGTTCACTGTGCGGATTTGGCTTATTTTGGAAACAACTTAATTGAGGACCAGGGGTTAAAACCTTAGGTAAGGTAATAAATTAAGGTGAAAAAATAGACAACAAAGATAATTTTAAAAAGATATTTATTCATCCTCACTGGAGTTTCCTATCGAGATATTCTTCATAATAACTAACTATATAGGTACCTAATTAGGTTTCAAAAATAACTTCTGAACTGTTTTGTTATTTTCTTAATGATGAACACAGCTCAATACTTGGTTAAATATTTTTAAATTTTGGAGCTGACCAGTTTTGATACCAATCAAATCATTGACCAATCAACTCATATAATCACGACTATTTATCTCCAAACGGTTAGTCAGAGACTAGGCAATGAGGACCGCAAAAGCAGTCCTCTACCATAGTCGACGTTCAACCAAATAACAACAGCTGATGCGCTCAGCGTGACAGATGGTGAGCCTATCTCCGCTCTTTGCTGTTGGAGGTATTTGCAGCCTTTAGTCCGTTAGTCACCTTTTACGACATCCCAGGGAAGAGATGGATCTGTAGTAATCTTTTAAAAAGCCACCACAGAGCCGACTTTTATATATTAACTCTAAATGGTTAAAAATAAAGTTAAAAAACACAGCCTAGGTTTGTAGGTTGCATTTGTAGGCTAGAGACGCAGCTTTGTGGTCTAGATAACTAGGTCACATATTTTAAGCAGTCGTAAGTACTTTATATGTAGGCCGACGTCGTGCTTGATTAAAGAAGTATTTCCTATTGTTGCAGCTGGGTCATTGTCAAATTCAGTGGTTAAATTGTTCGGACATATTTAAATATAACTGTAGTATGAACGTTGTTGTATATTGTACACGGCAAAGGTCTTTATCATCATTGATCGTCACTTATAGCACATGTGTAAAGAAACGGAACAGAGACAAAGATTCATACAACGCGCCGCCGTCGCGAGTCTCTCCGTTTGTCCACTGGCCGGGCGAGCGTAAATACTGTGGTAAACCGGTTTTATCCAGTGGCGGCGCAGCGACGCAGCGGCTAGTGGACACGCACACTGCGACGCATGCTTGTAGAAGTTGACTCGCGACGGGCGCGGTTGTATGAAGCTTTGTCTCAGTACAGTTTCTTTACTCATGTGCTTATAGTCCGAGTTTGTGTTCACAAACCCGCTTTTGTAGCGATGACCATTTTGCTGTGAGAGTACCCTAAACCGAAGAGCATCTATAAAGATTGTTGTGAGAGTAAATTATGAAAGGAAGTGTGTCATGGTCATAACAATTGCAAAGCTGTAGAGTATCTTCCTACACCTCCGATATGTACTATTTCGGTACTAAGGTTAATATCGTCGCCAAACTCCAAGTTGTTGTTTCCGCCACCTCATATCGTATAGCCAAAGACAACACAAACAAGTATACACCGAAGCGTCTGTAACAACAGACTGGAGCGTCCCTTCAGGCGGCTCTTTAATCAAGGGCCGTCGTCATGCAAATATTGGTTGTACTGAACACGCTAAGCAAAAACTTTGACCAACAACCCGGCGTTATTAAAAAAAACTCACAGCTCTGTGCAGCTGTTTCGGGACGAGCGTCATGTTACGCCAGAAAATCCAGTTTTAGTGTTTTTGTTTACTCTGCATGGTACAAACTCTGTGTTCAGTTGAATTCAATCATTGTTTTTAAAGGTGCAGGATGTGTTTTAAATTTTTTTGTCTCGTTTAGTTCACTTCTAAACTGTGTGGTGGCGGTTCATTAATAAAATACCAACACATCTCTTACCTTCATCATCCTCATTAGCCTAAAAACGGCCCACTGCTAGGCATAGGCCTCCCACGTGGACAATAGCACATGGGGTAACCCACCACGGTGGCCAAATGTGGGTTGGAGGGTTTTAACGACTGCCATCTTACGACAACAACCAAACCAACGGCTAGCGAGTCTTCCGAAGCACGGAGGAGCTCGGGATGTTTTGTAATTTGGTCACCTATCCAGCGATCCGGCATTTCGAAAGTTGCTTAGCCTTGCTGCCGCTGCGCCATCGAGCTGCTCTCTCTCTTACCTTGGGTGTCGTAAAAAGCGACTAACGGAATAAAGACTGCACATACATCCAACAGCACAGAGCGGCGATGGGCTCACCATCTACCTATCACGCTGAGCACATGTACAGTTGTTATTTGGTGAAACGTGGGCTGTAGAGGAATGTAGCTTTTGCGGTCCTCGTTGCCTAGTCTTTGTCTAACCCTATGAGATATATGTATGTATGGATGTATTAAACGGCCGCAAACGGCGGACGTCTTTGGTTCTATCCTTAGAAAGGTTATTAATAACAACCTTAATATTAATAATAACCAGTTATTAATAATAACCTTACGGAATCATAAAGAATACAATCTTTGAAAGGAACAACATTCATGAAAGAGGCCAACTTTTCCTAGCTAAAACAAAATTATAAATGTATACCTACTGTAACACTTCTGTCTAACCACAATTGCTAAATCCTAAATGCTGTGCAAAGATAAGACAGGCTTAAAACATACAATGATTGGTTGGAGTATGTAACCTCTTCCCCTCACCTAAGTCTCTACCTTGTTCTACCTTATAATACATACACACATCATCGCCACCTTTACCTTAGCTTAACTTATTATCTAATTCTTAAAACTATTTAACCTAATTTATCTACAATCTAATGGTTTGTGTCTGGAGTTTTGTAGAGTGTGTAGTGTTTGTATGATGATGGAACCTTAGCATAGCTTAATTCTATTTGCGGTGAATTTCAGTCAAGCAATGTAATATTATAATAAATACTATTTTGGCCAGATCGTCTAGTGAACCCTCCGTTGTTAACCGCATTTAAGTAACTCAAGTTCTTTTCGTGAAAGTTTAGTAATTGGCTTATCCCTGTCTTAAATTATTTTCTCCTGACCTAATTACCTACCAGTCTATAAATAATATCATAGATAATGTGTAGCCTAGCAATGACTCCGTCTGAACTGTGACCTAAATCCTTCACTGCAGCTGCGGGGAAGATTTGTAACCACTCAAAGATAATCAGATGATAGCTTAGCTTGCAGGTATTATTATTTATTAACAATAGCATGATACATAAGAAGTCTTGTGCAATTTATGAGCCCCACCACCGCTCCATAGCGTACTATACATCTCATGGTTTAATTATAGTTCCGTCACATTGGCTTTAACATTAATTATTAGCTTGTGCCTTTAATTCTTTAAAACTGAGAATTTACATCTCTCCTCAAAATTTAATTTCATCTTACATTATGAACTATGTGTTAGCAATTTAAATTCTTATTATTCCACATAACTCAATAGAGTTTATCTCAAGGCTTGCTATCATCCAAATATCCTTTTCACATTAAGAACTTAATTATTCAATGCAATAACTTATGTCTTATGATATCACTTATTGAACAGAGGTGGGAAGCCAGCATTCAACAGGACACACTTATTTCTCTGATTATTGTGTCTATTATAAAGAGATCACAATGTAACAATATTAACTGACTGTCCTTTTGTCTTATTATAAAATTAATTTTCAGTTCTATAAAGGGTGGATAATTTATTCAAACCCCACTTCAGGCGGTGGCTAAAATAGAATGCTATTAATACAGGTAAAATTACTTTTATTTACTCTTAGTATATATTATACAGGTCTTATAAAGTTCCAATATAACTACATTGGATTGGCTGCATTGGCAGATTATCACATCTTAAGTTTATCAAAGGATGTTTGATTTATTCAATATCCTACTCATTTAGGAACTGAACCTAAATAGAATACTATCATTTGAAGTAAAATTACTTTGGTTCACTCTTAGTGTTTATTATACAGATCTTATAAACTACATTGTATGGGCTGCATTGGCAGATTATCACATCTTAAGTTTATTAAAAGATGTTTGATTTATTCAATATCCTACTCATTTAGGAAGTGAACCTAAATAGAATACTATCATTTGAAGTAAAATTACTTTGGTTCACTCTTAGTGTTTATTATACAGATCTTATAAACTACATTGTATGGGCTGCATTGGCAGATTATCACATCTTAAGTTTATTAAAAGATGTTTAATTTATTCAATATCCTTAACTTTTAGGAAGTGAACTTAAGTTAATTATTTTTCCATTAACTTCCACCCCTGTCTCTCAGACTGAGTGGTTAATTTGATAGACTACTAAATCATAGTTAGTATATTTTTAGTAGGTAGTAAATCAGGTAATTATCCCTGTTAATCATTGAATCAATTATATTTAGAAGTTATCCTTTACTCACTTTAATAGGTATAAAGCAGACTGTACTAGATATTAGTCTGATTGATTTAGATTGTTCCCATCAAATATTTCAATGTTTCATATTATTAGAGGTAAGTACTTACATAACTTATAAGGGCTTTAGACCATTAAGGCGAACTCAAATGGTATAAGTAGACTGTATTATCAGGCTAATTAGTAGGTTGTTATCAATCAATTATTTCTATGTTTCATAATAGTAGGAGCTCATAGTTTTTAAAGTCTTTCCCCTTAAGGTGGATTCGCAGCTTCAACGACCCAACCAAGTTCTAAACTGGTTTTAGTTGTTTAGTAAGTATCAGCTTATATTTTACTAATAGTTATCGGATGTATATTTTTTAATACTTTGAAGAGTGTAGCAATATAAGGCCGTATTGTACCCCAGGGAAAGCTAAAAATGCCTGTTTGATCATTTCAGTATTAGAAATCACACATCACAGTACAGCTATGCTTATTTGCTATAACTTTTAGTATTTATCTTGTAATAGGAAACCAGTCTAGACTTTTAGGTATTCCAAAGTAATGATGGTACGATATTATCACACTTCTGTTAATTATTTAAAATGAATAATTAATTGGTAACAACTTTAGGAAAACAATTAGAATTTTATCGGCCTACGGTAACAGATTATATGCCTAGATAGGATCCACATCACTTCATCGTAATTTTTATTTAGCACCGTAACTTAATTATCCCTACCTTATTAGTCTGAATTAATCCAGCCTGGCCCCGCGGCCCACGTACCTAGTTTATGTACGCACAGCGTGCAAACACCTTGCCGTCCTCCCCTAACTAACAATATATGAGACGTCTACCTACCCTACAGTGCGTTTTCGACCAGCGTCCGTCCCCTCGTCAGTCTAGACAAATTCCACTCTCAAAGACAACCACCACTCGGTCTTAGATCGGCTTTCGCCTGATCTTTTCCAAGTACATCCAGTTAGATCTGGCTTTACTTTCAACAAAGTATGGAGGTTGACCCAAGACGGAAACTGCCCTCGTCTGACGAGTTCCAAGCACTACCAGAAAACCCCTTACATTTTGTCGAACTAACAGTCCCTACTTGTGTACCTTGCAATCTAGGCCCAAGCCACATTTAACTTAATTTCGTGGTGAGTTGTGTGAGTCGCATTGCCCCTGAAAGCAACTGACCCCTAAGCTGACTATCAGTCGGGCCAGGATACCCAGTGTGTCAACCTAACACTACCCTGTGTGTAAGGAGGCGGGACGGTTTTGGACGGGGTTGTACGTTCCCACCTCCAGCTAATTGGTGTCTGACCTATCTTCCATTTTCACTAGGGAGACAACTGTCTCTCCCCCGTTATTCTCTCGAAGATAGTGTATTATTTAGCGTTTTAACAGATAACGCCGGCATTATTAAATACAGTCAAATGCCTCCAGACCGAAGTCCGTTGAAATCATATTAGTTTTGTTGCCACCGTTATTCGTGTCTGCTAATATGATCCAGAATACTTCATTCTGTTAACAATTATTCGAGTCGCGATAACAAGAATTTTACTTTAATATTCACTTCTATTTCACAACCAATGTTAGTTAAAATCGCAACTCGAATCTCACTTAGCGCGCTAAAAATGGCTCGGACGCTTGTTTTCCCGTATGAGTTCGTACTGCACTCGTAAATCGGACCGCGCCTCCGACGTCTAATAATTGAATGCCCGCTAATTTCCCTCTCTTCCCCAAGCATCCTAACGTTCGCGCCACGCGTGCCCAATATTCGCCCGCGCGAGTCCGCTTTTCTTCCCTTCAACCAATTGCTAGCTGTTTCACCAACGCGCCTCGCCTTCACACGTCCTATCATATGTGGAGATAACATCCTCCTTCTCTTTCTATCTTTTTCTCAACCTCTCGCTCGCTCATTGCCGCCGTCCGCCGCGCAATTCTAAAGTTTTTCCATAATCCAACCAAATCTCGTCAGATAGCCAATATTACATGTTTGAATATCTAAATGTAGCCTTCCATTAACAATTCCCTCTCAATAATCATCCACTTAAGCCAATAATTCTGTATTTTGTAAAATTATAAAAAGTTCCGTATTCAGAACATAGGTGGCGCCCGCCTGTATGTGAACCGGCTTGCCAACCTACGTCTATGTCGCAAGACCACACGGAGCAGTCCCCGCGAAATTCAAACTAAAGATAAAGCCCTACGCCATTGCAAAATTAAAATTCTTACGGGAAGCTCAAGTAAATAACTCACGCTAGACGGCGCCTATGTCGCAAGGGGCACACGGAGCAGTCCCCGCGAAATTCAAAATAATGATAAAGCCCTAGTCCATTGACCATTATTTTGAACTAGTTTATTATTCCCTTTTCATGCTTATTATATTAATGGTGCTACGCATTAATATTTATTTTAGTGCTACTCCCATACATTCCTTATTAACGGACGGATACCATTCATTCTGTACCGTTACAAGTACTTACGTAGTTGTTTCATTCAATAATTTAATGTCAAATCAAATGATCTTACTATAAACGTCCTACTGCTGGGCAAATAAAATTAGTGTAGCTAAATAAACACATCTTATTTACCTGCAATAGGCATTGGTTTTGACAGCTGCCAAAGACGCAAATAACAGAGCTTGTTCTCTTACCCTGGATATCCTTTGTTGTTCGCTGCTTATGTTAGGACGTTGAAAGCGTGTTCCAGCCGGATTGAAGTGGTTTCTTATGATTTGATCTGGAGGTGCTAAATATTTTTCTTTAATTAAATAATGTTTAATGAAAGGAAAAATCATATAAAAGAAAAAATAATATATCACTTAAAATTTTTGACGCTCGGGGCGAGCGTTATTGCCCTGGGTTTCTCTATGGTCTGGTTAATCACTCTATTTTTGTCTCTGCTTGAGTATCATGTTTAGTACTTAGCGTTGGGGAATTTGAAATAACAGTCCATTTTTTTTCCATGATCTGTTGATATAAAAGGCCGACTCGTGCTGGGAGCGCTCTCTTTTGCTGTCCCAAGGCTACCTACTCTCGACACTACCACGTCGTGCTGCAGAAATTCTACGCGAAATATAACCCCGAAATCTTGGGTGAGCGGTCAGTCTGTCACTGTCCAACTTGAATTATTTTGTTATATTGCAGTGTTTTAATTTTACAAATATTACTAGTGTTTTGCAGTGTTTGGTAAATGCATAGATTGTTAGTGTTTAACGTAAAGCCTAAATTGCTATTTCTGTCTTGTTATAATTACTGTCTAGCAAGTGTTATTGGTATTGAAGTGACGCGAGGTTCCCTGTGATCCCGTGGACGAAATACCATTCCCAGTTAATTTATTGATTACTCATTTTTACATGTTCAGTAAACATTCAATTACAATGTTGGTACCTACCTACCCACCTTTTGTAAAGTCTCTTGTTAAAATTGTCTAACGGTTTTGCAATTACAATTTTACTTAGTAAAGTGAGCCTGGTTCAATTGTAGCTGTACTGCAACAGAGCCCACAAAAGCCGGGACTTAGTGAACATAAGTTCATTCCTTTTATTTGTGTATTCCAGGGTTCCTGTACCAGGCTTAATCCCCTGGGCCTGATCGCTACCTGCCTGCTGCCTGCCCGCCTGCTAGAGCCAGTGCGTGACCAGCTGCCTGGTGTACACGACTCCGCTTTCGTCCCTGCGCGCAAACTGACCCCGCCGGTTCCGGGTTCCGGGTAGTTGCACTCTACGAGGAAGATTAGCCTAAAGCTAGGTCTTTTTTAAGTAAATTCTTTGCAAAAAAAATAGGAATAAACCTTGTTTACCTATTCGCTGTTTTCATTTCTATTCTGAGGCAGGGACTAAACCTCTACATACTAATTGTAGGAGGTTTAGCCCTCTAAAACGCTTCACTACCTACAGAGTGTAAAACACATTGAAATTATACAGTTGTTTTGTAAGATAGTCGTGTTATGTCCAGAATCGCACTGGATGGATCAAAAGAGCTCCGCTGTCGTCATACCAGACACAATAGAAATTTAGCAATCTCTAGGAGTCTTCGTGAGATACAAGGGGATATCCCCTTTCCTTATTCACTAAGTTTTATTTGTACTGGCACCTCAAGACCAACCGTTAGGTTATGCAAGAAGTGCCAGACGTCCCTGCGCTAGTAAAATACTCGCGCTGGAGACCATCTGCGTTAGGTCTTGACGCCAAATCAGTGCTCGCCGAAGGGCGCTCTTCATTCGGTACTCATAAGACAAGTGTCTCGGGAGAGTTTTCTTATAAACACGTGTAGTTCACTGTCTATTGTCCAGATAGGTAACCGGAGCTGTCAAGCACGCTCACTTCTCGTTGCACGAAGGGCACAACTCGCAGTTGCCACTGCTTGGGTCGTCGACTCTAAAGTCAACTCCCAAGTGTCCACCTTGGTCGCGGAGTAGTAAGCACACTCACTTCTCGGAACCCGTCCGGGCGCCTAGCCAGTTGGCTGGACCGGAGGCTACGGCTTCTAGGCGGCCCCCTAGATGCCGTAGCCCCCTAGATTCAAAGGGATAAAATAATAAGTTATTATAAGTGTTTTATTGTGTCTGGTATGACGCTGTCGTCATCGCACTGCAGCTGTCTGCAGTGCGATTCTCTAAGTTAAAGACTTGGTAGCAGCGGCTGCCGCAGCGCTGAGAATTCGCTCTGTCTCTTTCATATTCATAGAATTGGAAAGAGACAGCATATCACAGCCATGCGCGAAGCTTCTATGTGTCGCTTAAAGAATCGCATAGCAGAGCTCGAACGCTCTGACGATCCATCATCATTTATTATTTTGTTGGAGCTAGGAAGAGTTGGCCTCTTTCATGAATGTTGTTCCTTTCAAAGATGTTATTCTTTACGATCCCGTATTAAGAAGTTCGTCGAACGACAACGGTTTCAACATGTAAAAGAAACGTACGTAGGCGTCAGACGCATGCTGTGTTCTGTTGTATTCACGTTGTTTCCTTTGATATTTCCAGTAACATTATTTATATTGTGGTTTGCGTAATGGCTTTTCAGTGTAACGTAATGAATCTTCAATGGAATGAAAATATCTAATACTTATTTCCAATATGACTGTTGAAATACGGTTGAATTACGACCTAAAACAGCTTTTAGAAAAGAGGGAAAGAAAAGTTAGATTTAGCTAAAATAACTTCTGGAACATAGTGGCTGGTCGTGAAGGTTCCCAATCCCGAAAGCAAACATAACATATATTTCAGTATCCTCTAAAATAACTTTCAAGTCAGATTTCACGTATTTCAAATTTTACGTCCCAAAGTCTTCCTGGCACGCTATAAATTAAACTCAATCTTAACTAAAGTTTTGTTTCAATTTCCATAGCAGCAGAGAGACAGAGGGAATATTCACAAGTTACAGTGCGACTGCATATCTTAATACTAGCGTGTTTCACCGGCACACTGTGAATCCTTTTGCCTCTTAAATGTATGCGCGTCACTTCGTTGTGAAAATGTATTCCCACATTTAAGTGTTCTCTCCGAAAGTGCGCATCTTCGTAATGCTTAATACCACAACGAGGTCGAGGCTTATACTACGAGTATATTGTAAAATATATGTAGATACAAACAATA
Organism: Scoparia ambigualis; assembly: GCA_963921215.1. NCBI lineage: Eukaryota > Metazoa > Arthropoda > Insecta > Lepidoptera > Crambidae > Scoparia > Scoparia ambigualis. The sequence goes on along the minus strand of OY992502.1, from coordinate 51,899,314 downwards.
ATTAGATACAACGGTTGATGTTTTGTCAGCAATCAAATTGTGTGGTATTTTGTACAGTGGCACTTTGTCTTTGCAACTACTAGAGATTTTTATTGCACGTGGATTGACAACACAAAATTATATTAAGAAACATCAACGGCATTTATTCATAATGACGAAGATCTTAGCTTACCACGCGCGTATAAAGAATGTCAAACAAAAGCATCGTCCTCGAAATAATGTCGTCTGTCAGAGAACTTCTCAAAACTTTTAAAGTCATACATTTTACAGATTTTAATTAGTAAATGCCAAGTAGCGGTAGTTAGTCTATTTAGGCACTGCGCGTATGCTCTCCTCTTAAAACGGAAACAGACCCTCTGTGTCGAAGGGCACGCGCGCATATTAATTATAGCGCATGTACATAAGAACTAATGTAATAAGCTTGCCTTCCAGCAGCCGGACTGATTTCTGTGAGCGATGTTTTTTCAGCACCTTACTTATTATCAGATATTTGCCACGTCCGCGCCAGAAACTATATGAAGGGCTCTAAGGCCGCATCTTTATTTGAGCTGCGTAAAAAATCCATGCGAATGTTTATAAAGAAATGACTTACAATTCTTAGTGCACACACCTAGTTTCAGATTTATAGCGTTTCTTGAGAAAGATTAGCGAGAAAACTACTACTAACCAATGGTATCCTTATCTCAAGAAACAGCAAAAATTCGAATGACAATGTTATGTCTGCACAAAGAATTGTGAATTATTAATTTGTCTATAAACATTCTTCATCGAATTTGGCTTTAGTATAAGTAGTCGGTTCCGTCTCCACTGCGCGCTCAAATTGAGGCATCTTTTGAGAACGTGTCGTCGTCGTTGTAGGCTTACTGCAACGTCGCTCAGCCGCAACGCGTTGCCTCGAACCGAGTCTATCTTAAAAGGAGATGCCACTTTTGGATTCGACCGAACTGGAATAAGACTTACTCCGACATTAGTCAAAACAAATTCGGCGTTTAATCTAGGTATAAGATCTTATTCCAGTTTGGTCGAATCCACCCTTAGTAGTGTATGTGCTGGAACAGACGCTGCGATACTTTTTTGGTTTACTAAGGTTTTGAATTCTAATATTTTGTCCCACACAACCACGTGGAGAGACGCCGGCCAGCGGCCGCGTTTGTTGATTGTGCCGTCCGGCAGAACCTCAGAACATCAGAATAGAACAGAGGCAGAACGTCAGGCATTTGTGGCGAACATTGCACACGGTCTGCATAGAATGTCAGAAATCACGGAACTCTGCTCTCATTTGCTATGAGTGAATTCACTAGGTTAACTTCGTACCTATGTTATTTATTACATTAACTGAGTTTTATACTACCTAAGATGATATTGTTAGTATTGGTGCTACTTTATCGTAAGAAATATTTTCCTGTAATGATAAATGAATTGTGTGAGTAATAAATAAATATTTTGTTATAAGCTTCATCATTATCTGTATAGTAAAATTAAAAAAATATGTAAATTTTTAATTTCTCCAATAGCACGTGGCACATTTACTCACATGCTTGAATTTTATTATCATTAATTTGTCATACAATTTTACTGATGTGTACAAATTGTACTTAATTATCGTATCGTATAACACTGTAAGTAACATTTATTTGTTACATAGAGAGAGAAAAAAGTAGGCCTAGACTCAGGAGGCCATCCTGAGTTTCTTGCCAGCTTCTTCTCCAACGAACGCTCTTTCAAAATCCGAACTAAGAACCTAGCTAGGTAGGTAGAATAGGGATGGCGATCCTTTAAAAAAAATGTCCATTTTTAAATCGATTCGAATCGCAATCTAATAAATTGATTTACAAAAAATCGAGTTCCAAAAAATTTATGTATCAAAAAATCTATTTGTTTTATTTAGAGTTTGTATTTACAATATTAACAAATCAAAGTTTTGTTATCGTTTGTAATAAACGTAAATTTTTTTATTGCTTTTAACTAATAACACCTTGAGCACCGTAAAACCAGACACAATTTAAAATCAATTGTTTCGCGACTGCCGGCGGTCTTATGATCCTTGACCTATTAAGAAGAGCCGTAGAAAACTAAACACACATCCATCTCGTGAGTTTTAGAGTAATTTAGTTAAAAACTATTATTTCTTTGTGTTTGAGTACAGTCACGAGCACAGCACCAAAATGTATACCTACACTATATGACTCATAATCCATTGTTACAATTGTTTACATATTTTTGCTCGTGACTGTACATTCAACTAACTGTGAATCATTTTATGGTCCTTATTAAAACTGAAAAAATCTAATTTCTATTTTCTATTTTTAAATATCGATTCACTGGATCGATTCAGTACTACATATTATTGATTCAACATTTTTTTCCCCCATTTCTACGATTAGTCGATTTCAGATCGCCATCCCTATGACAGAGTAAGTTAGTTAGTTAGATTAGTTGTTAAGATAAGAACTAGGGACGTGTTAGTTAACTGTTTTTTTATTAGTTTTGACATCCATTATTGCCTAAGGTTTATACCATAGAATAATAACTAGTTATTATCCTGAGGTTTATATTGAATAAATAGTTTGACTTTGCTGTTGTCAAAACGTCATATAAAACACATCTCAGCAACTGCGACTTTGTTTTGGTAGGTAAGAGGTTATATTTTTTATATTTGTTATTACAATAATATGATAATACATATTGGAGTTATAACGATGGAATGGAATGGATGGATGGAATGGATTATAACAATTGTCCAAACGTCTTTTGTATTTATTGTGTTGATGTTTACCAGGAGTTGGGAGGCTTTTCTGGACGGTCAAGGTCGAAGGGGTAGGAGCAACAACAACAATTTATTTTGCCGCCATTATGTTACGAAATTGGCAGCATTAATTGTAACCAGACAGAAAACGCATTCATAACTCATAATACGGTTTGATTACTAAGTATACTTAAATTGTTTATATGTAATTAATGTCGCATAAGCATCGTTTACTTCGATGATGATGTAATAGTTTCTTGTGACCTTATTGATTAAAAATTATTACATAATTCCAAAAAATGTCTATATTAGTTTCTACGAGCACGATTAGAACCTGCACCTTTTGGCGGATCAAGGGCACTAACAATGCTTGCATGCAGAGTTAATAAATTTTCATTTTATCATGGCATTGAGAAAACTACACATCTTATAAGACCATATACTCAAAAAAGCACAACGCACTGCATCAATATAATCAGTCTACCGCTCAACCGTAGTGAAAGCACACGCGCTAGTTAGTGTACGAACAAAAATAGTTATATACCTTCATTACTTACCTACATTAAGAGATATTGGTGGTCAAGAAATGTATCAAATGTAAAAAAAACATTACTAAAAAAGTGCTTGGTTTGGAATGCAGTCGATGTAACATCGTAGTTCATGCTGACCCTTCATGTTCTAAGTTGACGAACAAACAACTTAATACGCTTCGTAATTCGCCGGGAATGGAATGGAGTTGTGAGGAATGCTTGAAGAACATTTCCCGCAGATCTTCTTTCGTGATACCAGAGGATGACGACGATGATGATGACTACGAAAATGGTGCTAACTCGCCGGTTATCGATGCTAAAAAGCTGGTGCAGGATATCAGCCGAGAAGTGAAAAAGACATTCCGGGAAGAGATCAGCAGCTTGGAACGGTCGCTCGAGTTCCTAAGTGACCAAATAACCACTATGGATCAGTCCATTAAAAAACAAGATACAAAAATAAAAGATCTGGAAAATAAAAATTATGACCTGCTTAACAAAAATAAAAATCTGGAACTAAGAGTCAGAGTTCTAGAACAGGGGCTGCAAGGTTTAGAACAAAAATCACTCTCAACGTCACTGGAAATTGCTGGATTACCGGAGATATTGCCCACTGAAGTAGGCTCAGTACTAAAAACTGTTGCCTCTAAGCTGAATGTAGAAGAAAGGGATATTCATTCTTCGCAGCGCCTTCCGGGAGCAAAGGACAAGCCAGGATCAATCCTCGTTGAACTTAAATCGAAGCGTCTTTTACAACAATGGATAGATGCTGGCAAAGAGAAGTGCTTAACTGTTGGTTTAATTATACCTAATGTTCAAAAGGAGCAAGCTGATAGACGAGTGTTTATTAGAGAGGCCCTAACTAAGTACCATAAAACTCTCTTATTTAATGCAAAATCTATATTATTAAACAAATCATGTCAATATGTGTGGTATAAACATGGAAAGGTATGTGCTAGAAAAACCAGCAATAGCAAAATATTTTATATTCGTAATATGCATGATATTGATCAAATCACAAAGCAAAGCAATGTTCAAACCGAGAAACCACTGGTCTCCAAGGCCACTATTTTGTAAAACTCGACGAGGCTTGTTTTGTTTTGTTTCTGAATAAAGATATAAATAGATTTTTATTTTATTTCTTAATTATTCATAGAATGGGTACTCAAATTACGGAAATTTGTAACTGTACTTCTGTAAATAATTTTTTTAATCAATTACCTCCTAATAGTGCTTTAAATCTATCATGTATACATTTTAACATCAGATCACTTATTAAAAACTTTACGAAACTACAACAAATAATCCACAGTAGTAGTTTTCCCCTAGATGTAATTGCAGTATCTGAAGCCGGTATCTCAAACGATATCGTGCATTTGTTTAATTTACCGGGGTATAACATGTATTCACAACTACGTGTAGGTAAAAGAGGGGGCGGAGTTATTTTATATGTTAGTAACCACTTAAAGTTTACTAAAATTCAATATGAAACAAAAACGTTTGAAAGCATTGTAGGCACTATAAAAGTTAATTCAAATCTCAATATGGTAGTTTGTGCTGTTTATAGGCCACCAAACACTAACCGTAACCTGTTTTTGTTGGAACTTAGTGATTGTATTTCTAGGTTTGAATTGAAACAAAACTTCCTTTTAGTCGGTGACACTAACATCGATCTGAAATCTTTTTCATCATACACAGACACGTATAAGGGAGCCCTTAGTGAGCGCGGATTGATGTGTGGAATAACGAACTACACAAGAGTTGAATCAAAACTAAACGTTATTACAAAATCATGCATTGATCACATTTTCGCACGCTTCCCTACACTACATCCGTACTCGGCGGTGCTCGATATTGTACTGGCGGATCATCGAGGCATTGTCTTCGCATGCATTGACAATGCACGTACGATGCCCGAGCGTATACAGCGTGTAACTAAATGTTTTATTAATTATAATATATTTTGTAAGGAACTACAAAAGGTGCAATGGATTCAGTCTAAAAACTTGAAATCCCCATGCGAGATTCTAAATTTTATTTACGACTCCTTTCAAACAGCAAAGGATTCTGCAACTAGTAATAAAAAATGTAAAGTAAAAAAAAAAATTACAGAAAGATTTCAGGTGCCTTGGGTTGATGAAAATGTTCTTCGGCTCTGTAACAAACGGGACAAATTATATAGCGAGTGGAAAAACAGTTTGAACGACGCCAATCTTAGATTAGAATATAACAAAATTCGTAACAGGGTGCATAAGGTCTTAGAGAGCAAAAGAAATGCATTTTATCTGAGACAAATAAATAACAGCTCTAATAATATAAAAAAAAGTTTATGAGATTGTGAATCAAATGCTTGGAAAATTAAATAGATCGATTGATACGGCTATTTTAAAAGCTTTTGAATCTCAGGGACTTACATCTAAGGCTATTGCGGATAACTTTGCGTATTGTTTTGATAAAACTGTAAAAAATATTATCCCTAATTGTAAAGTAAAATTAATTGACCCTAGTCTTACATGTAGGCCTGTCAATGCAAGTATATTGTTTAAAAAAGCGACGAGTGAAAATATTTACAAAATTATCAAAACCCTCAACTCAAGAAAGGCACCTGGCTCCGATGGCATATCCATTTCTGATATTAAGATGTTAGGGGAAGACTTAGCGGCTACTATTGCCGAGTTGATTAACCGTAGTGTTGAAACTGGATTATATCCGAACCAACTAAAGATGGGGTGCGTTAGACCTGTTCATAAAAAAGGAACATACGCCGATTATGCAAACTATCGACCAATCACGTTGCTATCGTCGATTGATAAAATTGTAGAAAGATATGTTTGTGAACAAATTCACAGTTTTTATAAGAAACATTCAGTTATAAATCCAAATCAATATGGTTTTCAGGCAGGCAAAAGCACAGTAGGACTGTTATCCAAATTTACTGATGAAATAAATAGTCACCTAAACAAAAAAAGATACGTATTAGCTCTCTTCATAGATTTTTCTCGTGCTTTTGACACCTTGGTTCACGATACACTAATCGACAGATTGGAAAATTGTGGAGTGCGTGGCCCCTTGCTGAAATGGTGTGAAAATTATCTAAAATATCGAAATTTCTCTGTAAAGATTGATAATAACTATAGTGAACCCATTTCAGTAACGGAGGGTACGGCTCAAGGGTCAGTCCTGGGACCTTTGCATTTCCTGTCCTACGTAAATGACATGGGTAACTGCATCGAGAACAGTTCTTGCTACCAATTCGCTGATGATACTTGCCTTGTGATATCCGATGAAAATCCAGAAACGGCTGTTGACAAATTGCAATCAGACCTGGACGCTCTAACCAAGTGGTGCCACGACGCAGGTCTAGTTCTTAATGCCAGTAAAACAAAATTATTAACAATTAAATCTTCCTACATCAAAGTTTATACAAATAATTTAAAAAAACTAGTAGCCCATAACCATTCCTGCCTGCATAGTAACAACGCCACTTGTAACTGTTCGGAAATAGAAGTTGTCGATAGACAAACATACCTAGGCGTGATAATAGATAATAAATTTAATTGGAAATATCATATCGATCGCGTGTGTAATAAATTAAGGCAGTTTTTGGCTAACATCACTATCCTGAATAATCGCATTCCATTTAAAGTAAAGTTAATGTTGTACAAATCACTAGCAGAATCATATATTCAATATGGCCTCAGCAGTTACGGTAGAACTTATAAATCATATCTTGACCAGATAGCCGCCCTGCAAATAAGAATTTTAAAAAGAATTGTCTCAAAAAAAGTCAAATATGCGTTTAAAGATGACGAGTGTGGTCTATTTAAGCATTGTAATACCTTACCTGTACAAGAGCAAGTAAATTATCATTTATTGAAAGAAAATTATTTTAACGAACCACTAAAAAAATTTGTTAGTCACCTGTACATACTCGAGCCATTTCTAAGAAGCGGCTTTGTGAACCGCGTGCGAACAATGCGTACGGCGAGCGCACAACTGATTTTTTAGTTCCTCGCCTTGTCAATAAGTTACCATCAGAAATTATTGACAATCTCACAGAAAAAAATGTTAAGCGGAGGTTGGGTTGTTATTTCCTTGATAAAGTGTCGGGGAAGTAACGGCCCAGTTTTTTTGCTTGTTTTTGATATTTTGTCAGAGACGAACTTGTACTGTGTTTTGTTTGTTTTTTTTTAATTATTTGTAAAGTTAATGTTATTTTATACTGGCACAGAAATGTATTTATTTATATTTTGGTAGTTTATAACAAATTTAGTCTTGTATGTTATTCTTTTTTTTTTAAATTATTATTTTTTATTTTTGTTACTTACTTTGATTTTGATTACTTTTACTCTTAATATGATTTTTGTTCTTTTACATACTTATATGTAAGTCATATGTAAGCCGCCATTGTTAGCTGCTTTTATTCACATAAACTTTTATTGTAAAGGGTAAACGCCTATAGCTCAAGACAAACCTTTGTGGTTTTAAGATGCTATTGTCATTAGTATTATGATGTAAAACCTTGTTAATTTGATAAATAAATTAAAAAAAAATAAAAAAAAAAAAAAATAAATTCCTTAAGCATAAAACATGCTATAAAACTAAAATATTTTCATTGATAAAAATGAAAACTAAAAATATTAGTACCGATTGCTTATGTAAAGTCCAATTGGCCAAAGTCCACCACCATCGTGTAGGTTTGCATCACAACTCTCTTTGCCAGCACTGAAGTTTTATTTCATTCCAAAGTGAATTTCACAAACCAAGGAAGAACTTAACCCACTCATCCCTTTTGCACCCTTCCAACCGTTAAATTGCGTCCGCATTTCCAGTACTTATATGTTTAAATAAAACTCAGCACATTCCTCACCAACTCCACGCGCGGAGCTTGAACTGAGCCGCGAAACAAAAGCTATTTTGGCTTTTCATTTTAAGCTTTAACGAAGCGCAAAATTGAGCAAGAGAGAGAGAACGAGAGACTTGAAAAAATGAGTTTTACAAATGAATGCTTTTAATCAGTATACGATTCTTTAACTCATTTTTTACTATTTAAAAATTTCCTATAAGAATATAATGTGTTTTTATTTGAACAACACTGTACATACAACAAAGAGAAATAAACAAAACATTTAAAATCATAACAATAAAAAATTAACCTAAAAAAATACATTTCAAATTGAACAAAAAATAAAAATTAAAACTTAAATTAACTTAAAATAACGATACTTTTGCTAGCATACGATGCTGCATGCACAGTGTCGCCTAACAAGGCCTGCACTCAGCATGTGCTACGGGATCAGGATACGTAGCGCGATTTTCAGTACAAGCCCTTACAAGCTACGAGTATAAGAACCATGTAGAGTAAGTGCCTTCGCACATGGCGTCGTATCATAATCGTATCGTAATACGTGCGTAGGACGACAGTAATACGAGCGCGCACATTTTCAAACAAGTCCGCACACGAAGCGGTGTCTCCTCTAAGAAGAAACTCGTTAAATGGTTACTAGACAACGGATAAACATACTTAAAATACTTAAATACATACTTATTAAACATAGAAAACACCCAGACCCGAGACAATTTAGAAAAACAATAATTTCTAAATTGACCCGACCAGGGATCGAACCCGGAACCTCAGAGATGGCGACACTATGAAAACCGGTGTACAAACCACTCGACCAAGGAGGTCGTCATTGTCTCTGACTAATCCTTCGGGTATAATAGTCGTGATTATGTGTGTAGGTTTGCCAAAAGCGGTTTAATCATCAGCCTTTAAAAGTTCCACTGCCCTGGGCACTCATAGCCGTCTTACACGAACAACAGCTTAAGAGGAATAATGTAGGTAAAATCGTCATTACCTTGTACCGTGTGTGCATGCCTGTATGCACATTATGAAAAGTGTCAGAGTCGGGAATATAACCGGCTAAGTTGCTAACAATGGACCCTAATGCTGGCAACACTGCGTCCTCGAAACTTGCCGGTTCCGGCCGCCGGCATTGGCCCGTTTACCGGAACGGGATGTCCGGCAAATGCGAGCCAGTGCCAAGAGACGGTGCTAGGTTCAATAATTGTGCTGTTTAATCCTTTCTACTACTAACCTATCTCTTGTATTTGCGATAATAACGCTCTAGTATACTCAAAGATAGCGAAATGTCGAAGAAAAATTACTACCTACCTGAGGTAGTAATTTTTTTCAACGTTTTGTTATTTTCGAACTTATCTATTCTCTTTGGTGTCGTAAAAGGCGGCTTACGGACTGATGACTGCTTATCATTCAATAGTGTTAGTGAAAAATTAACATAACCCGTTCTTAGAATTAACTTTTAAAGTAGTAAACAGTAAAATTAAAATCTGCGAAAGTTATGAAATATTGTTGAGGCTTTATTCTGTAGAATATACCCGATAGAAACACGATTTGATAAAGTTGGCTTGATAGAATAAATTCACAATGTTACATATTTTTGTGTCATTTTTCTAGGTTTTATTCTTAAAATAAGTGATTTTGATATTATGAGTTATTTACCAAAAGGAAGTTCATACATAACTTAAGGTATTATAACCGATCGTTTTTTATTATTACATCTATAAATTTAAAAAAATATTAAACGCGATTATTCGTGCCGCTTCGCTGTTATACCCGTCCCTTACCGTCGTACCGTCGAGAGAGCGAGAGAGAAGCGCTCGAATTACCTCCCCTTAAAGTGGCGATGGGCCCACCGCTTATCACACTGAGCACGTGTGCAGTTGTTATTGTATGAAAAGTGGAAGTTTAGCAGTGCACAGCTCTTGCGATCCTCATTGCCTAGTCTCTGACTTACCCTTTGAGGACAGGTAATACTGTATATAATTTTAATAAGGTTAAAATTGTACAAATTTCTTTTTTTGGTTGTATATTGTAATTTGGCTTTTATTCGTTAATAAATAAATATACCTAGTCAAATGAAATTGTTTTTCGAATGCCTCACGTACATCGTAATTGGCTAGAGCTTCGATTTTATTATTTTTAAACGTCTGCTTCGTGTCTCAACAATCTGAAAAACAAAAAGAGAGAGCGAGAGAAATATTAGTATTTACCACAGAACAGTTAACTTCTTAATCTATTCCGTGGTATTTACTTCGCTAGACCAAACTAAGCAAAGTATAGGCGACTTCACTTCTTCCTAATGGCATTGTATCAAAGGACAAACGAAAACTAAAAGTTCTAACAAAAAAAAAACCATGCCTAATTTTGTTTTCAAATCCAAAAGTTTGATGCCGGAAGCTTTTTAACCCAGCCAAATAAAAATGTGTTAGTGAAATAACATAGGATGGAGAAGAGATGAAAGAAAGTTTTTCTTCGCTAACAATGTTACGTCAAGTTTCGGAATGGATTTTTAGAAGGGAATATTGTCAACTTTGATTTCACAAAAGAATTGCGATGTTCTGAAACTTTGAGGACGTTGCGGTCGCGGCAGCCTATCAGCCTTTTGGTTACGTACGACACGAGTAACAAGCTGACTATTAAGAATGTTGTCAAGCTTTAATAGAAATTTTTTTAAATATTTGATAGCAAAATAAGAATAAGAAAAGTTTTATTAACGCAGTTTTATTAACAAATTCACAAAATAACCACAGGGTCACAATATGAAAATTATACAATAAAAAAATAAAAAACCGGTGGTTAGTGTGTGTGTGAGGCCAACAAGGACCCTGTCTCAGCAATATGCTGCCAAGTCTCTCAAAGTTGGACAGAGTGACGAAGCAGCGCTAATATTTTGACAGGGCCTTAGGGAGGTGACGTCAAAGAACAGAAAATGATTAGACAAAATTGCGTAAGAATAAACAAAGGTATGGATAAATGTAATTAGGTAAATGTTGCTGAACTACCCAAATAATAATCGTGGCTGTATCTACCTACATTCCTTGCATTGTGGAAAAACGCTGAATAAAAAAAAGATATATGAAAAAATAAAAATTATAAATAAACTACATGCAAAACTGCAAAATGAAAGATGCTGCAATATCTTGCAACAGGAAATGCGTACCACGAGACAGTATCAACATGCCTACTGGGGCGGCTTGGAGGCCATGTGCAGAATATTGGTGGAAGATGAATGCGGAGGACACAGGAGGAAGAAAGAAAAACTCGCTTGCCTCATCGGCGCCGGCGCGGCGTAGGGACGCTATCTTCAGCCTGCGACGTGAGTGTCGTGCATAACTTACAGGTGATTTATTGATTATATATCTCTTAACTGCAATGTCAGAAGAAGCTTTTTGTGGCCTCTGCTGAATGCGTTTTTTGTTTCAGGTCACGCAACGACGGCGGGAGATCATTCCAGCACCGAGAGGCAGCAAATCTAAACGATCCACGGAAGGTTTAGGAGTGGAAAAGATGTGAGTATACATTCTCTTCGGATACCTACTGTGGACCTGGGCCCATTCCAGTTTGTCGAAAAGATAACTTAGCTTCCCACTTAACCACGCCAAAAAACAGTGTTGACAAATGAAGCTTTCTCCGTGCCTCCATCTTCAGCAATTTTACAGTATTGAGGAAAGGAGTTACGTGATTGCGTGGTGGAATGTGAAAGCAGAAACGAGCACAAGCGTTCTGCACTCGCTGGATGAGCTTGGTTGATCTGGTCAGATGACATGGACCATACACTGTGTCACAGTAACTGAACTTTGATAAGATCAATGCTTCACACAATCTAATTCTGAGCTCTTCACAGATGTAGGGTCTACTCTTAGAGAACAATTTAAGACTGTGGCACTATTGTTGTTTATATAGGTAGTACTCACTCAAATGATATACACAAATCGGGTTTGCTTTCTGTATTTGGGTTCCACAATCATGTAAATAACATTATTTAGCACTTTAACTAAACACTAGATCACAGTTAGCACTATAAACAGCACGACAACAAGTAAATTAGCGGGAAGCGCATACAAGATGACGACAATGTATCACATAGCTATATCTCTCCGGTCCAAGCGCCGCAGGAGGCCGAACTACCCGCCGTTTTTCGCAAATAAATCGAGAACAAAAGGATAGTTTGATGTCGTGCGTAGTACAAATTAGCGTAAGCTACAAATATTGAAAAATTGACTTGTTTACGTTATTTAGATTTATGAATTTAACAAAAAGAATATAAACTTACACATTCAATATTAAATGAATTAATCTATTACAAATTGATGTTTTATGATCTTTATGAATAAGTTAGTGCACTTTATGACATTTTATACAGTTTTACTTATTATATTTTATTTGATTATAAAGTTATAAAATATATCTTTGTATGTATGTATTATATTATCTATGTTTAACTGTTTTACAAGTATTAAGTTATTTATTTATATGTGAAATAACAAAACTTAATTAATAATTTCTTTTTAAGCTTATGTTTTCAGATGCAGCTGCCACAACACTCCCCTGCAAAGACCGTTTCACGGTCGATAGTGGTTAGGGAAATGTACCGTCCTGCCACTTCTGGTTTTTCTTACAGGTGGAGTATCATCAAGTGTTGGTGATTCTGCAGCATGTGGATGTGCGTCTGGAGTTGGTGGAGAAACATCTGGAGCAGGTATTTGTATCATGTATGCTGGCTTAAGTCTATCAATGGATACAGTGGTCTCTTTGCCTTGGATATCTATAATGACGGTCTTTCCTCCTTCATCACGGGACAAAACTTTGTATGGACCGGTATATGGTGATTTAAAGGTTTTCTTTACAGGTCCTCGCCGTAGAAACACGTACTCTGCCGACGCCATGTCCTTGGGTACGTAGAATGACTTTTTGTTGTGGGACGATGCAGGCGTCGGTGATAGCCTCTCCATGTGGCGTCGCAGGCGGGTCAAAAAATCTGCTGGGTCTAAAGTGGTTCTAGAAACTGGTGTAAAGAATTCACCTGGTAAGCGCAGGGGCTGTCCAAAAACCAACTCAGCAGCGGAACCTTTGATATCATCTTTCCAGGCACTTCTCATACCCAGAAGTACCAAGGGCAGAGATTCAGTCCATTGTGGATCACCGTGGCACGTGATTGCAGTCTTCAACTGACGGTGCATCCTCTCGACCATTCCATTGGATTGTGGATGGTAAGCTGTCGTTGAATTGTGCTTGGCTCCGATCAACTTTGAGAGTGTCTGGAACAGATGTGACTGGAACTGTAAACCTCGGTCTGTGATAATAGTGTGAGGACATCCAAAGCGTAAAACCCAGCCAGATATGAAGGTTGCGGCACACGTTTCTGCTGTTATGTTGATCATGGGGTACGCTTCAGGCCATCGCGTGAACCGGTCGACGGCGGTGAGGCAGTACCTGAAACCAGACGAAAATGGCAGAGGGCCAATTATGTCAATATGGACATCGGAATCTCTTGTGAAAGGAACTGGGAAGCGGGCGAAAGGATGAAGAGTATCGGGTAATTTTGCTGCGTTGGCAATCTGTACATTGCTGAGCCCAGGTTTTGCAATCTTTTTGATTCCAGGCCATACAAATCTGTCAGACACAGGTCTAACTGTTGCGTTGGATCCAGGATGGCTGAGATTATGTAGACTGGCGAAAATTTGTCGTCTGAACTGTGGTGTTATGTATGGACGAGGATTGCTTGATGAAAGATCGCAGTACAGGCTGTGAGGAGAAACCTTCTGTAATATTAGACCTGTTTCTTTATTTATAAGATCATGCAGTTCGGTATCTCGTTCCTGATCTTGTGCGAGATGATTGTAGTCTATTCTAGGAGTTATTGCATCAACTCTTGAGAGTGCATCAGCAACGACATTCTTTGTCCCAGAAATGTGTCTTAAATCGGTGGTGTGTTGGGATATGTAATCCAAATACCGAAACTGGCGTGGAGAACATTTGTCTCGTTTTGTTTGGAAAGCGAATGTTATAGGCTTATGATCGGTAAAGACTGCGAAGTTCCTAGCCTCGACCATACAGCGGAAATATTTTATCCCCTTGTAAATCGCAAGAAGTTCGCGGTCATGTGGACTGTATTTTCTTTGAGATGATAAAAGTTTTCTAGAAAAGAATCCTAACGGGGTCCAGGAATCGTCTTTCTTTTGTTGGAGTAAAGCTCCAATAGCCAGATCTGATGCGTCTGTAAATAAGGCAAGTTCTGCGCTGCAGTCTGGATGAGAGAGTAGAGTAGCATCAGATAAGCTTCTTTTACACTCGTCAAAACTCTTCGACAATTCATTTGTTTTTTCTATAGGCGATGAGCCTTTTGCCTTACCAACTAGAGCAGAATTAAGTGGACCATAAAATAGCCGTTACCTTCTCCTGACGTGGACGGGTGCCTTCAGATGAGACGTCATAGCCGAGAAAGGTAACTTGCGTTGCGCCCCATACACACTTCGAGGTGTTTATCAATAAGCCATATTGTTTGAAGCGGTCAAATACGACTTTCAGGTGTTTCAGGTTCTCTTCTTCAGATGATGAAAATACCAGTATGTCATCGCAGTACCCGTAAGTGAAGTCTAGCCCCTGAAGTACCTCATCTATAAACCGCTGGAATGTTTGAGCTGCATTTCGCAAACCGAAAGTCATATATGGGAACTCAAACATTCCAAACGGTGTTGTAATGGCGGTTTTGGGGATATCGTCTTCATGCACTGGCAATTGGTTATAAGCTTTAACCAGGTCTATTCTCGAGAAGACCTTGGCGCCACTCAGCTGATAAGCGAAGTCCTGTAAATGTCGGACTGGATAACGGTCTGGTATGGTTCTCGCATTTAAGGCACGGTAATCCCCACAGGGTCTCCATCCGTCATCTTTCTTGCGGACCAGGTGAAGCGGAGAAGACCATGGACTATCAGACCTCCTGGCTGTACCAGCAACGAGCATATCTTCAAATTCTTTACGAGCTATCTTCAGGCGTTCTGGGTCCAAGCGACGTGGACGAGCTGCCACCGGTTGTCCTGGTGTGGTGCGTATGTAATGTTTTGTATTATGCTTTGGATTCAAAGGTGTACCTGATGGTCTGGTGATTTCTGGATACTGTCGCAGAAGCTCGTGGTAAGCAGAATTTCCAGTTACAGCTTTAATGGCCACAGTTTCGCTTGATGTGTCGTTGTAATGGATTGCCGCAACTGAGAGAGTGGTCACATTATCAATAAGGCGATGCTGACGACAGTCGACTAATAAATTATAATGACTTAAAAAGTCGACTCCGATTATTGGTTTCGTAACATCGGCTACCACGAATCGCCAGGTCAAATCGCGACGCAGGCCAAGGTCTAGCTTGAGACTTATGTATCCGTATGTAGGTATAACGGTGTTATTAGCTGCATACAACTGATATTTAGTTTTGGCTCGTCTATCTTTCGTCGCCGTTCTAGGAAAAACGCACAAGTCTGACCCTGTGTCAACCAGAAACTTTAGTTTTGTGCTCTTGTCTGTTATAAAGAGGCGGCCATTACAAGCAAGGCAGTCGTTAGCTGCCACTAGTGGCTGCCGTTGCTGTTTTCCGGCTTAAAAGTGCAAGGCCTTGTGCAGCGGGTGGCTTTAGCTCCAAATTAGTGGTGATACCAACAGATGCCATCTCCTCTAGACCTGGATCGGGAACGTGACCTGTAGTTATGACGTCCTCGAAATGGTAGTCTTGTTGTAGGTCTACCTTGATTTGTAGTCAGTGCATGAACTTTTTTAGTCAGCTCTGCAATCTGCAACGCCATCGCCTCCATTGCTGCTGTCTGTGCCACTAGTGAAAAAGAAGAGGATGGAGTTACCTCTGATACGGTTGGAGCGTTTAATGTAATGGCATGAATTTTATCTGCGAGTTCAGCTAGTTTATCCAGCGTCATATCAGAATGGGATGCTATGATCGGTTGGATATAAGCCGGAAGTCTATTTGACCAGATAGATTTTATGAACTCGTCAGGTGTCCTAGGACCAGCAAGATGTCGTAAGTGTCTCAGAAACTGAGATGGTTTTCTATTACCAAGTTCTTCGTAATCAAGCAGTTGTTTGATTTTTTGCTCTTGTGATGCGGAAATTCTGTTGATTAGGGTATTTTTCAGAGTGAGGTATTTATTATCTTTAGGTGGATTCTAAATAATATCTTCGACCTCTATAGCATATTGATGATCCAGGTTACCGCAGACATAATAAAATTTGGTAGTGTCTGAATTTATGCCTGACAATAAAAATTGTCCTTCAATTTGTGCAAACCATAAAGCTGGACGGTCTGGCCAAAAGGGTGGTATACGGACACCAACTTTAAATATCTCAATCGATTTTTAAAAATTTTGAGTTACACCATTTCTCTCTTGGCCGTCGGCCGTTGGAGTGCCGAATTGTTGCGGGTTAAACAAAACGTTTTCGGTAGGTGTTCTAGGTTCTGTACCTCTGGACATCTTGGCGAGTGAAATCCTTGCTCCAGTAAATCCTGAAGGTTGCTTTCGTTCTTTCGGGGTCACCAGTTGTGGCACTATTGTTGTTTATATAGGTAGTACTCACTCAAATGATATACACAAATCGGATTTGCTTTAATTTAATTTAATTTAATTTAATTTATTGGATCACCAATATAAGGTACAGCATAAAATAATAAATGGAAAATGCAGAATTGTTTAAAACTAACTATCCTTACAATTATAGGTAACCACAACATGCATATTTATACTGTATAAACTAAAATAATAAAATATGAAAACAAAAAAAGGAAAGTTTCGGTATAAATTACAAATTACAAAATTATAAATTACAAATAATTAAAAAGCAATAATAATAATAAGAATTGTGGTCGAATAGAATTGTATTAAATAAAATAAAATTAAAATTCAGCAAGACATCAACGCAGTCTGAGGTACATACCTTTTCTTAATTAAATCTAAGAACCTAGGAAGGCTTTGAAAATAAATATCAAGTTCAGGGATTTCTTTAACCAAATCATTGTACAGGCGTGACAAACGAATTACCGGTGAGCCGCAGCCCATTCTAGTTCTGCGAAATTTTACTTTAAACAACCCACATGCGTATCGTGGTATTCTAGTTGGAACATTAAAATCAAATTTATTTAGCAACTTGGGGCTATCAATGCGGTTGTTCATAACTTTATGTAGATAAGACATATCGAGACAGGTACGTCGCATCGAGAGCGGGTCCAGCCGAAAATGTTTCGATTTCTCTATGTAACCTGTTATAGTTCTAGGAATCCGAAAACGGTGGGTCATGGTTCGTATAAACTTCTTTTGCAGCCTTTCGATTCTGTTAACATGTATTTTATAGCTTGGACACCAAACTGAGCTACAGTACTCAAGCTTACTCCTTGCATAGCTATTGTAAAGTAGGATGATCGAGGAGGGATTTTTAAAGCCTCGAGTGCTTCTCAAAATGAAGCCGAGTGATTTATTTGCCTCACCTATAATTTTATCTATGTGGCTAGTAAACCGTAACTCACCATCCATCTGAATACCAAGGTCCTTTATGACAGTAACTTCTTTGAGTTTTTTACCAGTAACGTTATATTCCGTAAGAAGCTTGTTACATTTTTTTGTGAATTTTATGTGGTGGCATTTGTCAGCATTTAAATACATGTTATTCCTGCTACACCATTTTAGGAGGCTGTTAATGTCTTCTTGCAAGCTTTCTGAATCAGCTGGATACGAAACTATCCGCGTCAACTTTAAGTCATCAGCAAAGAGATAAATTTGGCTATGTTTAATATTCTGTGAAATGTCGTTTATAAATACGTTAAAGAAAAGAGGTCCCAAGACAGAACCCTGAGGAACACCTGACATCGCAATACAGGGCTCAGATTGTTCACCATCCACTACAACTCGCAAAGGACGATTTGTGAGATAGGAACTGCACCATTCCAGCAGGTTGCCCGCTATTCCAAATGTGTGCAGTTTCCTTAAAAGGATTTTGTGGTTAACTTTGTCAAAGGCCTTCGAGAAGTCGGTGTAAATTACATCTACTTGTAATCCCCGATCAACTGCTTCCATTAGCTCAGATGTGAAAAGCATCAGATTGGTGTTGGTCGATCGTTTTTCCATAAATCCATATTGATCGGTAATGATGTATTTATGTATATGCCTGTACATGAAAGAATGTACCATTGACTCGAAGACCTTTGACATTGTTGAGAGAATAGACACGGGACGATAGTTAACCACGGACTCCCTTTTGCCACTCTTATAAATGGGAACGACCCTTGCCTGTTTCCATGAATCAGGAAACGTGCCCGTCTGCAGTGACCAATTGTATAAAATTGAAAACGGTAACGCCAGCGTTCTTGCACAATTAACCAACAAGAGTGGGTGAATATTATCTGGGCCTATACCCTTTGCGATATCGAGCTTTTTCAGTCTTCCTTCAACTTCATCAGGACTAAACTGAACAGAACCGATTTCATCCAGTGTATTAGAAGTAGACTCTGAATCATGCAAGGCATTGTTGGTGTTATCAACACTTAACTCGTATACTGAAGAAAACTGGACCGCAAACATATCTGAGATTCGGTTTACGTTAGATGATAAGTTTCCGTCAAGTGTCATAGTACTTGGATATGATGAGCTATTCTTTCTTAAATTTTTGATATACGTTTAGAAGTATTTTGGATTTTTCTTTATTTCAACTTCAATTGTGTGTATGTATTTATTGTAACATTCTTTTATCATTTTATTACAATCGTTTCGTAAATATTCAAATTCCAATTTATCGAGTGGATTTTTAAATCTTTTAAACTTCTCATGATATTTTAATTTTTGTCTTAGAAGATAAACCAATTGTGATGTGAACCAGATAGGATAAGACCCCCGCCGAATTTTTGTCTTGGGAATATGATTTTTAATGGTATCGTGCAATATGTCATAGAATCGGGTTAGCATCTCATTCACATTATTACAGCAACCTAGGTCTTCCGTCCATTGAATTGTTTCAAGAGAAGCATTTATTTCAAAATAATCGCCTTTATAAAAGTTATAGCGTTCCGTTGGGATCGATTTTTTAAGAGTTTCCATTTTTATTTTTATATTAATTTTAAGAGCGGGATAAAATTTGTCTATGTTTCTGACTGGCTGAAAGCATTCCTCGACCTTTATCTCTTCCCGGTCACAAAGTATTAAATCGAGCATTTTATTGCATTGGTTAGTCACAGAACTAAACTGTTTTAAATCATTAAGCGCTATAAAATCAACTAAGCTACAGAACAATTCACTGTTATCATATCCCACTGGTGTCAAGCTTAATGTATCAGCGTTATAATTTTTTTGCCACTCATTACCACTCATATTAAAATCCTCTGCAATCAGAGTGCATTTACGTTCAGTGCATGATTATAAGTTATCATTGGCTTTATTTATAAAGATTCCTAAACTATTAATAGTAACTGGGGGTGGTAAGTAGACAACACAAAAGTTAACTGTGTCTTTTCCACCCAATTTGGATGAGACAGAAACCCATAGATCCTCGCAATCACTTTCATATTCAACAATACGCTTAGACATTAGCCGATTGACCACCGCTATAAGTACACCGCCTCCCCTCTTTTTAGTTGATGCAGATGTCTCCCGATCTCGTCTATATACATTATAGTTACTTTCAAAAAACTCAGAGTCAAAACATCCACTATTGAGCCAAGTTTCTGTAAATATAATTACATCGTAATTACTATTTATTATTTTTTGACGTACTTCAGGTGCTTGTGTTTAAGCCTCTTACATTTTGAAAATAAATACTTAAACTATCAATTAACATACAAACAGATAAACCACTCAAAAAAACACTAGAGCGACAGCAACAATAATAAATTTAAAAGCAAATATAATACGGAGCACTAAATGAGCTTGGAAAGATCCTGTGTATTTCTAATTAATTTATACTCAGAGGTTTCGGTTTTTCTCATGAAGATCCTACCTCCTCTTACCCAAACAAACTTGTAGTTAAGCTGTTTTGCCTTGGTCCGAGCTTCAGCATGCAACGATTTCTGAGCAGGAGAGAGATGTTCCACCACGAAAACTGTTTTTTGTCACCACTGATGCCCAGATGACTGGTGTTGAGCTTATCAGAATGACTTTTAGACTTTCTGTTGAATTTTATGGTCGATGCCAAGAAGTTGTCACGTGATCTTTGGGTGCTGAATTTAATGACAATAGATCTAGATCTTTGGCTATCTTTGTTTATTTTAGCTATTCTTGTATACTTTTGTATGTCAGCCAATTCTAACTTGCAGTCTGTAATTGCAGCAATTTTTTTAATTATTGTACTTAGGTTTTCGGTCCTATGTTCAGGAATGTTTTGTATTTCTAAATTGTTTTCTCGTGAATGTTGTTCCATCTGTGAAATTCTAAAGTTAAGGTCGACAATTGTATTCTTAAGAGTTATATTTTCAGCCTGTAGTGATCCAATATTATTCAGATTGTACTTTACGTCCTCTCTCAAGCCCTCCTGCTGTTCCTAAATTGTTCTGAGTGAGTCTGACACCTGGTTAAAACGATCAATGACTTCTTTGGTTTTTAACGCAAACTCATTTATAATGCTGGTTTTGAAGCCCTCTAACACGTTTTCGAGTTCCTCCTTGATGATCAGCCGTATATTGTCCGTCGTTACGTTGTTGGTCACAGACTTGTGTGATGACCAGTGGTCGGAGTAGGTATATTGATTTTAGATACTTGCGTCATGACATCATAACATGGACATGCATTTCTTCCGGAATGTACCGGAGTTTCCAAAAATTTGGTAAATAGAGTAATAAAATAAAAAACCATATGTAAGCAAACAAAATTGTTTATTGTTAATACAAATAATCATTATTACAGTTTTATTAAAAATAATTATTTTTAATCCTCATCGGTTACAAGTTCTACATTTTGATTTTTTACTTAGGCCTTACACTTTTATTTAGGCCAAAGAGCCGGCTCAACATTAGCCAACAGGTCGAAACAATAAAGCTTTGGTCACCTATCCGTTGACCGGCCTGTGTGAGAGTGACTTAACCTCTACAATCAACGACCAAATGTGCGGCCAAGTGAGTCAATGAGTTCCAAAGGGGAAATAAGCCCAACAAATCTACAAACTACATTTCCTAAACTAGTTAATCGTTACTTACCCTAAATAATTATTAAAAAGCGACAATTATTAATAATTGTACCATCGTGATGGTTGGTTAGCGTTAGACGGGGGTTTTATAAAGGGGGGACAAAATTTCGTCCATTTTAGCGTAGGACGCACCGTTTCCAAGATATTTAAAGATTAACAAAAAAAAATCACTAATAATAATTTAAGACGTGATTTCTTTTCTTTTGCGAGATTGAGACAATGGATACGGCCAACATTAGAGATGGAGACCAGCGCCACTAGCAGCATAGCGTTGAGAGTATTGATACATTTTTAACTAGTTTCATGTAATAATTTCGATGTTTCGGTATTTTTATCATAATAATCCGGAAACTCGGAGGAGTATCCATATTAACATATACGTTTGATGTCAGTGACCTTAATTCAATATACCTACTCCGACCACTGGTGATGACTGGCTGCCTCGCTTAGAGTTAACGTTATTGCTATCCGATTTCAGTTCGTTCATATATTTATCTTTTACTTGTTGGCTAGTTGGTGCCCTAATTGGTGTATTAGTGTTATCAGTCTTTGACAGCTTACTAAGACAACACGGACACGTAAATTTTGATTTATATTCCTCCGTCAACTCTTTCAGTGTTCTATGTACATTAACGCAGCTTAGATGGTATTTGTACTTACAGGATTGACAGCTCAAAACATCAGGTGATAACGTTGACCGTTCACAGCAGCCAAATTTTTGTTTTGGTTGTGACATAATAATACACTTGTAATGAAGTAGCAAAACGCAGCACAACAGCCAGTGAACTTACACGATCAAATGCAGCACAAATCAGGGGTGATGCGCAGGACGCGGGCGGGCGGGCGCGCGAGTCGCTATCGCGGGCGAGCGGTCAGCGGTCGTAACAGATCGTAGCGCAGCTTGTAGTCGTAGCGTAAGACGTAGCAACTCGTAGATGCACACCATTAATTTCGGGCGCTACAGCTCAGTAAACGCAGTCGAACGGATAAAGGTTCACTACTCACGGCAGCGGTACGGAGTTCGAACCCAGCAAGTCGCCACAAAATTTGCTTGCATCTTTTTCACCGCTTGGGAGCTCCGAATGAGGTCTGGCAAAGTCCTGACTCTAACGAGGGCGAAGCACGGGACTCCAGTACACATTAAAATTAAATTTAAATAAATTTGAAATTAGTAGAGACACGTCTGCTTGCAAGAAAGATCGAACGCTGTTCGATCTTCTACTTGCTTTCTGTATTTGGGTTCCACAATCATGTAAATAACATTATTTAGCACTTTAACTAAACACTAGATCACAGTTAGCACTATAAACAGCACGACAACAAGTAAATTAGCGGGAAGCGCATACAAGATGACGACAATGTATCACATCAGACGTAAGCTATATCTCTCCGGTCCAAGCGCCGCAGGAGGCCGAACTACCCGCCGATCGTGCCACAAGACGATAAAAGCCACTTTGAGTGCATTCAATGACTCTTGAAGTTAAGGCGGCCGTCGATGGGGTTGACCCCAGATTTCTGATTTTATCCACATGCTCAATCACCTCTCCGTTTATAGTATTATATTTGTGAAAGTACCAGTGCTATTAAGGTTATATAGATTCGCTTTTGTGCCAAATAGGATGACTTTGAATTGAGGTCTTCAAACAAATACGTCATACACTTATACGACTAATATTCCCTAAGGTTATGAAACGTGGACTATGGTAGAGGACTGATTTTGCGGTACTCGTTGCGAAGCCTTTGACTAACCCTTAGGGAATAATAATCGTATAAGTGTATGTACGTATTTGTTTGACGACCTCCGTGGTCGAGTGGTTAGCACACCGGGTCTGGCGTCGCACTTTCTCTGAGGTCCCGGGTTCAATTCCCGTGCGGGTCAATTTAGAGAAAAACTGTTTTTCTAAATTGATTTCGGGTCTGGGTGTTTTTCTATGTTTCTGTATATTTATCCGTTAACTTATTATCCATATTAACGAGTTTCAAAGTAATACAAATCTTGGTATAATTGGTGTGAGCGTAAACAAATTAAATTTAATTTAATTTGTGTAGTTTATTGTTAAAAAAATCATTTACTTGTAATATTTTTAATTTAATTTACGTGTATACAGGGTGATTCGTGCATCGTGTGCCAAATCGAATGGGGTGGTTGGAGGGGTATTTGGCTACCTCTTCAGCCCCCATAAAAAATTCTTGGTCTAACTAAATTTTTTATTCTGTTTTGAGTTAATAACACTCACAAGCCAGATTACATTTTCTATCTCTTTCATAAGGTAAATAGTAAACCGCCCGTTGTTTGTTTGAAACAGGTAAAATTTGTTTAGGGTAGACTTATTATTAATATTATATTTATATAAATTTTCACCCAAAAAATTTAAAATCAGTATAAAAAATTCAGTTGGACCAAGATTTTTTTATGGGAGCTAAAGAGGTAGCCAAAGACCCCTCCAATCACCCCATTCGATTTGGCACACGATGCACCAAACACCCTGTATAATTATAAATAGTATTCGTTGTACTCCAGGCAAGAAAATTGGCACCGTCATTTCTAACAAAGCTAAAAATCGTTAACGACTGCATTTCCGTCAAAATAATTATGCCGGATAAACATAACCTACAAGCAGAAAGTCGTCACAATGTTTATGGACGTTGCATGTTTAATAAGGAAACATTATGCATTCCAATTTTGTGTAAACCGTTTTACGATATATAAATACGGAATAGCTTGGCGAAGTTATGGTGCTAGTACAAATTGAGTTCTGTTATAGACTAAATAAGTACGTAGTTAAACTAGGTATAGGTTGAACTAGTGGGTATTTGTTGAGATGTCGCCCGGATTGCAAAAATTTGATGGTTTTTTTGCGTTAATATTTCTCAAATATATTCTAACCGTCTCATTAATAAACGTTGAGTAAGGCTACTCCAAGTATTAAATCGGTGTTAACAAATTTTACTATTATTAAACATGAAGTAACGAATGAGTACTCTAATCCGACTTTACTCTCGGAGTAAAAGTTAAACTTCGGCGGTAACCTGTTTAACGAAAGAGTGTGTGTAGGGTAGTGTCCTTTGACTATATACATGTCTAGACGGAGCATCGCGGTACAAACGCTTCTCAAAATCCGCCCGGTTTTTGTATTGAATTTGAAGTGTGCGTGACAGCCGCGTATCTGACACTAGCGCGAATGGTTGCCAGCGATTGCCTAATATCCGATAAAGTAGGGAAAAAATATTTATTCACAATATAATATTAAAATGATTCATAACATAACATAACTTTTTAAATTAGGTATGTCTATCGTATATGTAGGTATAACGCATAAAAAAAGCTGGTGTGTTTGGAAAAAATGGATGATTGAAGGCGAGGGCGAGTACAATAAAATAATTGCGCTAATGGATGCCTGCGTGCGTGTGATATGTTTGTAATAGGGACGAAATAGAAGCAACAGGCAGGATGATTTATTTTTAATACTTAATCAAAATTGATTTTTTAATTAGAAATTTAAATATTTTAAATTAAAATCAAAACAATTAATGGCGTTCCCTTTGTATTTGTTTCTTAACAGGTTCACTGTCCAAAAATAAAACAATAGGTTAATCAATTGTTATGGATCATATGTGGTCCGCGGGACAGTGAACCTATTAAATAACTTTCGTTTGGATGTTTTTTTTTTTTAATCTACTGCTTCCTGTTAATTTGGCAGGGTTTTTTGTTCTTTTGTGTCTATTTTCTTTTCTTTCAAAGTGATTAATTAAAATAACTGGAGCTTTATGAGCTCTACTTACTTTGTTTACTTCTTTTCTTTCTTTATTTTTATCAATTTTACTTTAAAATCTTTTCTTTTCATTTATTTTTTTTCTTTAATTTTGTACATTTCTTTCTTTTTTTTTGTTATACAATTTTACAATTACATGTTTCTTATTATGTAATAAATTGTTTCCTTTATGCTAAAGCATAATGTAAACATTATTTTCCTTACATTTATTACCTATTTTCTTAATAACCATTACATTTTCTTACTTTATATTTTACTTTTTTCTAATACGTTTGGATGTTACATCATTTTTCATGGTCTCTAATTTCTTATTATGTTGAAACCTTGTAGTTAAATATTTCGACAACGACTTCTTTCTGCCGGATCAGTTGGAAATCTGAAAATTAAAATGTTTGCTATGTGGTCGAACAGTTGTAATGGTTACATAATGTGATGACTGCTCATCAATATCCGTGCCCAATAGTTTACCTACATGAGACGAGAAATGTTGACCTTTTAGGAGCACAAACATATACCCGCACTTTCTCAAACATCGTTATCATCATCATCATCAGCCTATAAACGTCCCACTGCTGGGCGCAGGCTTCCCACGTTGAGATAGCTCGTGGGAATATTGGGCCATAACCCACCACGCTGGCCCAATGCGTGTTGGTGGGTTTTAACAACTGTCATCTTACGACAACAAACGGGACCAACGGCTTATCGTGCTTTTGAAGCACGGAGAAGCTTGAGATGTTTTAAATTTGGTCACCCATCCAGTGACCCGGCATTGCGAAAGTTGCTTAGCGGGCAAGATCGCAAGCCGAACGTGCTAGCCGATGCGCCATCGAGCTCTGAAGCATACATACTACCATCCCCTACACACACACTACTTACATAAATACTTAAGTACATTCCATTTCAAACATATTTTTTATTTATTCGTTTCGAATATCGATACGATACCATACCACAATAACAATTTATAATAATAGTATTATAAAATATTACAGTAGGTATTATATTTTTACTTGTTTTAGAATGGAACCTATAATCCAGCCAAATTCGATGACGAATGTTTGTAAACAGATTACTGTTATACCTAGTTGCAGTAGGATTTTACTTTTTCTTGAGAGACATTCACAAAAAAACAGTTAACTATTGTGTCTTTCTTTCAAAAAACAGTAAAAATCCTACTGAAAGTAGACATTTGCACAAATGACAGTAATATGTTTACAAAAATTCGTCATCGAATAGGAACCGTGACATTTATTCACGCTCTTAAAAATTAGACATCAGTTTAAAAAAATAATTTGAAAGCGTTCCAATAATAATTATATTCAATGTATTAACTTCATTTACAACAAGACCATGTATAAATACTAACTTACAAGACTGAGTATTTTTTATCATACATAATATATTTAAACCTCCTTTTATATTCTGCCACCAATAATGGGAATTTTTCATTTTGATACCAGCAACACAACACAGCAAATTGTTAAACTTTAAATTTTCATTAAAATTTATCAATACTTACGGATGAAACGTGACTTTCCTTTTCGAAAAAAAAATTCTTTTGTAGTTTCGACAGAATTTCACTGAGCAAACGGTCAATTTGCGAACAATTTCACCGAAACGCGAGAGGTAAACACTGCTTGACGGCACAATGACACTGACCGCCAGGATTGTGCGATAGTCCAATTTTTGCCTTAAATTTTTCTACGTTTTTTTACGGCCACGCTCTATCTAGACATGTATATAATCAAAGGAGTGGGGTAGTGTCATTACAGCCTTGATTGACATTTTGTAGCCGGCAATTTTTTTACTGTTGCCGTTGATGTGTGTTTGGTTTATGGGATGAAGATGTAAGTTTAATATTTCATTAAAAAATCCTGTATTCTAAGTAAAAATCGTAACTAACAGCTCAAAAAATTATAATCAATAATTATTTCAATTATCGATTTTACGTATGACTTTCAGGTGGTGACTGTTTGACGGCTGTCATAGAGCATGCAGGTCGGCCGCGAGTACTGGCCATTCGTTGTCATGACAACGCAGAATTATTAGTCAAAATGTCAAAATTAAGCAGAATTATTATTAGTAGGTAACTCTTAATGTCAAAATTTTTTCCAATCCTCGGATAAAAGCTATCCGTCTGTTAAAGTATAACAGGATCAAACTGAATGTCACCTGAAATGAAAGAAAAGACATGATATGACAACACATTTTCAAAATGGTTGTGTAACACTTTAACAGACAAATAAGTTTTATCCGACAATTGAAAAATCGGCCCTTAACGTGGAGTTTATTCAAAACTCGTTCTTTTTTACTTTTTGGCTATAAGAGTTGCCATTGAAAAGACTTTAATTCATGCGTAAGGAACGACTTGTTAGTCTAAGTTTAACTCCATGTTTATTAATAACGATGCGAATTCAAACCATTACTACTACTACTACTTGCCTAATCTGAATTTAACTAGTCCAAACGTAAGTTCGGATAAAGACAGGAGTAGGTCATTTTTATTAATGAGACGGTAAGAATTGAAACGTTGTAAAAAAAACTACCTCGTGTGGTAATCGAACCCTCCTCCGCAATCCGGCGGCTGTCTTGACCACTCCGTCACCGAGGCATTGGTTAGAAATGTAGTAATCGACTTATGTCCTTATAGCAACATTGTCAAACACTGTTGACTTTATGATTTTATTGCAAAGTGTCTCATCAAACCTCTTAGATATTTTTTCATCTAGCAAATGAGCATAACTGTTTCGCGTAGCGGTGTAAGACGACTACCACCCCCTCTCTTCCCTTGGGAGTCGTGAAAGGCGACTAACGGACTAAAGACTGCACATACATGCAACAGATAGAGCGGCGATGGGCTCACCACCTCTCACGCTGAGCACATAACGTAGTCGCTATTTGGTGAAAAGTGGCAGAGGACTGCTTTTGCGGTCCTCATTGCCTAGTCTCGACTAATCCTTCGGGGATAATAGTTGTGATTATATGTAGGTACTAGCGGCCGCTCGCGGTTTCACCCGCGTGGTTCCCGTTCCCGTGGGAATATCGGAATAAAAAGTATTCTATGTGTTAATCCAGGTTATAAACTATCTGTATGCCGAATTTCATATAAATCCATTCAGTAGTTTTTACGTGAAAAGTAACAAACATCCATTTATTCTTACAAACTTTCGCGTTTATAATATTAGTAGCATAGGAAGTAGGATAAAATGAGCAGACGGCCCGCCTAATAGTACGCTGCTGTTTGAAGGTCCCAATAGGTCTACGTGCTGCTGGGTGAGGGATACCTCTGCAGTAGGCCTAGCATGCGCAACACGAGATATGTTGCGGACGAGAGACGACAAATCATTTTAAGTTGTGGTTTGTAGACAAAAATACCACAGTTTATGCAAAAACTACTATTAAGTCTATTTTTGACATATTATGTAGAGTTCTAAGCGCATTGTATTCGCGGGTCAGAAGACACCGCCAAATACAGCAGAGTAAAGAAGGTTAGGCGGGAGGTAGAAGGGAGCTTACCGGGAGCAGGCTTGACGAGGTCGCTGGCACCGGGACACGAGCTGGCGGGCGGCGAGCTTGAGGTCGGCAACACATACACAGTTCACTGAGGGCACTGGTCGGTGGCGTTTTAGGGAGAGGTGAGCTGGTAGTCCTAGCTCTAGGTCACTGCACACACTGTACACATATGTGACGTGGTCACGGGTTGAGTTCTAGGGCGCGCGACGCGTGGGTTCGCCTTGATAGCTCGGAGCACACTCGTTTGGCGTCAGCGCCGGCAACACTTCGTCCGGTATATTTGTCGATGCACTCTGATTGGCCGGCGCAGAGACGGCTGTTATTCGTCGTTGCGCTGTGGCGCAAACACGCATCCATGTGTCTTTAGTGTCGATAGACATAAGAGATAAATATATAAATATTAGAGATATATATATAAAACACGAGAAAACATGCCGAAAAGAGTTCTCGTGTTGTGCATGCTAGGCCAGCAGGTCCCACTAAGATAAGATAAAATAATGGTTCACGGCCACAGCAGCCTATGGACGCGCGCGATACCGAGCGCATCACGCGCGCGCTGCAGACCATGAAGCTTCAGCTCTTATGCCTAGGTATATGTCCTGTAATTTCACTGGATCTAGTACCGTTTAATCCGGAACACATCAATATAAAAATGCTGATGAACTGCTGAGACCAAGGCCTTCAGCTCATTAGAAGAATGACATAGACAAAATTACGCTTCACGCGCGGGCGCACTCGCTCCTCTCCACTGACGCTTCGGCGGCTCGTAGCAAAACCGCCATATTGAAGATTGTGAAGATACCAAGATTATGTGTATACAAGTACAAGAACAGCGAGAACCCATTCTTTCCTGCCAGCGGGCCTGCTGTTCATCCAGATCAGCACACGTAAGTCCCTTCAACTCTTCCACATAACCATAATCTATGCAATCGTTGCTATGCTCGGCGTCCTCAACAGGCGTCGACAGGGATATTTCTGATGCCATCGGTTGGTCGCCATCC
Source organism: Scoparia ambigualis (assembly GCA_963921215.1). NCBI lineage: Eukaryota > Metazoa > Arthropoda > Insecta > Lepidoptera > Crambidae > Scoparia > Scoparia ambigualis. The sequence continues at coordinate 51,869,729 of OY992502.1, read as the reverse complement.
ATTTAGATTCAGGGCTGAAACCGACCACGTGCGAAATATTTTCTCAAAAGAAATCTCACTGGAAATATTTAAAAGATAATCTTGATGAGCACACTTAATTGGTTGCATTAATTCATTAATTATGCATTCCTAACAGTTGGTGAACCTTAATTCCACTTTGACAAAGTAAAAAGGTAAAAGAATCGCCGCTACATGATCGCCATCTTGAACGATCCTGTTACATTTAACGAAGCCGAAGGGCAGCCATTAATTTAATTCAACCTTTTACAAGCCCTTATGGTTGCTAATGAAGGTGGGAGGCAAAATAAAACACGTTTGCTAACAAAACATAATTAGTGTTGCTTGCACAATTGTGTTTTATTAGGTTTCGAGTAGGCAAGCATTAACATTGTGTTGTGCAACCTTATTTTTTTGAGCCACAATATTTTTTTTTTCTCTAGCCAACTATGCAACTCATAGGCAATGATATTATTCTAAAAGTAGATAGGTGCATAGTTACGATCATGTTCACATAAGTCTAACATAGTTGACGGCATAGAATTTGACAAAAAACGTATGATTAGAACTCGTGTTTTCTGCATTGATCACAAAAGTTGAGCTCCTTTGGGTGCGGTCAATATTCGGAGGCTCAGAATGGATTCAAAAAGTAAAATATTAAGTTCAGCTTTTGCTTTCACTAGACTTAAAGATTAATTCCCTAATTTGAAATACATCTACGTTTTACTATTGACTTTCGACTGTTATGAGATAAGATAGCCCCCCTTCCATAGTGGCTTAAGATTCCGGGTGAAGCACGCTTCCTGCTATGGCCTTATCGTCACTTACTACTGGGTGAAAGCAAGCCAAGAGCTTATTCGTTGTTGCAGAATAGACAACAAAAACTTACGACGCACGGCGCAATTCTCCATTGCAATCAACTTTAGCTCCTGACATATCAAAAAGTTGTTATTTCACGTTCCGATACTCTGATGAATTTGTTTTAGGCCTTAATTTGACTTGTTTATTGTTTTGGAATGGTAAAATAATATTTTCGTGTGTGTGAGAAGTGACAATACAGAATAAGTTTAGCTAATTCATTTCTTTTATCTTCTATTTCTCATCGTTTAAATGGGATAAAAGAAAACATTTTATATTATTACCGTCGAATTATTAGATATTACCGCCGAATCCCTTTCAGTAATAATAACGTGGGCCTTTACTGAAAACTTAAAAAATAACACAAAACTGCAAACACGACGACCGACGCTTCACTTTCCCGCCAAAAAGTCCCGCGTTCCTCTTTCCAACGTTTCCATGGAGTGTTTACTTTTTCATTAAACTAAGACAAAGGAATTGCGCACACAGCCAAACTGCATACAGGCCACATACATTAAATTAAATACTCTCAGCATAATATCAACCGCACCCAAGCGTTCTAGTTCAGTTTTCTTGGCGGGACAGTGAATAGTAATTTTTACAGTTTGTTTTATTTTACAAAGTTTATGTTCCACACAATGTTTAAAAATAAGATAAAATTATGGTTATCTTTAAGTGACCATACGAAGTGAAAGGGGTTGAAGGAGACCTACACAAAATAGATCGAAGAAGGTTTAAAGTTAATGATGACGTTAATAATGATGTGTTCGTAAGCAGGCCACGATTGTGTAAAGTTCAAAAAAATACGTTGTGTTTTTTTTATTCTCATAAGCTTTCGTTAGTTATAAGAAAAATCCCACATGTTTACTGTTTATAAGAAATAGTTCTTACCCCTTTTTGTACGTGTACCTACGATACAAAATTTTACTAAAATAAAACTTAATTTAGATATGAAAAATTATTTAAACTGCAAGTTTTTTTTATTGCCTACCTGAACCGGAAAACAAACCTGCTATTTGCGGGATGGCTCGCATTTGCGAAGTAATTATATAAATAAACCTATAACCAAACGCCCTTTACAATAAAAATAACATGTCGATCGAGAGACTCCATATTATTATCTGCTCTATATAAATCAAGTAACTTCGGATAGCCCGACGCGGACCGTACAATTCATACTATTGTGGTTTGACAAAAAACGTCATTTGTCCAATGTGTATACATTCGCTATACATCACGTCTTGCCGAGCCTACTCAGCGCAAACTCAACCTTATTCTCTAAACCATAGAGTCGGAGAAATACCAGTTACATCTCGTTACAAGAAAGCACGACCCGAGAAGGTCGTAAGACCTTTTTATTCCCTAGATTACGAGTCTCCCCAAGTGATTCCGTTTATATATTTACTTTAATATAGGTAGGTAAAAACGTGACTTCACTCGCAGGAATACGAGTGGTATTATAATAAGCTTACAGAAGCTTGTTTCGGAAATGTGTAAAACGATTTGGAGCGACTACGCGGTAGTATTTCGAATCATTGTTTTGACTTTGTTAAGGCGGTTAGTTGTTCATTTGTTTTTTAATAAGCACAATAAAAATCGGGTAAGCCAAAAGAACACTACCAACCCCTCTCTTGCCTTGGGTGTCGTAAGAGGCGACTAATGGAATAAAGACTTTATATACATCCAATAGCATAGAGCGGCGATGGATCTGGTTGTTGTACATTTGCCACAAAGTTAGTTTGCCACAGAAAAAAGTATTTGTAAATTCGCCAAAGTTCTATTTTTATTAAGTAAATTCGCCACACTCTTATTTTCGACACAGACAACTGAAAAATCAAACAATAAGTGAAGTAAAACATCAATAATTTTAGAATAAAATAACTTTAAGCCTTTCATTTCGAGCGCTCAAAACGAACTTTCCTTGCTACCGGTACTTTATACAAAAATGATGAAGACTTCATCATCATGATGATGATGATGATGAAGACTTGTGGTGAATTTACAATAACCCTTACCTACCTGTGGCGAATTTACCTTCAATGTATGGAGTTACAAAAACGTGGCAAACTATGTGGCGAATGTACAACAACCCTCAAGTGGACTGCTTCTGCGGTCCTCGTTGCCTAATCTTTAAGTAACCTTTTAGGGGATAAATACTAGTGAATCTATGTATGTACTATCGCGGACTCTGTCGCTTTACCAATCTAAAGGTCAAAATCCCTTGCACACTATTTGTCTATTTGGCACGGGCACGTACCCGGGCGAGCGGTGCGCTTCATACGAAAATTTCTGCAAACTGGTAAAGCGACGGTGACCCCGATAGTACGTATAAATGTATGTAAAAATAGTGTCGAATTACTAAAAAAATACTATCTTAAATTGTTTTCTGAGGTTTAAGCGAGCACTACACATTGAAATGAAACACTTTTTTTTTGTTTGTGTTTCATTTCAACAGTGTCAAAAAATTTCAAAAATTATTATTACTGGTCTATAAACGTCCCACAGCTGGGCTCAGGCATTCCCACATGAAAAATAGTACGGTCGGGGTCACCGTCGCTTAACCACTTTGTAGCGATTTTCGTATGAAGCGCTCCGACCGCCCCGGTACGTGCCCGTACCAAATAGGTGACGGGGTGTGCAAGGGATTTTGACCTTTAGACTGGTAAAGCGACGGCGTCCACCATTTTACATGGGAAGGTTAGGCCATCACCCACAATGCTTGGCCTGATACTATTGAATCCTAACCAGTGCCATCTTATAACAAAAAAACCGGGCAAGTGCTAGTCGAACTCGCGCACGAAAGGTTCCGTACCATTATCTATAAAAATCACGTTTGTTGTATAGGAGACCCCTTAAATATTTTTAATTTAATCACTTATTTATTTTTAAAGTGAATTAAAGACGTGAGTGGATGAAGGTGATAAGTCACAAAATTAAAATTTTGAGTAAATCGAGGTTAAAGTTTTACTTTTATTTTCTGTGATAAGTCAGTACATAACTGATTTGTACTAAACTATGATGCAAACTTGTTTAAATTACCTAAAATATTAAGGTTATGATACCAATTAAACACTTGTAATAATATTACTATATATTTTAAAGAAAAACTGAACATAACCCCTTCTTCCATGAACAAAGTGAACTTTTCTGTACTTTTAGCTTTTTAAAATTAGGTGTTATGTACGAGTGTGGGTAAACCTTGTCTCATTTTTTCTAAAACTAAACCATATCAATAAAAACGTAAACTAAGAACAGCCCCAAGTAATACATCAAACCAGTATAACAGGCGGCTTACAAGATTTCTGTATCGTTTTCGCATTTTAAGTTTGTTATATATTAGCATTACAAACGTTTATACGCTTACTGTAATGCTTATTTGGGCACAAATTTTAAGCACTGCAACGAACTTGAGTATTGTACAGCAAACAGCGCTACTCGGGAGTAAAAAACCGCCTTACCTTAGTGAGAATACTCAACTTACGGGAGGCAGTTAAAATAACACTCTCCATGTAGCATTTTGGATTCAGTTCTTGGACGATGTCAACGGCAAGAATGCTAAGGTTCACTGAAATAGGTAACGGAGAGTTCTGAAGAGAGGGAGGAGTAAGGAAGGGGGTTACCTTGGACGAGAATGCACTAACCTGAGTTTTGTTGGCATTAAAGTCGACCAGGTTTTCAGATCCCCACTTAGAGACACGATCGACAGCCAGGTCAGTTTGGCAACCAGTTATTGCCTTTTCACCAAGATATCGGCTTGCTTTGCCGCAGGATGTCCCAAGTACCGCTTATGCACCGTTCTGTCATCCGCATAACAATGAATACTGCCCAAAGACAACATGTCATTCCCAAGTATCTCATCAAAGCAGTTTAACAGAAGCATTACAGCATTTCTGTATCAATATCGCATTTTGAGTTTTGTTGTATAGTAGCATTACAAACGATTATACGGCTACTGTAATACTTATTTGGGCACAAATTATACGGCTTTAGATCCTATATCAGTTCGCAAATAGTTGTTTAATTGCATTACAGAGGCATAATATTAGCTTTATTGTGGTCTAGGAAGGTAACAATTGTATTATAGAAGCATTATTATGTTAAATAAAGTTGGTAATCGCATTACAGAAGCACTAAGCTAGTAATATTTTTGATAATGAAGATGTTCAGTGCATTACAAAAGCATTAGACAGGCTATTAAAGTGTTTACAGTTAGAACTTAATAAACCCTACATCATTGCATAAACATCTCTAACACCTCGGTACAAATGTTTATAATACATTGACGTTGTAAATAAGCTACTTTGGCACGCATTATAATAATGGACAAAGACATGTCAAAACGCTTGATTGTAAAAACAAAATTTATTAATACTGGGTTACTTTTTGACTCCTTGTTATTTCATGCCATCAAATATGAATGCGCAATGTAGTTTACTGTAAATGTCTATAAAAGTTTCATTGAAAATTTTCACGCGCCTTCGATATTTTGTGGTTTATAACTAAAATGTTATATAAAGATATGTGTATATAACCAAAACAATTATGTATTTCTAGTATAGAACGTATTTTGCATAATTAACATAATAGTATTGGTTGGGCACTACATTAAATTACGTTTTATCCTTGTTTTATAGGTTTATTGCTTTTAAGAATAGGTTTTGAATGATAATAATTAAGGTTATAAAATATTTACAAAATGGTGTCTAGCAGCCCTGTAAGCCTTTAAAAAAGCTAATTAATGCCGCCAGCAGTAGTAGCTGGCCATACGCATTACAATAAGTCACGTGTATTTAATTAAAGAGCTGTTAGCTATACAACAGAACTAAGTTGATCATTAAAAATTCAAGCATTACATTGATTCACGTTTATGCTGTTCAGCAGTACTAGGCTTGTACTTACCACTTAAAAGTGCTTTTATACTACAAAAGGCACTAAAAACAGCTAAAAGCTGTATTGCGGATTTACGTGGCTTTATAATGGTTCAAGATAATGCTATTAAACAGCATTAAGCATTTATCCATTATTCAAGAATGCTATTGTATATCCAATTGCACTAAAACAGATAATATCTGTATATCTTCGTTTAGATTTGCTGCACTACAACTAAAGGCTTTACAAAGGCATTTTGATATGCCATTATCGAACCGTTATAATGTGTAAAGCATCGTAACAGTTCTGAGATGCCAATATGAGGCGTCAAGATGCCTTATGAACTTATATAGGAGTTTATACGGACCTTAAGTTCTATATAAGTTTACTATTCGTTTCTTAAAATGCTTCCTGTGTTACTTGAGTTCGGTAGAGATCAATATATTGCAACATCGTTCTACACAAAATATGACAGATTTTTGACAGAATGAAAATCAAAACCATTAAATGTCGAGAATTAATGAAGGTGATATGTATGTTACGTAAAACCTATAATCATTGAAAACTGACATCGCGTCTTTCGAGCATCATAAGCTGAGTGGAAGAAGGTGTTATGTCCGTACATATCACCTTCTTCGATCTTACAAAAACATTTTTATTGATTATTTATTTTGGAAATAGGTGTTAAGGGCCCATACCTCTAACATCCAGAGCCATTTTTAAACTAAACTGTACATAACACCATAATCAACTTTCTATTTTCCAAAATGTGCGTTAAGTCGACAGTTTTAAGGTCTGTAGCCATGTCTATCGACATATAACCTTCATCTAAGCAAAAAAACACCAATATCCGAAAATGCGACATATCACCTTCATCCACTTACGTCTTCATTATACCTAAATTTCTGTGAATATTTCAAACGTCTATCCGTTGCCGTTATCAATATCGAGCAAAAACGAGCAAAAAAAATCACGTTTGTTGTAAGAGAGTCCCCTTAAATATTTATTTTATTCTGTTTTTTAGTATTTGTTGTTATAGTGGCAACAGAAATACATCATTTGTGAAAATTTCAACTGTCTAACTATCACGGTTCATGAGATACAGCCTGGTGACAGACGGACAGACGGACGGACGGACAGTGGAGTCTTAGTAATACGGTTCCGTTTTAACTCAGATCATCCCTTCTATGATCTGAGCGTTTTACCATTTGGGTACAAAACCCTAAAAATCAGAACCAACAAGCAAACTCTTTTTAATACAATTAGTTAGAAACCCGAACTACAAAGGGCGACACACAAAAAAACTCTCCGAATCCTCTTTTAACAGGTTTAGAGTGCCCACAGAACGGGAGCCTGAAAAAAGTAGAAAACCAGCAAAACTGTTTTTTATCGTTTACTGGATTACCGGTATTTTCTCCAGTTGTCGCACGGTCGGTTGGGCCGAACGCTGCACCATTCTCTTTACAGATTCCATCTGTCTATTGTGATAGGATAACAGGTAAACTATGCGAAAACCGCTTTGTGATGTGCGATACCTACGTTATTTGATATACCAATCGATAAACTCTATTCAATGCAGTTTTTAGAATTGGTGATGGTTCAAATTTTTAATGAGTTTATTATTACTATTATGTATTTTGATATTAATATGAGCCGTGTCGCGTAGTGGCTAATTAAATTAATACTACCACCCCCTCTCTTCCCTTGGGTGTCATAAAAGACGACTAACGGACTAAAGACTACACGTACCAAAAGCATAGAGCGGCGATGGGCTCACCAGCTGTCACGCTGCTGCTGCATGCTGCACATGTGCAGTCGCTATTTGGTGAAAAGTGGAATATGGTAGAGGACTGCATTTGGGGTCCTCATTGCCTACTCTCTGACTAACCCTTCGGGGATAATAGTCCTGATTATGTATGACTAGCGGCTGCTCGCGGTTACACCCGCGTGGTTCCCGTTCCCGTGGGAATATCGAGATAAAAAGTATCCTATGTGTTAATCCAGGTTATAAAGTACCTGTATACCGATTTTTATCCAAATCCAATCAGTAGTTTTACGTGAAAGAGTAACAAACATCCATCCATACTTACAAACTTTCGCGTAAGATGCAAAGCGCTACGTCCGTTATCCGGAGATCCCGGATTCAATTTCTAGTCGGACAAAGTGTGTTTCGGATATTTCGATGCACAGCCCAGGTTTGTGGTACACCAACCTGCATTGGGTAAGTGCTGAGCACAGGGAAATTTATAGGCTTGTGATACATACATACGAGTACTTAAGGTGTACACCATACTTAAATAATCGTACATCACGTCAGCTTCCCAGGTAGGCAGTGACTACAGATTCATTATGCTTGTTATGTATGACTAGCGGCCGCTCGCGGTTTCACCCGCGTGGTTCCTGTTTCCTTCATGGGAGTATCAGGATAAAAAAATCCTATGTGTTAATCCAGGTTATAAACTATCTGTATGCCGATTTTAATCCAAATCCATTCAGTAGTTTTTACGTGAAAGAGTAACAAACATAACACATTACACACTCACAAACTTTCGCCTATAAAATATTAAGGTGATGATATTAATTATAATTATGGTTCTTATCGTTCCTTGTAGTGCCTTCAAGCTCCGTTGTTTCTGATTTGTTTAGAGTACTTCTTAATGCTTTAAAAATATAGCGTAAAGAAGTGGTTTCTGGTCCTTTTTGAGTTCGCCTTAAAGCCTTAAAAATATAAAGTAAAAAATACTTTCAAGAAACTAAACCGATAAGTACGACAAAACTCTTCCTAACCAATTCGTCGTGAGGTTTGTGCTTCTATCCAAGATAATATAAATTTCCTCGTACGAATTTGAATCTGTTATCCCCAGTGAGCTGTATGCCCCGGTGAAGGATTCGACATTTTATTATAAATAGTTTCGATATTTTCGGGTATCCAACATTTTCTCAGCGTATACAAACACGAAAGGGTTTATTTTCTTGAATGTATTGTTTCCTTGTGGAATTACAATTCTAATATTTGCTTCTGAACGTATTGGTTTCACTGACATCTGTTTTGAAATGGTTCTGAATGTGTTCCACCATTGTTCTACCATTGTTCTAAGACACCGGATGAAGTGCTTATCATACGTAAGTAGGATTACTTAACATCAGGTGAAGTGACAGTGAAGGATTTCCACTTGAGTGGTATAAAAGGAATTTAGCTTGGTCCCGGAAATTGAAACTTGACATCATTATTGGACTGTCTCGCATTTTTAGTAGCTCAGAAATCGGGTGACTTAAAGTAGGTAAGTAGGTAACTTACTAACTTAACTAATAGGTAATTAATGATTTTCTTATTTAAATTTTTGCATTCACAATGCTTTATTTTATTAATTTATTTATTAATGTTTTGATTCGTCATGTTTAGGTCGCAGGGATATAGTTATAGCCGTAATATAGTTATATCCATAGGGATTTAATTATATACGAAAGCAATTCATTACTATCTTACTAGGAGTATAATTATAATACGGTTCAAGTTCAGTGATATTATTTTATTACTGGATTAAGTTTAGTAAAATAATTGTAGGTCACGTGATAGGTTGGAAATTTAAGACAATCGCGAAGCGCAGCGTAGCAATTGTCTTGAATTTCGAGGTTATTTTTTTTAATAACAATACATAATGACCTACAGGAGTAGAGCAGTTAGTATTTCTGTTGTCTAATAAAAAAAAAATAACCTCGAAATTCAAGACAATCGCTACGTTGCGCTTCGCGATTGTCTTTTTCTATCACGTGACCTACAGGAGAAGGGCAATTGATGTCGACCGACTGACGGGGGTAGTGAGCGACGTGCGGCATTCACAAACCAACGAAGCCCCCGCCCTATACTCCTACAATTATTTCACTAAACTTAATCCAGTAATATAATTAAATCACTAAACTTGAACCGTAATATAATTATATTCCTAGTAAGATAGTAATGAATCGCTTTCATATAACTATGTTACGGGATATAACTATATTACGGCTATAACTATCTTACTGCGACATATACATCTCTGAGGTGACGGGTTCAATCGCCGGTCGGGTTAATTTTTAAATTTAGATAGACTGTTGTTCTTAATTTTCTTGGGGTCTGTATGATTTCTATGTATAAGCGTAAGTATATGTTTATCCTTTATCTAGTTAACCATTGAAACAAGCTTTATAACCAAGCCTAACTGGGCAAGATAATTTCCGTGAGCCTTTGAAAGTAAGAATGTTACTATCACGGAAGTACAAGTGTAATTAAAATGTATTTATGTCTGTTTACCCTTTATACAAGCTCTGCTAAGTTCGAGACTTATTTAGCGGCGTGATTGTTGTGAATATCTTTTGTTTTCTTATCTCTACCCTAAAGGGCTACCTCTTACACACAGATAAAAGCGAAAAAATGTGGAAAGCAAAACTTTCTTCTCAGAATTCTGAATGGATACTTATAATTAGTTCTCATATTGTTAATTTTATGTGGCAACATAAATTCAATGTTTTGATATGCATCTTTATGCGTTTATAGCAGCAGCAGTTATAATGTTTATAAATATTACGATTATATAAAACAAACAGTATATACTTATTACTTTTTAGAATTATAGAGTACAACATTTTAAAAATAAAAATGTATTTTTGTGGTACGTTGACCTTATGGCGTCTGTACACTATGTAGCAAAATAGAAACACACATTTCAAGCTATATAATAAAGGGACTCTAATTGAAACCATCGGTAAACTTGACTCAAAAGTAATCTCATTTAGTGTACTTAAAGACAACAATAACATGGTTAGGATAGGAACGTTCGCTGTCGAACTATGAAGATTACACCATTATAGCACGCATTGAACCTACCAACCTCCATTGGGTCAGCCTAGTTATGAATCATCTAGGTATTCATGTGCTGTTGTCAATGTGAGAAGGCCTGTGCCAGCAGTAGGGCGATTCTAGGCTGATGATGAATCCGAGCATCTTTTTCGACTATGGACGCTTCTCGTTCCAGCACCAAAGCTTTCTGCCCGGCTGCAAATGTCCATACACGATACTTTTTTTAGCCTACAGCACAGGCGCGCGGCGTGAGCGTAGACGTGCGTGCGGTCTTCTTACGGAAGGTGTTCCACGTGTGAAATCAATTAATTTAAACTTATGCTAATGTTTATCACCATTATTGGGGCTCTTACATATATAAAAGTCTGGCATCTACCCGCGGCTTCGTCATTTTCAACAGAAACCTTTTAGTGATATAGAAATAGTCATTAATAATTTTAATTCAAATTTCGCGATAAATGGTTGAGGTGTTTATTTATTTGTTTATTAAAATGTTAAGGAGTTAAGGCGTGAAAGCGTAACAGACAAACAAAAACAATCACATATAATATATTTTTCAAATCGTTCACCAAGCGACTTCTCAGGAACCGCCAGGAAAAAAATTAGCTCTACACCTACTTTTCATTACAACTTGAAAATGTACGGTAAAGTCTCATTAAATACTTTTTTCGTAGATTGATTGAAATTTTTGTAAACTTAAAAACACGCAATCAGACTGGTTTTTTTCTGTAAGAGAATAAGATTTAAAATTAAAAAAAAAATTGCAGACATAATCATGAATAACGTTAAAAAATATTTTGTACATCAAGGTAGAGATATCTCAAAATTTCATTAATAAAACATAATATCTTGTAATCTGGTGAGAACTGTTTTTTTCCTGGCGATCCCTGACAGGTCCTTTTGTGAACTATTTAACCCTTAACTACCTAGGTAACACCGGTCACCATGACCGCAACCATTTTTACAAGCTTTTATTTGGCTTCCCTTGTTTGTTAGTGTGGGACAAATCTTGCAACTGAATTTAAGACTAGTTCTCCTCAACCGATTGAGCTAAAATTTGGTATACTTATGTAAGTACCATTACCATTGAGCTGGTCTGATGATGGTTTGGAGGTGGCCATAGGAACTCCTAAACGAAACGGCAGAATCGCATCGAGTTTGGGTTCGTTGGATTTGTCTTTTGAGCACTTTAGTGCTAGATGATGGAGTCGGGAGGTGGCCATAGGAACTCTTATACGAAACGGCGGAAACTCATCGAGTTTAGGTTTGTTAGATTTGTCTTTTCGAGCACTTTAGTGCTAGATGACTCTAAATCCAATATTAACCACTCAGTCTTGGAATTTAAATGTCAAAAATAAAGACAGCAGGTGCGCCATAATTTTTTTGAATTTGCAGATGATGTCACAATTCCCGCCTTTTGCAAAAAAATATTACTCTAAAATCAAACCATATTTTGTCGTTCTGTAAACAACAATATACTAACTGATATATTTCCTATCCATCAGGTATCAAAACAAAGTGATGATAGCAACAGTTTATTTGTCTTATAGTATTTCTCTAAAAATCACTCGGAAATCGGTAACATACCTACGGACTTTACACGCTTTATCTAGTAGTTCTTACAACTTATTATCTAAATACGATCATTATATGCTTAATAATCATTTTCTAATAAGAAACAGTACTTAAATTAGACAAATCCAATAAAAATAGCACACAAAACTCAGCGACTTATTCACTCCCCACACACACACACACATCACAGAAATTGGCGCAACTGTCAACGTCGAATTTGACAGAATCGAGCACAGACTGTGCGATATTTTGCGATCACGATGCATAAAAGGTACCACAAAACCGAAATAATTGACCTTGTTCATACTAAAGTAGTCTGTAAGTCTATGAAACACGGTACAAAGTCAAGTGGGAAAGAGCGGTCTCATGCGACCGCTTGGGGTTTGACGGAATGGCGCGAACTGTCAGTGCGGTCTCATGCGATCGCTTGGGGACTGAGAGGCTAAACAGTAAAAATAAATTTAAATTAAAAAACCTTTTTAAAAAACAAGCTTTTACTTAAATGCGCTTAAAAGAAAAAAATAAACTTTTACTATCAACTTTAACGTCGTTACACAATTTATATGAAATAAAAGGTTGTCGTGAGATTTACTTGTGTAAATAAAAAAGTAAATTAAATAACTTGATGTGATTGATTAAAATTTTCAATCTAAGTATAGTTAAATTGTGTAACGACGTTATAAGTTGATAGTAAAAGTTTTTAAAAAGGTTTTTTAATTTTTTCGTAGTAAAATTTTGCAAAGTGTGTGTGTCGTTCGGTAGTGTGCGGTTAAGTACCTAAGTATCTTTTCTACACCTTCAACGCTATTTCCCTAATTTATTTATTAAGTGATTCTTCAAAATATAATGAAATTCCTCTTGCAATATAATCTAGGCAGTAGAAAGCAGCATTATATCAGAATTGAGCGATCAAGCACAAAAGGCTGAAAGCCGATTGAAGTTTCTGAAAAATTTGACAGTACAGCTTACAAAATACAAACCCACTAATCCATATTAGGGCAGCATGGTGGATTGTGGCCCAACCTCCCCATGTGATGTAGTCCATGTTGGAAGGCCTGTGCCGGGCAGTGGAACGTTTATATGCTGATGATGATGACAGCTTACAAGACCGCACATGGAACGTCGCGAAAGAAATGATCACATTATGACGGTCGTCAAAATTGCTATTCGTCGTATTCTGCAGACCAGGAAAGATTTTCCAAGCACTTCTGATGCAGATGAACTTGAAACCTGTTCTATTTACGATCCTAACAAGAAGCGCTAAACATTTTGTGTGTTTCATGTGCAAACTACCAATTTGTGTGAAATATTCAACTAAAATATGATATACGAGTAACAGCCTCAAAAAATTTAGAATATTGCGAGTTTGTAATTTTTTATTTTTTCTTATTTTTTTGTTGATGAAATAGTTTCAATTTAAAATATAGTTGCTAAATTTATAAGAAATAGTACGAAGAAGTTATAATTTTTAGTTTTTCATGCTACAGATCTCATTTTCCTAAGATGGTAATTTTTATTGCCAAAAATGTTGCATATTGAAGATTTATAGTTTTTTAAAAGATTTAATCGTGTTTCGCATTTCTGTAAATTCTAAAATAAAGCTTTAGAGTATAAACAAGTATTTCATTTGACTTTAGATTCAACTATACATGTAGATTCAAATCAAGGATCAATCGTCTGTCAGCGGTCAACGTGACCGCACATAGGTGGTTAAGGGTTAAAATAGTACATTGTTACTCTAGGGGTGAAAGTAGCTTATTTACTCCTGAGACGAGGTTTGGCGCACGAGCGTAACGAGGGCGCCAATAGTTCAAGGGAGTAAATAAGTCTTTAACCCGAGGTAAATAAACACTGTGCTTTTCATTAAGAATATAAAGAAAGTGAAAAAAAAACATGAATGTCTTTAGTCCGTTAGTCGCCTTTTACGACACCGAAGAAAGGAGAGGGGTGTATTATTTTGATGAGCCCATCGCTGCTCTATGCTGTTGGATGTATGTACAGTATTTAGTCCGTTAGTCACAATTACACATGTCAGAAAAACGATTCTCCCTAGGGAGGAAAAGTACTACTTTCCTCCCGCTCCTCGGGCAACTTCAGACCTACTTTCCGTGTATGAGGAATGAAAAAAATATATATGCATCAGGCTTGGACCATCCTGTATAATATTAGTAAAAATTTCACATTTACATTATTAACTAGCGGCCCGCCCGCGCCTTCGTCCACGCTAATTTATAAACACCGTCATACTTCAGCCATTTTGTACAAAGTATCTACAAATTAAGTAGAAGTCTGGCTAACAAAAGCTGAAACAAGAAAAACGCGGCAAATTAAAAAAAATCATGACTGGGTAACACAGGGCCACTCACACAGCTGCAATTTTCTCAGAAAATTTAAATTTGACATTCGACATGACACCTCAGATAGACACACCTAGAGACAAAGTGTTGCCAATCAAATAACTACGAGGTTCAGCTTTCGTTGGCCAGACTTCATCCTCAGTTATCTCTCTTTCTTTCAGCAAACACTGCTACGAAATCCATTGCATTTTAGAAGAAGAAAGCGGTACCCAGACAGAGAGATAAAACGACGACTTCACTTTATAATATGTAATGATGGGATAATTCAAACAACGTCCATTTGTGACGTTTATAATGCATTTATTTTATTACTGAAAAACGAAAATTGAGAAACATCCGAACAAATATTAAAAAAAGATAGAAGGTAGTATGTACAGCCAATCGCTGTTGGCGTGTATTGTTTTCGACATGTCTTTTATTTCGAGATAAAACGAAGTTCTCCGTTTTAGAGAAGCCACTCGAGGAACAATAGTTGGAGGGTGCTTAAAGCTGCCGCGCGTCGGACAAAAGAGGCGGCGTTGCAGACTTAAAACTTTGTACCTATGAGTACAGGCAAAGACAGAAATGTGAATGAGAATAGCAGTTCCTTAAATTGTGTTTGAATCTAAGTTTACAATTATTTACTAAACGAAACATATGTTTTACATGAATGCTGTAAAAATATACTTGGGCGCATGTACGCTCAAAACTGTAGAATTTGCGCGGTTGTTCTCATCAAGTTGTTGTGTTGTTGTAGTTCTACAGAGATCTAGTTTTCTAGTATAAGATTATTAATAATGTAGTTGAATCGCCTTATATAACAAGCAAAATTTTATATCGATGCCCAAGACCTGGTCTAAGATCCACTAAAACTTTTGCCCCTCCATTAAGTCGCACCAATTATGCTAAAAATCGCTTTTATTATTAGAGCGTGTTAACAGTATATTATAATAAAAATTACCAATAAATTATCATATTCGAGCTGAGTTTACTTAAGTTCAAAAAATGTGTATGTCATTACATACACATTTTAGTATTAAAACATTTGGTTTTTACTGGTTTGCCTTTTTTAAAAATGTTTAAATTAAAATTTTACCATGTGTGAGTACACTGTCTATTTATGTAGCCTAAATACATAAGTAACAAGTACTGTGAATTCATAACATTTTATAATAATATTATATAGTCTATTCGTACAATAGTTTACTCAATAGTTTAGTTATTAATTAACCGTGAAAACTGTTTTGGCTTAATGTGTTACCCACTACTTTTTATCTTTAAGAATTATTATTACGCTGATTGTTTCCCTTAATTCAATAAAAAAAGTGTGAAGAAACATATCGTAGGATAAACAAAAACAAATATAAATAAAAATGTCTCCTGTTTACATGAAACTTTAATTTTAAAACTCTGATAACTAGAATCCTTCACAATATTACAATTATAAAAATTTTAGGATATCAAGAAAAACCTGTAGATTAAAAATAATTAGAAAATAAAGTTTTGACATTATTAACTCTTGTGTTTAGTTCAGAACGGTCTCTCCGTTTTCGCTGCCCTCTTTACCTGCTCATACGAAATGTACGCCTTTGGGTAGCAAAGTTCGTTCATTGGCATGTAACTCTCGGCATTTTCGCTCATCGAATGAAATCAAACCGCCAAATTGGCATTCCATTCTAACTTGATACTAGAACAATTTTTGCTTGGAATGATGAGGGTAAGTATACCGGTTTACATGTTAAAGGGAAAAGCGATCTTCTTTTCATTAAACAGCAAAGGCTTTGTCCACAATTACGAGTATCTGGCAATAAGGCAAGCGAGTTTAAAGTTTATTGCGCGTTTTACAACAAAAGTTTTAGTCAGCGGTCATAGAAAGAACGCAAGGAACTGAGAAATCGCACCGAAAACCGCGACGTTCGCTGCGTTTGACGCGAATGATTTTGATAGATACAAAGTTTCGATCATAAAAACTAGATGCGCCATTCCATACTGAATCGTAGCGGAATATTGGCAGCTTTGACATACATATACCTATGTGTTTATTCAGAATAGCAATTTTTGACAAAGCTCTTCGTCATGTTAATACTTAGCTTTTTTTTAAACAAATGGTGAAGAAAAAATACAAATATAAAAGCACTTCGAAAACCAATATGAGGTTTATAATGAGTGCCTTCAACCAATTTAAGGCTACGTTGATACAATTACAAAAAAAAAACAAAATAAAAAATAACATAGGCAGCAAGGTATTGAAACAATTAAGTATTATTAAATTAGAAATTAACAAACCAAAAAGAAAACATAATTAAACAAAACAAAGATAGACATACGCCCGCACACTTCCAAACGAAATGAGTAGGTACTCAAAATCTCGCTAGGTACCTACTCTCTTTAATAGCGTTGATTGTGCTTCTAGTTTTTAAATATGACCGAAGATATAAAGTTATGACTAATACGCATCAGTTATTACGGCTCGGCCAGGACCTTCTATGCGATTCTCTAAGCGACACAGACGCTGCGCGCATGGCTGTGATATACTCTCTTTCCAATTCTATGAATATGAAAGAAACAGAGTCAATTCTCAGCGCTGCGGCAGCCGCTGCTACCAAGGCTTTAACTTAGGGAATCGCACTGCTGGCCACTGGGGTACGTACTATAATGCCGAATTTTAAAATACCGAATTTCATAAGACCTATGAACGGAAGGCCGAATTTTAAAATGCCGAAAGTTCAAAATCCCGAAAGTTCCAAATCCCGAAAGTTGGAGGTTAAAGTTACTCGTGTCCGTAGGTTTACCTTTGAGACCCTACACGTGACCCCTGGGTGGTGCTAAATGAGTGACACTGACTGAGTGGTAGTGCCACGCTGCGTTGTAGCACGCATTGGGCCGGCTCGCCGGGTTCCCTACTTGTTTTCGAAAGTTGATGATTCGTTTTTTATTATATCGAAGACGGTGTGTCGATAATATAGTTGTATGATGTTTTATTTCAACGATGCTTTATTGGTGCGATGTAACGTTTGTGCATAAGATCCTGTTGCGAAAAACCCTACAGCGATCGCTCATTAGTTCGGTAATTTTTTTGTTCGATAGTATGTTGGTTCGAAACGCCTACTAGTTGTAGTGCTGACTTTTAATTAAAAAGCGTAATTTGTATTAGAGACGTTAAAAGTAATTTTTTTTTTAATATTTTACAATTGTTTTTATTATTGAAATGGGAGCGATTCGAGCTTCCTGAGACGGGTTAATTTTTTTTTCTAGTAAACATTTTATCTTATTTACAATTGTTTCAAAATGTAGCTATAACGTTATCTTTATTTAAAATTTTAATTAATGTTTTGTTTTTTTTGTTTTATGTTGATTATTTCCGAGTCAGTTGCGATGATTTGTGAAAACATTTACGATAATTTGGAAAGTACCTACTTACTTTTTTAAAAGTTTATTTCTAATCATAGAATGGAATTTATGACCGATGACCGTTGGGGTAGACGAGTTTTGGAGTGGAGACCGCGTATCGGCAAGCGTAGCGTAGGACGCCCTCAGACAAGTGGAGTGATGATCTTCGCAAGGTGGCTGGCAAGAGCTGAATGAGAGTGGCCGCTGATCGTGCTCAGTGGCGTGTTCTTGGAGAGGCCTATGTCCAGCAGTGGACAAGTATATGCTGATGATGACGATGATGATAAGGATGATAATAGAATTTTAAGTAATTATTTTTTTACTTTGTTTTTTTTTCTAACTGTGATGTTTTTTCACTCAAAAATTACAATAAGTAGGCATCATTCCAGATTTGCAAACATTAATGGTTTATTTTATATCTTTATTGATAAAGATAAAGAAAAAGATATTTTTATTTGCAAATATGGGTAAGTACATGATTGGTGGTACAGAAAAATTAAATTGATTCAGCTATATTTTACCACTAGGCATGCAAAAATATGTTAAACATAATTAAATTATTATAAATTCTAATTTATTATATTAATAAAATACCTAATCAATTATTAATTGTTTCTCATTCAGGAATTCACTTACACTATGCTAATAAAATTCGAAGTTTATGCTTATATTTCAATAGAGGCAATTCCTTCCAGCACTCTTGGGTATTTTATTATAAATATCGGGTGCCATGCAATAGACACTTTTGCGCATAAGTGCTGTTTTAGCTTGAGGTCGACATAGTAGACTATTGTCGCGCCTATTCCGTGGGACTACGTCGGCTAGGCGTTCAAAACGACTTGGGTTAGACGTTACAAAGACAGCTACTTCTAGTATGTATAGATTTGGCAACATATATATTTTATATTGTTTAAAGTATGGAACGCAGCTATCAGTAGTTTTAAGTCTAAACATCGCTCTTAAGCACCTTTTTTGTGCCTTGAATGCTGTTTCTTTTCCGGTCGAGTTGCCCCAAAATATAATAGCGTATCGTAAGTGTGATTCCACTATGCCGTAGTAGGCAGTAAGAAGTGCATCCGTGTATATTATTGACGATAATGTATGCAGAGCGTATGCGGACTTACTAATTTTCTTGCATAAATTATCTATGTGTGATTCCCAATTTAGCTTCTGATCTATTTCGAGTCCTAAAAATGTTGTATTTTCTACTTCTTCTATTCTATCATTAGCGTTCTGAACTTTGAGGTCTGTGCTAGGAATCCTCTGTCTAAAATGGATAACTTTTGTTTTTTTAAAGTATTTTTAAATTGTTTTCATTTAACCAATTCACAACCAATTTTAAACTATTATTAATATCAGTCTCATACGTCTCCATACTATCACAAGGTATTGTTATGGTGCTATCGTCTGCAAACAATGTTATTGGTTGTTCATTGCATTTCGGTAGGTCATTTAGGAACAATATAAATACAAAGGGACCCAGTACACTCCCCTGCGGTACTCCAAATAAAACTTCAAGTTCTGTTGATCAAAATTTGTCTTCACGTTTGTAATGTGTATTAATTTTGTTAATTTCAGTCATTTGTTTTCTGTTTTTTTAAGTACGAATCGAGTAGATTAAGGACATTGCCTCTAATGCCGTAGGCTTCAAGTTTTGTTAAGAGTGTCGCATAATGCACGTAGTCAAATGCCTGGGTCATATCGCAAAATATGCTACACACAGGATTACGTTTATTTACATTACTAATGATATTGTACATAAAATCATATATGGCCATATTAAAAGTCTTAAGCATTCGGAATCCTTTTTGTTCCTCACACAGAATGTTATACTTTTCAATGAAATTGTTGAGTTCTTTATAGATATATTTTTCGAATATTTTAGAAAATACGGGAATCAGCGAGATTGGTCGGTAATTTTCCATAAGTTCTCTACTTTCTTTCTCAAACAGAGGCTTTACGATTTATATTTTTAGGGCTTCTGGGTAGATGCTTGCGCTGATACCTGTTTACCAGTTACCCCAAGTTTCCCCTGAACTTTATCAATTAAATAATTGTTAAATGCTTCAGCCATGTCCTTGGGATCTGTTATAAGGCAGTTTTATCCTATAATTTTATTAATATTAGATTTAGGCAAGTTATATTTTGCACGATTGATTATTTGCCATGCAGTTCAAGACTAATTTTTTGATGATTTTATTTTGTGGTTATTTTGCGCTTTTTGCGTTAAGTGTATAATTTTTTAATGTAATTTAGAATATTTAGAAAAAGATTTTTTATTATTCATATTTGAATTTAATGTAAACTGCCACAAAAGTTTTCGTTTTTTTAGACAGCCATGTAGGTTTTTTTATAACATCCACTTTAATAAATCTAGCTGGAAAACATTGGTCGTATATCATTTTAAATAGATTGAAGAATTCATTTTAAGCTATATTCGGGTCATCTGAGTCATAGATCTCTGAAAATGTCAGACATTTTATGTAATTTTTAAATTTTTAAATGTTTTCTATACTATTAATCTCTTTTGGCTGAATACCAATACTTTATATAGCACATATAGTTTGAATTGGACAATGAAGTAGTTGTGCCGTATGGTCGGATAATGCTAGTTCTAAAATATATTGATATATTGTTGTATGATTTTTCATAAAAATAAAACATCAAAATGAGTATTTAATGTGCTGTTCATTTTTTGCCTGTAAGTATTCCTAATTTGAGACGTAAAAATATTATATGCTATTTTATTAACGTCTCTAATACAAATTATGGATGTCAGGACTACAAAAGGCGTTTCGAACCAATATACCATAGAACGAATAAATTACTGAACTAATGAGCGATCGCTGTAGGGTTTTTCGCACAAACGTTACATCGCACCAATAAAGCATCGTTAAAATAAAACATCGTACAACTGAATCATCGACACACAGTGTTCGATATAATAAAAATTGACTCATCAACTTCTGAAAACAAGTAGGGAACCCGGCTCGCCCAGGGTAATACCACCCTCTCACGAATAACCGGCGTGAAATAATGGCACTTGGTGCTGTTGTGTTGTTTCGTCCGGCCAGTGAGAGTTCCGCAGGCCCCTTCCCCCCCCCTCCCCCCCCCCCCTCCCTCACAATTCCTATTCCTTCCTTAACCCTATTCCTTTCTTAAAGGTCGGCAACGCATCTGCGACTCCTCTGGTTTTGCGGATGTCCATGGGCGGCGGTGATTGCTCTTCATCAGGTGACCCAGCTGCTCGTTTGCCTCCTTCTTATCTATATTAAAAAAAAAGTTCAAATCCCGAATGTTCAAATTCCCGAAGATTTATATACCTATAGTTGATATGCCGAAGTTCAAAACCCCGAAAGTTAGATTAACCGTGTTTTTGATGTCTGACCTACAGGAGTAGGGCAGCTAGTATTTCTGTTGTCTAAAAAAGAAAATAACCTCGAAATTCAAGACAATCGCTACACTGCGCTTCGCGATTGTCTTAAATTTCTAACCTACTCACGTGACCTACAGTAGTAGGGCAGCTAGTATTTCTGTTGTACATTAAAAAAACATAACCTCGAAATTAGGTCGTATAAAATTCGGTATTTTGAACTTTCGTTACCTATTTACCGAAATTTGAAATAAATAACACAATTATTAATGTAACAAATTGGCTTTCTCATAACAATCTATTGGTTAACATAAACTTAAACTAAAATTTACAATTTTATAACAAAAATGGGCATCCACTAAATGTTTCTGTCACGCATGATGGTAAACAAATCGCAGAGTGCTCTACTGCTAAATTTCTTCGCTTTGATTTAGACATTCATTTGACGTGGAAAGAACATGTCGCAAGTGTTTGCCAAAGGATAAATAGATTTACTTACGCTTTGTATCGCCTCTCGAAACTTAGTAATCAAAAGACAGCGTTTACTGCTTATCATGGCCACGTCTTTAATTATATTTCTAGATAGAACATCGCCGTAAAAAAACTTAGAAAAATTTATGCGCCAAAATTGGCCTATCGCGCTCTCCTGGCGGTCAGTGTCATTGTGCCGCCAAGCAGTGATTACGTTTGCGTTTTGGTGAAATTGTTCGCAAAATGACCGTTTGCTCAGTGAAATTCTGTCGAAACTACAAAGGAAAGATCTTTTCGAAACGGTAAATCACGTTCCATATGTAAGTATTTATAATTAATTAATTTAATTATTTTTAATTTAATTATTATAAGTAATTTAAAGAAAATTTTAAGTTTAACATTATATGTCTGTGGTTTAACAATAATAACGGCCATGTATGCGTAGTGTTGCTGGTATCAAAATGTAAAATTCCCATTATTGGTGGCAGAATATAAAAGTCAATTTAAGTATATTAAGCATTGAGGTAATGATATTAAGTATTATAAAATACTTAGTCTTGTAATTAGTCTTGTTGTAAATAAAGTAAATACATTAAATATAAATAATATTGAAACGCTTTTAAAGTTTTTATTTTATTTTTTATTTATGTTTGTTCCGTGAAGGAACAGGCTAAGGTCAGAGACCATACCGCCTAGTCATTAGTTTTTTTTATTTCTTTTTTCCCTAGATGATAATGAGTGGTGATTAAGATGATAAATGATAAATGATGTTCCCCCACAGACATATAATAGAAGCAGACCAAACATTACAACAAAAAAGCGTGCCCATTACGCCTACAGACAAATTTCATGCACACATTTACAATAAAAGGGGCTGAACTCAGGCACGCAAGGGACCTCAAGTACCTACATCTATAATAATGTTATACCTACGTAAAGAGGATAATTTTATATGTTATAGACATTTGAAGATACTCATTTTCAGAAAAAATCACCAGTAGAATGCTAAGTTATCTATCATTGAGTGCCAGGCAGGCTATGTCTGTATCTGTATCTGGCTGCGACGCCACCTCATTAACTTAATAGGCCTATTACATCTCGACTGTGATTTTTGCGTAAAATAGCCAATTTTGGTGTTCTTGATCCAAGAAAAAAAATACATCACCAGTTTTGAATTATTGAATAATGTAGAATAGCTATTGGCCTAGTTCGTAGCGTAGCGGTCTCGCTTTATGTAAATTTTGCTTAACTTTTTTATGAAACCCAAAATTGATGAAGGTTTTCATAAAATGCGCGAAGGCACTTTTTTGAACTCCTAGATTGAAATACTGTTCTAAAGAAATGAAAAAAAAATCATGTTATCTATTATATAGTCATATAGTGCGTAGCGGCCTCGGAATTTATAGATATCATTAATTTTATATGGATAAAAAATCTTATTCGAAACCAAAAAACTTCGAAAATCGGTTTAAGTTAACTGTGAATTTCTCCTATCTACGATATTATTGATCAAAATTTATACCAGAATAATTGTTACTTTTTGAGAAATAAAGATTGTATAATGAATTTATTATCCAATTTCGATAAAAACGATAAATATAACTGCAAAATTACTACAAAATACGATGCGCCGGCCGTCCGAACTCAGCTTATTCTCGCAGAGTAGAAATTTGTAATATTAAGCATGATTTTATTATCCTATTTCGATACGTTACTACAAAATGCAAAAATGCGCATTTTACGCAAAAATCACATTTGAGATGTAATAGATCTCTTAATAAAATGCATAAAAAATTCGTAGTAGAATCGTTAGGTAAAATAAAAGAAAATGAAATGAGTAATTAAAAACAACATAAATATATAGGTACTCTGCTAGTATTTTTTTTAATAAAAATAAAAATTACAATAAATAATGTCTCAATTTTTAAAACTAGTGATAAGACCGCCGGGTGGTCGAGTAGTCAGCGACTCTGACTGCGGGTTACTGTATATTTTGCAAGACCCGAAAAAATTATATCCGGGATACTTTTTACTGAGTCTGTTCAGGAAGTAATGATGAAGGTTTCTGAAAACAAATAAATTTATCATTTTCTGTATATTTCAAAGTAACAGAGTTGAGATTGAGAGACTGCTCAGACCCATCTTCTTCATGTTATACCCTAGAATACTGTACAACAATATAATACTTACGATAACTTACTTAATGTAGTTAATACAGCACTTGAGATACTCGGCTGTAAATTTTGCAAATTTCTCAAAACATGATCTCCACTAGCATTGCTTCTTACCGGACTTTTTAGTAAAGATTTAGATGAATTCTGAAAAACAAATGTAAAAAGTTATTATTTTATGCACATTTTCATACAAGAATACATCCCTACGACTACCATAGGGTTAAAGGGATAGGATAGGGTTTAAGTTAACAATATTATAAAAATAATTTACTCATATTTAATTTGTCCCTAATGAAAAAATATATTGCATACTTAAATCTAATCAATCTTCAAAAATATACCTATTAAACAAAACTGGAGTCTAAATACGGCCCCGTAAAATTGTACAAGTATATGAAACGTCAAACGAGATCAAAGTTACTATAAAATTGATTATTGTTACCACAAGAATCTTTCAGAAACTACTTTACGTTAAGATTTTACGAGATTTGCACTTATGACAATTATTCACTACTTCTAGAATACCGAAAGATTAATAATAATCACACAATTACTAAAAAAAACATTATGAGATTAGATGGCACAACAAAACTTACAAATGGAACGTAATTTCAGGTGTTTTTATATATGAGGAGTTGCCGCACCAGGGCGCACTATACTTCACCATTTTATTTTAGTACTTTTGGCTCATAAACTTTATTAGATCACAAAAAATATGCGAAAACAATCTCCTGTACGTCCTTTGTTGACAAGTCTAGGAAGACATTTGTGTAGCTTATTTGTAGCTTGTCAAGATGGCGTTTTGCCTCACGGTCCAGTTTGTCTATGTGGGTGGAAGTGTTGCGACATTAAAAAGAAACGAGATAGTCTCATTAATTTGTGGTTGGAGAGAAAGAAGTAGAAATAATGTTTTATTCTCATCTATGTAGTTGTGAAATAATGTTTGGTCTGCTTCTATTATATGTCTGTGTGTTCCCCCAATCCCCCTGAGTCCTCAGTAAAGATGAGGGACTTTACTAAGATCTCACGCGGACTTCTTGAGAGAATTTGAAAAGTGATGTTGCACTGTTTTGTTTCATTTGACAACACTCATGCACGTTCACAAACACATAACGGTTAATAATCCACTATTATTTCTATTATTTCACATTAATGTTCGAAATAACACAAATTTTAGAAAATAAAACAAAACTGCAGACATGACGCTTCACTTTCCCGCTAAGAAGTCCTCAAAATTTTTCTTTTTATAAACTAATTTTAAGAGCATGCTTAAATGTCACGGTACTTAGGTTCCGTTCTAAAACTAGAAAAAAATATAATACTGTTACCTATATTATATAATACTTTTATTATTAATTAAATTGTTAAAATTTCAAATATTTTATGTTATTTAAGCTCATTATAAGTGAACTCTGTTCTTTATGAGTAATAAAGTTTCTTTAAACCGAATTGTTATTGTGGTATGGTGTCGATATTCTAAATGAATAAAAATAATAATTATGTTTGAATGGAATGTACGTAAGTATTTATGTAAGAAGTGTGTGTTTTAAGTATATGTATTTGGGGAATAGTAGTATGCATGTTTGAGAGCTCGATGGCGCAGCGGCTAGCACGTTCGGCTTGCAATGTTTACCCGCTAAGCAACTTTCGCAATGCTGGGTCGCTGGATGGGTGACCAAATTTAAAACATCTCGAGTCCTCCGTGCTTCGGAAGGCACGTTAAGCTGTTCGTTCCGGTTGTTTTCGTAAGATGACAGTCGTTAAATCCCACCAACCCGCATTGGGCGAGCGTTGTGGGTTATGGCCTAATTTCCCCACGTGCTATGTCCACGTGTGAGACCTGTGCCCAGCAGTGGGACGTTTATAGGCTAATGATAATGATGATGATTGAGAGAGTGCAGGTGTGTGTTTGTGCTTCTAAAAGTTCAATATTTCTCGTCTCATGTAAAGGGACCATGGGAAATTTTGTCCCCTCCATCCACAGATTTGAAATTAGTGTAATTTGAAGGGTCTAGTAGGATAGATATTTTTTTATTATGGCGACGTTCTTCTAAGAACGTTCTTCTAAGAGTTATTCTATTCTATTCTATTCGCAAACTTTCGGGATTTTGAACTTTCGCTTATTTGAAAATCGACATATTATATTGAGCTTCGGTATATCGGGCATAGGTATTTCATACATTCGGTATTTTGATTTTCGATTTTTAGTTGTAGATGTTATGAATTTTCGGGATTTTAATACGTACCCGGCCACTGTGGTCGGAGCGACGAGCAGATTCTTTGTTCATTGCGTCCTTCCTATAACCTTTGATTAAGACTTCCGTAGTACGCGCATATACTCGTAAATGAGATAAGAATACAATATGTTTAATTCGTTTCTTAATTTTATTTAGGTTAATTTTTTTTAACTAATTGTGATAAATATTAAATGTAAAATAAACTGAAACACCTTTGTCTTCACCTCTACTTGTCCTTTTTAATGTATGTATGTATATATAGTGACGCAGATCTATGAGAACGGCACACGTCAATATTCAGGTGAAAACGCAACTGATTTATAGTCATTTAAATTGGTAATACTTTTCGGGTGAAAACGAATCTGAAGAAAAACGCCACTAACCGTTGTGGCTGTGGCGATTTGAGACCATTATGTGTGACGCATTACTTATGTAGGAAGTATTCTGACGCAAACGCAATGCGTCTAAAAGTAATCTAGTAGGTACAACATCGACATTATATTCCACAGGTCATATTTTTGGTATAATTATTTCAAAATCCCTGTTTACTAAAAAAATAAATAAAAATAAAATGGACCAGTCATGCGTAAACTTTGTGATTAATATTCCAGGTAAGTAATATTTTTTTATCAGTTTCCTTAGAGCATTAATGCTGTAAGGTTGTTGCTCTGCGGTTGGTATATTATTTTGGTTGGTATGTCAAAGTTAGGTAAATATACAAACCGTTTAAGGGGGTGCCGCGCAATCGCAAAAACTAACATAAATCTTATAATGAACTTCAAAGCAAAATTAACCATATTGATATTTTAAATTAGAACAATTCTGCTTTGAAGTTTCAGGCCTAGTAATTTGATTAGAGAAATGTTTTTATTCTGCGAAATGAACAAAACCATCACGCGCTTGTGTTAAAAATTAGAATTTACTTTTTTAAGATGGGGGGTGACCTGCGGAATATTAATACAAATATTTTCATGTAAGAATTATTGTTTCATGCGTAAAATTAAGAAAGTTGTCGAAAAAAAATGTTTTTAGAAGTCATTACATTTATGTATTGTTTGTTATTGTTTAAAGAATTTGTTTCAAATTTCAACAAGGCCACTACCTTGTGCAATGATCAGGCTAACTTACGAAAGTTTTTTTTAATGTATTTAACTAATTTCGTGCAGGATCCCCTTAATACCTAATAGATAATAATAAAACCTCGAATAGACTTCTTGGTACGCTTTTCAATAGTGACGTTGCATTGTTTTATTTGATTTGCCAACATTCACGAAGGCAATAAGTATTTCAATTAAATATTTGTAAAACACAAAAGAAAATAAAACAAAACAGCAACTTTTTCCCGCAAAGAAGTCCTTTATAGGCTGTCCTTATATTGATATCTATATCTTATCTAGTTATAATAACTTAATTAGGCAGTTGTTTATCTATTGTTAATCACTAAGCTAATTAATAAATTTAATGTTCTATGCTGCTTGCAAGTTGTGAGTAGGTACAATGGCGGACTCCGTCGCTTTACCAGTCTAGGTCAAAATCCCTTGCACACCGCGTCGTCTATTTGGTACGGGCACGTACCCGGGCGGGCGGTGCGCTTCATACGAAATCGCTGCAAAGTGGTAAAGCGACGGTGACCCCGACCGTACATTAAAATATTAAAATATAATAAAACTTAAAGGATCCATTTCAGTCATTGTACCGTAAAAGTGAAGAATATCGGTATTTGTACAGCTTTCCAATGAAATATTTCATATGCAAACAAAAACGCTTATTTGTTTAATTTTATATTTATTTATAGACCGCATCATTATGCAGGCAGTCACAATATTTTACCCTATTATAGTACTTTCTAAGCCCGACTGATAGCTACTACCTTTTTACCTAAGTCTGTTGTTTACGCCCGTTTCCGCTAAACTCCGGAAATCGAGGCGAACGTATCGCCACTTCGCCGCAAAGGTTTCAAGGCGTACAATATGAACATGACCCATAAATTCTTTTCTAAATACTTAAGCAGATTATCACGAACATACACATCATAAGGGGACCAAAATGGTATCACATCCATCCCCATACACGTAGCTCAAGTCATCCACTTATCGGTGTCATTGCGAATTGAGACAAACGGAGGCCGCCATCGCCCTTTCATAAACGCCATTAACCCTTGAATACAGTGGGGGGGTTAAATATTTTACTCAAATTCTTATTTGCGAGGCGAATCCAATAAGTCGTTGCCGGTCTACCCAATCACTGGGGTGGCGTCGACAACTTTAAGTGGATTATTGAGGCGTTGAGGAGCGCGGAATGATTTCCGACGAGATTATGATTAAGAATTTTGCACATTAAATCAGTATAAAATATGCTGGTCGCAAGGAAATTGTTGTGAAGTTTAATTTTATTGTGTTGTGATTTCTGGGTGGCCTAGCGTTAGATAAATGAATCTTTGAAGAATAGATTACTATTAGTGGTTAGGGACATTAAAATAAAGGTATATTTTGTGTGATAATTTTAAATTTAAGTATTTATGAATTACTTTATACGGTTCAACTCTATGATCAATTTATTTTTCTTTTTTCTTATTTGGGTATACTGTTCGTGTTGTGTTATTTTTAATTAAAAGGCGACTAACGGACTAAAGACTGCACACGTCTAATAGCATAGGCTTCGGGCTCACCACTTGTGACGCTGATCACATGTGCAGTCGCTATTTGATAAAAAGTGGACTATGGCAGAGGACTGCATTTGCGGTCGTCATTGCATAGTCTCTGACTAACCCTTCGGGGATAATAGACGTGATTATTATGTATGTAACGTATAGATAAATTAAAATAAATAACTTTATACAGACAAGATTAGGAGGAGGAGCTCGATGGCGCAGTGGCTAGCGCGTTCGGCTTGCGATTTTGCCCGCTAAGCAACTTATGCAATGTTACCCACCAACCCGCATTGGGCCAGCGTGGTGGAAATGGCCCAATATTCCCACGTGCTATTGTTCACGTGAGAGGCCTGTGCCCAGCAGTGGGACGTATATAGGCTGATGATGTGATGATGATGAGACAAGATTAATACTCTACTTGTTTAGCTTTCACGCAATTCTGTTCAGTTGTTTTTAAGCGATTCAAGTATAAAACAAACAAACAACCAAATAAATATGAATGATTCTGATAAATATTTTTTAATGTTTAAATTTTGCATTTACATTGCTCAACAGAAATAGGAAAAATGTTTACTGGAAAAAAATCAACCAGCCTCAGGAAGCTCGAATGATATTCGAACCCATGACCTTTGGATTGCCGGTCCGCGTATTTCCGTTCTCGTGTATAGTAAGTAGGAGGCAGCACTGCCTTGAACCCTACACGGGTTTGATAAGCTAACTCCCTTTCCAAACTCGTGTTCTATTCAAGGCTGGAGTCCTCCAATAGCACACGGGTTTGTAACTATTATACGCTCTCATTGACGTATTTATTTCCGTGTTCAATAGGAGGCAGACTTGACACACATACGTAGTACTATCATCTTTTCTGTGCACGTACCACCAACGGAATCCATGTTTGTTTGAGGACATTAGTCTTTAATTTTATATTAGTGCAAAAGAAATATGCATTCAACGATGTAATACTATAATTATAATGTATGGCACTCAACGCTCCTTACAAAAAATAAAAATAATTTTATGAAGTCAACATTTTTTGGCTGGAGGCTCATTAGTATCTTTAAATTTTTTGTAGAAACTTATTGCTTTAATTTAAGATAGGGTATTAGACAAATAAAATAAATTGTAATGTAGGTATATAATAGATTTAAATTAACTTTTATTAATTTACATAATTAGTTACAAATCACTTGCACATTAAACTTTAATTTAAATAGCAGTTATAGTATTTGACATACTTCGAAATCTAATAATTATTAAACTTGTTCACTGGTTTGTTTCATAGACCAATGAGTTAAATAAGGAGAAGACAATTAAACAAAAAACTGAAAATCACGGATGTGCCACATCTATACTTAGGGACCGTCGATGGTTAAGTTCCATACATCGCCATGCGTACACGTGTTTAGGACAACACTTTGCGTTGCAAACCCGTGTGCGATTGGAGGACTCCAGCCTTGAATAGAACACGAGTTTTGAAAGGGAGTTAGCTTAACAGTCTGCGTTGCAAACCCGTTCGCGATTGGAAGACTTCTGCCTTGAATTATACACGAGTTTGAAAAGAGAGTTAGCTTATCAAACCCGTGTAGGATTCAAGGCAGTGCTGCCTCCTACTACACACGGGAACGGAAATACGCTGCCGGTCCACTGCTTTAACCGCTAAGCTACCGAGACCCCAGAAGACTCGTTGAATTTACGCTGCAAGCCAGTGGTATTACGTCACTTGTCACTAGTAAATATTTTTTATGTGTGAAACGGAATATCAACAAGTAATTATTGTAAGGAAAGTAATGTACCTTATGTAAAGGTATGTTTATATCAGTCAGAACATCATCAACCTATAAACGTCCCACTGCTGGGCACAGGCCTCTCACGTGAACCATAGCACGTGGGGATATTGGGCCATAACCCACCACGCTGGCCCAATGCGGGTTGGTGGGTTTTAACGACTGCCATCTTACGACAACAACCGGGACCAACGGCTTAACGTGCCTTCCGAAGCACGGAGGAGCTCGAGATGTTTTTAAATATTGTCACCCATCCAGCGACCCAGCATTGCGAAAGTTGCTTAGCGAGCAAGATCGTAAGCCGAACGCGCTTGCCGCTGCGCTATCGAGCTCCTCCGAGTCAGCAGTCAGAACATACTTACTAAATTAATAGTAATACAAAGTACCATAGTGTAACTTAGATACTGACTCACTGCTGAGCAAAGGCCTCCACCATTACAAACCACTCCACCACCACAACCCACTTACCGCGACCAGGTGTTATAACACTGTTGAAATTGATGTGAAGGCCTTAGTAAAAGGAACGACAAAAGAAAAGTGACTGTTCCGTCTAATGTAGATAGCGTCGAGCCACTACATCAATCAAAACTTATCGCTGAACAGCAAAAGAAATTTAAATTTATTTATTAGAAATATAATGACAATTTGGCATGTGTACAAATCAGATTAAAATATAGGCTTTTACCGAACTTCTGCTCGTGGCAAAAAGTGGTAGTATTCCACAATTGTTTTGTCATTGTTTAGATATGGCCGCATAAAATAATAATAATAATAAATAATCTTTATCCGTGTTTATACAAAGTTTTCAAATAACTACAGTTAGTCGAAGACTGTGTTTTAGTCATCAGCGCCCACCTCAAACAAATATTTAACACAAAGATTAACAAAGAAAATTAATCATAATATACAACTACATGCATGCGTTTGTATGAGAGAGTGTTAAAGTGTGAGTGTGTATTGTGAGCGAGTGTGTATTGTGTTTGAGTGTAGTGTATGTGTGAATTTATTTAATTAGAGACTCAACATCATTATTACTCCAGGCTACTTACATTTTTCAGTTTTAAATACTTTATTCACTAATCTTACATTTAATGCCAACCTTTGATCATAATGACGAGACGAGTGTTTGCGCAAAATAACATTAAAACCAATAATTTTATTTTAATTAAATAAATTTACTTTTAAACCTTTAACACCGCCCGTTCCGCACGTTCCAGCTGCAGAAGATGGGTCTTTCTCGCGGTACCCCAGATGGTGATACAGTAGGATAGTATCGACTGAGCTAAGGAGAAGTAAGCTGTCTTGAGCGTATTTTCATCGGCGCTGCCACGCAGTTTTCGGAAGACGAATATTAGTTTTTTAATTCGGGCCGAGACTGATTTGACATTCTCCTGCCAAGACATAACACTGTCAACAATTACACCTAAGTACTTTACATGGCTTGACCGAGATATCGGAACACAATCGCATACAGTGCAAGAGGAACTACCAACCATTGGGCAATTACCATTATTTTAAATTAATTGTCAGGTTGTGACTGTAGTATAGGTGCAAAGGTGACAAAACAGGTCTTTTTGAGATTTAGGAGCAGCCTACTTCTCGAGAGCCAGGCTATAGTCATATTTAAGGCATTCTCTGCAAGGACACGGGCTTCTTCCCAATCTTGACCATGTACAAGAATCGCTGTGTCATCAGCATATGTAACGATTTTACAGTTGGGTAAAGACAGCTGAGTAAGTCCAAAAACATAAATTAAAAACAGGGTGGGGCCAAGCACACTGCCCTGAGGCACGCCAGAGGTGACAAATTTCTCACCAC
Organism: Scoparia ambigualis; assembly: GCA_963921215.1. NCBI lineage: Eukaryota > Metazoa > Arthropoda > Insecta > Lepidoptera > Crambidae > Scoparia > Scoparia ambigualis. The sequence goes on along the minus strand of OY992502.1, from coordinate 51,837,360 downwards.
TTATGATCCCATCAATGGTAACTGACTGGCATCTACCGCTAAGATAACTTACGAACAAATCATACACCAGACCTCGAACTCCAAGTTCCAGTTTATTCAAAATGCTTTTCATCTTTATAGGCGATAACGGAGGAGCTTATGATTGTCTACTTTTAAAGTGGTTGCAAGGTCTTTGTTATAGACCTACCACGGCCCTGAAAAAAGACGGACGTAATATCAAACTAACAAGATGTGAAGTATGCAAGGTCCTACAATTTTGTGGGTTATGACTGTGGTCTGTGGTTGTACATGACCCTACGCTCACACACATACACCAGGTCCGACAACCCGCCGCCATTTTACCCCGCGTGACAGCTCGCAATCACGCACACACCTTAAACGGGTGGCTATTAAGCATGCTTCACTCATGATTTAGACGAGGTTACGTCCGTCTTTTTTCAGGTCCGTGGTCTCACGGACCTCTACAAGGAAAAAGAAAAGCGTGGACCTTGTCCCATTTCAAATACTCATAGGGAAACTTCTCGATTCGAGAGATTGCATCATTATCATTAACTTATTAATATTACAATAGATATTTTTTCAGCGTCCCGTTATCTATAAGAAATTAATTTAATTTTTATGAAACGTGTCGTTTACTTACGTCACAAAACGTGTTTTGTGATGTGTCATACTCCGGCTTAAATTTATATTGTTCGAAACATTTCATTCTATTTTTTTTTTATTGTACATGTTGACTATCACAAAACCAGACACAATTAATATTTAATTGTTTGTCGGTCACCGGTTACCACCATGGCGCTTAAAGTCTTAATTTAAACTTGAGACTTTATTCCTTTGCCTCTCAGTAGGTACTTGGTTTAATAGTGCATCCTCCTACCAGTTGTTATAACACCGCCCATTTTCCGGCTTTCCCGAGTGACTTTTAATTTTTTCATAATTTTTCCTAAATCTTTTATGGCATAAGTAACAACATACTAAAATATTTTAAAGATCCGAGATGCTAAACAGTTTAAGGGTTATCTGTGTTAAAATCAAGTCTTCGCTTCTACAGTTGATGGGTACTGGCTAAATAACCACGCTTGCCATCACGACTGATCCCTGAAGGGTTATTCAGACAAGTAGTCACACAGTCAGTCAGTCCTCTGCCATAGTCCACTTTTCACCAAATAGCGACTGCATAATGTGTGCTGCATGACAGGTGGTGAGCATCTATCGCCGCCATCGCCGCTCTTTGCTGTTAGATGTATGTGCAGTGTTTAGTCCGTTAGTCGCCTTTTACGACACCCAAGGGAAGAGAGGGAGTGGTAGTATTCTTTCACCGCTACACAGTTATAGGTAGGTATATTAATATGAAGTAAAATAATAATATATTAATAAGGTAGGTGGTATTAATGTAATAATTTTGCAAATACAAAATATGAACAATTCATTTACATTACAAGCAAGTTATTGCAGGGCAAAGAGGGTACATTAACGTATATCAGTCAAAACATATCCAATGTTCTCGCACGCGGGGTCAGTATAAATTACCGCAATAAACATGTTTTGTAAAGCCCGGCCTGGCGAAAGGTGCGATTCCGCTGAATCGGATCGAAGTAATAATAAACGGAGCAAAGAGCTTATACCTAAGGGCCAAATTCGAAGAAGAATGTTTATAAACAAATTACTTATTCACAATAATTCTTAGTGCCAAAATCTATTTTCACTCGGATTTTTACTTTTAAGACAATTTATTAGTGGTTTTTTCGTTAACATCTTTCGAGGAAGATTAGAAATCCGAATGACGTAGATCTAATGTGCAATGAGAATTGTGAATATATTTTATGTTTAATGGCGTGCACGTGCTTTAGCCAAGGAAAAGTTTTTACTTTGGTTAGGAAGCTGATTCTAATAATATGTTCCTAAACATTTTCATCGAATTTGGCCCTAGTATAGACACTTGTCTTACGGCATAAACGCATGTTTGGGGTTGACTTATTTCAACGGTACATTTATAATTTTGAAACTTTGAATGAACTGATCTCACAGTCAAACCGAATTAATCGGTTTTGTGGGACTTTACCTAATGTAAGTTTATAATGTTTAGTTACACGCGTTAACGCAATGGAATCGACATAGAGCGGTTGTCACTTGTTTATTAGGTCTGACCGGTGAAAGGAGACAGATGTATTCAATAAAACGGAGAGAAGAGAAGAACAAAACAACAGCAGAGAAGAAGAAGAAGAGTGAGGATGAACTGTGTAGAATTGTGTAAAGTTATCACTTTTTTGAAGAGATATTGTTGTTGACCCTATTATGGCTTTTACAGCATAACCAAATTTCGGCGACAAACTTAAGTGTTTCTCAAGCTGTACGAACCCCAGAGATTTTCTAACAGGAGATGGCAACTCGCAAACGTTATCTCCCGAAAGTTTAAACTTCCGGGAGATAACGTTTGCGAGTTGCCATTGCCATTACCAAGTCGGTAGACAAGAGCGGAAAACCCGATGGCGATTTAAAAGGTTACGATTCTCTGTTCAGGTTAACCTCGTCGTGGGGGATTTCTCGCTTAACAAGAAGAAAGCACTTTTATATATTTCCGCTCCGCTCCACTTCGCTCCATTTGACCGCCTTGCCGCTCCGCGCGTCGTATCTTTTGATCCAATCAATCGCAAATTGAGTAATGTGATAACCGCTCCGCTTTAGTGGAAACGCACCCTTACGGCCGTTGCCACACTTCAGCGAATTCACAACAAGTTAGAACAAGGTGGCACAAATAGGGATATGTGGGTAAATCACCTCATTTATTTATGAAGTTGGCGACACATTTTGAACAGTATCACGCGCTAAACAGCCTCATATAACCTTCATATAAAACGCAATATCTTTGTTATTTATACGTTAGTTATTTAATAGTAAATATTCTACAGCCTCACCTTCATATAAAACGCAATATCTTTGTTATTTATAAGTTATCATCACGCTTGCTAAATGTGAGTTGGTGATCACAAAACCAGGCTATGCACTGATCAATTAACAAACACTCTTTGCACGATGTCAATATAAAAAGTTAAATAATGTTTAAGTCGAAATAATCATATTTAATCAAATTAATACTATCAATAATCTTCTTATATTGGATAACATTCGAATTTCAATTCATAAACGCACTATGTTAAGACGTACACATACACGTAATAGGCATACATTGATTCAGCAGATAATAATTGTATTAAATCTAATCTGATATACATTTGCTACAGACAATAATTGTATCAACGGTACAGGAATAGAACCTTTGAGTAAAGCCACTTTTGCGACGTCAAATATATCTACAGTCGAGCCTTTTTATCATTAGGCTTTACAGGAGAGAAGCCTCCTTTCTTTGGCCGTTCGGTTCTTAAGGATCCAATTCATTTCAATCCTTGACACAACAGACTTATTTCTTTCAAGCTTTGTAGCTTGCCTCTCGACTTGAAAAATACTAACAACCTCTTTGGGTTGTGTTCAGGCCGTGATACTGAAACGACTCAGACAAATACTACCTTTATTTTTTACAAGATCTTTTCAAAAGTATAAAAGTTTCCTATCGCCTAATCTGATAATATATCTAAATAACTTTTATAAATTGTAAATTGGTTATTAATGATTAATAAGGTCTGTTTTTGTTTTCTTTTTTTGAAAAAAACTGGGTACGTAAAAAGCTCGATATTTGGGTACCTCACGAGCTCACTGAAAGAAACCTAATAAAGCGTGTACTCATTTGTGATTCTTTATTACGACGTATTAAAAACCGAACCATTTTTGAAGAAGCTGATAACTGGTGATGTAAATTGGATCACGTACGACAAGAACGTGCAAAAAGGTCGTGGTCAAAGGCCAGTCAGGCTTCACAGACTGTGGCGAAACCCGGGTTAACTCGCAACAAGGTGATGCTGTGTGTGTGGTGGAATTGAAAGGGAATGATTCATTATGAGCTGTTACTACCAGGCAGGACAATCGATTCTGAACTCTAGGGCGAACAACTGATGAGATTAAAGCAAAAGGTTGAGAGACAGCGGCCTGAATAATCAACATAAGGGGTGTGGTTTTTCATCATGATAACGCTAGACCTCACACATTTTTAGCCACTCAGCAAAAATTAAGAATGTTGCTGGGAGGTGTTAATGCATCCGCCGTATAGTCCTGACCTTGCACCTTCAGATTTCAGAATTCTTTAGGCGAAGAAACTTTTTTCCCAACCTATTATTTTGTTTACCTTCTCCAATGTATCGGTTGTAAAATTTTATTCTAAGCAGAACAAATAATTTTAATAGGTATTGTGCTGGAAAGCATGAACAAGGTGTAGTAAAATGAACGTTTTTACGAGTAGTAGCGATAATTTTTTCAAAATTATTTTAAAAACTGCACGACATGACGAGTTGAAGATATAACGAAAACAAAACGTAAACCACATTTTATTACGTAATCTACAATCATTATGATAAGTACTGGCGATTTTAATTCTTACGAACTCACTATAAGTAGTGAGTTACGCAGGTAAGATAAGGTGTTACCTTCTACATTACAACAGTCATGCATACATTTTTTAAGAAAATTCAAAACATTTTTTAATATAGTTTATTACATTTAACTAAAGTACGTAGGTGCCATTTTGTTAGATAACTTTTGCCATCTTGTAGGTAGGGAAATGATCCCATTGCTATAGAAATTTTGGGGCTGCTGATCAAAATACCGCGAGTTCAGAATCGATTGTCCTGCCTGGTAGTAACAGCTCATAATGAATCATTCCCTTCCAATTCCACCACACACACAGCATAACCTTGTTGCGAGTTAACCCGGGTTACGCCATAGTCTGTGAAGCCTGACCGGCCTTTGACCACGACCTTTTTCGCACGTACTTGTCCTCAACTTTTTGCTTTAATCTCATCAGTTGTTCACAGTAGAGTTCAGAATCGATTGTCCTGCCTGGTAGTAACAGCTCATAATGAATCATTACCTTCCAATTCCACCACACACACAACAGCATAACCTTGTTGCGAGTTAACCCGGGTTTCGCCATAGTCTGTGAAGCCTGACCGGCCTTTGACCACGACCTTTTTCGCACGTTCTTGTCGTACGTAGTCCACTTTTCATCACCACTTATCAGCTTCTTCAAAAATGGTTCGGTTTTATTAAATACGTCGTAATAAATAATCACAAATGAGTACACGATTCATTAGGTTTCTTTCAGTGAGCTTGTGAGGTATCCAAATATCGAGCTTTTTGTGTACCCATTTATTTTTCAAATGCGCCAAAACTGTTTTGTGTGAGAAACGAGCATCTTTAAAGATGCTCGTTTCTCTGAACATAAAAATTTCCGGATTGAAAACGCTTAGACCAAATTTGTGCAAACTCCAAAATCTCACAATTTCTCACATTTTTTTTATTGTGGCTTGCGTTGCATTTTTACCTTTTTTGTAGTAAAATTTTTAAAATGTATCGAATTTCTTCATTAGATTCACTCATCTTGACTGTAAGAAAAACAAATGAAAACTACAGGAAATGCCGATGGCGGGGTTTTGTGGCTGTGGCTGGTGGCCCTTTGGGGGCCTTAGCAGGGGCCTTTTACCCTCAGCAGCTGCGCCATCGAGCTAATTAGAAAAAAGTAATGTACAGCCTATAACTGTCCCAATGTAGGACAAGGGCACAGTGCCTCCATCATTAAAATCAAGTCATCGCTTCAATGATAGGTATCCTCTAAGGTAGATTTAAAATGTAGGTTACACAATAAATTGTCAATTGGTTTCACTATGATACCACCCAAAACGCTACTGGGCGGCGACCACTCTTGCACATATTTCTGCTGCAAAGCGGCATTGTTTTGCATTGAATTCAATACAATACAATACAAATATATACTCCCGTATATATTTGATTATATTGGGATATTCAGTCCCAATATAATCATCACTTGTCACGTTCTTCTGCAGTGTCTATTGATGCTGACATGTCTTTCCAATACACAAATCCAAGTCACATAGTGTACACATTTTTTACTAATAAATTTATAGTATTAAATAAAAGAACACAGATCACATTTATTTAAGCTTGGAGTGGTAATTTTGCTTTGTAAACTATCTCTAGTTTTAAGATACTTTGTTAAAAATATTTTTTTTATTTTTATGCGTGCCGTGGCATCGTCTAATTGGAGCAACAACAGTTTAAATAAACATAAGGTTTGTAATGTAAGAATGTGTTGGTGTATGCCACGTGTATGCTTTGTTGAATGTCCTATTTTAAATAAATAAAAAAAAGAAAAATTGCTGTATTCCGACTTAGTTACTAGATCCAGTAAAAGTACAGGGCATAGAAGCGTTATAAAAATATTTAAATTCCTAAAACGTCTCATCGTTAATATAAAAAGTTATTTATGGTAGACAAGCGAAAAAGGGTGGAATGTAGCTGGACGTGACCCATGTCAAGATAGTTTCAGTAACATGTGGGATGTGGGCTTAAGCTTATCTATCCTTTGTAAATAATATCTGTACTTAGGTATTGTCTAGGTAATGAATGCGTTGAGAAAGTTAGGTATTACACCCTCAATTTTTAATTGTTTTATTGAAATTGAGGGTGAGTTCCACCCATGAAACTGAACAACTTTCCCCAAGAAACCTATGTGCAAAATTGACAAAAAAAATCGATTTCCCATACTATTGTCGTCAGCTGATCGGAAAGTTTTATTTATTTAAAGAAAAGGTGTACTTGCTGACTTACAGTGTAGCCCAAAACGCCAGCAAGCTAATTACAAACAAACCTAGTCAAGTTTAAAATTAGAATCTATCACCGAAATATAATCAAACAAGTAAACATGTTATACATTAGGAAAATAATATAAAAAAAGTTAAAAATGTGAATGTCATAAAGTCAAAATACAATGTCCCTACCGCCAACCAAACCAAGTACTCAAAGATGTACTCGCCGCTGCGAATCGAACCTAGGACCTCTGGGTCTTAGATTCGTGTCTTGGCCACTAGATAATAGGCAGTTAATTATACTCGAAGGCAGAGACCACTGATTTTTATTACAGATTGCTCTTGTAATAATTTATTTTCAAATTCCAAATTTCCAAAGTCCTTTATCTTTTTCCCTTCACTTCACCTCTCTGTTACACTTAAAATAAATGAGTTTTCATTGTTCGTTCAGGCGTTTGATTGCTGTACATTTTCCCTTTATACCTTTTCGTATTGTATTTAAATCCTGATCGTAATGACAAATTAATTCCAACCGAATCTTTATTGACCGATAAAATCTATGTAAGGCGACTGCTAGAAACCGCAAGAAACTCCAAGGGCTGGTCAGGTCAAGTGTTTTAAACATGACAAAAATGACAAAAAATTCGTGTTTTTTTTTCATTTTTAATGAAATAATTTTTTGCGAATTTTAATTGGATAGTCTTTGAGTATCTAATTTATTAGCAATAACATAAGAAAAATACGCACATATCGTAATAGGAAAATAAATGGTCTCATTGCAGACTAATACCTACGTTACTTATCGCCGGGCTGACGCGGACGGGTCAACGACCGGCCGCTGCCCGTGCGCTGTAAATAATCGTTATTTTTAATTGTTTTTAATTTTATTTTTCTTATGTTATTGCTTTAAAGCAAAATAAATACTCAAAGACTATCTAATAAAAATTCACAAAATAAATTATTTAATTAAAAATTAAAAAAGCACTAATTTCTTTTTTGTCATTTTTATTATGTTTAAAACACTTGAACCGACTGCCCTTTAAGTTTCTTGCGGTTTCTAGCAATCGCCTTATATAGGTATTTAAGTGAATACCATAAATTACAATTGATATATTTTGATCCTAATTATTTCTTCAATCAAGGTTGTATGGTATTGATTAAATCTACAAATATCTTTAAAAATCAATTGCCACGAATGTATGTTCGAGCACCACTTCAAAACGGCTGCACCTATTTGGAAAAAAAATTGTTGGCTTTGTAAGTAATTGCTAGGCAAATTTTTGTATAAAATTAAAACTTTTAGAAATTCACACTTAGACGGGGATTAACGTTCGGTGCAACACGGTCGAAACGTCGGGTATGAAAAGTTATGCTTAGTATGCTTATAATATGACGACCTCCTTGGTCGAGTGGTTTGTACACCGGTTTTCATGGTGTCGCCATCTCTGAGGTCCCGGGTTCGATCCCCGGTCGACGTCAATTTAGAAATTATTGTTTTTCTAAATTGTCTCGGGTCTGGGTGTTTTCTATGTATAATAAGTACGTATTTAAGTATTTTAAGTATGTTTATCCGTTGTCTAGTGACCATTTAACGAGTTTCTTCGAAGCTTCTCTTGGGCTAGATAATTGGTGTGATTGTAGGAAAGATTTATTTGTTATTTATTTATTAATATTTATGTAGTTAGCGTTAACACCCGTTTAGATGTGTGTTTATAATGGGATGCGAAAGTTTAAAAGTGTATTTTAGAAATTCGTAACGGGATACGGGATGCGGGTCGGTCTGCCGTCTTACGACAATAACCGCGATTTTCAAAAGCACATAGAGAAACTCGGAATGTCGAGCATCCGGAATTCCGAAAGTTGTGATGAATCTCAAGAACAAAAACAAGATGACTTGTTTAAAGAGCCATAAACCCAGTAGTGGCTGTTAACAGGCTGAAGTAAGTACGATGAAACACTCGTAAATTAAGACTATCAAAAACGTGGAACTTCCATTATTTAGTACGCAAAATTCTTATTATCAGTCGATAAATTCCAACAATGTTATACCGTGGCATGCAGTAATTAAACGGCCAGTCGGTAGGTATCTAGAGAGAAAAAAAATATGGGGGCAATAAAAACTTTTATGACGGTTTTATGAAAAATGGCCAGAGTTTACCGTTTTATAATAAAAGACGGGATACACGGCTATTATTTTTAATCTGCGTCCTTGGGCGAGGCGTAGAATAATCTCATGTGAATTTTGGGGGGTAAACAAGTTTGAAATACGACATGATATCGTGCGTTTCCTTTCGCACGTCTATTGAAAGTAAATGGCGCATAAGTAAAGAGACATCATAGAATGAAAGGCAAGTTGTGTTGAGAATGAACATGTAAGTAAATACTGTGACGACTTACTATTTTCTTGTAAAATTTCGTGTTCTGGTACACCTACCATACCTAATTTTACTAAAACGTGATTGGCCGAACACATTAATTTCTGACTCAAAATCTGCGTGGTTTTGGTTTGATGGGTTTTATACCATCAACACGACTAAAAACACATACATCTAAGCAACCCCTCCAGAAAAAATGTAATATCCGTTACCTGGAGGTAGATTTGCCAGGCGTCCGGATAAAGCCGGACATAGTTAGGTATTTTGATTGCGTGTCCGGCCAAAATAAACGGTGTCCGGCTTGTCCGGCTTTTTTTACATTTCGCAAACGAGCGAGCGCCGAGCATGGCCGAGCGCTGGCTAGTCGACTGTCAGTCGCTCCTGCTCCTGAAAATGTAGGGTGTCCGGCTTTTTTACCTAAATGTCCGGCCAAACTGGCGGTCTGTCCGGCTATTAGGTTTGGCGACCTGGCAACCCTACCGGACCCTAACCCTATTACGGAGGGGTAAGAGGGGTAAGTACCACATCATACCATTTGCTACGATCCCGACGCACTTCTTTGTTAATTAACTTTAGTTACATAACATAACATCAACTTACAATGTCCTTTTTTACCATATATCAAATAGTGATGTAAACAAAAAAAATAGGCATTTTGCTCAATGTCCGCAACAATTTCTATTATATTCTTGCAAATTAAACCATACGATCGCACAAGTGTTTATAATCAAACGTATTGTTAGATTGGTATTGGGTATTGATAGTCGGTACATTATTGAGCACAAACCAAACTATTTGTTGAAGCCGTCCCTATTCAGCTTGGACGGAATTAATTGATGATGTAGCGCGAATGTTGGGACATCTCGTGAACACATTGTCGTTGTGCGATTAATAATTGCGGAAGCTTTGAGGTGACCAAAAAATAATTTTAACATACCTGTCTACATACATACAGGATTTTTTTTTAAATTATAGAAAAAAAGTTAATATAGAGCTACAGATTTAATTTTTTTTTTAAGTGAATAATAAAATACCTAAGATGAAACACAATTATCCACAAAAATACCGTTAATCATGGGCAATCGACTAGGACTTCGCAATTGAACTCTGACACATTACGATACGGCGGCTGCCTTAACCACTTGGCTACCGAGGTCTGGCTTTCAACCGTCGAAATTTGTCAGTGCTTGATGCTTATGTTTTTAGTCAACATTGCTTCATCAAATCTTAGAAGTTTTCACCTCTGAGATCCGAAAGAAATATTTTTACAAATAGAAAGCCAGACCTCGGTAGCCAAGTGGTTAAGGCAGCCGCCCGACATGCGGAAGGTGCGTGGTTCGATTCCCGCCTGAGGTTGTCGTCTTTTTTCAGTGTTTAAAATTTTACTTAAGTATATTTAAGCGTTTATAAAACGCTAAAATATAAAACATTAATCTATAAACGCAGCTTCATCTTAACCGAATGTTTAAATATTTGTAAAAAATATTTCTTTCGGATCTTAGAGGTGAAAACTTCTAAGATTTGATGAAGCAATGTTGACTAAAAACATAAGCATCAAGCACTGACAAATTTCGACGGTTGAAAGCCAGACCTCGGTAGCCAAGTGGTTAAAGCAGCCGCCCGGAATGCGGAAGGTGCGTGGTTCGATTCCCGCCTGAGGTTGTCGTCTTTTTTCAGTGTTTAAAATTTTAATTAGAAGTTTAATAACTCTCTTGTTTTGATGTGTACAGTGATTTAGCTTTTAGTCCAGTCCTCCCTACATAAATACATGGAGAAATCGAGCCATAATGGGTTGGTAGGTTTCAACGACTGCCTTCTTACGATAACAACCCGTATCAGCAACCCATCAGCATAACATGCCTTCCGAAGCACAAAGTCATTTTTATAATTTACTAGCGGCCGCTCGCGGTTTTACCCGCGTGGTTCCAGTTCCCGTGGGAATATCGGGGAAAAAAGTACTCTATGTGTTAATCCAGGTTATAAACTATCTGTATGCCGAATTTTATCCAAATTCATTTAGTAGTTTTTACGTGAAAGAGTAACAAACATCAATCCATACGTACAAACTTTCGCGTTTTTAATATTAGTAGGATTTATCAATCCTTGGACCCCGATATTACCTACTTAGGTACATTTTTTGTTACATTGCTAGAGGAAGAAATCAGACATATAGCCCGCCTTGGTACTTACGCAATTACCGTAGTCTATGGACGTTGCTACACCACAGGATCAATCATGCGATGTCAACCCTAAAACTGAATTTCATAAAAAAACAAATGGTAAAAATGACTACTTACAAGCAGAATTCGAACTTTTAATTCAGAACTTACACCATTATTCTATCGAATCAGAATGACAATGAGTGAACTGAGGTTGCGGTGTTGCGGCCCATGACGACGCCTCACTGATTGTGCGTGATCCAAGCGATAGTTGTCGCATGGACCACAATCACTTGCTTCGCGGTGTCAACTCTAGTTATAATAGCTCGATATTTTACCATCTAACTTTAAAGGCGAGGTATTCCGAGCGCTGCTCTCTCGCTCTCTCGACGGTACGACGGTAAGGGACGGGTATAACGGCGAAGTGGCGCGAATAGGCACGTTTTAAAGGTTTTTTGTAATAAAATAAATAAAAAAGGTGTCTTTTGCATTCACTAGATAATAAAAAGTTTCTTCTATTGGTAATAAAATTAAGTCATTTATTAACGTATTAACTGACTTACAGCTCTTTTAAATGTTGAACAGAGCTATCTTTGGATTTTTTTTCTGTCGAGTGAACTATTACCAATCATGTTTCTGTCTTATGAGTCACTAGATAATATGTTCAACTGTATTATATACGAATTTTAGAACCGTATGTTTTATATTGATGGCGGTACAATCAATCGAAATTGTTAAAAATGGGAATATAGCGCCGACATTTATTAGGTAACCCATGTTTGACTTAACTTGCCCAAAGTCCTCGCCATAGAATTCCGAGTTCCGTATACGTGCATGCAATTGGTGTAATTCAAGTGTCACGTATAATTGGAGAAAGCTCATACATAACAAAGGCAGCGCGTAGCGCATGCCAGAGGTGCTTGATTGGACCTCTTCTGCTCGTGGGTGTACCTACGACTAGACCTGATAGTCTGGAATTACTTCGCTAATGCTTAGTTTAAAATTTCAAGTAAGCCATCTAAGTTATTTAAAAATTGCGGAAATAAAGAAATCACTACAACAGACTAGGAAGTATTTTTTATTACGTTGTGTTTTTGGGCGTGTTCGTTGCATGTATACTTATTTTTTTTTGTAATCAGCTCGGCAATTGACTCCATTTCACCTGATGTTAAGGCTCGTATTCTAAAATCAAACTCGAAATCAAATCCATGCTTGAATACAGTTAGAAAGAGAGAGCGATATATGCGATGAATAGCAGCATCCCTTTCTAACTGTACTCAAGCAGAGATTTAAGTATGAGTTTGGTTTTAGAATACGAGCCTAAGTGTAAATAGAGTCCAAGCGCAAAGACAACTGGGGCAGCGGTAAAAAAACATAGAATCAGCCACTCTCACGCGTCGTCGAGTAGGTACTTAGCCCAGGGGACCTACTGTCACCCCTTAAATCAATATGCTTTAACCTATGTAGTAGTTTAAAGGCAATTACTTACATTACTTTTGTGTGTGTGCGTGCTTGTATAACTTTATTTTAAAACCTGTAAATGGCTGTATTGTATTAAGTTTAGGATTAAATAATAAAAAAAATTAATGATGTTATATAAGTAAATGATAATAAACTCCTAGCGGAGACGAAGCGGTGACGAGAGTTTGTGAGTTAATTAATGAGATACTTTCAAACTTCACATAATTATTAAGTAGTCTATAACTCAATGGTTAAGGATTCTAGTTGCAGTGCACTTTGGTGGCAAACTTTCCTGTAAAATATTTAAAAAAAAAAATTAATCCAGATTTCGTAGCAAAATCTTATGCTCTTAAACTAAAACATTTAGAGAGGAATTTGAATATCGTTTATTTCTTAATTTAAAAAACTACAATAAATTTATTTATCAGTGGTCTAGTGGCTAAGTCACCGGTTTCAGACCCAGAGGTCCCGGGTTCGATTCCCAGCGGGGGGTGCGGTGCATCTTTGTGTGCTCGGTTTGGTTGATGGTACACTGTTAAGTCCGCTTGGCTAGCTACCACCATCTTATCTAAGTCTGTCGCCATAACAACGATGTTTATAGCATTATTGTGTTCCGAGTGGTTGAGATAAGATAGCCAGTTCAACAGTGGTTGAGGATTCCGGGTGAAGCGCGCTTCCACCTTCGGCCTTACTGTCACTTACTATCAGGTGAGATGAAGGCAAAGTGCTTACCCGTCGTAAAATAAAAAAATATAAAAAAGTCGTATGACCACGCCTTCAGCAATAAATCATTTACACTCATTAGGGATTGCGTAAGTCACTGTAAATCATTTTGGCTCCACTCGTTTTTTTGTCGATGTTTTTCTGCTGATGGTGCCATTGATATATTGCCGCCAGGTACTGATTGAGCAATATTGTGCGCTTCAAGCAAGATTTATAGCTCATTTTATTTTGCAATAATTCACACGAAAAGTGAAAAAAGTCATGTATGGCCAGGAGTCCTACCGTCACCTTTTATAGCAGTATTACTTTAATATTATTGTACAACATTCGTATGGGAATTTGGCTTATTAAGATTAAAGTAATACTGCTTTAAGAAACGACGGTTAGACCCCCCTGGTAATTATTGGTTTGTGGTCACAAAACCATTTTGCACAACCTTGAAATTGAACCTTGGACCTATGGTTATCGGGCTGAGCGCTTATTAGCTAGGTAGTCGGACAAAAGTTGTCCCACAAAGTAGGTTTTGGTCCCTAATACAAAAGTCATTGGTAAAATGGAGCCTGTAGTTCATCTTAGAGCCACGATATTAAAACCTTGTTCATATTAAAACCCCGTGCTTGTTCCACGGTGAGAAGCGCTCTCGTTATTTTGGACGGCATCGGCTGCTTACCCTATCTGGCAGGATGTGGTCACTCTGACGTGTCACATAACAAAAAAACCTTTTTTGTTCATGTATATTACAACAAAGTTGCGTTATTTTTTAAAAAAATATTTTGGATTAACAAAGATAATTCGTCGCTTAAAGTGTTCAGGTTAAACGCGAAAATACATACTGTTTGCGCCACAGCGCAACGGAAAACAGCCGTCACTGCGCCGGAATAGAGTGCATATTAGAATGCACTAAGCCGTCGCGCGGCCATGTTGACGGCCGACGCAGCGCAACAGTTAGTGACCTTTGAGATCTCAAGACGAAATCACGCGTCGCGCGCCCTTGAACTCAGCCTTCGAAATAAACCAATACCACTCATAGCATATGTGTAAAGTTACGCCTAACGAACTGCCCTAGTGAATAGTTGCGTGTAGTGACTGTGCGCCAGGAAACCAACCTACATCGCCGCCCTCAAGCCTCGCCGCCCGTGGTCAGCTCGCCCGCCGGTCCCTGTGACTCATCATCCCTGTAAGTACTTTCTTCCCTTATACCTCCTGCCTAACCTTTATTTCGCCGATGTTACTGCGAACGCCTTTCGCCGTAACACATACTTATTATCTTCATTCGTTTGTTTGTTCCACAATTACTTTTAAATTAATAAGAGAATATTTAGGTATTTTTTTTTAACACTGAAAAAAGACGACTACCTCAGGCGGGAATTAACTGAATATTCAAATATTTGTAAAAATATTTCTTTCGGATCTCAGAGGTGAAAATTTCTAAGATTTGATGAAGCAATGTTGCCTAGAAAACATAAGCATCAAGCACTGACAAATTTCGACGGGTGAAAACCAGACCTCAGTAGCCAGGTGGTTAAGGCAGCCGCCCGGAATGCGGAAGGTGCGTGGTTCGATTCCCGCCTGAGGTTGTCGTCTTTTATCAGTGTTAAACAAAAAAGAAAAAAAAAATACCTAAGTATATTTAAGCGTAAATGAAACGCTAAAATATATAAAAACATTAATCTATAAACGCAGCTTCATCTTACCAAATATTCAAATATTTGTAAAAATATTTCTTTCGGATCTGGATGAAAACTTCTAAGATTTGATGAAGCAATGTTGACTAAAAAACATAAGCATCAAGCACTGGGTTAAAACCAGACCTCGGTAGCTAAGTGATAAAAGCAGCCGCCCGAAATGCGGAAGGTGCGTGGTTTGATTCCCGCCTGAGGTTGTCGCCTTTTTCAGAGTTATTAAAAGAAAAATTAGCGAAGTATATATAAGCGTTAATAAAACGCTAAAATATATAAAAACATTTAGATAACATTTCTTTGTATCCGTAATTAAGCCACATTATCAGTGCAATTAGTTTGTTACGAATGCTCCGTTCTACATTTAGGGTGGAACATAATTTTGAATGAATTAAGGCAGCTAATTGATGAGCTGATGAAAACGCAATAATTACACTCCTCGTCCTACTGACCTAAATATCGTAAGAAAATTGTTTGCTAGGCTGTTTAATAAGTATGTTTTTTGTTTAATATTCATTCTTGAAATGCATAGTTCTTGGTTGTAGGTATATCACCTGAGTGCTGACTGCGAGTCACCGTTCAATTAAATTAAATTGTATGTAGCTTGTTTTTTTTATTATTGACATTTTTGCATTCACAATGCTATACATATAGGATAAAATTTTTACTAGAAAAAAATAAACAACCAGTCTCAGGAAAGCTCGAATGGGATTCGAACCCATGACCTTTGGATTGCCGGTCCACTGCTCTAACCGCTAAGCTACCGAGAACCCAGAAGACTGGAACCGGCAATCCAAAGGTCATGGGTTTGAATTCGATTAGAGCTTTCCTGAGACTGGTTGTTTTTTCTAGTAAACGTTTTGTTTTTTTTTGTAAGTTTTTTAGGAATAATTAAGGCTTTTAAGAATGATATATAAATTAACTTACATGAGAAAACATAATTTTACAACATTTATAGAAGGTACAGAAAGACGGTAGTTCTCATACAAAAAAAAAGATTCAGCGCTACAATATTAAACAAACACGGTCTCAGGTGTAGCGATACCACAAATACAAAGTAACTACGCTCACTGTGTTTGCTAGATGTGGCCTATTAGAAAACTTCGATAGTTTCGAATAGTTATGGATTACACACCAGAATCCTTTCTATAAGGTTTTACAGTAAACATCACCATATCAACTATTATGTAATACGTATGCATAGAGGAAGGTAAATATACTAAATGGGGGGGGGGGGGGGGGGGGTGTATGCTTTAGTTATTATTCTGAAGGGTTTGGTTGTACTTTAGTTTTCTTCCCCCGTCAGGGAAGACAAAAGAATCTAGCCCATGTAGCCTGGTCTTCAGTATTCTCTCAGTTAAATTCAAACAAATTTTGATGACTATTGAATAGTGTTGATATTACTATCTGCTTTAACAACTACCTACACTGTTAGCGTATCAAAAAAGAGATTGTGGGTTTCGTGTGGAATATGAAAATGACGTATAACGATATTTATGACGCTATCGACTTATGTGTTTGTATCTAATAAGAATGTTTATGGGGGCAAATATTTTATTAGGAGAAGGTGATAAGGCAGAAGGAATGAGATCATTGTAAGTTCAGAAACAAAGGAAGACTCAGAGGTTACCAACAATTGAATTTCTATTATGTCTGCTTTTATAGCAGCTGAGCTCAATACATAATCTCGAAAACGTAATACCTAGTATTCTGTAAAACAAACAACGGAGCACATAGGTAAGCTGCTTCTGGAAAGCAAAACAAATTTGAAATCGTAGCAAACTTTTAGTACAAACCTGCATCAGTTTTATTTCGACTTTATCGTTTTTCGCCGTCACATTGAAATGTGTTGACATAAAGGAAATCCTTAAGTACAATACCTTAAAGGAAAACGTGAGATTCGGAACATTTCCTTGGGATTATTCGAAATGTTTGATAGTTTCCGTTTCGAAGGGTTTAATGTGAACGGATGTTTTTGTTTTTTGAATTTGTGAAATTTCAAAATACTTAACTGGAGGTGTGATCTCATATTAATATTAATGTATCTACTGCGATTTGGAGTTATACGCTAAGCTCATAATATAAAAAAAAAATATTTTTTTTATGGTAATGACCAACCATAGCGAATTTATCATAACATACAAGATCGTAACAGAACGCGCAAGGCGATGCGCCACTTAGCTACTTCAAAGTAAAGAACTAAAATTAATAATTATCGAATAATAAACTTCGTTACTTTACGTTTTACAACAGTCCAACTAACCAGACTAACTTTCTTTGTTAGCCACAAAAATGAAATAAATCCTACTATTAATAGAACGTGCACTGATTTCATTACAGGCCAATGTAGCACTTTGCTCGTAAAAGGTTTTATATCTCTGTAATTGTGTATGCTTTAGTTAACAATGTTTCGTCTACCAACCACCAGGCAAATAAAACGTTCTACTGCCAGTAAACGAACGGAATGGGAAAGGAGTTGTTCCATTTATGCTGCCACTTCTATTATTTTACATTTGAAAAGGAATAAATGAAACGAGCTGTGTGGCGCCCCCACACAGCTCGTTTCATTTATTCCTTTTTCTCATTTAAGAGGCCTATTACATCTCGACTGTGATTTTTGCTTAAAATGCCCATTTTCGCATTTTGTTGTAATTTTGCAGTTGTATTTATCGTTTTTATAGAAAAAAGATAATAAAATTATGCTTAATATTACAAATATCCACTCTGCGAAGATAAGCTGAGTTCGGACGGCCGGCGCATCGCATTTTGAAGTAATTTTGTAGTTGTATTTATCGTTGTTATCGAAATAGGATGATAAACTCATTATAAAATCTTTCTTTATCATGAAGTAACTATTATTCTGGTATACATTTTGCTCAATAATATTATCGTAGATAGGAGAAATGATTATCACAATAAAATAAAAATTATAAAAAATTATAATTATTATCGATTTTTTGAAAAATAATGTATTTTTAGTAGGGTTGTTGAGGATGTGGTTATGAGGAAGAGGAATTGTATAGCAAAAAGAAAAAGGATGCGGAAGAGGATGCGGAAAATTTATCAAGAGGAAGAGGATGCGGATGAGGAATAGGAAGAAAAAGAAAGTGTGATGAAACAGGCACATTATTATTTGTTGCGGGCCGAAGATTTCGCGCACAATTTCAATTCCTCCTTAATTTATGAGGAACCGATAGCGGAAGGGGATTTTTTTACTTTCATTTATGCGGAAGCGATAGCAGTAGGGGAACTGTAATAATTGCGGAACTTACGCAACATGTGGAAGCGGAAGAGGAATCCTCATCAACCCTTATTTTTATGTTAAATACGTTTATGTAAACAGGTATCGTTTTAATATGATTTTGAAATTTAGTCAACTAGCCTGTAGCGATGACTTAATTTCAATAAAGACCTATTCAAACCTGAGCGGTAATCGCTGCCGCTGTGGGTAGAGCGGGCGCAAATACCGCTCAGGTCGCTCTAGCCGCGGAACTTATTACTAAATACCTGAGCGAAACCCGCGCGGTATATACCAGGCTGACACACACCAAAAAGTGTCGCAGACGTGCTGCATTGCGACTGCGTGCATCATGATTTGTGCGACCGCAACGCGACCGTTTTCGGTTTGTATCTCACGGACTGCCGTGCGTCTGTCGCATGCCCCCTCTTCACATCGGCAGAAGAATCCGCAGACGTCATCTGCGGATGCGTCAGCTGACGTGTAGGGGGTGATTTGCGCGTCTGTGGTAGGTATTTAACGTCTGCAGACGCCAGCAGGGGGGCAGCACGCAAGCGCAACGCAATGCATCTGCGACACTGTCGGTGTGAATCTACGCGTACAAATTCTAATATTACAATTATGACGCACGCAGTCGCAATGCAGCACGTCTGCGACACTTTTTAGTGTGTGACAGCCTTAAATTTTACAAATTTAACAGTGACTGACAGTCATGGATTTTGAAATACGCGAAAAGTTAATCAATATAGTACTCAGATACTAATGTTTATATGATCCACAGGACAAACATTATAAAAACAGCTCATATAAAACTGTGTTGTGGGAATAAATAGGAAGGAAACGATCTCACGGTGGCGCGGCGTCGCAGATGCAGCAATGCGTGTGCGACGCCGTGGTGCCGCCGGTGTGAATTGCTTTATGTTGCAGCGTGCTGCAGATGCAACGCATCGTGCTGCAGACACATCCTGTGTGTTCCAGCCTTTACCCACAGCGGCAGCGAATACCGCTCAGGTTTGAATAGGCTTTAATGAAGGCCTTTACCCTGCAGTGGGACAGTACCCATACACGCTGTACTTTACTTTTGTTTGGTTTAACAGCAGCTGACAAGATAAATATTTAATAATTTATCGTGAAACTTTTAATGAAATGTTTATTTTCTTTTTCATTTTGCCTGTGCATATTGCCGTTTCGACGCATAATGTTAAAAGTACAGAATGTTAAACACTGGTAAAATGGTAAAAGAGCAAAATGATAAAGGAGCAAAATGTTAAAAGCGCACAATGTTAAAAGAGCAAAATGGTTAAAGCGCAGAATGGTAAAAATTTCAGTTGTATACCTATATAGCTGCTAGGATGATATTATGTACATTTTTGTGAATTGTGACTCCCTAATAACAAAAATATAATAAAAGTTTTTGGAAAACATATTTATTTTCAAAATTAAATAATCAACATTCATGATATTACCAAAACGAAATAATAATATTACAACACAATATCATATTATGTTAAAATATGCTATTTATAGGTTTGTTAAATTATTTACAGTAATTGATTAATTCTCAGCATATTAATATTATACCTTTAATGTTACTATATTTCCTATATTCATTATCATTGACAATGGAACAACGCGAAATATTTTCCTATTCTAATGTTCTTCTATAACTCATAATAATCACTTACTTTTAATCGTACGGTTATTGTTTTTGCAGTAACAAAACGCATGGTTTTGTTATTTTGAGGGTACTTAATAAAAGTTTGTGACAGTTTCTGAGAAAAGTACGGTTTAATGTTTAATAAGCGAATACTCGGTAATAACTATAATAATAATATAAACTACTAACTAACTAAATCACAATTAATCATTTGGTGTGAAGTTTCTGAAATAATGTGAAATATTTTTCAATTTTGCGATTAGTCTAACATGATGACGGACCAAAACCTTGAGTTTATAAAAAATCAAAAAGGTCACTTAACACTACTTCGTGGCAAATACATGTATAATAAACAATTAACAAATAAAAGCGGGACAATGTATCCAAAGGGATTTATGTAGTGCGTCGGTCACGATGGATAAATCAAACAGGAAAATACTGAGAGAATCTGTGCACACATGCCAAGCGGATTCTTTAGATAACGAATTGCATAAAGCAAAACAGATTTTGAAGGAGGCAGTGTGTAAAGATCTTGGGCCCATTCAGAAGATTGTGGAAAAAAGAAATTTCGAGCTTATGGAAAACGAAGGTAATGACGACTTAAGGATTTCTTATAGCTCCGTCAAAGACACTATACGCCGTGCTCGCAAAAAATATTTGGGTACCGATGTATTAATTCACAATGATTCGAGAACTATTATTATACCTGAAGCTTTAGCTAGTAATTTTTTAATACATCAAGACGACGAAACACTACTTTTTACAACTACTCTGGCGAAAAAAGTGACGAAAAAACCTGGAAATTATTATGCAGATGGTACATTTCGAACGACTCCTAAACCATATTATCAATTATTTACTATACATTTGGATATTGGCTCTAGTAAGTCCCGTACACGTATTGTACCAGTTGCATATGCCCTACTGATGAATAAAACCGAGGCATTATATGAACTATTGTTCACCATCTTGAAACAGAAATTAAAATGGCAAATGAAATCTTTTAAATCAGATTACGAGATCGGCATTCTCAACGCTGTATCAAGAGTATTTCCTTCAGCAAAACTCAGCGGTTGCTACCACCATTTCAATGATGTAATATGGCGGAAATCAAAGAAATTAAAATTAAATAAAACAAAAGAAGGCAGAAATACTACAAGGATGTCCTACATAATACCTCTTTTACCCGCAAGCCATATCCATGATACGTGGCAGCATATACTGGGTACTGCACCGGACTCACTCGAAATGAGACGTTTTCGTACTTACTTTGAGTCAACTTGGAGAGGAACTTAGATGAGGGATCTACCAGCAAGTACGTTAAGTTGTGCTGAAGAGCGGCATAGGACCACCAACGCTCTTGAAGGATGGCACCACCGCCTTAATTGCAGAATACCAAAAAAACCTAATTTGTATCTGTTTATTCATAAATTGCGAAGATCTTCTAAATTTTGGGTTGTACGCATTAAATTTTTATTATTTAGAAAAAATAAGAGAAAGATATGTGATATTAAATTTGATAAAACTTATCGACGATATTTGGAAAAGTTAAAGCGAAATACAATCACAATTGCCAAGTTCATTAAAAAAATTATATTTTTGAGACTTATTTCAAAAAATTAAAACAGGAAAATAAGTATTGATAAGGTGTATACGTATATCCTTTTTTCAATTTAATTTAAAGAATTTATTAGTATAGTACATACATATAGTTTAAGATAATTTATCACTTTAATAGCACTTTTTTGAATCTGATTATTATCAGAATGTTTATCATATTAATGATTAGTAGTAAATGTCAATATAAATATTTTAAAAAAATCATGACATTGTGAATGGTTTACTATATTATTTTGACAATTTCATTTTTGTGTTAATTTTTTTATAATTTCTTTTTAATAATTCCCGCCTGAGGTTGACGTCTTTTTTCAGTGTTTAAAATTTTACTTAAGTATATTTAAGCGTTAATAAAACGCTAAAATATAAAACATTAATCTATAAACGCAGCTTTATCTTAACCGAATGTTCAAATATTTGTAAAAATATTTCTTTCGGATCTCAGAGGTGAAAACTTCTAAGATTTGATGAAGCAATGTTGACTAAAAGCATAAGCATCAAGCACTGACAAATTTCGACGGTTGAAAGCCAGACCTCGGTAGCCAAGTGGTTAAGGCAGCCGCCCGGAATGCTGAAGGTGCGTGGTTCGATTCCCGCCTGAGGTTGTCGTCTTTTTTCAGTGTTTAAAATTTTACTTAAGTATATTTAAGCGTTAATAAAACGCTAAAATATAAAACATTAAAAAATTTTTTTTAATTTCTTTTATTTTTAATTATTATACTTACTACAAAATGTGATTTGACATTATTACTGACAGTTAGTTTTTTTTTATTCTGATAACTATTTTAAGCAGAAGATGTCATTATAAGTACTAAAAAGTATTTTAATTTTGTTTTGGTGATATCATGAATGTTGATTATTTAATTTTGAAAATAAATATGTTTTTCCAAAAACTTTTCACCTTTTATTATATTTTTGTTATTAGGGAGTCACAATTCACAAAAATGTACATAATATCATCCTAGCAGCTATATAGCTATACAACTGAAATTTTTACCATTCTGCACTTTTACCATTTTGCTCTTTTAACATTGTGCGCTTTTAACATTTTGCTCCTTTATCATTTTGCGCTATTAACTTTTTGCTTCTTTAACATTTTGCTCTTTTACCATTTTACCGGGGTTTAACATTCTGCGCTTTTAACATTATGCGCCGAAACGGCATATTGCCTGTGCAGATCATCCGCTACCGATAATCGCATAACCCTTTTATTACACTTATTAATTCCCAATTGCACGACGACGATGCCGTGTTGCGTTCCCCCACACCGATCGGGCCGTATTCGAGTTTTGAAACTCAATTCCGGTGTAAATTGTCTGCAATGGAGGCTATTACCGTGTGGATAATTATATCACTTCAATAGGCGCTTTGATAAATTAAGAAGCTTGTGTTGTGGAGGCATTCTACACGTTACGGATGGGCCGAGTGCAAAGTTATTTGTGATAAACTCCTTGGTAAACATAGAGTTTAATTATTGAACAGATTTATTATAAATCTCTTGTTTTATATAATATGTACCTATATAATAATTATCTCCAAAGGGTTAGTCAGAGACTATGCAAAGACGACACCAAAAGCAATCACCTACCATAGTCCACTTTTCACGAAATAGCGACTGCACATGTGCTCAGCGTGTCAGGTGGTGAGCCCATCGCCGCTCTATGCTGTTGGATGGATGTGTAGTCTTTAGTCCGTTAGTCGCCTTTTACGATACCCAATGGAGAGGGCATGGTAGTATTCTTTGACCGCTACACGACACGGTTAATCAGTATGTTTTGCCTACAAGAATTAGAAATTTTACTTCAACTTCATACTAAAAACAGACATTGATTACTGATAATAAATATGGCGGCCGTTAATCAACAGTTCATTTCAGTAACAGACACCGCAATCTTTTCTATTATAGTCATATCTGTGATATTATGTCGATATCGTATCGGTGTTTATAGAATCACGAAACACTATATTAAGGCGATGACAACAGTCGATGACCTCGTGCATACGATTTTTGCCTAGGTCCACTACGATGGAAGCTAAAATGCTATGAAAATAGTTAGTTTATTAAAATGTAGTTGCTTTTTGTTATTTTATATTTTGTAATCTTTATTTTTACTTTTTTTGTTTTTTTTTTATTTTGTATTATTTGATTTTCTACATAGGATCCTAAGTTGGTTGAAATAAACGTATTTTATTTTTTATTTATTGTAATAAAAAAATAAAACTTATTCTTTTAAAAAGTTTTACAATTTAGTGTACTAACTCTCATCTATGAACTATATAATAGTAAATAAAGTTAAACATGTCTGAAACTATTTTAAGAAGTCTTTTTGGAATTATTTTGTATCGAAGAAAACTTTAAGAAACTAGGTTTTGGAAACAAAGTTAAGGTTAAACCTGGTTTACAACTAATGTAATCTCTATCGACCTTTTCAAGAAATGAGACAGAATCAGCCTTAAACCAGATACAATCTTAGTTTTTTTAGTAACAACACGAATTGTGACTTAGGCACTTAGCAATAAATAAATAAATTGCAACTATCGTAGTAGATGCAAATGTCTTTGATTACGCTGGAAGACAATAAGTTAAGACAAATAGGTACTCAATACGTAGGTATACACCCCCTGCTCAAGAAACAAAGACTATGGTTTGGATTGCCAACTTGTACGACCTTGACATTATTCTAGCTACGCCGCTCTATCTACGTGGGTGTAGTTCGTAGGTGTACGCACATGTAACAAATCTTCATAAACATACCCTTTTACCCTTTAATAAATTTCAAAAATAGCATACGTACCTTCTAAAATCTCTACTCCAACACGCGTAGATGACGGGATTCATGGAAGAGTTGACCCAGCCCAGCCAGGTGACCACGACGTTGACGATCTCCTCGTGGGCTATGCAGGCCGAGCATATGCCCGACAGCAAGTTCACGACGAAGAACGGCAACCAGCACACTATGAACACTCCCATCACTATACCCAACGTCTTTGCCGCCTTTTTCTCTTTCGCGAACTTGGCGAGCTTACGCGACAGAGAGAAGTTTTTCGGTAAATGTTTGGTGTGCGTCACGTTCGTCAGGCGGGTCGACGACCGCGACAGTCCATTGTTTTGCAGAGCTGTCAAAGGCTCGTGGTCGCCCTCCTCCGGCGTGCACACACCGTGACACGCATCACTCCTCTGCCGCATTGTACCACCCCTATGTATACGCAATGTCAACTCGAGTTCTCCACTCGGCCTCATCACTTGCTTAGTACCTATTTTCAGCGAACGAGTCTGTATAGTCGCGGCACGATATATACGATAGTACGTGAACACCATCACAAACAAAGGCAAATAAAAAGATATCGTCGACGAGAATATTATGTACTCTAAGTTTTCCGTGAACGGGCACTTGTAGTCTGGCACTTCTTCTATCCTTACTGCCCGCCACCACGCGATCGCGGGAAAGGAAATGGCTCCGGAACATACCCACACCGCAGCAATAAGGAAGGCGGCTTTTCTTCCGCTCATTCTCATTGGATATGTAATAGGATCCGTGATGGCCCAGTAGCGATCTAGTGAGATCACGCACAAGTTGAGAATGGAAGCGGTGCTGAACAGTACGTCGAGCGACCTCCACACGTCGCACCAGTCGACCCCGAAGAACCAGGTGTGCTCCAAGACCTCGTATAATGCTGAGAACGGCATCACGACTAGTCCCACGAGACAATCCGCCACTGCCAGAGACGTGACGAAGTAGTTTGTTGACGTGTGCAGGTACCGTTCTCTGACGACGGCCAATATGACGAGCATGTTTCCGAATACCGTTGTCAGTGAGAACAGTAGTAAAAAAGCGACAAGTAAAGCGCGATCTTGGAGCAGTTTAATGTACTCGTTCCAGTGCTCGCCAGCTTCTTCGGAGAGGTTGTAATTGGAGTTGTTGTCGAACGTGACGTTGAACTCGATGACGGAGTTGTAGCTTCTGGAAGGGTCAAGTGCGTATTCGGGGCCCCTGTACGATATATCTAGTTGGCCTGTTGCCACCACCGCTTCCGGATTGGTCGCGTTCATATTTTTCCGATGGTTATTCGCTAACTAGCGCCATGGTGAGTGTTTATGCTTTCCTTGTTTCGCCCGCAGCCATTTCGAGATTACATTCTTGGCAGGCATTGTGTGTTCATATTGCAATTTCTGGCACATGTTTCGTCGGCATATTTTTTCTTCTCGCCCGCAGATACGCTTAGCCGCTTTCTGGAACAAAAATGGAAACAGTTGAATGTCTGTTGTGGTATGAACGTGTGAAAGGGTGACGTGACGTGACTGACTGACGCTTTACACTGGGAGCTTTATGCAAATTTTTGTCATTTCATAAGAGTAAGTTCTAAAAGTGTATTTGTTGCTGAAATAGTGCGTGTCGTTTTCGGTTAGACTAATTCTAGGTTTACACAGGCTTAGTAGCTAATGCTGAGCACTTGTCACCAACACTAAGTCCCAATATGACAAGTGAGAAGTAACCGTTTACACGTTTGAGTTAGTATAAGGTATTAGTGACCAGACATTCGAAATGGAACGACGCCCGCCGCCTGATTTTGCGTACTGTGTTTAAACATTATTAAAATAGCCAGTGAAACCAGCAATATTCATCTCTTCAATGATTTTCTAATAAACAGCATCTTTTGCGAGTTTATTTTTATATAAACCTGATTTTTGGTTCCAGAACTATTCGTAGGATTTAAATTCCATGATGAACTTTATAGCTGTTTCGGAATTCCACCTTTCCGCAGCCATGATTACGAAAAAATACGTAAACAAACAAACACGTGTTTTCACTTCCCGGTATAACTTGTCACTAAGCTGCATCTAAGCTGTTTACACACGGTCAGCAAGCGACAAGTGTTGTAAATCGTGGTGGGGGTATCGACTTGTAGCTTAGTAATTAGGATCGATTTCTATTCACTTGCACTATTCACAAACACTAATACTAAGCACTAATCAGCATGTTTACACATTGGGACTTAGTGTTAAGTACTAAGCATTAGCTACTAAGCCCGTGTAAACCTAGCATTAGGTATAATAAGAATAACGGCAGATACACACAAATTCAACAAATTCTCTAAACATGGTGTACTGATGCAGTAGGTACTATGCCAATGCATTCTAATTATTATCTATTCGTAACACATAGGCTGCACTAAAAGTATCTGGAATGGAATATTTCCATTGTTCCTGGCATAATAAAGTGAAAACTCCTTGGTTTTATTAAGCGAATACCATTTAGTTATTTTTAAAAATAGAACGCGTTCTTGTCACAATGACTTGTCGAACTTGTAAAGTCGGTGTAAAAATGGAATTGACTTGAAAAAATTCAAGAGCAATGATTTATTATGACTTTTGAAGTGGTTTAACACAAAAACAGTGTGTTAATCGGATGCTTTCTGCATTTGGTGATGAAGCCCCATCTAAAACCACAATTTATCGCTGGTTTACGGAATTTCAACGTGGACGTGTCAAGCTGTGTGACGATCCCCGTCAAGGTCGCCCAAAAACTGCAATCACCCAAGATAACGTTGATGCCGTGCTTATGCTGATTGAGGAAGATCGACATGTGACATATCGCGAAGTTCAGGCAATTTTAGACATTGGCATGAGTCAAATACAAATAATCTTGCATGTAATCATGCAAGATTATTTGTATTTGATTAAGTGTAAAAAAGTTGTTTTCCCGATGGATCCCGCATTCGCTCTGTGAGAAGCAAAAAGCGGCTCGCGTTACTTGGTGCGTCAGAACTTTCGAGAGATTCCACGGAGGATATTTAAATGCTGTATACAGCGTCGTATCAGGTGACGAATCTTAGATATACGCATACGAACCCGTAACAAAAAACCAGTCACTAGTTTGGGTGTTCGAAAATGAGTTGAAGCCAACAAAAGTTGTACGTTCACGGAGCGTTACAAAAAAATGGTGGCCACGTTTGTCTCCAAAACCGGCCACGTTGCGACTATTCCTCTTAAAGGACAAAGAACGGTCAATGCAGAATGGTATGCTAGAATTTGTTTGCCGCAGGTCCGTAAAGAGAACTGCAACCGCCGCATCATGCTCCATCACGACAATGCGAGCTCCCATACCGCCCGCAGAACAAAAGAGTTTTGGAGCAAGAAAACATTGAATTATTAGACCATCCGCCGTACAGCCCTGACCTAAGCCCAAATGATTTTTATACTTTCCCCAAAATTAAGAACAAATTGCGTGGTCAACGATTTTCGTCACCTGAAGAAGCTGTAGACGCCTACAAAACGACCATTTTGAATACCCCCAACTTCAGAATGGAATGAATGCTTTAATAATTGTTTCCATCTAATTGAAAAATGAGTGAAGTTTCAAGGAGAATACTTCGAAAAACAATGAATATCTTTTCTACTAACAATGTTGTATCACTCCCTTGATTCCCGAAGTTTTCAGTGCCGCCCTCGTATGCAAAAGAAAAAATAATAACTAAATCTTATAACCAAAGAGTAGGTAGTGTAGTAAAAACTTGGTTGGGGAAATTTTATTTGAGGAACAAATTCATAATCATGAAATTTCGCGCCTATCATGTTTTAGACTTGGATAGGTCATCTTAATAATAAAGCATGGCATGTCTATGATGATAGTCTTCGAAATAGTAGGTAGTAGAGATATTATTGCGATGATCCTTTTTATATCATTTTAATAAAAAATAAGTTATTAAAATTAAACACCTTTTTACGAATGAAACTCGCTTTTATTTACAACATTTTAGAGTTTTATTTAGTCCTAACGTTTCGAACCCTTTACAGGGTCCATGGTCTTCCTGTGAGTCATTTCGACGTGTAGTGTTTCCGTAAACCTTAAAAAAACAATATAGGTTATTACGTTAAACGACTTAATGCCAAAATCAATAAACAAAAGAAAACTCCTTCGCTACGAAGCAAACGCACATAAGCAAGCTAAGTCTGCTACAGACATTTTAATGAAGATCGCTAAACGGATTGCCTGTGCCCCTATCAGGCCAGACGCTGCTCATTAGCAACTCATAAACGTCATCGAAAGCCAATGACGTTCTATTACTAGGCCGTCAATAGCCATCACACGTTTCCCAATCGGCGTGCCGTACTTAAACTTTGATCTCACTATCGTCTTGTGCCATTGGCAGGCACGTCACCGTGTGTCCTTCGTGCATAAATAGCTAAGCGGGCAGGCAGTGAGATCAAACGAATTGTGCTCCGTCGGCCGTGGCCCGCCTATCCGCATGACAGCGCTTCAGCCGTCACCCCTCCCCCGTACACTTCGGCGCGCCGCATCCAAACTTTTACAATGTTATGGTTATCTTTGACGTGAATAAACTGATATTTTGGGACGGCAATGTGTTATTTTAAAGTTTGACGATATTGGAATAATTGAAGTCGGTACGCGATATGGTTAGTTTGGTTGATGAGAATATGAGAATGGTCTGATTTGTTGGTTATGGATTTTGAAGTTTCATACACTTATAAATTCATGACTAATATCCCCTTAGGGTTAGTCAGAGACTAGACAATGAGGACCAAAGAAGCAGCCGCTTTGTGCCTTTGAATGTATGTGCAGTCTTTAGTCTGTTAGTCCACTTTTACGACACCAAAGGGGAAAATAGTGTGCCGCTATACTTACCACACGACTCAAACGTGCCCCCGGCTTACATATAATATAATCACGACTATTATCCCCAAAAGGTTAGTCAGAGACAAAGCAATGAGGACAGCAAAAGCAGTCCTCTACCATAGTCCACTTTTCACCAAATATCGACTGCACATGTGCTCAGCGTGACAGGTGGTGAGCCCATCGCCGCTCTATGCTGTTTGATGTATGTTCAGTCTTTAGTACGTTAGTCGCCTTTTACGATACCCTAGGGAAGAGAGGGGGTGGTAATATTCTTTCACCGCTACGAGACACGGTTATTACACACAGTTATAAGCCTACGGCTTGAAGTTTCATTTTGTACCTTTTTATTATATTAAAGTAAAGTAAGTATTCATATTTTGTTATGATAAAATTTCATCTTACAATAGGTACCTGCTCCATACAGGGACGTTATACCCTGAGACTTTAAGTCAAGACGTTTTACGCCCACCTGGACGTTTACATTCTGTATTTTCCTTGACTAAATCGGCTGCAGATGCCATATTTTACGACGTATATCAAGAAACTAGAAATCGCATTTCTACACTTATTTGACAAAAATAGCAGAATGGAAAGAGCATAATTAAATCTTTAAGCTTTGTTTACCACTAAGACCTCTATGTCGGTAAATATTCTAAAGAATTAATAAATAACCTTAAAGCAAACTAATGATGACGATAATGAGTATTAAAAATAATCCAAGACATGCCCCGAAATATCGTTCCTTCAACCTAAAAAATTGTACATGATTCAAAATGATGTCCTTAAAAATATCGAGTTTCGTATTTAATGACGTCCCGCAGGCATAATAATGTAACTGCTAAAATTGTCAATTAGAAGTTGTCGAGGCGCGGGCGTCTGCGTGTTTTCCCCCGGCCTCGTCCGAACGACGAAGTAATTTAATGAAGTTTGCATTGACATGTTTACCACATGTACTACGGCGTTCGCGGAAAGTGAGGAGTCTGAAAGAGATGTAGATAATATCTCGAAGGTACGTAATAACTTGATTAACGTTTGTATAATGGCGGACTCCGTCGCTTTAGCAGTCTTAAGGTCAAAATCCCTTGCACACCGCGTCGTCTATTTGGTAGAGGCACGTACCCGGGCGGTCGGTGCGCTACATATGAAAATCGCTGTAAAGTGGTAAAGCGACGGTGACCCCGACTGTTGACGATGGCCACACTGCTGCGATTAAAATGTAAAATTATGTAATTAAAAAGTTAAATAGATATTATATACGTACATGTGGGAGATTGGCATTTAAATGTAGATTACTATTAATGTTAGCATTAAAAACAAATGTTTGAAGAAAGCAAATTCACCGCAGTAATTAATACGAATAAGAAAACACGTGCTTGCTCATTGCCACGCTCCCCACGCCATGCGTCATTAGCGACTTGTTTGTGCTTCAGTATAAAAAGGTCATGCGCTAGCGCCTTCCGGGCATTCTGTACTCAACTGCGGAGCATGACGGAGCTCTGATCGTCGACATAGTATTGAGGTATGCTATGATGGCGTAACTAAATTATGTATTGTAGTACATAACTGTGTATCTTACAAGAAATAGTAGTAAGTACCAATTTTCATTATGTAAAATGCGAAATGGCTAATTATTTTAATAAATTGATATTACTGTTATTATAATTAACACTAAATGTGTGTATATTGTTACTGTCTGCCAATTAATCTAGTTTTTATGAATATAAATTGATCAAAATCATTACTCTCTTTCAGAAGTGGGATGAACCAAGTAATTACGCTCACAAATTCATTACTTAATAAATTGCAAGGTTAATTCGATAGGGTGACATAATCATTTTAATAGATTGACGATGCACATACATAATCATTTACACGCATAGCACGTGGTCGAGGCTACCCTTCGATGGTGCA
The DNA here is from genome assembly GCA_963921215.1 of Scoparia ambigualis. Taxonomy (NCBI): domain Eukaryota; kingdom Metazoa; phylum Arthropoda; class Insecta; order Lepidoptera; family Crambidae; genus Scoparia; species Scoparia ambigualis. The sequence goes on along the minus strand of OY992502.1, from coordinate 51,806,190 downwards.
CATACAAATCATTTACATACATTGCACGTGGTCGAGGCTACCCTTCGATGGTGCACATACAAATCATTTACACGCATTGCACGTGGTCGAGGCTACCCTTCGATGGTGCACATTCAAATCATTTACACGCATTGCACGTGGTCGAGGCTACCCTTCGATGGTGCACATACAAATCATTTACACGCATTGCACGTGGTCGACGCTACTCTTCGATCGTGCGCACTTATTATTATGCAAATCTGACAAGTATACTCTGACATTACACATTTGACAGTAGTGAAAAAAGGATCATTGTTGCTAGCACTGAGCAAATAAATATGTTGCTAGAAAGTTGCTAGCTGACAGTTCTGTGTACTTTATATCTTGTGTAAGCAACGTTACATCTTGCGTGATAATCCATGCTATTGATTTGCCACTAACATTATTTTTTGTTTTCCCTGAGTTCTAGAACCACGATATTGCGTCATGAGCATCAGCCTGGAGATTCAGAACGTGTCTGATCGGCTGGATCCTGGTACTTTAGGCGGAGGGTCTACCTACTTCAGCTGTTATTGCTAAAGCTACCCAACGCAAACCAGAAACGTTGGCAAGTGAGGAACGGGCAGGTTCTGATGGATTGTGTCATAATACTGGTGCCTGTGTTCCACAAGTTTATGAAGACAATGATGCAAGATATGATGACGTTTTTTCAAACAGCTGCAAATGTTTTCCTTTATAATTTTTTTTACCTCCATTTGACACCGATGGTCGTACTGATACCTACAGCCGCGCTAAATAAGTGGCAAACGCTCCATGTCTATTCATTCATTAGCTTTTGCCGATAGCAAAATTAGTAAACAAGTTTAGTCGATCGCTTTCACAGAAATATGATTGAATGAAGCTAATAACGAAGTACTCTTGAATTACTAAGTCTTTAAATTAACAATTTCATATTCGCTAGATAAAGTATCGATGACACGAGTCAAATCCCATACATGCCTTCAGATCTTTTGTCCCCATTTTGAACACTAGATATATGATGGTCCACTTAATGGAAAAATATAACTTGTAACTGTGACGAGCTTAAAACTAATCTTATTCACATTTGCAGATGAGACCAGGCATTACGACGATTTGGTTCTTTTTGTGGAATATACAAGCGATAATGTGTCTAGCTTAGCAGAGTATACAACCTGCAAATGGGAACTTGCCAAAAGGAAATGCTTGGTATCAGGGTGACCGAGTCTCATTTAGTAAAAGGTATGTCAGATTTTCTATTAAATCCGATTTGTTACGGCTGATACCTAAAACATTACTTACCTCAGTTAAACAAAGCTTAACTTTTATAAACGCCAAATTCCAGTGCTGTGTGCTTATCACTGTGTTCCTAATAACATTTAAAAATCTCACCAACATGACTAAGATTGAAACGCTGTCTACATTGTATTAAGTTAGAACATTCACAGTAACATAGTACTAATGAAAGTTATAATTTGTTACTTCAAGTTATTATGCAACTCGTACCTGTACTGTAGGTACAGCCTGCAATATTAAACGAATTTAAAATTCTCTAGTTACCTCCGTAGTGTTGACTAAAGTGCCATATGTAAATTCCACATAATTTCAAGACACATTCTAGTATAAGTAAGTTAATCAATCTTTCATTAGTTATTTTGAATTTTGCATTAAAAGTAAATCTTTTATGTCACAGTCTGAACGTATAGATATGATGCGTTCAGTTTGATATAATAATGGATAATTATTATTTGTAATACCACCAGCTATCTTTAGACTTCACATCAGCCCAATGACATGCAACGTTAAAAGTTGCCTCCTTTTGAATTTGTCTAGCCTTAACGGCAAGACAGAAAATTGGCATCATTTGAATTAATCGAATTTTACTTAAGGATTTATATTCGAATAACAATCGCACGCTTAAAAATAAAAAGATGTAACTCAAAAATAGCAACTTGTGGGAATTAGCGTTTAAAGTTTAGCACTTCTTCCGTGCCGTCTTTTATTGAAAATATATAATTATATGTCATGTTTTTTTTTTTACTTTAACTGCTGATATCATTAGGTTAAACTATAGAGATTCATATAATAATATGCACATTTTGCTAAAATGTCTTTAAGTTAATTGATTTTGATACAAAAAAAAAAAGTTTTGACTTAAATCTGTTTATGCAAAAATGAAATCAGGATAATGACAAATTAACGTGTATTAAGTTGAAATAATTCATTTTAGTTTTAAAGCTAAAGTGATAATTTTGATAGCATTCGACATTAGTTCTTTTTATTATTAAACAAAATAAAATATTGTAAAATACTTTAGCATTATATCAGTTTTTGAGAAAATACGAAACTAAGATTCATCTTATTGTTTAAAGTAAAACAAAGTTTTATGAAATATCTGTCATTTATTAAAAAATATAAATCCAAAATTATTTATCAATTGTAAGCATTTTTCACAAATTTCACAATAATCAGTCTTTTGTCTCTTACTAGTTAATAAACTGTGTAATAACAATCAAATTGCTATTAACATGAAATAAAATAAAATATTCTTAAAACAAAATAAAAATAATTTCTTTCATAAAAGTAAACCTATGAGGTTATTAATCATGTTTACGTAGCAACAATCAGTTTCTTTTTATTTATCACAAGCATTATAAACGTCTCAAAATTCAAAATTGTGAATTAAAACAAAAATGAATCTTAAACAAAAACAAAGTAAAAAAAATCTAATATCTACTAATATAGTAATCAAAATTACTTTTGATGAAGAATTTACTTTGACAGGTCTTACGCCTTACAATTATTGTAAATTATACGTTCAATTATTTTTCACATAACTAATCAGTCTCTTTTATATCTCAAATGCCAAGTAACATCAAATTATTCATTACGCGTAACCAAAAAAATCAGACAATTTCAAACAGGCATCAAAATCAGTCAATTATTGAATTATAAAAAACAGAATAAAAGGAAGGAATCAACTTCTTCGTTATCAACTCTTTTAGATCTTTTTTTTTGTTTTCACTCAGTTGTTGCTTTTGACCATAAGCTTGACTCAAAGAAATTTCGGAAATATTAGTCATTTTCTTCCTTTTATTCCTAACATCTACTTGCTTAAATGTAGTATCACTGTACGAAGTCTTATAAAAAAGCTCAATGGCTCTGATTTCACCATTTGTAAAACCTTAATATCATTCCAGTTTACAGTCTTTCCATTTTTGTCAATATTAAAATTGTAACCCCACTCCTCTTGAAGAGCTTTTAAGTTCATAAATGAGTCAAATGTTAATTCATGTACATTAATTGCCGGTTTACTTTTTTTGGCATTTTTTATTATTGTAACATATTGATCTGGACTATAAATTGAACCCGATTTTAAGTTTTTCTTTACTTCTCTTTCTATCAAGCTATGGACACTATCAGCTTCATTCTGTGTGTGCCCCCTAATTAAAAACTTATGTGTAATACTGGTAATATTTAAATGAGTTACAGCAAACAAATATAATGTTGCAATGTATTTGTTTTTGTTCTGCCCACATCAATTATCAGAGTAAAATGTAATCTGTTTAGGTTCTGCATCTTCCGCACACACATTTTTTAAGTACTCCCAGACACATGACCCTATTTCATTGGCACCCCGCTTAGCATCTACCTCAGTCCAAAAATAACAGTGTACGTGTTCGTATGCTTTTTTATCTCCATTTAATAATTCTGTTAAAGTCAAATTATAACTATTCAACTTAGATTTGTAATAAAAAGCTGATGTGTCACCTCTCGGACATTGTAATACAGCTTCTAGATCGTAAATTACGACTCTGCTATTTTTATTTACATTTTGACGATCAGTTTGTTTTTCAGAACGACTCAAAGTCTTCTCTTGTAAGTGTTTTTGGAATTTCTCTTCTAAATCTTGTTTTTGCTCATTATTCGAATTATTATACGATACACATAAATCGCATTGATCTTTCTTCGGCTGATAAAATCCTAAATTAAATTCATTACTAAAAATTTTATAATATGCCATGTAATTACCTACGTCCTTGTTAGTCATAGCTTGCTGTGCTACAAAATCATTGTATAAATCTTTTATTGTTTTATCACCACCAATGTACTATTTTGAAGTCGAGGATCTTACAAAATGTGAATCTATTTTTGGGATACTATCAATATGTTTTCTGATATCCTCTAGTAATTCAGAACAAAGTTTCTTACGATTGTTGTGTTTACCTCGTAAGTCTTTCATCACAAAACCATCATTCATTTTAGATTGTACTGTATAAACCATTCGTTCAGAAATTGAGTGTATTTTTAAAAAAAGTTTTACAAACTCTGATTCTTTAGTCATTAACAGTAAAATAAAAGGCTTTATTTGGACGCCTGGGCCGTTCGGAATTTGTATATTTATATTAAGGAGTCACGTCTAGCAAACATGTTCGAATATAAGACCACTGTGCTTCTAAGTTACCTAGATCCCAAAAGTTACAAAATATATTATATCTAGTATCAGACGAAACCTTCTCTGCACATTTTAACTTACATTTTTCGGTACACGAATCTTTAATAAAGCGACCTGGAACCGTTTTACGAGATTTTGCCATAGAAATATATGTTTCACCTTTATTTCTTAGACGTTTTGCTTTATTGTGTTGCCATTTTTCTATATTTTTCATTCGCTTGCGACCTCTTCGACTATTTTCTTCTGTGCTACAGTCAGAGTCAGAGGCTGATGCTTCATTAAACAGAAAATTACTTCTTTTGACAGGCCTTTGAAATAACGTGTTAAAATCTATAGTAGGATCATCATCACTGAGATCAACATCACTTTGATCGGTGTATATAGGAGAAATATTGTAATTAGCCACACTGTTTTTTCTGCACTCTCTTTGCTGTCCCTCACCGGAGCAAGATGACCTGTTTTCTTCAAATTCTGTTTGAACTATTTGTAAGCTGGCATTTTGTTTACGTGTTAATCTATTAGAGTTTGAGGAGCCTGATGAAGATGAACCAGAAGAATCAGAACTAGATGAAGATGATCTTGAAGACGATGAACTGGAAGAACGTGAACTTTTACTGTGGTTGGCTGAGGTTAACAAACTCTCCGAGGCATTAGAGGCGTGATCATCAAGCTTAGGATTATGGTTTTTACCTGTATTTTCATTTTCACTCAGAGTTGCATAGCTGCTATAATCGGGTACAAAGCTTACGTATTTTTTTTCAATCACCAGCAACTCTTGGATCGGTGCCGTCTCTTGCACTTCAGTTACTAAATTAGACTCGGTAAACACATTTTCTTGGTTTTCTTTTTCGATTTCAACAGATTTATTCATCTGAAAGAACAAAAATAAAATACATAATCTAAATACTAATCGGTATAAGTTGTCATGCTGAAAAAACGCCAATTCGATTGTAAGTCCGCTCTTTTATTCTAACTATAATGTAAATAGATATAGGTTTTTATTTTAAACAAAACGTTTTTATAATTCAATTATTTACCTCTTCGTAACCTTTTCGATCGCTATCCCCTAATTCTTGATTTTCAGAATCAATCTTCGTTTGGGATACCAAGTCCAGGATTCTCTTAGACCTCCAAGATGTCATTTTTATAACCTACGTGAAAATAATGAACACAGTTAAAACTTACTTTTATCGTGCCAATAAATCATTCTAAGTTATAAAGTGAAGTAAATCAGAATGATATTTAATAGATTTAATATTTTTTACAATAAATTGATGCAGAGTTAATTACTCCAGTAACCAAGACGTAATTTTTAAAACAATAGCGAAGTATTACGCGTTAGCTTTGTAGTTTCAGTACACTTTTAAGACAAAAAAGAATTAATTCAAAATGCTCCCAAAATTATTAAATTCATTTTCGTAGAAAACGATGTATTACACAAATTATCCTTTTTAATTTTAAGTAATCAAACCTTAAATACTAACCTTTTAATCAAAAACAGATTTATTTCGTGTCACACCAAACAACAACACTTCCTTCTACACTTACGGCCCGTGGATCACTAAATCACGCCACTTTTTTAGAATCGACTTGTCCAATCGTGTTAATTGAAAAGAGAAGGATGACCATGCATCTCGCTCACTTTGATCGGAAGAGCGCAGCTGTCAAAGTCTGCCTATTCTTTACGTTGCATTCATGCGGTTTATTAGAAAATCTCCAAACTCACGATATTTGAGTTTCATCTTTTTTTTATTAAACGTGCGAAATCAGTGATATTTTTGAATGATTTTATTTTGACAAATTTTCCTTTCTTTTGACTTTCAAATTTAAATACAATGTCTTTATTATTGAAATTTTTGCATTTACAATGCTATATAGATAAATATGATAAAATGTTTAGAGCAGTGGACCGGCAATCCAAAGGTTCGAGTCCCGTTTGAGCTTTCCTGGTTGTTTTTTTTTCTAGTAAACATTGTATCATGTAAATACAATGATTGAACAACTGGTTGGTCCATTAAGGAATAAGTCTTTCTATATTGATTTTTGATCTAGGTGTTTCTGTGTACACATATGTTTATCTGTTATCTAGTTTAACCATCAAAAACAGGTTTCAGAAAAGAAACTAATTGAGCTAGACTAGATAATAGTGTGAAATTTTATCGTCTCCCGTATAAAGCTAAAGAGGTTCCGATGATATGATTTGGAATACTTTGGCAGGGGGAAGTAAATGCTCTTAAAATACTACGCCTTTATTGAAAGATATGCTTATTTCATGGCTGTATTACGACAATAAATAACTGTTAAAGGTTTAACAGACTTTATACTTATTATTGTGTGTTCAGAAAATTGATTCCAAACTACCCGCTTCAATACGAACTCGCATGTCGCAAAGACTGACCAATCTGTTTATACCAGCGCGCCTAGTTGTTGCACAGCTGCACCTGGCACCCCTGGGTCGCGCATTAATGGCACATGATGACATGAGTAATTTTTTTATTCATGTGTTGATGGGTCCAATAAGTTAATATTTGCATAGACTGTGAAAAGACCTTAAATCAGTTACTAACGATTGAATGTTGTCTGGTTTACGACAACTAACAGGATAGTAATCCTTTGTTGTCGTTTGTGCTAAATAGCGAACTGACATCAACTTCTTCTAATTTGCAGTTAACCGCTCAAATTTATGCCAAGTCTTACAGTAGCAAATACGATTATTATTCGTTAACTTATTGACTTCGGTCATCTGCGTACTAGATGCACAATCGCATATAAAATGCGTTCGAAAAGGTGTTTCCAATTATTCTACACAATTTCGTTTTCGATTAATCACAACTAGTTTTGATACTCAGACCTATCATCACAACAATAGGTTTTAAAAAAAATTTATAAAAATAAAAACTGATAGCAATCCAATGCAGGGAGCACTTGGTCGGAGAGTTAGTTCGAGGCGACACTTTGAGAGCGCTGGTTGTGTGTCTGGTGTTTAGACGACCGAAGCTTATTGATAATGACCCTCTAAATAATTTAGTTGCAGTCGATTGTTGTGAGATGCTTAAATTAACTATAATTTCTTTAAATAAATACCTAATTATTTTGCTAAAGGAATTGGTTTTGCGTCTCGGTCGATTAAGGGGTACTTTAATTTGGATATTATAATGCCGTGAAACCCAAACAACAAATACATTATGCATAACTTTACGTTGACTATACTATAGATTATGGGTCTGTTAAAGTCTCATTGTTGTGACTGTTGTGACAGGTATACTGTGACAATACAGTAAAATTCTGAAACATAATGTCCGCATCTCGGACCAATATTTGGTCCGAGGTCCGCATTATCATTTATGGCATTTTCCTCTGAAAGAGGTACTGAGCTGTCTGATATCTTAAGATATCTTATAAAGTCATATTCTTTGTTTTCATTAGAAAGCAAGAATAAATTTTGATATTTTTGTGTTTTTATTTCTTTATGTACTGTGAACTCCTGGCCAGATGTTTTGCTGTACATTGAGTAATAAGGACTTTTAGTTTGCCGCGCAAAATTGTGGATTTTACCGAGGCTAGAGATCACTTTAATTTGACCGCGCCACATGATGGCTTTTTACTGAGGTTACTATGTGATCATTTTTATTTTGCCGCGCCTTGTTATGGCTTTTTACCGAGGCTTCTTATGCGATCACTTTTATTTTGCCGCGCCACATTATGGCTTTTTACCAAGGCTACTATGTGATCATTTATTTTTGGCTACGCCACTCGATGCCTCTATACAGAGGATGTGATCATTGATATAAATTGTTAATAAAACTAATATTTATTTTAATAATACGACAAACACACATGCGCCCGCGCAGACACAAACACACGTGTATAAATAATTATTATAGCTACCGATAGCTTGGGCCCCGATTCGCAATATTTTATTATTTGCGTTAATCGAGGCGTTGAAAAAAAAATGTGTTTACCTCAGGTCTTAAAAATGTGTTTACCTCAAGCCTTATCTTACCTAAATCTTTAAATATTGTAAAATATTTTCATTCAGATCTGTAAGGATGTAAATTGTAAGAGGTTTGATAAGACACAAAGTTTTTTATTCACGTTTTTAAAGTAAGCTGTAAACTTTGCATTTTAAAGTCGATATTTCTGATATCAAGATTTTGAGTTTGGTTTATATTTTACTACAAATAAATGTTTTTGTCTCATATTTAAGACTGAGGGCCTTTATGATAGTTTTTATTTTGTTTTTGTTGCTGTCTAAACAAAATCTGATGTTTATTATTTACATTATTCGCGAGCCGGTGAGCTGCTGCTCGTCAGAATGGCCGTGTGGGAGATTGGCATTTAAGTGTAGATTACTATTAATGTTAGAATTAAAAACAAATGTTTGAAGAAAGCAAATTCACCGCAGTAATTAATACGCATAAGAAAACACGTGCTTGCCCATTGCCACGCTCCCCACGCCATGCGTCATTAGCGACTTGTTTGTGCTTCAGTATAAAAAGGTCATGCGCTAGCGCCTTCCGGGCATTCTGTACTCAACTGCGGAGCATGACGGAGCTCTGATCGTCGACATAGTATTGAGGTATGCTATAATGGCGTAACTAAATTATGTATTGTAGTACATAACTGTGTATCTTACAAAAAATAGTAGTAAGTACCAATTTTCATTATGTAAAATGCGAAATGGCTAATTATTTTAATAAATTGATATTACTGTTATTATAATTAACAATAAATGTGTGTATATTGTTACTGTCTGCCAATTAATCTGGTTTTTATGAATATAAATTGATCAAAATCATTACTCTCTTTTCTTAATCTCCCACATACATACATACACCTATATAAGAAATACATAAATCTGTAAACGTTTGGTAATTAAATAAATCTGCCATTGTATCGGCAGCAACTGTGCGGTAGCTACCTACCTAACTTTTAATATTCTTGTTGACGGTATTTTGCTACGTACAAAGGAATCTCGGTCCGTCCGTCATCACGTCAGTAGTGCTCATATACCTCCGGCGCCGACCGCACGCTTGCTATCGAAATACGGTTGTGAACATATTACGTCGTCTTATTCATTTCTCTCTTCATCCTCACATCAGCGATCCCATCGGTTATACCGACCGTACGTTTGAAAGTTGTCGTTTTAGATTTTGTATGTTGATTAGCTATCTTATTATAGTTTTCTACTATGTTGTAACCGCGTCGCGTAACGGTGAAAGAATACTACCACCAACTCTCTTCCCTTGAGTGTCGTAAAAGGCGACGAACGGACTAAACACTGCACATACATCCAACAGCATAGAGCGGCGATGGGCGCACCACCTGTCACGCTGGGCACATGTGCAGTCGCTATTTAGTGAAAAGTGTACTATGGTAGAGGACTGCTTTGGCTGTCCTCATTGCCTAGTCTTTGACTAACTCTTCGGGGAATAATAGTCGTGATTATATAATATATTTTTGGATTAACTCAGACATTACGTACAACGTTATTCCTTTTTATTATTCCCTTTATTAACTAAGTACATCGCCTCATAACAATTTATAAACTTGTTACAGTACTTTTTACAGAAGCCGTCAAATGTATTATGAACCAATTTTGTCTAAGATTCTAGTACTTAATTAAATAAAACATTACAATTTGTGTGAAATGAAAAATAATTTATTTAGCTACAACACACGAGACAGTTACAACGATAACATTAAAACAACTTAGATTAAAAAAAAACAACAAAACAATTAATGTATAATAGCACATTTGTGTCTCACGCCCGCAGCTAATCAGGCAGCCAATTCAGCATTATATCAGGTCCAATAATATGGAACCTGACGCTGGTTTTCAATGGGCGATTTTCTGACAGCCCAAATTAAAAAGTAAAAATTAGTTCAAAAACACTTGATAGATGTCGTTTTATGAAAGCCGTACCTACTTATGGGCTGTAATAAATTCTACACTTTTACTTGTCTACCAAAAGAATAAAAAAATAGTATTTACTTACCTATTTATATTCAGGACATCCAGAACCTATTTCTATTTTGGAATAGAATAAATATTACGCAGCCATACATATGCTCTTCATGAACCCGCCTTTTACTAAGCGCCATACTAATCTATGCTAAGCGCCATCTATGAAGTCATTTACGAACCAATTTCTTTTTTTTTTGATCTCGGAAAATCGCCCATTAGCTCCATAAAAAAAATTTCTTTTGACATATGGATGAAAAAAGTCACTAGTAAAAAACAGATAAATAGGGTACCTAACAATAGACATACTTACATAAATTTTGAATCTATGTGATAAATACAACAATGTATAAAAGAAAACAACAGAGCACAGCCATTACAAAATTAACATGTATGGCACGGAGAAGGAAGATATCGTTTGTTAAAAACGAGGTAACATTGCAAAACAAGCAAATTGAACGCGGATAACGCCGACACAGAACTTGAACTAGAACGATGGCCCAGAAGACAGCCCAACTAGCAAATTGGTCATATAAAAACTGTGCTATGCGACTTTCGGTTATATAACTGTTGAATTGATGTTATTAGAAAACTACAACGTTGTGTAACCGTTATTCCTACAACAATTTAGTCCCGTAACTAAATGGTCCACTAAATAAGTTGAATAACGTTTTTACGACTACTTTATACAACGTCGTATAATGGTACAAAAATATAGGTTATGGAAACGTTTTTACGACTGTATTATACAACGTTGTATAGTAGTGCCTGTGTTTAGGTTAGGTAGACATTTATACGACTGATTTATACAACGTCGTATAGTGGTGCCTGTGTATAGGTTAGGTAGGCGTTTTTACGACTGATTCATACAGCGTCGTGTAGTAGTGCCTGTGTATAGGTTAGGTAGACGTTTTTACGACTGATTTATACAACGTTGTATAGTGGTGCCTGTGTATAGGTTAAGTAGACGTTTTTACGACTGATTCATACAGCGTCGAAAAGTGGTATTTGTGTAAAAATTAGGTAGACGTTTTTACGACTGATTCCTACAACGTCGTATAGTGGTGTTAGAGTATAGGTTACGTGAACGTTTTTACGACTGCTTTATTATTTCGTCGTTTTATGAAGCCAGGTTGTAGGTCGGATAAATAAAAAAAATATGACACCATGTATAAAGGTTTTATTTAAATTAAAGGTTATCTGTTCATGTTTATTATCTCACGGAACTAAAATAATTTATCATGGCCGACCATCTTGGTCGCAAGAAACCGCATTATGCGACCTTTTTATTCTATAATTGATGTATAGAAGTCGTTTCTTAACTTAGACAAGATGGCTGCTATTTTAGTATGTAAACAAATTTTAAGCAATAGTCTACAATAATTTAATTTCAAGAAATTCGAAGGGGGTGTAAAAAATTTCACATGAACACACCTATATTTCACCACAAAACTAAACGTCCCAATAGAACTAGGTGCACTTCACACACACACACATTTATCCTAACACTCTGTTCGTGTATAATATTGTTAAAGTAAATGTAAAACTAGTTAAGTAAATTATAACTTATATACCGTTTAAATTTTGTATTTGATAACACGCACTTTTCCAGCAAACATCACAGGAACGAATGAATGGAATGAACTGAATGTGTACAATAAAAGTCGATGTTAAACACTTAACCGATATTACAGTCATCTTCTAATGTCTATGCAATTGTTATAGGACTTCAGTGGTTCGATAACAGTCGGTCGAAAACTTTTATGTAACATTTAAAAGTTCTTGACTGACGTTTATTTAACTTGTAAATAACAATAATGTCGTTTAATATTTCGCGTTGTATAAACGTCTGAGACACGTTTAAATGACCCACTTTATAGAACCAAAAGGAAATGTAAAACGTTTTCTCAACTATTATGCAACGATAATTTGTTACTTGGCAGGTAAGTAACCTATCCTAATGTTCTGTAAGGCAGACGTGTTTGAATTTTTAAGGTCAGTGCAATGCTTAAGGATCTGATCCTCTGTTTCCCTCCAGGACACCCACCGGCCGAGACGTGCCATCACCAGTAGGGGATACGGCATATTCTACGGCAGGGCATATTTAGGCAGTTAGTGCACACTCACACACATATACCCTCACACACAGACACACACTCACACACACACACGCGGAAAAAAATAATATCTCACCGCCTAAATGAAAGATATGTTAGCATTGCAAATACCCAAGTCAAGTTGTGAATCAAGTAGGTTTTTTTTTTAGATGCTTTTTAAATACTGCTAAAGAATTTGAAACTCTCAAGGGTGGCGGGATATTATTCCATATCTTGGCTGCGGGCGGCGTACCGGAAGGCACCCCTGAAAGATGCCTATGAGTCTTAGTAGACAGTTGCCGGGAACATAGTCTTCTCTCGCATTGTCTTCTGGCACCGATCCAGTCGAGCTTGTTAAATAAGTATGCAGGTTCATTGAATTTAATGACTCCAAATAGTAAACATGCCAAATGTAATTTGCGTCTTGCTTTCATCTTGAGAATGAGATTCTCGTTGAAGTATTGAGTGGCGTGACTTCTAGCCGGAATTGAGAAACAAAATCTAGCACAGGCATTTTGAACACGCTGAATAAGCCGCTCAGTCCTTGAGAGTAAACGTGGGCCGTAAACAGCGTCAGCATAATTTAACTTTGACAGTACCAGCGACTCGATTAACTGCACACGCTACTCCTCGGACTGAAATGGCCTTATTCTGTAAAGTAACTTTAGTCTATAAAAGCAGTTCCTGACCGATTCAGCAATATGCTCTTCAAATCTTAGGCTTTCGTCAGTATTGAGTTCGAGGTTCCGAGCTATATGTTCTCTCTCAACTAAACATTACGCTGAATGGGGGGCCATTCAGCGTAATGTTTAGTGCCGTTGGTAAATCGCTTATTTGTTTTTTGTGCCAAATAAAATAAATTTTGATTTGTTTGGGTTTAACAAAAGACAGTGGGTCTATATTGGATCGCCGAATTTTTTGTTCTCCTAATTGTCAATGGCACACACACCATACGCCTTAATTTTATTCGCACAATTTTACTTTTCCTTAAGGTGTTAAGCCTATTTCTACTTCGTCTAACTCTTTAACGCCGAATTTAAACTTCTCAAATGCGACTTTAGGCGGAACCATTCATAATCCCTACTATTTACAATTACTTAATAGTAATTCGCACAAAGGGGTGTGTAATGTTTGATATAAATACTTATGGTCTAACGTTCAGGTAATATAATATCATTTCATATAATTTCATTTGATATAATACTGACTTAATATAATGAACATTTAATATAATTTTAGATTCTATAATTTCATTTGATATAATGTAATTTTAAAATAATATACATTTGATATAATAATCTTATCATATGAAACGTTATTCATGTAATAAGCAAGCAGCATGCAAGCAAGCAAGTAGCATTCAAGCAAGCAAGCAGCATGCAAGTAAGCAAGCAGCGTGCAAGCAAGCAAGCAGCATGCAAGCAAGAACGCAGCATTTAAGCAAGAATGTAGCATGCAAGCATGCATGCAGCATGCAAGCCAGAATGCAGCATGCAAGCAGGCATGCAGCATGCAGGCAGACATGCAGCATGCAGGCAGGCATGCTGCATGCAAGCGGGCATGCAGCATGCTGCAGGCATGGTTTCTGTCACGGCTCCGGCGCTGCGGGACTCCAGCGGTCCCACGCGAGCTTATCGTCGCAGATGGGTTTCGCTCACCACCGCAGCTTCAAACCCACCTGCTCCTCAGCTCGCAGGCCGACTCGCCCCTCCGCGCCTACGCGAGCTTAAATTACACTCTAGCGTAGGGTAGACAAGTCTACGTGGAGTCGGTTTTGCCGCGATTCGTTTCTGTCACTGAATTTTTAGCACAACCTCAACGAAAACCCAACGAATTAACTTTTTAAGACAATATTTGAAATCGATTTAGGGTTAAATGCTATTTTTATTTATAAGCAAAAATTATATGAAATGATGTTATAGAATATGATTATTCTATTAATGTAGCTTTATAGAAAAAGTATTTAGGACAGGTAAAAATTATATCCAAAGAACGTTATGTCCTTTGAAATTAGTCATCGTCTAATAAAACAAATATTTAAAATATTAATTAAGTTTGAACTTAGGTACTTAATTATAATAATAAATTAGGGCTTTCAACACTAAAGCGTAATCTTCGTAATGCCGGAAGAATAATATGCCGATACATTTTAGTGCATTTAATATTAAGGATTATAAAATTAGGGTTAAAATTTATAGTCAAAACTATAATGGTGTGAAAACAACTGTTAGGCTAGACAATTACTGTGCGTTAAAAGTTGAAGCCAACATAGTTCGGCCATATGAAATTAGAACCAAAAATTTTAGGCGAACCGAAGGGCACCCAAAGACAGTTCATATTTGACCACTCTGAAATCCGGATAAGTCCTCAGTCAACTCTTTTACTGCAATCTCATACTTGCTTGGTTTAAAAGATATATAAAGCTGCATACCATCTGCATAAATATGATACCTGCAGTTCAGTATACATTTTAAGACGTCGGCACAGTAAAAATTGAATAGGATCGGACCCAATATCGAACCCTGGGGGACTCCTCTATCGAGCGACTTAATAAGGTAATATACTTGCTATCATCTCAGTTAGCATAAAAGTGTGTGAATTTGTTTAATTTATCATCGTCAGTCTTTATACTACACTAGGCTCGGGCTATTTCATATGATCAATAAATAGCGCATAGGAACCATAATCTACCAGACTGTTTCTATGCGGGTAATAGCCAAACAGAACAGCCAGTTTGGCCGGACATTTGGGTAAAAAGGCCCTACATTATCGAGAGCACGAGCGACCGACAGTCGACTAGCCTGCGCTCGGCCACGCTCGGCGCTCGCTCGTTTGCAAAATGTAAAAAGCTTGACAAGAACCGGACAAGCCGGACACCGTTTATTTTAACCGGACACACCATCAAAAAGCCTAACTATGTCCGGCTTTATCCGGACGCCTGGGACTTAATACGTGTTGGACAAATAGATGTTGGACGAAATGCATGTTGGACTACATACGAGTCGGACGAAATGAGCGTTAAAATAAAATTTGAACGAACTGCGTATCGGACCTATGGCTAATAAATCTGTTACATGTTATTGTCAAGCTACCAGCAGTTCGTCCAAATTGTATTTCAACGCTCATTTTATCCGCCTTGTATGTAGTCCAACACGCATTTCGTCCAACACGTATTTGGTCCAATATACATTTTGTCCAACAAGCATTTCGTCCAACAGGTTGTTCGTCTAAAAGGCATTTCGACCAACGTGTAATACGTCAATACGTATTTGGTTAAACACGCATTTATTCATATAAAGTAATAAATAAATGCAATACCGGATACAAGCAGCACATGACTGGTCGTAGTGGAGATCCTTGGGAGAGGCCTTTGTCCAACAGTGGACGTCTTCTGGCTGATGATGATGATGAATAAATAAATTCGTTTGTTTTGTTATTATATTTTATTTGTCTTCGATGTTAAGATCTATAATTCTTTGGCGGAAAGGGTGTAGCAAAAACAATTTGCTTCCTGACGAATGGCTTTATTGATACTAGTTTCGCATGGCAAATAATTTGTTTTATAAGCATCGGACATTCCGCCCGCCAAAAACAATAGTTTTTAAACAGTATTTAAAACAAATAATTGATTTCAATTATTAGTTTAGACTAAAACGGCAAAAAACCGCAGCTTATTTGCAAAAAACGGCAAAAAAACATCTTTTGTTGTATGGGAGCCCCTCTTCAATATTTATTTTATTTGTTTTTAGTATTTTTTGTTATATCGGCAATAGAAATATGTACATCATCACCAAAAAATTTAGATTTGTTAGCTGTTGCTCCAAACTGTCTAGCTATCACGCTTCATGAGATACAGCCTTGTGACAAACGGACAGGCAGACAGATGGACAGCGGAGTCTTAGTAATAATAGGCAGGCATAGAGAAATAGAGTAATAGGGTCCCGTTAAAAATTACAGCCGCTGGTTTAAAGCCTGCTGCAGGATTAATTAACGAATTCGTTTCACGACAAAGCCCCTCATTGACGAACTGCGTAATGACGATTCACGAAATGGACGAACTGCGTAATGACGATTCACGAAATGGTCGAATCAAATTATTGACGAATTGAGTAGTAGGCGAACGGCAAAATGCGAAGTGGACGAATTGCGTATTGGAGCTACGGCTAACAAATCGCGACCAGCTTACAATTTAAATGCATGTTGCTTTATTTATAAGTATGATATATAAATAACCGTGTTGCGTAGCGGTGAAAGAATACTACCACCCCCTCTCTTCTCTTGGATTTCGTAAAAGGCGACTAACGGACTAAAGACTGCACTTACATCCAACAGCATAGAGCGGCGATGGGCTCACCACCTGTCACGCTGAGCACATGTGCAGTCGCTATTTGGTGAAAAGTGGACTATGGACTGCTTTTGTAGTCCTCATTGCCTAGTCTCTGACTAACCCTTCGGGGGTAATAGTCGTGATTATATGTATGTATATGCATAATATATAAATATGATAAATAAATACTTTTCTTATTTTTCAAACTGAAGCTTAGTATTTCAGTTGAACAGCAGAAGTGGGGTATTACGCTCGTTATAAAATATAACAATTGAAATTGTGTTCCAGCTCTAGCTTCAAATCCGCAGCACTCGCATCTGATACAATATAATAATGTGTTCTTAAACACTTTGAGAACCTACTTTAGGTACATAATAATATGTTTTTTTCTGTTTAACAATTTATTAATTGTATTGTGTTTGGTGTTTACTTTAGTATAGCAAGTATTTGGTGTTGTGTGACACTTAAATATATATGTCAAAATTTTATATTGTGAATTAAATTTTTGTCATTGCTGTTCTTTCTTGTTTCTTTTATTTGTCAACTTTAATTTGGGTACATTCAACCAAGGACGAAATCTTATTTGTCTATGAGACAACTAATTTGAAGTACCAGTTATTGATTATTGGTGTTATACAATTGTTTTAAAATAATACTGTAGTTGTTCTAAATTTTTTTTTTGATTTGACTCGTCATAGTGACTGCATCCTGCCTGATGGTAAGCAGCCGATGCAGTCCAAAATAATGAGTGCGCTCCCCATCGTGGAATAAGCACGGTAGCGAGCGCACCCATTCATGACGGCCTGCATAGATGCCGTTTCACGCCCCTCTTAAAAGACCAGTGACTGTAGGAGCTGGGAAACACATGCGCCGGTAAAGAATTCCAAAGCCGAATGGTTTTACAGAGGAACGACTTGCCATTTTTTTGGTACGAGTACTGATAGTCTATACAGTATTATGTTGGTTCCTAAGACCAGCACGTGTAGTCCGGGAGAGGAAAGGAGAGCGCGGGATAAGATCAAATTAATTAAAAAAGCCTATGAAGTGAAGCGCTCAAGCACTTTTGTTCGTCAATGTGGCGTTTGTGCCGCAGTGCAGCGAAAATAATCCGGAATACTATCTCCATTTCAATAGTTACGCAGTAGGTACGCTTATTGAGGCGATCAACGTAAAAAGCGACGGGTAGCCAGCGAACAACGCATACACGAAACAAGCGTTGCTATGTTATACGTTGATGGATGCAAATGTGAGTTTTCAATATACCTACACGGTGTTGATTTGAATACTGGTCATATTTGTAGCAGCTGTTATATTGCTTACTCTATAATTACGAATGTATAAAAAAAGGAAAAATAATTGTTTAGTATTTGAAGGATGCAAATTGGTGTTCTTTTTCAAACAAACAAATTGCATACCCAACAATATTTATTCAATATAACAGTTGTTTTATTAAGATACCGAATACACAAACGAGTGAACATATTGACTGTTGGGCAAAAACCTCTATCAGAAATCATCCAAATGGGCTTAGAAGTCCTCAAGTGATGCTCTGTCATGCATGTGGCATTGATTTTACTTATGTTTAGGGTAAAACAAAGTATCAACGTACTAAGAATTTATGCTAATCGTTATTTTGTTTCAGAATTTAGGACACACTATCAAACAGCTGTCCATGAAGTTCTAAATAAAGGAGGTGCTCACGCGACGAGCTTCGTGTGGGAATGTGATCGCCTGACTGAAATAAATAAACGTGACATGATCATGTTGCCTTCCGCTGGATCTCTGAAATCGTTTACCTACTTTTTTATCCTGCATGTTTTTTATATAAGTCATTCTAAAGTAAAGTAACCATTTAATTTTGTCTGTCGCCTCGCTTTCTCCTTTTAAACCACTCAATTTTACGCGGTTGCAGGGATAGAAAAATTGATAACGGATGATGGTTTTTGTATATACCTAAGGTGACTGCTAAAAACCGCAAGAAACTTCAAGAGCTGGTGAGGTCAATTGTTATTTTATTCAAAAATAACAAAAAAGGAAATCGTGTTTTTTTAATTTTTAACCCGGCGTCCCCACGTCAAGTTGACTCATGATAAAAATTAATGTAATTCAAGAAATATAAAATGATTTCGAGAAAGCATACCCACAATTTAATTAATTAAGTTTATCTTGTATGATTTTGAGGAAACTTAACGTAATGAATCGTTAAACTTTAGTTGTTTTTAATTATACTAAAAATATATGAAAAATAAGAAAAGTTGAAAATTTTTCTCCTATAGCATTTAGGTAACGCACTGATTCATCTTCTTCTCCCGGTCCATTAAAAAAAAATTAAAAATGTATGGAATATTTGGAACAAAACTACGACATCGACATTAAGGTTGGGTCATATTGACCCTTTCTGTCGTTTGACCACATGTATCTAGCGAAGCTTGCTCAATACTACTGAATAACGGTAAAAGACGAGGAGGAAAGATAGTTAGCTCCAGCTACTGAAAAGTACATCAACGTCGCACTATATTTCTGAGAGATATCCGCGCTTCAAAATGACACGGGTAGTATAGACCCAACTGTGCGCTCCCCGGGTTAATTAAATAATTCATTTTGTGAATTTTAATTGCATAGTCTTTGAGTATCTAATTTATTTTAAAGCAATAACATAACATAAATAAAATACGCGCGGGCAACGGCCAGCCGACCCGTTCGCGTCAGCTGGGCGAAAAGTCAAAAATGATCTCATTGCAGAAAACTACGTTAATCTGCAATGAGATCATTTTTGTCATGTTTAAAATGCTTGATCTAACCAGCCCATGAAGTTTCTTGCGGTTTCTAGCAGTCACCTTATAAAGTTTATAGATATTTTGAACAAAATGGCTGAAATAAGACGGTGTTTCTAAATTAGTGTGGGCGAAAGCGCGGGCGCGGACCGCTGTCTATCTATATAAACATTAATATGAGAACAACTTCTCAACGACACAGTCAAAAAATGAATATGAATTTTACTAAAATAATCTTTGAATTGTGGATTACGGCCCAAACACGTCACGTGGGTTGATGATAGGTACGTACATACAGGGTCAATTTTGGACCCCCCGCCAAAAGTAAATATGGGGTATAAAAAGTAACAATAAAATATTTGACGTAAAAATAATAAATGTTTTTTAATTTTAAATATAATTTATTGGCTACTTTTTAAATCCTATATTTCTAAGTGCGTGCGCTCACCCTCACGGTCCAAGCGAACGGAGCGCCGTCACTGGTGGAAGGGGGAATAAATAGCGGTCACGCGCATGCGCTTTGAAAACGAGGCGGCCGCGCGCTAGATGACAATGATTTTAATTTTCGTAAGAAAGAATTGAGACAAAAATGTGACAAAAAAATATGTTTTTTTATTTGATTATTTGGCTGTACTGCTGTTTTAGGATCACGCGAAAAATTTTGGCGGGGGTCCAAAATTGACCCTGTATACACCCTTAATTTTGTTCGTTTAAATGAAATAAAAGGTGAGTTCCACCAATGAAACTGAACAACTTTCCCTAAGAAACCTATGTGCAAAAATGACAAATAAAATTCGACCTCCCATACTATTGTCGTCAGCTGATCGGACAGTTTTGTATGGGACGTCGAAATTTTATTTTCATTTTTGCTCATTGGTTTCTTGGGAAAAGTTGTTCAGTCTCATGGGTGAAACTCACCCTTAATTTCTTGTAAACGATTAAAAATTAAGGGGTTATTATCACGACTAATAATCTCCGAAGGGTTAGTCAGGGACTAGGCAATGGGGAATGGAAAAGCAGTCCACTGCCACAGTCCACGTTTAACCAAATAACAACTGCACATGTGCTCAGCATGATAGGTGGTGAGCCCACCACTGCTCTATGCTGTTGGATGTATGTGCAGTGTTTAGTCCGTCCGACACCCAAGGCAAAAGAGGGGGTGGTAGTATTCTTTCACCGCTACGCAACACAGTTAAAATAATAATGAAGGCGTATAATATTAACTGCGAAACCCACGATTGCGGGTTCGAATCCCGCTAGGAGCAAAAAGCAATTTGTTACTGAGTTATGGATATTTATCAGTATCTATACCTATATGTTTTATTTAGTCACCCATCCAGCGACCCGACTTTGTAAATATTGCTTAACTGGTAAAATCGGAAGCCTTAGCCGCTTTTGTACTAAAAATCCTATTATTACTATAAACGCGAAAGTTTGTAAGTATGGATGAATGTTTGTTACTCTTTCACGTAAAAACTACTGAATGGATGTGGATGAAATTCGGCATACAGATAGTTTATAACCTGGATTAACACAATGGATACTTTTTATCCCGATATTCTCACGGAAACGGGTACCACGCGGGTGAAACCACGAGCGGCCGCTAGTAAATAAATAAATAAACAAAATAAATAAATGAATACGTATGAATTTAACTAAAATTTTTCGTAATAGACCGCATACCAGTAACGTATACGGTCTATTACGAAAAGCGAAAAGTGGAGTATCGATTATCGATGGCTGCCATTGTTGAAAATTGCAGAGCGCTCAATTACTTTTATAGTGTCGTTTATTTTTATCTGAAATAGTTATTTCGCGTTCACACTGCTATATAACTAAAACTAAATTGAAAAGGGCACTTGAAAACAGTGGAAAGTTTTTAACCGCCCCGTTGTGGTCGCTAAGCAACCGGCCGGTATGTTTTTTATTTTATTAAGGGTGGATTCGACCAAACTGAAATAAGGTCTTATACCTAGATTAAACGTCGAATTTGTATAGACTAATCTCGGAGTAAGTCTTATTCCAGTTTGGTCAAATCCACCCTTAGTAGCAGTGTTACACAATACTATACTGGAACAGTGAAGCTTTCGGTTTACTTCGCTGTCCAGCAGTTTTTGGGTCTGTTTTAATTTGGGGCTAATGTGATTTAGATGTGGTTATTTGTAAAAAATTTAATCTCGTTTACAATATGTGTAACCAGGTTAAGATATGTGTCCTGTTTGGTTATAACTTCATTCAGTTGAAAGGGGTCAATTTGGTAAATATTAGAGCAAGTTATGTAGTTCGTCCGTATGGCGGCGAATCGGGGGCAATGTTGGGTAAGTTAAAGTTGGGTAGCTACCGGTTTTACAGCCAGTGGACCCGGGTTTGATTCCCAGCGGGGGTACATGTCTTTGCGTACTTGGTATGGTTGGTGGAGGGGCTCGTTAAGTCCGTCTGGCTAGCTACCAGCATCTTATCTAAAAACTATATCCATATCGTGTTCCGTCAGTTTAGAGATAAGCTAGCCATATACCTCAGTGGTTGACGATTCCGGGTGAAGCGCGCTTCCACCTTTGGTCTTATCGTGACTTACCATCAGGCGAGATGAAGGTCAAGTGGTTACCCGTAGGAAATAAAAAAAAAGAAAGAATTTTAAGCTTTTTTGTACTCTTTTTTTTAGTGGGCTTGAAATCGCTTAAAAGCTGATTAAGCGGTTTTTTTTTTAAATAAGTATTCTGATATTTATTTATTGGTTTGTTACCAAACAGTTTAATAAAAATCACGGAGTAAAACAATGCATACTAAACTAAAATATATAATCAGAAGCAAAATCTCTTGCATCGAAGCACACTGACAAAGTTTCTATGTAGAGTCCGGTACCGGCACACTTGATCTAAAGTCGGCTTACAGCGGCGACGGCTTTGAGCTCGGACGGGCTTGGCGGTCAGGGCGGCCGATTTCCAATTCACATCAATTAGCTTGCATTCACGGAGCCGATTACTCGATGATGGGACGTTGGGCTTCGACTCTGGTATTTTAACATTTACATCATGTATTACATGTGATACATAACAATTGATTTTCAATTGTTATGATTCTTGGACAGAGAACTTTTAAAACGTCCACCGAGACAATATTGTGAACCTTTCAAAATAATCATGATGCTGCATTGTTGTCTCGGTAGTTTAGTTGGAACTATTATGTCAGCTGAATTGCTTTATCATAATTTCAAGTCTTGGAGACAAATTCGTAATTTATTCAGTGTTTTTTTTTCAATTTATGTTTATTTAAAAAGTTTATGTAAAACACAGTATATTTTTAATCTGATTCTGAAATATTTATTCTGAAAAGGTATCTGAAAACGTACTCGTGAATTAAAATGTCAGTGATATGTAGTATTTGTGTAGTATGCTTCTGCGTTACTGACAAACGTACACTTGAAAGAAAACATACTTTCGTCTACAAGACTTGATATTTTAATCACTGATTTGACAATGTAGTTTTGTGTGTTACGCTCATTATAGTATAATTGAGTCTTTGTTACTTGAATGAATAAATCTTTTAATATTATTATAATTATTATTATTGTAGCGGCGACTCCGGCTTGAGCTCGGGCGGGGTCGGAACTCAGTGCGACTTATTTGCAATTCTCATCCATTAGCTTGCATTCATGTAGCCGATTGTGAAGGTTTATTAGATCTCAATTCCGCTATTTTGACCTGACTTTGTCACGGAATAAATAAATACAATGTAACTCTCTTACGGCTACATAAATAAATTAGAGTATAGTGCGTTCTACTACGTTCTACACGTGCTCTCGGAAACTTCGCGTTTCGGATTTCTATCAGTTGCCCTTTGCACTTGGTGTAGGGACGCTCTTGGTCGACTATGTTCTAATAAATTGTAATACATGATACATCTAATAATTATCCGAATGCAATCGAATACTAATTAGTAAGCAATAATTAATATTCGATTGCATTCGGAAATGAGATGTTTTTTTATATTTTTTTTATTCAGCCTATTTTATCCTACTGCGGAGCAAAGGCCTCCCCCAAACCCTTTACGCATCTTTATCTTGGCGTTTTCGATATGGTTACCGAGACATTAATAAAATAGAAGCACTTTAAGTATATTATTATAAGCAACCATGCTCTACTGCTACAAAAAGGCGCATTGAATTCAAGTTATCACTCCAATCGACATGCACGAAAGTGTACGTGCGTAAGCTATCTTTTACACGGCTCAGCTTTGCCCTGCGTCAACATAAACGCGGACTTAGAATAAAGTAAAGCCACAAAACACGTCACAATGTCCCGCCTACATGGAGGGAGTGAGCATTATGCAAAGTACAAAATCCCATTTGCCACCCGCTGCATATACGTTGTAGGCCCAGAACACGTAATAGCCTTGTTTATAGGTGGAAAGTGAATTCGCGCCCTTCGTCACAAAGATTTTGCCTCGCCCGCTTTTTATGAAGGCACATCGTGGCTTCCGAAAGTAAAAGTTGCGACCGACCCGTTCACGGAAGTCTTGAAAAGTGTTGGTAAGTACTTATTTTTTTTAATGTACGCAATTCGTAATTTTTATTATGACTTTAGCTATTTGTTAGGCCATTAAGAATTTCGTAAGAGTACTAATAAACTTATTACTTTTAAAATTAATAAGTAGGTACCTACCTATACTCGTATGATTGTCTAGGATAGAAAGCTTAAATATACATATTTAAAAGTCACTTGGCTTACAGATCTTTCATTTCTTGTTCTGAGCTACCAGCCGATGCTAACATAGGTTTCGTAGAAAAAGCATTCGAAAAGAAAAGTGTTCCTGCATTGCCTAATTTTTTTTGTGGACTGTTCTGTAAAGTCGCACGGAGGCCATACCTACCTCTTTTGATTTCAAGAGTAACACAATGAATAAAGTAACTATCTAGGAAAAGCTTTAAACTAATTGTTTCTGTGCTAATCATATACCTACCTTACTCCTACATTGCTGTGATCGTTTTATAAATACTCTCATGCAGCCAAACGTAGGGTTTTCGTCCGACTGTTCTTCTATCCAATACATCACCCGCTAATAAACAGACCTCCTGAAGAATGTCGGGATCAAATTTAGCAGCTGCTTGTTAAGCCGTGCTCGCTGGGGTGGAATAAATCACAGCTGGCTATATTTGTCACTGTCACTGTCACGGGCTTAAATGAAAAGAGATACAACATTATGGAAATACATATATCTGCTGTATACTTGTATCAACATACATTATATATTCAGTAATATCAGCTGTATACTTGTCTATACAGACATATATTTAGTTTGTTAACGCTAATATGTTGCATGCATTTGTTTTGTGCGAGAAAGATAACATTTTTATCGTAATCCGTGTCCTGGTAGCGGTGAAAGAATACTACCACCCCTCTCTCTTCCCTTGGTGTCGTAAAATGCGACTAACGGACTAACGACTGCACATACATCTAACAGCATATAGCGGCGATGGGCTCACCACCTGCCGCTGAGCTACGCTGAGCACATGTCCAGTCGCTATTTGGTGAAAAGTGGTCTATGGTAGAAGACTGCTTTTGCTGTCCTTACGTGAATATGTACTCGTATGTACTATGTATTTATTATTATCGTCATCATCATCATTACATATTATAAAGTAAAGTCGCTGTTTTCCTCTGTGTGTGGCACCGCACTATTCTTCTAAACAAAGCAATAGATTTTCATGCGATTTTCACTAAAAGATAGAGCGTTCACTGAGGATGGTTTTTGTTTATATTTTGTAGATATATTTTTTTAAATGGCTGAACTATGATGATCTTTCAAAGTTAGCGTGGACAAAGGCGCGGGCGGGCCGCTAGTTAGCTTACAAATGGACCACTGCTAGACTTACATCCGTGCATGTGAATGAAAGAACATTGTAGAGATTAAAACAAAGGCCCTAACCCTTCAGGCTGGCCCAGTGTGGATTGGTCGGTTTTACAAATCGCTATTTTCGACCACAACCAGCTTCAAGTGTCTTCCGAAGAACAGAGGAGTTTGGAAACTTAATCACTAAAGCTATAGGGGCTTCAGGATCTTCAAGAACCTCTGTAGGTCTTTTCCACTCTGCCAAAGCAATGGTTTTCGCAAAACTAATTTAGGACCTAAGTATTTTTGCAACATGTCTAACGGACTAAAGACAGCACATATATCCAACAGCATAGAGAGGCGATAGAATCGCTATGTATATATAGTGGGCTAATGGCAGAGGACTTGATTTTGATGTCCTCATTGCTTAGTCTCTGACTAACCTTTCGCTTCGGGGTTAATAGGCGTGATGCAAAAGTATTTTAATTAGCCACCCTTCCCACGGTGTGCGGCGCTCGACATTTTCTTAATCATTAATCACCGGGTCTGATTGATAGCGGCTCGTGTGCCGCACACACCCAGAATAAATTGTGACACATGGAAAAATGCTAACTTCAGCAAGAAAACATGCTATTACGCGCTGTGTATCATCTTTGATACATTCATTACTAAACGTGTCGCATAGCGGTGAAAGACAACTACCACTCTCACTTCCCTTAGGTGCCATAAAAGGCGACTAACGGACTAAAGACAGCACAGCACATACATCCAACAGCATAGAGAGACGACAGGCTCGCTATGTATAGGTATGTAGTGGACTATGGTAGAGGACTATGGTAGAGGACTTGATTTTG
Organism: Scoparia ambigualis; assembly: GCA_963921215.1. Lineage (NCBI taxonomy): Eukaryota > Metazoa > Arthropoda > Insecta > Lepidoptera > Crambidae > Scoparia > Scoparia ambigualis. The sequence continues at coordinate 51,779,892 of OY992502.1, read as the reverse complement.
ATGTCCTCATTGCTTAGTCTCTGACTAACCCTTCGCTTCGGGGTTATTAGGCGTGATTTTATGTAAGTATGTATGTTTAAAAAAAGTTTTGATTTAGAATTTAAGAAAACTTTAGCGCATCGCGTCGCGTGCAAAAGTATTTTAATTAGCCAACCATCCCACGGTGTGCGGCGCTCGACATTTTCTTAATCATTAATCACCGGGTCTGATTGATAGCGGCTCGTGTGCCGCACACACCCAGGGTTAGCTGGCTGGCAATAAATTGGAAAAATGCTAACTTCAGCAATAGGACATGCTATCACACGGGTGTATAATTTTTGATACATTCATTACTAAACCGTGACGCGTATCGGTGAAAGAATACTATCACCCCCTCTCTTGCCTTGGGTGTCGTAAAAGGCGACTAACGGACTTAAGACTGCACATACATCCAACAGCATAGAGCGGAGTTGGGCTCAACTGTGACGCTGAGCACAAACATTTTGATAAAATGTAACGAGGACAACGGGGCAATGGGGAGGTCGGGTCATGTCGTACCACGTTTTTTTTACTAAGCAGAAGGGGGCAAACGAGCAAGCGGGTCACCTGATGGAAAGTAATCACCGCCGCCCATGGACACCCGTAAAACCAGAGGAATCGCAGACAACGTTTGCTCAATGTGGCTTTACGTGCCTTCGGATGCTCGGAGGAGATCGAGATATATTTTTTTACTTGGTCTTACGATCCGACATCAACTTGCACGCGATATTTTCTAAAATTTGGTCTAATGAGCCGACATCACATTGCGAAAGTTGCTTAGCGGGGACGTACGAAAACCGCGACGCGCCGGCCGGTGGGTTTCGAAGTAAGGGTCGCCGACAATAATTTTAATATTTCTAATATTGACAATGGAAACACATTCCAAGTTACCCCACCTATATAATATCCCTAATACCCATCATTGTATTGACAAGATTAAATTAAACCACACCGAGTTCGCAAGAAATCCCGCTGAGTTTGTTTGAGTTTCCGGATTATTTATCGGAAGCGCCCCCGGCCGCGGCCAACACATTTGAACTTTCCGAGAGTTGATGAATACAGTCGAGATATAGCCAGCATGGCATCTTCATGTACTACGAGTACTCGTTTAAGTACAAAGGTAAAAATATTTGCAAGTAAGTAAACAAAAGCTTGTTTTAAAAAAAATATATTTTTTTTATTGTAAATTTGTAATTAAATTATATTAAATAAAATTTGTTTACCCTTACACCAATTATATAGAGGAAGTTGAGTGTTCTTTCGAAACTCGTTAATATGGAAAGATATCGAATAAAATATACATAAACATAGAAAAAACACCCAGACCCGAAATCAATTTAGAAAAATAGTTTTTCTCTAAATTAACCCAACTGGAACTGAACCCGGGACCTCGGAGATGGTGCGACGCCAGACCCGGCGCGCTAACCACTCGACCACGGAGGTCGTCAATTGTCAGGACAAGATTATTTATAAAAGTTTTTTTTTGGAAACTCTTTACGGGATACGGTTTGTTTAAGAAGACGAATCCGCTGGCGGGCCGCTAGTATATTATTATTATGTACTAGCGGCTTCACCCGCGTAGTTCCCGTTCCCGTGTAAATATCGGGATAAAAAGTATCCTATGTATTAATCCAAGTTATAAGCTATCTGTATGCCGAATTTCATTCAAATCCATTTAGTAGTTTTTACGTGAAAGAGTAACAAACATCTATCCATACTTACAAACTTTCGCGTTTATAATATTAGTAGGATAAAAATAGAGAACCGAACTTTCGATACCCATTGACAATACTTAAAACACGCCTACAGCAATCGAAAACCTGTCTAAGGAAGACAATGTTTGAATGGTGAAGACAACAATAGGGGTCACGGCTCAAACAATAGATTCGACACCGGCCGCGCCCCACTGCGCACTCCGATGATGCGACGGAAAAGTTTTTAACCAATTTTTTTTTGTTGACGGCCCGATATTTCCTCTTCGCCGAAAAATGAGTTCGCCGTTTGAACAGCATTTTTCAAATTGCAGAAAAACATTCGGCTCATTGGGAAACGGTGATTTATGGGTTTAACCAACTGTGCGTACGTGCACACGAATGTTGCCAACATCTACCGATGACAAAGTGATATAGTGTACAGTCAAAGTGAAAGCATTTATTCGTACTCGACGTAGCACATGGTTTGCCGACCGGCATTAGCATCCGACCAATTGGCTACCTCTTCATCTTCAGAACGAAATAATAGAGATTCTAGTTTTAATCTATCCCGTCACCCTTAAGAGGGTTTAAGCATTTCGGTTTCCCATACAAACTTCCAAGTCGAAATTTTTAAAAACCAATAAGCTAATTTTGATGAAACTTTGCATGCTGAAGTAAAACACAGGGATCTAAATAGTTTGTTGAAAACATTTTGATTTTTTTTTTATTTAACTGAGTTATTGCGATTTTTAACTTTCTCTGATGGACTTTAAATCGCAATAACTCAGCTACGGCAACAAACAATATAGATCCCTGTGTTTTACTTAGCATGCAAAGTTTCATTAAAATTGGCTTATTGGTTTTCATAAATTTCGACTTGGAAGTTTGTATGGAAAACCGAAATGCGTAAACCTTCTTATGGTGGACTTTCGATCCGAGCGTCAGCGTCAGGTCGCAGCGTCAGTAACGCCGCGTCTCTGACTGTGACAGTCGCTGCGACAGTGCGACAGTATAAGTTACTATGATAATGTATGGACCGACTTTCGAGCAGCGTGGCACTCAACGGGTGCGTCCGCAAGTGTCCGTGTCGCTGTCACAGTGACACTGACACGCGCCGGTCCATACATTTTCATAGTAACTTAAACTGTCGGGAGTTTCTCCCGTGTTCTTTTAGCAACAACACGTGTTGTGAGCACAGACGTATACTTTTTATTATATGTCTCTGGTTGTGAGACCCCATTTTATTTCTATCTACCGTACAATAGAATTATACTTTAAATAATTACACCTCTTGAATTTGGCTTAATGCTACACGCGATAACCATTAGTTAAGATATAATAATAACTTAAACTGTCGCACTGTCGCAGCGACTGTCACAGTCAGAGACGCGGCGTTACTGACGCTGCCACCTGACGCTGACGCTCGGATCGAAAGTCCACCTTTATGCATGACCAATATGTAACATTCCTTCGATATGCACACTTATGATGTGAATGTAAACTATACATATCTCTAAATATCCGCAACTCCATTATTTTCATGCCTGTAATAAGGGCGAGGCGGCGGTAGCCGAGTGGATAGACGGGTTGAACGCAAGAAATCGTGGTTCAATCCATAGTCATTTAGATTAACAGGATGGGTTAACAGGACTATTATTAATGTGTTAAACGCACATTAATAATAATCTTTAAAAAAAATTAATTATATAAGCAGCACAACTAGTGTTAAATTTTAAAGATGAAATTATTAAAGTATTTTATAGTGTTAGCGTACAGAATATTCACTATGGAAGAATGTTAATATGTCCCTTAGAATGAATTTTTCAGTTTATTTTCCTTTTTTGTAAAAAATGCATATTACGCTTTTTTATATTTTACGCGTGGAATTCTCGGTGTTAATGATGGACAGAGTCATGTCAGATACACAACTTATGACACATACAAGAATATTACGATGAAGATAAGTGACCTCTTACGTATGCAATCTCCCGGGTAGATTAGGTTTAATTTATACTCTGCCTTCAAGATTCAACTTAAATGGAATTTAATTCCAAGTTTTCCTAGTTCGCTCTCGTAACTCATCTATTCGACCCTAACTCCATTGTAATAAGTGACAGTTCGGAAAAAATATGACAGTTTAATTTCGAGGTAAGCCTGCAATTTCGCGTGGTCGTTATTTATGTAATGACACTGTCTTTACGAATTTACTTTTTGCGTCAGGAGTCCTAAGAACCCTCATTTCGGTTTCATACCAATTTTGGGTTTCCCATAAAAAAATTAAGTTTAAAATTTTACAAACGATCCAATTTTAATGAAAATTTGACAATGACCTTTTATAAAATCATTGAAATTTGAACACTAAAGTAAAATAAGTACAGATATTTATTTATTTTAAGTTTATGGCACATAAAAACTGCAACAAATCGGGTTTTGCCACGAATGTATTTTCGCGCATCAATTCAGAACTGCTGCACTGCACCTATTCGGTTACTTCTCATCTTGTTGTTTGTAACAAAATTGTTAGTACAAAGTTTGTTCTATAAAAAAATTTCAAATTCGTTACGGGACACATTCACGTAGGCCAAGTAGCGGTCGAGCCGCTATTAGTTATTAAAATTACTGTTATAAATCAAATTTTTATTAACAATTAAAAAAAATTAAAAAATAACACGTTTTATCAATTCATTACTTAATTAATAATATTTTTTGACAATGTCAATGCTTGCATCAAAAAAAAATCATTAATTCACAAGTGGACAGTACGAATAATACCAATACAAATTACTTTGTGAATAATACTTATAGAAAAGGTTTTATATAATTCGATTAAGTTGTGTAGAGAGGAACAAACAAGAAGAATAATAAATGTTCCTATCGGATCAACTAAATGGTTGATTCGTTGAGAACAAAAAATAGTTGATCAGTTCCAGTTTATCGGTTTAGTTGATCGGAGTGGAAAGCCTGGTTTAAAACTACCAAAACATCACGGTTCACACTCGACATGCTTGCAAATTGTATCTGCAAATTGGAAAAATATTGAGGAGCACCGACGAAAATTGGGTTGCGTTGGATTTACAAGAGAGATCTGAGTGGGGGCCGGAGGAATGCCCAAAGAAAACTCACTGATCCAATTAGTGGCTCTCCCTCAGGCTACGCAACACTCCAATCTCAAAATCACATTTCATACGAACTTCTTGCGAGGGCCGATTTTATTCGCTTGACGTCGTCAAAACTTCGACGTTAATTATCCGTCGAGGCGATGATCTGTGTTGTTATTGTTTAAAAGTTTTTAAATGCAATCCATTTTTCACTTTTATACTTTTTTGAACTATTAGGAGCTCATCTGTCGCTAAGGCGGGGTATTCCTCGAAGCGCACCCAATATGAAGCGCACCCAGACCAAGCGCACCTAAACTATTCCTCCAAGCGCACCCGTTGGGTGCGCTTCAGAATAGGTAAATAAAATATTATTTTTTTATTCCTCGAAGCGCACCCACGGACAAAAATAGAAAGGAGCTTAAAAGATTCGTAATATTGATGTCGATAGAGACTAGGACTAGGTGCTTATGCAACTTACTACGTCAATAATAAATTGAATCATGACAGTCATTTTGATCAAAAACCAGGGAGACAAAAATGAAAAGAGGTAGATAGGCGCGTTAGCGATCTCACTTACCTTTAACTGTCAGGAAAAAGAAATGAACGAGTAGTAGTAACTACTACTACTCGTTGCCATCAATCAATAAAAATAAACGTTACGTTATTCGTTATTGATATTTTCTGATAGTTACTACATCTCTTTCAACATTTTTTCCGTGGGTGCGCTTCGAGGAATGAAAAATTAATATTTTAATTATCTATTCTGAAGCGCACTCAACGGGTGCGCTTGGAGGAATAGTTTAGGTGCGCTGGGTCTGGGTGCGCTTCATATTGGGTGCGCTTCGAGGAATACCCTGTTAAGAGTTGTCCCACCAACGGCGAGTAAACGACTAACTATCGGCTATTTTCTCGCTCAACAAACGTACAATAGATATACATTCCGTGTAAACAAAAGAGATGCGTATATAAATAGTTGATTGCTGACTGTTCACACTACCGGCGAGGACTCGCTCCATAGTTCGTCGCTGAGCGACAAGATAATTCTCACACATCACACAAGACATCTTGCATCATGACAAGCTATCAAAGATAATTCTCGCTCAGCGATCAGAACTGACCAGCGGCAGCGGTCATTTCTTGCGAACATGTCTTTTTAAGCGAACTACACACTCGCTTTCCGCTGCTCGCCAACTCGTTTCTATTTCTAGCTCGACTCGCTTCTCGTTCATCGTCGGCGGTGGGACAACTGCCTAAACCAGACACAAAAGAAATTCAATTATAAGCAACCTCTAGAGGAATCTTCGTGATATACAAGGGGTATTAAGTCACAAATTATATACCTACATGAAACTTCCCATTACTCAGAAGTAGCTTTGATACCATGTAATACTAATTGCTGAGTTAATATTAGACTAAATATAGGTACAATAAAACTAATAATCTAATTAAGATTTACACATTAAATGCAAAAGATCCTACTAATATTATAAACGCGAAAGTTTGTAAGTATGGATGGATGTTTGTTACTCTGTCACGTAAAAACTACTGAATAGATCTGGATGAAATTCGGCATGCAGATAGTTTATAACTTAGATTAACACATAGGATAATTTTTATCCCGATATTTCCACGGGAACGGGAACCACGCGGGTGAAACTAGTTGTAAAATAAAATTAACAAAATTCCTTCTAACGCTGGATTATGTAAAAGCAAAAGAATTACTAATTGTTTAGAAGTAACTTCCTTTTTGTTATATTATTTAAGTTAAAGTTACTTTATTTAGTTATTTTTTTATTTTTAAATTTAAGAGTACTTACCAATAATTATTTTTGTTAAACCTAGTTTAATTTATTGCAGATACGTAAATCGAACTTCGGAAGGATTAATTGTCTACAATTCAGGTCATAGTAAAAGCAATTATAGAATTTAAGTTTTTCTGTATTAAAATTGAACAATATAGTTTATAATTTATTTAAAGAAAACTGAATTTAATATATTGTCATAATGATTGCTCGAGCGTGATATCGTTTGAAGCACACTAAAGAATTAAGTTACGTCTGAGGCTGACCCTACCTCGATTTGGTTAGTTGTAGAAAGCCAAATAAAAAGAAAGCTGAATAGCTAACTAACGCAATCAGGTAAGTTTGTATATTATAGTTGGTAACTATAAAATACAAATATGTAATCCTTTATTGTAGGTAGGTACACGGAATGTTTTGTTTTAGAAGATTTGCAAAATAATAAATAGTATTATTGCCGTGTAATAAAAGTAAAGAAAAAATACAGGAAATAGTGTACGATTAGTACCTTCGAGTACGTTATGGTGATATGAGACCCAAATACACCGTGATGGTGACGATGCGAGTTAGTTGGCAATAACTTGCCCCAATTAACCCTTAATAAGCCAATAGGAATGACTATTGTCGTCATTGCATTATTATGCTATTTGGACCCTATTGATTGAACCCTATAAACAGATTTTGGAGTTGGTGGGTTATACTGTATGGAGTTTTAAAATTTCGTGAACAATGCATTTGCAGCTAGCGGTACTAAGCCTTCACTTGAAACAAGACAAAAGAGCAACGAAAATTTACAATAAATTCACAGTTACGTTTTTATTTAGGTTGCCGGGTATAGTGCGTGTCTTCAGCTGTTCTGTTTTCTCAGTGTTTCCATGTTGAAGACAAAAAGAGAAAAACGTTTTACATATTGATCCGACTATCGCACCCCGGTGGATCTTATGGCTTTGTTCTGGACAGTTTGTTGAGTGAGGGATCAGTTTTGTATACAAAACACATGTGGATTATCCATTATACCCGTAGATATAAGCAAAAGAGGCAGATTATACCCGTAGATATAAGCAAAAGAGGCAGATACGTTACCCGCGTACTGCGCGCGTTCTTTGCAAATTGAGTACAAAGTAGCGAATACCGTGACTGAGCGTCATTTTGTCGCACGTCATCGTAGACGTCGTAGAACTTGCTGACCCGCTCGCGTAGCATTGTAATTCATCACTCTGTCTCGCTCGCTTGATTAACTAACACTAGCTGTCACACTACAGTACGTATGTAGTTGAGTAGAGAATATATCGTGTGTATCGAATATGTCGCGAATGCGCCAAAGCTGTTGAACTTAAACAGGCGGCGTATCGCGCTTGGACCATGGCTCGCACGCTCAACGGTCGTAACATCTCTTCCCTCAAGGTAGTCTTCAACAAGGCTACCAAAGTCTGCAAGAGAGCTCTCTCGAGAGCGAATGCCCAGCGCGTTGCTCGCGTTGGCCAAGAGCAGTTGTCGCACCCAACGGGTAGCCGAAGTTATTGGCGACTGGCCAAAGCAGTGCAAGCCAACTTTTGCGCGCCTTCTCTGCCCCCACTGCGGTACCCTGATGGCTCGTTGGCCCATCGGCCGCTAGACAAGGCTAACCTCTTAGCGAAGCTCTTTGCGGCGAATTCGCGTGTCGATGACTGCGGCGCGGAACCACCTACCATCCCTCACTGTGGTTCCTCAATGCCTGACGTCCAAATCAAACAACGTGACGTCCGTGCCGTGCTGCAGTCACTTGATGTGCGGAAGGCTAGCGGTACTGACGGTATACCGGCAGTCGTCCTTAAAAAATGTGCTCCCGAGATGTCTCCAGTACTGACACGCCTATACCACCTCTCGTACTCTACTGGAATTGTGCCGGAGGCTTGGAGAAAGGCGAACGTCCAGCCGGTCCACAAAAAAGGGGATAGGTCCGACCCAGCCAACTATCGACCTATTTCTGTCACCTCTGTCCTTTGCAAGGTTTTTGAGCGAATCATAAACAGGCAACTCATTCGCTACCTAGAAGATCACTCCCTGATTCATGATCGACAATACGGGTTCAGACCAAAACGATCAACGGGTGATCTCCTGGCGTTCATAACACACCTGTGGGGTGATGCAATGGACAAGCACGGAGAAGCACTGGCTGTTAGCCTGGACATCTCCAAGGCTTTCGATCGAGTTTGGCATCGTTCGCTTCTCTCCAAGCTTTCGTCATACGGCTTGCCACCTCGCCTGTGCGATTGGGTCGCCGGGTTCCTGCATGAGCGCAGCATTCGCGTACTCTGCGAAAGCAGTGCCTCACAGTTTCTGCAGGTGAACGCTGGAGTGCCGCAGGGTTCTATAATATCGCCCACGCTGTTCCTTCAGCATATCAATGATATGTTATCCTAGGGTAACATTCATTGCTATGCAGACGACAGTACAGTACATCGGCGTTATTTGGGTCACCCTGCGGCAAAGCAGGCTGATGTAGTGGAGTCGAGACGGAAGATTGTCATTGAGCTGGACGAGGAGTTAGACCGCATTTATAAATGGGGCTCTGATAACTTGGTCCAGTTGAATGCTAAAAAAAACACAGTCTGCGCTGTCAATGCTAAAAAGTCCGCATTTCTTCCCCAACCCTCCTTCCAGAGCAACCTATTACCCATCCAGACTGGTCTCAGTCTCTTAGGTATGGACATACACAGCGACCTCAACCCTAAGAGCTATATTGAGAGCATTATAACCACAGCCTCACCTAAACTCGGAATCCTGAACAAGGTGAAGCGGTTCTTCACGCCGGAGCAACGTTGTCTTTTGTATAAGACTCAGGTGCGCTCCTGCGTGGAGTATTGCTCTCATCTTTGGGACGGATCCGCCAAGTACTTGCTCGAAGCTCTTGACAGGTTGCAAAGACGTGCTGTCCGTATTATCGGTAACGATGACGTTACGACCAGTCTGGACCCGTTACAGCTACGTAGGGACATTGCTTCCCTTAGTGCTTTCTACCGCCTTTACCATGGTGAATGCTCTGAGGAGCTCTTTGACCTCATCCCTCCCTCTCCTTTCCTTTCCAGATCGACGCGTGCAGGTCTTAGAAGCCACCCTCATACCGTGCTGACCATCAAGATACGTACCAAAAAGTTTGGACAATCGTTCTTTTGCCGAACTGCCCGTATGTGGAATGCGCTTCCCGCACACGTGTTTCCTTCCTCTTTCTCTCCCGGGTTATTTAAGCGGGGCGTGAAAAAGCATTTATGCAGGCCGCCATAGTGAGAGCGTTCGGCATAGCGTGGTAGTGCTGTGATGAACGCTTTCACTTCTTGGGCTTCACTGGCTGCTTTTCATCAAGCAGAGTGAAGCCATTATGGCGTGCCACAAAAAATAAAAATATAGTTCAGACAATATAATACTAACTTTCCCACGCTCACATCGATTTAAAAACTAGTTAAAATCAATTTAAACTTAAAAGGAGGTTTCCTAACTTAAATACTATGAAATAAAATTAGTAGTTCACTTAAGTTTCGAAACAATTGGCGTAACTTATTTGGAAACTCTCTATCGTCCTAATAAACCAGAAATGTTTTTAATGTTTTTAGTTTTTTTAGCGTTTTATTAACTCTTAATTATACGTAAGTAAAATTTTAAACACTGTAAAAAGATCATCTAAGATTTAATAAAGCAATGTTGACTAAAATACATAAGCATCAAGCACTGACAAATTTCGACGGGTGAAAACCAGACCTCGGTAGCCAAGTGGTTAAGGCAGCCGCCCGGAATGCGGAAGGTGCGTAGTTCGATTCCCGCCTGGGGTTGTCGTCTTTTTTTTCAGTGTTTAAAATTTTAATTAAGTATATTTAAGCGTTAATAAAACGCTAAAATATAAAACATTAATCTATAAACGCAGCTTCATCTTAACTGAATGTTCAAATATTTGTAAAAATATTTCTTTCGGATCACAGAGGTGAAAACTTCTAAGATTTAATGAAGCAATGTTGACTAAAAATATAAGCATCAAGCACTGACAAATTTCGACGGTTGATAGCCAGACCTCGGTAGCCAAGTGGTTAAGGCAGCCGCCCGGAATGCGGAAGGTGACTATTAAATGATTTACAGCTAGTTGAACGTACTCAAACACATGTACAAAAATAATAATTTTCCGCTAAATTACTCAAAAACTCACGAGATGGCTGTGTGTTTAGTTTTCTTCGCCTCTTTCTAATAAATATCGCCATCCCTAGTGATAAGCATCCGATACTTTTACTCACCGTACCTAACACAACAGCAATGTGCTATTGTTTCACGCCGATATTCCGTAAAAGGTTGATAGTACGCCGGGCAAGCCCAATTCGTGATGCATCGTAGCGTTGCTCTACCACTCAAAAGCGGCTTATATCATGGCGGCTCCACATTAGCGCCGTGAATTCACGGCATGAATTCACGGCACATGTCGTGCCCTCCACATTCACGGGACGCTTACAATCGTTCCTGAAACCCGCCGCGAAATGGTCGTAGAAGCTGCTGTTGCAATAACTTTGTTTGCTGTGGAAACATACTATTTAGACGTCCTAAAACATTAGTAGAAAGCGTTGGAAAAAATGAAGATGGTGGATGACTGAAATACATCGTAACCGATCAAAGTATAGTCTGGAGTAAACTGATTAATTTCCTCTTTGGTAAACTGGCACGGGGCCGTGAATGTGGATTTGTACGCGTGAATGCCGCGCGAACCTTTTGTCGCGGGACAAAACACGCGCGCGATCACGTCGGGGAACAGGCGTGAACGCGCGTGAACCCCGCGAAAACCGTCCACATTCACGTTCACGCTTGTTTACGGAGCTTCAAGGCACTAATGTGGAGCCGCCATTAGGATAAATATTGCGACAGTGGCAAAACTTAAAGTTAACGCTCAGGTTTTACTTTTTCTGGAAAAACATGGTACCTCCATATCTAAAGTTTGCACTCGTGAGTGATGCCGGCACCTTTAGTAAAACTCCAAGAATTATTCGGTCACGACAACGATGGCTTGAAGGACCTAAAGTTTCTTAAATTACATACATACATCATGTCAAAAAAGTTTCGGGGATGATTTGTTTATGATTCCAAATACAATTTTTTGTTTTTTTTTTGTTGTTAGATTGCCACAACTGTTTTCCATTTTGGCGCAGAGTTTCAGTTGCATCTGTTATTTAGATTAATACAGTGCTGTTTTTAGTTAGTTTATATCTAGTGTGTATTGCGAATTTCATAATGGATAAAAACATCGAACAAAGAGTTTGTCTTAAATTTGGAAATTTTGGAATGCCAATACAGTTTTGTGTTCGGAGTCACTGAAAATGTTACAGAAGGCTTACGGTAAATCGACTTTATCAAAAACACGTGCTAATGAGTGGTATAAAGCGTTCAAAAGCGGTCGAGATGTAATGGATTTGCTTCGGTCTGGTAAGCCATCAACGTCTTCAACTGAAGTTAACATCGCAAAAGTGAAGGAAATGGTGGCTGAAAATCTTCATTTAAGTTTGAGAGAGATAGCCGCTGAACTTTCTGTGTCTCACAAGTCGATTCATACCATTATGCGGCGTGACGAAAAATGCCAAATTTGTGGAAAGAAAATTCTTGGATTTTGCACCACGATAATTCTTCGCACAAGGCCATCATTGTGATCGATTTTTTGACCAAAACTCAACAAATACCATCAAGCAACCACCTTATTCACCAAATATGGCTCCAGCCGACTTCTTTCTTTTTCCTAATGTAACGTTATAAACGTATAGCTATTAAATCCTTATATAAATTTTTAATTTATAAATAAACAAACGTAGATTTTCTTATCCTAATTAACTTAATTCTAAATATTACTTTAAGCTAAATTACTTATCTAATAACTACAAAGAAATAAAGTCTTAATAGTTTTGATAACTGCAAAACAAACGTATTTTATTTCATATGGTTTAATCGATGCACGCACGGTACCCTGAAATGCCTTTTGTATTTTTATATTTGATGAAAGTAGGTAAGTTAAAAATTACCTGCGCGCGAGCAGCTGGCGTCGTCTCATACGCCTGAGAGACAGCGATACTACACAGACGTTGCTTTTGTAAATTTGTGCAATTTCATACGTTTTTGTTTATAAATATTTAATAGGTATAGTATTTTTTTATAAATATCCAAAGCTATTATTTTTATAAAGTATCCAGCCTTATCGTCATTCTACGATAATTGTGTTACTTATTCCCCGTTAGGGTAAGTGTTGAACAGTTTTTAAAATTAGAGTAGTTTTAGCTAGTAATTATTTAGATGTGTGTTAATCCTTTGTTTTAGCCTTAGCTCGCTTATGCAGTGCGTGTAGATAGCATTGCAAAGCGTGCGAAGGTTTGTTTATAATTTTAAATCAAAGATTTAAACATGTAACGGTGATTTTCAAAAGTGTTAAAACATGTAACCGTTAATGGGTGACCGTCATTGTATAATGTAAATTTTTAGTTGTGCAACTCGTTTGCTAATTGCTTTTTGTTTCCTTGTCTGTCGGGAAGACTTCTAGAGGTTGTTAATTATTTAACTTCTATTGAGACCGGTATTACTACGGTCGATCTCTTATTTAGTTTAATTTTAAATTACTGGATGGGAACCAAATGTTTTAAAAGTACCCTCGACCGGGATTCGAACCCGCACTTAAATAATTTAATTTTAATTTGTTTTCTCTGGAACATGATTTAGTTGTTAGCGCTTCTCGCAATGCTTTTTAGCTAGGTTTTAGATTTTATAGTTATGTGCACTCCGCTCTGATTGTGATGGCTTCCCACCTCACACTACAGTCTCTTCTCATCTGACTTTTTCGGATTGGCTTGGGGTGAGGTGGCTATCGCAATTGGCGGCTGCTGGACAAACCGGCTCACGCTGCGTTGTGTTCTAGGGTTCTACGCTTGGATTGGAGTTCTACGCTTGGACTGAGGTTCCACGTTCCACGTCCACGTTCTACGTTCGGAGTTCTACGTCCGGAGTTTAGAAGATTTCTACGCGACCGTCTTCGCATTTCGACGCGGCCGCCATTTTGTGAACACACCACGCAGCTCGCAGCTCCTGTACAGCGACGCACCTCCCAATACCTCGGCGTTTCCCCAAGCTCAGTCAGAGACGAGAGCAAACTACCCAGCTAGGCCATTACGTACCCCACGCCCTGAGACCAAGTTAAATAAATTTGTATGTTCGTAAGTGTGGTATCATTTAATATACCTCTACGTCACGCTAAACTCAAATTACCACTTCGTGGCACCCGTTTTCATTCGGTAGGAGACATAAAGAAGAATTCGTGGCGAGAACTGAACTCAATTCCGGAAAAAGCGTTCAGGTGGTAAGCCCATCGCCGCTCCTCTGTTGGATGTATGTGCAGCCTTTCGTCCGTTAGTCGCCTTTTATGACACCCAAGAGAAGAGAGGGGGGGGGGGGGGGGGGTAGTATTCTTTCACCGCTACGCGAAACGTTTTCTAAAATTACTCAAATTTAAAAAAAATATCCATTTTTGTACATACAAAAGGGTTAGTCAGAGACCAGACAATAAGGACCGCAGAAGCAGTCTACTGCCGTCACTTTTTACGACACCCAAGAGAAGAGAGGAGTTGGTAGTATTCTTTTGGTGTGCCGATATCAGCATCGGATACACGGCTCGGTGACAGTGACCTATGTTCGTGAAAAAAACTTAAAAAGAAATTATTCAATTTAGGCTACTTGAGCACTTATGAATGTCGCTATGCCATCGGTTCGTAAGTCTAACCATGGGGCAAGAGAGTACTGAGAAGAACCGGCAAGAATCTCAGCAAGGGCATTTCTTTTCTCCCTTTTCTTTTACAGTGTCAATAAAATTGAATAAACTTGACTTCCAACGTCGAAACAGTATATAAGTCAAAGTTGACAGCGTTGAGAAAAGGTGTTCCACAAGGATCTATTTTGGGACCTATACTTTTTATCATATTTAAAATGATTTAGCAGCCTATATGAAAACAAAACAGCCGGAGGTACAGTTGACCATTTTTGGGGATGACACAAACGCTATAATGTCTGCAAACTCAATAGATAAACTGAATATAACAGCAAACAGTACGCTTGATTTCTTTAGCAATTGGTTTTCGACTAATGATCTTTTACTAAACACAAATAAAACATCTGCTATATTAATCAGGGCAACTGCAAGACAAAGAGACTCGTTAAGTGTTAATGTAAATCGTATAGGTATTGATTTCGTACAATATGTAATTTTTTTAGGAATCCGCATTAATATCGATTTGAATTGGACACAGGAAATTAAGGGATTAAAATCTAGCATAAGTTCAGCGTGTTATGCTTTAAGAAGCCTAAGAGATAAAATCACCGTGAAACAGCTTAGGCAGGTTTATTTTGCTCTGGTTGAGAACTTCGCTTCAGTATTATTTTCTGGGGTAATAGTTATAAGTATAATATAGTGGCAGCATTCGTCTTACAAAAGCGAGCAATCCGTACCATGATGCGTATTTCCCAGACTGAGACATGTAGGTCACTTTTTGAAATCCATAATATTTTGACAGTCCCTTTTTTGTACATATTAGTATTGCTCACTCATATAATTAAAAAAAAATTACAAATTTGAATGTTATGAGGAAAGGAAAAAGAGAGAATTAACGCGTCGAAAGGATCTGAAAATTAATTTCATACCTAAATTGAACGTTGCTAGTCACTGCGTAAGATACCAGTCCATCAAGCTGTATAATGCCTCTGCCTATAACTCTTAAATCCATTTATGATGTATATTAATTTCAAAATAAACTCAAGGCGTTCTTATTAAAAAAGTACTATTACTCAGTTGATGAATTTTTAAGTGATCCTATTAAGTTTTAATATTTGACATGCCATTTTTAATTTTTAATTTGTTAATTATGAATTCTTGTTTGTTTGCTAATTTATTTAAAATAATTTGTGAATGTAATTATTTTCCTTATTGTATATTATTTTATTTTTTATGTAATTTCCAATGCAATGTAAATTATTTGACATACTTACCATTTTACATCAGTTATTAAGTTAATTATGAATTCTTGTTATTTCCTAATTTATGTATACCTAATAATTTGTCAATGTAATTAATTTTCTTTTTCTAATCTGTATTATTTTATTTTTATGTAATTTCCAATACAATGTAAATTGTTTTATGGAATAAATAAGTATGAACTATGAATATTCCAACCGCAAGCTGCTACGGCATCGATCACTGATAATTGTACCTTTATATACATCAGATAAATTGAATACGAAAGCTGTCTCATACATAAATCTCTTGGTGTACTCTTCACAAATGAATACACTCCGAAAGATTTACGCAGAACTGGATTTGTTTCTAAATTTAGGCGGAGGCTGCGGTGATTCTCACCCGGTGGCCACAAAAGAGCAGTTATGAGCATTGAAGTGTTATAACTAGAGACGTTACCACGAAGCAAGTTGTTACACACCGAGCTGCGGCCTATGGGCTGAAAATACCTCAGTGGTTGTGAGCGATCAAAGCGGCGATCAAATCCTTGCGGCTGCAAATGTTTTAAACGCTTCTTTAGTTTAGTGGCTAAATAGCCAATGTTAGACCCAGAGGTCCTGGGTCCGATTCCCAGCGAAGGTACATCTTTGTGTACTTGGTTTGGTTGGTGGTAGGTCTTGTTCAGTCCGCCTGGCTAGACACTAAATCCAGCCGTTTCC
The DNA here is from genome assembly GCA_963921215.1 of Scoparia ambigualis. Lineage (NCBI taxonomy): Eukaryota > Metazoa > Arthropoda > Insecta > Lepidoptera > Crambidae > Scoparia > Scoparia ambigualis. The sequence goes on along the minus strand of OY992502.1, from coordinate 51,763,578 downwards.
AGTAGTCTTACCAGTTAAACTATTGGGAATTTTCTTCCCAATGGACTTACTAGTAAAACCACTGGGAACTTTGTACCCAGCAGACTTACCAGTAAAACAAAACTCCCACTAGTCCCAGCCCTACTCTTACTTAGGTAATTGATAAAGAACCTGATTAGTGAACTTGAATCTATGATTAATTATTTAATGGTGATATAAGCATTGGCCATTTTTTGGAAAAGTTACGTTGGTGAACTAGATTATTTAAAAAAAAAACTTATTACTTACATTATTATTCAGTTTACAATTTTTGTTTTGTTTGCTTATCATTTGGAAAAAAATACAATTATTCAATTTTTTTTCTCTTACACTTAATAAAGCTACTGTCTATCAATTACGAGGTCTATGATTTATAAATTTTGATAGAGTAAAACTAACGGGAAGAAAATAACACCAGCGATGTCTTTGTTCAACTGGTAAGACTACTGGGAACGGCAGACCATGTCTAAGTCTGTGGCCATAACAAAAATGTTGTGTTACGACAGTTTAGATATAAAATAGGCAGTTCTTTAGTAGTTGAGGATTCCGGGCAAAGCGCTCTTTCATCTTCGGCCTTATCATTACTTACCATCAGGTGAGACGAAGACCTAGCGCTTCACCGTAAATTAAAAAAAACAGTGCGTAAAAATTACTTCGCGGTGCCTTCTCTGCGATCTTATCCGCTAAGCAAGTTTTGCAATCCCGCGTCGCTGGATGGCAGATAAAAATAAACCGAGCTCCTTCGTGCTTCTGAAGGCACGTAAAGCCGCTGGTCCCGGTTGTCGTCGAAAGATGGCAGTCGTTAAAACCCACCAACTGCACATTGAGTCAGCGTGGTAATTTATGGCTCAACACCCCCATCTGATGTTGTCCATGTGTCAAGGCATGTGCCCAGCAACTGCAGTGGGACGTTTATAGTCTGATGTTATTTTGTCATCTCTAGTTATAATACCTCAATGTTAGTGAGTACGGCTCCCAAATTTATTGAAGCGGCTCGTCGCTTGCCTCCTACGCAGAATGGACTTTGTAGTTCGGCACGAAGCTGCCACGTGAAACGGGTGTTTTCTATGGCGATTCGGTGAGGACATTTAGTATATGTAGTCGGATTGAGTTGTCAAATTAAGGTATGGTTGAACAGTTTCTAACTAAAAAATGCACTTATGTATGTCTTTTAAATAGGGGTAAAAGTAAAGTAAAGTACTGCCTGTATATTGTCCCACTGCTGGGCAAAGGCCGTTTAAATTTAATTAATTGCTACAGTTAATTGGTATTGGATTAATCAATTAAATCGCTAAATGTGGGTTGTTCACACACTCGGGCTATATGCATCAAAAAATCCGAAAACACTTTTGCTCCACCAGGGAAATGAACCTGAGACCTCCGGATATCGTGCCGAGCGTTTGACAAATCCGCCACGACTATGCCTTTTACGACACACAAGGGAAGAGAGGGGATGGTAGTATTTCTTTCACACACCGCTACACGACACGGCTATAATTTTATTTCTAGCGAAAAATAGCAAACAATATCATCGAAACATTTATTGAATGAAGTACATACTTATATACCTCAAAATTTAACCGTCTCCTTGGTCTAGTGGCTAAGCCACCGGTTTCAGACCCTGAGGTCCCGGGTTCGATTCCCAGCGGGGGGTACATCTTTGTGTGCTCGGTTTGGTTGGTGGTAGGGCTGTTAAGTCCGCCTGGCTAGCTACCACCATCTTATCTAAGTCTGTCGCCATAACAACGATGTTTATAGCATAGTTGTGTTCCGACAGTTAGAGATAAGATAGCCAGTTCCTCAGTGGTTGAGGATTCCGGGTGAAGCGCGCTTCCATCTTCGGCCTTATCGTCACTTACCATCAGGTGAGATGAAGGCCAAGCGCTTACCCGTTGCAGAATAAATAAAAAAAATACATTTTTACGTTAAATAAAAGTACACACCCGTTTAAAAATAGGTGCAATTTAATTAGCAGCAAGAATAAAAAGAACAAAACTAAGGCTTCTTTACTTTGTATGAGAAAGAAAGAAATCCTTCATTTTATAAATTGAAGTAGACCTAAGACGTTAAACCTTTGATCATCTAAGATGATAAAAGTGTGAAATAAACAACATGAAGCCTTAAAGATTAAAAATATGATTAAAAACAAATTCATTTCATCGTATTGTGCAGGATGAAATGAAACGACTCGACATTTAAGGGCATCGCCGGAACGACAGAAACAACCACATTCGTATCGCCTTTACCAAATTGCATGGACATCAAAATTCAGTTTGGCTGGGCGTCCGTACGTCTCATATAGGAATAAAGCCCTCCACACTTCCTCACGAACACCACATTACTTCACCATACACAGTTTGAATTTATAACGAGGTAGGTAAGTACGTTTGTTTCCGAAAAGGAAAATGTCAAGGGAAATAAAGTTTAGGTTTTAGTCATATTTCAAAGAAGCATAGATGATAAAATCATCTATGCTTCTTTGAAATATGACCGCCTCAGTGGTATAGTGGCTAAGCCACCGGTCTTAGACCCAGTGGTCCCGGGACCGATTCCCAAGGGGAGGTACATCTTTGTGTGGGTAGGTACTCGATTTTTTTGGTGATAAGGCTTGTTAAGTCCGCCTGGCGAGCTACCACCGTCTTATCTAAAGTCTGGCGCCCTAACAAAAATGTTAATGTAATTGTTGTGTTCCAAAAGTTTAGAATAATGGCCAGTTCCTCATTGGTTGAGGATTCCGGGTGAAGCGCGCTTCCTCCGCCGCCATATTGTCACTTACCATCAGGTGAAATGAAGGACAAGTGCTTACCTGTAAAAAATAAAAAAGTATTTAAAAGACTATTATCCCCGAAGCACGGAAAGAAATTATTAGTTGGGTTTACCATATTTCAACAAAATTTTAAGGTTAATATAGCACCTACTCTTGAGTTTTGTTGAACGAACAAAAACTGTATTGTTGATCAGTTACGGTAATTTGAACTTATTACATATATCATTTGTTGTTTTAACGTATTTATTTTGTAAATTTAACTTTAAAAATGGTTATTTCAACAACTTGAACAGTAAAATCAACAATTACCTATTGAATTATGCAAGAATTGTTACGCCAACATGTACAAATAGGTGAAAACAACTGTTTTCATATCAACAAAAACTTTTCTGTGAAAACAACAATTTGTTCATGTTGCTTTAACCCATCACTTTGTTAATTCAACTAATGTGTCGCCAACCCGTGCAAAATCAACCTTTTTGTTCTTTCAGTGAGGGTTGGTCAGAGACTAGGCAATGAGGGCCGCAAAAGCAGTCCTCTTCCATAGTCCCCTTTTCACCAAATAACGACTGCACATGTACTCAGCGGAACAGGTGGTGAATCCATCGCCGCTTTATGTTGTTGGATGTATGTGCAGTCTTTAATCCGTTAGTCGCCTTTTACGACACCCAAGGGAAGAGAGGGTGGTAGTATTCTTTTACCGCTACGCGACACAGTTAGATAGAAAGAAAAAGAAGAACAGCTGTACGGCGCAGCGGCTAAGCATTTTGCTTAGCAATATTGCTAGTTAAGCAACTTTCACAGTGAAGGTTTACCGGATGGGTGACCAAATAACAAAATATATCCAGCTCTCTGTTTCAAATGGCATGTAAAGCAGCGCATCAGCGGCCGGCGAAGCGTCATAGTCCAACTTAAGCAGTTAAGCTCTGGCCAGTCAAAACTAGTTCTGAAATATATAGGTATCGACTAACAGGAACGTCAACAAAAAGTTAGAAATATATCATTTTACTTGCTTGCATGTAAAAGTAACACAAACTCGGCATATCTGTGGCTCTTTTCGATTTATTACAAACATAGAGATTGCCGGTGTGACATGCGACACGCGAGTTTCTAATAGAAAACATACTGCTTGCTATTTTTATCTTTATTTTTATATCAGCCTATGAATATTTAACCCGTAAAATACCTATAATGCTTTCCCGAATGGATATTTAATGTTTAAAAATTAAACATGCAGAATGTAGAATTTTTTTCTTCAGCAGCATGTATTTGCCCACTGCAGGGCATATGCTTCTCCAATGGACTTGGGAAAAATGAAAATAAAGTTCATTTTTACTTTATACCATTATAGAAGTCGTTATTCTTAAACCAATAGTTTTTATTTCACTCCGATACGAGAAGTATTTACAAAGTTATTGTACATAAATAATTGCATAAAACACTACTACCTCGCTTAGTTCGCTGGCACTCGACTAACGTGACGTGACGTCATCGTATCCGATAGCCCCCGTCGCCGCTCTCGCTGCCCGCACCCGGCGGGCGTGCGAATACATCCGATGACGTCACGCCGCGGGTTTTGCGCGTATTTTGATTGACACAAAAACAATAGCGCGTGGTCATTTTAATGAATCTTTGAAAAATTATTGTGAAATATTTTGAAGGGCTACAGATAAAATTGTAATGGCATTTTTTAAGTTAAAATGTAAATATTTAAAAAATAAATAAATAAAAATATATTTTAAAGCTCATTGTCCGCCACATATTTCCTTCGCTGGTCGGATGATTTTTTCCTATACAGGGTATAAAAAGACCGTGACGAAACCGAAAGTCACGCATTTAGCCCATGGCAATGAACATTTTTCTGTATAGGACCATACCTGAAAACCATATGGTTACGAAGATATCAAGTGTTAAAGTTACCATATCATATTGTTTTTTAAGGTTTAAGCGAGCACTACACATTGAAATGAAACACTTTTTTACGAATTAACTCGCGTTTAATTTACATAGTTTTTATATTATCCGACGTTTCGTACCCTTTACAGGGTCCGTGGTCACAGGGAGACTGAGGTGTTGGTCGTCTCATAGTTAAAAGTTATTTGCCTACCGTCAATCATTTTTATATTTAACCGGCTGCGTTCAAGTTTACACAATACGAGCTAACAATATTTTTAGGTCTGGCAATGTGTTGCAGTTGGGGCTGGGATTTGATGACCTGTATGATGGGGTCCTATGCAGTTGGTAAATTCCAACCATCCTCTGTATTGAAATTTCGATTTCGATTACCATAACATTATTTTAATATGATAGATAATAAACTTCATTCAACAGAAATCATCACCTGGCTATCACCCGACTCTTTCACACCCGCACATGTGCGTGCATTACATTGCGTGCTGCAGAAAACAGCTGATCTGATAAAGTGATTTCCCAGCAATTATTTGTAGTCTAGTTACTTGTTTTGATGTTCATTAAGCGTATATTTCGTCTTCGTCTTAACGAAGACAAAATAGATGCTTAAGTACGTAAAAAGACCCGTAGGTAAAATTTTAAACACTGAAAAAAGACGACAACCTCAGGCGGGAATCGAACCACGCACCTTCTGCATTCCGGGCGGCTGCCTTAACCACTTGGCTACCGAGGTCTGGCTTTCAACCGTCGAAATTTGTCAGTGCTTGATGCTTATGTTTTTAGTCAACATTGCTTCATCAATATAACCGCCTCTGTGGTCTAGTGGCTAAGCTACCTGTTTCAGACCCAGAGGTCCCGGGTTCGATTCCCAGCGGGGGGTACATCTTTGTGTGCTCGGTTTGGTTGGTGGTAGGGCTGTTAAGTCCGCCTGGCTAGCTACCACCATCTTATCTAAGTCTGTCGCCATAACAACGATGTTTATAGCATTGTTGTGTTCCGGCAGTTTGAGATAAGATAGCCAGTTCCTCAGTGGTTGAGGATTCCGGGTGAAGCGCGCTTCCACCTTCGGCCTTATCGTCACTTACCATCAGGTGAGATGAAGGCCAAGCGCTTACCCGTTGCCAATAAAAAAAAAAAAAAATCAAATCTTAGAAGTTTTCACCCGTAGGTCTTTTTACACCCTGTATTTATGAAATTTTATTATTATTACATACATACATCACGTGTTTTTCCCGGTGGTGTAGGCAGGGGCTACGAATTGCTACGAACTGCAATTGCTACGATTCTGTCAAATATCCTTTGCTTTATCTACTTTCATTAGCCTTTTTCAAACTTGCTCGTTGGTGGTTTAGGGTACTCTTGACATTTTACAAGAACGTCTCCGATGTGGTCGAAGTACGTTTGTTCTTACGTTCGTTATTATAATTTTATTGTAACGTTATAATTAAGATATAATTTTACCTTACTCATGGACAACTACGTCGGTTTTCTTATAAATCTTGGGAAATTGCTTTCCAGGAACTGTGGAGTTAATACAAATTATTAGCAAAACGCTTTTCAACAAGATAATCAAATACTGTTGAACGTTGAAGTAGGTACGTTGATGTAATTAGTAAATTTAACCCGAGCTGGAAGACCCTCAATTCATAAACAACGAAACAGCCAGGCCACACACTGGGCCAGTATTTTTAATTACCTCTGTCCTAACTTTGTTATGGAATCAGACTTAATTAGACGTTGCATATTAATAAAGGCGAGCGCCATATTTAGAATTTTCTCGGAAAGTAATTTGAATAAGTTTTGTGCCTCACGGAACGCTAATTCTGTGGGCTTTGACGTACCCATTCTTGGCGAATAAAAATACATTTCCGAATGGAGGGCAATTAACATGTAAATCTGTCGGTAAAATACTATACTTACATCAATATTGCTAATGGTATATTTTTTTCCCAACACTTTCTGACTTGTTCAGACGTTATGTCATGATAAGTTAAATTAAATTCCTTTTTTTGCCACTGATTAAAACGGGAACAGCAGCCCATGGACGCGCGCGACACATCTCGCGTGTGTTGCCGAACCTAAAGCATTTGTCCTTTTTCCTAGCCTAATAATATATAGTCTAATTTCATTAGATCTAGGACCGGCAATCCAAAGGTCATGTCATCCAAAGTTCGAATCCCATTCGAGCTTTCCTGAGACTGGTTGATTTTTCCTAGTAAACATTTTATCCTATATCTATTATCCATTATGAATGCAAAGTTTCAATAATAAAGATATTTATAAGCAATTACGTCTTTATCGATTGCTAAATACTTGCGAGTATTTCTTTCGACTGTGAGGGTAGGTAAACCTTCACAGTGACGTAATACCGCTGTCTTGCAGCGTAAGGCTCAACTAATTTAAAGGATTCAACGAGTCTTCTGGGGTCTCGGTAGCTTAGCGATGAGAACAGAGGACCGGCAATCTAAAGGTCATGGGTTCGAATACCATTCGAGCTTTCCTGAGACTGGTTGATTTTTTTCTAGAAAACATTTTATCCTATAGCCTCGGAAAGGGGGTACTAAGCCTCGGACAACTGAAAGTGCTACTATCAACAACTGTTATATTGCATAAACATAAATAACATAAACTTTGCGTAAAACATTCATATTTTATGCATATTCATATTTTAAAAATGTACAACCTTGAAAAAGGGCCGGGGCTAACGCCACTTCTTAACCCCGGCAATGAACTCAATGAACTCAAATCTGTGTCTCTCTCAAAACAGCTGACCGACAGGGCTACAACGCGTCATTTCTTATGAAATCTTAAAACAGCTGTTAATCTAAAATTATCAATTTTTTAGGAAAAGTTATTAGACAAAAGTTATTTAATATCATGTATACTTTACCCTTCTTTCGGCTTAGAACCCACTTTCCGACTGACGTTGTATTGAAATTTTGCATTCCTAATGCTATCATTAGGAATGCAAAATTTCAATAATAAAGATATTTCATTAGATCTAGTTAGTACCTTTCAACGCCTTGGTGGCCGAGTGGTCAGTGCTCGGCTCGATATCCGGAGGGTTTAATTCTAAGGTCAGGCAAAGTGTGTTTTCGGATTTTCCGATACATATCCCGGATTTGTGATCGATCCCCAACCCGCTATTTCAATTATAGCGATGACTTGATTTCAATGATGGCGGCCTTTGCCCTGCAGTGAGGCAGTATTCAAGCTGTGCTTTACTAGTACCATAACTTGGCGGCAGAATCCTACCATCCGGCATTTTGATATTTATATTTTTTTTAATCAAAATCTTGCGTTCAGACTTGTTGGCTGTAAGTAGATGGGATGGATATTGTATTTAAGTCAGGTGCTACCCCCAGCAGGATATATCCCTTTTATTTGTGTAGTCAGGCTATGCTGATTATCCTGGTCAATGATGTCGCGATTCTTTTTAAGTCAGCGAGTAATTTCTGGGATTATTATTTGCCCCGCAAGTTGGTTTGGGTGGTTTTGTAGTCTTGCTCTGTATTTATCACCTTGAAAAGCTATTTCTTGTTTGACTGTTGGCATGTCGAGGATTTCGTAAAGCTCGGTTATTTTAAGGAACCATGGTCCATTCGATATTTATCTCAGTATACTATTCTGCATCCTTTGTAGTATAGTTGCACTGGCAGCGCCCCACAGTTGTATGCAATAAATCCAGTTTGGCTTTAGCATGGTTTTGTAGATGAGAATTTTATTGTCCATCGAGAGATTTGAGTTTTTGCCCATCAGCTAATATAGGCCTTTGTATTTCAAATTAATCTTATCTCTTTTTGACTTAATATCTAGCCTTCCGTGCCTTCAGTCTAAATACATTCCTATGAACTTCACGGCGTGTTGGTGTGGAAGTTGTACGCTATTCAGGGTGACTGGACACAGTCTTCCTTGCAGAGTGTGAATGTAATGTGTGTTGATTTTGCTACGCTAACAGCAATTCTCCACTTAGCTAGCCACTTCTTTACTTCATTAGGGCTGTTATGTAGCATTCATGATGCTTCAGCTGGGTATTTATTCGAATCTAGCAGAGCAGTATTGTCTGCAAAGGTGGCAATCGTCGTGTCTGAGCTCTATGGCAGGTCAGATGTGAAGTGTGTACAGGACGGGTCCAAGTACGGAGCCCTGTGGCACTCCTGCAGCTATTTCGTGAAACCCTGATGTTGAATCGCTTTCTCTTACTTGGAATATTCTGTTAGAAATGTACGACTTGAGGATTCCGTAGAATGTGTGTGGTAATAAGGACTTTATTGTAACAGTCCTTTGTGCCATACTCTGTCGAAGGCTTGTTGTACGTCGAGGAATGCCGATGAACAGTATTCTTTCGTCTCGAATGATTTTCTTATTTTTCTGCACACTCTGTGGACCTGCTTTATAGTAGAATGTTCTCTCCGAAAGCCGAACTGGTAGTTAAGAACAATAGATTTTTCCTTTAAGGCACTGTTGAGTCTGTAGAGCAGATACTTCTTAAAGAGTTTGGACATGATGGGCAGCAAGCTAATCGGTCTGTATGAGGTAACTTTGCTGTGGTTTACCAGGTTTATGGATAATTATTATCAGGGAAACCTTCTACAAATCAGGGAAGTATCCTACTCTCAGAATAGCATTGAAGAGTACGGTTAAGGTACACGATAACCTTGCGAGGCCATTTTTCCAGAACTTTTTTATTGATGAGGTCGATGTGACTTGTTATTATCCATCAATTTAACATTTCTAACAACCTCGCTGGGTGTCACTAGTTACTGTTATAGGGGACGGTCAAGCTGCAGATCTTGATTGAGGATTGAGTCAATGTCCAATTTATCTGTGGTGATTGCAGCGTTGTTCAGCTTGAAGACTTGGCTCAAATGTTTGGCGAATTCTTCCGCTTTACTTAGTCCAGATCTAGCCCATTCTCCATCCATCGTCCGTAGTAGTCCGTAGTCGAAATTTTTGCATGCTCTATACAGTGAATAGTTCGTTGCTTTTGTCGCTGTAAGGTTCTCCAGATAAGTTTGCAGGGCTGTATCATTGGCTACTATTATTAGGGTCTTAAATCCTTACGCAGCTTTGCTGAATGCAGCTTTGTCACTTGTATGTCTACTTGTATGCCACACCCTTTGTAGTCTCCTTTTATCACTTATTTTCAACCGTATGCATTCCGAGTAAACTTTGCATTACGGTGGACGCTCAGTATCTGCCGGTGTGCACTCCCAACATCATTCTTGAACAGTTGTGGTTATTACTTTTGCAGTCTTATGAATGTCTGTTTCTGTTTTTAGAGCTATTTATAGGTTCAACTTTTGGTGTACGAGTTCCTGGAAAGAGACCCAGTCTGTACGTTTATTATATAGCTTTGTGTTTTTGTAGTATTAATTACTGTGGTTCCAATTGTTAGTATTACCGATACATGATTTGAGTTTACGTCCAGGCATGTTTGTGTTTTGTGGAAGAGTCTCGATACATCTGGTAACCTGTTCGGGTCGCTAGGCCAGTGGGTGGGTTCTGCTGATAAGATTGCAGTAACGTTATTCTTCTCAAGACTTTTCTTAAGTTCTCTACCTCTGGTGTTACTCAGTCTACAGCCCCAGTGGAGGTTCTTTGCATTACAGTCTCCTCCAACTTTGAAACGCTGGCTGAGATATTGAATAGCTCGTTATATTGCTCCACAGTTGTTTTGTGTTTAGGAGGGCTGTAAACAGCAGAAACGTTGAATGTTCCGTTTCGATCTTGTATTGCGATAGATTGCGATAGTCGCTTTTTGTGTGTGCTTGTATGTGTGGTTTCTGGATTTGGGGCTGTTCGAAGTGTTTTATGTTCGACTTCACTATTACTGCCACTCCTACATGTTGCTGTTCCATCGGGGTGATTTGTGGCGTAAATTTCGTAATTTCTTATATTATTACAATTTTTCGTAAAAATGTGTTTCAGTACCAGTACCTATATCGATGTTGTGTGTTTTTAACAGGATTACAACTTTACCTTTGTTTGGTGATAATAATCTGACTTTGGCTTAAAAGTATATTCTGCTTACCGATTAAGCAAATTTCTAAATTTTTTTGTGGACGTTTTGATTGTGTTTTCTGGTTTTGGTTATTTCGGTTTTATTTTCGGTGCTATAAATTATAGTTCAACAACTCATCAACTGATAGGTAGATGTCAGAACGACAATGTCCGAAATAGTAAACACTTTGTACTGGTATGATACAGGTGTCATAGCTGTAACCTCAAAAGATAAAGTAATTTTGTTTTACTGAAGTCTGGCACCTAGGGTACCGAAATGAAGAAAGTTTTTTAATCAAGAGGTGGTCCCTATGCTCGATACAAAATTGCCCAATCAACTTTTAATCCTATATTCAATGAAAATACTTTCTTTATCCCAGAATAAAAAAGCATCCTTCATTTTGTAATTTTTATATAAAAATTAAACACTAAATATTTATTCGATGTAGGTACATTCAAATAAGGCTTTGTTTCTAGAATTAATACTACTAGGCATACATTGCTACAATAACGACCCCGCTTAAAACAAAAAGAAACCGACAAATTATAGTTTGATCAAAAAATGCAGTAGTTTCCACAAAAGGTTTGATGAAAATTGAATAAAAACTATTGTGACATCTCCACCACAAAACAAAAGTAGTCTAAAACATCGAGTAGAATTTTAGAGTCATGTCCATAATATTTAAAATGATATTCCAATCATACAAGGTTTATACAGAACGAAACATATTTAGTGAAACGACATCAAAACTGTGTCCATTACGAAATGTACAAATTAATTTCAAGCGAAAAGGAGAAACGTTAAAGCTACTACCTACGTAAAGTTTTCCTGCCATTAAAACGGTAAACACAAAACCATTTACTTGCTAACTGAAATTAAATTAGATATAGAAACCTCATGCCTCTGTGAAAATGTTAAAACTTCATTAAAACGTGGCAGGCTTTCACTAAGTTTGTGAAGCGGCTTCAGATCTTCAATGGAATGGCAACATATGAAATGTTGCCTGCGAATTCAAGTGTGGTACGAATAGAATCAAAGACAAACTATCCGTTTAGCAGGCAGGCCGAATCGCAAACTTTTAGTTGTGCAAAGAACTCACTTGCAGTCTCTCTACTTGTTTTAACAGTTCAAGCAACGTATTTATTTGTTTATTAACATTTCAAAAGGCAAATTTTAATAGTTTCTTTTTACTATTATTTACAAAAGATAACCCTTGGTTACTATTGTTAACTATTTTCGAAGCTGCAACTTTCTAACATTGCGTTTCAAGTGCACTACCAACTATAATATTATTATCGTGTCTCTGTCCAGCTTGAACATCTACTCTTACTTTAAAAGCCTTCAGCTTTATTCACTATCAACAACTACGTCATCAACATCCGATTCAAAAATTCTTACAAATATATAAGCACGACTATTATCCCCGAAGGGTTAGTCGGAGACTAGACTACCATAGCCCACTTTTCACCAAATAGCGACTGCATATTTATATATAAAAGAAGAACAAAAATTTTGATAATCAAAATTAAATAAAGAAAGAATGCAAAAGGTTATGTGGCACTATGCTTGCTATTCGGAAAACTATAACTCAAATCTGAAAGTGACGTAATAACTAAAAGCATTCCAGACTAATTATTTGCGGACTCGTAACAATTTCCCAAACCCAAATAGGAACACGGATCGAGCCCTAATGTTTGCAATTTGTACATTGTATTTCATTGTCCGCGAATTAGTTTACTTCGTTCGTAACGGTGCATCCACATTAATTTTTTTTTTGTGGAACAAAATAATACAACACGATAACTTGTTGTTATTTGTTGAATTTTGCTCATCTCATCCATACCGCCAATAATTGACGTAACACTAGAAAACATTTTGTAACGAAAGATAACAATTGTTACTACTTACATGTTGACTGTTATCAAAAGTTAGGCCACGTTACCTAAATTACTTTGAAACATTCGCGTTCCATTATTTCTAAACTTTCTCGTTAAATTAATAAAATATTTAAGCGGAGATTAACGCTAACAACTCATTGAAGGCATCATACGCATACCTTTTATAGCCGACGACGTTGCGAGAGTAACGAAGGAAGCCCGTGCCCAACTGGTGCAACGTGGTCGAAACGTCGGGTTTGCGTAACATTTTTTAAGATATAACATTTACTAAGTAGTTAGCGTGAATCCCCGTCTAAATGTTTTAATTAAATTACTTTAAAAAAATATTAACTTAAAAACTATAAATAAAGAATGTCTAATTTAAAACTAAAAACTATAAATAAAAAATGTCCTGCAACTGCGGGCACGCAGGCACGGTCCCAAGAATGCTGGCAACATTACCTTAGCTGTCACCGGAGGCCTCAATAAGACGTGCAACTTACTAACAACTTATCCGATAACAACATTACTTTTTGTTATCGGGTGTCGTCTACTTACACTAATACCCGAAATTAATAACCTATCTATCTGTTGCTTTGCCTACTAGAGAAACTAAGAAATTTGTCATAATTTGTATGGAGCTAAAAACTAAAAAAAAACATTAACACGCAAAACAAAATTTGGTAAGTTATTAATTTTGAAACTAGGCTTAACTAACTGCGGTGTGGATGCACCATTACAAGTACAACCGTATCTAAAATAGGGCTGGGAACCTACGACGCACATCGAATATTCGATCATCGATAGCTGTCAACGGCATGTAAGATGGCGCGGCAGCCCCATTTGTCGTTAGTAAAATAGTGAGTGCCGCTTCGGATCATAGTTCGGTTATTGACACGATCGGATTTACATATATTTTTTTTAATAATGAGGAACTGTTACTTTATCGTTACTTACTTACTTCTTACTTTATCCTTAACCGTGTCGCGTAGCGGTGAAAGAATACTACCACCCACTCTCTTCCCTTGGGTGTCGTAAAAGACGACTAATGAACTAAAGACTGTACATTCATCTAACAGCATAGAGCGGCGATAGGCTCACCACCTTTCACGCTGAGTACATGTGCAGTCACAATTTGGTGAAAAGTGGACTATGGTGGAGGACTGCTTTTGCTTTCCTCATTGCCTAGTCTCTGACTAATCCTTCAGGGATAATAGTCGTGATTATATACACCCTCATTTTTTAGTCGTTTTAATGAAATTAATGGGGAAGTTCCACCCATGAAACTAAACAACTTCCCCAAGAAACCTATGTGCAAAAATGTGAAAAAAATTTCGACCTCCCATACAAAACTGTCCGATCAGAGCTGACTACAATAGTATGGGAAATTTTTTTGTCATTTTTGCACATAGGTTTCTTGGGGAAAGTTGTTCAGTTTCATGGGTGAAACTCACCCTTAATTTCTTAACTTTAAAGTAAAAAATTAAATAAAGTGTCATTTAAAAATTCAACAGAAATCCGATCACGCTGAGTTTGTGAGCCGTACGGAAGAGGTTCGCGGGTTGTAGAATTAAGCAATAAATATCTTACCTTATCTTAGTGGGGCCTGCCGAAGTCTTCCTCTCGCAGTAGCACTCCAACCCATTTTGGGATCTTTTGTGCATATCGTACAAAAGCATGATTGTATTTTATATCAAATTTAATATGTTAAAAAAAATATTGCGAGTGGGCCGGCTAAAAAATTTCAGTACAGTACTTAAAATGATTTTTTTTTAACCTAGCACTGGTTTGGTGTGTGTGTGTTTGTAATGAGATTATTTCTATTTGTACATAAATTTTATTTAATAACCAGACGGTTGCATATTACTAATATTGACTTACCTGTTTACACCTGCCTACCCAATAGTTATTACGGGAAAAAAATAGTCAACCTAACGTTTGCATATTCTATAGGCATCATACTTTCGATTGGTACCTATGTAATTTATCTGTTATCCAAACCAGAGCAATATTTAAAAAATATTTATACTAGACAAAATTTTTTTAGCCAACCCACTCGCAATATATTTTTCACTCCTCTTGCTCAAAAAGACCGTCATTGTAGCGTTCTAGAGCGGGGCTAAAATAGCTTTTCTCGCCCTAGGGGAAAAAGTATTTTTTCTTTAAATTTTTGTCTGTCACATGACAATAAGCCTACAAAAACGAAAGAGTATTTAGTCTTATGTAGAATAATCATGAATAAAGACTCGACTTATTACTGTTTACTTAGATCAACAACTTTTTTGAGATAGTTATTATTAAAGTTTATGGTAAAATTAGTAATCATTTGAATCTATGGACAACACAGACCACGCTTCAGCAAGAAAAAACTGCACAGTCTGCACATGTGCTTAGGTGGTGAGCCTTTAGCCCGTTAGTCGCTTTTACGACACCCAAGGGAAGAGAGGGGTTGGTAGTATTATTTTGATGAGCCCATCGCCGCTCTATGCTGTTGTATGTATGTGCAGTCTTTAGTCCATTAGTCGCCTTTTACGAGACCCAAGGGAAGGGAGGGGTTGGTAGTATTATTTTGATGAGCCCATCCCCGCTCTATGCTGTTGGATGTATGAGCAGTCTTTAGTCTATTAGTCGCCTTTTACGACACCGAAGAGAAGAGAGAGGTTGGTAGTATTAATTTGATGAGCCCATCGTCGCTCTATGCTGTTGGATGTATGTGCAGTCTTTAGTCCGTTAGTCCCCTTTTACCAAATCGAAGAAAAGTGAAGGGTTGGTAATATTATTTTGATGAGCCCATCGCCGATCTATGCTGTTAGATGTATGTGCAGTCTTTAGTCCGTTAGTCCCCTTTTACCAAATCGAAGAAAAGTGAAGGGTTGGTAATATTATTTTGATGAGCCCATCGCCGCTCTATGCTGTTGGATGTATGAGCAGTCTTTAGTCCGTTAGTCGCCTTTTACGACATCCAAGGTAAGAAAGGGGTTGGTAGTATTATTTTGATGAGCCCATCGCCGCTCTATGCTGTTGGATGTATGCGCAGTCTTTAGTCCGTTAGTCGCCTTTTACGACACCGAAGGGAAGAGACGGGTTGGTAGTATTATTCTAATGAGCCCATCGCCGCTCTATGCTGTAGGATGTACGTGCAGTCATTAGTCCGTTAGTCGCCTTTGACGACACCCAAGGGAAGAGATGGAAAGACTGCACATAATCTACTATCCAACAGCATAGAGCGGCGATGGGCTCATCAAAATAATACTACCAACCATTTTCTTCCCTTAGGTGTCGTTAAAGCAACTAACGGGTTAATTTTAAATAAAATAAACCAATTCATATTGTATTGCATTGTTTTATTTTCTCGCATTCGTAGTGAAAAGCAGAGTGTAACACTCGGCGCTAAAAACCCATTAAAACTCGGTTTCTATTTACTCCCTCGCTAAAGCTCGGGAGTAACTACCTCGTATATAATGGGTCATTTTAGCCCCTTGTATAACAATCTACTATTTCAACATGTTAAATTTGATATCAAATACTTTTCATTTATTAACCGGCCCGGTGAAGGTCATTGTATACTCGGATTCTCTACTATAAGGCAAAGACAAGCATGGATGTTCGTATGTTCCATTCACGGAGTACCTAGGCCTCTTTTATAATGTTCCATGATGGATAGCCGCTGTCACCGTCAGAGGGACACTGGACTTGATTAAATTCAACGCGACATTACGGTGGGACGAACAAAGCTCCGAATAACGTTATATTGTACGATTCAAATCTGTTATCCACTTTCCTTTGAGTCTATCTATCATCTTTGTTTGTAAAAGTTACCTCAGCAATTCATTTTGGGCTTTCGTCTGAACAAAGATAAAGGTGTGTCCTTTATCGTTCACCTTAATGTAATGATTATGAATGAGAATATATTATTATATAAGATAAATGGACTTATAGCTTTATTAAAATGTTGTTCTCCAAATACACAACATGTACGGTCCGACCGTACAAAGTGCAATTCAGCATAAATTCATCCATTAGCTTTTTTACTTAGTTCTCATTAACGCCCCGCGCGGTAATAAGTTTACTATCAATCGCATCTATCTTAACATATAGCAAATAATCAATTAAGAGTTTTGGACAATATAACTACTATGAACTGAATCAACTCTTTTATTACTATTATCCAATTACTATCAACCGGGTGTCCGGTGTGAACCATGCACAATTATTATATTCTTTAGTGCTGCATCATGCTGCTCCCATCTGAAGATCGTCACTCAAAGTAAAAGTCACCTGCTTCTTTCAAAGCCAAACTGCATTCGCATCTCTTGACTAGGTCCTATTTTGCAACAACTATTATTCTATTTTATGTATTTTATTATATTACTAGTATAATTACTTATACATTACATTATTTATTTGTATATTTTTATAATATTTTATAGTCGGTAGGTGATACCTATTATAAGTTTAGTAGTAAGTTTAGTATTGTAAGTTTATTAAATTTATTTTTATATAAAGTATTTCATTCTATTTTTTTATTTCATATGTGCTTGATTCTGGTGCACTGCTTTTCGTTCTTTTTCTATTGTCCTATACCGCAAATGTTGTCTGGAAGAGATCGCTTTAAGCGATAAGACCGCCTTTGCTCACATTAGTTCTAATAAGCTTATTTTATGTTTTCTGTATTTTTGTGTGTGCAATAAAGCGTTTTATCTATCTATCTATCTATCTGCATTGCAATATTACGAAATCTAATACTTACATATACTCATGATTATTTATCACCGAAGGGTTAGTCAGAGACCAGGCAGTGAGGACTGCAAAATCAGACTACTGCCATAGTCCACGTTTCGCCACATAACAACTGCACATGTGTTCAGCGTGATAGTTGGTGAGCCATTCGCCGTCTTTAGTCCGTTAGTCGCATTTTAAGACATCCAAGAGAAGAGAGGGGTAGGTAATTCTTTTTTTTTAAATAATAAACCGTCACCATACAGTTCCTAATAAATAAGGCATGATAACTCGTAGTATGTATTAAACTATGTATAACAAATCCAGTAATAAGCTGACCCACGAAATAAGGTTGTGCATTAACAAGTTTTGATACGAAACAACTGCTGTATTATAGTGCTGTCGTGTTTGACACATCGTTTCCTGTCACGACACACGCTTGGCCACCTCCTAATTCTACCTTTTTCCCTTCCCCGTGAGTGATTGTCCTTTTTTCTGCAATCCTTTTGTCCCTTAGGACACAACGCGGACGCCTCACGCACTATTTCCAGTGGGCGGCATAGAGTTACAATGAGGTGGTGACCGACATTAAATTTACTTAGCGATTGAAAGAGGATTATTTATAGTATTTGAGATTTTCAATAAATTAAATAAAAATACAAATAATTAACGATGTCTTCTACTAATTTTGTTAGTGTTTTTTTAAGTTATTCCGACACACTGCTATTCAAAGTTTCCTAAATTTTTCCACAGACCCTGATTCTTAGCTCCATAAAATATCCAGCCGACGCGACGGCCATACTAAAATTAAACCATAATAATCTCAGTATTGAAGAATTAAATAAAACAATGCAACATAACTTTTTTCATTTTTCCTCTCTTTATATCTCTCTTTAGTCTCTATAATTATCTTGATTGTCCATTACATTTTAATCAAGAAAATACAACAACCGTAGACTTGACTGTATGGCATAATATGATCAACCTTGGAGGTAAAAAGTGAAAAAAATATAACAAGTAACTCATTTTATGCTTTTATATTATGATGGATAATCAAGATAAAGTTCTGCTTTACTAATAGCTGATTTAATAATCAGTTTATTTGTTAGATTTGTCTAGTAGAGTTTGAACCGTACAAATGATGTCATACATTTACATGTTTGTTACGCATTGTCTCGACCTCTAAGTCCCGCAAGAACACCAGCGCTGCAGCGGCTAAAGTCGATGTAGCCTATGCTAGTTGGCTACAAAATATTTATTTGTTTGTTCTGTTAATATGTATAACTTTGTTCCTTGTCTATATTTTTTTTCGTTAATGTTAGACTGTTTGTATAATAAATAAATGTTTTTGTTTCTTTCTTTCCTTCCCTTCATATTTTTAACTCTAGTCGCTATAAAACAGCTAGACAGATTATTAATTTCGGCTTTAAGAGACACAGATTATGTTCAAATATATGTTTATATTCCTGAAGATGGCATTGAAAAATTATGCTAACAATAATCAGAGTATCACATTAATTATATTACTATCAACTACCAACCATTTTTTTAAAAAGAAAATGCATTAGGCATACCACTGCGACCGGAGAGACGCAGATGGTTACGTACGACCCCCCAACCTCCTCCTCCCCTAAGAAGGCATACCTACCCCCTAAAGCCTCCTGCAATTCCCATCACGTGGCGCGCGGGTGATCCGGGACCGTCATAACCGAAGTTCACCCCAGCGTAATTAAAACTTACATATTTCAAGTCAAGGTCGATATTGGACCTTGAACTATAAGAAGTACCTACTTACGCCGACAGATATTATTTTTGTTCACAATCTGTGACATATCTCCAATATTCCACAATACCATTTCATTTATTGGTTGGGAATTGTTTCTATGCGTGTATTAGAAGAGCCTACGTTGTTGTCATTTATTTCGAACACAGATATCAGTCTGTATTCCGTAATTTCGAAGAATCGTGAAATAGGTATTAACCTGTACAAAATTATTGCATAACTGGTGGAACGTATTATGTGTTTATAGTATAAGTTGAATTGACTGTGAAACGTATTTGAGTATAAGTTATATTTGCACAAATGTACAAACTGACTAGTTCGGTAATGCACGCTTGTTTCTTTATTTTTTTTAAATTAAATACACATCCGGTATTGCACGCTTGTTTCTTGGATATTTAAAATTAAATACATTTACTTACAGATTTTTTTACACAAAATGAAGGCAAAAGTCAAGTACAAAGGTCACTACACAATGGGTTCTAGGAGATGGACGATGCGGCCGAGGTCAGCCCAGAAAGAGGTGCGCGACACGACCTTGACGCCCACCAGCCCTAAGACATAAGTAGGACTTTACCTAGCAGTGATATAATATAGACGAGAAAAAAAAAGAAAATATATACTGCATCTGCCGTGCGATTCTCTAAACTAAAGCCTTGGTAGCAGCGGGCACAGGCCTCCCACGTAGACAAAAGCACGTGGTGATATTGGGCCATAACCCACCACGCTGACCTAATGCGGGTTGGAGGGTTTTAACGACTGTCATCTGACGACAACAACCGAGACCAACGCAACGGCGAAGCACGGAGGAGCTGGAGATGTTTTTTTTTTAAATTTGGTCACTTAATTACATAATTATTTGCACTTAATTGTGCAAATAGTTATGTAATTAATTGGAATGAAAGTAAAAAGTTAGTGTACTGTCTTTTTATGTTAAAAGTAGGAGGTTAACGAGCAGTCGTGTGACAGCATATAAAGTAATCACCGCCGCCCATGGACACCCGCAAAACCAGAAGAGCAGATGCGTTGCCTTCCTTGAGGAGATGGATCTTTGAGGAAGGAGTAGAAATTGTGAGGGGGATGGTATTACGCCGGGCGAGCAAGCCCAATTAGTGCTGTAACGCAGCGTGGGTGTACCACTCAACGGTTCTCTTTGGTAGGCAGTATCAATGATATAACCGTGTCGCGTAGAGATGAAAGAATACTACCACCCCCTCTCTTCCCTTGGGTGTCGTATAAGGCGACTAACGGACTAAAGACTGCACAAACTTCCAACAGCATAGAGCGGCGATGGGATCACCGCCTGTCACGATGAGCACATGTGCAGGCGCTATATGGTGAAAAGTGAACTACGGTATAGGACTGCTTTTGCGGTCCTCATTGCCTAGTCTCTGACTTTTTTTTTAATTCCACAACGGGTAAGCGATTGGCCTTCATCTCACGTGATGGTAAGTGATGATAAGGCCGAAGGTAAACGCGCTCCACCCGGAATCCTCAACCACTGAGGATCTGGCTATCTTATCCCAAACTGTCGCAACACAACAATGTTATAAACATCGTTGTAATGGTGACAGACTTAGATAAGATGGTGGTAGCTAGCCAGGCGGACTTAACAGCCCTACCACCAACTAAACAGAGCGTACAAAGATGTACCCCCTGCTAGGAATCGAACCCGGGACCTCTGGGTCTAAAACCGGTGGCTTCGCCACTAGACCACAGAGGCACTAAACCTTTGGATAATAGTCGTATTTATATGTATGTATGTATGTATCAATGATATCAAGTCACAATGCAGACGAGTCATAATAGAAAAAAAAAACAAACCCGGGCTATACACTAAATATTCCGCACAAACTTTGCCCGATCCGGTAAGATCCAAAAATTTTGGGTAAAGCGCTTTGCCACTCAGCCAACGAGGCGAGTTGTATAAAACACAAGTAGATTAATTATTGTCAATAGCTTTTCTTACACGAAATAGAATCCACCGGAACATATTATTACGAATATAATAATTGCTATTACTGTTCCGTAATCGTTTTGAAGAAACTGCTGGTTGACGTTGTCTGTGACATAAAATATGTATCACACGATGTCGATTGAATGTGATCACGCAATTCATAGGTAGCAGTGATTCACTTCATGCTATTTTCATATTGGAATATCCCAATGCCAATTTCTTATGTATTCACTATGTATTAGCACTTGGCCTTCATCACACGTGAAATGACGATAAGTTCACCTTTAAATTATCTCCAGAAGTACGAATAAGGTCTCAATAAAGTCGAAACTATATTTTACCATCAAATAAAGAAAACGATTCTGAATGTTTCGAATGCCCGCGAATTTGTCCACGTGAACTCCCCGAACCTTGTTACACATATTATAACCACGACTATTATCCCCGAAGGGTTAGTTTGAGACTAGGTCTTGAGGACAGCAAAAGCAGTCCTCAACCATAGTCCACTTTTTGCCAAATAGCGACTGAACATATGCTCAGTGTGACAGGTGGTGAGCCCATCGCCGCTCTATGGTGTTAGATGTATGTGCAGTCTTTAGACGACAACCTCAGACGGGAATCGAACCACGCACCTTCCGCATTCCGGGCGGCTGCCTTAACCACTTGGCCAAGTTGAGGTTGTCGTCTTTTTTCAGTGTTAAAATTTTTACCTAAGTGTCAGATTACACTCAAGACAAAACAGCTTGGGTCTGAAATACTCTAAGTATTCCAACAGCTACTTCTAATTGTCTTTAATTAACTTATATAGTTTACATTCAAATTCATATTTTGTATTTCATGACCTGGTAACGACATATAATTTTTTTTATTGTAAATGTCGTTGCTTCTTTGCGCTGCAGTTTCTTGCGCCCGTTCTTTGCCACAGTTAAAAAATGACGTCCTGAATGGGTGGTAGGTTAAAAAAGATTTGGACGATTCTAAGTACTAATTAATTGAGTTTATTGAATAAATATCTTTTGAATTTGCTTTTGACTATCCGTAATTCTTTTGTGTGTCGTACAAGGCGAGACTTTGACTATCACTTCCTTTAGGTGTCGTACAAGGCGACTAACTGACTAAATACTGCACATAACAAGGTAGAGATGGCATCACCACTTATCACGCACACACCAAGCACATCATCATCATCATCATCAGCCTATAAACGTCCCACTGCTGGACACAGGCCACCCACGTGAACAATAGCACGTGGGGATATTGGGCCATAACCCACCACGCTGGCCCAGTGCGGGTTGGTGGGTTTTAATGGCTGCCATCTTACGACAACAACCGGGACCAACGGCTTAACGTGCCTTCCGAAACACGGAGGACACCAACCAAGCACATGTGCAGTTAATATTTTGTGGACCTTGATATAACACTGCTCTTGCTGTGCTCAAGCCTGGTATTTGACTAACCCTAAGAGGATAATAGTTTTGAGTGTATGTGTGTAATGATGTATCGTGCTTGTCCGAATATTTTTTTAAACTATATGTGCATACCATTTAAAAGGGTTATTGTACCTTTGCAAAAAAGTAAGTTTGCCACAAAAAAGTATGTGTAAATTTGCCACAATTATATTTTTATAAAGTTAATTCGTCATATTTCAATTTGGATTATTGTTGTTTTTTCATTCAGACAGAAAATTGGTCAAACAAAAAGTAAATTTAAAAAGTTAATAATCATACTATTAGATAGCCAGACTTACACGACATGCCACTGATATGAAGCAATACATACCTACACAATTAAAATAACAAGTCAATTATACAATTATTATCATCAGTGGAGCTACGGACCCATACATCACATGAAATAACATACAATCATTACACTAAGTACAAACACTATCGAAACTGTCACGTACTCATCAATCATGTTCTTCTATTAACAGTAAAAACATATTTTGAATATAACCTCTTCATTGCCGCCGTTCAGTAGCCACCCACTCATTATGCAACCCATTTCTGAGAAATAAAGCTGTCTGTAGTCGAGGAAGCTCCCCTTCACCTGAATGGCCAGTGTCTGCTAATAGATTTCCACGAAATCGGTTAAAGTGATCGATAGCTTAGCACACAGAAGGCGGTGAAACACTAAAATTAGTTCAAAATCGATTGTATGTCGAACAGCTATTAATGGTATCGATACATCGCCAGATTAGATACGACTATTGTATATAGTTAATGAACGTTTATTGTCTATCAGTGTAATGGCGGATAGAACTTAACAGCAATTCGGTTTGATGGTTGACAGTAAGGCTATTATTAAACGGTTTACTTTAGCAGATGTGAACACAATGTAAATTACGAGGTTCGAAGTCAAAGTCAAGATGGATTTATTGAACAAATCTAATTAATAAGCACTTGAAATCGTTCAAAACCTCTTTACAACCTACCATCTATTCAGCACATATTTTTTTAACTGTGGAAAAGAATGGGCGCAAAAGCGCGCAAAGCTTTCTAAAGAAGTTGCAACGGCAGTTACAAAAAATATGGCGTTACTAATCATAAAATACATACGGTCGATAATACAGATCGGAAGGAAGATGATGTATCCTAGATACTCAGAGTATTGTATCAGAAGAAAGAAATGGCCCATGTCAAGTTGGTTGCGGCTTTGTACAATTAGCAAAACTAGTAATAAAAATTTACCTTCAGGAGTCTCTCTCCCACTCCCACTAACGGACAATTAATTCCTATTAAATTGTAATGACCGGACCAAATGTTGGTGTTTCTTTCCGGCTTTACGACGACTTAGCAGATATAACTTATCGAATGTTTCAGTTTTGTCCGATAATCGGATCGGATGAGAGTCTGACAAACAGACCGATTTTGCAAAAAAAATGTGTTTTTGTTATAATATGTAATCATCTTAGCCGTTGTAACCGAATCTTATTTAATCTAAGCTTAAACAGTTATGTAGCTTAGTGTTACAAAAAAATTTAAGAAAGTAATTCGTGTTGTTACGTTGTAAATTTTGGTCTTTACCTGAATTTGCTAATATACAAATAGATTTGCAATAATTAAAAATAACAAATACATGAAAACATCAATAGTAGGTAATCATTGTAGTTGGTTTGAATTGAATCCATTGTCTCTTCGTAAGATAGACTTGTAGCTTTGACTAACACTTGCCTCGACCCTTTGGTCTGCGTTTTAAATTAATAGTACACGTTTTTCACAATTTTGGAATACGTTTTGGCCATTAGTCTGCGGGCACGAGATTGGCGACGGCCGAGCGATGGCGACGCAACGCGACGGTGACGCGACGGCGGAGCGGGGCGATGAGGCACGATATCTCGTGTGGGCACGAAACTTGTCGCTCCATGTCGCTCTAGCCCCTCAAACTCTAAGCGGTCGCATGAGACCGCACCTACAAAAACACACTTGACTTTGTACCGTGTTTTCATAGACTTACAGACTTAGGTTTTACCGCCTCTGTGGTCTAGTGGCTAAGCTACCGGATTCAGACCCAGAGGTCCCGGGTACGATTCCCAGCGGGGGGTACATCTTAGTGTGCTCGGTTTGGTTGGTGGTAGGGCTATTAAGTCCGCCTGGCTAGCTACCACCATCTTATCTAAGTCTGTCGCTATAACAACGATGTTTATAGCATTGTTGTGTTCCGGCAGTTTGTGATAAGATAGCCAGTTCCTCAGTGGTTGAGGATTCCGGGTGAAGCGCGCTTTCACCTTCGGCCTTATCGTCACTTACCATCAGGTGAAATGAAGGCTAAGCGCTAACCCGTTGCAAAAAAAAGACTACTTTAGTATGAACAAGTTTAATAATTTCGGTTCTGTGGTACATTTTATTCATCGTGATAGCAAAATATAGCTTAGTCTATGCTCGATTCTGTCAAAGGACAATGTTCTGCGCCCATACATTGTTAGCCTAAGAACCAACAATTATGAAATATTCTTTTCTAGGTTCGAAATTGCAAGCAAATAACTGTAAAAACAAAGATTTTCGACGGACACTCCTGAGAACCTAAATATTAGGAAATCTTTTAATTATTATTTGAGGTTATGTTTAATTAAAGAATTTGAGAAGTGTTGTTGCACTGTTTTGTTTTATTTGCCAACACTCATGCACGTTCACTAACACTTAAATAATTCATCATTATTTCACATTAATATTCGACAAACACACAAATTATAGGAAATTAAAGATAACTGCAGACATGACGCTTCACTTTCCCGCCAAGAAGTCCAGAACGTCAACTTTTTTTTCTTGACCATGGATACTAGTCCTTCAGTCGTATTATTAGAGTTCATTGATATGCTAACTGATGATAATGATGAGTGATGATATATTTGATCTTAAGGTCTAAGTTGAAACCCTAAGGTATGTATGTACATACTTACAACTATATTATAACTATATCAATGAAAGTAATAAGATAATTAATAACGGCAAAAACACACTAAAACAATATGGATGTCAGACAGACAC
Source organism: Scoparia ambigualis (assembly GCA_963921215.1). Classification (NCBI taxonomy): domain Eukaryota; kingdom Metazoa; phylum Arthropoda; class Insecta; order Lepidoptera; family Crambidae; genus Scoparia; species Scoparia ambigualis. The sequence continues at coordinate 51,738,058 of OY992502.1, read as the reverse complement.
AAATGATTCATAACAAAGTGTTTTACGTCTTGCTTGTACTAACACTAAATCACACCATTAACTCTCACTGGCTCTCATTCTCATATTAGCCGACCAAGAAAATACTTATATATATCTCAATGGGAATCCTCAAAGCCATAATTTTTACTACGCAGTAATTGCTGGTTCAGTTCTGTAAAAATCTATGAAAATTAAATAAGACTCGCTAGTTTACGCAGAATCAAATAAAATGTAACATATTTCTTAGGAATAATAAAAGCTATTAGTAGGTACTACTTACTAAAAGTTATTACTCATTAAAAGCATTTGCCTGAAATCTCCGTATAAAAATCCGTGTGTATTCATTGTCCGGTTTGAACATTGACATTATTTTACGGACAAATCCGTATATATGGCAACACTGTGTATAGCAGACTCTCAGAACCTCGGACCAAATATTACAATAACTAAAGCATATTGTTCTGAGAGCAGACTCCAGTAACGTCAGTCAGTGAGTGACACAGCACCGCAGGTTAGTGAAATTCTCCTTATTGGAAAAGCAAAAGAATTTTAAGTCGACTAACGTTTTCAGTTTGAAATAAAATGCGATGTATAGTATTATAATGATGCTTGGAGTGTTTGGCACTAAGTATATCGAGTCAGCCATGCATGAATAATATTATTAGGTTTGTTTGTACATATTATAAATATTTTGTTCACTAACCTTTAATTCACTGGCTGAACCCATAGTAAAAAAATGATACCTACTCAATATTAATGTCCAAAAATTCTTTTTAATAATGGTTACTTATCTAAAAGTGTCCGCTAAAATCTAAATACTGTTATAAGTCGTAAAAAATAAGCTAAGAATTATCATGTATGTCACGTTTGTGTTGGTTCCTAAGCTAACTTCAACAATGTCCTTTGACGTTGACATTTGCTCCAATTTTTTTGTTAGTAAAGTGCCACGTTTTTCTATTATGTCTGTGGGTTAGAGGTAGTGTTCTGCCCTGCTAATTGCACTTGCAGTAATCGACATTTTTGGTATTTTCACTTTTTTGCAAAAAATGGCATTTCAAGGCGCTAATCTATACATAAAAAAATATTTTGAAGGTTTTTTTGTATTTTAAACATGTTTTTTGTTTAACGGGAAACGCAGTACTTGCACAAAAATGTTGCTTTTGCTAACAAAACTGCAGCAATGAGCATGTGCTAGAAGGTAATGCAGTACTTGCTACGTTTACTGCAGATTAATTAAGCATTAGACTTTTTTCAACGAATACTAACTAAAACCAAACGCAGTATTCTACAGTGCAGTGCAGTCAAGTAAGAGAAATAATAGGAAATATTTTATTTGCATATAGTAAATGATATTTCCATCAAACCCCTTGAGTTTCGGACTTCTTGAGAGAATTGGAAAAGCGATTTTGCACTGTTTTGTTTTATTTCCCATCACTCATGCAGGTTCATGAACACTTAACGGTTAATAAAATAACTTGCCATTACTTCATATTACAATGAGAGGCGAGTTTACAATCGTGCTTTAGAGAATCGACACACAGGACTAACAGATCATGACTGACACTGTCACTTTATATTATTTTCTTTAAAAAAATATTTGGTGTGTCTTTTAGAAAACTAATGTATTCTGAGTAGCCTAAAAGAATACATTAGTTTCAGTATCATTAGCTAAGTAGCATGGCAATTTCGTTCACCGTACTTTTAATTACCACGGAATAGTAAAACTTAAGTTTGGTTTACTTTGGAAAAATTTAAAAGAATTTTAAACGGTAACAATTTACTCTGGTAGAGGTTACTCTGGTGTAACATGAATTTTGGTCAAATCTTTACAAATTGGGCTCCAACCGTAAAAACAATGAAAAGCAGCAGAGAAAGTATTGATCAATACGTATCTACAGTATAATAGTAGATTATGAGTTAAGACAAGAATCAGTGCAGCGTGGGATTCAAGGTCGCCCAAGACGAAGGCACCTTTATCTACGAGACAATAAAAAGCAAAGCAATTTTCAGTATTCGCGCCTATTTTTAATTTGTGTTCTATTTTTTTTTATTTATATTCATCTCGTGGTGGCCTGGTCCGATTTCCGATGAATTTATTTTTTAGTGCAGATCTTATGGTCAATACATGGAATTAGTATGTACCTACTACCTAATATCGTACGTTGCATGTTCGTATGCGGTTTCCACTTTTCTAAATTCAAATCACATTGATGACCAGCGCGGGTTATAATGAAATTCAGTACCATATTAAGCCCTGCTAGACCTCAGGTTTTAAATGAATAATTTGACATTGTCGAGCAGGTGGTGTGAAAGTATATTTGAGCGTTATTTAGCGTTTGGGGGGCGGGTTGCTCACGTCCGTAGGACTTACCACCTTTTTCTAGGTCTACCCTACACGTGTCCCCCGGGTGGTGCTAAGCGAGCAACAACGCCGAATCACACAGGCTTTCTGCGGAAACCTACCGCATAGTGTACTAAGACTGACTCGGTATCAAAGGCAAACAATGCAGATATGCAAATAATATTGGCGGAGATGGCGAGTCAGCAAGGCATCGTTGAATGCCGAGGGCGACGGTAGAGGTCAGAAGAAACTGTCGGCCAGAGACTGCATCCGAACCCTCCCCCGGTCGTAGCGGCTATTCGCTCCATCGGATCCATGAGGGCAAGGACGAGAGAGTGCGTCTGTAACAGCGCAACTACTTACGCACTTCAATATGTCACGCGCATCTGACTGCTTCCGCTTTCCGGACTCCGAGCATGACAAGTCCTGCGGCGATAGGCGGCGGTAGAGAGGTCGGGTAGTGGTGCACACTCGGCTTTGTCCAAAACCTGCACGTAGGCGGCCTAAGGAGAGTGGTCGTTTCTGTACTGCATTTGGGCGACAGTGTAGATTGGGCAGCACTTTAGGTGACGAAGCAGCCCTATTTAGGGAGGCACTGCTTCCCCCGCTCAGCCGGGGAGGGGGCTAGAAAAGGTGTCCTAAAAAAAGTTCGCCCTTCATACTGGGGGGGTAGCAACCGCGGCTGCTCAGGCACCCCACTCTTCGCGGTCGAAAGTACAAGAAAAATATAAAAACATCTACTATGACATTTGGCGCCTGGAATGTGCGCACACTAATTGACAATGATGGCAACCTATGTCCGGAACGTAAGACTGCCATAGTTGCTCGTGAACTTGGTCGCTACAATATTGACGTGGCTGCCCTCAGTGAAACCCGTATAGCTGATCAAGGTGAGCTTGAGGAAATCGGAGGTGGTTACACGTTTTTCTGGAAAGGACGGCCCCAGGCTGAACCCAGGCAAGCTGGTGTAGGGTTTGCCATTAAGACATCTATTGCCAAAAAATTACCAGAATGTCCACAATACATTTCGGACCGCACCATCACGCTGCGTCTTCACCTGGAGAATAATAATTACCTGAATGTTATTAGCGTTTATGCGCCAACAATGAGTAACGAAGATAGCGTGAAAGACCAATTTTATGAAGAACTCTGTCAATGCCTTAGCCGAATTCGCCCCAGGGAGCAAATTTTATTACTAGGCGACTTTAATGCGAGGGTTGGTCGAGAACATGATTTGTGGCCGCGTGTGCTTGGTAAAAATGGTGTGGGCGCCATGAATAGTAATGGACTGTTACTTCTTACTTTATGTGCACAATTTGATCTAACCATTACCAACACGCTATTTAGACTGCCCGATAAATATAAGACTACATGGATGCACCCTCGTTCCAAGCACTGGCACTTAATAGACTATGTTATTACCCGACGAAGAGACATACCCCAGGTGCACATTACCCGCGTAATGCGTGGCGCTAATTGCTGGACGGACCACAGACTTCTAATGACTAAGCTCAAACTACGTCTATACTTGCCCCGTAGATCTATCAAACCCAAGCCAAAATCTCTCAACTTAGATAGATTGAGTGATCCAGAGGTACGGGGACAGTATCAAGGTAACCTGGCTGATATATTAACAGCATTTGACGTCAAAGACGGTGATCTATTAACGCAGTGGCAAAATATATCTTCCTCTGTTCTAAAAGTTGCCACGGAAGTACTAGGCCCAAAAAAGAGAATTAACGAGGATTGGTTTGACCAAAATGATAGTGTCTTGTCTGCGGCTTTAGAACAATACCGTGGCCTGCTGAGACGCAATAACAAGAGCCTACCAGAGGAAGCCAAGAAAAGTGGGACGGTATTAAGACAAATCACCAGGGAGTGCAAAGATAGGTGGTGGCTAGAAAGGGCTAATAAGATTCAGTGGTTCTCGGATACAAACCAGTTGGGTGCTTTTTATGAAGAAGTACGTAAGCTACTAGGAACCTCCGTGCGGAGTAGCGTGCCATTAAAATTGCGCGACGGCACACAAAAAGTTTCTGATAAGCAAGATGTACTGAAACGCTGGACAGAGCATTTTAACGAACTGCTCAATGTAGATCGAGCAGCTGATCTGAACCATATTTCATCGATTCCGGCATTGCCAGAATATCCCAACCTCGATGAACCACTGTCTTTAGAAGAGGTGAAGATTGCCGTCAATGAACAAAAAAACCAGAAAGCAGTTGGTACAGATAATATTGCTGGAGAACTGTTGAAGTATGGAGGAGAGAAGCTGCACATTATAATCTGGCAATTATTCCAACGCATTTGGAACGAAGAAAAAGTGCCACCAGAGTTCAAGATGTCTCGTATACAGACACTTTATAAGAACAAAGGGGACCGTTCTGATTGTAACTCCTATCGAGGTATATCGCTTCTCTCCGTTCCTGCGAAGGTATTCGCCAGAGTACTTCTCAACCGTCTTTTACCAGTTTCGGAAAAGTTATTGCCTGAGACTCAGTTCGGGTTCCGTCCGGATAGGGGTACCTGCGAGGCTATATTTTCCATCCGCCAGCTACAGGAAAAAAGTCGGGAACAAAGCCAATCGCTTTATTTATGCTTTGTTGACTTGGAAAAAGCTTTTGACTGTGTGCCGCGGAAAGCCCTATGGACCGTACTGGCAAAATTAGGATGCTCGGAAAAGTTTGTTCGAATGATCCGACTCCTGCACGATGAAATGACCTGTTGTGTAACTTACAACGGTGAACAGACAGAGTACTTTCCAGTAAGTTGTGGCGTCAAGCAAGGTTGTGTGCTAGCACCAACACTGTTTGCGCTCTATTTTGCAGTAGCAGTCGGTGAAGTCGTGGAGCAGATTTCTGCTGGCATAAAAATACGATTCCGAACTGATGGTGGACTTTTTAACCTGACTAGACTCAAAGCTTACACTAAAGTGTCGCACTCAGTTGTAACGGAGATAATGTATGCGGATGATCTGTGTTTTGTTGCAAACTCGCCTCAGGATCTTCAGTTGCTGGTCTCGAATCTTCACGAAGTCTGTTGTCGGTATGGTCTTAAAATCAGTGTCTCAAAGACGGAAGTTATGGCAATGGATTTCTTTGAGGGCACAGAGCCTTTTAAGAATGGTCTTGGCGATAGTGAGCTGAAACAAGTAAGGAAATTCAAGTACTTGGGCAGCACTATTACATCCCAGTGTGACCTTGAAGCCGAAATAAACAACCGTATAAGCGCGGCAGCTGCTGCTTTTGGCAAACTTCGATCCAAGATGCTACGATCACATGATTTGAAACTCGCTACCAAAATCTCGGTTTACATGGCAGTAGTTCTTCCAAACCTTTTGTACTCCTCCGAGACATGGGTCTTATATCGGAAAAACATACGCACACTGGAAAAATTCCACCTTAAATGCTTGCGAGATATTTTAAACATCAAGTGGTCGGATCAGGTGAGAAATACCGATGTACTGCGACGCGCAAATGTTTGTGGAATTGAGGCGTATCTGATGCGGCGACAACTTCGTTGGTGTGGTCACGTCTCACGAATGGCTGACGACCGGGTTGCGAAACGCATTTTCTTTTCTGAGCTCCAAGATGGCAAGCGGAAACAAGGCGGCCAGTTCTTACGATTCAAGGATGTTCAGAAGAGACATATGAAGCGATGCGACATCAACCCACAGGAGTGGGAGGATGCTGCAAGCCGTCGCCCAGAATGGAGACGTTTTGTGCGAGTGCAAGTAAATAACTTTGAAGAGCAAAGAAAAGCCGAATTAGATGCAAAACGCGATGCTCTGAAGGCCAGACCACCTCGGGCCATCTTTTATAATTATGTCGACGGTGCCCTCACGTGCCGCCAGTGTTTGCGCACGTTCTCAAATAAGATTGGCTACTGTAGTCATCAGAGGGCACATGATAGGGCAGCTCAACGTAGACATAATACTGTGGATTAGCGGAACTTTCTTCTCTTTCTTTTAGCAGTCACCGTAGCCGAAATCGGCCAGGGAGTATATATATTATTGTTCCTTCGTTAACTTTAAAACACACCAAAATAAATTTTATGTCCCGTAAGTTTTTTTAAATTTATTTTGTAAAATTAAATAACTAATATTAATTTTAGTTTAAAATATAAACAAATTATTTAGATGTAGGTAAAGTAAGGTCCTTGAATTAGTATATTTTGCCAAAGTAGTCCAAACGTATTACAATTTTAAATGTATAGTGATACCCTTTAAATATACCTATATAAAACTGTAAGTCTGTAAGCATAAGCATTTTACGTATATTTCATAAAAATTGTAAAAGACGTTTATTTCAAACAATAATTATTAATAGCTGCTGAAGTTAAAGCTTACACTTATTTTTATACCAGGCATAAAAATATTACATGATTGCTAACTAGAAAAGCAGTATTGAACACGTACTAGGAGATTTTGCAGTAATAAACACGAATAATGCATTTGGCCTTAGTGATACTGTAATGCTCATGAGCCGAGACGGTAGATGAAAGTGCAGTATTGCGCATTTCATCTAAATGGGACAGTAAAGTAAAGAAAAACATATGTCAGAAGAGAGCTTGATTTTTTCTTGTTTTTTAGGTACACTTTAAAAGTTAGACAATTATAGACTTCTTATTTAGATATCAAACAATGTGTTTACCGCGCTTATCTCGAAACCGCCATTTTGCAAGTACTGCGTTTGCAATTATGAGGGCAGTGTTGTGAGCAACATGTCACGTCATCATAACACAAGTTTACGTCAAAGAGAAAAATTGGAGCCAAGTCTATTAATGATAACGGAGTTATTATTACCTAGAGATAGTGTTCATCCAATAAATGGAGGAAGATGGACTTAAGGCGAATTTTCTACCCTTTTTTACAACCAAATACCAAAAACAAAATTTTACAACCATACCAGAATGAGTTTACACACATTTGATTACATTTTAAAGAAAATAGAACTTATTTACAATCTTTTTGTTTTCATGGTGAACATTTTTACTGTCCCATAGAGCAGGTTTTGACAAAATACACGAGATACCTAAATTCTTCAATATCAATTTCAATTTCCATGTAGGAGGTTACTTTAATATTTTTCAACACAACACTACTGTAATCGCGAGCGACGTAATCAAAATAGTTCATTTTTGTTCTCGATCGCAGCGCCCCGCCATCGCTCGTTTCGTGCGCGTCACCATAGGCGTCCATGTTGTTGTATGCATCGCCGTCGCGTCGTGTCGCTGTCGCTCGGCCGTCGCTAATCACAGACTGAGACCTAAAGAAATTAAAGAACTTCTGTGTTTGTTTACATTTGGTTTTGACATATTGCCGAAGACAAAATGACAGCCACAGTAGCGACATCTAGTGGTAGCGTGGCGAAGTTACTGTCAACTTTTTATTTTAAATAATAACTTAAATTATACAGTAGCCGAAACAGTTCTGATTATAAACTACTTAATAAACTAACATTTATTATATTTACTTTCGGTAATTAAATGGAATTCAAACAAGACCGGAAATAAATAGTTTTTATACATGTAAGTACACTACTTGGAGAAGCTTCTGTAAAATGGAATGTAGATTATCTATATATTGTCTCTGCCCTTAGGAGTTGCCAGAGAGGAAAGTAATGCTCCCTAAAATTCAGACAGGGCAATTATTTCAAAAAATTTAATTGGAATATTATGAAAAACGGATTTCACATTGCTAAACGTTGAATTTTTTCGAGTTCATGTAGTTTGATTAGTGACAGATTGTTTCTGTTTCTGGACGAGTTGTGAAATTGTCATGTCTAACGTTTTGTTGTTTTTCTTTACTTTATATTGACACACTCATGATTTTACTCAAATTAAAGGTGAAATTCCTAGGTATGGCCTTCCATTTTTAAGGCATCCAGTTGAGTGTAATCGCAGGAAAACCTGGCGATTCCATCTGATTGTGGACACGGAAAGTGCTGTGAGGATTAGTTGCCTGAGGTAAGAATGTGTTATAAATTGGTGTAAGTGGATTTAGAGCAGCTCTTCGAAAAGGTGTTATGAGGATATTGTAAACGGTTTGTTGCTCCTTACAAGATTCCGCGCCGATTTAAAATAAGAACTGCCTGCAGCGTGGCTGTCCACCTTACCACAGAGCGTAAGTATTTGCATCAGGCATTTGGTTAACCAAATCTCAAAGTCAACTTTTTACTTGGAATCCAGACATTTGATTCTGTATGTTTAAGAATTACTTCTTAGCCATTGTAAGCCACGTGGTCTTCATATCACCCCTTAATATCAAGTCAGTTAATGTCATGTCCCCGTAACAAGGAACAAACTCATTGTTTAGTCGGATCTAATGACATTGTTGAACATTGTGTTCTAGTTAAATGTTGAAAACAATAGATTAAACAATTATGGTTAATAGTCGTGAACTGGTGTTTGAGTATAGTTGAATCACAACGCTTAGAGGCTTTTGAGACTCTAGTTGAGCAACGAGTCCATGATTCTGATAGATTGCAGCTCAGGTTTAAGATAAGCTCAGATAAGATTTATCAATACAGACCTAAGTGTGGGATACGTAGTGCTAAGGCTCCGTATTATTTCTGGTGCTTCGAGAGGCACGTCTCGTCACCAGAACTTAGAGCCGTGCCTAACGTCTGGACGCGAGACCCGTTTCCTCGTCAGTTCCAGCAGCAACCTCCTGCGACGGCTATAAGACGAACAGACACCGCCTAGCTGACAAGCAGGCGTAGACGGTTTTTTTATACCCGAACCTTCTTTTTATTCCTGAACGTTGTTTTTATTTATGAACAATTCTTTTTGATCCCTGAAAGTTTTTTTAAAATTAAGGTTTTTACACCTTAACCATTATTTTTATTTTACAATTCATCTACAGCAAGCGTTAGAAAACTGGTAAAATTTTGAGGATCTTCGTGTTCGACTATTGAAGTGAAATTACCTATTAACCCCTTGAGTATCGTAACACCAGTCTTATGATCCTTGACCTATTAACGTCGTCTCCAGATCCGGATCGAATCTACGGTCCTGACGCCCATTATTATTAATTATATTTCGGTATAACCCCACGGATTTTTTCTTGTTAATTTGTTTAAACATTTACTTTTATATTTTATATACCGGGTATTTTAATTTTCTTTTCATTATAATACTCCGGACGGTACTGGCTTTATCCCAACCACCCACAACCGTAACTCTTACCGCTGAAATATTAGCTGGCTGGATAAGTAATATAACGAACACTATGATAAAATTTTGAATTATCATTGACCCGCTTGGTTACTTTCGACCCATAGGATTTTCTTGAGTTTCAGGGTATGTAATAGCTTCGTGATAAGGTTTAGATTGTTTATACGGATAATTAAAAGTAACAAAATTATAATAAAATTTATTTAAAATTAAATTTGTTTTTGACCCGTCGGGTCAATTTCGACCAATAGTTTTTCTTTGTATTTTCGGCCAAATAAATTAGGAATGTCAATGCTAACCAACTAACTTAATATTTCAGAAAAAATTGTTACTAAACCCCTAAATAAATAGAAAATTCATGTTTTTATTTTAATGATATTGAATTTGATTTAGTGTGATTTAGGTTGTGTTCTTATACAATATACTACCTAGTCGAAAAACATTTTATGGTTTATTTAATAACAAACCCACTGAAGCTTGTGTTTGGGATTTTCTTCCTTTTCCCCAAGAGGGACAAAATCTCAAATGTAACAGTGTACAAGCTGACCTAATCAGAATATCTCCTAAATTGCATACATACCAGGCCACTCAGAAAGTTTTGCGAAAAAAAGTTTTTATCTATAAGGCACTGGCCACTTGTAGTTTGCTATTGTTCGAATTTCGAATTTTCCTCCACATTTTTTCGAGAGCCAAATTAAATTATCGTGTCTCATTTAAAAAAATGGATCTGCATCGAGAGCATTGTCGTGCGATGATTTTCTACGATTTTAAAGAAAAAGAAGGTGAAAGAATACTACCACCCCCTCTCTTCCCTTTGGTGACGAAAAAGGCGACTAATGGACTAAAGACTGCACATACATCCTGCAGCATAGAGCGACGACGGGCTTACCACCTGTGACGCTGTGCACATTTGCAGTCGCTATTTGGTGACAAGTGGTCTACCATACCATAGGGTAGAGGAGTGCTTTTGCTGTCCTGACTAACCGTTTTGGGATAATAGGCGTAAATATAACGTTTCGCATCCAAATGCAGTGTCCCTTAAACAAATGAATGCGCAGTGGGAAGGCCACCGCTGTCTGGTCACCGTACAATCGGATTATGAATTCAATGCGAACAGATGTACCTAATGGTTCCGTTCCGCATATTGATTCGCGTGAAATCGGACGTTGGAACCATATAGAACACGTCTATGCTTACCCGAAATATGTAATTGGCAATTACGAGTATGTATTGCATAAGAAACTGCATACTTCCAACCGCATAGAGCGGTGATGGGCTCACCACCTGCCACGCTGAGCACATGTGCAGTCGCTACTTCGTGAAAAGTGGAAGGAAGACTGCCTTTGCTGTCCTCACTGCCTAGTCCGAAGGGTTAGTCAGACTAACCCTTCGGGGATAATAGTCGTGATTATAATTATGTATGTATATATTGCAAATATCACACACTTGTTATATAGTAAACTAGCGGCCTGCCTGCGACTCCGTCCGCGTGAACCAACCGTGCCCGTGAAGAAATTTCCAAAAAAAATATATATTTCATACATCTCTCATACTCTTGACAATTACGAAAACTACAAAATAGAATTAGCCAAATAGGTAAGTAGATGTTGCCGTTCTGAAGTGATGCGCAATCTTTTTTTTGGCTAAATCCTGGTAGCGTTTGTATAACTATTTAAGTAGGTTAGTAGTAAGGTTTGTAGTATGTAGTTAGGTATATTATAGGTTTTGTTCGAGAACCTCACTCACTCACAGGCGATTGAGGATCTATAGTATCTTCATTCTATCACTTAACCTGTAGTGATAGTATAAGAAGATACTATAATTACGTTACTTTGTAAGTTAAGCAATGACAACATACGCTTTGAAGTAACAATATTTCTCATTCTCTCCTTCTAGATGGGAGTTCCTCCGTCTACCTAGTTTGTTTGAAAAGTTGTTAGGGTTCACTGCACCTTCATAAGTCTGCGAGTTTACGGCGCACTCCGACGAGTTCGCTTGAAAGAAGTTTCTAAAGCACTCCAGGGCATTACTGTTTCAACCAACAGATAAGTAAGAATGACTGAATAATCGAAAAGATAACAGCTTCATTGCATGGAAATATGTGGGTAAACTTAATGGAACACGTATATTTAAATATGGAAACGATTAAATTTTACTTACTTCTGATTCACAATAACAATTAATGATTGGAAAATTTTATGTGGCGTACATATTTAGAATCAAACCTACCACCAACCGAACAGAATAAAATAATATTAAAGTCTACTAGGAATCAAACCCTATCACTTCGGGGGCTTGTCGGTGTTATAAAATTCAAAATCATTTATTCAATTGGCTACAATAATTGAGAACTTATGAATGTCGCAATGCCATTGGTTCGTAAGTCCTACTATAGGGCGGGAGCCTTGCACTGAGAAGAACCGGCAGAAAATTAAGCAAGAGCATTTCTCTTCTCACTTTCTTTTACAGCGTCAATACAAATTAGAAAATGCCCTCCCTATCATAGAAGGACATTTTCCATTACAACATAAAAAAAACATCTAACACGATTACAAGGCAACACAACACATACAAAAGAATATAAAAAACTAATATAAATTCCATTAAACGGAAAAATATTTATTTCGACATTCTTTTGCTTGGAAATAATTTTTCATATCAAGATAAAGTATGCCATGATCTTTGATCACATGTTTTTTTACGTGATTGAGGCTATGAGTAACAAATAGGGCACTTGTCCAATTTGACAGCACAATTAAGGTTAAGTAGGTGCTTCAACCGAAACTATTACCTTTTGTAAGAATTTTCTTCAAGTATTGATTGTACCTTACCTTAACTTCTGAGAATCATATTTTTTGTGTAGCAAGGTATTATAAAGAGCCCTGTATATTTACTTCCCTAGTTTCATAACTGCCTTTATTACTGATTCTTCATCTCTTCTTGTGCCATCTCCCATTCGACTATCATTATGGCCACTTGGGCCCTGGACGTTGCGGCTCGGAAGAGTTGAGTTATAGTACCCAAATTGGCGTCGAGGTTCTGGAGCCATTGTGTCTTCTCACGACCTTACCATTAGCTCTTTTACTTTAATCTTACTATTCAAATTCTCATACAAATTTTGTATAGTAATATTAAAGTAGGTAATACTGTTGTAAGAGGGGACTGTTGGGCCCCTAGTTTTCGCGGTCCTGTATTTTGCGTATTACTCTTACTATGCAAATTCAAATACGAATTTTGCATAATAACATTGCTCTAAGAGGTGACAGTAGGGCCTACGAAGCGAGTAGGCCCCCAGAAGGCCTACTCGCTTTCTCTCAAACGAAATTTCGGCCAGATTTGGTTTTCTATTTACAGCGGTTTTATTCCTTCTGAAATTTCGTTCATACAAAATAGGTTTAGCATTAAGATTATTAATGTTTAGAAAATTGTTTGAAAGGACCATGGGAGATTTTGTATGATGACCCCACCCTACAACAGTCATGGCATACGTGTCAATTTGTTCATTGGGACCCAAAGAAGCCTAAAGTACCTGTGTTCGTTGCAAAAAGTATTGGGCTAATTTATAATAAAAAAAAACTTTTCGGCAAAAATGTATTTATTTTTAATGTAAACGTTGCGTATAAAGTTGTCTGATTGTTTTCTTGCTTTAGTTGGAGTTGCTTGAGTGTATCATGCTCTCTCAAAGTGTTTCTGCGGTGGTGGCATGTGCGTCGGGTCATTACGTTACCTAAAACATGGTTGAGCGAAGCGACGGCTGATTCACATGTCATACTCGTGAACGGATGCCGCCTGTGGAGGCTGGTCTGCTCTTACAATCTTATTTTGTTGAAAAAAATAATAATAATAACAATATATTTTTTAAAACCTGAATCCTTCGTATTTGAAGAACGTCGCCATAGTAAAAAAAAATATCTATCCTACTAGACCCTTCAAATGACACTAATTTCGAATCTGTTGGATGGTGGGGACGTTTCTTCCCATGGTCCTTTCGAAAATATCTAATGGAAAGCACTAAAATAGCCAAAGAAAATCGGCCGAAATTTCGTTTCGGAGAAAGAGAGTGGGCCCTCTAGTCTCCCGCGGTCCTGTATTTTGCTTTATAGTATGAGCTGTAATTTTGCGATTCGGGTACCGATGGGGTAGTTTTATGTCTTGATCTCTGTATGCCGTTGTTCATGTGGGTAGACCTCAGCCTATACTGTGCCAAATTCGGTGAAGAACATTTATAAAAAAATATACACATACACATTTTTTGTGCGTAGGTACATAAATAGTGTCAATTGATTTATTACTGTTTCTCAAGAAAGAAACCATCGTTTGTGGTTTTATCTATAATCACTTTCATGAAACAGTAAAATTCCGAGTGACACTAGATAGTAGAGGATCCGAGTATACAACGACCTTCACCGACCCGGTTAATGAAGGAAAAGTGTTTTATATCAAATTTAATGTGTTAAAAAATATATAGTGGGTTGGCTGAAAAATTTCAGTCCAGTATATGATTAAATAAATATTAAAAAAAAATGTTTTTAAACATTGCACTTGTTTGAATAATAGACAAATTACATAGGTACCAATCGAAAGTATGAAGCCTATAGAACATGCAAACGTTAGGTTGAGTACTTTTTCATAACATTGGGTAGGCAGGTGTAGACAGTCAATATTAGTAATTTGCAACCGTCTGGTCAAATAAATAAAATTTATGTTTATATAAAGATAATCTCATTACAAACACACACACACACACCAAACCAGTGCAATGTAATTTTTTTTTTTAATTTCAAATTAATCATTAAAGGTGCTGGACTGAAATTTTTCAGCCAACCCATTCCCGATATATTATTTAACATATTAAATTTGATATAAAATACTTTTCATCCATTAACCTTCCCGGTGAAGGTCGTTCTATACTCGGTTCTTTTCCCTTGGATGTTGTAAATGGCGACTAAAGACTACACATACATCCAACAGCATAAAGCGGATTGGCTCACCCCTGTCACGCTGAGCACATGTGCAGTCGCTATTTGGTGAATAGTGGACTATGGTGGAGGATGGCTTTTACTGTCCTCATTGCCTAGTCTCTGACTAACCCTTCGGAGATAATAGTCGTGATTATATGTATGTATGTGTCGAATTTGGCCTTAGTACCAGAAGTGGGACTTTTATAGGCTGATGATGATGATGCTGCCTGGCATTCATTTATTATACGGTTACAAAGCAATCATGAATCATAGAATCTATGCATTGTATGAGAACCGAAACAGTCACTTTACTTCAAAAGGCTAACAAAATTTTAACCGCCTCTGTGGTCTAGTGGCTAAGTCACTGGTTTCAGACCCAGAGGTCCCGGGTTCGATTCCCAGCGGGGCTACATCTTTGTGTGCTCGGTTTGATTGGTGGGAGGGCTATTAAGTCCGCCTGGCTAGCTACCACCATCTTATCTAAGTCTGTCGCTATAACAACGATGTTTATAGCATTGTTGTGTTCCGACAGTTTGAGATGAGATAGCCAGTTCCTCAGTGGTTGAGGATTCCGGGTGAAGAGCGCTTCCACCTTCGGCCTTATCATCACTTACCATCAGGTGAGATGAAGGCCAAGCGCTTACCCGTTGTTGAATAAAAAAAAAACAATTGATATGATTTAAGAATTTATATCTACCATTCACAATAAAGCCTTAAAATAAAGAAGCGAAAAAAACAAGTTCTTTGAATCCATATCAATATATTAGTTTTTTTTTATCGCGATTCTATGAATACCTACATAAAATGTTTCGACTTTTTTTTCACAAGAGGTAAGCTACTTCTGTACCTACTGATATTTAATTTATAAATTAACTACGTGGACGATACTTTTTATTTATATCTCGGCCGGTAAGCGCCCAATAAAAAGGGGCCGCCGTAAAAATAGCGATTACGTTTTTATTTTTATGTTTACGCGAACATTGTACATAACAAAACGTGTTTTATTTTCTAGTAGCCCGCCCGCCCGCGACTTCATTCGCGTCAGCACTGATATCCCATGATGGTTTCGCATATATTATCATCCTACTAATATTATAAACGCGAAAGTTTGTAAGTATGGATGGATGTTTGTTACTCTTTCACGTAAAAACTACTAAATGGATTTGGATGAAATTCGGCACACCGATAGTTTATGACCTGGACTAACACATATAATACTTTCTATCCCGATATTCCCACAGGAACAGGAACCACTTTAGTGAAACCGCGAGCGGCCGCTAGTTTATCATATTTGTATCTGAAAATAAATTCACTATTCCAGTGATATGCCCAAAACATATATTTCATACAAACCTTCTCCTATCAATAACGGACACAACGAAAATGAATCAGCCTTGGTATTTAGAGGCTTGTATTCTTATGCATTCAAATGAAAATCTGTCATACAACTCACACATGTGTCAATTGTTTTGTTTTTATAGGTGTATTCGTAGGTAACCATGGTTATACAAGTGGTAAGCCCATCGCCGCTTTATGCTGTTAGATGTATGTGCAGTCTTTAATCCGATAGTCGCCTTTCACGACACCCAAGGGAAGAGAGCCGGTCATCATCATCAGCCAGAAGACGTCCACTGCTGGACAAAGGCCTCCCACAAGGATCTATATATAGATTTCTTTTACTTGTATGATGAATTAGTAACCACAGAACCACCTCAAATTTTTTCACGGACCTACGTACTACGTGCTTTGAGCTATTTATTAGGTGACTGTAGTCACCATGGACAGGAGGAGCTTTGAATCCTGGGTGACTAAGTCACCGTCGACGTTTGAGTGGTTTTTGAAATTTACACCATCTAAATGGCCCGATAGCCCCAAATGTAATGTTGTAATGTTGTCCTGGGTTTAATTTCCAGGTCGGACAAAGCTTGATTTGGATTTTTTAGGGTATAGACCGAGTTTGGGAATTCGCAAATGACAACCATGATGACTAACTTTAATGATAATAATTGCCCAGTTGTGGGAGAATTGTCTTATCATATATTTGCGCAAATTAAATAGAATTTCTTTATTACTCAAAATCAAGAAAAAAATTGAAGTTAAAAACTAAATAAAGTTCTTAACTATAAAAACTAAAACTATGAATAAATATGTCCTCCAACTGTGGGATCTTTACGGTCAACTGGAACATAATATACGGGATACTTACGATCCCGCCTAAGAACGCTGGCAACATTACCACTTTGGATTGCTAGGCTAATACGCTGACAGAAGTACGTGCCTGCCTTCTTGTCACAGGAGGCCGAATGCGAGCACTAACTAATAAAAACTTTTTTTTTACGTTAAAGTATCCTACGTATACCGGCGGATCACTCAGCCCATGACCAGGGCTAGAGCAACTCTTACTTAAGGAGGCTTAGGCGGTGAAAACGGAAAAATTGGCTGTTTTCTATTAGCTGTTCTTCAAAATATTTTATAATAGCGGCCGCTCGCGGTTTCACCCGCGTAGTTCCCGTTCCCGTAGGAATATCGGGACAAAAAGTATCCTATGTGTTAATCCAGGTTATAAACTATCTGTATGCCGAATTTCATCCAAATTTATTTTTCAGTTTTTACGTGAAAGAGTAACAAACATCCATCCATACTTACAAACTTTCGCGTTTATAATATTAGTGGGAAGGATAGTAGGACATTTCGCGCTGAATCTTTCAATATATTGTGTTACAGAACGTATGCGTGAGGGTACATTATATGACTGTTTCCAAAAAACGAATGGAAACATTTTGCTCAATAAAAAAGAATCGTGAAGTTGCCTCTAGTTTCATATAAATGCATATTACGACCGAGTTTTACCATAATAATTCCTTTAAAATCATAAACACATACGAGTAGGTATTTATTTACTTTTTCGAATTTTTACTGATTTGGATTTCCAAAAAAACTAAACATTTTTATTAACTTTTTAATAAATGTGAATGGAGCTTACGAAGTTTCGCTGACCGCCTAACTCCACTTAACTAGGTAAAATGCAGTTTTAAGCATACACTTAGAGCGACCTCAGGTTATGTGAGACTGTCCTCGTCTCCTCCCCTTGCCTCGCCCAGAGAGGATCTTAAAGAGAAAGAAGGAAGTCTAAAAAACGTACTACTATCCTTTCTATGCAATGGAAATGGCTTGGGAGCCTCGAGACCAATGCGTAGGACCCCTAAACTTGGTAGTTTGCGTTAAACACTTTTACAACATTTTATTTTATTTTTATTTATTCCATTAAACCGTGTGTGAAAGAATACGACTACCCCCTCTTCCCTTGGGTGTCGTAAAAGGCGACTAACGGACTAAAGACTGCACATACTTCCAATAGCAAAGACCGGCGATGAGCACGCCACCTGTCACGCTGAGCACATGTGGAGAAAAGTGGACTATGGTAGAGGACTGCTTTTGCTGTCCTCATTGCCTAGTCTCTGACTACCCTTCGGGGATAATAGTCGTCATTATATGTATGTATGTATGTATGTATTTTATAATGGCACGTGAAGCTTATTAGATAAAGTTTAATTGTTAAGAGAGTTCGTTGCTGCATGTTGATTTGTATCGCGTATCAAGGTAAGCCGCCAGTGACATCTTTATTGCTGGAAACAGCAATATGTTACGCTTTATTTACTGCGTGCGATAAATTTACTTTTATGACTGTCGTATTTCCACGAGGAAAGGACGAGTAGTCTGCTCCTGGTGACTTCATTTATCGTTTGTCGTCAATCGTTAATGTCTTAAAGTTCTTGTTACTTGACGGTAATACGATCAAGTAAGACAAGACAGAATTTGATTTAATTTGGGTTATGTTTAAATTAGTCAGAGACTAGGCAATGAGGACTGCAAAAGTATAGTCCACTGCCATAGTTAACTTTTCACCAAATTGCGACTGTACATGTGCTCAGCGTGAAAGGTGGTGTGCCCATCGCCGCTCTATGTGTACAGTGTTTAGTCCGTTAGTCGCCTTTTACGACACTCAAGGGAGGAGAGAGGGGTGGTAGTATTCTTTCACCGCTACGCGACACGGTTATATGGTCGTAAGTCATCAATCTTTATTGCTTTATTTGGGTCATTCATTCTTTGGTACTTGGTGATGAATGCTAAACAGTCAGCACAGTCAGTGGACTATGGCAGTGGATTGCTTCTGCGGTCCTCTTTGCCTAGTCTCTGAGACCCTTTAGGTATAATAGTACTGCATGTAAGTATGTATGCATAAGCAAAAGAGGAAGATACGGCATGCCTATGGTTGTACAACATTAAAATATATTAAGAACTTTATTGTGAAACCGGAAAAATTCCAATATTGACCGAATAATAGTGGCAGACGGAAGCAAACTTGTCGGTATTATAAGTCGAATTTCGCTTTTATTGTTGATATTATTTTTGGACAATAAACCATTTTATTGGTATCTCAGATCGCTTAGCTTGCTTTTCCCTAGTAGATTACGTAAGGCTATAATCTGACGGTAACTATTAAATTTTACTTTCGACTATTTCTTCAGAGACCTTTATTTTACATTAAAATTCTTCTTTTGTATTTTATGAGCTGGTAACGACATATTTTTTTTGTAAATGGTGTTGTTACTGTGCGCTGTGGTTTCTTGCGCCCGTTTTTTTCTACAGTTAAAAAAATGGGGGGTAGGTTAAAAAATTTGGACGATTCAAAGTACTTATTAATTTAATGAGTTTAATGAATAAAATATTTTGACTTTGACTTTGACTTTGACCTAACGGTTGTATAAGTAGCTCATTCAATCGTTTGGTCTCATAGTAGTTGTATTAAGGCGTTCGATTTACGATCTTGCAAGCTAAGTTTAACTTCCGCAAGTCGTAACCAATTAACCAGCTTTGGGCAGTGGTGGGTTAGAGCCCAACCTCCTTAAGCGCCGTTATCCATTTTTTTTTTATTTAAATTTAAAATTAATTAGATTTAAAGCATGATGGGCATTTTTCTATGAAATCTGGGCGTAAAACCAATAGAAATGTTACTCCCATCGATAGTTAGGACTTATTACTAAAAACAGAACACCCAAAGAAAGAAAGGGGGGTGGTAGCATTCTTTCACCGCTACGTGACACGGCCAAAACGACACGGAATTCTTCTCAAAAAAAACCATGCTGTTTTCCATGTTCATGTGAGAGACCTGTGCCCAGTAGTGAGATGCTTAGAGGCTGACGATGATAATTCGATAAACTCTATTAAACAGTAAAAAGAAAAAATCGCCGTCCGAACGTAGCTTTAGGGAAACTAGCATAAAAAAGCGAGATCAATCGCGAAAAAGTTTAGTACCGACGCATAACGATATATTTATGCAACATTACATCTCTCGGGGACAGTATTAGTAAATGGTTTGTTTTATTTATTGCGTTTGCTTTTTGTATGTATGTTAGGTATAAAGTATTGCTCAATTTATTTTTAGGACAAACAGATAAGAGAAACATGTTTTGTATTTGAAGCTTGCTAATTTCTTTGAACTCAAACAGTAAGCCTCTTATTTAAAACCGATATCTGAGCAGTCTCCAGTCCGTTAGTTTTCTATAACGACACCCAAGGGAAGAGGAGGATTGCTAGTATACTTTTAATAATAAGCCACCTCACCAATAGTATTGAAACCTGCAGCTCTAAATAAGCTATTTATCTCTAATGTAGTATTTTTGAAACTGGCTCTAGATCATAATACTCGTATAATTAAAATCAATTGTCCGTAAATAATACATTTAGCTTTGTCATGTCAATTCCACTTCGATGCGAAACGATTTAAATATACCCAGTAGGTAAACCCCGTTCGACATGAACTCATAAAAACAATGAAAACACAAATTTGCATTTTATTGGAATACACTTTAATCTGCATAGCAAACGGCTCATCAACCTGTCTCTAGAACAAACCCAATTCTAAATGCGACGAGGTGACGACAATGGATTTATTTGACAGTTTATTTTAATGATATTATTTTTAAGTAAATTATTTAGGTAGTTCGGTTTTGTTTTTTATCCTCTCAGTCTTGGAAACAAAATGTCAAAAAATCTTGACAGCAGGTGCGAATTGGCGGGACTTTAAATTTGCGAAAATGGAAAAAAATAATAATAAAAAAATCGAACGCCGTTCATGTTAAATTTTACATTCACGATGCATAAAATGTACCACAGAACCGAAATAATCGACCTTGTTCATACTAAAGTAGTCTCTAAGTGTGTCAAAACACGGTACAAAGTCAAATGGAGAGCGCGGCCAGCGCGGCCAAATATGGCCGCTTGAGGGGTTAACACTTTAAGCGCCAAGTGTATCATCTGGTTAACACCGCTGTGCTTCTGTCCAAGAGATGATACACTTGGCGCTTAACGTGTTAATTACTTTTAATTATAGAACCAAACTAAACGCTCATATTATATCTTAACTTAGTTTTTAAGTTCCCTCCATCTGACTTGTTGCCTGGAAGAAATCGCTTTAAAGCAATAAGACTGCCAAATTGTAGCGTGTGTATTGTACTTGTTTTCGTATGTTTTGTGTATAATGTAAATTGTTACAATAAAAGTATTGTCTGTCTGTCTGTCTGTCTTATTTGAAACGAATTTCGTAGCGTATCGTTTCGTAGCGTAGATACGAAAATGTATAAGCCCACTTATGGTTTTCCTTCTTTAATTAGCCGTATTTTGTGTAAAACTTTATTTCTATGCTGTGGTCAGACATGCAAACTTGTTATTTCTATAATTACTGTACTCAAACCATTGAATCAGTGGTAATCCATACAGTTCTTAATTTTAGAACGTAAAATGTTTGTCCTACCACTTCTTGGTATGAAACAGATACAATCGGCGTAGTATCCATTATGATTTAGTTGTAAATATTTAAAAAAGCGTGCTAAATATCTGTCTATACTATCTCCACAATTTCATAAAGCTGTAAAATTGGTCATAAAGTTAAGGTTATAACTCGGATGGCGCATCAAACAATCCCGCTCAAACCAGACAAGCGAATCTAATATTTATTACATGCAAATTGTTCAGTGCATTGCCAATTTGCTCCGTCACATAGTTATTGTCTTGCATCTATATACATAGTTATCTTACTAATTGCACTTTGTTTACTGTAGGTTCTTGGTTACTATACAAACGTACATAAATATATTATGTTATGTGTGTGCGGTCGGGTTCACCGTCGCTTTACCACTTTGCAGCGATTTTCGTATGAAGCGCACCGACCGCCCGGGTACGTGCCCGTACCAAATAGACGATGCGGTGTGCAAGGGATTTTGACCTTTAGACTGGTAAAGCGACGGAGTCCGCCATTGTACGTATGTACAAGTAACCAAGAATTTTCATTAATGCAATGGTGTGTGCGCAATTCTTTGCTTCGCTTATGAGGAAACACTACGTTGAAGTGGCATGCAAAATTCTCATTCAAACACAGAAAAGCAACGTTTCGTAGTCACCTGTTTCCTCCTTCAGAACTGAACCAATTGTTATTACTTTTTCAGAATCGGTTAAAGAAAGATATTTTCTACGTTTGTATGTTTGATTTTTTTTAAACCAGCCACTTTATGTTTCTAAAGACGCCTTAAAACGGAGTGATTACGCTAAATTTTGTTGGCTCCTTGTTTATAAATAAAAAATTAAACATACAGACAGAAAATCTCTTTCTTCAACAAATGCTGAAAAAGGAATAAAAATTGGTCTAGTTCTGAAGGAGGAAACAGGGGACTACGAAATGTCGTTTTTCTGTGTTGTGTATGAGATTTTATCCGTGCGGTGACGAAGAAAGAATACCAATCGCCGCCCCTCTCTCCGTCCGGTGGGTGTCGTAAGAAGCTACTAACGGACTCTTTCGAGCGATGATCTGCTCCACTGGTGGTAGGGCTTGACCCGTCTGGTTGGTGACCACCGTACGCATGGTGTAAAATCCGTCAAGTGACTGCTTGTCGGTCGCGTTTCGGGATCAGCCAGCGTATAACCAGAGCTCGAGAGGATGATGCTGCGATGTATTTGGTCTGTGGAGGCTTCCGTCAAACCAGTGCCAGGAGGACTTCGTTAACCTGCCGACCAGGGAGACCCGTAGAAACGGTTGTTTCGCTGGCCGCCTGTGGCACAGTACAGGGGCCCAAGCGAGCCTAACCAGCTCGTGAGGCTGCCTCACCATGCCACGCATAATCTCGGGGTGGTCCATCGTGCCGGTTGGTGACCGGAAGGCGGGGTCCCGGCGGCCATTCCCCGGGGGGGTTCGGGGGCCCTTCCGTTCGGCAGGTTAATAATACTCCTCTGTGGGCAAATTCCTGGGGAAACAGGCCACCACACCATTCGCATCGCGGCATCATTTTCTCGATTCACGCCTCTTTCTTTCCACTTCTAAAATGACAGCGCCTAACAACAAAACTGGTACTACAGCGGCGCACACCCCCACCACAACCTTACTTGCCGTTTGAGGTGGAGTTCGCTAACATCCGCGGACTCCATGCAAACTTCAATGCCGTCCACCACCATCTTGAGACAACACGGCCAGCAATGTTGTTCCTGACGGAGACGCAACTAATCCGCCCAGCTGACACCACCTACCTGAACTATCCCGGCTTTGTGCTTGAAGAATCCTTCAAAGCCAAAGCCGGAGTTTGCTTATTCGTTCGGGCGGATGTTTGTTGTCGTCGTCTGCGCTGTCTGGAGGACCCTTCCTTCTCCCTCCTAGAGGTACACGTCGACTTAGGCTCTCATTGCCGTGTCTACGTCTGCGTCTACCGATCCCATAACGGCGACATGGAGACAACTCGACTAATTGAACATCTTAGTCGGGTAGCAGATGATGCGCAGGAGCGGTTTCCATCGGCGGAATTGGTGTTCTTGGGGGACTTCAACGCCCACCATGAGTTGTGGTTAGGTTCCTCCAAAACAGACCATGCTGGTAGAACTGCCCACGCATTCGCTCTCACGCATGATCTGACGCAACTGGTGAACCAGCCCACCAGGATCCCAGACATAGTTGGCCATGCGCCCTCCTTACTCGACCTTCTGCTGACGAGTCGCCCAGCTGGATACCGGGTGGAGATTCGAGCTCCTTTAGGTTCCTCGGATCACTGCTTGATATCCAGCACAGTGCCCTTGATATCGCGCCCGCCAACAGCGGTTTCGAAACGCCAGATTTGGCACTACGCGTCGGCAGACTGGGACGGTATGCGGGAGTATTTTGCATCCGTCCCTTGGAGGCAGCGCTGCTTTAGTGGGTAGGACCCGACCGCTAGCGCCACTGCCGTTGCTGATGAGATAGTATTAGGAATGGAATACTATATTCCACACTCCTATGTCATCAGCAAAGGCAGACGCAACCGCTGGTTCAATCGCGAGTGTGCCAGCGCTGTTGAGAGCAAACAGACGGCATACCGCGCTTGGATCAGAGGTAAAGCTCATGGGGATCCCGAAACTCGCTCGCTAAAAGCAGCCTATAATAATGCCACCAAGTCGTGTAAGAGGGCCTACATTAGAGCGGATGCCCAGCGCGTTGCACGAGTAGGCCAAGAACTCCTGACGCATCCTACGGGCAGCCGTAGCTACTGGCGTCTGGCCAAAGCCGAGCAATCCAACTTCTGCCAACCCTCGCTGCCACCACTGAGATGTCCTGACGGAACTTTAGCTCACAAGCCGCAGGATAAGGTCGATCTCCTGGCCAAACTCTTTGCGGCTAACTCCCGGATTGATGACTGTAATGCACAGCCACCCTCAATTCCTCACTGTGGCCACACAATGTCTGATATTAAAATCAGGCAGTGTAATGTCCGTGCGGAGCTGCAGTCAATCGATGTCCGGAAATCTAACGGTCCCGATGGCATCCCAGCAAGAGTCCTAAAAATGTGTGCAGCGGAGCTGTCCCCTGTGTTAACGCGTCTGTACCGTCTCTCGCTCTCTTCGGGTTGTGTGCCGGAATCTTGGAGAGAAGCTAATGTGCAACCGATCCCTAGAACGAATATTGAACAAACAGCTTATTCGATACCTAGAAGATCACTCCCTAATTCACGATCGTCAATATGGGTTTCGGCCAAAACGGTCAACGGGTGATCTTCTAGCGTACGTCACACATCTCTGGGGTGAGGCTATTGACAAGCGTGGCGAGTCACTGGCAGTTAGCCTTGACATAGCCAAGACTTTTGATCGGGTCTGGCACAAAGCTCTTCTCTCCAAGCTCCCGGCATACGGTTTGCCCGCTCAGTTCTGTACCTGGATTGCTAGCTTCCTGTATGAGTGTAGAATCCGTGTCCTTTTGGATGGATGCGCTTCGCGGTTCATGTTAGTGAACGCTGGCATTCCTCAAGGCTCCGTCCTGTCCCCACGCTGTTCCTTCTGCATATCAATGACATGCTTCCTCTTGGAAACATTCATTGCTATGCAGATGATAGCACAGTGCAGGGGGGATATAACGGTCACCCAACGACTGGGCGGGTAGACACTGAAATGAAGCGAGCAAATCTTGTCATTGAGCTCTATCGGGTGTTGGACCTCATTTCTAAATGGGGCTCCGATAATCTGGTGGAGTTCAATGCCAAGAAAACACAGGTGTGCGCGTTCACAGCGAAAAAGTCGCCATTCCTTCCCCTTCCCTCTCTTCAGGGTACATCTCTAGGCCTGCAGAGCAGTATCAACATGTTCGGTATGGATATCCGCTGCGATCTGAACCAAAAGGACTACATCGAATCCGTGATTAAAAATGCCTCACGTAAACTCGGTGTCCTGAACAAGGTGCGGCGATTCTTCACGCCTGATCAGTTGTGTCTATTATACAAGACACAGGTGCGGTCTTGCGTGGAGTATTGCTCTCACCTTTGGGACGGCTCCGCAAAGTACCTTCTCGATGCCTTGGACAGATTGCAGCGCCGCGCTGTGCGCATTATCGGTAATGCGGAGGTCACTAAAACTCTCGAGCCTTTGCAATTGCGTAGAGATATTGCGTCACTCAGCGTCTTTTACCGTTTATACCATGGCGAGTGCTCTGAAGAACTCTTTGACCTCATCCCTCCTTCTCCCTTCCTCCATAGGAGTACGCGTGCTGCTCTCCGGAGTCACCAATTTACAGTCTCTAATATTCCATCTCGCACAAAGAAATTTAGTGACTCGTTTCTTTGTCGCACTTCCAAAAGAATAGTCTACCAGCACACGTATTCCCTCCTACCCATGACATAGGGTCCTTCAAACGAGGCGTGAAGAAGCACTTTGTGGGCCGGCAGAGTGAGGGTGACTGATGCTACGTCTCTTACGCTGCACCAGTTGTCCTCGCGCCTGGACTTCATTTCCACTTAACATCAGGTGGAGTGGGGTCATTTGCCGGGCTTAGTATAAAAAAAGAGAATTTTGCATGCCACGTCGACGTAGTGTTTCCTCTTAATCTCATAACGTTCGTTTTTAGTTCTTATATATCGTAATTATACTCTATTAAATGTAATAAAGCATTGTATTTATGACATGTACCGTATTTCAAGCGAAATAAAAAGTCTTAAAGGCCTAAACTAGCGACCCGTTAGCGCGAAAATACATTCGTGGCAACGAACTTTTATTTATCTAGATAGATTATATATCTTCTAGTCCTTATTTTTATGTACAAACTGTACATACAGTTTGTACATAAAAATAAGGACTAGAAGATTAGAATAAAGGAGGAAAATTATAAACAAAACTTTGGTCACTCCTTTATTTACAGTGCGACAAAACACTTGTGCGATCTTTGCGAAAAACCTGACATATTGCTATGTTACTCAATGTATAATAAATAAGCTAATAAAATAATAGCTGTGTCGCGTAGCGCCTCATAAAAGAATACTACCACCCCCTCTCTTCCCTTGGTTGTTGTCAAAGGCTACTAACGGACTAAAGACTGCACATACTTTCAACAGCATAGAGCGGCGATGGGCTCACCACCTGTCATGCTGAGCACATGTGCAATTGCTATTTGGTATAAAGTGGACCATGGCAGAGGACTGCTTTCGCAGTCCTCATTGCCTAGTCTCTGACTAATCCTTCGGGGATAATAGTCGTGATTATATATGTGAATGAAAATAAAATAATCCTACTAATATTATAAACGCGAAAGTTTGTAAGCATAGATGAATGTTTGTTACTCTTTCACGTAAAAACTACTGAATGGATTTGCATGAAATTCGGCATACAGATAGTTTATAACCTGGATTAACACATAGGATACTTTTTATCCCGATATCCCCACGAGAACGGGAACCACGCGGGTGAAACCGCGAGCGGCCGCTAGTATAATAATAATAGCGGCGTTGTCGACCTACTCAGACCGGCAGACTTATTTCAATCGATTTAACTGATGAGCTTTTAGTCTCTAGTTTATCTCTCCATCCTATCTGTAACATTGTTTAGATCCATTCATTACATCTTGATTGTTCCATTGTCTGAGTCGCTCCATAATTATTACTAAGTTTCCATTAAATTCTATTACCATATTTGACATGCTACCTTCGATTAATAAAAGTATTAACAGATCTAATAACAAAATTTCTAATAAAAAAAATACCGTATCGCGTAGCGGTGACAGAATACTTACTGCTACTCCCTCTCTTCCCTTGGGTGTCGTAAAAGGCCACTAACGGACTACAGACTGCACATACATCCAACAGCGTGGAGCGGCGATGGGCTCACCACCTGTCACGCTGAGCACATGTGCAAACTCAACTCAAATTAAATCAAATTCTGTCTTGTCTTACTTGATAGTATGACCGTCAAGTAACAAGAACTATATGACATTAACGATTAACGACAAACCATAAACGAAGTCACTAGGAGCAGACTACTCGTCCTTTCCTCGTGGAAATACGACAATCATAAAAGTAAATTTATCGCACGCAGTAAATAAAGCGTAACATATTACTGTTTCCAGAAAAGTGGACTATGGTAGAGGGCTGCTTTTGCTTTCCTCATATTGCCTAGTCTCTGACTAACTATTCGGGGATAACAGCCGTTATTTTATGTATGTTACATACATACATAAAATAACTATAATAATAAAATACTATTCTGCGAGTTCCATACAAAACTGCAAATACTACACGACCTAAATGTACGGAACCGCTGCTTTTTTAATCGACATTTCAGAATTGCAATACAAATAGTAAAGTTGGTAACATGGCCAAGATACGGGATTTTATACTTATCACTAAAAAAGCTGTATACTTAACTTTTTAGACAAATTGTATGCATTAGTGGGGTTTGAAATATAATTGACACTTTTGGCGGCAGGCGCAGCCCTACAACATTCAATAAAATTCTTTTACTAATATTTAAAAACGGCTTAAGCGCGTAGGGGCTTTAGGTCCTTTTTGATTTGTAACTCCACATATTCTATCATATTATAACTTGTGTAAGTCAGTTTTAACGACGTTAGTAAGCGCTCCATAATTTCCTATTAAAATAAACATTTTAACAATTGTGTTCGCTACATATAAAGCAATTGGATGCATGTACTAGAAAAAACATCAAGCGAAATTGAATTATATTTTATGGAAGTAAAATAGACCAATAAATTTAAAGTAAGTACTAAAAGTAATTTTGGATACGGGTTCTGTCCCGTATAAAAAAAGAATATTATTGCTTTGGTGTTACCGTGTCTTGTAGCAGCCATAGTCATAAATTCTTAGTCATAAAACTTAAAATCTAAGTATTTTCGAATCGTCATAAAAATATTTTTAAGTAAATCCCGTTTAGGTCAGGACATCTTTTAGCTGTGATTTTTTAGCAGCGACTCTGTTTAGCTACGAAATATCGTAGCGCTGCAGCTTTGCTACGTACTACGATGTCTACGACACGATTTATATACATATTTTGTGCGTTACGCCACAGAATAAATAGTTACGCTTATAATGTTACGCCTACGCTGCTACGGTTTAGTCTTAGTGCAAGTAGTGACTATCGCTTTAAAACAAAATAGTTAACTATAGTGAAACGTCATAGTATTAGAAATAGAAATATCATTTATTTGCGTTAGAATAAGGTACACAGTAGATGTTTGAAGCAAAATATATAAAATCTGCCTATTCAGTCATTAAAAACAGCATGCAAATATCTTTAATTTAAAATTAAAATCAAATTAATGTCAAAGTATAAAAATTTAATTATCGTATTTAATTTAAATTACATATTATTACAATTATTATATAAACATTATTAATTATTAAATGTCAAGTTTTATTAAAACATTCATTAATCGTATAAAAAGCATGTTCCATAAGCCAGTTGTATAAGGCCCTTTTAAATCTATTAAATGGCAATTCTTTTAAGAATTCAGGTATTTTATTAAATATTGTCATACTCATCCAGTAACAGTTTTTTTTAAACGAGTACTTTTGGGAATTATAGCAGAAACCAACCTATTGAAATTTCGTGTGCATCGTGGATAAACTTCCTTAGCCTGTTTAAAATAATTTAAATTATTTTTTACTAATTTAGCAGCTTCAAATATATATAGACATGGAAGTGGTAGTATGCCTAACTTTTTAAAAAGTGGTCTGCAAGGTTCGTCAGGAGCAGTACCACATATTGCCCTTATACACTTTTTTTGAGCTATGAAAGCCCTGTTTATGTCAGTGCTATTACCCCATATGATGAGTCCGTATCGCAGAACAGACTCAACATAAGCGAAGTACGCAGTAAGGGCTGTATTTCTAGTTGCTGTTTTTGTTAATTTATATAGGGCGTACGAAAACCTATTAATTTTATTGCATAATTTTTCAACGTGCTCTTTCCAATCTAATTTTTATCAATTTGTATGCCTAAGAATTTTGTTACATTTGAAGTGTTTACAATTTGTCCCTTGTAACTTATATTTAAAGTGTTTAATGAATAATTAAAATTTATAAGGCAGGTTTTATCAATATTTATTTTTAAATTATTATTACTAAGCCAATTTATTATTAATGACATTGTTTTATTTATGTCATTTGCATGATCATTTAATGTTAATTTATTATTTGTTGTCACTATTACTGAAATATCGTCAGCAAAGAGGATGCTTCGATGGACAGTGACCTCTGGAAGATTGTTTATATAAACCAGAAACAATAATGGTCCTAGCACACTTCCTTGTGGGACTACGAACCTATTTTCTTTGAACTCTGATCTATATTTTTGTGCTACTTTGTTTGAATCAAGTTTTGTTATTTCAACAGATTGCATTCGGTTCCGCAAATAGGTCTTAATCCAATTCAAAGTATTTCCTCTAATACCACTGGATTCCAGTTTTGACAAAAGTTGTAAATGTGAAAAGAAATCAAATGCCTTTGACATATCGAAGAAAAGTGCTGTCGTATTATTCTTATCGTTTAGGCTTAAAAGAGTTTTATTTACGAGGTCATAAACTGCATGTGTAGTTGATTTATTTTTT
This sequence comes from Scoparia ambigualis, assembly GCA_963921215.1. Classification (NCBI taxonomy): domain Eukaryota; kingdom Metazoa; phylum Arthropoda; class Insecta; order Lepidoptera; family Crambidae; genus Scoparia; species Scoparia ambigualis. Next base: position 51,708,183 of record OY992502.1, on the reverse strand, counting down.
TGAAACCCGTATTGTTCTTGTTTTAATACACTTTAAGTACTTATTATAAAACGATATGAGTTTCTCATGCATAAAGTCTTGAGAGTTTATTGTGAAATAATATAATAACCAAACCGAAAGGAAATCGCGATTATGTATGTGATCATTTTTTTATTACTTTTTAATTATTAATACAAGTAGAATTACTTGAAAATAATAGTTGCTTGACTTGTAAGATAGCAAATTATTAAATTCCTGTATCCGATATAGCTTTATATCGATATCTCTTTTTGCAATTTATTCATTTGGTATCTACGCCCCAGTATAAAGGCCATGCATTTCCTTTACAACCACACACAATTATTATTAAAGTAACTTCTTTGTGCTGACAGTTGCGGAAGTTATTCCCACAATGGCACTGGTACTTAATCAGTGAATGAGGGTGCGTAACGACTCGTAGCGACGACTCCCTAATAGAAGAGCTTCACGTAATCTCAAAGATAGCTTATGAATATAGAGTACAGTGTCCGTTGGCGGACGAGTATACTTTAACATCAATCTAATTTTTTTTTCAATTTCAAACGATCCTCACTCTCCCATTTATTTAAAATCTTGTTTCCCTTTTCTCAGCTACTCTCATGCCCGGTACCTCTGCTCCTCAAACAATCTTCTTCTTGCCACTCCTCTTCACCATTCAGGTTTCGTAGGCAATTCCTTTACGGTACATGCCATCCGTTTATGGTACGCTCTCCATGAAGAAGTTAGACGAGCCCCGAGCAAAATTGATTTTAAGAAAAGGATTTAAAATAAGCTTCTCCAAGACTCTTCATCATCCCCTTTAGAGTCTTCTATCACCGTATCTTTATTATATCTAAGTAAGTTCATGTAGTTCATGTAGCTCCATACATTTTTGGGCCTTTTCTGAAAGTGCCGCCGGCCAAAAAAATTAAACGTATTGTTAGAACTAGCCATTTGGAGTAATAGTTAATATGGCACAAAAGTTGTAGGATTGCTCTGAGCCAAGTTATACAAGTTCGATGATTCATCATTTTCATACTGAAATCTGATTTCTGAAAGTGCTGGGACTGGGAAACATAAAATAATGATAGATATTAGAACTAATAATCTGAAGCAATTGTCATTGCAGCGCAAAAGCTGTTGGGTCATCATCAGTTCCGTTCATACAAAAAAAAATTAGGAATCAATAAATGTATGAAAATGATGAATTTTCGAACTTGTATAACTTGGCTCGGAGCAATCCTACAACTTTTGTGCCATATTAACTATTTCTCCAAATGGCTAGTTCTAACAATACGTACCAAATTTTTTTTGGCCGGCGGCACTTTCAGAAAAGGCCCAAAAAATGATGTCCTTTATTGTGTAATGTTATTTATTTGTTGACCTATGTAAGTTGATTTGTGTAGTTTATTTGTTAGTTCACAAGATTTTGTATTGCACCGGCTACACCTCTTTCTGCCTAGCCCTAAGGTTGGCTGGTAGAGAATACCATTTGGCATTAAGTCCGCCTTTTGTACATTTTGTTTTTCTTTGTGCAATAAAGATTAAATAAATAAATCTATAAACGTTCCACTGTTAAGCACAGGATTTCCTGCATAGACCACAGCACCTGGGGAGTTAGAGTTATTACTCTAACCCAACAGACTATGCCAACGTCGTAGGTTGGCATAAGTCTGGGGCTCAAAGGGGTTCAATAGGAGCTGGTCGATTGCAAATTCATTTCAGGTCGTATGCGTACATGGTTGAATGCAAGTCTGGCAAGTTGCGAATTTGGAATATGGTCAGAAGCGTGCACGGTAACTTGCGTTTCTGGTACTATGCAAGGAAAGGTTTGCCAGGCCAAGGCGGGTTGGTAGGCTTTAACGACTGCCATTTTATAACAATAGCCGGAACCAACGAATTTACTTTTCTTCTGAAGTACTATCAACAAAACCGATGCAGTACAATTTTTTACAAGATTTTACAAGATGACCATAGTTCGTCCCACCCTTTGTTTAATATTAACCAATGACAACGAACCGTACTGTTGATGATGGCAACCTAAATTAGATTTAAGTACTTTGTTTAAAGAATTAGCTATGTATTGATAATTTTCTTTTTTTTGCAATATTGGGTAGAAATAAAATAAGTGTCACCGAGCGCACACACGAGTCCGCGAGCCCTCCCCCTCCGCGCACCCGCGGCAGCGGGCACGCGCAGGCAGTCGCCCGAAAGAGTTCAACACGGAGGCCCGTGCGCACGCTCGGAACCCACAGTTCAGTTTTTTGTCCGCAAAAAGTCTACTTTATTTCTCTCTCCTTCGCTCCCCGACCTCCGACGTATACAAAGTGGTCCTTCAGCCGGATCGTCATAGTAAAGAAGAGAAACCTGTATGCAGGATGTCGCTGTTCACCACTCCTCGCGGTGTTCAGACGCACCGACAGTTGTTGAAGGACGAACAGAAGGCAGCTAAAGTCGACCCCGAAGTCAAGTCTGAACCTGAGTTACAAGTTCCGAAAGTCGCTGACGCCACGCCCGACGCGAAGAAAACGCCAAGTGAGGGTAGACGGTCTACCCGCACCACATCCTCAGTTGCAGCACGACGACTCGAATTAGATGCTGCACGGAGAAAAGCTAAAATTGAAATCCAAGCAATCGAAACCGGAGAGAAAGCTGCCGCCGATACCGCCGCCAAGAAAGCGGCAATCCAGAAATCTCTCGTAAACTTGCAGCTCGAAGCCGAACTCGCGGAGTTGAAGTCCACAGCGTCCTCGACTGAGTCGATAGTGTCTTCTAAAAAGAAAGTACAAGAGTGGCTAAATAAGTCTGTCACGAATGACCGAATGACCTTGGTGCGCCAAGGGAACGTGGTCTGCAGCGCCGTCCAGCAGCGTACTGATATCCAGGAGCTGGCCGGCGCACTCATGAACGCGATCCCAACCGCCACCAAGGGTCAAGATCGACAGAGTGGAGAACTACTCTCAAGACTAGCTATATCCAAGGACTTACCGACGTACTATGGAGACCCTCTGGATTTTTTGCGGTTCCGCAACGCCTTCGTGGAGTCCACCGCACTGTGTAAATTTACTCCTACAGAGAATATGTGACGGCTGCGCAAGTGCTTAAGAGGTGAAGCCAGAGATGCTGTTTCGTCATTGTTGATCGACTGTAAGTCTCCACACGATATTATTAGCATGCTGGAATTGCGATTCGGTAGACCCGAATTAATTATGAGTAAGATTGTGTCTCAGTTAAAAAAGATGCCCTCATTATCACAGGCGTATCACACAGAGCTGCTGCAGTTTGCAATTAAAATAAAAAACCACGTAGCAGCCGCCAGTGCTGTCCAGCAGCTTGAATACCTACACAGCCCAGAACTGGTTCAAATTATTGTGGCTAAATTACCTACGCTACTGGTTACCAAGTGGGCAGACTACATATCCAGTGACGTCACAAATAAGCCTAAACTAGAATGTCTTTCGGAATTTTTAAACCTAAAAGCACAGAACGTGGCTAAAGCAGGAGTAAGCTTCATACATAATCAATCTGAGCACAAACGCAAAACCGAATATCACAAAAGTTCCCATAATAACGTACTAGTGTGCGCTAACGTCGACCAGATTAACCAAAAATGTAACTTCTGTAAAACATCAACACATTTACTAGAAAAGTGCCCTAGATTCAAGCGAGCCCTACGCAGAGATCGCTGGCGATTCGCACGTACACAAAGATTGTGTTTTAAATGCCTACAATCACAACATGCTGATACTTCTACGTGTCCTGTCCCTGACTGTGACGTCGAAGGATGCGGCATGGGACACCATCGTCTTCTGCACTGGGTGAGGTCCACCCCCCGGCAGGAACCGGCACCAGAAGATGACGAACATCGCCCCAGGGAAACAGTGAATCATGCTACCGCGTATCAGTGTAAAGCCGTGCCTAAAGTTCTATTAAAAATAGTGCCAATTACGTTATACGGTCCTAAGGGTAGTGTACACACGCACGGATTGTTGGATGACGGATCCACTGTTAGCCTAATCGCGTCTCGTATTGCCGACGAGGCGGGACTACACGGATTGCCTCATACGATGCATGCCCGTAGTGCATGGGACTCTAGTGAGCTAGTGTGTGAAACGGAAATAGTTAAGTTTGAAATTGCGAATAGTGACAATAAGCGTTTTAAATTACAAGCTAGAAAGATTTCGGAACTTACTCGTAACTTACCAATGCAGTGTTTACATAACGTAAAATTCAGTAATTATGAAAATTTTAATGCTAATATCAATTTATGCAAGTGTAACGCGCAACCTATGTTATTAATCGGACAGGATAATTACGATTTAATCGCTCCTATTGTGTGTATTAAGAGTAAATCAAATGAGGCATACATCACGAAAACACCGCTGGGATGGTGTGTACACGGAACAACCAATAAGGTAAACAAAGAATCACTTGTTCGCTTCAACACTAATTTATGTTTTAGTGAGTATCCACCTAACTTTATTTCTTGCAATGCGACTGCTACGTCGAGCGAAGCTACGGCCGCGGCCGCAGCGAGCGCTCCGGCGGCTCTGCCGCCGCCGGAGTGGGGGACTGGCTCCCCCCGCGCGCCGCGCGTCTACCGTGCCAGCGCCTCTGCGCACCGCCGCCGCCGGGACCGCGCCGCTCGCTCGCAGTGATAAGCGCGTAGGCAGTTATAATTTTTTATATGTTTTACCGAACTCAGCTGTTTGCCCACGGCTTGCAAATGAATCGTCACATGATAACTTGCCTATTATAGAATGCAGTGACGATGCAATTTTAAATCTTAATTTGAAACATGATAGTTACGAACATGAATTGTTGAAACTGCACGAGTTAGTACGTAGTTTTTTCTCATTAGAATCGATTGGAATAATGAACAACCCTCGTAAAAATAAAGACGAGTTACGCGCCATTGAATTAATAGATAATTCTTGTGAACTTGTCGACGGTCAGTGGACTGTAGGCTTGCCTTGGAAATGTGACGCCACCGCTATGCCAGATTCGTATCAAAATGCTTTTAATCGTTTGAAATCTGTTTTTAGGAAAATGGCAGCAAGCGATGATTACGCGTCCCGTTACCAAGACCGCATTGACCATTTATTTAAAAATAATTACGCCAGGGCGATCGACGCCGGGGAGACCGGGGAACGGGATTGATATTTGCCGCACTTCGCTGTTGACAACCCGAATAAGAGTAAACTGAGGTTGGTTTTTGACGCGGCGGCCAAGTCGCAAGGTCATTGTCTTAATGACTTTCTTCTCAAAGGTCCGGATTTATTGAATTCTTTGTACGGAATTATGTATCGCTTTCGTGAAAATCCTATCGCTGGTGTAGGCGACATAAAAGACATGTTTTTATGTATAAGAGTTAAAATAAGCGATCAACATGCTCTAAGATTCTTATGGATAGACGCGAATGGTCAACCAGTTGAGTATGTTATGACTTCACTTATATTTGGTGCGAACTGTTCTCCATTTGTTGCACAGTACATCAACCAAATGAAAAACGGATCGAGGTTTCAAGATAAGATCCCAAGTAACACATCAGCAAGATAACAGTACACACTTAGAACTTTTAACAGTTCAAAGATGAATATGGTTTGTGTAAGAGCTTTGGGAATAGCCGTATACTGAATAAGGTTGAGTACGGACCCTTAAAATACTTAACGCTTAATAAATTCCGTATTTCTGTCCTTTCCTTCTTTACGCTTAATAACCTATCTCCGTAACATTATTAGACAGACGTTATTAAGCATTACGCATTCCAGGTGGCTTAAATCTGAAAAACAGTGCCTTCGGCAGCATTCATCTGATTAACAATAATCTATACCGCTATTATTAAAGCAGTACTAAGCTTGTAGCGTTTGAAATAGGTAATTGCTGAATAAAGTATCACCTTCTGAATAATATTGTTTACATAATTCTGGTATACAGCTTGATACTGAATAATTGTTTTTACTTTATCTTTAAACTGTATAAGATTCTATGTTTTACTAATTATTCAGCTGCTGAATAAACAATATTATTTGTGTTTTTAATAAGCATAATTCAGTATAATAAAGAGTTTCAACTAACTTATTCAAATTAAAGACCACATTTGTATTGATATAGCGCCCATAGCTTAATACCAGCAACTAGAATATTATTGTACGTATTTATTTTATGCGTTGTTTGAATCATGGATCGAAAGTCGTGGCAAAAGCGTAAAGAACCGGTCATATCGAAAGAAAATTGTTACAAGAATATTTAAATATCAGCAGTAGTAATTGTCCAAGGTCATCAGCAGTAACGATCATGACAGGATTTGTGAAAATAGTTTAAACAAAACTGAACCCGGTCCCAATCAGCAAGCGTGTTTTCCCTTTAATGATGAGGGTTCCGTCCCCAAAAAAAAATATAACAGATTTTGGGATTGGAAAACCGAAAGATCTAAAAATCTAAGTATACAGAAAATTTCATTTCTGAAATAGTTATTTTATTAGCAGAACGTATCGCAATACAAGAAAATAAAATTAACGTTGCGATAAAATGTTTTATTTGTGTTGTTTGTTTGTTTCATCGTAAGCCAATCTGCGCGAGGTTGGACACTGCTGTCTTTACTTAATTAATAAATCCGCATTACATCTTGGCCATCGAAGTTGTTCTTTGTTCTCCCGTTGGGTCGGCACAGTACACAAATCTGAATGACCCTTACAACGTGTTGAAATTATTTTAAACGTCATTTTTCTGAAACGAAATATAAATTATAATTAATAATATAATATTATGTCCGCCATTTGTACATCCTATTGTTGTGCAATAAAGATTAAATAAACTAGGGCCCAGTGCGCACCACACACACGAAACCTGAATTTTTTTTAAAACATAATAGATACTATTAATATAATAGTCTTTTTCACGAAAAAATAAAATAACATAGATGCTGTGATTTTAAATGTAAGTAATCAATTTAGTAAAAGCCTGATGGGAAAGTTACACATTATAAAAGGTTTTTGTTTGTTCGATTAGAGAACCCTAAAAATGTGAGTAACTAATATAGAAATGTGGTCAACTATATAAATGTTATTCATAAGTAAGTGTAAAGAGACTACTCTTTTTCAAGTTATAGTTTAGTAACAAAACGTGTGTGCACTTTTATTCAGCATTATAAAACAAAACATCGATCGCCATTGAAATCTTTGTAATTAATTCTTACAAGGAATTTACGAGATCACCAAAATGCTTATTAATCTTACAATTATAACATTTCCAACTCAAGTCATGTTATTTTGTTGGATAAAATGGCTAGAATTAGATAATTCATCACAAGTACTTTTGTCAGACCTAGTATGTATGTATGAAAATACTATTTACAACTAATTATCTTGATTATTAGCAAGGCGCGTCATAAAAAGGAAAATAAAACACGTACTATTCACGACAAAATTACTTGCGCACTAATAATTAACATGTAGCAGACCGCTAACTTGTAAATTAAAATTTACTTACCGAATAACTTAAAGTTAACGTCATGTTAAATAAAGGTATCGACATTAAATTATTGAACCCAATTTATTTCTTCTTTTCCCAATTTCTATGAATATTGCTTGCATAAATGTCAACAATAAATTAAATGCTTAATAAATTCTGAATACTCTAACCAATTCGACGTAGCTGAATAACTGAGTTGTAAAAGCTTAATAAAAGCAATGTGTGCAGTTATTCAAAAGTTATTAAGCTAATTGAAACATTATTAAGCTCCTACTCAATTGTTACTCAGATGTTATTCAGCGTTAAGCATTCAAAATTAGGGCCCTTTTTGCTTGAATAACAGCTGAATAGACGGTACTCAGGCGTTATTCAGCTTAGTATTCAGCTTATGCTCTTGATGAGTGCTCTTAATCAATCTTTATTCAGCACGTCTGTGTTACTTGGGATGCCTATTGCAGTACATGCCATTCAAACTAACCAATACATGGATGATTACATTGACAGTTTGCAAGACCAGGACAGTGCTAAGAAGATGGTGAAAGAAGTGTCGAGCATTCATCAAGAAGGAGGCTTTCATATGCGTAACTGGATGAGTAACGTCCCGGACGTACTCCAAGAAGTGCCAAAGGAAGACCTGAGCAGCAATATGGGAAAAAATATGGTGAGTAATACCCCAGAACGCACCCTTGGGCTACTGTGGTACCCTGCCACTGATGAGTTAGCATTCGACATATCTTTAAAACGCATATCTGATGAAATATTGAATTTTAAAAAATACCTACTAAGCGAGATGTTCTCCGCATTGTTATGTTCATCTTCGATATCCACGGCTTCTTGGGACCTGTAACTATTAAAGTAAAAATATTAGTTCAACAAACATGGAAGTTAAACATTAAATGGGACGACGAAATTAATAGCCATTTATTTAAATGTTTTCGTGAATGGTTAATCCAATTGCAGAAGGTGAATAAGCTGCGCTTACCTCGGTGGTACTTTCACGCGTCGAATGCAAGCCGACTACGACAACCGAGCTGTGCTACGAGCGACTACGAGACCGTAGCAGCAGCTACGACCGCCGCGAACGAGCCGACTACGACTGCGACAGCGACCCGTATGACCGAAAGCACGAGTGCAGGCGCGACGGAGCTAGAACTATACATTTTTTGTGATAGTTCCCCTCTCGCTTACGCCGCTGTTGGATATTGGCGTAGGAAGTACAACGACGGCAGAGTAGATGTTTCGTTCATTTCTAACAAAAGCAGGGTGACGCCGCCGTCTAAATCCGTCACCATTCTCAGATTGGAACTACAAGGCGCGATGCTGGGTTGCCGTCTAGCGGACAGCATAAAAACGGAGCACCGATTACAACCCACTGCCACTTACTATTGGACTGATTCAACTACAGTGTTACACTGGGTAAGAAATGAGACCAGGAGTTACAAAACGTTTATTGCGAATAGACTCGGTGAAATTGATGAACTGAGCAAAATTTCTGAGTGGCGCTATGTCTCTTCAGACCTAAATGTGGTCGACTTGGCAACGAAGATCACCGATTGTGAGCTGGACAGGGACTGCGTGTGGTTCACTGGTCCTCTGTTTCTTCGAGATGACTGCACGTCGTGGCCGCGAGATCCTGTAAAAGAAAAAGAGGTTAGTGGTGACATATTAGAAAGAATAAACATCATAAACGAACAAAATGAAAATAATAATGATGAATACTTACCTGTACCAGATCCTTGTCGATTCTCCAGCTGGTTGCGTCTCCTGCGTTCGGCTGCGAATGTTCTACTGTTTATTGAAAAATGCAGGAAGAGTGAACTTACCTTTTTGAAAGACGAGTTGATGCACAGGGGGGAAAAACTATTGCTACGTTATGCGCAACAGCAATCTTTCAAAGAAGAGATAAACCTTCTAAAGAAAGGCAAGCAACTGCGAGCTGACAGCCGTCTACGAAATCTTACTCCGTACTTGGACAGCGACGGACTGTTGAGAGTCGGTGGACGAATAAACGCTGCAAGGGAAGTGAGTGACGAAGTAAAAGCTCCCATAATACTGGATGGACAACACGAGATAGCCAGGCTCATAGTTAGACACTACCACGTCCGCGCTGCGCACGCTAGTAATGAACTGGTAGTGAATGAACTGCGCCAGAAGTACTGGTTGATAAAGTTACGCCCCACTGTCCCCACTGTTGCCTCGCAATGTAACTTTTGTCGCGTACGAAAGGCGATGCCCACACCACCTAGGCTGGGCGATCTACCGGAAGCCAGGTTGACGCATCATCAGCGGCCGTTTACTGTTTGTGGACTTGATTTATTCGGCCCAGTGGAGATCACCGCTGGACGACAAAAGCCATTAAGGTACGGTGTGTTGTTCACGTGCCTGACGATCCGAGCAGTTCATATCGAACTTGTCTCGTCGTTGACAGCCGACGCATTCATTATGGCGTTACGTAGGATGGCAGCACGCAGAGGCTGGCCGAAGTCTATTTACTCTGACAATGGCACGAATATGCGAGGCGCAGATAAAGAGTTGCGCACAGCCTTCCAAGAAATAGATAAGGAAGTTATTGTGACCCAGGCGGTCAACAAAGGCGTTGACTGGCACTTTATACTTCCAGTAAGCCCCCATATGGGCGGTGCTTGGGAAAGACTCATTCGGAGCGTCAAGACAGCTCTCAAGGTGATGCTGAAAGAAAAATCCCCTAGAGAAGAGACTCTAACAACCCCCATGGCAGAAGTTGAGAATATGATCAACAGCCGACCACTGACACATGTGCCAGTGGACCCCCACAGCCAAGAGGCTTTAACGCCTAACCATTTTTTAATAGGTCAGTCATCGAACTTACCTTTATCCGGTGTTTTTTGTGATGCAGACCTGTACCTGAGGAAGCAATGGAGGAATGTCCAACGACTCGCAGACCTATTTTGGAGCCGATGGATGAAAGAGGTACTACCCACATTAGTTACGCGTCAAAAATGGCAGCGCGAACGCGTACAGTTTAAGGTAGGAGATATCGTAGTTGTGGTCGACCCCACGTCTCCCCGTAATCGATGGCTCAAAGGCATAGTTGAAGTAGTTTATCCAGGTAGGGCCGGACGCGTTAGGGTTCTAGACGTTAGGACTAAAACCGGAGTGTTGAAGCGACCAGTGACGCGTGTAGCATTCTTATTGGGTGATGAGTGTCGCAAAACAGACACTAGGGGGGAAGATGTTGATGATGGCAACCCAAATTAGATTTAAGTACTTTGTTTAAAGAATTAGCTATGTATTGATAATTTTCTTTTTTTTGCAATATTGGGTAGAAATAAAATAAGTGTCACCGAGCGCACACACGAGTCCGCAAGCCCTCCCCCTCCGCGCACCCGCGGCAGTGGGCATGCGCAGGCAGTCGCCCGAAAGAGTTCAACACGGATGCCCGTGAGCACGCTCGGAACCCACAGTTCAGTTTTTTGTCCGCAAAAAGTCTACTTTATTTCTCTCTCCTTCGCTCCCCGACCTCCGACGTATACATGTACCATTCAAGCGCCAAGCGGCCAAATATGGTCGCACCTAAAAAACTCGCTATTCCGTCAGACCCCAAGCGGCCATAAATGGCCGCGCTCTCCACTTGACTTTATACGATGTTTTGATACACTTTGAGACTACTTTAGTATAAACAAGGTCGATTATTTTGGTTTTATGGTACATTTTATGCATTGTGAACGCAAAATTTTACATGAACTGCGTTATATTTTATTTATTTTTTCATATCTGCAATTTTGTTTTTAATTCCCGTCAAATCGTACCTGCTGTCCAAAATTTTAGACGTTTTGATTCCAATGAGAGGTTAAAAGACAGAAATTGTTGACATGTAGTGGCCATGGCCATATCCCTATTGTTTTAATTGATTAACGACAAACAAAACCCTTTTTTAACATATTGACTGTCTTCACAGTTTTATGATTTTTGGATTAATAGAGGGATGTTGTAGCAAAAGTTTAAAAAGGATGTTGGGACAGGACAAATGCAAATGAAAATAGCCCATGGTGTGGAATACGGCAGATTTTGTTTACAGTACATAAACTTCAATCTGCCACAAAACTTTGTGTCAGACGCTCCCAAGAACTATGTATTTTACTAGGGTTCATGGACATCCTGCTTCATTTGCATTGTGGACAGATATCCTGTGGACTTAGACTAATCGTTTGAGGAAAATGGTCGTGATGTTGTATGTATGTATAAATACCAGTTATGATTGTCGGTATATTGCAGACGGATTAAATAGTTTCGTTGAAAGTTTTTTTTTTTAAGTTAGTGTGGTGTCTGGATACGAGAAGCGGATGTGATGTATATGTACGTATGGATGTACAAAAGACTGAAATACATTTTTATCAGTCATCATTATTATTTTTTCTCCGTAACGAGACTTTATAATCATCGAAAAGGAAAATCCAAACACAATTGTTACAATACAAGGAAAAAGTTGATTCGTCTTGTTGAGTAGTATTTTGTAAAGCCTTGTAAGCAATATAAAAAAATATAATGAAGCTGAGTGTCACCGAATAACAATTTTATAACGACATCTTTGGGCCCGCTCGTTACAGCTTGTGATGTCAGGAGTTACGGTTAAGACAGTTGTCGGATTTTTTTCGTTAATGTCGTTACTTCTGTATAATGTTGTGCAATTTCTGCGCATATTCTTCTCCACAGCTAAAAGATGCCGTCCGAATGGAAATGGTAGTTAATAAAGAATATTTTAGACGATTCGAAATAAGTTTTTTGAATAACATTTTTTGACTTTGAAATAAGTGGTAATTTAGGTATCAAAAATGACGGTAACCAACAGTGATCGTACTTAAGTACTAGTAGTACTAAACTTCTGTCCCACTAAGGAAAGGTTCCCATTGCTTATAACGGGTGATTTTTTACGACCTTATTTTTTCAAGTTGGCAGCACTGATATGTAATGGCACCCAAGCGTAATCTGTCAAAGTCAAAATTGTTCATTAAACTATGCCATTTCGTCATGGAAAGACTTACAAACGAACAACGATTGCAAATCGTAGAAATTTATTACCAAAATTCGTGCTCTGTAAAAAATGTGTTTCGCTTGTTACGGCCATTTTATGGTCGACATATTCGACCTAGTGAAACCACAATTAGAGGTGTTATTACCAAATTTTGTACCAAATTCACTTTATTGGACATTAAACCATCGACTCGCATGCGTACAGTGCGTACCGAATAATAGAATATTGCATCCGTAGCAACCAGTGTCAATGAAGATCGTGAATATCCAGAATTTTTAGTTTTTCTTTAAAGACGACCTTGGACGAAACGTTACCGTCAACGGGGAACGATATCGATCCATGATCCGTAACTTTTTATTGCCCAAATTGGAAGATCTGAACTTGGTTGACATGTGGTTTCAACAAGATGGCGCCACATGCCACACAGCACGTGAAACAATAGACATTTTAAGGAATGAATTTGGTGAGCAATTTATCTCTTGTTTTGGCCCTGTAAATTGGCCACCAAGATCATGCGACTTGACGCCTCTGGACTATTTTTTGTGGGGCTACGTGAAATTGTTGGTGTATAAGGACAAGTCCAACACTATTGAGGCCTTACAAGACAACATAACACGTGTTATTAGTGGAACTCAGGTCGAAATACTGGAAAAAGTAATGCAAAATTGGACCTTCCGTATGGACTATTTGAAACGTAGCCGTGGTCAACATTTGCATGAAGTAATTTTTAAAAAGTAAATGGCAAGAACCAGTTTATCAATTTCAATAAAGATTTTGTATATATAACGCATTTTTAGCTGTTTTATTTCAACTTTAAAAAAAAGGCTCTTAAAAAATCACCCATTATAAGCGATATTGTATCTTTTATTTATTTATTATGCACGAAAAGGACAGAAGCGAACAGAACTTAATTCCTTAGGCATTCTCTCCTAGTCAACCATAGGGTGGTGCAGAGACAAAAAATGGTAGGGTGCACAAAAGAATTGAAAATTTTTCGTATTTTAAAATTTAAGGTACGTTTTATTACTCAATAGAAACTTTATAAACCTATCCATCTTCAAGGAAGGGCTAAACTCCAAGCTAATATTGCCTCTCAGTGGTGTCTACCGCAACGCTTGCGTTGTAGCTCGACTTGAACTGCCTATATAATTAAGTGGGCGAGATGCCGACTCGTGTTACAGACGCAATTAAGCGTTGTACAGACACCCTCATAAGTAAGGGTAATTACCCTATTTGATACAGTCACGATCAGGGACCGCTTTTATAAACGCCAGACATTATCATTACTTGGAGAGATAACAATGGAACACTGTGATGTGGTGCTGAAACGAACTAGTATTAATAAGATTTTAGGAGAATTTCTATTAGAAAAGTAATGACGAGATAAAATGAAGTTTTTTTAGTAGAGTGCTTTATAAATCTTTCAAGAAAATATATAGGTACATACATATAATCGCTACTATTAACCAAGAAGGGTTAGTCAGAGACTAGGCAATGAGGACCGCAAAAGCAGTCCTCTGGCATAGTCCACTTTTCACCAAATAGGGATTGCACATGTACACAAAGCAATTGCCACAGGCACTGCTGCCTTTGAACAAACGCGTCTTTACGATCTTGACGTCAAACGCCAGCTTCGGAAAACACGTCTCAGGCCGTCCTACAACTACACTTTGAACTCAAACGGTCAGCTCTATTGAGCCGCCTGTGATCATGTATTTAAGAGCAAAGGAGATCATTCAGGCTCCATACATTTTTGGGTCTTTTCTGAAAGTGCCGGCCAACAAAAAAAATAGTACGTATTGTTAGAACTAGCCATTTGTAGTAATAGTTAATACGGTACAAAAATTGTAGGATTGCTCTTAGCCAAGTTATACAAGTTCGATGATTCATCATTTTCATACATTTATTGATTTCTGAAAGTGTTGGAACTGGGAAACATAAAATAATGATAAATATTGCTAGAACTAATGATCTGAAGTAATTGTCATTACAGCGCAAAAGCTGTGGGGGTCATCATCTGTTCCGTTCATACAAAAAAAAATAGGAATCAATAAATGTATGAAAATGATGAATCTTCGAACTTGTATAACTTGGCTCGGAGCAATCCTACAACTTTTGTGCCATATTAACTATTTCTCCAAATGGCTAGTTCTAACAATACGTACCATTTATTTTGTTGGCCGGCCTTTCAGAAAAGGCCAAAAAAAAATTATGTCCTTTGGAATTGCCTCACATATCCGTGCTCATCCTTGGATCTGAATTTATTTGCTAGGGTGTCGCCGTCGACGTAGTCGTTGTGGATGACCTCATCATCATCATCTTTAGTCTGTTAGTCGCCTTGTACGACACCCACGGAAAGAGAAGGGGTGGTTATATTCTTTCACCGCTACGCAACATGGTTATCTTTCAAGAAAACATGTTCTAAAATCATTTTGATGGTATGTAAGATATGCGTCTTGAACAGCGGGACAGCGCTTGCTGTTCTCTTCACTAGAACTTGCTCGTGCCATTAATAACATGACGTGATTCATAACAATTGAATCTGTTACAGAAATAATCATTAATCATAACAATAAGTAATCATTAAACATAAGTTTACATTTTAGTGGAGTTAACCAATCTATGTTACTAATACCAACCGCGTTATATCTCCAGCGGGGTGGGTTAATTATTAACCAAAATCACCAAAATGTAAACTTATGTTTTATGATTATTTATTGTTATGATTAATTATTATTTCTTTAACAGATTCAATTTATGAATCACATGTGATGAAATGGCACAGGCAAGTTCTAGTGAGGAGAACGGCAAGTGCTGTCCCGCTATTAAAGAGATATATCTTACACATACCATCAAAATGATTTTCGAACATGTTTATTATGGCCCAATATCCCCATGTGGGAAGACCTATGCCCAGCACTGGGACGTTTATAGGATGATGAAAAACCACTTACCTATTCCAATCACCAATCATAAGATTATATTAATTACCCCCTTTCTGCCCTACACACGGCTATTTCAGATTAAATGGCTGCGATCAAAAGCACCCGTTAACTACCAAGGAATTGCTACAGTATCGTAAACAGAGATAATAAGGTAGCGATAACAGCTATCAAGTTGTTATCCCTGTTTGTTTAGTAGGCCGATAGCATACCAATTAACACAGTGGAATAACTAACAGTGAGTTACATGGATTATAATTAATAACACAATAATTTTATTCTCCCAATTCCTTCATTTACAAAAACGAAGCCCTGAGCTGATCGCTGGAAAAACCTGAATGTGATCGGCTTGAAACTCAATCATATATTGATTTATTATATTGTAATGAAATCATATGGAACTTCAACAAGTGATTTCAAACATCAACAGCATGATCATTTAAAATAAGACTTCGCTACAGTTGAGCGGTATTTACGTTTACTTTATCACCAGGTTTGCCGAATGCTATGCATCGACATATCCGTAACAAACCCTGGACCTCCGGCTATTAAGCCAAACATAACCAACCCTTTAGCCACCGAGGATATGTACGCTGTATTTTATCTACCTCAAACAACACACAAACCATTAAAGCGAACCAACGCTTCGGTCTGCCAAATTAATCTGCACCGAATGCCAATGGTCTACATAACATATTTTATGCCACGTCAAACTAAAATAAACGTGAAATGTGTCCAATTCATTCTCACAATCTGATAAAAAGTGATTAATTTCATTGGTACAGTTCAGTAGGCTATATTCTTAACCTCCGGTCTCAAAAAGAGGGGTTTTATAAGTTTGACGTGTCTGTGTGTCTGTCTGTGCCATCGTAGCTCCTAAAACCTGAACTGATAATGATGAGGTGAGGTGGATTATGAGATTTTTTTTGTTTGAAAACTTACGTGAGCTTACAATATATGTAAATCTGTTCAAGCGTTTGTGGCGGGGGTTATTTAATGTTTTAATTTTATTTTTCTTGTTATGTAAATGGGATAATAATATGTTAAGCAAAGAAGTTAAGCAAAGCAACGAACCCACCAACCCGCATTGGGCCAGCGTGGTGGGTTATGGCCCTCGTGCAGTGTCCACGTGGGAGGCCTGTGCCTAGCAGTGGGACGTTTATAGGCTGATGATGACGATGAAGCAAAGAATGTGTGTCAGGATCGTATGCAAATGGAAATCTATGGTCTCTGCCTCCGGGAAGCGGAAGTGATCCATGTAGGTACAGTTCGATTCAATTATCTTATCCCCAACTCGGCACGTTCTCAACTCGTCACGCAAGATAAATACCTAACAAAAACTCCCAACTCGATCCGAAAAAGGTAAAAAGTACTGTCAGAAAGTACTATACTTTTCTACATATGAAAATTATAATCATTATAAGTTTTTTCTCACTAAACTAACTTTTTAGTCTTAATAGGAAAACAAAATAATTTCTACAATAATTATTTATATAATAAAATAATTCTTATCATGCAAAATCACAGAGTATACTAGGCTGATTTCAGTCTTACTAAATCAATTTACTTACTAGGAAAACAAAATAATTTCTGTATTAATATTTTATAATTGTTACTTTTTTACTGGTTCCATTCCAATGGGGCCTGGGGGCCCTGGAGCGCTCTACTGGCTAGATAATAATTATTGGTTTTGAAGTTCCACTTTTCATTCTGACTGTACTTTGTGTTTTTCTGACCGTTTATGAAAATTTTAGTTTTTGTGAGGTATTTATTTTGCGTGTGAACGTGCCGAGTTGGGCAATAAGCCGAATTTAGCTGCGAGTACCGGTGCGCGCAGGTACATCGCGTGCCCGAGCGGCGGGAGGGCCACCGCGGTTGTCTGCTAGCGGGCGGGGGTGCATCGCCCTCCCCGCGCTGTAACGCCCGCTGACACCTAAAATTCGCAACTGCGACGCGACTAGTGACTAACTTCACGGACGCCAATCTATTTGAATCGGACTGTATGTATGTAAATAGGGATGTTAATGATGTTCCGCGTAAAAGGCACGTAAAGCCGCTGGTACCTGGTTGTCTTCGTAATATAGGAGTCATTAAAACCCACCAACCCGCATTGGGCCAGCGTGGTGGGTTATGACCCATGCGCTGTTGTTGTTCTGTGCCCTGCTGTGGGACGTTTATATGCTGGCGATGTTAAATTGGTTTTATTAACTGATTGTTTTTTACTCTAGTAAACATTTTATCCTATATCTATAAAGCATTGTGAATGCAAAATTTCAATAATAAATATATTTATTAACTATTTTACTCAGTATGTAGTCAAACAAGCAAACGGTCATATTGGGCTTCGATTTTGCTATAAAAAAACCGCACTCAAGTCGGTTCATCAGTTTAAGAGCTACGGTGCCACGGACAGATACCTACTACACACACAGACACGTCAAACTTATAACACCGTAGGTATAATTCTAACGATGACAACCCAGTACCTGAAAACGTTCGACAACGAATGTCCCTAACAAGCATAAAAGTAAATTGTTACGTCGTCATTTAAAATCTAACAATCACAATGTCTATGTCTTACATTAAAATGTCAATATATCATGTAAAACGGTACCTCGTATTATTTTAATATCACTAGAAAAAAATATCGTTTTAGCAAAAAGGGTGCATACAAATATAAAAAAGTCTGCTTTGGAAGAATTTATATTCAATATTTATCCTACTGTATTTCCTTTTACTAGTGAAAAAGTATAAAGGAGCAATGAAACCGAACAAGGCCATGGATTTGGACCAATCTAAAATTGATTAGCTCACAATCAGACGAGACGGTGAAAGCATATTCTCACATTCTACATAACCACGTTAGATAGCGACTAGATATATTATCTTCTGCTCTTGAAAATATTGGTTAGTAACAAGTTACAAAATAAATTTGAAATAAAAAAGAACTAATTTTGTTGTTGACTTTTGTAAAAAATCCGCAGACTTTCGTATAAATTCAACTTTTATTGCAGGACCTACTTTGAAGATGTACCTACACCAAAAAGTTTTGGAGTTGGAGAGAGGTTGTAACCGCCTCTGTGGTCTAGTGGCTAAGCCACCGGTTTCAGACCCAGAGGTCCCGAGTTCGATTCCCAGCAGGAGGTACATCTTTTTGTGCTCGGTTTGGTTGGTGGTAGGGCTATTAAGTCCGCCTATCTAGCTACCACTATCTTATCTAAGTCTGTCGCTATAACAACGATCTTATAGCATTGTTGTGTTCCGACAGTTTGAGATGAGAAGAGAGATTTAGATGATTTATCTGATTAGAGATCAAGTGAGATGAAGGCCAAGCGCTTACCCGTTGCTGAATTAAAAAAAAAGTATTGTAGTGAGGTTGCATTATATTATAACAACTATCACACACACAGTAAAGTGACGAAAGAAGCTGAAAACTGGAAACACGTGAAGAAAAATATTAATCACTGTTTTAGATTTTCAAATAATTCTAAGGTTCCTTAGGTTTTGAATATATCGACAGATATTTCCAGTGTATAGCCGTTTTGTCTCCTCCAAACACGCATCCCAACATTGCATTGAACTACCAACATCAAATTCTGAATAGTTGAAAGTTTTCAGTTTAACGTGCCCGTCGCGCCGCGTGATATGTTTATCTTGTAAGACTATGCTAACTAAAGCAAACTTTGCATTATTGTTGTGCGAACATACGTGTATATTGTTAGTTTGAGCGGGCGTGTCCCTCAGTGCAGCGTCTAAGCAAGGAGTATACATAAGTATTTTTTTTGAAACAATATTATGTAAATACAAGAAAAGGAGTAATAAACATCTCGCAACATCTCAATTAATAGGAATATGATCTAGAAAATAAAATGTGTTGTAAACATTTTTCGTTGTTGAAAGGTTAGCAGAGATAACAAATAAAGTCGCATATTAGTTACAACAAAAAACAAACATGACATATTAACAATACAACCCAACCTGCCCACACATTAACAAACACACAATATTTAATCTAGTCATCAAAATCGTTAATAGGCCCGAAACAACCGTACTGAACAAACCTCAAAGCCTCTTAAGGCCTTTTTCAACAACCCAAATAAAATTGGAGCGAATTACTGACGTGTGGTCAAATTCTTTTTATATATCCGCACATTCTAAATCCAGTAACTAGCAAATACGACGTAATGAGTCCCCAGATGGCACCACGAGTTCCATGGACCGAACTAAGACCCAAGCTTAACCGAGTGCCCCTTTGGGGCCTATCTCATTATAAATCTTTTAGTTCACCACACTTGGTTGTATTTGCGTAGCTGTATGTGCAAATATATGGGGTGCGCATTTTTTCACATAACTTTTTAAGTCCTATTATCAGAAGAAAATATTTCTTAAACCAATTTACTTCATAATGATCACTCTTAATAAAAAATATTTAATACGAACGATCGAAACTCATAATTATCAGAATTCATAATATAGTCATTATTTATACTAAATTTAAACTAACCTTGTTTATACTAATAATTTTTTTCATATATTTTCTTAATACTAACGATCGATACTCCTAATCATTCTAACAAATTCCAATATTCATAAATTGGTTTCATACTAATATTTGTTTTCATATATTTCTTGATCATAAATGTTTTTATGCGCCACTCCCTATAAAGAAAAGTTAAGCATGCAAAACTGTAGTTCCCTTGGTTAGGTTAGGTAAGACTTGTGACAAATAACTTTGTAATTTTAATAAATGCTGTGAGCTTGCATGAATGTTAAATGCATGTTTTTTTGGAATACTGCATGCTGCTTGTCTGCTTGCGTGCTTGCTTGCATGCTGCAAGTTCCATGCTTGCTTGCATGCTGCATATCTGCATGCATGCTGCTTGTTTGCTTGCATGCTATGTGCTTGCTTGCATGCTGCAAGCTCCATGCTTGCTTGCATGCCGGTGGGTGCAGGGGGGCTTGCCCACCTGCCCCGACCCCCCCTATTTCTTAATCATAAGTGTATAATGTATTAAAACAATATTAAGAGTTCAAATATTTTCATAGTAATGACATTATTAAAAAGAAAATTATGATTATTGTCAGTTATGAAAAAAACAATTATGATAAAAAATATTATGAGTTAAAACTTGTTCTTAATAATGACAGTATTAATAAAAAAAAAATATGATAACTGTCTGTTATGAGTTCCGATAGTAGTAATAAAAATTTATGAACAAAGAAAGTATGAAGATAAAAATTAGGAAGAGTGATTGTTATGAACACAAATCGGTAGTAAAACAAAAAATAGGAATAATAGTTTTATGTGAGCCAATATGATTGGACTCTTATATACGAGTATTAGCAACATCCCCTCTCCTTATTCACTAAGTTTTATTTGTACTGGCACCTCGAGACCAACCGTTAGGTTATGCAAGAAGTGCCAGACGTCCCTGCGCCAGTAGACGCCAAATCAGTGCCCGCCGAAGCGCGCTCTTCATTCGGTATTCATAAGACTAGTGTCTCGGGAGGGTCTCCCCGTGAACACGTGTAGTTCACTGCCCATTGTCCAGATAAGTAACCGGAGCTGTCAAGCTCGCTCACTTTTCTTTGCACGAAGGGTTTCCACTGCAAGGGTCGTCGACTCTAAAGTCGACTCCCAAGTGTCCACCTTGGTAGCGGAGTAGTAAGCTTCTCGAAACCCGTCCAGGCGCCTAACCAGTTCCCACGTCCTACGCGGCTGGCTGGACCGGAGACTTACGGCATCTAGGAGGCCGCCTCTACTAGTTCTCCAGACTACTACCGGAGATGTCAACACCAATGTCCAATGAGAACCACCGGACAAAGCTACCAACTATAAGGGAAACTCACGTTCCCCGCAGGACTTTTCGCTTCTGGCCCCTCAGAGACCGCTACTAGGCCCCGCTCGCTGTGCGTGAGTTTGGAAGTCCCGGCACACAAAACCAGGACAAACGAACATTCCCAAACTCTACAACCATAAGCCACTACGAGTCCAACCCACGTCCGGATCTCGCCGGAGGCGCCGGCAAGGCACAACCAGCGGGGGACATGAACCGGAATCCCGTAGTACCCATGAGAAACATAGCCGGACCCGTAGTTCTAGCTGCGATACCCTATCTATCGGGGTCGGTAGATAGGGAGTATTAGCAACATCCCCTCTCCTTACTTCACTAAGTTTATTTGTACTGGCACCTCGAGACCAACTGTTAGGTTATGCAAGAAGTGCCAGACGTCCCTGCGCCAGTAGAACACTCGCGCAGGAGACCACCAATGTTAGGTCTTGACGCCAAATTAGTGCCCACAGCAGCGCGCTCTTCATTCGGTACTCATAAGACTAGTGTCTCGGGAGAGTATCCCTGTGAACACGTGTAGTTCACTGCCTATTGTCCAGATTGGTCGCCGGAGCTGTCGAGCTCGCTCACTTCTCGTTGCACGAAGGGCACAACTCGCAGTTGCCACTGCTAGGGTCGTCGACTCTAAAGTCGACTCCCAAGTGTCCACCTTGCTAGCGGAGAAGTAAGCTTCTCGGAACCCATCCAGGCGCCTAGCCAGTTCCCACGTCTTACGCGGCTGGCTGGACCGGAGGCTACGGCATCTAGGGGGCCGCCTCTACTAGTTCTCCAGACTACTACCGGAGATGTCAACACCAATGTCCAATGAGAACCAACGGACAAAGCTGCCAACTATAAGGGAAACTCACGTTCCCCGCAGGACTTTTCGCCTTTGGCCCCTCAGAGACCGCTACTAGGCCCCGCTCGCTGTGCACGAGTTTGGAAGTCCTGGCACACAATACCAGGACAGACGAACATTCCCAAGCACTACAGCTAACCACACGCCACTACGAGTCCAACCCATGTCCGGATCCCGCCGGAGGCGCCTGGTTAAAGGCACGACCAGCGGGGGGCTAGTACCGGAACCCCGTAGTACCTCTGAAAACACAACCGGACCCGTAGTTCCAGTTGCGATACCCTATCTATTGAGGTCGGTAGATAGGGACTATTTCTAGGCACTATCTCCAGAGTGGAAGATTGTATTAGCAACAATAAAGATAAGATAAAATATTCATTATTTTACATCATATTGACAACAAAAGGACAAACAACAACAAGACAGGTGGTGAGCCCATCGCCGCTCTATGTTGTTGAATGTATGTGCAGTCTTTAGTCCGTTAGTCGCCTTTTACGACACCCAAGGGAAGTGGTGGTAGTATTTTCACCGCTACGCAATACGGTTACAAAAAATAATAAAAAAATACTTGTACTAACCGAAAGTTGTTGTGAGCTGGAAAATGCAATTTGTCAATTGTTATAATTTCATAAATTCTTGCATCTAATAAATAATTAATGTCAACGTACGACGAATTGATTAACAAAATAATAAATTAGGCTACTTTAATGTTTAATATGTTATGTAACTTACAGCTATAAACATAAGACATAGAATCGGTCTGCAAAGACCTGCGTAAACAATTCACCACTATAATACCTACAGCATGTTTATTAGATAATACAGTTCAAAGTTTATCCTGTTTACTTATTCAAATACATTACAACTTCAGTTGCTAAAATGATTGTGATCGCTCGACGCGTGTTTTCGCTAACAATTATTATTGGACTTGCCAGTGAAACTTTTTGTTCCCAACCATACAAAAATGTTGAACAAACACCTAGCGTGAATTTTATCAGCAACACCGAAACACCTGAGGAACTTCTGAATGTGGATAAAAACTTAGAAGAAAGTAACAATAAGTTACCAGAAGTGCCCAATGAACAGTTACTAACATTGCTGCAAAGGATCATGCTAAGGACACACAACAAGCCACCTGAGAAGTATCGCGTGACGAGACAGACGGATTTGAAGTCACATTTGTATCCACATTTACCTAGCTCGTATGACAATAACTCTCCCTGGGTTACCGAAGACCCTTCGACCAATCCACAAAGGCTCAGATAAACAATAATACTAACCCTGCATATCCCATCACTAACCCTGGCTACGCAACCGCGAACCCTAGTTACAATCCTAATCCATATAGGCCAGCCAATGGCAACTACCCTAACCAACAAACCAATTACAACGGAAAATCTAATAGCACCAGGCCTTAACTACCAGCTCACTATCCTTCAAGTGGACCGCGACCTTACAATAACACAGCACCAAACTACAGCACAACTCCAAGAAACCCCCAATATCCTTCTTACAACAACGTAAATCCTAAACTTTACCAACGGCCCAATTATCAGCCAGGATACAACTACAGCACCACACAACCAACCTTTTGGACTACCAATCTTTACAATCCGAACATCCAAAACGGTCGAGCCCTTCGAACAATCATGTTCATTATCCTGATAATAACAATATGGGGCCAAACTACGACCCCCGTAAGACAACACCACAACTTTTCTTACTAAAATTTACTGGTGAATTGTTTTGTATTTGTTTAACATTATTTTGTGGAATATTGTAATGAAGAAAAGAAGCTTGTGAGTGTTAAATTGTAGTTTAATAGTAAATACTGTTTGATAATATTTTTATTTTATTCATACCAGTTAATTAGGACCATTTAATTAAGATTAATATGTTCCAACTCTTTCCCTTCTTTAATAGTGTGAAGATGTTGTTTTTCTAATATCATTGAAAGACACTTTGTCATCCCAACACATCTTACAAATCCTGGTATACTAACTTTACAAATTCCTATCACCTAATGCAAATTATACAGTCTTGATGAAAACTACGAAAATAAATAGACATTATAGTTTTTATAATAAAGATACTACTACAGTTTTACGCGTAAGTATCGTGTGACGTTTTCTATAGCTAGCTGCCATCAACGAATCCTTTCAATTTTCGATACAGGCTTACGCAACACAGCGATAACCGAGGTGCTTTACTGTTGGTAAAAAATAGGTAAGACCAGCTGCAACGCACTATTC
Source organism: Scoparia ambigualis (assembly GCA_963921215.1). NCBI lineage: Eukaryota > Metazoa > Arthropoda > Insecta > Lepidoptera > Crambidae > Scoparia > Scoparia ambigualis. The sequence goes on along the minus strand of OY992502.1, from coordinate 51,683,821 downwards.
AATCGTTTGATCAGTGCAACACCACCTATGAGAGCGCCCTGAATCGCATCACTGAGCTGGAGCAAGAGTTGGCGAGGGCGCACTGACGTATATCTCAGCAGGAGGAACAAACGCAATCTAATCAAGCGGAAGTCACCCTGAACCTTTTTGACAAACTGATGGCATCACCTGGCGAATTTTCGGCTGTTTCTGCAGAGCATCAACGGTTTCATAGCACCGGCGGTTTATCAATGTGTCACCAAAGCAACGAGTAGTACTTACGAATGATAGTAAAATAAAATGTGATTACTTGGGTACTAACAAAATTAAGAAATATATAAAAATTAATAAGTATATTAGGAAAACAGAAAAGCTTATCTATAGACCTTACTGCTCTTTCTCTTTAAGGGATTCTCGCTTATCCACTCATTTGGCGTGCGCTCTCTCTATACGAATACAAAGGCGAGCTTATAGTTAGATTTTTTTGCAATTATCGGCTCATTTTGCGTGCGCTCTCTCTATACGCATACGTTTGCCCACCTGTGGGGTACATTTAGCGTGTCTCACTTAAGTTATAGGCTTTTATATTTCACTTTCACTTTATATACTCATTTAGCGACACTTTGTGTACACTAATACGTTCAAGCACCAGTAGAATATATACATTTTTTTGTTATATTTTTTTAAATACTATTTATTACTGTTTTTAAATATATTTTTTAATCTTTCTTCTCTTTTAACACGTCGTTTACACAATGCCAACCAAGTTACAAGCCGCGATTTTTAAAACACAGCACTCAGCCCAGTCTCGGCGTCAATACGCCCACAGCCGTCCTCCCCAAGATAGCGCTGCCCAAGTTCAGCTCCAGAGTGGATTGGCCTTTATTTATTGCGCTGTTTAAGACATGGCGATCTTGTCTTGTCTTCTCCAGACTCAGCAGTGAGGCAGTCACCATGGTATCCCACCTCAAGGTCAGCAATGAAAATTTCGCCGTGGCCATGGAAACCCTCACCAAGCGTTACGAGAACTGCCGGGTGCTTATCGACAGCTTTGTCGATATAATCCTAGCGTTACCAACCATCCTTAAGCGCTCAAACATTGGCACACTCTTTCTCACTCCGCTCGTATCCGCTCAGTGTGCCCTCAACAACTTGGATCTGCCCGTAGACAACGATTACGTGTTTGTCTCGATAGTGGTGCGAAAGATCAAGGGCAAGCTCACTCTGTTTGAACGCAGATACGGGTCTAGTAACACCTTGCCCACGTTGAGGGACCTCATCTCCTACCATGAGGAGTACGCGTGCTGTGTGGAAAGATAGATTTTTCTTTTTTAAACTTTATGCATTTAAAGTACAGAGGCGGACTTAATGCCTTAGGCATTATCTCCCAGTCAACTATACAGTGGTGCAGAGATAAAAAACAACACAATAATTCTTTTTGTTCTGTTTAAAAGCAAATGAACTACAGAATTGTTAAATTGATTGATGATTGTTAAAAAATACATACATAATTATAATCACTATAGAGAGATAGAAACCAGGCAATGAGGACCGCAGAAGCAGTCCACTACCATAGTCCACTTTTCACCAAATAGCGTCTGCACATGTGCTCAGTGGACAGGTAGTGATCACAAGCGCCGCTATACGCTGTTTGATGTATGTGCAGTCTTTAGTCCGCTAGTCGCCTTTTAAGACACCCAAGGGAAAAGAGGGGTGGTAGTATTCCTTCACCGCTAAGCGACACGGTCAAAACCCACGCGACAAGGTTGAAAAGTAACCTAATAAAATACATATAAAATAAAGTAATAGACATGTTTTATTCAATCTTAGCCATCGAATTTGGTCATATGTTATGTTACAGTTACGATCGTTTATAAGAAGCTCGATAGAGCAGCGGTTGAAGTGTTTGGTTTGCAATATTGGCAGTAAAATATCTTTTGCAATTCCGGATCACTGGATTCGTGACCAAAAATAAAAACGGGGCCGAAGATCGTCGAAATCAAAATCCGTATTCTCCAAATCGATCTTTAGAGAATCACACCGCACCCCTATTTATGTCTACCACTGGTTTCTTGTTACCAGGTTACCTGTTAACACAGAGACAAACACTTTTTTGACTGGGCATAATTTCGGTTATGTTTATAATTAGAGGTGCTTTTGTGCCCAAGTAAAATAATTGATGCATAGTGTCTAAGAGAGCTTTCTACAGTAATAGCCGTAACAAATCTGTTCTTATAAATTGCAGGTCGTACTGTGTGTTAGTAACGGCGTACTCGCAATATATCGTCCAGATGTTCGCAACTTTCACGTTGGCTTAAGTACGGAAGTTAATAGCAGTATTCTGGAGTAATAAATCGTCAACTATTACCGAAACGCTTCTATTTCGCTTAGCACTTGGTGCAAGAGCGTATGTGAAGATAGGACGTTGTCCGTTAACTTCTGCGGAAGCCGTCTGTTATAAAAATGCTCTTGTTACATGGTTAGCATGGAGAGCACAGTATATTCATTTTTTTTTTATAAATTTTATGGTAATTTTAAAAGCTTTATATAGTTTTTTGTAACATCATTCGTTATTTTTTTTCTTTATCTATATTAATAAGTAATATTAATAAAAATCAATTGCCACGAATGTTTGTTAGCGCATCACTTTAGCGCATTATTTTATTTGGCAAATAATTTTTTAATTTGTGTTTTTAATTGCCAGGACAAGGTTTATAAGAAAAAGAATCCACGAGGGTTCAAAAAGGTCCACGCGGACCAAGTTGCAGGCGGGGCAAGTTTAATTAAATCTATATTCTGTGGTATTGGTCGAATAGAGTGAGTATTCGTTAAATATCTGTAGGTAAATCTGTGTATCGATTTACTGTTAACAAACGCTAACGAATACACATGGAACGTTTACTACTTATCTGAAAGGACTGGGTGATCTTCTTTTTTATACCTTTTAAGATTTAGAGAATTTTAAGATTTATAGAATCATAAAAGATTTTCCAATTAGGTATACGGCCGCGATGGTAAGCGGTTATTGTAGCCTTTGAACGCTTGCAGCACCAGAAGTATCAACATTGAACAGAAGAGAAATCTTTTTTCTGTTCTATGGTTATAACTCACGCGTCGCCGACCAAAATGTAATCTAAAACTAGACCACGAACGCGGTAAGTCTTAGTTTCGTCCGCTTCACTCGCCTCTGCTACGCTCAACATAACCTAACAAACTTAATTTTACTTCAAACGCAATCATTTGGAAGGGAATTCGCAAAAGAATTTGAAAACCGATTTTGGCTTTCACCCCTTTCTTTAGAGATAACTGAAGAATTATTCAATTAAACTTCAAGAGATAGCAGGAAAACTTCGTGGTTCGTTGTTCTGTAGCGCGATATCCCTTTGCGCATTGTATATTTTTTTGAACCACAATTCAAAATGGCCGATTCTTAAAAAAGCGCCGTGTTTATATTTAACAGTGCTATTTTGTAAATATTATTTGCAATGTACTTATTTACTTATTAAATGTTACCGGCGCTACAGCGTCGGGTCAAAGTTTGTGGTATTTTATCAAACACTACACAGTTAACTTTATTTCATCATCATCATTATCATCTTCAGCCTATAAAGGTTCCACTGCTGGGCACAGGCCTCCCACGTAGACAATAGCACGTGGGGATAATGGGACATAACCCACCACGCTGGCCCAATGCGGGTTGGTGGGTTTTTAACGACTGTCATCTTACGATAACAACCGAGATCAATGGCTTAACGTGCCTTCCCAAGCACGGAGGAGCTCGAGATGTTTTAAATTTGGTCACTCATCCAGCGACCCGGCATTACGAAAGTTGCTTAGCGAGCAAGATCGCAAGCCGCATGCGCTAGCCGCTGTGCCATTGATCTTCTCAAATATATTTAATCTTATAAAAAGAAACAAGTAAACAGTAAAAACAAATGGCTGCTAGTTACAAACAAACAGGTCTTGCAAATATCATAATTTTACCATTTTACTTTGTCAGAATATAAGGTTATTCGCATAAACGTAACTAAAGTTTGCTTCAGCAATGTAACGTATGTCGTCGTTAAAGCGGCAATACGATTTAGTTGGTTAATATCCGTTTACAGAGTAAGTAGGAAATTCCATACGGCGAGTGCTCGCAGCGAGCGTTAGATGGTGTGTGATTTTTATACGGTAGTTTTATAAACAGTTTCAATTTCAACACCAAACGTACGGTAACAAGTAACACTTTATTTCATGACTACCAACTGCAGCCTTCATAAATGGTTGCACGAACATAATCGTTCCGAGCTAGTTAGTGCGACAAGGTACTTATTTGATAAGCTGCATCTCAAGCTTTCGTTTTTTTTACTGTAGTAAACGCCTTATCACGCCCTATAACTCTAAAGGACAAGGGGGGATACCCATTAAAATCGTGTGTGGGTTGCTAGATCTATATCAGAATTAGTCTGTGACTAAATTTTTGGTCACCCATCTGGATACAAACCAACACATACCTACTAAGATATGTGCTGAATAAAAACGCTCTACTGAACTATAAAATATACAATTTTTGATCGAGTTAAAGCTTTTCCAGCGTCCATTCACAAAATAACTAGCAAACTTGTATATATTACAAGTTTGCTAGTTATTTTGTGATACGTCATCATTTCGTCCGAATCGCGTCTTCTTTCTAAAAAATGAAGATTTATGACAAATGCAGCGCGTCATTCATTGCAAGCCCTATTTAAAGGTTTTCTTTCAGACAATGCAGCGGTGAACCTTATCGAACAGCAATAAGAGTCATAATGGCATGTTATTACCTGTACCAGCTTACCTACTAATTGTGAAAGTTCAGATTTGCCGCGGACGTTTTCTCTTCGTCCGAAGCACTTATTAAAATTGTAAGGTATATTTATGCACGCTTTGTTTGCTTTTTGTAATAACACTCTGTAGTGTGCCTTGTTTTCTAAAGAAAGAAACTGTTTTCTTTTTAAAATAGATTTTTGTAGCGTTAAAACTTTGTTTCACAGAGGTTTTCCTTGTATTAATTATGCATAATTAAATACATACACTATTACACTTTCAGTGTCTATTTTACACAGGGAACTAAGTACAGCCCCTGTCCTAGCCCCTGGGCTTGATAGGTATCCTAGGCGTACCTTCGTTCAGTGTGGATCCGGTGGTTCAATTTCCTAGTAGACAGGCCACGCGACCACCATTTTACTCGAATGTGCTGTTCTCCAGTGTTTAGTGGGTAAACTTCCCTCCCTCTCATCCCTAATCGATGATTATGCTTTCAGCATGAAAAGGGGGATGAAAATGGCTGAGTTAGTCAGGAATTTGTTGATGAAAATAACAATTATAACTTTGATGATATTGCAATAATCCTCAGTTCATGGGGTCTCTTATCAATTCTTGAAAACGACTGAGTTAGCCAGGAATTTGTTGATGGAAATAATAATTATAACTTTAATGATATTGCAATAATTCCCAGTTCATGGGGTCTCTTATCAATTCTTGGAAACGATTGAGTTAGCCAGGAATTTGTTGATGGAAATAATAATTATAACTTTAATGATATTGCAATAATCCCCAGTTCATGGGGTCTCTTATCATTTCTTGGAAACGACTGAGTCAGCCAGGAATTTGTTGATGGAAATAATAATTATAACTTTAATGATATTGCAATAATCACTAGTTCATGGGGTCTCTTATCAATTCTTGGAAACGACTGAGTTAGCCAGGAATTGGTTGATGGAAATAATAATTATAACTTTAATGATATTGCAATAATCACCAGTTCATGGGGTCTCTTATCAATTCTTGGAATCGACTTAGTTAGCCAGGAATTTGTTGATGCAAATAATAATTATAACTTTAATGATGTTTTAGTATTCCCTAGTTCAGGGGGTCTCGTATAAAATAAAAAAAATCTTGCATACCAACTGAGTTAGCCGTCGTAAAATGATTCGCAATAATTCACTGAAAAAAAAGGCGTACCTTCGTACCCTAGACCAGACTCATTTACACACGTCATATTTTTTATGTTTAAAATTGGTTAAGACAGTCAAGAAGTTCAAATCAAAGTAAAGAATAAGGAGGGTTGAAGATTGGGCTCAATGCAACGGGAGAGATCTATCTCCAGCTGTGGAATGTTAAATTTAAATTTGTTTACGCTCACACCAATTATCCAGACCAAGATAAGTATTCTTTTGAAACTCGATTATATGGTAAGACAACGGAAAAATGTACATAAACGTAGAAAAAACACCCAAACCCGAAATCAATTTAGAAAACAGTTTTCCTCCATATTAACCCGACCGGGAATTGAACCCAGGACCTCAGAGATGGCGCGACGCCATACCCGGCGTGCTAGCCACTCCACCACGGAGGTCGTCAACATGAGATAATATGATTTATACATATCTCTTCTTTCTAAGCGTTCGCTTACTGCTGAGAATCGTGACTTCGTTTCATCCGGTCAACCAACTGTCTTCATTGGCTGCGTTCAGTCGCTTGATGGAGTGCGGCACATACATAATAGTCACCACTATTATCCCCGAAGGGTTAGTCAGAGACTATGCAATGAGGACTGCAAAAGCAGTTCTCTACCTTAGTCCACTTTTCCTCAAATAGCGACTGCACATGTGCTTAGCGTGACAGGTGGTGAGCCCATCGTCGCTCTATACTGTTGGATGTATGTGCAGTCTCTAGTCCCTTATTCGCCTTTTACGACACCCAAGGGAAAAGAGGGGGTGGTAGTATATCTGCTAAGTATAACCGTGTGTTATACTATTGATGATTGTTTTTGTGAGGAGGAGCTCGATGGCGCAGCGGCTAGCGCGTTCGGCTTGCGATCTTGCTTGCTAAGCAACTTTCGCAATGCCGGGTCGCTGGATGGGTTCTTATACACTTTATTGCACAAAAACATTTACATTTAAACACAGGTTACACAGGACATATACAAAGGTGAGCTTATCTCTAGAAGAGATCTCTTCCAGCCAACCCCAGCTTTGGTGGTAAAAAAAATTTATATGCGGGACTAACTGTGCTATAATAATATACGTACTTAAACTAAATACTTCAATATAATATTTACACATACATATAATACAAATAATATACTAATAAATATGTTAGTTACTGATTATCGATTTGGTACGATAGATAATGCTCTTTTAATTTGTGTTTAAAAGATTCAACCGATGAACTCTCACGAATGCTAACCGGTAGTTTATTCCACAACCTAGCTGCATACACAGTAAAAGAATTGTGGAAAAACTTGGAGTTAGCCTGTGGATAGGAGAGGGTTCTTGTATCACAGGAACGTTTCGGGCGAGAAGAAGACGGTAAGGATGTGAAGCGGGAACGTAGGTAATGAGGGAGTTGGGGGTAGTGGAGTATTTTATAAAGGAGGCAAAGGATGTGCATATCACGGCGAAGACGGATTGGAAGCCACTTTAACCTCGTCCGAAACTCCGAAATGTGGTCATATTTTCGTAGACCGAATATAAAACGGATAGCCAAATTTTGCAGGCGTTCCAGCTTGTTAAGCAGCTCCTCAGTAGCATCCAAATAACAAACATCAGCATAGTCGAGAAGAGGGAGTAAAAGGGACTGAGCGAGCATAATTTTGGTGTTGTATGGTAAGAAAAACTGGAGTCGCTTGAGAGAGTGATAAGAAAAGTGCATGCGCCGACTAACTTCATTAACTTGTGATCTCCAGGACAAAGTGTAATCAATGATGAGGCCTAGGTTTTTAGTTTTTTGTGTATATGCAAGATTTACTCCGTCATATGTGACCTTCGGGAGTATGTCAAAGTCCAATTTGTGGTACAGCCTACTGCTACCTACAATTATGGCTTGTGATTTACTTGGATTCACCAGCAATCCAAAAGAGTCCGCCCAAGACTTCACTGCGAGGAGATCTTTATTAATCGCATCAATTGTCGTGCCAGCATTGGATGCATCAAAGTGCTTATAAATTTGTAGATCATCTGCATAAAGGTGGTACGGACACGATAATACTTTAACGAGCTCATTCACAAATAAGGAAAAGAGGAGAGGTGAGAGAACCCCACCTTGTGGTACACCCGCTGTAAGGGGAGCCCATTCTGAGAGAGAGTCACCACATCTTATCCTCTGGCAGCGGATGCGTAAATAGTCCGAGAACCACCCGATTACCGCCGGGGTAAGGTTAAGAGAATGGAGGATGGCAAGAAGGATGTCATAGTCAACAGAGTTGAAAGCGCTGCTAAAGTCTAGTAGAACAAGAACCGTGAACAACTGGTTGTCCATGGCGTGCCGGATATCGTCTGTGACGTTTAGCAAGGCGGTAACAGTGCTATGGCCAGGACGAAAACCGGATTGATACGGACTTATTAGCTTATGATGTGAGACATATGAAAATAGCTGTTTTTGAACAGCGCTTTCTAGGACCTTGGACAGGAATGGAAGGATAGAGATAGGACGGAATTGAGAGAAATCAGTAGGGGAAGCTGACTTAGGAATGGGAATGACGTGGGCTAATTTCCAATCGGAAGGGAAGACGTTGGTTGCTAAGGAATGGTTTAAAATATGTGCGATAATAGGCACAACATCTTCCAGGATAGGCATCAGCATATCACGGCAAATGCCATCCTCACCCACGGCTTTGGAAGTTATGGATAGGATATTCTTCTTAACCTCCCCCTCAGTGATTTCACGAAAAGAAAAGGGCTCACAGTCAGGACGAGCAAGTGATTTAAGGAATGAAATCGTTTCTGCTTTGATGGAGTCAGCAACAGTAACCGGAGTACTTGTGAAATGCTTGTTTAGCTGGTTGAGGTTAGGTAAATCACCGATACTGTTGCAGTCTTCACCCACACCGAGCGATCTCAGAAACCTCCAGATTTGAGCCGGAGGTAAGTTTTCTATAGATGTGTGGATGTATCGTCGCTTGGCATCCCGACAGAGCCGATTGCAAAGATTGCGCAGCCTCTTGTATGTGACCAGGTTGTCATGATTTGGTAGTCGCTTTAGAATTGACTTGGACTTATCCCTACGCTGCATGGTTTTCTTTATCGCAGGTGTCAGCCAAGGCGCAGGTGGATGTTTAACGCGCACTGGTCTGAGTGGGGCATGAGTATCAAAGAGCTTTGTTAACAGTTGATTGAATATCGTAACTTTCTCATTTACACTATCAGCTCCAAACAAGGCGGACCAATCTACCCTAGCAAAGTCCTCTCTCAAGCGACTCACACAGACACCACCAAAATTTCGTCGGAAAATTACTTTGGCTTTAGACTTGGGGGTGCGTACACGATAGGATAAATAGAGAAGGTCATGGTACGAGAATGGAGCAGTAGTTTGTCCATGTAAAAGGACTGAATTTGGTTTCGATACTATCTGTACGTCTAAAAGAGATGGCTGGCAATTAGGAGAATGATGGGTGGCAGTGAGTGGAAGCAATTCAAAGTTGACAGAAGTTATAATGGAATTAAGACGTGACGAGCGAGAGTTATCTTTCAATAAACAAGTATTAAGATCACCCATCAATATTACATGATCGTAAGAAGAACTCAGGGATTCGAGGGTTGTTTCAAAAGAGTCAAAATAATTAACATTGCTGTTAGGGCTGTAAGCAGCTCCTACTAAAATACTGGTATGGTGTAAACTGAGCCTTAAGAATAAGTACTCCAAGGCTCCAGTATAAGTGCTAGGAGACTGACTGACGACAGAGCATGGTATGTGGTCTTTGATATAGATGCATACACCACCACCCCCAGCTCCAACTCTGTCGTTTCGGAATAGCTAATACCCATTCAGCGTAAAAAGAGGGGACGGAAGAGACGGTTTGAGCCAAGATTCGGATATTAATATTCCGTCGACTAGCCTGTTGCTAAATGATGCATTTAAGTCAGAGATGTGTGCAGGGACACTCTGCGCGTTAATATGCACTAGGTTTAGGTAGTGGGATTTATTGCGGAATATAGATTGAAGCTTGACATCTAGAGAGAGATCATCAGTATCAGAAATAGTAGAAATATCGCTGCAAGCACTTTCAAATTCATCGGAAGAGCCATCAGTAAAATAATCTGAATTTATAGACATACATACAATAATAATAAACTATGAAATAAATAAAACTAACACTAATAAAAAATAAAAATAAAACTAAAAAGCTAAAAGAAAAACCACCAGCGAGCGTTGGCCACACATTAACCAAAAACAATCAACAAAAATTATCAAAACACAAACGCAATACAATATGAATAAGTAAAAAATAATAATATTGGAACATCGACAAACGGTTTTTGAACGGAACGTCATCACATTGACACTGACATGACAGCTGACTTTTGACAAACTTAAACGAAACGAGAACAAAACAGAATAATACCTACGTTACGTACATTTACTGAAATACCTTTGTTAATTTAATAATTTATAAACACCAAAAGAGATGGTATCAGAACAAAGTATCAACAGACTGTTGGATTACCTAACATGGACTAAGCCAATTGAGGAAAAAAAATTAACTTAGCTGCCTGTCGCGGATGGAAAACTGGCCTGTAGGTGTTGTAACTCAGCCATCGCAGTTATCTTCCGTCTACTCTTGTCCGGCAATAGCACCACTATGGTGCCATCTGACGACCAACAGTTTTTCACGCCGAAATGTTTACGGGCGGCTGTAAACACGTTTTGCCTGGACTTCGTCAAAAACTCCGAGAGTGAAATTCGTGTACCCTTCAACGCCGTCTTAGCGTTCCACACCGCAGCTCTGTGACCGTACGTTGTGAAGCGAAGCAACACAGGGCGCGCCCTGTCTTTTTTAGCAGCACCAAGTCGGTGACATGTCTCGATGCAGTCTGGCCGAAGCTGTGTCAGCTTCATCTTCTTGAGCGTCTCGTGTACTCTGGCAGGAACATTCTCTTTGGGGTGGCAAGCCATGGAGCAGCAACACTTTACGCCGAGAGTGGGTATCGAGTCGATCCATACCCACATTGAGAAGATCGAGCTGCATCTTCAACGTGTTCACAGCCTTAACTACAAATGTTTTAAACTGCTGGTAGTCTGCAGATAGCGCCTTGACAGTTTGTAGTTGCACTCCAGGAACTGATGACTCCGCATGCTGTTGTAGCGCCTTTTCAAACTCCTCCATGCGGGCGTGAAACAGCGTAGTGAGGTCCTGAATAGTGTCATTGACATTGACGGTGTCCATATTCAGGAAGCAAGTAGTGTAGAACTAAAGATGATGCGATGAGGTGACAAGTAGGTGATGTGATGCGGGATTGTGATTGCAGTGAAAGTGCGAGTAATAATTAGTTTATGCCAACACTCACTGGTACATTTACTAACACATTTGAGAGAAATTAAAGCTGTAAGCACCTTTAATATATTTAAATAAATTAAATTTTGCAGAGCAGCTTTAAAAGCGTCTATCAATTTTGAAGTACCCGCACGAAAAAAAAGCTTAAAACCAAACCAAACTTAAAACATCTCGAGCTCCTCCGTGCTTCGAATGCGTTAAGCCGTTGGTCCCGGTTGCTGTCGTAAGATGGCAGCCGTTAAAACCCACCAACCCGCATTGGGCCAGCGTGGTGGGTTATGGCCCAATATCCCCACGTGCTATTGTTCACGTGGGAGGCCTGTGCCCAGCAGTGGGACGTTTATAGGCTGATGATGATGATGATGATTGTTTTTATTCATCACTGAGGTGCCTAGATGGATGTGACCTACTTATATACACTTTAAAACAAAACAAATTAAATCTACCAACCGTGCGAGCGCGACGGAGTAAATCATTGTCCCAGTTTAATATCTCCAACTGTTCTACAGATTACGTGAAGGAATTCTTCTAAAATATACGTGAGGGGACGTACAATTCGCTAGTGCACTTAAAATGGAATCTATAAATCTGTTTCCTTTTCGCAGAGTTTTACTTTGGCTATACGTGGGTCTAAATCTCTTGACACCTGAAACGGATACGCTAGCATTGAAACCACCTGACGTTATTTATTGATGGTACTTCACCAAAAGACTAAAAAATACACATTACGGGGTAAATATAATAGTTATATAAGTCAGTTAAAGTAAAGTAATAGTACATACATACATTAAACTATGCTAACTATGAATATTTCCTATAAAAAGGAAATTTAAAAAAAACATATAATTACGACTATTATCCTCGAAGCGCTAGTCAGAGACTAGGCAATGATTACCGCAAAAGCAGTCCTCTGGACTAACGGAGTAAAGACTGCACATACATCCAACGCAATAGAGCGGCGATGAGCTCACCACCTGTCACGCTGAGCAGTGCCATAGGTACTCCACTTTTCACCAAATAGCGAAAAGCTATTAAAGCGCTATTTGGTGAAAAGTGGATAAAGTCGCTCTATTCTAAAGATAAAGATATTTTTATTTGCAAATATGGGTACATGATTAGTGGTACAGAAAAATTAAATTGATTCAGCCATATTTTACCAGTAGGCATTCAAAAATATGTTAAACATAATTAAATTATTATAAATTCGAATTAATTATATTAATAAGATAACTAATTAATTTTTTTTTTTTTTCATTCAGGAATTCACTTACACTATAATATGCTCTACCTGCTAATAAAATTCTTAGTTTATGCTTATATTTCAATAGAGGCAATTCCTTCCAGCACTTGGGTATTTTATTATAAATATCTGGATCCATGCAATAGACACTTTTGCGATATATCTTTAGTCCGTTAGTCGCCTTTTACGATACCCAAGGGAAGAGAGGGGGTGGTAGTATTCTTTCACCGCTACGCAACACGTTAACACGGTAAAAGCAAATAGCCTAGGTATTACTGTCCCACAGCAAGACAAAAGCCTCCATCATTTAAGTCAAGCCATCGCTACAATAGGCTAGTTGACTAAATGTCAAAATCATATTAAAACGATACCTGTTTACCTATTTTATCCTAAAAATAAAATAATTTTCAAAATATCAAGCATTTACAATATTTATATTCCGATTTTTTAAGACCGCCATGTTGAGTAAATGACGTCACGCCGTGCCAAACATCCGTTTCGTTCGAGGCTTGTTCTTTAGAAATGTCACAACAATAAAATGATATTTGGCACGGCGTGACGTCACGGCTTTTTCGTTTAATATCATTTGACTGAATGCGTATTATTGTCAAATTTTTTCTTTAAAAATATTAATCCCAATTTTTTTAATGAATATTTTAGATATTTTGTTTCTATAGATCATAATTGATCATAAGAAACGCCAATTCACCCGATTTATTCTTAGTGGACACAAGCCTTAGCTTAATAACCGCGCTTGCCAATTGCAAAACACACCAGACCGAGCTCTGCCTCTGGGCCACCGGCACCGAGGCGAATCAAGTAAGGCGAGGTATTCCGAGCGCTTCTCTCTCGCTCTCTTGACGGTACGACGGTAAGGGACGGGTATAACAGCGAAGCGGCGCGAATAGGTGCGTTTATAGGTTTTTTGCCTATAAAAGAAAAAATAAGTGAAATAAAAAAAATGTGTCTTTTGCATTCACTAGAATATAAAAAGTTTCATCTATTGGTAAAAAAATTAAGCCATTTATTAATGTATTATCTGACTTACAGCTCTTTTAAATGTTGAACAGAGCTATCTTTGATGTTTTTTTCTATAGTGTGAAGTTGTACCAAATATGTTTCTGTCTCTAAGAGTCACTAGATAATATGTTCAACTATATTATATATGAATTTTAGAACTGTATGTTTTATATTGGTGGCGGTACAATCAATCGAAATTGTTAAAAATGGGAAAATAGCGCCCCTTTTTATGTATACAACTAGGCGGTACAAATTAAGATTGTTTTGTTAGAATTCTGTTTGTAAAATATATTTCTCGGACGGCCAAAGTTAGTCGTCGCTTGTAAGGGCTATTATTGCTTAATCGCTTACAAATGTTTAAAATTAATCCTTCCACTTAATTGGAAAGGAGAGGACGCAGCGACATTCAATTAATGTAAGCTTCATAAATCAAGGATATCTACCGCGCCAAGCGACAGACAATGTATTGTCTATCATACGTATTCCTGACAAGCTCGGTAGTGTAGGGGTTGCGGTTAGACAACGATAGCAAAAGCTAAGCTACTTTTGCTAAAGTTTATCAGGATGGGTAGGTAGATAGATAGATAGATAGATAGATAGATAAAACGCTTTATTGCACACATAAAAATACAGAAAACATAAAATAATCATATTAAAACTAATGTGGGCAAAGGCGGTCTTATCGCTTAAAGCGATCTCTTCCAGACAACCTTTGCGGTATAGGACAACAGAAAAAGAACGACAAGCAGTGCACCAGAAACAAGCAAATATGAAATAAAATTATAGAATTAAAATACTTAATTTATAAATAAATATATACAAATAAATAATATGATATATAAGTAATCATACTAGTAATATAATAAAATACATAAAATAGGTACTTATTCATTTTCTTTATCCATATAAATTTATGGTTCACGCAAGGTAAGCGTGTAATGGTAGTAGTGTTGATTGAATGGCGATGAATCCCGATGTACCTACTTTTTTTAAAATGATAATAAGGGCAAACGATCACGCCAGGCACCTGATGGAGAGCAATTACCGTCGCTCATCCGCCCGCAATACCAGAGGAATCGCCGATAATAATATGTTGCCGGCCTTTGAGGAAGGACTATGCTCGTTTCTTAAATATGTCAAAGTCGTATAAATGGTCCGGAAATACCGTCGTTGTGAGCTGAATGAAATGATTTTTATTATACATTATTCATGTTATACTCATTGACCTAGAAGTATAGACAAGACATTCATTGCTATGCAGATGATAGCACAGTGCATGGGGGATATAACGGGCACCCAACGGCTGGGCGGGTAGACACCGAAATGAAGCGAGCAAATCTTGTCATTGAGCTCGATCGGATGTTGGACCTCATTTCTAAATGGGGCTCCGATAATCTTGTGGAGTTCAATGCCAAGAAAACACAGGTGTGCGCGTTCACAGCGAAAAGTCGCCATTCCTTCCCCTTCCCTCCCTTCAGGGTACATCTCTAGGCCTGCAGAGCAGTATTAACATGCTCGGTATGGATATCCGCTGCGATCTGAACCAAAAGGACTACATCGAAACCGTCATTAAAAATGCCTCACGTAAACTCGGTGTCCTGAACAAGGTGCGGCGATTCTTCACGCCTGATCAGTTGTGTCTATTATACAAGACACAGGTGCGGTCTTGCGTGGAGTATTGCTCTCACCTTTGGGACGGCTTCGCAAAGTACCTTCTCGATGCCTTGGACAGATTGCAGCGCCGCGCTGTGCGCATTATCGGCAATGCAGAGGTCACTAAAACTCTCGAGCCTTTGCAATTGCGTAGAGATATTGCGTCACTCAGCGTCTTTTACCGTTTATACCATGGCGAGTGCTCTGAAGAACTCTTTGACCTCATCCCTCCTTCTCCCTTCCTCCATAGGAGTACGCGTGCTGCTCTGCGGAGTCACCAATTTACAGTCTCTAACATTCCATCTCGCACAAAGAAATTTGCTGACTCGTTTCTTTGCCGCACTTCCAAAAGATGGAATAGTCTACCAGCACACGTATTCCCTCCTACCTATGACATAGGGTCCTTCAAACGAGGCGTGAAGAAGCACTTTGTGGGCCGGCAGAGTGAGGATGACTGATGCTACGTCTCTTACGCTGCACCAGTTGTCCTCGCGCCTGGACCTCATTTCCACTTAACATCAGGTGGAGTGGGGTCATTTGCCGGGCTTAGTATAAAAAAAAAGAACGTTCATACAAATCATTTGTTCAAATTCTGGAATGAGAGACCTAAAGTTTGTTGCAGCCGCTGCAGCGCTTAAACATTTAAATGTCGTCTAATCAACAGACAGACATCGCATTTGGGACACCATCCTGATACACACTACGTTGTCTTTGACCGATTTCAGCGCCAAATCGGTCAAAGACAACGTAGTGTGTATCAGGATGGTGTCCCAAATAGATTGTCAATAACAATAATTGAAAACATATCATTTCTATTCTAATAATACGATATAACTACTTAATAATAACTTGAATAACAATTAATTTCACTTACTTGACAACTGAATTGTAGTAAACGTCTAGGTGAACACTTTGAAAAGAAATAAAGAATTATTTTCGCCGCTCCGAATGCGAATGTCAAAGCCACACTAAAGCAAGGTGCCGAGTCGACTCCACAGATGAGTGGAATATAGTGCGTGTTCGGAAGGGCCTATCTAGTGTAACGTATATATCGCTGGTTATACCTGTACCTGAGTTCGATGTCCAACCAACCAGTAATGCCTTGATTCTCGAATTTATTTTATTCCGCTGCCTGATAACGATTTGATACCCATAGTAATGGGGTTTAGAGTACGCGCAATATCCTTTGCAAATTAAAGCTTTCTGATAAATTAAATCTTTTAGGGCCGTTTAGAACAAATGGAAATTTAAATTGGCAGGATGCCTATCCAAAAATAACCGATTAACAGATATCTATTAACTCCGAAGAGGGGTTGGAAATTGCTTTGCGCCGAAATTAAATAGCATCAACTAGGAAACGTTAAATTTTATATTACTTTAGTCATCACCATTAGCGTAATACAAACGTCTTACTACTGGAAACGATACCAGCATGAGCGTTCCCGCATGAACAAATGAGAGATCGCACCTTAACACGATGTAAGGAGGTCAAAGGTTGAAGGTAATATAAAGATGTTATTATGTACTTTATCTAGTTTGGTACAATAATATATATTATCTAATTATGTTAGATTATTAACTGTGAACTGGTTAACTGTGTCGCGTAACGGTAAAAGAATACTACCACCCCTTTTCTTCAATTTGGTTTCGTAAAAGGCGACTAACGGACAAAAGACTTCATATACATCCAACAGCTTAGAGCGGCGATGGGCTCACCTATCACGCTGAGCACATGTGCAGTCGCTATTTGGTGAAAAGTGGACTATGGCAGAGGACTGCTTTTGCGGTCCTCATTGCTTAGTCTCTGCCTAACCCTTCGGGATAAAAATCGTGATTTTAAGTATATGTATGTATGTATGTATGTTAGATTACGCCTCGGCGGCCAAGCGTTCAAGCGCTCGACTCGATAACCGGAAGTCCTATGTTCAATTCCCAGGTCGAATAAAATGTGTTTTCGGATCTTTTGATGCATAGCCTGAGTTTGTGGCAAGCATTTGGCAAGCTTGTTGATTAGGCAAATACCCATCAAATGGCTACTTGACAGTTTTTGGAAAAGTATTTTAAACATTACAAACGCTTACGTACCTTTATAATATTTTTATTCTTGAAAAAGCTTACAAAGCTTATTTTTCTTCATTAATTTGGAAAACGGTTGGTTACGTGACATTTTTCCCTGTGATGTCACACTTCAATAGACACACAAATTTTATCTTGAAACCTGATAGATATTTTGTTGAAATGTGTGTCACACGAAGCTCAATCATGGCCGCCTGCTGTTTCGAGTCTTGCAATTCACAGATAAAAAATCGCAAATTTATTTTGTAAAAAATAAAATATTTATAAATTATCTTTAAAAAAAATATATTTTATAATTATTGTTAAATTATAAACTACCATATCCGATATATTTCAACTGTCAAATAGCTAATTGTAGCGATGACTTGATTTCATTGATTTATGATTCTTTGCCTTGCTGCTATGCGATTCTCTGAGGGACACATAGACGCTGCGCTGTCTCTTTCCAATTTTGTGGATATGAAAGAGACAGAGTCAATTCTCAGCGCTGCGGCAGCCGCTGCTACCAAGTCTTTAACTTAGAGAATCGCACTGCAGTAGAACATTACAGTATACAGATTTCACTTTTTGTGTAGATGTGGTATCATTAAACAACCTACAAATATACCATCACCACCGGCCTTATGTTCCCCATCAGGTTAGATCTGGGCAAAGCATTTGAGAATATGTGAAAATAAATAAAGAATTTAGGATTCAGCCAAAGCAGTTCCAATAGCTTTAGCTTTAGTTTTCGCCAATTTCGAATGTCTAATGTTCTGTGAAGTCTGCATTCGATGGCAAAATAGAAATTTAGCGTTTTAACGACTATGTCGATGCTGCGATGCGTTTGAACAACTCTATGTTGGATCGTTTAGAGTTCAATGGATGTTTGAAAAGCATACGCAAGCATTTTGCTTATACTGTTTCGTTGAACACAGTTAGTAAATGTAGAATTTTCTAGAGAGGAAAACTGTACTGTCGCTATTTGGAATAACTTTATTTCAAATAGCTACTGCTTTGAAATAAAGTTATTCCAAATAGCGACAGTTCAGTTTTATTCCGCAATGTAGCTTTATTAATTTAATGTGTAACCAATATAAAAATTACACAGAAACATTCAAGAACCTAAATTGCATTTTTTTTTATATACAAGAAGGAGGCAAACGAGCAGGCGGGTCACCCGAT
The DNA here is from genome assembly GCA_963921215.1 of Scoparia ambigualis. Classification (NCBI taxonomy): domain Eukaryota; kingdom Metazoa; phylum Arthropoda; class Insecta; order Lepidoptera; family Crambidae; genus Scoparia; species Scoparia ambigualis. The sequence goes on along the minus strand of OY992502.1, from coordinate 51,665,396 downwards.
GGAGAGCAATCACCGCCGCCCATGGACACCCGCAAAACCAGAGGAGTCGCAGATGCGTTGCCGACCTTTAAGAAAGGAATAGGAATTGTGAGGGGGGGGAGGAGTGAAGGGGCCTCCGGAACTCTCACTGGCCGGACGAAACACAACACCAAGTGTCATTATTTCACGCCAGATATTCGTGAGAGGGTGGTGTTACCCCGGGCGAGACGGCCAAATGCGTGCTGCAACGCAGCGTGGCTCTACCACTCAGTCAGTTTCACTCATTTAGCACCACCCAGGGGTCACGTGTAGGGTCTCAAGGAAAAACCTACGGACGCGAGTAACTTTAACCCACAAAAAAAAAATATTTTTTGGGTGCATTTAACAAAAAGATAGTGTGTGGTGCATCCATAGAGCGGCGATGGGCTCGCCACCTATCACGCTGAGCACATGTGCAGTTATTTGGTGAAACGTAGACTATGGCAGTGAACTGCTTCTGCTTTCTTTATAACCTATTAGTCTCTTACTATCCCTTTGGTGATAATAGTCATGAAACTATTTAGTAAGGAAAATTGTTAAGCATATATTTAGACCAAGAAGGCATTTCTACAAGACCTACGGGACGGCGAGAGAAAAGAAGAAAACAGTGCGGCGTGCACGTGTGTCTTTGTCGATAGACGTAATAATATTTTGTTGTTTTACACGGAATTACATCTTGGAATAGTTATTATATCCTTTAATTTAGGATAATAATAAATGATCCTAAATTAAAAAGTTAATAATGACTGTTTACTGTGTTGTTTTTTTTGTCTTAATAAACTTAAGCAGCGTAGTAAAGAAAAATAGTAACGATAATTACCATCCATCCATCAATCTGTCCATCAATTCCAACCGTATTCCAAGATGTAATTGCGTGTTCAACTTTTTTTTTCTTAGACAGGTCTTGTTTCTGTCCCGTAGTTCTACTTATCCTAAGTGCCCATAAAGAAACGGTAAACGAGTCATAACATGATACGCACTACCATAACTCACGCGAGTTAGCCGAACTAGCCGGAACTTGTTCGCAAGTACGATAAATAACAAATTCAGAAACATTTATCTACTTTTGTAGCGAACTGCGTCATATTACTCGGCGGCTTTGCACGCCTTTCATAGAGCAGATAACGGGTTTTATTTACAATGTATTGTACACTAGGCTATTCGATCATATACAGGAAAAAAAATTATATGTTCACATTTTATTTTATATTATTCAGTAACGATAATAGATATATATTTTTTTTAATTTATTGATTGTACATTATTTATTTAATTAATCCGGAACAATAAAAAAATAACTCGTGGATACCGGGCGAACGAAAGTTCACGTGTAACGTAAAGGTAACCTAACCTAGGTACCTATCCTGTGGTATCGTAAATGTCAGAGTTCAATTGCGCGGTCCTGGTCGATTAACCATGATTAACGGTATTTTTGTGGATATGTTTGATTAGTTTTAGTTTCTTTATTTTTCACTTAAAAAAATAAAATTAACACTGTAGCTCCAGATTAAGTTAATCTATAATTTTAAAAAATATGTGCACAGATAAAAATTAATCCTTTATTCTCCTAACCCCTTGGGTATTAAATGTTTCTTTCTAAATTTGTTGAAACTTAGTAGGTTTATAAATAAACTACAATGACAAGAAAAACATGGATAAAAAATATTTTAAGTAAGGTTATGCAGATTAGACGAAAAACAGGTTTGATTATAATAAGTATAGTGATAGTAATTTTAGTAACGATTACTTAGATTACTTAGTTTAATTATTGATGGGGTTAGGAGGGTATAAAAACTAGATGCACAATCAACACACTCAAAACATCCGCACAAAAAGAGTAGGTCCTGTCACGAGCACCATTATGTATACACTGTGACTCTTATTCCATTGTATTAAGACCTACAATTGTTTACATATTTTTGCTCGTGACTGTACCTAACGAGATGTTTAAGTACGCATTTCGTTTGGTATTGTGCGAGCTAAGTGTCAATATGAGGAAGTGTTCGTTCAAAAGTTGCTATTCTGCCGAAACACATTATACGTCAAATGTCTATCAAAGTATATGTCAAAAATGCCATTATTCCGCTAAGATTTAGTATAAGAACATTTATCCAATTTCTGTATGAGATCGAAGACAAGTGTCTTCGACTGCTGACCCGGCAGACGTTGTTCCTGTCCAAATTCTGCCACGAGCGCCATCTATTAAAAGTAATCCGAAGTGGCGATAGGAGAAATTACAGTTTTGTATTGCACTTTTTCAGACGATTTTTAATACCAATTTAACTATAAATACTTATTTTAAAAAATTGAGGATTTTTCTATTCTAAACCACCCCTGTATTAAAGCTAACAAAACAAAGAAATATAAGTATATTCAAATTGGTCTAGCCGTTTTGGTTTACCTTTAACCTAGACTAACGTACAGCATTTGATTTTTATTATTACTAGCGGCCGCTCGCGTGGCCCAACCCACGTGGTTCCCGTTCCCGTGGAAATATCGGGATAAAAAGTATCCTATGTGTTAATCCAGGTTATAAACTATCTGTATGCCGAATTTCATCCAAATCCATTCAGTAGTTTTTTATGTGAAAGAGTAACAAACATCCATCCATACTTACAAACTTGCGCGTTAATAATATTAGTAGGATAGCTGCTCACTTGCGACTTCCTCCGCGTGGACGGACACCCTGAATCCCGTGACAAATTTAAAAAAAAAATCTTCACACAAACCTCACAATATACGAGCACAACAAAAAAGAATCAGCCAAAACCGTCGAGCCGTTCTAAAGTGTTTCGCCGTACAATCATTCGGCACTTGATTATTATTAAAATAGATTTATTGTACACCAACTGACCGCCGGGTGGCAGACGTCCTGTCCAAATTCTGCCACGAACGCCATCTATTAAAAGCATTGCAAAGTGGCTGTAGAAAAAATTACAGTTTTGTATCGCATGATTTTTCATATCATTTTTGTATTTATATTTTTAAGATTTTTAACCAACCCAGTACTAAAGCAAACAAAACAATAAAATATATATTCTAATTGGTAGAGCCGTATTGGGGTGTAAGCTAGACTAACGAACAGCATTTATTTTTTATGTAATATATAAATATTTGATAATTAGGCGCAGCGGCTAAGGCTAAGGCTGGATTTGCGATCTTTCCAGTTAAGCACTTTTGCAATACGCTTACAAATTCACTAAAGCACTTAAAACTCAATCATAACGAATATTTTAAAAATTAATCTTACTCAGATCTTTCTGTAAATTTGGTAAAACACTTTGTTTTACGAAATTAACTGAATAATCTGAGAATAAACACAAAATCGTGTAAGACCTTATGTCAGTCATAAAGTAAATAATTACATTACATATAATCACGACTATTATCCCCGAAGGCTTATTCAGAGACTAGGCAATGAGGACAGCAAAAGTAGTCCTCTACAATAGTCCATTTTTCACCAAATAGCGACTGCACATGTGCTCAGCGTGACAGGTGGTGAGCCCATCGACGCTCTATGCTGTTGACAGTTTGTGCAGTCTTTAGTCCGTTTGTCGTCTTTTACGACACGCAAGGGAAGAGAGTAAATAAAAAGTAAAGCAGAGATCGTGAAAATAAAACTAAATTTCGTAAAACCTTAGTATTTCTTCGTACAATGGTATAGGTCGTAAAATTAATGTAGCTACTCTTTAAAGTAACAAAGGCGAGTCTACTTAAGTGATTTGTTGAAAATAATAAAGGGCACGTAGGTATAACTGTGAACTATTTAGTATAATGTTCGCAAAGTTGCGTAACTTTTCATATACTGACTTAATAATAAAATGATAAAGTTTGACTGTTTGTTACACTTACACCAACTTGATGAATTTTGGTAAAGAGATAGATGGAAGTAAAGACTGTCAGCGACTACTAACTTTTGCCGCAAAAGAAATTCAAAACAAGTATTTAATAAAAACTGCCTTGCTAAAAATTGCATAATATATTATTATGTACAATTTTACGAGCAAGTTTCGAGCCCGCACGACGTCGATGAACTAGTTGACATTGATTGGGTGCCTTTGGCTTTCAAAGTAAAAGTGAATAGTGTATATTATTTTGGGGAGCTGGATAAAATCCAAGGTGTAGCATAATAATTGATAGTGCTCCTCAATCGGAATGTCGGAAAAGTGCGGAGTTGGTAAAGCAAAATTGTGTTTCAACTACGAACTAACTGCTGTTAGTTAGTGTGTAGTCGTAGCATCGTAGCATCATCGTAGCAAAATGCTGTAGCTGCCGTAGCCAGTCGTAGCGCTACACGCGTCCCCGCGTCGTCGTCGTGTCTTGTTCTTTGTATTCTAATTTTATGTTCATGAGTTCATGTACACAAGTATAAATAACGAGTATTGATGTGACACATCATTGCCTAGTCTCTGACTAACCCTTTGGGTATAATAGTCCATTCGTAGTGAAGCTATGAATATACGTATGATGTATGATGTTTTTATTATTATTCTACAACGGGTAAGCGCTTGGCTTAAATGTCACCTGATGGTAAGTGATGCGTGTATCGTAGCTCTAAACTGTCGGAACACAACAATGCTGTAAACATCGTTGTTTTGGCGACAAACTTAGATAAGATGGTGGTAGCTAACCAGACGGACTTAACGAGCCATACTACCAACCAAACCAAGTACACAAAGACGTACCCCCCGATGGGAATCGAACAAGGGACCTCTCGGTCTGAGACCGGTGGTTTAGCCACTAGACTACAGAGGCGGTTAAAAATGTGACAAAAATGGACTGTTAATAAGTAGGCATATCTTGTTTTATCCAATGGTTTTTATAAGACTATGTAAGGCCGCTGGTTAGTGAATAAAAATCTATATGCTACATGCTTAAGTTAGAGTTTAAAAGGTTTCGCTAACAAAATGTGACACCTGATAATTCTCCCTACACATATGCAAAAAAAAAGTTCCATTTTATTCCATTTAAATTTATTCTATGGACCCATAACAGAAAACCAATTCTTATAAAAAAAATATCTCCTCAAACCGCACAGCTAATCTCTCACTGTAATTGTGAATGAGGGTTTTCGGTATGGTCTGCATTAATACAAGAAAGCTGCAGGGTTGTCGCGTTACTGCAGTGCGTCGTGAATGTTCTACTATTTATGGATGCCATGACATAAGGTTTTATTTTTTCCTCTGTGGTACGAAACTAGGGCGTCGCGATCACATATCGTGTCAAAATTAGATTAATCGCTGTATGCAAACAATGTATCTAAATACCTACAGTCACGTAATGTAATAATTAACAAACACCATATTACTTTTACGTGAAAGTAATAGATTAACCTGTAAAAGATTTATAAGATAACCATTTCGCGTAGCGATCAAAGAATATTACCACCCCTCTCTTTCCTTGGGTGTCGTAAAAAGCGACTAACGGACTAAAGACTGCACATACATCCAACAGCATAGAGCTACGATGGGCTCACTATCTGTCACGAGCACATATTGTGCAGTCGTTATTTGGTGAAAAGTGGACTATGGCAGAGGACTGCTTTTGTGCCTGGTCTCTGACTAACTCTTCGGGGATAGTAGTAGTGATAATATGTATGTATGTAAAAGATTTTTGCAAAGGGTATTTTAATATGAGACCAAATTAATGATGTCCTCAAAAAAGCTGGGGTCTGCAACAAATAGAATAAAAGAACGTGCATTATAAGGTTGATGGATGGATAAGAGAAGCAATCGAGGTTTGTCAGGACCGCGTAAGGTGGAGATCCATCGTCTCTGCCTACTCCTGTAAGGACTAAGGCGTGAGCAGTTTGTATATATAATAATATTTAAATGGTCAAAAAGTGGACCTACTATTTTTAAACTTCCACACAAATTAATAAGTTAGTACGCTGCTGGTATGATTCTACCGAGATTCCGTCTTGATGACGACCACCCTTATACCTACTTCTGCTGCCATGCAGTATTTTTCGACATTGCTACGTTCCGGTTGGAAGAGTACTTACTGCTAGATCCTGTAACAAGCCTTGTTGGTTTTTGTGACCTCCTTTGCAAATAACATTCTTTTAAAATTTAAAATTCAAATATTTACTTGCATTCTCTGTCTAGCCTCTGTTTTCGTGTAAATTCAGTTCAGATTCATCCACGGAGCTAGAAAGAGCTCCTTCTATTTATTGTTATCCTACCAAGTAATTGTTATTTGTGAATAGTACATTATTTTAACTAGGCAGTTCCAGGCATACGTCCTGTTAATATTAATAATAACCTAAACCTACAAAATATTATACCTAGTTCCAGTGTTTAGTGTTTTAACACTTAAATTGTACTTCACAACTAACCTTTCTATTACTTTATTATACTTCTAAACTTTTATCTTCATCTTCTCTTCTCATCGTGTCACTCTCCGTTCCTCCGCAACGTGACAATCCGGTGTAATTACCGGGCGTAGAAGTATAAGAACTGAAGCTACTAGGTCGGCAGTGCGCGCGTCATACCCTCGGTATCTCGTGCGTCCGTGGGCTGTGGTGCGTGGGCACCATCACAAGGGCCTTATGCATGTTTGGTAGATCAGAGTCATAAAAAAATCGTGTCTCCGTGGCATGATACTGACATTTCTAAAGGGTTAAATAAAATTTTGTGGACGTTTTAAAATAGGAAAGTCGAGCTCTTTATATTTTCACGCCCACACTGCACCACGAGTGAACTTTTCTCCAAGAATAAATGTTTATTATTTATGTCGCCGTGAATCCATAAATGTCACAGTGTTTAAGTTATTTGCGTCAACGGACACTGGTTGGACTTCTTGGCGGGAAAGTGAAATGTCATGTCTGCTGTTTTGTAGTTCCTAACAGCCTGGAAGGCTTGGGTGTACTAAAAGGCGACTAACGGACTAAAGACTACACATACTCAAACAGCCAGTGTCAGGTTGGACTTCTTGGCGGGAAAGTGAAGTGTCATGTCTGCTGTTTTGTAGTTCCAAACAGCCCGGAAGGCTTGGGTGTCGTAAAAGGCGACTAACGGACTAAAGACTGCACATACTCTAACAGCCAGTGTCTGGTTGGACTTCTTGGCGGGAAAGTGAAGTGTCATGTCTGCTGTTTTGTAGTTCCAAACAGCCCGGAAGGCTTGGGTGTCGTAAAAGGCGACTAACGGACTAAAGACTGCACATACTCTAACAGCCAGTGTCTGGTTGGACTTCTTGGCGGGAAAGTGAAGTGTCATGTCTGCTGTTTTGTAGTTCCAAACAGCCCGGAAGGCTTGGGTGTCGTAAAAGGCGACTAACGGACTAAAGACTTCACATACTCTAACAGCATAGAGCGGCGATGGGCTCACCACCTGTCACGCTAAGCACATGTGCAGTCGCTATTTGGTGAAAAGTGGACTATGGTAGAGGACTGCTTTTGCTGTCCCCATTGCCTACTCTCTGACTCACCCTTCGGGGATAATAGTCGTGATTAAATGTATGTATATGTACATATACATATCGCACCCCCGGTGCAACACTGTCACTTACGCAAATGAGCAACTTTTCAAGATAAGCATTTAAAACTTTGACATCGAAAAAAAAATTGATATTTCAAGATTGACACAAGAGAATAGCTTACAGTAAAACGTCAACTTTTAACTTACTTTTGAAAAAAAAAAGACCATTTAATATTGTAAAAAAGATACTTGGTACTTATTTTAAACCTTTAAACCCCCTAAGAAGTGACGTTGTACTGTACCTTAGGTTACTATTTCTCCAGAATAAAAAAAATATTATGTCACAATTACCTTAGTCACGGTGTAGCTCTAAGACATACTTGCACTTATATGGGAGACCATGCACAACTGACCATTAGAACGACGTTGCTTGCTTCCAGCGTCGCGTGATTCGAGCCAAAACGGCAATGACACTCACGCCCTCATACAGAAACTATTGTGTACTACGAAAGTAACATTATCGCTCCAAGTAAAGGATGCATTATTGGAATTTTTGCAAAAGTGACAGTGTCGCACCGGGGCGGTAGCAGCGTATCACAGTCATGTGTCGTCGGTACTTAGATACGGTCTTTTGTTGTAGGGTAACTCCGTTGATGTGGAAAGGGTCTTCAGAATGCAAAAAAGATGCATCTGAGTAATAAATGGAGCTTGGTTTTTAGGTAGTTGGGCACAGTTGTTTAGGAAGTGTACAGTTGTAGTAGACGTTTAAAATCTTCATAATGTCTTCAAATTCCAGCCTAGAGCATGCCACTTCATATTGAATGGATATTATAATTTTGTCAAGCTAGATTACAAAAATGTCACACTTTTGAAGAAGGCTTACATCTACGCGAATGAGAAAGGCTGAGAAGAAGAAGATATGCATATGTGTTTTGTCGAATATTTTATGTGAATTATTGGTGGATTATTAACCGTTAAATGTCTGTGAATGTGCATGAGTGTTGGCAAATAAACCAAAAGGTAACCACTTTTCAAATTTTCTCAAGAAGTCCGTATGATATCTCAGTAAAGTTCCACATCTTTACTGAATCACGGGATTTGGGGGAATATTATTTAAGATGAAACATCATATCAATATCACTCATTATGGTCGCAAAGAAAATATACACCATTACCTTTTTACCTTTCATGCTTCGGAAGGCAATAAAATGCCGTTGGTCCGGTTATCATATAATGGCAGTCATTAACAGCCGCAAACCTGCTTAGGGCCAACGTGGTGGGTTATGGCCTAATTTCCCTATCCTTCCATGTAGGATGGTTTGTTGTTTAATTTCCAAAAAGTGAAAAAACATTATTTTTTGCCATCTTAAGAAGTAAGCGCTAATGAAAAACTGAACTATTCTCCTTAGTTTGTGTAAAAGCCTTTGTTCGGAAACATTAAACGGGCAGAAGCCAAACAAGGAAAGTTTAATATCGAGACTATTAAAACTTTTATATTTGTACAAACATTTTTTTAAATACGTCCGGAAGACCTAATTGGTTTTTAAACAGTAGTTTTCAATTTTCAACAATCATAATGTATAAGAAATACTGTTTCTAATAACAAATAAAAAATAAAAAAAAAGGCTTTGTTTATCCATAATAAAAGTCTACAAAATGTCACCAACCTTGCATGATGATTCTCACGCTGATGTATTATCACTGTATGACCTGAAACGAAGACAATTGAAACGTTAATTTTATTGTAATAACCAAATGTAAAATAAAATAATCCTCCTATGTAAGTGTAAAGGGTTACCCCTATTTTTATATCACTTTTCTCCCTATCTCTCTCTCTAGTCTCCTTAGACTTTGACTGTTAAATCATTTTATTTTGTTTTATAAACTAATTAAAGTATAGATAATGTGCAAGTAAATACATTTAGGTACTTTGTAATGTACTTACAATACGTTTACAAACTACGTATATAATTCGTTTACGAACAATGAATATAACAAATGAAACAGTGCTCGATTCCATAAAGCCTTTTCCTTTAAGGAAGCATTTACCATTGAAGACATCCAACCAACTAAACTGCCCATTGGAAACATTTGAGGGATGTTAACACGTTGCAAGCAGTAAAGCTGCTTTCCCCAACGTAAAAAGATGCCTCTACACAGAGATATTATACTAGAACAGCTATTCCTAACAAAAACTGTGCTCAGTATATTGACAGTGACTATGGCAGAGTGGGCAGGGCTTTGTTGTCAGTCGTTTGCAGCCCATTGGCTACAACTAAGTGCGCAAAAACTTGCTTTGCGGTGTCGTCTTTTAGTCATTATACCTCAATGCCTAAACGCCTCCCGTTGTGTAAGATCGTTTAGACCTTGTATTAACGAGAATTTACGAGCAGACAATTTGGTAAGCTTTAAGCACCGCCCTTAGATGAAGCATCCTTAAGTGGGTTCTAGTAATTGCCTATACCACGTGTTTTTAGTTTCTATGGCTCATTATAAGATGTAGGACACATTCATCAGATTCCTTATAATAATATTATCTACATTGTAAAAAAAATAGTAAATGTTTCAAGTAAAGGACTTATTAAATATTTTATTTATGTTCCTACTAAGTAGTAGCTGGTAACCGCTAGTCTATCACTAAATGATGAATAGTAAATGATATTCCCTCCAAACATTTGAAGTATCAGTAAAAATGTACGAACGAACACTTAACGGTTAATAATCCACCAATAATTTCAAATTAATAGTCGACAAAACACTTTTAGAAAATAAAACAAAACTGCAAACATGACGCTTCACTTTCCCGCCAAGAAGTCATGCAAACATGCAAAGTTTTTTTAATCATAAAAAATTAAACATCATGATTTAAAAGTAAAACATAACATAACTGCAAATTTTTTAATTCGATCAACTTGCACAGTCGTACTTCGGATTCCAGCTCTTCCGCTTTACGCGCCCAAAGTGTGACGCTGCCAAATAATTGCACATAAAATCCGCGGAAACAAAACATAAAAAAACAAGAAAGGAGGCCTAATATCTAATGAAACTTCGCAATAACGCGGGTGATCCGTCAATATAAATTATGCGGAGCTATTATTTGAGCGGTCGAAATGCAAATTTTGTCTTTACTGGTGACATTTGGCGAGGGACCGCCCTTTATTGCCTATTTGAGCCTTGGGGCTGAAAAACAGCGGATTTTACTTAACACCGTTATGGCGGCCGTCTTATTGCGACCCAAGGTCGACAGTAATGTTACAGGCCATTTTTCGCACAATCCCTTGTTATAGACTGTACAGCTTCTACAGCTGTATCAAATAAACCAATGTTTAGACGGGGATTAACGCTAACTACTTGTTATAGGCGTCCTACACATACCTTTTTAAACCCATAGTTTAAGGTACGCGTAGTTATACTTTTATTAAGTATAATTTCTAATGAAACTCGAAAGTTGAAAAGTGTATATTATCAAAAAGGCGTATTATAATATGTATATATGTTTAAGTAATTATTATGTTTGTAAATTTATGATTAACGGGTTTATTACAAATATTTTATGTGTTTGTTGTTGGTTCCTGATTATTTAATATTAATGTCTTATTACAATATTATATTAATTGAATGTAATATAATATCTGTATGTGTAATTTAATATAATATCTGGGGGTTAAAGTTACTCGTGTCCGTAGGTTTACCTTTGAGACCCTACACGTGACCCCTGGGTGGTGCTAAATGAGTGACAGTGACTGAGTGGTAAAGACACGCTGCGTTGCAGCACGCATTGGGCCGGCTCGCCCGGGGTAATACCACCCTCTCACGAATATCCGGCGTGAAATAATGGCACATGGTGCTGTTGTATTTCGTGAACCTAGTCCTTTCTTAAGGGTCGGCAACGCATCTGCGACTCGTCTGGTTTTGCGGGTGTCCATGGGCGGCGGTGATTGCTCTCCATCAGGTGACCCGCCTGCTCGTTTGACCCCTTCTTATTTAAATAATAATAATAATAAATTACTATAAATTAATTCTTTTTTGTTTCTCTAATCATTAGAGTTGAAAAAAATATGTTAAAGAATGCACACCATTACAGATGTTTCTTTAAAGTATTATTTATGATCGTTTCTATGATCTTGACTCTATCTTAAAGAGTTGAAGGTTGTTATTTCACTGGTTCCCTCAAACAGTAAATGTAAAACTTGTAAAACAAAATGTAAAGAGTGCTGCTTGAAATAATTATTGAGGTGGTCGCAATCACTGTCGCAATCCGGTCAGTTTCCTATCACAATCCTACCACCACCCAAAAATATACAGAAAATTGAAACAAAACACTAGAGCATCGCAAGTGCAAACTTCGTGCCCTTTTTTGTAAGCGAGCGGCCATTTAAAGCGGCCATTCCGTTTCCATTTTTGTGGGGCCAACACGTGATGCGACCGTTAAAAGAGTTCCCGTTGACCCCGCCGGAAAGATTCATTTCGTACGTGTACCGGTGTGTGTGGGAAATGTCCCGTGAATATTATGAATGCGAAAGTTTTGACGACTCAAAATTTTGGTTCTGTTGTTTTTACTGTCAAATAGCTCGATAGCGCAGCCTCTAACTGCCGTACTCAGAGACGTCAATTAAGTTTTAATGACAACTAACCGGAAAAGGATCATTCGACCGCCGGCGGTCACGAAACAATAGAATGTCAATTGTGTCTGGTTTTACGGTGCTCAAGGGGTTAAGTCTCTTTCTGTCACTTTCTTAAGTATAATGGTGAATAGAGACGGAAACACATTTAATTGTCATTAACACTTAATTGACGTCTCTGAGTACGGCAGTGAGACTCTAATCTTGTACGTAAAGAAACGTTCAAAAATCTTGTAAGTGCTTCGGAAGGCATGTAAAGCAGTCTGTTGTTCTTGTAGGTATGATGGCAATCGATGAAACCCTCTTTCTATTTGCCACATTCAATAATACACTTCTTTTTATTCTTAATTAATGCCTTGATGTGGTTAGCACATTTACGCCCGAAATTAATAACTGAACTAGATATTTTTTTATATAAGAAGGAGGCAAACGAGCAGGCGGGTTACCTGATGGAGAGCAACCACCGCCGCCCATAGACACCCGCAAAACCAGAGGATTCGCAGATGCGTTGCCGACCTTTAAGAAAGGAATAGGGTTAAGGAAGGAATAGAAATTGTGAGGGGGTGGGCCTTTTAAGAGAGATCTTTTAAGCCTTCTAAATTCCAATTTTTGACCTAAGCTCCATACAAATTATGTAAGATTTCTTACTCTGATAGGCTAAACAATCTATAGATACGTTCTTAATTTCAGGCGTTAGCAAATGTGAAGTAAAAGGGATTATAATTTAGCTTAAAGTAGGTGATAAAGAGTTACTATGAATGTTTAATGGCAAATGATAATTTCTCAAACCCCCTGAGTTCCAGTTTAAATGTGGGATTTCACATAGAGATCTCACACGGACTTCTTGAGAGAATTTGAAAAGTGAATTTTGCACTGTTTTGTTTAATTTGCCAACACTCATGCCTCTTCACGAACGCTTAACGGTTAATAATATTCGACGCAACACAAATTTTAGAAATTAAAACTAAACTGAAAACATGGGTGACACTTCACTTCCCAGCCAAGAAATCCCTAGTCTGGTAACCTGTGACCGCAGTCACAAATATTATGACAAGTTCAACAAACTCGCATCGAACTATCGATCGAGGTTATCTTAATTAATCCACCGACCCTATTAGAAGTCTCGAAGCCGAGCCCGCTCCGAAAGACAACGATCGTGGGTGCCTATCAAAATATTTAACCAGAACAAACAGCACCTATTCACGAATATAGACTAGAGATAACACGAAAATTAATAGTTGACTGAATCCGACAAGTGATACTTGTTTGGTTGTACGCTTCAATGGGTTTCATTAACATATGGGTGGGGGGTAATGTTTTCTTTAAACTACAAATGCCTCCATCAATGAAACCAGGTCAGCTGGTTCTGACGTCGCCATCGTCGGTAAACAAGCAGGGTCACCTGATGGAAAGCAATCACCGCCGCCCATAGGGGTGTCTGCAAAACCAGACGAGTCGCAAATGCGAATTGTGAAAGGAGGGTTGAGAAGAAATTGCCAGGTCGCCAAACCTAATAGCCATACAGACCACCTTACATTTTCGGGAGCAGGAGCAACCGACAGTTGACTCGCCTGCGTTCGGTCACGCTCGGCGCTCGCTTGTTTGCGAAATGTAAAAGGCCTCCACAAAAGCCGGACATATTGGTACACCGTTTATTTTGGCCGGACACGCAATCAAAAAGCCTAACTATGTCCGGCTTTATCCGGACACCTGGCAACAACGCTACCACCGGTACTTTTACTGACATAACAGCAACGAGTGACATTTTTTCACACTGATATTCCGCGACAGAGTGATATTACGCTGGGCAAGCTGGCCTAATTCGTGCTGCAACGCAGCGTGGTTCTACCACTGAGAGAATACTCGTTTAGCACCACCCAGAAGTCAGGTGGGTAAAGTAGGTAAGTTTCTCAAGGGTAAACTTACGGATGCGAGTGACCCTAATATTCCAGGTACGGTCAATTTAGAAATATTCTGTTTTAAAAAATTAACAGAAGTATTGAAATCAACCTTTTGGTACGAGTAGCATAACATTCGCAATCACAAAGCACGCATGACGGCGGCGCCGCCGACCTCCTCATTCCAAAGTTCGCCTGTCATTTGAATTCGAAGTAAAAAAAGCTTTTGTTTAAGAAACGCTGAGTCGTGGAAACTAATGGCAGTAAAATCACAGCGTGTACAGAAAAACTTCCAGGGATCTTGGCAAGCCGCCACATCCAACAATTTATGCTCTTTTTGCTCACCGATCGGATATGAGAAAAGTATTGACCAGTTTTTGTTCATTCAAGTGCGGGCTAAGCATTTGTTACACGTGGAACATGAAAAGAAAGACATATCTCTTTTAGAACCGTGTTGCGTAGGGGTGAAAGAATACTACCACCCCCTCTCTTCCCTTGGGTGTCGTAAAAGGCGACTAACGGACCAAAGACTTCACATGCATCCAACAGCTTAGAGCGCACCTGTCACGCTGAGCACATGTGCAGTGGCTATTTGGTGAAAAGTGGACTATCACAGGGGACTGCTTTCACGGTCCTCATTGCCTAGTCTTTGACTAACCCTTAGGGGACAATAGTCGTGATTTTATGGTATCACATTTATTTGTGCATGCAATTGATACATTTTCAACTATGTTTATTATTAGCCCATGCACGTCCTACTGAATGCTGGATGGGTTACCAAAATAGATTCAAGTTTAGCCGTCGATTCTATCCGTAGTTTGTTCGTACCCATAGGCAACATAGGTACAAACAAGCCAACCAACGAAAAATAACACTGTGATTTTTAATAAATTGGTTAAATAGGTTAGGTAGGTTATAAATATATAAAATGTTGATGGTATTTTTTCTTGTTCAGCCTCTTTGATTATTGGTGAAAATTTATACATACATACAATATAATCACGACTATTATCCCCGAAGGGTTAGTCAGAGTCTAGGCAATGAGGACCACAAATGCAGTCCTCTGCCATAGTCCACTTTTCACCAAAAAGCGACTGTCGAAAATGTATAATTATAGTAATCTATACTGGTGTGAACCTACGCTTAAAATATCTTTAAATATCTACACATAAATTGATACACCTACATATAATTTAGATAAACGGTAACCACCTAAACGAACAAAATGAAAACACATTTAGAAACCTTACAATGCTTTATATAATTAACTGTTATTGTAAAGACCGTAAATCTAAATTTGTACCGAAACTTTTGGTATTTATTGCTACGTAGGTAACTTACAGTAGCCAACCTTTTGTTTTTGATTTAAAAACGCCTCTCATTTTGTTTTCTTTATATTATTGGAGAGACTTATCATTAAGTTTGTTTAATAGTAGGAGTCGTTGATGGTGTGCATTACTTAACATAATATGAAATTACCGTCTATTATAATTTGGCTTCACACTAAAGAGTGGGTAGATAAAGACCTAATTGTAACTCAAATATAAGAGCAAGATTAGGAAAAGTTTTATACCTAACTCGTAAATTAAATTTGTTTCCTGTAATGCAGGATTAATTTATAGATATCATTATTTATATACTTACCATTATATGAATATTTATTATTTTATCAATTTATTGGTATATTGGTACAAGTTATTAGAATCATTTAGAAATAAAAAACGAGTATTTTGTATTTTGTTTCTTCAAATCCTGCAAAAATTCTAAGATCGGTTCGGTATAGCTTTTGACATTGATGTCTCAATTTACATTAGAAAGTAAGTAAATATCGTTGACTTCATTTTAAGTACTTATCTGATTCAAGTAATATAGCTTGATAGTAGGGGCCCGACCCGGAATTACAAAAGACGCTAATAACCATGACACTAATACATTTTAAATAATCATATTATATGTACAAAATAATTCGTAAACTAAACGCAACAACTCGAAGGTCATCCATGTAGCGTTCCGTTTCATGTCACTTCTCTAAACTTTGTAAGTCAAGTACCTAAAATTATATACCACAAAAATGCTGTACAAATATTAAACTGAGTTTAGCGTGTCTTCAGAAAGTCTGATGTGTACCTACTGATAAAACTTAATTATAGAGCGAAATTTTACATAACTCACCAACTTTCTACTTCAAAAGATTAACAGATAAAATGCTATCAATTAAAACTCCATGCAAAGGCTAGATTTTGGTACTCAGCCTCCTCTGATTCTAAGATAAGGGTGTAAGACTTTCTATATTGATTGATATAAACAGTACTGTATTTTGCTTCATGTTAACGCTAATGTTTTAAGTATGAAGTAAGTTCCAAAAGGATTTAAATTGTTTCTACTTTCCCTCAGTTTGTTTAAAAATAAAAAAGACAATTATTAATACATGTTTGAGAAAAAAGGATACGGAAATAGATACTAACCTTTTAAATCAAAAGTGACCCGAAAGTTTTGAGATATTAGTACATACATACAATCACGACTATTATCCCCGAAGGGTTAGTCGGAGACTAGGCAATGTGAACCGCAAAAGCAGTCCCCTGCCATAGTCCACTTTTCACTAAAATAGCGACTGCACCATGTGCTTAACGTGACAGGTGGTGAGCCCATTGCCGTTCTAAGCTGTTGGATGTTGAAAGTCAAGAGGAGAGAGGGGGTGGTAGTATTCTTTCACCGCTACGAGACACGGTTAATATTTCACTCGTGGAAATTTTCTGACACAAAAATTGGCGTAACTGTCAACGTCAAATTTGACAGAATCGAGTATAGACTATGCGATATTTTGCTATAACAATGCATAAGATGTACCACAGAACCGAAATAATTAAATTTGTTCGTATTAAAGTAGTCTGTAAGTCTATGAAAACACGGTACAAAGTCAAGTGTGTTTTTGTAGGTGCGGTCTCATGCGACCGGTTGGGGTTTGAGAGGTTAATGATTTAAATCTTTAAACATTAAAGGAGCTAGCATTCTTACCTCTAACAGTCGTTGCAATACTAATAACATTGTAATGGCGTGGCAGTTGTCCCTCCAACGGCGAGGAAACGACTAACTATCGGCTATTTTCTCGCTCAAGAAACGTACAATAGATATACATTCCGTGTAAACAAAATAGATGCATATATAAATAGTTGATCGCTGACTGTTTACACTGCAGGCGAGGACTCGCTCTACTTGTTCGTCGCTGAGCGACAAGAGCTATCAAAGATAATTCTCGCTTAGCGATACTCGCTCAGCGATCAGAACTCACGCCGAGATAAGACCAACCAGTGCACAGTGATTCACCCCGAACAAGCTAGCTTGACAAAATTATCTGTCGATGATTACTTACTCTAATACTCTAATTAAGACTATTTATAAAGGACGACGACGAAGACGAGGATAAATTAGAATGAAAAGAAAGTATATTTATTAAAAAAAATCATTGAATTTAGACAAAAAAGACAATTATCTGATAATTGTGTACTTACACAAATGACTATGACTACTTAGACTAATTGCTATGGCTTAAGTATTTATATAATTACGCATTTCTATTACTATTAAGCATATTTACATTGTGAAAACTTCGCCCACCTTTCAAAATAAGCGATTTTTGAACACGCGTTCTGAAAAAAAAAGAAAAATTAGATGTTTTTATAATAGAAGGAGGCAAATGAGCAGGCGGGTCACCTTATGGAGAGTAATCATCGCCGCCCATGGACACCCGCGAAACCAGAGGAATCGCAGGCGCGTTGCCGGTCCTTAAAATAAATAAATAAATTTTGTTTACGCTCACACCATTTATCTAGACCAAGATGAGTATTCTTGTGAAACTCGTTTATATGGTAAGATAACGGATAAATATACATAAACATAGAAAAAACACCCAGACCCGAAAACAATTTAGAAAAACAGTTTTTCTCTAAATTGACCCGACCGGGGATCGAACCCGGGACCCATGGCGGCGACACCATGAAAACCGGTGTACAAGCCACTCGACCAAGGAGGTCGTCGTTTAAGGAAGGAATAGGTTTAAGGAAGGAATAGGAATTGTGAGGGGGGGGGGGGAGGGGCCTCCGGAACTCTCACTCGCCGGACGAAACACAACAGCACCAAATGTCATTATTTCACGTCGAATATTCGTGAGAGGGTGGTATTACCCCGGGCGAGCCGGCCCAATGCGTACTGCACCGCAGCGTGGCTCTACCACTCAGTAATTGTCACTCATTTAGCACCATCCAGGAGTCCTTTGTAGGGTCTCAAGGGTAAACCTACGGACGCGAGTAACTTAACTGATGTGCAAAAATGTTGCAATGTAATTTTGCAGTTTTGAATACTAGAGGGACACAGCTATCATTTAACACCAAATCCAGCCCGGGTACATGCGAGTACATGTAACTTTTCCTCTAAAACGTTACACATTCACCAAAGAAAGAGCCACCTGTTTTTTAAAGTCTAAAACTAGGGACAGCAAACTTATTATAGAGTATAATACGCTCTTTTGGCATACTTATTATGGTAACGGTTTCCAAAGGCCGATTCCGCTTCCAATAAACATTTCTACCTACTTTCGGTAGAATATAATTCGTTTTATGCACTATCACAATCTTTGAGGCTTGTTACAATATACACGTGTTTCCAAATGAGAATGCTGCTTACATCAACGGGCGTATGAGATAAAGTTCCATTGCGTTGCAAATACTTTATGAATATAAGCCGCTTGTATACGTAACTTAAGCCTCGAATATTGCGGGCTTAGAAAGTATGTCGTTACAAGTAAGAAATGGGACGTTTATTCAAAAACGGTTATTTGAGGTAGGAGATTTTTTTATATGTAATTACTTACATAGGGTACGTCACAACTATTATCCTCGAAGGGATAGTCAGAGACTAGGCAATGAGGACCGCAAAAGCAGTCCTCTGCCATAGTCCACTTTTCACCAAATAGCGACTGCACATGTGCTCAGCGTGACAGGTGGTGAGTCCATCGCCAATCTATGCTATTGGATGTATGTGCAGTCTTTAGTCCGTTAGTCGCCTTTTACGACACCCAAGGGAAGAGAGGGGGTGGTAGTATTCTTTCACCGTTACGTGACCCGGTATATTTAATTGCTATGCTTAAATAGTAGAATGAAATATTTTATTGATTTTTTTCTTTTGTCCTTATGAAGAAGGAAGTAAATTAAAAGAATTAGTCTGCAGTTTTTTTTTAATTGTTCTTTGTCTGTGTGCCATATCAGTATAGTTCCACATCTTTCCTGGCACTGAAGGGGTTTGGGGAATAATATTTTTTTGATTTACCAAGCATTTCTGACGTCAATCATTATCATTTATTATTTAAAGAAAAATATTTTATTATGTATATCCCCCCCCCCCCCCATACTTGACACAAGCTAAATGTAAAATGGCACCAAACGATCAAATATAAAAAAATAAAAATAATTAGATTAAAAGCATGTTATCATCTACATAATAAAGAAAACTGTTCAACATTGAATATATTATCTTTTTAATTAAATTAAATATCTTCTCATAACAATTTGTAATAAGTAGGGGATTTTTTATTATGTTTTTGTGATATTTTAAATTCTTTTAAACTATGAATAGCTATAGAGTAAATATCGCTGCCTGCCAACATTTTCGCTGACCGTTGTAACCTAGGCCTTTCTTCAAGATCAGGTCGAGTGAGCAGGCATTTTCTAGATTATAGCATCGTAAGCATCGTCGCTCAATATGAAATCTCTTCATAAAGCGTGACGTGACTGTAAATACATGTAAATTTCATGAATTTGAAGAATTAGAATAGCAGGCTCATTATAAAAAGAATACTATTTACTAAATCTCTTCCCTTGGGTATCGCAAAGAACGACTATCGGAGTAATGGAATAAAGATGCACATTATTTTATGTGACTCGTCATCGTCACCACATCCTGCCTGATGGTAAGCAGCCGATGCGGTTCAAAATAAAAAGAGCGCTCCTCACCGTGGAATAAGCACGGTAACAAGCGCACCTATTTATGACGGCCTGCATGAATGCCGTTTCACGCCCCGCATCAAAGACCCGGGGACTATTAGTCCAGGGGACTATAGGAGCTGGGAAACACATGCGTCGGAAAAGAATTCCAAATCCGAATAGTCTTAGGCAGTTGTCCCACCGCCGACGATGAACGAGAAGCGAGTCGAGCTAGAATTAGAAACGAGTTGGCGAGCAGCGGAAAGCAAGTGTGTAGTAGGGCTAAAAGCGCCGCTGCCGCTGGTTGGTCTTTTGGCGTGAGTTAGTATCGCTAAGCGAAAATTATCTTTGATAGCTCTTGTCGCTCATCGACGAACTAGTGAAGCGGGTCTTTGCCGGCAGTGTGAACAGTCAGCGATCAACTATTTATTAATGCATCTCTTTTGTTTACACGGAATGTATATTTATTGTACGTTTCTTGAGCGAGAAAATAGCCGATAGTTTATCGTTTACTCACCGTTGGTGAGACAACTGCCTTACTGAGGAACGACTGTGACATACATCCTACAGCATAGAGCGGCGATGGGCTACCACATGTTACGTTGAGCACATACCTGTGCAGTTGTTGTATTGTGAAACATGGGCTGTGGTAGTGGACTGCTTTTGCTGTTTGCCTTGTCTCTGACTAACCCTTTGGGGATAAAAGTGACTGCATGTATGTAGAATAATAAAAATGGGATGAATATTAAGTATTTCGTTGCCTTTATGTTGCATTCGATATTGCGGCACGTGTGTAAGAACAATTATCATGGATGTACTACTGTTTATAATCCCGTTGATAATTACGCTAAAATGAGTGACAATTTGTAAGCTTAAGCAAACGTAAATGTTTGCTTACTATGAGCCTTATACGAAGGCTCAGGGTTACGTAAAGAACAGTAGAGGGCTACGCTCAGAGTATCTCTAAGCCAAAGTCTAGCCAAAGTCAAAATCATTTATTTAAAATAAATTAAACAGAAGTACTTTTGAATCGTTCAAACATAAATTGCATACTACCCTACAAGCTATCCACATATTTAGAACTAACGTAATCGACATAGCCAGTTTATTTGCTAAACTCAAGTGGCAGTGGACAAGGCACATCACTCGTAAAACTGGCGGCCGGAAATGCCTGAGTGACCTTATCTAAAAAGTAAAAGTTAGGAGCTCGATAGCTCAGCGGCAGCGTTTGGCGTCAGGTTTGAGCAGTTAAGCAACTTTTGCAATTTCGGAGCCAGGAGCAACCAGGAATTAAGCGGGATGATGTTCCCTCTTTCCCGCTCATCTCGAACTCGACGGGAGAGAGCCTCAAACGGCAAACAAAAATCCTCCCATGCACTAGCCTGCTAGCAAGCTGCCTGAGCTGAGCAGTATGGCCACGGTAGGACTAAAGTAAAGTTTTACTATGACCCGTGCATAACTTAGTAACTTATACCATTGACCTAGTCAAATTAGAAATACTTTTTCAACAAATATACTTTTCTTCTTCGAGTAGGCTCGACGTTTTCATTAAAACTTCAATATGAACAGAGTACGCGTGACCAAACTTTTTCACCAAACTAATTTGTCATTCTTTGCACGATACCAAGTGCATTTGAAGTTTGTTGTGGCAGAACGGTTCCATTGTTTGGTTTGACTTAATAAAAGTTCTCTTTTTTATTAAATTGGATGTGTGAAACACAGAACAGAGTGCTACATACACATATCACACCCATTTCCCGGACCATTAGACAGAAATCACGGTCTTCTATTAGTTTTCTTGGATCCTGACACCATTTTTCCCTCAACCACTCTCATAACATACTCCATACATAGTATGAAGAATGTTAGGTATTACGTATGTTTTTATTGTTACGTCTTAAAGGTTATCGGTTGTCAGCTTAAGGCAACCTTGACCTATGCTTTTACAAGAACGTATTGGATCTAGTCGGAACGGAAAATAATCGCCTAGGTCTTGTGTGGGATTATTCAAATCAAAAATATTTTATTTTCTACTATCTGCTTGACTGCCTATTACCGTAAAAAAGGTAAGTAAAGTATGGTCTGTATACTATCTACCCTACCCACTACAGAAATTTATTATTTTAATTTTGATTAAATTTTTATTTAACCTTTCAGCTACATCATCAGACCCTGGTTACCATCTAGCACCAAAGTACTCGTCAAGACCAATCAAACGAGCCCTTAAAATTTTATCCGGATTTTATTCTGATTTTTTATTTTATTTTGCTAATGTGATATTTTATTGTAATTTGTATAGGTGGAGGTGGGTAGTTCATTTATTTATTCAGGTAACTTATTACCTGAATAAATAAATGAATTTTTATTATTATTTTCTTTATTCAACATATTATTAAGATTTTTTTTTACAATATTTTATAAAAAACATATTTACAATATAAAATATTATAAAAACTTAACCTAGGTTATTATTATTATTATTAAAGGCCTCCATCATTAGCTACGTCATCGCTACTATAATTGACTTTTCCGTATAATACCGTATTAAAGAAAAAAATAAGTAAGCTGACTCACACTCTCTCAGTAGCATTTTGAATAGTCGTGATTCTACCACCCTACCAGTTCGGAACGCTTCATTTCGTTCGGAAATCAGTCGTTTCTATAGTATTTGGACGGAACAAACTTCTTCATCTTTCAACCTAAGAGCCACAATCTTGTCGGTGAAGCCTTGTCCCACGCCAATCCCTTGACTTCTTAATAATACACGACCATCACCGTCTCTTTCAACTGTTCCATATAGGCTATTCTTGGTGTTTCCGTTTCTCTCTTTTCATCTATATTCTCTTGCATTATGTTTCTAAGGATTCGTCATGTCTTACAAATAGCCAATCATCTTCCCTCTTCTATAAATAGTACCAACTGTCGCTTTTCTGTTATTATTTACAATACTTCTTCATTAGTGATCATTTCTGCTGTTTTTAATATCCTTTTCACATTTATTTGTCGACCTTTGACGTTTGACGACCTCCTTGGTCGAGTGGTTTGTACACCGGTTTTCATGGTGACGCCATCTCTGAGGTCCCGGGTTCGATCCCCGGTCGGGTCAATTTAGAGAAAAACTGTTTTTCTAAATTGATTTCTGGTCTGGGTGTTTTTTCTGTGTTTATGTATATTTATCCGTTATCTTACCATATAAACGAGTTTCACAAGAATACTCATCTTGGTCTAGATAATTGGTGTGAGCGTAAACAAAATTTATTTTAATTTATTTATTTTTATTTATAGCGTTAATATTATTTATTCTAGTTAAATCATGGTAAGTGTATCTATTATTTATGGGTACTCAGTTTTGTATACACAATTGCCGAACCCTAAAAACGCTTTCGGGATTATAATAGATGACGGCCGATCCCTTCAGAAATATGTACGAAAATCTTGTTTCGGCACTTACCTCGGTGGGACAAATAAAATAAAAGGTGGGTTAATGGCCTCTCAACGTCGCGGGTAACCACCCAAATCGTGTCTGCAGTTTTCTCGATAGAATTAAGACGGTTTTATTGAATAAATTCTGCGTCGCTGAAATCGGGTAAAAACGGTGGATAGAGAACTTCTTTTGGAAGCAGGGTTCAGTTTTAATGTTACAGTAACAGTTGTTTAATGCCAATTTTTTTCAATGCACATGGAGCCAAGTGGAGGCAAAAGCAGGATTCAGTTTTAATGTTAGGTACAGTTGTTTAATGCCATTTTTGTTCAATGCTTTTGGAGCCAAATGGAGGCAAAAGTCGACAGCGTAGCAGCTTAGAACACAATAAAAAGAAAGCGAGCTGGCGTCGTCTTAGTAGGTTTGTGTATATTGTTGTTGAAAAATTATTTTTTTTATCATTCAGTGTTACAAACATAAGCTATTCTTATGCTATTCTTAAGCTAGGAGTTGCCATGAGGAATCAGATTAACCTAACCTTTCGATCATTGATAAATCCTTAAATTATCGGTGATCGATGGGAACTGTACAATATTTGAGATAATGGTTGTCATGAGCACTAAAAGCTCTGAAAGTATAAGACTGTTAAATAGGTGCACTGCTGAACAGTGCATTTTTTCGCCAAGCACATGTGCAGTCGCTATTCAGTGAAAAGTGAACTATGGTAGAGGACTGCTTTTGCTGTCCTCGTTACCTAGTGTCTGACTAACCCTTCGGGAATAATTATAAGTCGTGATTATAATATCACTTAAAAAACTAGATGTTCTATCCTTCCTCAAGACTTACTACTTCCTACTAAGACGACGCTAGCTCGCTATCTAACTTTTACTAAATCTAGTCAATTTTAAATATTCTTTCTCCAACTTTTATACAAAAAACCACAAAAAACCTAATGAATTTAGGCGGTTAAAGAGTAAAAAGTTGACATTCAAATCAGTTACGAGTATCGGATGGATTTTAGAAATGTTTTTTTACTGTCAAGTTGTGAATATTAATTTTGTGCCCTCTTTTCTACGAAACAAAGCCAACTAAACAGCATACGGCGCTCCTGAACGTTAAAAAAGTAAAGTTGTTATTTATCTTCTCGTAGAGGACAGCCAACAACAGACCGTGCTCTGTTAAAACTTTTTAATGTAAAGGGAAAAAAAAACATAATTATAATTATTCAAATTAATATGCGCGCACGATAATAAAAAACTAATCCTCTTTTCGCATAAACAATGTCATGTTTAAAAAATGAGAGTTGTTCAATTATTCTGAAACATGAGTAAGTAAGTAGCTCTCTCGACTTAGGCTTTCCGCTTGTAAGTGAACTTTTGGTGAGATTAAGCGCTTTGCACTTCGGGACTAACTTGTAATCCGGCTGTGTAATACGGGTGTATTTCTTATAAGCTTTAAGTATTCCAATGTGTTTCTTGCAAGATTTTTATGTTAATAACGTCTGGTTCTAAAGAAAAGGAGGTTTGAAAGGATACTAAAAGTTTGTGTTTTTCTGCGTCATAGCAAGTTTTAGTGAAATTAAGACAAACCAACAACTTGCACATTTTCTCAAATTCTAAAAATCTACGAATATGTGTAGTTATTAAAATATTAATTGTAAATCGTTTTTTTATAGTAAATGGGCTTGCTCTTGGCCATATTCTTATCCGTAAGATTAAGAAGTGGCCGACGACGGAGCGACCTTGCCCAGAAGCACCCTATTCACTCGGGTTTTAAAATTGTTGGGGCTATATGCACTCTGGAACACAGACGCCGGCAGGGAATTCCATACCTTTTCTGTCCGCATTATGAATGAAGACGAATAACTTGGTGCGTATGAGTAGAATATCAACCAAGTAAGGGTGGTAACCCGCCGTACGTCTGGACTCCCGATGGTAGAAAGGGGACGGTGGAATAAGCTCGTGTAGCTCAACAGCTGTAAATTACCGACAAGCAAGCAACTGAGCGACGGTGAGCGAGACTGTGAAGCTTGGTTTTCACAAGCTTATCGAATCGAGTGTGGCAAGTTGATATTTTGCTGAGCCGTCCTAAAGGTGGCAGCAATACTCCATGCACGACCGGACTTGTGCTTTATATAATGTTAGAAGCTGTCTCGGCGTGAAATATCTCGTAACTTTGTTAAGAACACCTAGCTTTTTGGCCGCAGTTTGAGCCTTGATTGCGATGTTGTCGCCGAAGTTGAGATTGGAGGTCAACTCCATGCCGAGGAGATAGAGGTTGTCGGTAATTGGTACACCTATATCCCGGAAAGTTGGAGCTAGGTTAAAAGGACTCCTTTTGGACGAGTTATAATTTAAATTCTAGATTAGTACACCTTTTCCTTTAAGTTGTCATGCACTCGGGCTGTTTCCATCTAATCTATCTAATGATACTTTAATTTACCTACATCTAACATTATTGACTGATGTACAACCTGCCTAAGCGGTACTAAGATCAGTTTTGCCCTTGTGTGTCAAGCGACCTCCTAGAGGTCATACCCGTATGTGTCAAAGGTCTCCTGGAGGTCTCTCTGAGTCGCTCATTCCCGTCATATTTAGAATCGAATTGTGCTCGTAAAACTATTGCTATTTCTTTTTTTCTTTGTTTTAATGTATAGAGTGGGACAAAGACGACATTACAACAACGCCACAGATGCTTCAATGCGGCACCGAATAGAGGAAGTGTGCGCTCACCTTATAAAGATAAAGAATAACCAAGATAAAGATAAAGATTGTAGAAAAGATTTACCTTTTTGTGGATTCGATCCGTGCCTGTTATCGCCCGGTGCTACGAGTCACTTCTGGTGCATTTAAAAAATGTATGGTGAGGTTTATTCTGTTTTAAACGTGTATTCTACGTTGTAAACAAAACAAATAATAATCGTTATAATTATTACACCTGTCGTGCTTTTATTAATAATTAAGTTTATTATTTTATATTAAATCGGGAAAAAAAGTACTTTCACCTACTTTCACCTTTTTTCTACAACTTAATATAGCATCTTTGTATGTGCCACTGTTGGCGGAGGCCTATACCCAGCAGTGGGTAAAGTCAGGCTGTAGATGATGATGATGATGAATATAGCATCAAAGTATACTTTATTGTACATAGCCTTATTTAATAATGATTCCAATGATACAATTTTTTTAATAGTGTCCGTACAAAATTTCATGGAAATCGTCATTAGACCTAGACCGGATATAAACAGAAGTAACACGAAAGTAGTGTGACATATGCGCCTATAATGGCTAAGATGGCCGTGCCACAGTAGAGGTCCTTAAAAGAAAATAATTATATTATTATTATCATATTTAGAGCAACGTAAAGAAAGTTCTAGATAAAAAAACTTGTATCCCAGTTCTCATCCCACTTCGTAAAATTTTACTATATTAGTGTTCATAACTTTTAAGTAAAATATTTTTATCTTTGCTTGGCGCCAATGATGTGTGTTTTATACCTGATGAATTAACATTTTTTTCATGGTTTAAATTAAAGCCTGCTTCTAAATTTAATAAATCAATTTCCAACTTCTAAATTAAATACAAGTTGATTTATTGACACGCAATTCCTTAATTGCCAAAACGAAACTAATACTTACTCCATTTGCCGTTCCACTTCACATTCGTTTATATTTTAACTAACAAAAGTTTTAATTGCAGCGCTTACCGGCTGTTGCCGGCTCCGCCTCTTTGCGCTTAAAACTATCGTAAGTTTACACTAGTCGAGTGGAATGAGCAATTAAGAGCCGTTTGCTGGCCCACCGCGTTGCTTTCAATGTTCTAGAAGAACACTAGTCTAGCGTAACGTTTTATACTACAAGCTCCGTCAATGGTAAATTTAAAAAAATATTTTTTATCTTTACTTTACTCTGAATGCCTACACATTGTAAAAACTACATGTAATATTTACACTGTAAGGTTTGTATGTTGTTCAACCATAAAAAATGACACCAGCTGCTACGGCGATTCCGTTCGCGTGAACTTGTTGAAAATCGTCTCCGTAGGTTTACCCTTGAGACCCTACACGTGACCCCTGGGTGGTGCTAAATGAGTAACACTGACTTAGTGGTAGAGCCACGCTTTGCAGCGCGCATTGGGCCGGCTCGCCCGGGGTAATACCACCCTCTCACGAATATCCGGCGTGAAATAATGGCACTTGGTGCTGTCGTGTTTCGTCCGGCCAGTGAGGGTTCCGGAGGCCCCCATCACCCCTCTCAAAATTCCTATTCCTTTCTTAACCCTATTCCTTCCATAAAGGGCGGCAACGTGCCTGCGATTCCTCTGGTTTTCGGGTGTCCATGGGCGGCGGTGATTACTCTCCATCAGATGACCCGCCTGCTCGTTTGCCTCCTTCTTTTATAAAAAAAAATGAAAAACTTTATATAAATAAAATTTTGGATATTGAAACTCCATATTTCCTTGCTTTATTCTTTTTTATTGTGTAAATGTAATGCACTTGGTTTTCATCTCACCTAATGGTAGGTAAGTGACGATAGTAAAATTACATTATCTATAGAGAGTTTGAGATCGTTAATGAGAGAATTTAAAAACCATTTTTGTTAGGCCACTGAATTGCATCCAATATACGTCTAGTATATAATAGCGAGATAAAATTAAACTGCCTATATTACAGAGTTCAGGTTATAGTGCTCACCACTCGACCTCCGTGGTCAAGTGGTGAGCACGCTGGGTCGGGCGTCGGGTGGCGTGGTCGGGTCAATTTAGGAAAAAACTTTTTATCTAAATTGACTTCGGGTCTGGGTGTTTTTTCTATGTTTATGTATATTTATCCGTTATCTATTACCATATTAACGAGTTTCAAAAGAATACTTATCTTGGTCTAGATAATTGGTGTAAGCGTAAACAAATTTTATTTATTTATTATTAAATAGTTGATACATTAAAAATTACTTGAAATTCTCCTACTATTTTTTCTCATAACATTGCAGTAGCTTTGCTTATGTAGATATGGGCTGTAACGACAAATAAAATTTAGATGTAACGTTTATATACGTGCTTTAATGTAATTATAAGAACATACCAATAATCCATTAACCCTTCAAGGATCATTAGACCGCCGGCGGTCGCAAAACAATAGGTTTTCAATTGTGTCTGGTTTCACGTTGATTGAGAGGTTAATGAATTTATCTGTGTCAACAATATCAATTTAAAGAAAAGAAGCTTTATTTTAAACCCAACTAGTTATGTTAAAATACTGCCTTATAAAAACGTTACCTTGACACAAATTAAAGCGGAATATTATAGTAAGTTTATAGTAAGGACTTGGTGTTAATTATACTAAAGACCATATTAAAAAGTAGCTTGTATTCATTCAAGCTCATAAAAACTCCATCCATACCATTCCCATTCATTTATCCCTTTCAGGAGTTCGCGAAAGAGCTGCGTAACAGTTAGTATTTTATCAGCTGTACAACTTAAGTTTCTTTACATAGTGGTTGCGTAAATTGACGAACCTTGTCAGACGGGGGCTCAGTAAGAGTTTCCTTTATCGTAAGCCTATTATTCAGCCAAGAACCGCCCAGTCACTACCGCCCTAAGCTATTAAAATTGCTTTTACGATATTCCAAGGGAGTTATACAAGTAATACACTTAATACAGTGAACCGCGGTTTTTTCCGCGAAAGAAAATATTAAATTTAAACGATAATGGCGCACAAAACACTGAATGAGTTGAAGCGATTAGATGATTTCCATTAGGCAGTCGTTAGTGTGCTGGTGTCTTGGAAACATTAATGATTTTCGCTGTTTATGAAGGCTTTATATTTGCGATCTTGCTAGTAAAGCAACAGGTGACCAAATTAAAAATATGTTTTTTTTTAAATTCTACAACGGGTAACCGCTTGGCCTTCATCTCACCTGATGGTAAGTGAAGATAAGGCCGAAGGTGGAAGCGCGCTTCACCCGGAATCCTCAACCACTGAGGAACTGGCTATCTTATCTCAAACTGTCGGAACACAACAATGCTATAAACATCGTTGTTATGGCGACAGAATTAGATAAGATGGTGGTAGCTAGCCAGGCGGACTTAACAGCCCTAGCACACAAAGATGTACCCCCCGCTGGAAATCAAACCCAGGACCTCTGGGTCTGAAACCGGTGGCATAGCCACTAGATCACAGAGGCGGTTATGCTGTATAATTTATATTATGTTAAGCTAGCACGAGCAGATGGCTTTCGGTCTTGATCGAAAGCCATCCAGAAAAAACCGAACGGCTCATCACCTGTTATGCTGAGCACATGTGCAGTTGCCACTTGGTAAAACGTGAACTGTGGCAGTGGACTGCTTCTGCGGTCCTTATTGCCTGGTCTCTGACTAACCCTTCAAGTATAAAATCGTGAATATTGTATTTATGTAAAACAGATTAAAGTACTAAACAGTTCATTAACATTAATAACCTATTGTTACACCGTAGCATGCAATAAAAAATAAATAAAAATAAAATAAAAATTAAATTCATTTATTTCGACCAGCTTAGGATCATAGAACAAGTTATACAAACTAGATACAACATAACAATTTATATACATTAAATAAAATAAGAATCAAAAATACAGAAACAGAATTTAAAATTACAAAATCAAAACATTTAAAATACAAAATTAAAATTAAACATTACAAACTACTAACAAAATTCATGAAATAAAATAAAATAAAATTTGAAATATAAAATAAAATAAAGTTCAATCAAATAAATTAAAATATTAAATTTAATTATTAAATAATCATTCAGTCTGAAAAGAAGTCCAGGGCAGTCATCGCTTTAAACGTTTTATGACGTGCAATTCAATGAACCGCCCAAAGACAGCAGAGTCACCTCTCTCATGTATCATTCTCAGGACTCCATTGGTGCCCCCCCGCAGTCGCAGCATCAACGAGGCAGTTTTTTTGCGCATGATTGTATAAAAATCGTCTATGTTGGCGTCAGCGAACATGCCTGACGCGCTACAAAAACGTGGAAGCCGCAAAAGAGCCCTGAGAATGTTATTATATTGTACTCGCAATGCGTTGTATGACTTTTGAGTAAAGCTAGCCCATAGACCACACGTGTAAAAGCTTATTAAATGAATGTGTAAAAGCTTATTAAATGAATATTCATCAATCCACATCAGTTTACATCAATTGAGCGATTCAAAGGTAGGTAGGTCAGTTAAACTTAATGATACCGTAATATGTCATATTAAACCACATCGAATGAAATACATTACAGAAATACTTAATTTATTAAAACCGTACGCGTGATCATTAGTGTTGAACATTAGGTTTCTACAAAATATGAGTTTGGATTAAATTAATTTATAATAAAGATCCATTGTGCATAATACGGCCATTTGCGTAGTTTAGACATGAAAATTCAATTTGACTTTACTAGTCGAAACCATGTCGCGTAGCGGTGAAAGAATATTACCACCCCTCTTTCTATGGGTGTCGTAAAAGGCGACTAACGGATTAAAGACTGCACATACAACCAACGGCATAGAGCGGCGATAATCTCACCACCTGCCACGCTGAGCATATTATGTGCAGTCTCTATTTGGTGAAAAGTTGACTATGTCATTGCCTAGTCTCTTACTAATCCTTCGGGGATAATAGTCTGAATTATATGTATGTATGTACCTTCCGGTTATCGGGCAAGGCGATTTGCTACTTGTCCACCGATGTGTTCACTTGTAACGATGGAAAACTTAATCCTCACCCACCGACCGCCTATTAATATTATTAGATTGAAGTTGCGTTAACTCTTGACGAGAAAACTTCGTAAGATCAATATGTTTGTACGGCCGGCCCCTTCGTAAGGTAATGGTAGCTTTCTTGATACGGGTATGTGTAGTGTAGAAGCACCAAAGAGCAAGCACTTAGTACGCAATGCTACTAATTGATATTTTATTGTTCAATATCTGTCTTAATAATTGTTGAAACTTCATTACAAATATTATAAACTAACATTAGGTAAGGTCCCACAGAAAACAACAGAACTGAGACCTATTGAGGCTAATAGTGAGTTGTTTCATTATTGTAATCAAGAATTTACATATAAAAAATAATCACAAACAACAACCGTTACTGTAGCTGTAAGCGTCTACAATAAAGAGACAAAGTATCACCCCAAAATACGTTTCCATGAAAAGTATGGTAGGTACGGTAAATCCCTCTACTTGACACACCAATTCATTGCCCCCACGGCCCTGTCAACACAAAATACTAATGCTTCGAGCGTTATATTATCACGGACAATTTAATATGTACGAAAATAACGACCTACTTTTATTTCCCACAAATGTGAGTAAGCCTTCCTTGTATGTCGTGAGCACGCCACCGTCAAAGAAACTCGTGGTATGAACAAAACGTCGCCGGCTTTAGGTAAAGCTGGCTCTATTCATGCACCGTTCGAAGGGATGATTGCATGAGACCGAAACAAAAAAACAAACCACTGGCAGAAGTAATGCAATCACCTGTAATAATACTCTTTGAGCCTAGTTGGAAAATTAAAAGTAAATTAATAATACTACCTACTACCTGTTGATCTCTCTGAGACAGAGAGGCCCCGGTTAAAGTAGTAAGGAAGACTGCCTTAAACTAGACACAATAGAAATTGAATTGATTGGCTGTCACCGGAGATCGACTTGGCGCTTTTACTATACAAAGACGCCATTTGTAAGTATTACAGAAATGACAAAAGAGAATCGTGTTAATAGGACCACCAGACTCGGAGGTACTACCTGGTTCAAATCGTGGCATGGGAGTAGTTACATAATTTTGCCGTAATAAATGCAAGCGTACTTGTATGTAGCGAGCACGTGATCGTCAAAGACCTGGCGTGAATAAAACGTGGTTGCCGGCTTTAGGTAAAGCTATTGTACCATGTATCATTCGTTAAAATGATGATTGCATTAAACTCATTATTGCTTTGTTTTGTCAATTAGAGATAATATTGTTCTAGTTTCTCACTGGTTGATAAGTGTGTCGTTGGCAAACCGGGTAAAGTGCTTTTCCACTGTAAATAAAAAAATAAACACATAAGGCTTAGGTAGGTACATTTGCAAATATTAAGCTCAACAAACATTTCAGTCTTTATGAGGGTTTACGCATTTTAGTTTCTCATTCAAACTACGGAGTTAATTTTTTTTAAAACCTTTAATCCAATTTTAATGAAACTTAAATTATAGAAATTTAAATCTCTGTATTTTACTTCAGCTTGCAAAGTTTCAGTCAAATTGGCTCATTGGTTTTAAAAAAAATGAACTTCTAAGTTTTAAACGTTTCGCGTAACGGTGAAAGAATACTACCACCGCCTCTCTTCTTGGGTGTCGTAAAAGGCGACTAACGGACTAAAGACTGCACATACATCCAAAAGAGCGGCGTAGGGCTCACCTGTCACACTGAGCACATGTGTAATCGCGATTTGGCGAAACGTGGACTATAGCAGGGGACTGCTTTTGCAGTCCTCATTGCCTAGTCTCTTGACTAACCCTTCGGGGATAATAGTCGTGATTATATGTATGTATGTATGAACTTCGAAGTTTGTATGGGAATCCAAAATGCATAAACCCTCTTAAGGTAAAAGCTTTTGTTTCACTCGGAATCCTTAACTACAATGATGTGAAAGAATAACAGATCAAAGAACAGGAGGAGCTCGATAGCGCAGCGTCTAAGGAGCGCTTTACAATCGTGCCAGTTAAGCTACTTTCGCAATGCCGGGTTGCTGGGTGACCAAATTAGCAAAACCTCGAGCTCGTTCATGCTTCAGACACGTAAACCCTTTGGTTGTTATCGTAAGATCGCAGTCGATAATTTGTGTGCATGTTGACGACTTCCGTGGTCGAGTGGTTAGCGCGCCGGGTCTGGCGTCGCGCCATCTCTGAGTTCCCGGGTTCAATTCCCGGTCGGGTCAATTTAGAGAAAACTGTTTTTCTGTATTGATTACGGGTCTGGGTGTTTTTCTATGTTTATGTATATTTTTCTGTTACCTAGTTTAACCATATTAACGAGTTTCAATAGAAGCATAACTTGGGCTAAATAATTGGTGTAAGCGTAAAAAAATTTTACTTTATTCACTTATTTTAATTTTATGTGGAATGAGCCTGTGTCCGGCAGTGTGACGTTTATAGGCTGATGATGATCATCAATATTTTGTTTTAAAGGACCCCTCTCCTTACTTTACTTAGTTTATTTGTACTGGCACCCCGAGACCAACCGTTAGGTTATGCAAGAAGTGCCAGACGTCCCTGCGCCAGTAGAACACTCGCGCAGGAGACCACCAACGTTAGGTCTTGACGCCAAATTAGTGCCCGCCGCAGCGCGCTCTTCATTCGGTACTCATAAGACTAGTGTCTCAGGAGAGTATCCCCGTGAACACGTGTAGTTCACTGCCTATTGTCCAGATAGGTAACCGGAGCTGTCAAGCTCGCTCACTTCTCGTTGCACGAAGGGCACAACTCGCAGTTGCCACTGCGAGTTGTGACCATGGGAAATTTTGTCCCCACCATCCAACAGATTTGAAATTAGTGTCATTTGAAGGGTCTAGTAGGATTGATATTTTTTTACTACGGCGACGTTCTTCAAATACGCGGGATTTAGGTTATAAAAAATTTATTGTTTTTGAATTTTTTTTTGTCCAACAAAATAAGACTGCAAGAGCAGACCAGACTCTACAAACGGCACCCGTTCACGAGTATGACATGTGAATCAGTCATCGCTTCCCTCAACCATGTTTTAGGAAACGTAACGACCCGACGCACATGCCACCACCGCAGATACACTTTGAGAGAGCATGACACATTCAAGCAACTCCAACTAAAGCAAGAAAACAATAAAAGTTTTTCTTTTATTATAAATAAACCCAATACTTTTTGCAACTAACACATGTACTTTAGGCTTCTTTGGGTCCCAATGAACAAATTGACACGTATCCCATGAATGTTGCAGTGGGTGGGGACCGGGTTCATACAAAATCCCCCATGGTCCTTTAAAGTAAGTCTCTATTGAGTCCTAGATAAGTCCCCACGTAGTGCCACAGTATTTATAACCATCCAAATTGCCATTACGGTGCGCCGCATTACTTTATAGTCGTCTTATCTCGGGGTGCGAGATGTAAAATTATTTAATGTTACCATTGTATTTGTCTTTTATAGCTGCTGTTCCGGAGGAGAGGCGTGTTAATGTTTCGCCATGAGAAATGACAGTTTACAAGAAAAAATATGTACTAAAAGACCATTACAAAATTATTTGTTATTTTTTTTACTTCTGTAACATTCTTCTTGAAAGAAAGAAAGTAAAAACATTTATTGATTAGATACATACATATAATCACGACTATTATCCCCGAAGGGTTAGTCAGAGACTAGGCAATGAGGACAGCAAAAGCAGTCCTCTGCCTTAGTCCACTTTTCAGCAAATAGCGACTGCACATGTGCTTACCGTGACAGATGGTGAGCCTATCGCCGCTCTATGCAGTTGAATGTAAGTGCAGTCTTTAGTCAGTAAGTCGCCTTTTACGACACCCAAGAAAAGAGAGGGGGTAGTAGTATTCTTTTACCGCTACGCGACTCGGTTGTTTGTTATTATTTATTGTTATTTCCAAACACACAAATTAACGTACATACACGTAGGTAACATAAAACAATAATAATAAGATACATTGCGCCATGTCATGTAATTAAATTAAAATTAAATTACTATTATACTTAAAGTACTTCTAACATTCTTGAATCTTTTTAAGCGGCGATGGACACTTGGGAGTCGACAACTGTAGTATTTTGCTGGCGCAGGGCCGTCTGGCACTTCTTGCATAACCAAACGGTTGGTCTCGAGGTGCCAGTACAAATAAAACTTAGTGATTTAAGGAGAGGGGATGTCCTCATTGTCTAGTCTCTGACTAACCCTTCGGGGATAATAGTCGTGATAATATGTGTGTACGTAGTGTCAAAAAAATCCAAGACTGAGGGGTTACCCCCTCAGTCTTGATTTTTTTTGACACTTTTTTTGTCGCAACTGTCAACGTCAAATTTGATAGAATCGAGCATAGACTATGCGATATTTTGCGATAACAATACATAAGATGTACCACAGAACCGAAATAACCAAACTTGTTCGTACTAAAGTAGTCTGTAAGCCTATGAAAACACGGTACAAAGTCAAGTGTGTTTTTGTAGGTGCAATCTCATGCGACCGCTTGGGGTTTGAGGGGTTTGCCAAAATCATTTTTTTTGGTACTTCCTTAGTCCTACACAGTTACATTATACACATGACATAATTTAAGATGATAAGTTGTAATCCGGTAAGCGTACAAAATCGAGGTTTGGTGCAAATTAAACTTAAATTCGTTAATTTAATTACCGCATTTAGCGTAATTAATTATAGGATACCTTACCGAGGCTTAATTTTGTTGGGAGTGCGACCCGACCCTAACAACTTCGCTAAGCCGGACCTAATTATTTTTAGGCAGGCCTTTTTTATATTGTTTTAAATTTGTCCGGCTTATTTATTTATAATTAAATAATAAAAAAAACTGAATCCAAAAATTGTACCAAATTATAATCGTTTACACATAAAACAATAACTAGGTATAGATAACGTAGAAAGCGATCAATAAAACGTTTTAATTTTTACTTGCGGCCGCTCACGGTTTCACCCGCGTGGTTCCCGTTTCCGTGGGATTATCGGGATAAAAAGTATTTTATGTATTAATCCAGGTTATAAACTATCTGTATGCCGAATTTCATCCAAATCCATTCAGTAGTTTTTACGTGAAGAAGTAACAAACATTCACACTCACAAACTTTCGCCTTTAAAATATTAGCAAATCCATTCAGTAGTTTTTACGTGAAGAAGAAACAAACATACACACTCACAAACTTTCGCCTATATAATATTAGTGTAAAAAGTATCCTATGTGTTAATCCAGGTTATAAACTATCTGTATGCCGAATTTCATCCAAATCCATTTAGTAGTTTTTATGTGAAGAAGTAACAAACATACACACTTACAAACTTTCGCCTTTATAATATTAGTGTGATTGTTCCAGGAAATATGATGATGATAATTGTTTTATCACAAGCTGCTAATAGGTATCTCGAAAATGTGTGCGCTTAATGAAGTAAGTTTAATTCTCACTTGAGGTAGATTTTTTTTAACGTTTCGATAACTTCGAGATTATTTGAGCGTTATTTACGCAAACAATCAAATATTACGAATGTTCATATCTCTTTTAAGCAAAAACCGACTCCAACAAAGTTTACTGAAATAAATTCACTAAAACGTAAAAAATAATTGCGTAGTTTAGTTTGTTCAATTTACTTGCAATATTAACCTTTATTTTAATCAATGTTATAATCTTAAAAAATATTTTTGGAGTCGGTGCCAGCCAAGGTAAACATAAACATTAAAAGACATACTATATTATTATTATATTAGCCCATATTGTCTCATTGCTGGGCAAAGGCCTCAAGCTCAAGTAAGCATCAAGCTCATCTCTCCACCTCCGTCTGGGTCGGCCTTGCTGCCGTTTAACCCCATTGTCGTTTTTATTTGTAAATATGTTTAATTAGCCTCTAACAGTTCTGCCGTGCTTACGAAGAGTGCAATAAGTCGGTTTTAGCTACTTGTAGTATATTAAATTTGTACATATATTTATATAGGCATTAAAAACACTATAAAGTATTAATGT
Source organism: Scoparia ambigualis (assembly GCA_963921215.1). Taxonomy (NCBI): domain Eukaryota; kingdom Metazoa; phylum Arthropoda; class Insecta; order Lepidoptera; family Crambidae; genus Scoparia; species Scoparia ambigualis. The sequence goes on along the minus strand of OY992502.1, from coordinate 51,628,315 downwards.
TTAGGATTATTAATTGTTTTGATGTAGCATGACTAATCATAACCGCAATAAGTAGACTACTTATTGCGGTTATTGTTAGTAAACTGGCTTAATGCTCTTTTGAGTAGCAAATACTGTATGGGCTTTAAAGTTGGTTCTAACCCTGAGTGCAATAAATGTCTTATTTATTGCGGTTTTCACTAGTATGATACTTAAATCGAACACAATGCAACGGTAAGTTGATTGCAAGAATGTTATAAGTTTATATGAAAATAATTATGATTGAAATAAAATTACTACGTATGAAAATATTTATTTGTAAGGCCAACTGTAATGTGAAAAAATGGTCCAAAATATCACTTTGCCCTCCTTAAAATTAAAATCAAATCTTCTAAGCCACTATAAGTGTTTTTTTGGTTCATAAATTATTACCTCAAATACTAATAACAACTCTAGTAACTTAGTATTGCACATTTATGTGACAAGCAAACTTCAAAAATTCAACAAACTTAGTAATCTTTTTCCTGAGCAGGTAGGTATATAATAAAATTTAATACTTAATCTATTAAGGCACATTATGAGATCAATGATTAAATCAGTCTTTATATTAATATTACAAGTAACTTAAGCCTCAACATAAATAAAAACGTTTGAATCTGAGTTCAATCTGTGTTTGACACCCGTGAAGATTCAGGTAAGTTTAGCCAAAAATCTCTCCTTGTTTCTGGCATCAAAGGCAACAAGCTGGTCGGAGCTGGTCAGGTCTTCGTTAACTTTCCAGTTATCCACTAAGTTTAACAGATCCTCCGTGCAGGCCGTAACGTCCAAATAGCTAGTGTACATTTTTCCTCCCCTGATGGTATCGAAAAGGTTCCCATTGTTAGGTATGTGCAGTCCCATTTCATGCAACGTCCCAGACATGTCCTCACCTCTATGACCTACAGTTGTTCCACCCCACCACGTGCTCTTGGCGTTTGCGTCTCTGCCTACTATTATGTTTTTGCCCATGAACCTGTTCCCTATCTTTGTGATGTGGGCCAGGTTCTATTGGCGTGTCGGTACGAAATAGCAGGAGACAAGTATTATCCTCCAGGCTGTTGTTTCCATTTCTACCACCACAATGTTTTCTGTGGTTATATCCGGGTGCTGTATTATGTTGATGTCAGAGTTGAAAACGACTATTACTGCCTTGGTATGTTCCGGTCCAACACTTTGGTAGAGGCGTACCTGTCCCCTGGTCTTCATTTTTGTTCCTGCTCCCACATACGGTTCTTGGACAAGTGTTCCTCCAGCCAGTGTCGTCTTACTAGCTTCTATGTATATTTCATCGGTAGCCAGTCTTTTTCTCTGTAGGTGCGCTTGGGCTACGTGGTAGGGTGTCGTTCTCATTGTTTAGTTCTCATTGGGGGCCCTTAGCAGTATGCTACTGCATGCCTCGCCAATCGATCCCACTTCTTTTTCACGGGGCATTCCCTACTGAACGTGTTGTGCTCCCTTTGCGTCAGTTGGGCCTTACAGCAGTTCTTGCAAGAAAGAGGAGATCCCGCGTCAGTCCATGTGGGGCATGGGGGGGTCCTTAACAATATGTTCTGAGCACCCACATTACGACAGTGCTGGCAGCGGTCATGAAATTTTCCTGACAGCAGCTATTTGATATCGATAACGCCCACTAGTGTTGAAGCTGAACGAGCTTTTTATTCTGCAGGTTATTTATGCAATAAACTAAATTCTTTGTCATTTATGAGATCACATTATCAGGAACAGAAATTAAACAAATAGGTTTTTGTAATATCTGTTTCCGATTTTAAGAATTTTAAGTATTTTTCTTTTTAGTCGACTATCGATATTACCTAATAAGTTTCGTTTTTCAATAACTGCTGTTACTCTTGTTTTCTTTTAATTTTTTTTTAAAATTTTTTTGATTGTTTCATATTTTAATAAATAAAAAGTGTGTTAATGTTTAAATTTTCATTTCAATTTCCTTCTAAAACAACTTAAGAGACGAAAAAATATAGTGGCTTAAAAAATCCCAACTAGTTACATAATTACGTAGTTACGTATTTAGAGTTATAGTGCGTAACCAGTTACGTATTATTAGTTATTCCCTACTCGAATCCCTTTTTACTAATCATAAATGCAATAACTCGAAGACAAATTGCGATTTAGTATGTATAGTCATTCAAATCTTGCCTGTTTTTCCTTAAAATAATTGCAATAACTTTACTTGTTATTAATAGAATTTGTAAGCTTTTAATTTTGAATAACAAAATTCCTTAGCATAACTGCAATAACTCTTAATTATTGCACTTATAACTAGTAAATGTGCCCTAAATTTGTAAATGCGCTAACCATAAGTGAAATAACTGGACTACTTTATAGTATTATCCCAAAATATTATAGCTAACCATTGTAATAACTCAAGTTATTTCGTTTATGTTATGCAACTTACAAGCGGTAATCTTAGTTATTGCAGTAATGCTTAACAAAAGAACGGAATCTACTTTACATACAAAAATAACATCTAAAGAGAAGATATAGAGCTCGTTTTCCTGATTATGGATATATATTTAAGTCATTTAGCCCAAAAACTCGAGTTATTGCACTTATCGTAAGGACGGCAGAGTTGTCGTGTTCATTAGTGAATATGGTATTGCTACATTGTCGTATGAAGCTGGCACCGACTCCAAAAATATTTTTTAAGATTATAAGATTAAGTAAAATAAAGGTTAATATTGCAAGTAAATTAAACAAACTAAACTACGCAATTATTTTATACGTTTTAGTGCATTTATTTCAGTAAACTTTTTTGGAGTCGGTTTTTTTTTGTTAAATTTTTTGTGTATTTCTCGCTTTTTAGTGAATCGTTCCGATCTATTTATCGAAAGCGAATATTGGTAAACCTACAATACGCGCTACTTGTATGAGACAGCGCCGTTTAAATGCGACAAGCGAAGAAAACGAGAAACGCCTATCACAAAGTTGGAAATCAACATCCAAAACAGACGGCAAGTTACCCAGATTTACTCGTGAACGCTGTATAGACCCTCTACGATGATGACTTGCGAGTTACTAGGGTTCACCGTTAGGCAAACTAGAGGGACGTTTTGACTTACTCCAGTCGTAGATCGTAGCCAAGTCACCATTGATCTGCTCAATCGCTTCTGAGAGGTTTTCAGCCGAGGCCTGAGAGTAAATTTGTAAGTCATCGGCATAAAGATGTTAAGAAGAATTTAGATTAGGAAGGATTTATTGCCGGAGTGGATCTCATTTGACCTTTGGCCGAAAATACCAAAATCGCTATAGATATGCCTACAATATTTGAGGAGTTCCCTCAATTCTCAAGGATTCCACAATCAGAACTGAGTTCCGGTACCTGCCTTCTTTTGCTTCGTCATAGTCGCTTAACTATCTTAATCGAGATATCTTATCGCCACCCATAAAATACTTATCATTGAGGAGTTCCAATGACATTCTGTGGTCTTCTTCATCAGTTCTACTTCATTAAATGATACTGTCTGAATGCAAATTCTTGACTTATTGCTAAAAATAACAAAATCGCTATAGGTATGCCTACAATATTTGAGGAGTTTCCTCAATTTCTGAGGATTCCATCATCAGAACTAGACTTTGATAAAAATGGGACCAATCTGGAAGTATATCCTTTCAAATAAAAAAAGAATTTTCTAAATCGGTGTATAAATGACTGAGTTCTGAAGTAACAAAAAGAAAAAAAAAACATACAACCGAATTGAGAACCTCCTCCTTTTTTTGAAGTGGGTTAAAAAGTATGCAAGCAAGCAATTCTTACTTAAATGACATGTATCCTGCATTTGTTATTTGCCTAATTTGTATTCTGCCTTTTGTTATTTGTACGAGTATACTAGGAGGATTTCTCTGTTCGGGAGCTTTAAATGTTTATTCGAGTCAGTTGCAAATTATAAATAATTTTGCAAGAATATTGAATAGGCACACGGACTTTACAAGTATTGCCATTTTCTATGAAAAATTGTTATGATATGCTCAAAATACTAGAATCTAGGGCTGTAAACTTTACCAGTATCGCCATCTGTAATGTACTAACCATTAAGAAAATAAACTGCACTTCCCTTTCATCAGCCGAGCACGTTGTTTCTTTTCACCTCAAGTCCAACATAAAAACCTAAATAGTAATAGGTTATGGGCCCAGGACGTCTTCTGGCTCATAGAACTAGTTTCTCGCAACAGTGTGTCGTTGCATTAAAGAGTTAGTAGTGTTGTGTGTTGCATTTTGTGGAGTAAAGAAAAAAATGTCGTCGAACTCCAGCTATATGGTGAGCGTACCTAAACTCAAAGGGCGCGAGAATTATAGTGAGTGGTGCTTTGCGGCAGAAAATTATTTAGTGTTGGAAGGCATGTTGAAGTGCATTAAGCCAGAGCAAAATCAAGAAGCAGTTGCGCCGGCAGAAGATGCCAAGACCAGAGCCAAATTGATATTAACAATAGATCTATGTGCATATCAAAGAAGTTAAGTCTACGAAAGAACTGTGGAATAAGTTGAAATCCTTATTGATGATTCTGGATTCACCAGACGAATAAGTCTGTTGAGAAATTTCATATCTGTTCGACTAGAAAATTGCACATCTATGAATTCGTACGTTACTCAGATAGTGGAAACAGGTCAGAAATTGGAGGGGACTGGATTTCAAATAAGTGATGAATGGATTGGCTCATTATTACTAGCTGGTTTAACCGAAAAATTTTGACCTATGATTATGGCAATTGAACATTCGGGCATGTCCATAACAACAGACTCAATCAAATCTAAATTATTAGATATGGAGTCGGAAGTGAATGAAGTTGGTGACAATGCAGCCTTTGGTATTTTTCGCCATAAAAACCAATGGGGCCAACCTAAGAAAAATGTTAAACCAATCGACAGGAGTCATGCCAAAGATGGCGGTCAAACGTCAAAGTCTATAGTGAAGTGTTATAAATGTAAACAAACCGGCCATTATCGGAAATCAATGCACAAATGCAATAAATTCCAAGGAAATGGATCGGAAAAAGACGAATGCGTTTAGTGCTGTTTTTCTTAATGGCATTTACAGTAAATCTGACTGGTATGTTGACTCAGGAGCGAGTATGCATTTGACGACAAATGAACACTGGATGAAAAATACTTCGTACAAGCAGTGCACTAAGAAAATAATGGTGGCAAACGAGAACAAAGTGCCCGTAAAATCTTCTGGTGAAGTGCGGATTACTACTTGTACCGATGATTGCTATTACGATGTGACAGTTGAAGAGGTTTTGTGTGTACCAAGTCTCACAACAGATCTTCTTTCTGTGAGTCAACTGATAAATAAAGGAAACAAAGTGACGTTTAGAGACAATGGTTGTGATATCTACAACAGAAAAGGAGTCTTAGTGGCTACGGCCATGTTAGACAATGGGATGTATAAATTGTATACACCAGTGCACCTGTCAGCCGAAGCGGTGGTATCTGAAAATGTTTGGCATCGAAGACTAGGTCATGTCAACAGTACCTATCTGAATAGAATGCAAAATGCTGTGGATGGTTTCTCTATTGACAAGAAAGCAGTGTTTAACAAAAGCTCCTGTGTGACATGTTGTGAAGGGAAGCAGAGTCGCTTACCTTTTCCAAGCAGCGGTCATAGAAGCACTCAACTTCTAGATGTAGTGCATACTGATGTGTGTGGACCAATGGAGAGCGTCTCTCTGGGAGGATCAAGGTACTTTGTTATTTTTATTGATGATTTTAGCCGTATGACTCATATTTACTTTATGAAAAATAAAAATGAAGCCTTTCAATGTTTTAAAAATTATGCAGTAAAGGTAGAGAACTTACTTAATAGAAAGATCAAGGTATTACGCAGTGATAATGGTCTAGAATTTTTTAATGGTGAATTTGGAAGTTATCTAGGGAATAAAGGAATAATACATCAAAAGTCAAATCCTTATACACCCGAGCAAAATGGGTTAAGTGAGAGAACAAACTAAACTATTGTTGAAAAGGCTCGATGTTTAGTTTTTGATGCTGATCTTAAGAAGGAGTTCTGGGCTGAGGCGACTTATACAGCTGTTTATTTACATAACCGGACAGTATCAAGTGGCCTAAATAATAAAACTCCGTATGAGTTATAGACTAACACTAAACCTGATATTAGACATCTTAGAGTGTTTGGAAGTGATGTGATGGTACATATACCTAAACAAAAAAGGCAAAAATGGGATAAGAAATCTGAGTACTAACCTTGTGGATTATTCTGAGGAAGTGAAGGGCTATAGGCTGTATAACCCTAAAAGTAAGTCTGTCATAACCAGCCGTGGTGTTATTATTATTGAAAAGGATTTGGAAGTCAGCCATGTGATTATCGAAGAAAATAAGGAAAAAAATATGGATTCAGTGAGGGACAGCCACGAGTCAGATGATTCATTTATTTCTGTGGATGAAAACCATAGTGATGATACTTATACACCAAATGAGAATGAAGTCTCTGATAGTTCTATTGAGAGTACTTGCAGTGTGATAGACACAAAATCAAAACGCTTGTCAAATATGTGTACTCAGAATACTTATGAAGATGTTGGTGAGCTATCATTAGAGGAAGCTCTCCAGGGCCCTGAAAAGGAACATTGGTTGCATGCTGTCCAGGAGGAGCTAAAGTGTTTCGATGACAATAGTGCCTGGGAGTTCTTCTTGAGGAGGAGTGGGTCTTTAAAAAAAATGTGATGGTAAAAATAACATATGTTATCGTGCCAGATTAGTTGTAAAAGGGTATAATCAAAAATGGGGTATTGATTACAATGAGACTTTTTCACCGGTGGTTCGCCATACAACCTTAAGATTATTGTTTGCCTTAGCTGTGCAATTAAATCTAAATACTGCCCATCCAGATGTAAAGACTGCGTTTCTTAACGGAGAGTTGGAAGAAAATATATATACATGCAAAAACCTGATGGTTTTGAGTGTTCTAATGATGATAAATTGAAAGTATTAAAATTAAATAAAGCTATATATGGTCTCAAACAATCCTCCAGGGCATGGCACAAGAAAGTTGATAATGTCTTGTCATCTTGTGGTTATAAGAAGCCTAAATTAGAACCTTGTTTGTATTAAAAAATGGTCTCAGAACCATTATAACTCTATATGTAGACGACTTTTTCTTATTTTCCAATGATGCTATGGAAATGAAACTGTTAAAATAAACCTTAAGCAGTAAATTTAAAATAAAAGATTAAGGACAAATAAAACAATGTCTTGGTATCAATGTAAATATTGATAAAGATAATAATGTTATTGCCTTGAGTCAAGAAAATTATATTGATAAATTATTGTCTAAATTTAATATGACTGATTGTAAAACTGTAGATACGCCCATGGAAATTAAATTAAATATTGAGAAAAATCAAAATGCAAAAGGTCATAACCCGTATCAACAGCTTATAGGGGGTTTAATGTATTTAGCTGTGCTAACAAGGCCTGATATGGCCTATGCTGTAGGATACCTCAGTCAATTTAATAATTGTCATAATAACGAACACTGGACATGTGCAAAAAGGGTATTAAAATATTTAAGAAAAACAAGAAGTTTAGGATTGAAATATTGTAATAATGGTAATGTTAATATTGAGGGTTATGTTGATGCTGATTGGGGCAATAATTCTATAGATAGAAGATCCTATTCAGGTTTCTGTTTTATGTTATCGGGTTCAGTTATATCTTGGGGTTGTAAGAAGCAACGAACTGTAGCGCTATCAAGTACTGAGGCTGAATATATGTCTATAACTGAGGGTTGCAGAGAAGCTGTGTATCTCATAAACTTACAGTATACATATGTATACTATTAATATTTATAACGATAACCAAAGTGCTCAAAAGTTATCGGAAAATCCTGTATTTCATAATAGATCTAAGCACATTGATGTTTGCTATCACTATTGTAGAGAAGTAATTTCTAACAAGCTGGTCAATATCAAATATTTACCTACAGGAGATATGCCTGCAGATATTTTTACAAAAAGTGTTAATTCAGTCAAGCATTATAAATTTATTAAAATGTTAGGTATTGTAGAGGTGAACGTTGTATTTTGATAGTGGGGGTGTTATGATATGCTCAAAATACCAGAATCTAGGGCTGTAAACTTTGCCAGTAGCGCCGTCTGTAATGTACTAACCATTAAGAAAATAAACTGCACTTCCGTTTCATCAGCCAAGCACGTTGTTTCTTTTCACCTCAAGTCCAACATAAAAACCTAAATAATAATAAAAATGATTAGAACTGGCGAAGGAAAGAACTGGAAGGAAATGGAAGAGATCTTTGCCTAGCTGTGGAAGACAATGGGAAAAGTAAAAGTTTAAAATTAAAATGTAGGTACTTACATGAAGGATAGATTTTCAACTCAATCACGCAAACAAAGTCGGCTACTATAAGCTATAAATTCTAACGTATTCCATAAACGCTAACCGCCTTAATAACTTACGGAGTTAATAAAATATCAGCGGTACGATTTCCTCGCAAGGAAACTTCTAAATCATTAGTACCGTGAACGGTATAACGCATTGCCGTCTAAGTAGGCAGCCACCGACGAAAACAAACACATAAATCTGAGTCGAGGAGGACCCTTCAACTATAATTATTTAAACTAAGGACTTGCGGCGCACAGATAACATTCCAGAGGGGATCCGTCTGTGCAAACAGAGTGTGCTTGTTAGGGCTGAATTTGGGTATCAATTTTGTATTGTGACATAAACACTGGCTATAACTGTCTATTTCATTTTAGCATATTAAGCATGTTTAATTTTATGACGTAATTTTGTAATATAGTTCAATCTGGTGTACTATGTAAGTATATGTTTAACTAGTATTTGTAACTTACTTTTTTATTTAAAGATAACTGCAAAAGATTTTTAAGAGACAAGAATTACAAACGAAGCGACTTATCTTAGGTAGGACTAATTAATTAAACCAAAGATCACCATAGAGGATGGTAAGATAATGATTTTTGTCTATACTAAAATAATAAAACTATAATATATGAAAAATCTCTTCCAGACAACCAGATTGATGGAGAAAAATAAAATCGAAATCGCAAAATTCGAGGCATTGACAAGTTTGACATTATAAATTTCGAAAATATATTGTTTTACATTTACTAATCGAACAAGACATATTGTGCAACAAGTGCTGATTGCACGGAAAAGCCAAAAGGAAAAGACTCTTAAAATTCGTAAGTTTCAACATTAAATTCTACCCAAGTAATAAACGTCTCCCGCTTTACACAATATACCTACTTTCATGTTATGGATGTGAAAATATTTTAGAAAAAACTTCTCTTTTAGTATTAGAATATATTTAGCTGCCATATTTATGTTAATAGTGTGTCCGATAGTGTTTTCTTAGGACGCCAGACTTTTTCCATAAAATGCGTATATTAACGTTCATGGAAGGGTATAGAAACGTATTTTTATTACGACTATTACACATTGTGACGTCATAAGGTTGAAAAGGCAACAGTCACAATGACAGACTGTGCTATTCAACATATAAATAGCCATAAAATTCGAATAAAACGAACCGTCTCGAAAGAAATGTAGCACTTGAACGTGACATTGCAAAATGTGCCTTTCTCTGTATGTCTACATTAAACAGAACAAATCAAACTCTGTGACCCTTATTATATAGCTCTTTGATACACCATAAATGCTTTACATTCACACGCAATAAAAGTGTTATTATTATTTGTTTCAAACGACTGTTAAAGCTCCCACATACCAGCAGCGGGAAAGAAGGAGTGTGGGACACAACGCTGCAGTTTCAAAGCGGAGCCACATTACAACTGCGCTATAAAAGAAGTCAATATGGCGCCCATAGTGATAAAATTGATTAGACATACCATGAAATATCATTGATTAGACATGATAAATTCATAAAAAAAACATAATGGAAAGAAAGATAAAAGGATTAAGAGGAAGACCAAGAATAGCCTTTAGAAGAAGAAACAACTTGCTGCAGAAAACATTGTCTGTGGACATTGGTAATCACTGCCCTTGAAAGATTTCTTTCATTAAACTTATTACAGCCAACAGCCAAGTAGTGGTAAAGTATGGAACAGATTAAAACGAAGGTGTCTTATCAAGATGTGAAAAGGCTTAGGACAGAGGTGAATGGACGAGGCTACTCCGACAAGAGCCTGGCTTTTATGTTCATACAAACTGCTTCGCGTCTGCTCTACGCTGCTCCCGCCCTGTACCCGGTATGACGTGTCAATATGGAGGCCATGGTGTCACAAAGGCACAGTACCGGGGAAAAACTGCTCCGCATTTGATCTGCGCTGTCTGGTTATTCGGCCGGCGGCAGTTCTAGAGCAGATCAGGTGAGTAGCAGTTTTTATTCGGGCCCGCGTTCATATTTGATGCATCGTGCTTCATATAGTAGATCGCGCAGGCCCGCTTTTGAGCGGCTTTTGGTGTGCTGAAGCCTTTAATGGTAAAATAATAGAAGTAATAACATTGTCAGTCGGGCACGCGTGCTCGTGTTATTTTGGTAATCAAAGATTAACTCATCGATTGTTAGGAATAGTTCGTTGCTTTAAATGTTGCTTGTGTTGCTATTAGACATATTGTCTATAAATTATTCATGTTATTAGTACCTGTAAGTATTAAGAATAGACGAGTGGAGGAAGCGGGTAAAGTCAAGGTCGCATGGAAGGTTCTATGTAAGTATAGTATAGGATTAAATCATATAATCACGACTATTATCCCCAAAGGGTTAGTCAGAGACTAGGCAATGAGGACAGCAAAAATAATCCTCTACCATAGTCCACTTTAGACGTATTGTCTATAAAACTATTCATGTTAATTAGTACCTGTAAGTACTAAGAATAGACAAGTGGACGAAGCGGGTAAAGTCAAGGTCGCATGGAAGGTTCTATGTAAGTATAGTATAGGATTAAATCATATAATCACGACTATTATCCCCAAAGGGTTAGTCAGAGACTAGCCATAGTCCACTTTTCACTAAATAGCGACTGCACATATGCTCAGCGTGACCGGTGTTGAGCCCATGGTCGCTCTATGCTGTTGAAAGTATATGCAGTCTATAGTCCGTTAGTCGCCTTTTACGTCACCCAAGGGAAGAGAGGGGATGGTAGTATTCTTTCACCGCTACGCGACACGGTTGTTGCCAAACAAACAGAATACAATAATACGTACCCCGCTGGGCGTCGAACCCGAAACATTTTAGTGATTGGTGGGTCAACCAGTTAACCACAGAATCGGTTCAGTGTCCCCAAGAACTTTGATGTTTAATATAACAATTTAGATACCAAACACTAACGAGAAAGTAAGTTTTGTTTATTTGCCTTTGTTCGAGAGTTGCTCTTAACGAAGCAACCGATTGGCTCCACAATTTGCATAGAGATGGCGTTACGAATGAAATCTTGTCACTTCAAAGGTCATTGTATTTTAGAGCTATCACTTTTTACCATATTTGATGAAGGACTTGATAGGTAGGTAGGTACATGGATAACAAAATAAATTAAAAAGTTTCCCTTTGTTTTTTCAGAATTCAGTAATCTATGTTATGGATTATTATGGTTTGTTTACATTTGTAGACAGTGACATTCCAATATAATTTTTTTTCTGACCAAGCGCCATAAACACGGCAACGTTCTTTGTTAAGGTTGTTGCTCACTACACCTAGTTCGTAGTTCCGCAAGAAAATTTGAGGTGGCTCTATGGATATCAATTGATCCGTAGAGCAATTGAAACTATGGCATAGTGTACGAGTCCTTTAGTAAAAAAATGACATTTTTGACAATTTTGACGGTTAGCCATTTTTTTTGCATAGGATTTTTTTGAGCTAATAGTGTGTTAATTACTCTTCGTAATCATCGTTCTTCCTAATAATGTGCACATCAAAACAATTGTTATGGTTTTAGCTATCGAAAATGATATAATTCTTTATAGTTTGAAACAGTGACTTCCAAGTAATAACGACTTCTAAATGTAGATATAAAAAAAATATTTTTGTTTTTTGTCATGGAATCTTCATTTTTGCCATTTTTGTTATAGCTTTTCGTAATTAACTTTTAACTTATTAAAATACTGAGTTTTCTAAGCATTTGGTACGTAGTTTAGGTTTTGATATAGCTTTAGCAATGGGTTTGTTCTAAGCTTTTTTATCAGCTCGGGGAGTCTCGGTCAGCGTCGGCCAACTTTCGGGCAGCTGTCAGATTGACTGGACGGTAGGAGCATATTGTATATACGGTCGTGGACGGCTAAGTGGTTAAATAGCCATTTTTTATAAATATCGTGAATAGCTCTTTTATAAGTCTCAACGTTATTTTATTCTAAAAATTTTAATTTTTATAGCAATTAATAGTTAGTAACCGATCGACACGTCCTTAACGTTAAATGTTCAATCAATAATTATAATCTAGCCTTTACACGCCTTAGTAGACAACCATTATTGGTGGGTGCAAGAGAGCCACTTAAATTTGTATAGAAAAGTTTTATATCACCTCTTCTAGTAGCAAGTAACCTACGCCGCCTTACAGTAATGTCATACAAAAATTTCCGTTTTTCGTTACAGCGATCAGCAATCTTTGTTCGTTTAAGAAGCCGCTGTTTGAATTTATTTGCGACACACACTATCTCCGTCCAAAGATATAAAAGCTAGCTTACTCACCATTCTCCGTATTGCTACCGCAATTATTTTCCATCAACCCTTACGTCCTACGGGAGCATCTAATAGTCCGCCAGTCGGGACTTATTCCGGCCAATCGTTAACCTTGATCAAAGGGAGGGTAGTTACGGCCGCCCAAAGAAAAAAAAAGTGCGAAAAATGTGTCGTTCCGGTAATAGGGTTATTGTGTTGCACTCCTCGAAGGGATTGTGACCCTTTCCGGTAGCAAACTTTTGATAAGATGTGAAGCGATATTTCTGTCTGGCTAGAGGTCTAAATGATTTATTTTGTGCGGTTTGGATGTTCAGTATTTCTCATTACGAATTTATGACAACGCAGACGATGTAGAATACAGTTAATGTTGTTTAGAACAAACATTAATTATAATAAATAGTTAGCCTATCGTGGTTATAGTGGAAGTATTCAGGACAAACGGAGACACCATTTTTGTAGTTATCCACCCGGTTAAAATTAGAATGATCTATCAATTATATTAATTCAGGTCGCGTCATTACAAACCGTTTTATCCGATATCATATTAAACCTTATTGGTTTTAGTGGGCGACTATGTACAAATTTATATTTAGAAAGTTATTTGGTATGGTTTATGAATTTACATAATAATAATGTAAGTGTTTCTTCAAATAACGGCTGATAGAGAAGAGCGAATAAAAATACATTTTGCGGCGACGAGACGGCGCCAATAAACATGGAATCAGATCAGATAAGCATGTACTTATACATATTTTTTTCATTTACCATGCAGATATAAAGTTTTAAAAAACTTAACCATAAACCAACTTTTTGTGACGCATATAAAATAATGTCAACGCAGAAGCGTCCAAGTGCGAAACTTGTTTACTACCCAAGATGGTGTCATGAAAACTGCGAAGTGGTCTCATATAAAATTACTACATGAAAAGAATCCAGGGTACAAAGGCGTCCGTCTGGTCCCAAAACTTACGGACAATCATGTAATCCCGGAAAAAATAGGAACATAAACTTAAGTGACATATCCAAAGTAGGTCGCGCTCTAGATAAAAAAATAATGTTAATGTTTATTTAAATTATCCTGGGCTTTTTAGCGTAAATAGATGCAAAAAAGTTTAAAACACCATAAACCTACATTGTGACTCGTATACCTACCTATATGAACATACCTATACTGTCAACGTAAAATCGTCCAAGTGTGAATCTTGTGTAAGTACTTAGACTTTAGCATACACGCTCGACACTCCTTTTTTTTAAGTTTTTTTTTACGCTCACACTAATTATCAAGACCAAGATGATTATTCTTGTGAAACTCGTTTATATGGTAAGATAACGGATAAATATACATAAACATAGTAAAAACACCCAGACCCGAAATCAATTTAGAAAAACAGTTTTTCTCTAAATTTACCCGACCGGGGATCCAACCCGGGACCTCAGAGATGGCGACACCATGAAAACCGGTGTACAAACCACTCGACCAAGGAGGTCGTCAGATCGTGAGTTTAAAAAATAATGTTTATGTTTATTTGAATAATTTAAACTTTAAAAAAACAGTTAAACCAACTTACTGTGACACGCATAAAACACTGTCAACGTAGAAGCGGCCAAGTGTAAAACTTAGATACTTAAAGACGTATAACCGCATAACTTTAGAGTTACATGGCCGAAGTAGGTCGCACTCGAGTTTCTATGTCACAGTGTCATTCATAACACGTCCAAGTTGCTTGTAGGATGATGACACGACAAATGTCTATTCGAAACGGTGAAATTGGTAGTCCGGAAACTGCATAGTGCCTTGGTAGGGGCTGCTTCAACCTCTCGGAAACCACTTTTAGTGATAAGACCGTCCTTTGCTCGTCGTCATTTCATGTTTTTTTAATTCATCTAATCCCTGAGCCCGCAACAGTCTTCGAAAGTAATAGAATGTAAAATATCGTAAATATATTATTTTATTAAGAAGGCGAAATAATAGTTCACATTTATATCAACTTTATATTAAGAAAACCTTAAGTCGGTTAAAAATAAATTATATTGTATTCTATTTAACGGGAATTAACAGGTTAATAGAAAATATAAGATATAAGTACATAGACATATCCTTTGTATTTGTTAGACAGCCGAACAAAAAAAGTAAAAGCAGAATAATTGTGTCTAAAAAATTCAAAGCCTTGTTTCTAACATATTATGCCAGTTGTCTCCGAGATGTCTTTGAGGACATTATTTTCAAATCATTTGCGAATGTGTAATGGATCGAAACAAAAGAAGAACGTCAGATTACGATTTGTACAATAAAGAAATCAACATTTCGCTGCGTCCCCAAAATTATGTTTGAGGAAGTAAAAACAACAATGCGGAGAGAGTAAAAATATTATAAATATTGCAATTTCATTTTATTTCAACATTTCCTTTTCCAAAATTATATTGAAATCAATACATATATATTTACTATTTGTAAATAATCTTTTATTGAGAGACGGTTACTTCATTTAAGATTTAACAAACAATTCCCAAATACCTGCTAGAGAACAATATTCATCCCTAGGATGAGATGAGACACGAGACTATTAGGATTAAAATCATACCAGCCTTCAATTTGAGACGATGGAAGATGGAATATTTGTTATTTTATCCCAGTCCCACATTACAAAAGACCTACATTATACAGTAAGATGTCTGTTTTGTCCCACTGCTTAGCAAAGACCTTCCCCGGACCCTTCTTAGAGACACCAATTAATATTCGACCCACACCAAGTAGTGCCGATTAAAATGTTATTTGCATAAAATTAAGATATCTTTCTTTCTTTCAAAAGAATTTGTGTGATATTAGTACCACTACGTTTTCTAAATGAGGGTGGGTGATCACAAATCCGGGCAATGCTGTGCATCGAAAAATCCGAAAACACACTTTGCGGACCTGGATATCAAACCCGGGTCCTCCGGATATCGAGCTGAGCGCTTAACCACTCGGCCACAGAGAGGTGATATACCTACCGAAAATGAAAACTGATCATCAATCATACATTTATGTAATACTAATAATAATAATTTTTATTGGTCTCAAATTTATATTTCGTTTACATCAGTTAAACTCTTTAAGCATCACAGTTGTACAATATTAATTGACTACTATATATTTTATAGTAACAAATGCTTAGCTGAATCATACAGAGGATCCCGAACTAGGCTACGCCTGAAGCTTAGGATGCCGGTAGTTAGTTGAAACAGTAACATTTTCCACCAAAGACAAACAAAATTAAAAAATAAAAAGTAAAGAAGATGTAGAATGTATTTTAAGTTCTATTTCCATCGTTATAAATATAAGCCAATTTTAACCATGATTGCATTAATTTATTATTACAAGTTTCTTAGTTATTTACCTACACTTTGTATGATCAATATTAAAATTGCTACACAACAATGTTCTCGCAAAAGCAATAGCCCGTAACTTTGAAAAATATAAGCAATTTTAGCCGTGACACTACAGGCTCCGAGAACACAATGTAACAGATAGAAACAATCCTTTCAACATTCAAAGTCCGTTAATCTTTGCGTAAACAATTTACGTTACGTTTCCAACAATGTCTTTCGTGAAAAACGCTTTAAATTATAGTTAACTGGTTAAATTAAAGAACTGTCTACTTGATACGAATAATATTATTATCATTATCATCATACAACAGACCTGAGTGGTGGCTTTTTATAAGAATAATACATATATATATATACATACATATAATCATGGCTATTATCCCCGAAGGGTTAGTCAGAGACTAGACAATGAGGACCGCAAAAGCAGTCCTCTACCATAGTCTACTTTGCACCAAATAGCGACTGCACATGTGAGCCCATCGCCTCTCTATGCTGTTGGGTGCATGTGCAGTCTTTAGTCCGTTAGTCGCATTTTACGACACCCAAGGAAAGAGAGGGGGTGGTAATAGTATTCTTTTACCGCTACGCGACGCAGTTATAAAGAATAATGAGCATAGTATTCTTTAATAATGAGCAGCCATTAATTAATTGTGCATCATCATTACTTAATCCACACTAATATTATAAAGAGGAAACATTTGATTGTTTGTATTGAATAGGCTCCGAAACTACTTGACCGATTTAAAAAATTCTTTCACCGTTGGGAAGCTTTATTATCTTCGAGAGACATAGGCTATATAAATTTTCAAAAAAATTAGGGATCCTTACTAAAACTCAAATAAATTCCTTAAATTGCGTGCGGTAAGAAAACTATTGATGATAGAATAAAATAATGTACAATGGCTTTGCAGAACACCCCATTATCTACAAAAAGTGTCGCGATAGCTTATGTCTAACTATTTTAGTTACGTCACAATAAGTGTTCTTGGGAGGGGAGATTTTGAAAATTCGTCACGGGGTACGGGGTATGCGAACGAAGTCGCCGGCGGTCTGCTATTATATTATAAAGTAATTCGCCGTTGTCCTGTGTGTATAGCTCCGCTTTATTCTTTAAACCACGCACGTAATAATATGCTGTTTTCACTAACAGAAAGAGCGATATCTGAGAATGGTTTTTGTATACAATTTGTATATAATTTGTACAAAATAGCTGAATATCATTGAAATGAAACACTTTTTACGGATTAACACGCGTTTAATTTGACTACATTACATAGTTTTCAGTCTCCCTGTGACCATGGACCCCGTAAAGGTTCCGAAACGTCAACAAAAAACTATGTAATGTAGCCAAATTAAACGCGAATTAATCCGTAAAAAGTGTTTTATTCGAATGTGTAATGCTCGCCTTAGACCTTAGATAATAATATGGCTAAATATCTTTATTATTGAAATTCTGCATTCACAGTGCTATATATATAGAAGATACTTGAGTTGATGATTTACGTTGCAAGCCGGCAATCCAAAGGTCATGGGTTCGAATTTCATTCGAGCTTCCTGAGACTGGTTGTTTTTAGTTTTTAGACTGGTTGCTGAGTGTAGCGAGGGATTTAAGTTCACCCAAGACTAAGACAGCTTTATCACCGAGGAAAATACTCTACTTTTCGTACCATTTACGAAAAAATTAACACAATAATAATATGAGATAAGCATTTATTAAAAATAATGACAATTAAAAGTAAAAGTTAACATTCGAAACATTGGTCCAATTATTGATAGAGAGAGTTACATTTTTGTTTGGTACATTTATTTTTGATGAGTTTGTTGATGAGTTGATTTGTATTTTTTTTAATAGAAATTAAAAAAAAATCTTTTTTTTTTTTTTCTTTTTTTTTATTTGATTTATTTCCTTTTTTAAAAAGATGTATAATGCTTTATATACAAACTCAATGGTGTAAACACAGATGTAGTTCAATATTTTCGGTAAGTATTCCAAATTTAAATTCCCCTAGAGGATGAATGAAATTCAGTACAATTTTCTTTCCCTGTTTTTAAAAGATTAAAAATGACTATTGTTATGTTCGCTTTTTGTGGCATAGAATGTCACTCTTTTGAGCAAGTGGTACGAAAAAGTAAATTATTGAATAGAGATTAAAATTATTTTATACGCAATAACAAATATATTTCAATATTATAGTCAATACTTACATTATTCAGTGAATGAATTAGACGAAGCCACTTTTACTTGGCTATCTTAAGATTAAAGAAAAAATCGCCAATCAACTACGAGCTTATATTTTTATTTTTATTATAAGCTTTGTGTCAATACGACTACTACCTTCATAGCATGACCAAATGCAATACAACTTTTCCAATTTACAAACTAAGACGTATCGCTATTGCAATGTGATTAATTACAAAATGTTTTACCGTTAGACGACCTAAGTGTGAAGAGTTTCATCGATCGCTAAACGAAAAGATTTTATATTATATCACTGTTTATTTCAAAGCCATTACATGCACCGATCATATTTCATATAGAACGGCGCCCATATAAAACATATTTAACTGTGCTTTAACATCGCATGAAATATAGTTTCAACTGTCAAAGTATTATAAAGTTGTGGAATATTCCACTTTTATTGAGCTTAACATGAGCGTGGCTTATTGTTACTGTATTTCAATGGCAGTCCAGAGTTGTTTGACATATTTGTGTTAAATGTGTTTCAATGTTCGTAAAAGGCAACTAACGCACTAAAGACTGCACATACATTCAACAGCACAGAGCGGCGATGGGCTACCCACCTACCACGCTGAGCACATGTGCAGTTTTAATTTGGTGAAAGAGTGGACTATGGCAGGTGAAACCGTGGACTATGGCAGAGGACTGCTTCTGCCGTCCTCATTGCCAATTTCTGACTTACTGTTTGTGGATAATAGTCGCGTAAATCTGTTATTGTATTGCCTAATTGTAATTTACTATTAGTTAAGATAATGTCAATGGTTGCCCCGTTATGGAAAGCATTTCATTTAAAAACATAACTTACCATTTACCAGTTAGACAATGTCTAAAACAGAGTGCGCGCTTTTTATTCAATACTTTTACATATAATAGACATAGACAACATAATTTAAAACACGAATTTAATTTGAAATACAGTTTTGTAGTTTCCTTAAACGTCTTTAATCAAACCGTATGAAAACGGACGTTAATTCCTAGCAATCGTAGAAAAGTCAAGAAAAAGAAAGATTTCACAGTTCTCGAATACCTCGACTCTTTCAATGGACGTTACCTTATCTCAATCGAGTGAAGCACGCGACCTGCCGTAACGTTTGCTATTTGATTTATCGTCAGCTTGACGAACTCAAACAGTTTCAGAACGAGTTTTCGATACGAATTACCGCGGCGCGCTTTGACAAAGTTTATTTCCACCTTTGCGGGAAACGTAATTTGTTGACGGGGGCTAGAACAGGCTAACAGCGAATATAACGTCTGTTAAATATATTTATTCATACATACATTTTTTTATTGCATATCGTGAATTGGTATAATGGTATCGTGGTTCAGAATATAGGGTACCTGAAAAGTACTTAGTTGTAACTGATTTTTTATTGCAGTTGCTCCCCGCTATATTTGCAGGCCTTGTTTTTATTTTACTTTCTTTTCTTTCGTTTCTGTAGGGGTTAATAGACATGAGCTTTAAGAACTCTGTAGGGGTTAATAGACATGAGCTTTAAGAACTCTGTTGTGTTTTCTTTCTTTTAATTTTTGCTTTACATCTCTTTCTTATTTCTAATTTATTCTATACAATATAGTTTCTTTAGTTCTATTACATTTATTTCTCTTATTACATTTCCATTCTTACCAAATATAATTATGTTTTTTTATTTTTTGCATTTTGTTTCTATTCTTTTAGTATTTTTCTTATTTTTCTTTAATTTTATTTTCTTTTTTCTTATGATTCTCTTTTTCTTTCTTTTGTCTCTTTTCTTTTATTACATTACATATACATTATAATGCAATATTTCTTATTTTATTACAACACATTTTCTTTTACTTTTATTTTTCTTTCGTTTTCTTATATACTTACAGTACCTTACTTTTTTTATTAGGTACTATAAGTACATTTCATTTCACTTTTATTTAACATCCCTTTTTTACAAATATTAATTCATTTACTTATTTACAAGTGCATTTAATTACCTTTTCTTATACCGTTATCTGTATTCTTTTTATCTTATTTAAGTTTACATTTCTTTAGAATGGCACTTAGTTTTATTTACCTTCTTCTTTACTCATTTCAAATAATACATTCTTATATTTCCTACTTTTACATTCTATTGTTTACCCCTTCTGTTCTATAATTACACTAAAATTAGAATCCTGCCACTTGTGTGGTCTTTGCTTTATATTTCCGTCCTATATAACTTTTATTTTCTATAAATGTGATATATTTATTTTACTTTTCGGTAGTTGTAACTGTTTAGATAATGGAGACTTTAATACATATTTTAATGTGCTTTGCCATGTTAATTAACTTGCTTTTGCTGAAACAAAATAATGAGAAAAATATAAAGGTTTGTTTAAGTGGGTTTATTAATTAATTACTAGAATTCACTTGTACGTCTTATTCAAATTTTAAAAAAATATTAAGGCGTATCAGTCCATACAGAAAAATAATTAAAATACATTCAGTAAGCGATACTGACACCACATTTACAAGAAACAAAAACTGATATTAAAATAAGGTAATAGACAGCCAAACCCACCGCTTCCTAATCGTACAATATATTCGTCAAGATACACCCAATAATGAATTTTGATTATTTGTTAAGGATTTTTTTAAAAGTGATGTCTTAGAGTTAATTAAGTTCAACGAAAAAGCATTTTAACCAATATCCTTTAGGTGTCTTTACAATCCCAATCCAGGTTTAACAATTTTCAGATTTAACCGCTTTTGATAAAGACATAAAGTTTGCTCCGTTAAATAACTAGTTATTTCGATATCCTGAGAGAAATCAAAGAAAGTTTCGGCTCCGATTACGTACCTAACATACCAAGCCGCCTCAAACTTAGGTCCTCAACTCTTTAGTTAGCCCCGGGACTCGTTTTATCTGGGAGCAGTCCAACTTCTCAATTGTGTCGATTCTTGTTTAGATAACTTCGATATTGTGGAAACTGAACTTCTGACCAAGGGAGAACCTACTGACGTTTTATTATTGGACTTTGGTAGTATTTGTCTAATTACCTAATTATGTACCTTTATGTGATAGAACGTTGAGTGTAAGACAACCACGAAACTACCATTGATCCATCATTTCCATACTTTTCAAAGTTATTGTTTGCAATAAAACAAGAAAAATGTAAATTGTAAAACGTTTGCAAAAACGTTACGATGACTTGTTGGCTTATTCTGCAACTTTAGCTACAAAGTTTGCCCACACGCGTTTTATAACTGAAACATACAAAAAATGAAAACAACAATTGAAAAAACAAAAGATGACTGTAATTTGTTCGCAGACGAGATTATTGTTTCCATCAGCTGTACGGTACAGTGCACGTTAAAAATACGAGTAATTTGCAAATACGGGTTCCGTCGTCACCACTCATAAATCTAAAGTCGTGAACAATGTGTACGGTGCTCGCAACGAAGCATCCCTGCAAACGTTCCACACACCGCATTCTAGCCCAAAAATAGTCGGCGAAAGTAGTTAATCTACCGAGCGAACAAAGAGATTACACGCATAACCAGGACGAGGGTAATTAACGAGCACTTCGCGGTGCTCCGTTTAATTTAGCATAATCAGTGGCCCATAATAATATTCGCGGGGCGAACCTCTGCACCGCGGAATTATTAATAATGCTCAAACTTCGCATTACAAAAAGGGCTGCTCATAAAAGTACGCTTCCTTCGTACGTCCAAAAATAAATGGAGGTGCGTAATGGTATACAATCTCGGGCTATGGATGTTGAGTGAATTGTAATCCGGTTTTTTCACTTTCATAGGAAGGCTTTTTCGGCTTTATTTTTATATGTTTTAGTAATTTTAGGGTCGGTGCTAGAGCTTGTTCTAGATCTAGAGATCAAAGGAATTTAGAAAAACACTTATTTCTTAATTGACCCTACCGAGAATTGAACATGGAACATTTAAGATGGTGACAGCAGAACCGACGCCTTTTGTGAAGTTTCTAAATATAGTAGGCTAAGCAACACATATTAATTATATCGATTTATTTATTTCGGTCAAATGACGATTTATCAAATTCGGTTTGCGATCTTGTCCGTTTGAGTGCATAGATATTGTTGAAGAACCTAAAGACATCATTATCAGCCTATAAACGTCCCACTGCTGGGCACAAGCCTCCCACGTGGACAATTATAGCACGTGGGGATATTGGGCCATAACCCACCAGGCTGGCCCAATGCGGGTTGGTGGGTTTTAACGACTGTCATCTTACGACAACAATTGGGACCAACGGCTTAACGTGCCTTCCGAAGCACGGAGATGGTCACCCATCCAGCGACCCGGCATTGCGAAAGTTGCTTAATGGGCAAGATCGCAAGCCGACCGCGCTATAGTCGCTGCGCCATCGAGCTCCTCAACTTCCTTACCTAAATACATAGCACATAATTATATACGGTAAATATCTTATGTCTATGTGCTTCGGGGTAAAAAAAATAGGACTCATTCTAGTATTTTTTTATGTACAATAACATTACAATGTCATTTAAAAATGCTTCTGTTAATCAAATATGCACTTGTTTGCATTTCGTTTACAAATTCTACTGTTAATAAAATTTACACTTTCTATTGAGAAAAGCCTTTACTTTATTCGGTTACGGAATAGTCGTAAATCTTTAATAGTACTTAACTAAAGTCTGAATATTCCCGAACCCCTGCATGTTTGAAAAGCTGAGAAGAATAGGAATAGGTATGTTCTCTTACTATTTTCTTTGATTAATTGAATTGCGTATACAAATACAAAGTATTCCCCCCAGTGAGTAATCAACCCCAACCGTTTAATCGGTATCTTGCAAGTCAAGCAACAGTATGAATACCGGATCAGAGGATGGGTGGTTAAGTAAAATATCTAAAGCTCGTGGTGTTTTATATTTCGTAAAAATTAAAAAAAAGTTTAGTTATCTTCGAGTTTATTTGAGCGTTATTAACACATATAAATAAATATTACGAATAAAAACTATGATGTTTTCAATTGACGTGATCAAATCAACGTGATCAACGTGATTGAAAACTGTGATCATCATAACTTAAACACTCGTAGGGAAAATAAGCTTGCCGTCCCTGGTTTTAGGATTCATAAAACAAGTGACCCTTTCTTGGGTAAATGTGTAACGCTTTATAACAAACTTTCACTAAATATTACAGAAATATCTTTACATACATATAAAGCCCATGTTCAAAAAAAACCCTCATGAGTAAAGGTTGTTATAAAGTGGAAGATTTTGTAAATGACAAATATGTATGGATATAGTGCATTTAAGAGCATAACATATTAGTAATTTGTATATTGTGTAATTTGGTAACGACATATTGTTATGTAAATGTCCTTACTTCTATATTATTATAAATCTGTGGAGTTTCTTGCGCCCGTTCTTCTCCACAGCTAAAAGACTTCCTGAATAGATGTGGTGGGTGGGTGGTGATTACACAATTCAAAATGCTTATTTTAAGTTTATTGACTAAAGAAATTTTGAGTTTGTGTTTGACGTTTCATGGTTTACTTCGTAAAAAAATCGTAATTTGTAAAACGTTAACGTGTTCTGTCTGACAAGTCTTTAATCAGTAATTGCGAGAGCTTAACGTGCCAGAAACCACCGAGCGTTTACACCTACTATGCGGTTGACTTTAAGGACTAGCTGCTGCAGTAAGTTATTGCAGACCGTAAATTCCCAACTCAGCTCGTGGGGAGCCAGTTTGAATTCCATGTAACGATTGCTCACGAAAAAGGTTAGCCAATAACCTGTTTTTCTTGTGATTACTTATTGAAATGTAGCACTTCATATAAAGTATTTAATTTATACAAAAAGAACTAGCAAAGGGTTCAAAATTTTAATATAAAACACTAGTGGACAAAGTCCATGGAACAACCTGTATCGTTAGACAAATATCCATAGCAAAAACAATACGATTGGTTATTTTTTTTATTACCTACATATTTTAATATTAGAACGTATCAAAAAAGTTTTCCATTTAATAATTGGCGCAGCTGTGACTTCGTCTTGGCCAGTGTTATAAGTGGAACTTTGTAAAACGCCATCTTCATTAGAACTTAGGAACTAAAATGGATAAAATGTACACTCGTGTTCATTATACCGAAGTTTGCTCATACAATTATCTCGAGCGCTCGGGGTCTTTTGATCTCAAGCTTATGCACTGAGCTCTAAAATCTCCCTTATATCGGTATGTCTGCGTTATTATTAGAATTAACTGAAGGCACGATTCATTATCGGCGACTACACCTCACCGTTTGTTTTATGCTAATTTTTCATAATGGAACATTTCTGAACAAAGAGCTTAATCAATTGCACTTAACTACATGTATCAAAGGTGGAATACACGTAGGTATTGGTTTTTTTTTATTTAAGGTTGTGCTTGGCCTTCGTCTGATCTGATGGTGAGTGAAAAAAGCCAAAAGTCAAAGCACACTACCCGAGACCACTTGGGAAGGAACAACTGTCTATCTTATATCTATATTTATATTATATCATAATTATATTAATGGTACTCTGACAAGTACAGCCAATGTAAATTATATTGGCTGTAATCTGTTACTATTCGAACATGTTATGTTCGATTAATAAATTGACTATAAACTTAGCCTAGTAACCTAAGTGTGTACACAGCATAAAAAACAGCGTGCAAATTAAAAAAAGAAACGAAATTAAAGATTACATTACTCTGGAACACAATAATGATAAGTAAGTACAACAATTTTTGTTTTAATGAAATCTCAGGAACTGCTAGTAAGTACAGATAAGTTTGTGTAATGAAGAGCTTTTGTTTTTAAAACTCGATGACTAATAATTTCTCTTCTGGTGGCAGATATAAGTAGGTATAACAATCAATTCGCACCGTTACAACCAGGCAAAGCGTTGTTATTGTATTAATTAAAAAATAACATTAATCTTTCAAATTAATAATTGCAAGCAAACTAACGTAAATATTAAATGAGGTTCATCAACATTCAGATATGACAAGTAAAATAAACTTCGTAAAAGTCGAAAAGGTTCGTTAGAACAACCGTTTGTTTTCAACTCGCTAAGTTCTTTTGTAAGTAGTATTTTATTAGGTTCTACAGTTCATTCTCCACGACTACTTTAGTTTACTGTGCAGTACAGTCGCCTGCTGTTTATATTTTATTGGTGAGCTGTCCGATACAGATTCAATTAAATTTCTTGGAATGTATGTTTTAGAGTTTGTTCGCAAGATGTTATTATTAATTTTGTTGTTAGAATTGTAACTATGATATTGTGTACAGACAATAATTGCTTCTGTGGCTGCTTGAATAAATATATAGGTTTTTAAAATATTTAAAAAAAACAATGACATTCTTGAAATAAAATGAAAGTTGACGCTTTGTTTATAATGTCGTTTGTATCCTTCTTCTTTCTTTCTTTCAATTTTTAAACCTTAAACATATAAACACTTTCTATAATTTATTTTGAATAAGTAATAATAAAGTTTAACCTCTGTATGTGTAAAAGTAAATATTAAGTAACTGTGTCGCGTAGCGGTGAAAGAATACTACCACCTACCACCCCTTTCTTCCCTTGGCTGTCGTAAAAGGCGACTAACAGACTAAAGATTGCACATACATCCAACAGCTTAGAGTGGCGATGGGCTCACCACCTGTTTGACCCATGATCTCAGATTATGTTTAGATAGTAGAAAAGTTAACGCAGTATCCACAGCTGATGCGTATCCACTTTCTTATGTCAGCTATTTCCTGGACATCTTAAGAGACGCTTAATACTTTATACTTTAGTGCCGCTTACCATCAGATAAGATTATCAGAATCCTCGAAAGAAAAGACTGCATTCGCAGTTCCTGGTAAAGGACACTTTCATTACAATAAAATGTGCTTTGGACTCGTAGGAGCATCTGCAATTATGCAACGTCTCATCGATAACTTGTTTACATCTGAATTTTATAATAAGGTGTTCTGTTTCATCGACGATATCATTATCTGTACTCCGGACTTTAATGAACATAAACGTCTCTTGGTGGTGGTTTGGGCTCACGCTGAGCATGTGCTCATGATAATGATATCGTCGATGAAACAGAACACCTTATGGACAGTGTCCAGACTATTTGGTGAAAAATGAACAATGGTAGAGGACTGCTTTTGCTGTCCTCATTGCCTAGTCTCTTACTAACCTTTCGGGGATAAAAGTCGTGATTTTATATGTGTGTATGGAAATAAATAAGTGTAAACTTACTAACCCGCATTGGACCAGTGTGGTGAGTTATGGCCCATTATTCCTATGTGCGAAAGTATATATTTTTTTAAATCATTGAATATATACATAAAAGACAATTATCTGATAATAGTGTCACACAGTGTGAGGAGCTCTATGGCGCAGCAGCTAGCGCGTTCGGCTTGCGATCTTGCCCGCTAAGCAACTTTCGCAATGCCGGGTCGCCTGATGGGTGACCATTAAAAACTTCTCGAGCTCCTCCGTGCTTCGGAAGGCACGTTAAACCGTTGGTCCCGGTTGTTGTCGTAAAATGACAGTCGTTAAAACCCACCAACCCGCATTGGACCAGCGTGGTGGGTATGGCCCAATATCCCCACGTGCTGTTTTGTTCACTTGGAATGCCTGTTCCCAGCAGTGGGACGTTTACAGGTTGATGATGAGGTGCAAAAGTTGCTTGAACTACTTTACGGAACAACTTTAGAATAGGTATTGGTTTGCCACAATTACTCACTTCAAGCAACATTCAAATTCAAATATTCATGGCGGTCGGACCGATCTATGGTTTTTTATGGGAAAATTTTATGTCATCAAGATATCTTTTATTCGTATTTGGGGCAGTAAGATATAAAATATAGGCGAAATCGGAAATGTTTTGGTCATAACGTCTTGAAGAACCTTATTTTTCCATAAAAACATGGAGCAAAACTTTCCTTATAAAAAAAGATAAATCTTACCTACCATTCAACTCTGTATATTATTATGACTCTATTTTGAATTAAAAATATTATATATATATATATATATTAATATTTTTTCTTATTTATGATTATTGTCTACTCATACCATTCATTATCTAGCCCAAGTTAAGTTACAACTTTTTTTTAATATTTAACTATTTAAACATACATATTATGTACGAAGAAAACATTAAGACTCGAAACTAATCTAAAAAGTGTTCTCTAAATTGACCTTACCGGGAATTAAACCCGGGACGGGACGCCAGTACCGGTGTGCTAACGGTTCAACCAAGGAGGGTGTAAATTCAATAACCGTCAAATTACTTCACAATGTGTTGTTATGTTTCGATCTTATTCCACGGACGTAAGGTATAATGTTTAATGGCAAAAGAACTGCCATTCGAAGGGGTAAGCAACATCTCTTTCAATTTTGTTTGACGTCGATAAGATGATACGATCAGGGGTGCTGTGCTATTTTTAACTGATGATAGTAAATATCACAGTATGATATAAATTACGACATCGAAAACGGTTTTCTGAATCACCGATGATTATTTTGACACTGAAAACTCTGGGTTTATTCGTAAATTAAGAGATTGTGAATAATGCATTAATGATTGTATTATAATTACTGTGTCTCTTTTGATATTTAAAATGGCAGATGGGGTTCTTAAATCGCATCACAGTGCTACATACTCGTAGTAACTGTTAACATCAGTTTCAATAGACCTCTTGTTAAGAAGTTTCCAGTTTTTATAGAAAAAGAAACTAAAGACTGATGCTTCCATAGTTCCAGTTTAGGGACTTTTATAGTTCTGCCAATTATTATGGTTTTAGGAAAATCTGATTTTTGTTATGCTTGATTTATAAATAGTGAAAACATAATTTTTCA